>OZ018379.1:63776485-65095476 GCA_963969555.1 Polydrusus pterygomalis | reverse complement strand
GTAAGTAAAAGTTTGTAAAAGTAGTAAAGTAGATCAAATAGGGGCAGTTTCTAGTATTTTGTTTTATGTTTTTGCAAAGCAAAGCAAAGGGTAAAAGCACGTTTAAAGAAAGAATTAGTCGAATACAAATGACGTATAGACAGAATTAGTTAAGTAAGTATACTTAATGAATGTTTGAACGTTGAAGACAATGATGTTTCTTGGATGATGAAAGAGTTTTGGACTTCCATTGTCTTTATTTGTTTTAAAACAAATAAAGACAATGGAAGTCCAAAACTCTTTCATCATTCAAGTAGGTATACTTAAATCGTGCATAGGTAAAGAAAAGTGTAAAACTTTACTTATTATTACTTTGAGTCGAAAAACTTGATTTTCGTATACTTTTAGTAATATTTTCACGTCCGGCCGTACATTTATCACGCCCTGTTTGGCAATTGACAAGTGACAGTCGGCAGGGCCGGTTTTACCTAACATGAGGCCCTAGGCGCCAGGCAATTTTGAGGCCCTCTGTTCGGCTTCTATTTTATATATTACTAAATAAACTTTAGACTATTGAGTTGCCAAGGTATTTCGTGATATATTTTAAATCAAATTTCAGTCACAGCCAAAAGGGATAAAACAAAAAGATTTTTTTTTATTTTGGAATAGGTACATTTTATTTGACTCTAATAATTATTAAAACGCAAAATCATCTGCGTTATGCAAATTATAACAAATTCTTATTTACTATTTACCTACCTTTCTAATTATACTTAAAAACTTGCAAAAACTAAAATTAAAAGAACTTTTTCCTAACCTTTTGTTTCCAAAATATGTCAATAATTTCGTTGTAATCTAGTGTGTTGACTACCTCTGATTCAATAAAAATTATAGAGAGGCCAGAAGTCTTATCCTGTCCTGTACCATGCGGGTCCTTAAATAATTTTTAACTCTCTTTAGGACTGAAAACGAACGCTCTCCGGATGCGTTGCTGACAGGCAGTGTAAGAAATAATTTAAAAGTGTTTCTACGTTATTAAATGTTGATCTCAAACCGTTATTAATAAGTTTATACATACTAAAAGGGTCAGAAATATTTTCTTCTTTGGCATAATTTAAAAAATGTCATTTCATTTTTGAGCTTATCTGCATTATTATCATTTTTATAAATCTCTTTTAGTTTATTTATACAAATATTGCGATCTTCTTCGGCATGATCGCTATAATAAAATAAAGTTTTCTAAAATTTCGCTATAAATTTTACCCCTTCTAAAAACCAATTCACTGATTAACCTATCACAAATAACATAAACCGTTTGTGTAATGAATTTTTGGCGACCTTTCAGATGTACTTCATTTGATGATGACTCATCAGTTTGCAGTTTTCGCGTTTTTACACGGTTTTTTTCATCACTAAATAGGCATTTGTTAGTCATAGCATTAGCTTCATTTTCAATGTCTGGGAAATTCCCTCGAATATCTGTAACAAACTGTTTTAAAGAGTTTAGTAGATTTTCGCCATTTAATGAATACTAATACAAACTCTACTCTAACTTACCTTTACGCCTGGTCAGACTCCAATTAGTTGAATTAAAGATAACTGATTACCTATTATTCTATTATAATATATTAGATTTGCAGATTCAACAACAGTAGTTCAGTTACACTATTTACACCATAATACCATAACGTCGCGCCGCGCTGATTCAGCGTTTCTTGCTCTGTTGCCAGATTAAAAGCTGGCCCAATTTAATATTTTGGCATTTTATGAGGCCCCCTAAATATGAGGCCCAGTGCGCCTAGAGGTAAAACCGGCCCTGACAGTCGGTAACTGTCGAGTCTCCGTCGGCCATTGATTAACCACGGTCGACAGGGTAGGGGGGCATATATGTAATAAGGTGGTAAACATGTTAAACGATCTACTTTTAACATAGTGGCATACTTTTGAATTTACAAAAGTTATGCAATTGACTCCCCTCAAAAAACTGTCCCCAGTACCGGACAGTATATATTTCATAATTAAACTAGATTATTTTACAAAGATCTTTTATTTCAATAATAAAGGTACCATTTTAACAACCATTCCTTGTCGAATAGCTCTAACGCGGTCCCCCAAGGACCATTTGGGCACAGAAAAGTAGGAGGCGGCTGTTCTTGTACAAAACTTTCCAGACATCACACCATCAACAGCTTTTTTCAAGCTGGCCTCATCCCATTTCCCTTTTGTATTGTTTGGCATTTTTGATAAATCTGAAAAAGATAAGTACCTAGTTTTTTCAAAATATAAGCTCTATTATGCATTAAAAAGCTATTTATAGTATGTCCGGTACTGGGAACAGTGGCAGTGTCCGGTACTGAGGCACCGCGCCATGCTAGAAAAACTTACTTATAAAAGTACACAAATATTTTCGTAGGTTTGCTGGCATTTTTGCGGCCTCTATTAAAGTAAAATTTAAACTAATCAATAAAAAATTAATAAACGTATCTACCTTTAGATACACAAAAGGTACAGTGCAGTTTAGGTATGTTTGAAGGTGATAGACAATGAAGTAATATCAAAAAAATAATTACCTTGTCGGACTTCCATTGTCTTTATTTTGTTACTTAATACAACGTTTCGGTTAGTTAGTATCTCTAACCGTTTTCAAGTGTAAACTAAATTATAATTCTAAGGCTACTGTCTTATATACTATCCATGTGCAGTGAAGCTTGATGACTCCGCCTACGTGCTTATTGGAGGCTGAAGTTTGAGCTGTTGGTTTTGGACAAGAAGTAGCTGCCAGATATTGGGAATATCTATACTTGGTTTACTAAATATATGGGTATTTTGATTCATGAAAGCTGCTTCTTTGAACTTTCGTTTTCTCCAGTGCTGTTCCTTGTCCAAAACCTTGGCTTCTGACCACTGTATATTATGCTAGTTGGTCCATACACGTTCCGCTATACCTGATCTTGAAGTTTCACCTCTTTGAGTATGTTTCAAATGTTCTTTAACTCGTACGGGAAGAGGTCTTTTTGTTTCTCCAATGTACGATTCGCCACACTCGCAAGGGATTTGATAGATACAATTTTGTGTTTTCATTACTGGGGGGTTTCACTTTTGTAAGATAGCTTCTAAGCGTATTTCCGGATTTGAAGGCTGTTTTGATATTACAGTTTTTGGTTATTCTTCTAATCTTTTCAGAAATCCCCTTGACATAAGGACATAAGGTATTATGAGAAATGCTTGCTGCTCTTTCGTTTCTGCATTAGTTTTTACTTCGCGATTTTTAAGTTTTGAGATGGTGTTAGTTACAAAGGTTTCAGGGTAACCATTCTGTTTTAAATCTTTTTTGATGTTTGAAATTTCAATATTAAGGTCTTTCTGATTGTTGCAAACGTTAGATGCTTTGTGATACAGAGTTTGAATTACGCCCTGTTTTATGGAGTTTTAATGATTCGATCCGTGATTAAGGTATTGCCCTGTGTGAATGGGTTTCCTGTACACTGAGGTTTTTATGTTTTCAGCACTTCGTTTTACGAGAACATCGAGAAAAGGTAGAGTGGAATGTTTTTCTGTTTCCATGGTAAATTTAATCTATCTTAGTCTTATACTAATAACATGTTCCAAAAACCGTATCAGCTCTTCGTTGCTGTCTGTCCAGATAATAAAGGTATCATCCACATATCTAAGCCAAAGTTTAGGTTTAATCTTGGCAGTGTTAATAGCATGTGACTGAAACCATTCCATATACAGGTTAGCCACCACCGGAGAGAGAGATGAACCCATTGGGAGACCGTCATCCTGGGCATAGAACCTATCTTTTACTTGAAAGTAGGAACTACGTAGACAACACTCCAAAAGTTCCATCACTCCATTCAGCGGCAAACTGGTGCGTTCTGAAAGGGTTGGGTCTTCTTGTAACTTTTGCTTGATGATATGCAGTGATTCCCCTATTGGGACGTTGGTATATAGGCTTTCTACGTCGAAACTGACAAATGTGTCATGTGGTTCCAATTTGACGGTTTTCAGAATATTTACAAAATGGTTAGAGTTCTGAACAAAAGAAAATGACTTACCCTGTAACGGTTTAATTATCTCTAGGAGAAATTTGGATAATGCGCTTGTAGGAGAATCCCTGGAGCTGGTGATTCGTCTTAGTGGCATGTTGCTCTTGTGAATTTTAGGAAGACCGTAGAGGTGAGGAGGTTTGCTGTGATGTGGTGTTAGTTTTGTTCGGATGGCATCTGGAATGTAGGCTGAGTATTTCTTTAACGTTCTGTATATCCTTCCCTCAATCGTTGCTGTTGGTTCCTTGACAGACAGTAGCCTTAGAATTATAATTTAGTTTACACTTGAAAACGGTTAGAGATACTAACTAACCGAAACGTTGTGTTAAGTAACAAAATAAAGACAATGGAAGTCCGACAAGGTAATTATTTTTTTGAGTTTAGGTATGTCAGGATAAAATACCTAAAATCACAAAATCACTCATATCTTTACACAACGGCGACAGACAAGCAAATGGCGCGAAAGACAACCCGCATATGTGATGTCACAACAGAATATTATAGAGAGATGCTGCCTTATAGCGCAGGAACCGCCAAACCGGAACTGTCCGGTACTGGGAACTGTCCGGCGTTGGGGCAGACTTCCCTAAGCAAAATTGATTCTATGCAAAAAATATTTTAATTTCTAATTACTCTTTTGCTACTGCAACTGCTATTGAGTTTCATGATTTATTTTGGTTTTAAGTTTTCGATAGTATGATGTACTATATTATTTATAGTCACGTTTCCTAAACAATTTATTAACACCAAAATTTAAAGTCTGCGTGTTAACTTAACCTCAAATTTTTCCCAAACTAAAAAGTAATTTTTAGTGACCGAAAAAGACAATTTTAGACGTCATGATTCATAACGTCAACATGACGTCCGATTGAGACCAATTTCTCATAAGTCTATTGCCGACGTCCGTTATCAGTTTATTAAAACACCAATATGTTAACGTCGATCTTTAGGTCAACGTAGGACGTCTAAATGTAGTCGCTTAAGGACCTTCAGAAATTAGTCATTGTGTGACGTGTGTGCGACTACTTATACCATTACAAATACTACCTCGTCGCATTACTAGGTTTAAACGACTTAGAGGTAATGGCTATTCGCGGCCCTAATCCAAAAGAAAATCAGTGATATCTACATCTACTTAAGTAAGTCTTTTACTGAAAGTTGCATCAACCCTGATGTCAGACTTAGTTCGTATTTAGTCACAAGTCCTTAAACTGCTAGTTGGGGATGGGGAGGGGGTGGAGAGAAGTGCATTTAGCACCGCAGATAAAAATATTGTAAGCCTACTGATTGTAAAACATAACATTTATTTATTAAACTATACTACAATAATAAAATCAGGGGTTGGAGGGGAATTACCTTGTCCACGCTACATGCATACCGGACAAGCTAACAAGCTTTAAAACTTCGCAATGGAGTTTTTTTGGTTATCTTTAAAGCCACGTAGGTATCTTTACAATTAGGGTTGATTAGTGACAAGCGAGCGTCCGTTAGAACTTTTGAAAAGAATATCTTTTGAAATTTTGTTTTGGTTATAAATTCAAAGCCGTTCATAAGTGTTAACACTACCTGTAAGATAACTTCTAAAGATACACTGAGAGAAAACTCTATTAGCCGTAGCTAGAAATCCATTCGCAGTAGCAAGAAATCTGCATTAAATAGGCGCCGAAAAAACAACTCTGTTGTCGCTACAAGGTTCTTTTTTTTGAAATTACTTTTTAACCTCAACATGGTCGTTTTTTAAATATTATTCTTTTGCTGTTAAAAGACAACTCTATTGCCATAAAAAATATATAATGCAGTGGTAAACAAAAATGATTTTGTGATTAATTGAGGTCGTGTAGTTAGAAAAGTATCGGTTTTTACTCGTAAAAATAATCAGCCAGCTATAAAATAATTTTATTTTTATTGTAGCTAGTCCACCTAGCTACTACTAAATTCCTTTTTTTTAGCTCCTTCGCCAAAATGGCTGTGGTTGGTGGATTAGTTTATAGTGGATGTTTTTGGCTATTGATTTGATAAAATTTTTATATTTTAATAATTCTATATAGGGTGGTGTACTTTTAGTGCAACGTTATACAATAAGTGTTGTGGCGGTGTGTCTCCAAATTCAGGTAGGTACAATTATTTTACCAATAATTATATTTATTACTTATATTTTTTAATTCATTCCGATCATGGCCGCCATTAAGTTTCCGTTCTGCACTTATTAGGGCAGTATTTTTGATAAAAATTGTATGTTAAACTTTGTTTAATAACGGGGGGATCTGACTGATCTGAAAGTAACAAACTGCTAGGAACATGACCATTTTTAGCCATTTTTTTTTATTAATAGGTATCAGAAAACCTAACAAATGCCATTTTGCATTGCAAAATTTAGAACGGGGGAGAAATATCTCAAAAACTCAGATTGTTTTTCGATTCTATCTAAATTTGTATTGTATTTCTGAAAAAATTAATTTCTCGCCTAACAAAATTTAAAGACTCACCTAAGTCAACGATTTTTTGTAGGTACCTAAGTAGAGTATTGTGATAAACATGAGTTACTTATTAAGTACCCAAATAACATTTTTCTGACTTACGACTAAATGTGTACCTATAAGGACGTCATTTTTGGTAATGCTTTAAGTCACTGCTTGACTTATTTCTTAATGTACAGTTATGGACCTTAAATTAACGTAAAACGAACGTTAAGATATTACGTCCTCTAAGCCGACGTCGCATAGTGGTCGAAGCGTGTATAGTTATTTTATGGTAAAGAATTTGACGTCTGAGTAACGTCAAACACTTTTCTTATTTGGAAAAGTGTAGTTTTATGGAATTTGCGAACCACGTTTCGACGTCGCCTCGTCCACCTACCAAACTTGATACAAAAAATGTCACTTCTTTTTTCGTCAGTCGCAGCCAGTTAAAATAAAAAGACGAAATTTGTCGGATATAACCTTTGTTTGTGTTCTGTGAAAATAACCTTACTTATTTGTTTATAAAATAAGTATTCTGTATTTTGTTGGATTGTTTTTCAGAAAATTAGTTCGTTAGTAGACCTGCAAGCAAAATGAGCATGTCCTTAAATAAAGGAAAAAGAGCCTACCGACATACCAATACTTTTTATAGAAAAAAAGCTAAATTGATAGCATCACAAGCTCAGGTTAGTCTCAGCGCCATGGCAAGAAAGTTTAAAACAATTAAATGAACGTTTTTAACTTTTAGCACGCATCTTCACCATTAGAAACAACGATTGAAATACAAGAAAAACCGACGATAAGAGCTCAAAGTGTCCCAGTTCAGTACGGAGACCTCCACAGAGGCTCAACACAAGCTAATGATTACGATTATCACTTAATCGATGCTGAAGAACTTGAAGATTACTTCAATACCATGAATAATGAACTTGATGATTTTGAAAATTATTCAACAAATGATGGGGAATATATATTTGATACAGAAGGTCCTGATTTACCGAACAGCACCTTTAGGTGCATCCTCAGAGATTGGGCATTACGTAATTCTATTTGCCATACAGCATTAAATGAACTACTAGGAATTTTGTCATCCAATGGAATAAGTAATTTACCTAAGGATAGCAGAACTCTACTTAGAACACCGAAAAAAGTAGATTTTTACCCTTGTGGTGATGGAGAGCTTTGGTATAATGGTATTGAAAATTTTCTAAAAGGTTTGGAATCCAAAGATGTTTCTCAATTAAAGCTTAACTTTCACATTGATGGTTTACCAACCAGTAATAGCTCAAAAACCCAATTCTGGCCAATACTAATGACAGTTGCAAATCTTTGCCACATTTCTCCTCATGTTGTAGCCATATATTGTGGAGATTCAAAGCCAAATAACATAGAAGAGTTTTTAAGGCATTTTATAGAGGAAGTAAAACTGTTGTTAGAAAAAGGAATTAACAATGTTGAAGGAAAGAATTTGGCAGTGACCATTAATTTTTTTTTATGCGATACGCCAGCTCGTTCCTTTATAAAGTGTAAGTGAATAATTCAAAACTTGTCGGTGATTAATTTTTTTTTAAATGATATACTAAATAATAAAATATATTACCATATTTTAGGTAAATAGTTTTGAGTCTACATATTTCTGTTTCAGGCATAGTTTCACATAATGGCTATTACAGTTGCAACAAATGTGAGGTAAAGGGAACATACTACCGAAATGGCAGACACATTAGTTTCCCCCTAACAAACTGTAAGCATAGGACAGACCAGGACTTTAGAATAAAAATCAATCCAGAACATCACAGAAACGACAGTGATACAGGCAATCCTATTGCTTCTCCTCTTGAAAGTTTACCCATCGACATGATCAAAGATTTTCCAATAGCTGACAGCTTACACTTAATTGATTTGGGGATTGTAAAAAGATGCTTGAAAGGTTGGGTTCATGGTAGCTATAATTTCCGAACAAAATTTTTTCCTCTACAAATAGAAACCATATCAAGTTGGCTAAAGAGTTCCAATCAGTTCATGCCTCGTGAAATACATCGCTCCATTAGAGGGCTAGATTGTCTTGCATTTTGGAAAGCCACAGAATATAGAACTTTTTTATTTTATCTAGGACCTATCATTTTAAAAGATCATTTAGATTCAGAAACATACAAACATTTTCTGTTGTTGTTTTGTGCTATCACAATTCTTTCCGCAGATTATTATATTAGTCAAACACAATATCTTTTTGTTGCAGAAGAAATGCTTAATGATTATGTGGATATATTCATATCTTTATTTGGTATTGACTCAATCAGCAGCAACGTTCACAACTTATGCCATATTGTTGATGATGTAAGAAGATTTGGTTCATTGAGTAATATTTCTACATATGTTTTTGAAAACCATTTAGGCAAAATTAAAAATTTGCTCCGAAAGGGAAACCAACCATTAGCTCAAGTTGCCAAACGGCTAATTGAAACGTCAAGTTCGTTCACTGATTTGCCTGTCAAAAATAGTAATAATTTTAAATATAATATTGAAGATCCCACTTACAAGCTCCCGGAAGCAAAATCTCAGTTTAAAGCTGTTAATATATTTAATGTAGAATTTAAAAATGACAAAAAAATCCAATGGTTCTTAACAAAAAGTAACAACATTGTTAAAATGTTGTGTGCTTATAAATTAGGAAATAAAATTATGTTATATGGATGTAAACTCAAGCATTTAAGTAACTTTTTTACATATCCCCTTGAATCAAAGCAGATTAATATTTATATGTCTTCAAATTTATTTGATAAACCAGAAAGTTATTCCGAAGATATAATAAAATGTAAATTAGTAGGAATAGAATATAAAAATAAGTTAATTTTTTTTCCGTTGATCCATACTTTAGATGTTTTCAAATAAACATGTTTTAAGTATTATCAGTTGTTTCTATTACCACATCAATTATAAACTAACAGCTCCCCTAATTATTTTCTTTTTAAATGTACAATAACAAATTGAATGTATGTCTCGAACAATTTTTAAATTTAAACGTACTATTCAAAAATAATTTTATTTTCTCGGTTTGCTTGTAGATAAAGGTAGTTTTAGACAGACTGTTAATTGCAGACCCTACACGATCATTATTAGGACTGATAGTTCTGAATGATATTAATCATTCTCTGATCAGTCTTGTTTCCAATAAGAATTTACATGGGCCTTGAAATTTGCCCTTTCATGATCAGTATTGCTGTCATTCCCTTATCAAAACTGTCAGTCTGAATGATCCTGTGGAGTCTCTACCATTGACAGACAATAAATTAACTGACTGATTTTCCTTATGATTACTCTTATTAGGACAGAACAAACAATATTTTCATACTTTTTTTTATTGAAAATTGCACATTCAGTACTTACATTGTAATCTTTATTTAGTTTAGATAATCAAATAAAAATAACTATATCTTCAAAATAAAAACTATCTCTAAGAAACATGATCTTATAACTATTCTGATTGAAACTCCTGTTCCAAACTCTGAACTTCCCGGTCAGTATTGCTTTCCGAAAATGGCGATCTAGACTTAGATCTTGATGTATGACTGTCATTTTCAAAATCTTCTGCAGGTGCGTTTTCATCTGGAAACATTAATGTCGGATTGCACAAAGGTTTTTAATAATAATTAAGTAACTAACTAAAAACTTTATGCAACGCAATAATTTTGTAATAGCTTTATCTGCAATTAAAAACTCTTACCTTCAGTTTGATCCAGTTTTTGACTTTTGCGCTTAGGATTTAGTCGGGTTTGGCTGTGTTTTAGCACACCATCTCTAAAAAATTGTTCTTTTTGACTATGGCTAAAAGTTGTATCAGCATATCTAATCACTGCATAGAAAACATCTAAAAAGTAAACAAAAAGTGGAGCTGTTTTAAGGACTAAAAACTACATTTTTTTGTAAAACAATAGAGGAAATTTTTTCTGTTTTTCAAACAGAAAATGTATGCAACCAAGAAAAAGTTCAGTAATAAAGGAATATTAAAATCTTTTTATTTTGCAAAAACTTACCTAAACTATTTATAAGTTTATTAAAGGGAAACTTGTTGGACTGGGTTCGACTTATGCCTGTCCATGAGTATAAAGTTAAGAGCTTCCTAAAAATAATTTTTTTTAACAAATAAGTTCTAAATAAAACTGGTATATTATTTAGGTTTTACTGTTACTACTAAAAAAATGAGTAAAATATCCTAAGTAGGTACCTATAACACTTACTTTGTAAATAAAACTGAGCACAACTTATAACATGCAGTCCTCCAGGGGTAACCTGTTCCAATGACTCTTCGTAAATGAACCACAACTTTTTTCCGATATTCTTCGTTTTTTAATTTTTTTTCAAAGGAATCAACAGCTTGAACTGTACTAAATGGGAAAAGTTCAAACTTCTCTTCTTCCTGCTCTTCTTGAATAGCAAAGCTCACATTCTTATTTAGCAAATTTTCTCATCTTTCTATTTGAAGCTGCAAGTTTGTTAACTTGTCACTGACATCTCTTTTGACTGAAGTATAAAAGAATAATTAATAATAAGTACTTATCACCTAAATTATTTATCAAAAATAATTTTTATTTTCAGATTTACCAAAGCTGACTTATGCCTAATATAGTTTAAATTTATAGGTTTTTTTATTCCCCAAACAAATAAAGACCAGTGTGGGGTTTAACTATGCCAGTCATAAAATTGGGGTGTCATGATAAAGTTACTTAATTTATATTGCTTATTATACTTACAGGCATTAATCACTTCAAGAACCTCCTTAATATCCTCCTGACTGGACAAAATAACAGGTTTACAAACAACAGATGCACAACCCTCATTTTCTAACTGAGTTAGAGTTTTGTCCTGGTCAAAGTCTTCGATATAGTCAGTTTGTTTATCTCTCAGAAATCCTTTAAAAGAACCCTGTATCCCATCGGTACTGTCTGATATTTGAAATGCTTTCTGGTTTTCAACATTATAAATTGCTGAATTCAGTAAATGATCTTTGTACTTCCATGTGGGTGGTTTGGAAACTCTCTTGTCACTGGCATTTTCCTCATCACTCGCAGATTCTGACGACACTTCTTGGCAAAATTCATCAGCAGCAGCTGTTGCAAATTCAAAAGCCGCAAAATCCTGAGCTTTTACTTTGCAATTTTTGTATTGTTTCCAATTTTCTTTATTCGGTGAACTTTTAATGTTGCTTTGTAAAAGTCTAATTTCCTTCTGCCGTGGGGGAAACCAAACTATGCCGCTTTCCTCCCATTTATGAGGGACCGGCTCAACCTCATTAAGCTCTTTAATATATACTACTTTAAAGTGATCCATTTTTTTCGTTGTTTAAATGTTAAATATTACACGATAACCTTGGATGAGATGAAAAAACTTTTATTGGGGATAACCGTTAAATTTTAAATTTAAATATACGACGAATAAAAAATAATGACTTATGACAGTTCTGACATTTCTGCTTGTTAATTTTTATCTACAAAAATTGACGTTTACTTTTTACGTCCTTTGGTCGTCAATTTAAGTAGTTCAAATGTCTTAAGGTTAAAACCAATGATCTGCTACCTATAGATGCCGCACGCCATTCATAAACGCTATTTAAATCTGCTGCCAAAATCATTTGTAGGAGAGAGGAGGTGAAGTACTCCCCCCGGCCGGGAGTGGGGATTACGTTGCCGCCATTAGAATTTTACCTCGTTACTATGCGCTATCATATGGTCACAGCGGCGTCTCGTGTCAGGGTTCACAATAAAATATAATTATCCAATCCGAAATCAAATATTTTTTAACGTTTGTGAAAAAAAGGGTTTGTAGAACAGTAAAGTTTAATGTATGATAGAAAAAATGGTCCGCGGAGCAGTAAAATTTAATGTAAGTTAATAACATGAGTTTTTATATGGTTTAAAGATAAAGTGTCAAAATAGATTTAAAAACTATATTATATTACAATTACCTATTCAAACCTTGAAAATACTAAATTAACTGAAACGCAACTTTAAATAGGACTCTGTCACTCATATTTACAACAGAATTTTTTTTGTTTAATTTCTTCATATTATACCCAGAGAACTCAGAGCCAACTAATATTCTGTGATTATACCTATCTATAGGTAAAATACAATACCTACAGTTCAACATAAACTAATTGAATTCAGTCAGATATTACATTTTTACTGTCGAGGAAATCCCCATATATGACTTACATAAGGTACGTAGACCCAAAAGTGGTTTTTATGAAATTTGATGGTTATGATACAGTTACATTTTTAAATTTGTATGTGGGCTAACGTAAAGTTAAAAGCTTCAATTTAGCCAGGGATTTAATTTTTCTCTCAATGGAAACCCCAATTTAACAGTTTTTGACTTACGTAAGGTACGAAGACCCAAATACGGTTTTTATAGAATTTGTTGGTTATGATACAGTTACATTCCTAAACTTTTATGTGGGCTAACATAAAGTTAAAAGCTTCAATTTAGCCAGGGATTAATTTTTCTGTCAGTGAAAACTCTACTTTAACAGTTTTTGACTTATTACGTATAAGGTACGTGGTTTTTCTGGAAATTGTTCTTTAAAATGCAATTTATTGATACGGTTATATTTCTAAACTTGTATGTCGGCTAACTTACTGTTAAAAAATTTAGAAATAAAACCAGCATATAATAATAATCATAGGTATACCTAGGTAGGTATATATCTTTATTCTCAAGTAACTATAGTTTATTACAGGAATTAACTTACATATCCAAGTAAAGTATTTTTAACAAATAATAAGTAGGTTCAAGAATTAACAACTTATTAAAACAAACATTATCTAGGTACTAGATACCTACATAAATATCTAATTCAAAAAAGTTTTCTTTAAGAGACCTGATTTGAGTACAACTAATAAATTTCACAAAGTCATAGTCTCACAAGAATATTTATTTTCCAAACAGGTTAGGTACATGTTTCGCTCGTAGGTACTTGAGCATCAGAACAACATAAGCCTATAACATTGGTCTGATGATGCTCAGGTATGAGCGAAACATGTAGGTAACCTGTTTGGAAAATAAATATTCGTGAGACTCTGACTGTAAATTATTATATTAATGTCCTATTCCATGAAACAAAATCATTATTTTTCCAAAATACGATATTTGTTGCCACATGCTTTTGAATAATGGGCTAAAAATAATAATATAGTGGCCGGCTAAAATTTGGCCGCATATGGAAAACTTACACAAGTAGTTTGTCTGGTACCTACAACATATTATGAAATCCCATGCAAAATTGAAGAGTTAAAGGCACGAACCCACGAACGTCATAAATGACGTTTATGGTTAAAGGTGATCAAATAGTGGCTTCCTTGTTTATTTTAGACTAAGAGTGTATCTGAGTTGTTTAAAGAATTCAATAAGCCAAACCATTTGCAAAAGTTATACCTATACAGTCTATCCATAATGTTCCTTAAATAAATAATACGTTTAATAAAATAAAAATGTAAAGTTTTAATTATTTTTCCCCACCTACCCACGCCTATGAATAGTTAAACCTAACCTACAAATAACCCAACTTTTTATGTACTCACCTATGAATAGTAACTGCAGAATTATTATTATTATATTTCGCAGTCTTGCACACTTCAAACCTGTGACCCATATTAATTAGTCTTGAAAAAAATATCACAAAACACTAACAACACAGCAATTAATACACAAAACCGATAAACCGAAACAAATTTCAAACAACTTTCGAACGAAGAACGACCAAACTAAACCCTTAATTTCTCTGTGGACCACACGTCAAAGAAATTATGAATGAAAAAAGGCAGGCTCTCTTCTGACCAATAGGAACGCAACGTCTTCTGTGTTTGCCAAACTGCATAATTTTTAAGGGAAATGTCTATGGGTTTTTAGACAAAGATTTAAGTTTACCCTATAACGTCATATTTTTTTCTCTTCTGGAAGGTAAAACCTGTAGATTTATGGCTTTAGGGATGAATAATATGTAAAATTATTAAATAAGTGTTGTTATTATTACTTTTAAAATATTGTTATAGCCGTAATTTATATATTGGTACTCTAAGAGTGTTAATACCTACTTTTAAGAGGTACGTTTGGCAAACAAAGTGGAGGGGCGCAATTTGCCACAAAAGTTACTTCAGAATGGTATACGATTTTGGCAATAGGTTCGTTTGTTATTGCTTCATCTATAGCTAGCAGATCATTGGTTAAAACCTGGTTGTGGTTTGGAATTCTAATCATCCGACGTTCGTGTGTCGTCTGCGGGTGGTAGTTTAAGTTAAGTTTGGATAAAGTTTTGGATATAAAGTAACCTTTGGTGGTATTGAGTAAATTTAGGTACATTAGCTAACTCCGCCATTTTTATGCTGATGAGCGTTGTAGCGTCCCGTCGGCCATTAAAACACAGTACAATTATTTTTGAAATTTCGAAAATAAATACCATTTCAAATGGCAACTATATGAATAAAATTTAATTTCCTTATAGCTTTATTTAGATGGAGTTGGAAATCAAGCCAATATATGATTTTTTTTCTGGCCATTCATAAAAACATATATTAAAAATTATTAAATATTTGTTTATTTTGAGGCGAACACATATTTTTCGATCTATTTTGGTCACATTTATCAGTAAAGTATCCTTCGCAAGCAACTTTTATTCTCGAGAAACCCTATAATCTCATTTTATTTACGTCTATAACAAACATCGTTTAACAATAAGAAAACTGTTTGACATTTTAATTTCTGGCCTTGTTTCTTTCTACAGATCAACAACAAATTAGGTTATATTTTGTTTACACCATATTATACGGGCGCAACATATAGGTACTTCCACATGACCAAATAAAACTTTTAGTACACATTTTTGGTTATCAAAAGTTAACGTTAAATAGCGTAAAATTTGGTTAAAAGAGTATACTTCAATAGTAAAGTTACCGACGTCTAAACAACTCAAATTTGTCTGCTCCATTTTAGTGCAAAAACGGGTCCACACGTAGTCGTTTCGACGTCAGTTACCGACGTCGGGTTGTCTATAGCGACGTTGGTTAGACGTCTAAATGCTATTTGGGTAATAAATATAATTATTGGTAAAATAATTGTACCTACCTGAATTTGGGGACACACCGCCACAACACCTTTTATATAACGTTGCACTAAAAGTACACCACCCAATATGAAATTATTAAAATATAAAAAATTTATTAAATCAATGGCCATCAAATATCCACTATAAACTATAATCCACCAACCACTAAACAAACTAACAACACTGCAAATGGCAATAAAATGAACCAAAACGATTTCACCATGTTTTAAAAAAGCAACTGTTTAGTTCCTAAAAGGTATATTTTAGATAGGTATAAAAGATTGGTTAGTTTTTATTTTTATTTTTGTGGTAATAATAAGATAACCTTATAGGAATTAAAAAAATACTTTTAAAAAACACTTTAATGGATACATATTGTTATGGTTATATGATATTCTGTTACCATAAAAAAGCATTGATCACACGTAACAATATTGTTGTCAAAAAAACGTCCTTGATTGCGACTAAACGAAATATTTTAGGGATAAATGGATTTTTTCTTGTGGTAATACACATATATTCAAAAAAATACTTGTATTGAGTGATTTTCCTCAGTGTACCTTTATCGAAACAGTTGTTGTCGTGGAAGTTATGTGACTGTTTGTTCGGGTTTGTTCGGCTAACAGGACATAAACGCAATGGCGACTCGTGACATTTTAATAAGGTAGGATTAAAAATTATTTAAGGGGTAAATAGCATGCGTGGACCACGCCCTAATATTGCCAAATTTAGTCAAAATTTATAGCTATTATACTAGCAAGTCGTCCGTTCAACAGAAAGTTCTCACCGTGAAACTGAACGCAGTTAATAATTTAATTTAGGACATAACTAGGGACATAATATCTATTTTTACTAACTTTTTTGTTTTGCTTGATTATTTCGTTGCGGTGTGTAGAATGTAACATGATGTTCTACTAAACTGTACCTTCGATTTTTTATGTTTTCACTTTTTCCCAGATATGGACAAAGCTCATCGGTTCCTTTTAGGAACCACGTTTTTTGTAAATGAGTTAAAAACTATTCGTATTTATAACGTTTAAATTATAAAAAGTCAGAAAGAAAAAGAAAATTACTTTGTTTACGAAAGCGAACGTACAATACGCAGTCGCGATGAACGAACCAACAACTAAATTGCGTGCTACCATTTTCCAAAAAGTTAGGTACAACACACGACATATTATTCACGGTCATTGTCTATGACTTTTACTGTGATTGTACGAAAACAGCATAGATACATCAAATTTTTGTAATTATTACGTGTTTTAATAGCTTACGGAAAAGGGCACAAGAATTAAATGTAGCCCATTATTTACTATTTATTATACAGGGTGTTCATTTGAAAACTTTCCACCACGAATTTTCCTGCTTTAAAATAAAAATGTGGAAAATGGCTCGGACCCGTCGATTTTTATTTCGAGGGGGACATCTTTTGCGTATATTGTTAATCTTGTTACTTCAAGCCCCTAGGAGGGAGGGGGGGGGGGGGTAAGATCTAAATCTTAAATGGATACCCCTATTTTATATAATTTTTTTGGATTCTGCATAAAATTCTGGACATTTTTTAATAAAAGCATTATTAGTCTATACTAAACAGTTTCCGAGATATTGGCTCTTGAAAAATGATATTTTTGAACTTTGACAGCCTCTAGCTTTCTAACTGTACGTCTTAGAGCAAAACGGCTTACATGTCCCTATCTTCGATTTTTATTATCTTTTCAATAGTGTCAACTTCCGGTTCTTACAACCGGTTTAACTGCTCTAAGACGTATTGTTAGAAAGCTAGACGCTGTCAAAGTTCAAAAATCTCATTTTTCAAGAGTCAATATCTCGGAAACTGTTTAGTATAGACTAATAATGCTTTTATTAAAAAATGTTTAGAATTTTATGCAGAATCCAAAAAAATTATACAAAATAATAATAATAATAATAATAATAATAATAATAATACATTTTAATTTATTGGTTGATATAAAATGTAAACAAGTGATTACAAAAAATCAAAAAAAAAATATAATAATAATCCAACACATAACGTTATAACAACCAAGGTGAAGTTCGGGCGTAAACACATGGTGTGACACTTAAACCTTTATAAAAAAAGAGAAAAAAACTTAAACACTAATAGTAATAGTTTGTACTTACTTAATTGTAGCCTATAATACTATATATAATATAAAAAAAATATTTATATAAAAAATTATAATACGTCGTGTATATTACACAATGACATAGGTATATATCTGCCAGTAGATGCTTAATGGTCAGTCCTAACACAAAAAAAAAAAAAATAATTCCCATTTTGCATAGTCCAGAGGTGTGTGCGAAGGTCGCGCTTAAATTTTAAAAGAGTCAGTCCTTTTAGGGCATTAGGTATGGAATTGTAAGACTTATAAATAATATGGTAGCTAAAAGATCTCTGAAATAGCGCAGTGCGGTGTTTAGGTGGTGTTATAAGCAAAAATTTTTTGTTACGAATATTAACATTTAGGACATCTGCTCTAAATTTTATTTTTTTCATTAAATATCTAGGTTGTTTACGAGTAATTACCGAATGATGTAAAGAGAGACTAGGTAAAGTAAACCGATTCCTCATACTAAGCCATTTCAGATCTCTAAGTCTGTGCGAAACGTGGTCAAACTTTCGTATCCCAAATATACACCGTACGCAAGAATTCTGCACTTTCTGAATCTTAACCATAAATACGTTGTCCAGACATGGAAAGAATATTGGGGAACAGTAGTTAAAGCAAGATAATACAAGGGATTCACAAAGCATAGTCTTGACATCACGAGATAATACCTTCCTGTGAGGAAACAAAAGTTTTAATCGCAAATAAGCCTTTTTCAAACAGTATAGAACATGCGAACGATATCTGAAAGAATTGTCGATCACCAGACCCATATTTCTGACATTATCAACAAATGGAAGCTCTTGGTTGCCCATCCTGATCTGCTTAGTACCAATGAACTGGCTACACTGATTCCTAATGCCAAAAACAATGGCAGCAGATTTTGACGGGTTTAAATGTAGGTTATGCTTAGCGGATATATCGGCAATTATGGAGAGATCTTCATTTATTTTCAAAACGGCACCATCAAAGTCTTGCGAAAGGAAACTAAAATATATCGTATATCGTCAGCATACTTATGCAAACGACAATACTTAATGTGTTTAATAAAATTGCTGGTATATATCATGAACAATAGGGGTCCCAAAATGGAGCCCTGAGGAACGCCCATAGTCACCTTCGTTGGCTGTGACACATTGTCACCCAGTCTCACACGTTGCACTCTGTCACTCAAAAAGCTTTTTATTAAATTTCTAGCCTCCGGGCTCAGCCCAATGTAGTGTAATATTGCATCCAGGACATCGTGACTTAAGGTATCAAATGCCTTAGAAAAGTCCAACAGAGTTAATACTGTAATTATTCCGTTGTCCGTTGCCGCTATTATATCATCAGTAACCTTGAGAAGTGCGGTTGTACAACTGTGGCCAGGCCGAAAACCAGACTGCACCTAAGGAAGAATATTATTATATAGGACATAATTCTGAAGTTGATACTTGAGAGCTTTTTCCAGCAATTTAGACAGGGTTGGCAAAATACTAATGGGTCTTAGATGTTTATAGTCTGTTGGCTCGTCTGTTTTTATGAGTGGGGTAATAAGTGCCTTTTTCCAGGAGACAGGGAAGTAGCTACTCAATATACATGAATTAACAATATTTAACAAAAATTTCAAAATGTAAGGACAGCAATATTTGAGTAAAGTGACGTTAATTTCATCATGACCTTTGGCGGTTGAAATTATTTCATTAAAAAACTTTATTAATGTAGGTTCGTCTATGGGTTGAAATTGAAACAAATTACTGCCTACACACTGATGTCGGTTGGCATTATAAAAATCTAATACTTCATAATTGTCCACGGTGGGCTGTGGAAGGGAGTTTAAAAAGTAGGTATTTATACTGTTAACATTACTTAGTTCAGGTGGTAAATGTTTAGAGTTTTCGTTAGAAACAATCGAAAGATGCTGAACTTCTTTCCACAGTACCTTAGGGTTTTTAGTTCTTAACTTAAAGTTGTAATATCCCTTTTTTTTTCATTTTCAACTGCTGTCTTTGTAAAATTTCTAAGAGATTTATAATAATTCCAGTCCTCATTTCTTTTTGATTTTTTGAATTTCGTTTTTGCTTTATCTCGAAGGTCCATCAACCGCCATAAGTTTGGCGTTAGCCATGGGGCTGGAGGTCTAGAAATTCTTGCAGTCTTGTAAGGAGCGTGGTAATTAAATAAATTTAATATAGTGTGCGTTAAAATATTAACCTTCTTGTCTATATCGGGAATATAAAAAAATTTCTCTAGATTGCTCGCCATGAGATCCATCAGAAACGCATGATGGTCGAACGAGGCAAAGTTTCGGTATGTATGAAAAAATTGTTGTACCTTGGGCTTTTTACTGATAACTTTACAACAAATTAATTCATGATCCGATAGATCAACAGAAACAACAGTAATTGTGCTAACAAAACCCTTAGAAGGGACCACAATATGGTCTAGCAAGGTACAGGAACTACTTGTAACTCGTGTGGGACTCTGAACGACCTGACACAAACCCAAAACATCCAGAAAATTATTATACGCTACAGTGGCAGGCAGCTCTGGTCTAAGCAGATCAATGTTAGTGTCACCTGAAATTATAAAGTTATTCGACAATTGCATCAAAACTGAAACAGTATTTTCCAATTCATCAATGAAAATATTAATGTTTTGATTTGGTGGTCGGTATACAACACAAATAGACAAATCACCACTGGATGTATTTAAAGATATGCACAGCTGTTTAATTAAAGGAGATGTTTGTGTCCTTTTAAAAGTAGTATCACGTTTTACACATGGACGGTTCTACGGGGGGGCCTGGGGGGCCCAGGACCCCCAACATTTCTGAAAAAAACTTAAAAATATCTCGAGAGAAATACAATCAAGCGAAGGCTACCAAAAATTATGGCTGCGCCAATGTGGTGTCCCCCCAATATTTTGGGTCTAGAACCGCCCCTGGTTTTACATACAAACATACGCCTCCCCCCCTAGAGCCCACCCTGTATTTTCTTACCAGATTATAGTTCTGCACTGAAATCGAGTTATTTGGAACATTTCCATCCAACCACGTTTCCGACAGTGCCAAAATATCATACTGTTTACCACTAAGGAGCTCTTTTATATTATTTATTTTAGGTACTAACGATCTAATATTAAGGTGAGCAAAAGTATAAAATTCTCGTTTCATTTTATACCTATGTAGAATATAATAATATGGAAAATGTATGCAGTTGAATGATAATTTTTTCGAAATATAAGTCTAATAATACGAAAGAAGTGTGTTAAAAAATAAATAAATAAATAATCCAAGTAAATAATTAATTGTGAAATATAAATAGTCCACATTATACACAGATAAACACATAAATATATTAAACTTATTCTTTTCGTCACAAAAATAAATCGATATTGAAAAAATTAATAGTTAAAATGTATAATTTGGGTATATGTTATGATAAACAAAAAGGATATAATATAATAAAAAACTATGAAAGTCTATTTATTAATAGCAGATTGACTTTTATTTCTTGCGCTAGTTCTCGTGAGCGCTGGGCTTGATCTTGTTGCTCCAACTTTTAGTTTCTTGGCTGGCTGTTCATCTACAGGAGCAATGCTTAAAACGTCTGTTGGCTGTGTCGTCGTCGTCGTATATTTTCGGTTGATCCGAGTCAACACGTGCCTTATTGGGTTGTTCGCCGGGGTACCCATTTAAGATTTAGATCTTACCCCCCCTCCCTCCTAGGGGCTTGAAGTAACAGACAATATACGCAAAAGATGTCCCCCTCGAAATAAAAATCGACGGGTCCGAGCGATTTTCCACATTTTCATTTTAAAGCAGCAAAATCCGTGGTGGGAAGTTTTCAAAGGAACACCCTGTATATATTAAAATGCAAATTTTTAGCCAAAATCATTATTTACGACAGGGTAACAGGTATTTTAGGAAAAGAAATCAGTGACCGATTAAAAATTTTAATTCACACAGCCTTTAAAATATACTAATAACATGTGTCTTAACAAATTTTATAACACTAACAATAGTAATTTACGTTACAAGACCGGAAAGAAGTGTTTTTCAGGTCGAGACAAGCTTAGAGAGACCTGCACAACACTAATTTGCGGTTGCGTGACGTACAATATTTTTTTTTAAGACCGACGCTTCGATATACTTACATTAAATTATTTTATTTTATATTATTTTTAAATGCGTCGTATGACTTTTCGTAACGGGCTTTTACTTTTATTGGCAATATTATCGTAAGTCGCTTTCCTTGCCGCTTCCAAAATTTCTTCTGAAATCTCATTTTCCGTGTCGGATAATTCAAAATCTGAATTCACTCGCGAAACAAGTTTGACATAAACAACAAATTAAAAATCAACGAACTGTCACTCGACAATACATCGAAATGTTGTTGTCATAGTAACGAAATCATGTAGCTTGTATTATCAAAGAGCGATTGGAAAAACAAAAAGCAGGGACCGGAAAAATCTTTTCCGGTCTCTAACGTCAATTTTCCGGTCTCGATCGACAAAACGTTATTTTCTGGACGAAAAATTGTCCAGAAAGTGTATATTTTCTGGTCGGTTTTAAAAAAATAAAATGATACTTACTGTTGTCTATTTTATTATGCTCCCTGGGTCCTTAATTTAATTCGCCACTAGTCGGGAATCGGGATGGCGTCCATTTGTTTGGGGAGTAAAACACTTCGCGCTTACTAAACGAATTTATTAAGCTAAAAACAAGTAAACTTGGGTTGTAGAACTATGGGTTATGTTATTTACAATATATATATATTAATATGATCACTTTGGGCACTATTTCGAACGATCAAACCAAATAAAAATACGGCGCGTCTCTTTTCTTCAGTTCTTCTCTTCATCGCTACTTTTTCTCTGATCTCTCGTTGTCCTCGTCTCGTCACTTGTCGGCTCATCGCATGTATGGTGGGTTGCCTATTAGTAGTCAGCACCCCTCGAAGTCGAGTAAATCGGCGCAATAAAATTCTAAATGTAATATTTACAACATTACCTACATAATTAATAAATTTGTTTAATCTGCACCTAATTCTGTTTCACTGTCAGAGTCGTTATTTAGGTTAATAACAATGGGTTGTACCGTGCGAGCAAAAATTGTTTGCATCAAAGAGAGCTTGGATTAAAAAACGTAGGGCTTGGTTTAGATCACAATGATATGGGGACGATATAATAATATCTAACCAAATCTAGGTTAAAATGTTGTCAAATTAATATTATGACATGATAATATGCCAAACTAATGAGTAATAAAATAGATAGACAAATACAAATTTATTTTTGTTGTTTACAAAATTAACAAAGTAAGAATATACAGAAAGAAAAAAAATAATTACATTAATTGCTAAAATTGGCCGCCGCCATGCTCCAAGCATAAATTCACACGTCTCTTCATATTTCCGAAAGTGTTGACCAGCATCTCTGGAGAAAAGTTACCACATTCTTGGATAATCCTTTCTTGTAATTGTTCTAAATTTGCAACTGGTGTTTTAAAAATAGTGTTCTTTAAATGAGGTGGTCTTCCTGCTCCTTTTCTGTGTTGTATAGAAACTGTTTCCCTAAACACAGCCACGGTTCTTTTCAGGCAATGATAAAAATCCCCAGCAATAAAAGCAACGTTAGGAAAATGTTCGTGAAAATCGTCCATGCACAAACCCGGATTGTATTGCCATTTACCATTTACTCTAACCCCGTTTCAAAAATACGCTTCAACCATTCATGTTTTGTGCTGTTCCGTAAAGCCCATTGTGTGAATTGTTCAAGAAATTGGAAAAATTAGCGATGAATTAAATTAATTGTAACGACTGTCAAAGATGACGGAATAACTGATTGATTGTTAATTCAGGTAGTTACTGACACCCAACAGATGTTAACCTCTACGGCTAAGCATTACGTCCTTAGATGCAAGACCTTCTTTGATGCAAATAATTTTTGCTCGCACGGTATCTTGCTTGATGAATACTCTATTAATGATTGATACACATTCTTAACAATTTGTTTTGCATCCAATGATAAGTGATTTCGTTTCCTTCTACCAGATGCAAAGCGATAAGTTTCCCACGGACGCGGACGCCACATATTAAATAACTAGTTGAACACTAATATTTCTATGCATCACAGAATCAACAGTTCGACAAATTTCTCAAACGCACAATACACAGGCTTCCTCAAGACTGATTATATTTCCTAATTGCACTAGACCCGGTCTTGTAGTCATTAATAAGGGTGCCTAACCTAAATAACAATTGCAAGCGCCATTAAGTTATCGAATACGAGGTGGACCTACCTGCTTTTGATAACAAGGACAACATTTCTATGCAAAATAATGGTAAACAAGTGACATTATTAAAATATTAAATAAGTCTCACTGTAGACCTTCCAGGTACACCACAATGAGGTTTTATTAAAATGAATGGCAGGACGCACAAGCCAAGATGATTTACTTTGAAATGTACTTTAACTAATAAGCGATATAGGAAAAAGAAAAGCACAAAGTCTTTCTCCACAATTTTTAATTCAAAAACTAGGCGAACCTAGGGTAGAGTCGACATGTTTCGAGTGTAGAAACACTCATCATCAGGAAAATGAAGCAAAGAGTGAACAGCTGATGTTGTTAGCAGTAGAGAAAATAAAAAATAAAAAAAGGGACTAATTCATAATGGAGCTTTCAATAGCACGCATGAGAAGTGAAAAAAACTTTTTGTAGTCAGACGACAGAAAACACGCTGAAAGGTCAAAGACCAGTTAAAAGCCACTGTGGGTGGGAAATGAAGAGAAAAATTAGGAAGTATCGAATGAAGGACTTTGTAGAATTCATTTTAAGTGTACGTGATAAAAAAACATTTTAGTTTGATTCAACTATGTCGGAGAAATGTGAAAGACGTCAAGTAAGAGGGAGAGAGAAAGAAAAAATATGTTTTTTATAAAAGCTGTGTAGTTGATTTCATTTAGCTTGAAATAAAATGCCGTTACTAAAATGTTTTTTATCACGTACACTTAAAATGATTTCTACAAAGTCCTTCATTTGATACTTCCTAATTTTTCTCTTCATTTCCCACCCACAGTGGCTTTCCACTGGACTTTGACCTTTCAGCGTGCTGATATGTTTTCTGTTGTCTGACTACAAAAAGTTTTTTTCACTCCTCATGCGTGCCATTGAAAGCTCCATTATGGATTAGTCCCACTTTTTAGTTTTTATTTTCTCTACTGCTAACAACATCAGCTGTTCACTATTTGCTTCATTTTCCTGATGATGAGTGTTTCTACACTCGAAACATGTCGATTCTACCCTAGGTTCGCCTAGTTTTTGAATTAAAAATTGTGGAGAAAGACTTTGTGCTTTTCTTTTTCCTATATCATTTAACTCCACTTTAAGAATGGACTACTTCTTCAAAATTAATAAGCGATAATTAAAAAAAATATATTATTGATAAGCTCAAGGAATTACAGCTATATTGCTAATACTAATATTATCAAAATTATTGATCGTGTAAGGCCCACTTTAGTATATCTACTCCTGTATAGGTTTTAACAATTCCTTATTTAACTGAATCGCAGGGAATTGAATTGTGTAATGGAGAAGGACCCACCATTAAATATCTAGGGCGGGTTCTCACTAGTCGACTATGGTAATCGATATCGTTGAATCTATGCCATTGAAGTTAAATAGACTAATGTGAAGGTGCGTTCAATGATATCGTTTAATAATATTGCGTTTTAATCAAAGTGAATTCCTACTTTCATTTATCGACGGGACTGAATCAATGATATTGATCAATAAAGTAGATTAGAGAACCCGCCTAATTTCCAGTTAGACATCTGGCAAGAGATAACAACGTTGGGATACAAAAACAGTAAAGCGTCAAGCAACGCGGTAAGGAATTTTCAGACTTTTCAAAGAATCATTATCGAATTTATTCCAGTTAAAAGATTCACCGTGTATAATTTTTCCAAACTCAGTTTGAGAACATAAAAACAGCGGTTAACGGGCTCAAAGAGAACCAGGATTGTCAGACCTTTCTTCTTCAATTCTTTAAATTTTTTTTATTAAAAATGTTTCTTTTATATCAGTATTCAATTGTTAGTCAGTAACTCTCTTTGAAAGCTAGTTTGCAAATATACTTTAAACCGAGGAGTTTTAAGTGTGACAGAAAAAAATAACAAGCCATTCATTGTTATAATAATACATTCTTTAGTCCTTAAGAAACAATATAACTGAAATTAAGATAGAAAGTGTTTTTAGTGTTTAAAAACAACTAATTAACAAACCCTTGTTTCTCGTATAATTATATATTGTATTTACATACCCGAAAATTTGGTAGAACTGGCAACAGCATATACTAAATTAATGGTACATCCGAACGTAGGCGATTCTTTGGCTTATTTCACAAATAAAATGTTATATAAACATGGGACCGAAAAAGCTTCGTTTCCGAGATAGAGGGTGTTAATGGTAATTAAATGGGTTATGTGTTTCCAGGAATGTGCATTAAAATAATTTTTATTTTTTACTCGAAAACGGTGCACCGTAAGAAAATAAGTCAGGAGACCGAATTTGCTCTAAATTAGACGGAAATTTTAAAAATAATTTTATTTAAAGAAAAAGCAGTGGCGCACTATTTTTTTCTTCAAAAATATTATATGCAAGCCCCGCGCGGACGCCACTGCTAAAATTAAAAAAAATATTTTACACCAAAAAATGCCTTTCGATGCCCAAAAGACGTGTACCAAATTTCATAAAAATATCTAGGGTGGTTTGAAAATGGCAATGAAAAAATATTTTTTAAATTAAAATGTTAACTATCTATATATCTATATCTCGGAAACGAAGCTTTTTCGGTCCCATGTTTATATAACATTTTATTTATGAAATAAGTCAAAGAATCGCCTACTTTCGGATGTACCATTAATTTAGGAACACCCTGTAATTTGTTCGCGTTGCCATGGAGATAGGTGCCGGTACAGGCAACGGGCAAATTTATATGTCCTAGAGAAGAAAGGCTGAATAATTTTAGCGAATGAAGTTTTTAGGGAATGAATTCTTTCTATATGCTACAAGATAATTAAGCCATATCACTGTCGCGTCAGTTTTCAGTTTCTTAAATGAATAGGACAGTGTAGTATGAGTTTTAATTTGCTGTAATTTACGTATTTAATTTTGGTTTGGTAAAATACCTACCTAACATGAGCACTAAGAAAGAAGATATTTTAAAGTTTATGAGAAATAAAAATATGGATATTCCTGAAAGGATTCCAGTCAAAAAGGAATTAATTAAAATCATCAAAAGGAGGAACTTTAAAAATGAATACGTAATTGATACTCTTTGCACTAGGCGCGGCCATACTCTTTTGCGATTACCCCCATATTATTGTATCTTTAACCTTATCGAAATGGTTTGGGGTACCATAAAAAAAAGTTTACGAAAAAGTCATCAACATTAAGCGCAGCTGTTCTTGATAATATTCGGCAGGTAATTAGCGACATGAGTAGCGAAGAATGAAAAAACTGCGAAGCTCATGTTATAAAAGTAGTAAAGGAATATCCTGTTTTATCGCCTATAGCGCCAATAGTGATCAAACCGAGAAACGATTCTACTTCTATATAATCTGATGATTCCAGCAATTAAATTCACACAAGGACTTACTACACACAACACTGCACCCATACACACACCTACACTAACACAAGGAAGTTCTTAGCTAGTAACAATCCACACCCTACAAAGCTTACTTCTGCCCAGACCAGCGCTGTTGGTTCTCTCCCAGAAACAGTAGGGTCCCCATTGCGGAAATGCGTGGGCACATAACAATCTCAGCTGGGCACAAATAACATAACATCGCAAACACAAACACCAACACGTTAAGAAACAGCTTGCTACTGCTCAGATAATCTGAGCACAAACATCGCAAAGACCAACACAAACACCCTCACAGTAAGCTTATTACTTAGCTAGAGTAGTTGGACGACAAAGCCAGCTTAAGTACACCGAGTACCCAAAGCGTTGGTGAGTAAGACGCAAAGCACGCCTTACGCGTGCAGAGCCGAAATTACGAACCGAGTGGTCTGAAGGTTTATACGCCTATGGCGCGGAAACCGCAGGAACACGGTGAGTTTAGTCGGTAGGCGGCCCCCCCCCCACAGGGGGTTGAATCCGACACTCCTCTGTTGGCATCACCAAGAAGATTCTTATCGAAAAAAAAGCAATTAAATTGTCACTGCATTTTGAATCAATAATGTTTGTTTAAAACGTGTTACGTATTAAAGTTGCTTTATTTATAATATTATTATCATATTAACAAATTAAAACAATACCCTACGCATTTTAATTATTTGTTTGGGACGCCTATGGTTAGGAGTTTCATACTTTTTTATGTCAATAAATTGACCTGAGAAACACTATAACTATTTGCATTTAGAATATTTTACTATTTTCAGGTACACTCATGGCAATATCCGATGGAATGACATACGGCTGGACATCACCCATGGTACCATACTTTCTAAGCAATGAAACTCATATCAACATAACCAAATCCGATGGTGAATATATGGAAACCATTACTCTCTTGGGAGCAGCTGCTGGTCTTCCATTTACTATTTTGGGTGTAGAATACCTTGGTAGAAAAAAATCCATGATATTATCAGCTCTGATTGGATGTATTTGCTGGGTTATACTTTTAGTAGTTGATACGTTAGGCTGGGTTTTTGTATCAAGATTCTTTTCTGGTTTGGCAGGCGATATGTGCTTCGTTGCCGCCCCGATGTACATAGCAGAGATAGCGGATCCTAAAATTAGAGGATTCCTATCTGCCTCAATATACCTTATGATGCTTATCGGTATATTAATAGTATACATTGCTGGAGCTTTGGCTCCTTACTCGGTAGTTCCTTGGATAGGCATAGTTTTAACAGTATGTCAGCTTATTTTCTTCCCGTTTATGCCAGAATCACCGTATTACTACGTATACAAGAACAAGCCTGAAGACGCAAGAAAATCGTTGCTCAGATTAAGAACCGATGCAAATATTGACAAAGAAATACTTGAAATTAAACAAGCAGTGGAAAGACAAAAAACTGAAAAAAGAAGACCGCAGGATTTAATTTTAGTTCGCAGCAACAGATTTGCACTATTCATAATGTTCATTTTAAATGGATCTCAGCACTTTGTGGGTATCAGTGTGATGCTTATGAATCTTCATATTATTTTAGGGGAAGCTGGTTCGATTTACATTCAACCCTCTACAGCAGCGATAATGTTTGCTTCCATGATGTTAGTTAGCGCTTGCATAGCTTCATCTCTCATGGACCGATTCGGTAGAAAATTTTTGCTGGTAGTATCTGGTGTCTCAACCGGATTCACATTGCTTATTATGACCATATACTTTCACTTAAAAAATTTGGGGTATGATGTAATTTATGTGAGCTGGATACCAGCCGCGTGCGTAATGACATACGCGTTTACTTTTAAAATAGGTTTAGGATTAGTGCCTATTGTTGTAACCGCGGAAATATTCCCAACCACCATTAAGGCTGTAGGTATGACTATAGCTGATGTAGTATACGTAGTTGCAGGTATTTCGTCAATCGCTCTTTATTCATCTTTATTTGAAAGCTATGGAATTCATGTTCCGTTTTATATATTTAGTGTATGGAGCTTTGTTACTGTGATTTTTACAATTTTTGTGATTCCCGAGACCAAGGGAAAAACTTTAGACGAAATTCAGTTAATGCTAAAAGGGCACAAGCCATTAGGCCACGAGACTTTTGCTCTTGTTTAATTTAAAATATTCCAATTTTAATAATCCGAAAGAAAATATCTCACTATAATTTATTGAGACCTGAACTTTTATATTATTATGTCGCAAAGAAATATTTTCTCACACGAAGACGAGCTTTTTCAGTATAACAGACTTTGACTCAATTCCAAACATTCCATGCTAGGATCTTAGAAATCTGAGTAAATCATGTTTGCTTATATCAATTATGTTACAGCCAAACTTACCCTGTTAGTTGATAACACTAGTCAACAAATACAAAAAAAAAGTGAGACTGACTGTACGGGTAGCTCAAAACATCCTGCATGCATTCAACAACCAAAAATTTCCACCACATATTGATTTTATAGAATATATTAGTTATTTTCATTTTATAAAACCACTTTTATACAATATTTATACATAAGTTCAAACGAAAAAAAAAGAAGAAATTTTAAGGATAACAGGATTTATTTACAAAAATACACATACAATTATAGTAAGTCTTTTGTACATAATTTTTTGCAAATGCTGACCTTTGTTTATATTCCTGATCGCTTTCTCTTACAAAAAACAACAATAATTCTCCATCATTACTGGATCCCATCTGCCTTGGTAGCGTTGCTCCATTCTTAGTATATTGGAATCTTTCTCCTTGTTGTTCACTGACGAACCACACCCAAATTTTCTGGGAACAAATTTAAATGGGAATACAAAAAGTGTATTTTAAGAGACTTACAACAGCTTACAGTGGCGTATTTAGGGGGGGGGGGGGTCCGAGGGGTCTGGACCCCCCCCCCCCCCGGTGGGCTCAACATTAAAAAAAACTAAGAACAGATCAGATGCCTTGTTGCATTTAATGTAGACAGGGTGAACTGAACCTCGCCCGATAACAAAATGTAATAATTTTCTATTTTACAATTTTTGAATAAAGACCTTTATTATTATTATTATTATTAAATAAAATTATTAAAAAATTGAAATGATGTTCACTTAGTTTTGTAATTTTTTTGCAAACTAGAACTATTAGCAACACTTTGTTTTTACAAATAATGAAGTAACTGTGTCACAGATAACAAAACAACATGGCCAAACTTGGCAAAAAAAATGGCAAAAATAACTTAAAACCAATCATTTTCGGAATCGGTCATATTATGTAGAAATATATATTTTTAAACATAAATATTTAAAAAAATATATATTCCCATTATTGCGTTTATATTTAAAAATTTCTTAATTTCTTCCTTTTTTGGGTTCAGCTATCAAAACATAGAAATTATAAATTTTGATAGTTCAAAATAGGGCGAGGCACTGAAAAATTTTTCGCCTGCGGCGCTTTTTTAAAGAAAGAGAAAAAGAAAGAAAGAAAGATAAAACGAAAGGTATAGACCCCCCCCCCCCCGTGGCAATATTCTAAATACGCCACTGACAGATCCACCCAGAAGTATAGTCCTATGACTTTTAGGTCCCCACATATTTGCCACTAATACGTATCATAGCTTATTGCATTTGGAATAAGTGACATACTTTCGTATGTTTCCTTCATGTCAACTGCATGTGCAAGCAGTCTTTTATTGCCATTATAAAGCACAACTGCTTTTAAACTTATTTTAGACGAATCTATAAATAAGCATCATTCGTCCGGGTTATATGCAAATCCTAATTTTTCCATATAACACTATTTGGATTCAGGCCCGGTTCTAGACCTCCTGGCGCTCCCGGGCAAGGGTCTTATTTAGCGCCCTCAAAATTTTTATTTCATATTTTTTTCCTGAATATATATATACAGGGTTCCCCATTTAAAACGAAACAGGCTAAATATCTGGTTCCATAAAAGCATTATTAGTCTATACTAAACAGTTTCCGAGATATTGACTCTTGAAAAATGAGATATTTGAAATTTGACAGCGTCTAGCTTTCTAACTGTACGTCTTAGAGTAAAACGGCTTACCTATCTTCGATTTTTATTATCTTTCCAATAGTGTCAACTTCCGGTTAAACCGGAAGTACTATATTTCTTACAACCGTTTTAACCGGAAGTTGACACTATTGAAAAGATAATAAAAATCGAAGATAGGGACATGTAAGCCGTTTTACTCTAAGACGTACAGTTAGAAAGCTAGACGCTGTCAAAGTTCAAAAATCTCATTTTTCAAGAGTCAATATCTCGGAAACTGTTTAATATAGACTAATAATGCTCTTATTAAAAAATGTTCAGAATTTTATGCGGAATCCAAAAAAATTATATAAAATAGGGGTATCCATTTAAGATTTAGATCTTACCCCCCCTCCCTCCTAGGGGCTTGAAGTAACAAGATTGACAATATACGCAAAAGATGTCCCCCTCGAAATAAAAATCGACTCGTCCGAGCGTTTTTTTTTTAAATTAACGTGGAACCAGATATTTAGCCTGTTTCGTTTTAAATGGGGAACCCTGTATTATGTATTATACCATTAAAAATATTTAATTTTTTTGACGTGATATTTTAAGAAGAAGAGGTTAAAAAACAAGCAGATAAAAATACTAAAAAGGTTACAAACTCTGCAGTGACTAATTTGCAAATAATTTGCTCCCTTCAATGTTTTAATTTTAGAAAAAAACAAGTCGACACGAGTCGCCGCGCCGCGCTTACCGCGTCGCGCCAAGGGCGGACTATAAATATAGAGGTTTAAAGAGCATCGATGTTCCATTTTCGATGATTTTTTGGCCCTTATTAAATGAGTTAAAGGCACCCGCTTTGTTTCAGAATTTATAAAAAATACTTGGGCGCCCTTATCTTTTAAATAGTATATTATACATCAAAGGTTATACAGACGCTTATTTGTTTTACCTTTGGCAATATTTTGCGCCCCTCGGACTTTGCGCCCCCGGCGTCTGCCCGGGTTGCCCGGGCGCTGGGACCGGACCTGTTGGATTAATACACACATTTTATCCTACATAGTAAAAACGTGAATAGCTCCTGGTTACGGTTCCTAAATATTGTAACTTTGGTTCCAGCGGCTAGAAACTTCCATTGTTGTAATTTCGAACCTAATACTTCAGCATGCTTTTTGGACAAGTGGAGGTCCCGAACTAGATCATTTAATTCAGCTTGTTCGATTAAATAAGGTGTTTTTCCTTCACTTTTGGGAAAATAAGAATTGTCCGTTTCTGGTTTAGTATCGGATCCTGCCTTATCATCATGCATTTCTAAATCTTCCACCCCAATTGCCGGAGGCGCTGGAATTTGTAAACCTTCTTATCGGTTTTATTGCTGAGGGAATATCCGGATATTTAATATTATGTTCGCTCTTTTGCTGAAAAAATTTAAAAACTCAAAAATCTTACGTGTTAAGAAGTTTTAACGATCATTTTGGCATTTAGAGATAAAAAAAAAATAGTATATTACGTACCGAAGAGGAAAGTGTTTCATTACTGTCGAGAGATTAGTTAGTTATCCGAGAAGCGAAGCGTCGAGGTTAACTTTAATCTCGTGACAGTAACGAAAACTGTCCTTTGAGGTTTGTTTACTATTTTATTTACAACCACACCGTTAATTGAAAATTAGATAATATTTGATTTTTTCAAAAAATGTAGTGAAAATGTCAAAATATGACATTTTTTGTTTTGACGCCAAACAAAAATATGCTGGTTGCGTCATTCAAACATATATAGAATGAGGGAAATGGGTGAGGGAAGGGGGCTAGGGAAGTGGAAGAGGGAAGTAGACGTAGATAATGTGACGCTTCCAAACTTTTAAAAATGTTCTAATGTCAACATTACATGTATGGTTGTAAATAAACTGCCTTTTACATTACAGTCGCAAATTGGCTGCAAAGTAGTGTTATTGTTAAAAACTTTTGTGCAACCCAAAATCTTTTACTCATTAGTAACATTTTTGATGTATTTATGTATAGTAACGGAGCTATTGGGAATAGACGACAAAATGGCACCTTTAAAAGTAGTAAAGGAATTATCAAATAATATACTAAAGTTATAAACCAAAATGGAACAAAACATAAAATACAATTAATTAAATTGTCGGTTCATCTGTATTTGGAATTTTACTTGAATGTATTAAAAATAGATTTTACACAGCGCTGGCGGTGTTTAGACAATAATTTGTCAAACTATACAGGGTGATTCATTAAGGGTGGCGACCGGCCATATCTCGGAAACTACTAGGCATAGAAACTTGTAGAAAAAAAAATTATGATTAAAGCGGTCATAAGAAAATTCTGGAAATTACTTTTAAGTTCCTCATTTCGCCGCAAGGGGGCACAATTAATTTTTTTTTTTTAATTCTAAATTTCTCCGAAATTTCCCATATTAAGTTATAACTCTCACTACATCATCGAAAAGGTTAGATAATTCTGCATCATTTTGGTTTAAGGCTCATTGGCGTACCGGCCTTGATAAGAGTGGGGGAAGCTATTGAATGTGCAAACATTAAAATCGCTGTAACTTGTAAACGACTTGTCCGATTTTACTAAATTTAAGCTTGTTTGGAAGGGAAAGGTAAGTATCTTCAATTGCCGTATCTAATAGTACACGATAGTATTTAATAAAATTGCTAGAGGGAGCAATTTGTAATAATAACAGTTTTTTCGATTTTATCCCGGAAATTCAAATCATGCGGTATAACTATGACATCATAATCGAAAAGTAGATGAAATTTGCAAGAAAAGGTTTGAAGACCGCAGTTCGATATCTTTGTTCGTTTCAGAGTTATTGCCAAAACAATAATTTTTAATACAAATTGCGCCCTCTATCAATTTTATTAGAAACTATCTTGTACCATTAGATACGACAATTAAAGGTTCTTCCAAACAAGCTTGAATTTAGTAAAATCGGATAAGTCGTTTAGAAGTTACAGCGATTTTAATGTTTACACTTTCAATATAGCTTCTTCCACTCTTATCAAGTGAAACTGCAAATATTAAAATCGCTGTAACTTCTAAACGACTTAACCGATTTTACTAAATTTAAGCTTGTTTGGAAGAGAAAGGTAAGTACCTTCAATTGTCGTATCCAATGGTACAAGATAATTTCTAATAAAATTGCTAGAGGGCGCAATTTGTATTAAAAATTATTGTTTTGGCAATAACTCTGAAACGAACAAAGATATCGAACTGCGGTCTTCACATCTTTTCTTGCAAATTTCATCTACTTTTCGATTATGATGTCATAGTTATACCGTATGATTTGAATTTCCGGGATAAAATCGAAAAAACTGTTATTATTACAAATTGCGCCCTCTAGCAATTTTATTAAACACTATCGTGTACTATTGGATACGGCGATTGAAGATAATTACCTTTCCCTTCCAAACAAGCTTAAATTTAGTAAAATCAGATAAGTCGTTTACAAGTTACAGCGATTTTAATGTTTGCACATTCAATAGCTTCCCCCACTCTTATCAAGGCCGGTACGCCAATAAGCCTTAAACCAAAATGATGCAGAATTGTCTAAGCTTTTCGATGATGTAATCAGAGTTATACCTTAATATGGGAAATTTCCGAGAAATTTAGAATTAAAAAAAAAAATTTAATTGCGCCCCCTTGCGGCGAAATGAGGAATTTAAAAGTAATTTCCAGAGTTTTCTCATGACCGCTTTAATCATAATTTTTTTTTCTCCAAGTTTCTATGCCTAGTAGTTTCCAAGATATGGCCGGTCGCCACCCTTAATGAATCACCCTGTATACATCAGCAAGAATGTTTTGTGTAGCTATTTAAAACAAAATAAACCACAGTATTTTATTTGCGAAAAAAATCGAGATCTCGTCAGGTGTTGACCTCGATTCGTACTTATGCATTTTGAACCCTGCATCAAAATTGCATGCAGTTTGGGAATCACATTTATGCACTTCAGCGTGAGTAAAAGTTGCAGCGTTTTTCACTTTTGAAGAAGAATAAGTTCTAATTACTTGCACACCCCGATGCGTTTTGTCCAAAAGCCCTAGAAATTTTTGTTGGTGGAATTGATTTAAACTTAGCTGATTTGACAAAAATAATAAAAAAGACATCTGTTAGTTTGTTAGTTATTTTCTGCTTTTTCGGTTTGGTGACGACCGATCTGGAGCAAAGACTCTGTCATTGCACTTATAGAACTGTGTCAAAACCAACCGATTTTGTATTCTTTTAAATTGCTCCAATATTGAAACAGAAAATTAAGAACAACCAAATTTCAAATTAAAAAAAATCATTAATGTGGACATATCAGGACTTTGATGCAAATGCATTAAACAATCATAATATCAGCTGTTGCAACCATGATTTAAAAATGCAGAGTGAAAATGCTGGTCGGCCTTTAGGTTCTTACCAAATTATAAAACAAAAATTGTCTGTCGGCTCGAAATATCAGAAGCCATTTGACGGGAAGGGGCGAAATTTTGTATGTTGTTATAGACTTTAACCGGATGCTGCTCGAAACCGGATAATATACTGGACGGTCGATATATACAACGTGACTAATATTTAGTGTTTTAGTCTTGTCTCTCGTGTTCTCGCAAGACGAGACGAGACGAGACGAGACGAGACGAGACGAGACGAGACGAGACGAGACGAGACGAGACGAGACGAGACGAGACGAGACGAGACGAGACGAGACGAGACGAGACGAGACGAGACGAGACGAGACGAGACGAGACGAGACGAGACGAGACGAGACGAGACGAGACGAGACGAGACGAGACGAGACGAGACGAGACGAGACGAGACGAGACGAGACGAGACGAGACGAGACGAGACGAGACGAGACGAGACGAGACGAGACGAGACGAGACGAGACGAGACGAGACGAGACGAGACGAGACGAGACGAGACGAGACGAGACGAGACGAGACGAGACGAGACGAGACGAGACGAGACGAGACGAGACGAGACGAGACGAGACGAGACGAGACGAGACGAGACGAGACGAGACGAGACGAGACGAGACGAGACGAGACGAGACGAGACGAGACGAGACGAGACGAGACGAGACGAGACGAGACGAGACGAGACGAGACGAGACGAGACGAGACGAGACGAGACGAGACGAGACGAGACGAGAACGAAATAAGAGTGTTGCAGAACATGCGAGCGGCGAGAGTCTCGTGAGACGAGACAAAAATACGCGAAATCTCGTAAAATCTTAAAAATTTAATTAAAAAGAATCCAGTTGGTATCACTCGATAAAAAAGCTATCTTTATTACCGATATTGCAAGGTGGCCAAGGAAAAATCGGAACACGTTGCCGAAAAACAATAGAAACAAATACCAAAAGAAAAGTGAACATTTTTTTTTAAACGTTTATAGTTTTTGTAGAAATGTTTGATACAGAGAACCGATTGATAAGCGATAATCGTCTTCGAGCATTAAGTATAATATAATGCTACTTTCAGCAAAATGTAGGAGTTAACCAGGGAAGACTGGTACACAATGACACATAGTACACAAGGAAACATCGTCCCTAACTTATTTAAATTTGCAGCCCGAACGCTGAATGTGAAATCTCGAATGCGTTGCAGTGTGATACTCTTGTCAACGGTTAGTTTGTTGTTTGTTAGATCTGCTCATAGACCGAACTAGACGGATTTTTAAAAAATTTTGTGCTCCAATTTTTTATTTTTAATTGTGTAATCTTAAGGTATAGTCAGGGCTGGATTTACGGGGGGCAGCCGGGGCTACAGTCCCGGGCCTCCACAAGTGAGGGGCCCCCACAAAAGATGTTCCAAAAAATTTGAGAGCTACATTTCCGAACATTGAAATTACACTGCGAATGTATTTGGTTTTGATGGTGTCGAATTGCAGTGGAGAGCGATCATTTTTGAAAATGAAGATTGTAAAAAACAGGCTTCGAACTACAATTGGACAAAACCGCCTAGCAAAGCTATCCCTACTCAGCATCGAAAGTGATTTGCTCCGAGAGCTGGACTTCAGCGATATCAACAATGATTTTTCATCAAAAAAGGCAAGCAAGGTTCCATTAATTTGTTTGGTATAATTCCTTTATTTGACTATACTTATATAATATATATATTTGTTAAAAGAATTAAGTAGATTGATCTCTCAATAAATTTTTAAAACACTTTAATAAAAAAAAATCGTTTAATCTATTTGGAAAATTATTTATTTATTTATTTATTTACGAAATAGACGGGTAACCCCATTTTACAAAAATATACTATTAAATAATATAACAATAAGATAGTGGATAACAAAATAAATATCTATCAAATTAAACGATTTATCACAATACTTAATACATACATTCACATATAAATATATATATAAAAACAAAAAAGACTACAGAACATCACCTTTGTAATGCATTAATAATTATCTTTTTAATACCGGAAAGACTAGCGTTAAAAATATCGATCTGACCCTGACTACTAAACTGGTTGGCCAGTCGAAGAGCTCTATCGACTGGGGAATTCATTCCATATTTAGTTGGGTGGAAAGGGATGTGGAACAGATCTGCGTGACGTAACTGTCGGTTAGGTACATTTAGATGGATCTGAGACAATAGTCGAGGGCAATTTGATAGACCGTTAATTATTTTAAAAAGAAAGGATACATCAAACATAAGACGTCTGCTGTCCAATGAAACCATATTTAAAATATTCAACATGTCTGCCCTATGATAATCCTCCATATTAATATTTAATTTATAAGCAGCGAACCTTAAAAATTTGAACTGAACTCTTTCTAACATATCCTTGTGTACTTGGTAAGATGGAGACCAAATAACAGTAGCATATTCTAGGTTGGATCTAACGAGTGAACAGAATAATAACTTAATAACATCAATTGAAAATTGGGAACAGTTTCTCCAGACAAATCCTAGCATTCTCATTCCCTTCAGACTCACTTTAGAAACATGTTCAGCAAAGGTCATTCTTTCATCAAAGTAGACACCGAGATCTTTGACAGTGCTCGAATAGGACAGATCCACACCATTTAAGTTATAGACAGTGGGAACTCTACTCCTACCACGGTAAAAGCTGATATATGTGCATTTATTTATATTTAACGATAAATGGGGCCTCCACTCCTTTGTTGTCCCAGGGCCTCTAGACGTCTAAATCCGGCCCTGGGTATAGTATTTACACATTATAACGTCAGCCTTTCAAACACTTTTTTTTATTTTGTAATTATTATATTGTCCTTATAACCTCCAAATTCTGTTTGAATAAATTAATGGTCACTAATTATTTTCTGACTTGCTGTGACTACATGTCTGGTAGTACACAATGAAACATTCACTGGTAGTACACATTGATTCATGTAACTACAATGGTACGGCGTAAAAAAGAGCGGACCAGAGCAAAATTTACCGTGCAACAAATGGCTGCAGCTGTTGCGGACTTAAAAATAATGGAACAGCATATCGCATTGCTGCAGAAATGCATAATGTTAAATTTGCAACTTTAAGGACGTATGTTTTAAAAGTAAAAGCTGATCCCACTGCAAGAATGGAACCTAACTATGCGGTGCGATTAGTTTTTACAAGGGAACAACAAGAATTGTTGAGCGAGTATATTTAAACATGTAGCAGAATGGCGTATGGCGTGTGTCAACGTGTACCAATGCAACAAATTCAGCGACCATTATTTTATAGATTACCTACCTCATTCCAGTGTTTAAATTTTTGAAAACTAAATTATACTATCTGTGGATTAATAAACAGTTCAGGGAAAAATGCTCTTAATTTGTCTCGCCTTAATAGGATTAAAAAAAAAACATTTTCAAAAATGTGTTTCCTTATGTACCAGTCTCCCTCATACTATTTTGATGGTGTACAGTAAAGTTGTCTCTAAGAATTGCTTTTAATAATTTTTCTTCTGTAAATCTTAACTGGCAGCAAATTTTAAGGTAAATAAAGTTTCTTACCTTGTTTTAAGGAGCTATGGTAATTTGATTTGCAACCTGGGTCTTTATTTACTGTTAATTAGCGGCGAGCAATAAAATTCAAAATTGGGTAATAAATTAGCAATAAAATAGCAAAAAAATACACAAGGAAAAACCCAGGAAGATGAAGTGTGTCTGCTGACTTGAGATCAAGCTAGCAAAGACATGGTTACAAAAAAACGAAGAGCAATAAAATTCAAAATAGAGTAATAAATTGGCAATAAAATAGCAAAAAAAAAGTCACAAGAGAATTTTTAAAGAGACGATTATTAAAAAAATAAAATATCGATATCATCGATAATATCGATATTATTGATATTTGTCGATATTATCGATATATCCGATCACATCGATAATATTTTTCGATTTTTTTATATTGGTGTAAGAATGTTGCCTAAATATTTGGATGAATATCATTGATGGAGGAAAGAATGCGATAATCATTATTGTTTTTATCCTTTATTTACGCCTTGACCTGATTTGTTTAGTGTTTAATGTCAGTTTTGACTGTCACTAGGGCTGGGCAAAAATATCGATATTTCTTATCGATATATCAAATAAAGATATTATTATTTAAAAAATAAAATATCGATATCATCGATATTTATTGATAGTTTCGATATTATCGCTATATCGACTATATCGATATTTGATATTGGACCTTCAATATCGCCTTGCCCTACTACCACCCTTCGCATACCATATAATAATTCTAATTTATTGTTTTTTGCGGATAATTTATTTCAAACCGCCAGTAGATAATTCTCCGTAGGCTTACATTACAAATTCAGTATGGGCTGCTATGGGGGGGGGAGGGGGGGGGGGGTTGTACTGGAATAGAAGTTAGCACTTGGCAACGTTAAATCTCGATCGATCTCTTTTTAACTCGTTAACTCTAATTTGTATTCTTTACATTATGAGCTATCCTGTAAGATCAGGCTTGCCATTACTGTATACTTAATATTTAGATTTTTTTATTTAAAATAAGTTTTGTTTAGTAAGTAATTAATTAGTTTTTATGTTTTGCATTATTTGTAATAAAAATTAAATAAGTACCATTATTTGACATTTTATTTAAGTTGATTGTTGGAGTATTTATTTTTGTTGTTTACCAAATTAACAAAGTAAGAATATACAGAAAGAAAAAGAAAAATAATTACATAAATTGCCGAAATTGGCCACCGCCATGCTCCAAGCATAAATTCACAAGTCTCTTCATAGTTCTTCTGTTCTTACAGATGGTATTCCTGCTCCTTTTTTGTGTTGTATAGAACATGTTTCCCTAAACACAGCCACGGTTCTTTTCAGGCAATGATAAAACTCCCCAGCAATAAAAGCAACGTTAGGAAAATGTTCGTGAAAATCGTCCATGCACAAACCCGGATTGTATTACCACTCACCATTTACTCTAACCCCGTTTCGAAAATACGCTTCAACCATGAATGTTTTGTGCTGTTCCGTAAAGCTCATTGTGTGAATTGTTCAAGAAATTGGGAAAAAAAAACAAAAATAATAATCAAATTACTTTTAACGACTGTCAAATATGACGGAATAACTGATTGATTGTTAATTCAGGTACCTAGTTACTGACATCCAACAGGTATTAAGCTCTACGGCTAAGCATTATGATGCAAGGCCCTCTTTGATGCAAATAATTTTTGCTCGCACGGTATAAATACGTCGTATTAGTTTTTAAAACTTTTAATAAATGGAAATAAACGCCTCTGTGAATGGACATAACGTAATGCTCATAAATAAACAAGAACTGACCATATCAACCCATGTGTGTGCTTAAAATCTTTTTTTTTACGGTAATAAAGAAACAATTATTGCTCTAATATACCGTGTGGTTTTCAAAGTGGAATAAATTCAGTAAATTCAGTACAGTTTTTTTTTTTTTTGAAAAAATGCTTGCGGACGGGTATTAACATTTTAAGTTGTGGTATTGTTTTATAAAAAAAATACAGTATATCCTAAATAAGAGATATGATGACATCGGCATTTTTTAGTTGCAACCCTAGTTGTTTGTTGACAATTTTTAAAGTGTATAATAAATTATTATACATAAATAAGTACCAAATTTAAACTTTTTATTTTTTGTCATTTATTAGATAAAAATAAAAAGAATTTTTGCCTTTAATTGCCTTCTATCAGAGATAACCTATTTATCTGTAATTTAGAAGTAGTAGTCCATGCTCAAAGTGGAGTTAAATGCACAAAGTCTTTCTCCACAAGTTTATTAGAATAACTATTCAAACCTAGAATAATTCTTAATAATTCGACATGTCTCGAGTGTAGAAACACTTATCATAGGGAAAACGAAATATTTTTAGCAGTAGAGAAAATAATAAGTGGGATTGAGCCGTAATGGAGCTTTCAATGGTGTACACGAGGTGTAAAATGTAAATAGTCAGAAGACCGACAAGAATTCAGCATACTGGCAAGTCCAGGGCTAGTGCAAAGGCCTTGTCTTGGGCAGAACAATGAAGAAAGCAAAAGAAAATTAGAGGGTTTTAACAGACAGACAGTCAAAATCATTTCGGTATAAGTAGTGAATTAGGGGAAACAAAAATAAATTGGCTTTCGTAAAAGTCAAGGCATCTGTAAAAAATAAAAAAAGGGAAATGTAGCAAATGAAATTTAATAAAATGAGGTAGAAAATAAAATCTTTTAAACTTATTAATTTTGCAAAAAAGGTGTTGTATAATTTGACTCCTGTCGGGTTAACTGGGCCGTAACAAGCCTGGTACCCCAACACCATTTTACTTCAAGCTAAATGGTAATCCAATCTACCTCATTTTATTAAATTTTATTTGCTACATTTCCCTTTTTTATCTTTTACAGATGCTTTGACTTCTACGAAAACCATTTTTTTTTTCCTTATTATTTCACTACTTTTACATGTCTCCGACAAAGTTTATTGAAACTCCAGATTTTTCTTTCCCTCAATTCACTACTTATACCTAAATGATTTTGACAAAGTCTGTTAAAACCCCCTAATTTTCTTTTGCTCTCTTCATTGTTTTGCCCAAGACAGGGCCTTTTCACTACCCTTTGACTTTCCAGTATGCTGAATTCTTGTCGGTCTTCTGGCTATTCATATTTTACACCTCTTGTACACCATTAAAAGCTCCATTCCAACTTAATATTTACTCTATTGCTAACAACATCAGCATTGTACTATTTACTTTGTTTTCCTAATGATGAGTGTTTCTACACTCGAAACATGTCGAATTATTAAGAATTATTCTAATAAACTTGTGGAGAAAGACTTTGAGCTTTTCTTTTTTCTAATTACACTGGCCGACAAATTTTTTTTTTTGTTGTAACACAAAGCTAAATAGCATCTTGTGGTAGAATGGACCTATCCAAATACGAAAATGAGAAAAAAAAAGTTGTAACACGTAACGTTTTCTTGTTACATTTATAGAACCACATTTAATGTTACAATATTTAATATCTATTGAAAAAATAATTTAAGAATTTTCTAACTTTGTATATCGACTATATTTAAATTTTTACACCTACTAAACATACCTTACATCTAGAAAAAACACAAACATTACAAATATTAACTGAACACACTAATTAAATTTTATTTTTTCCTTTTATGAGGGGTCATATCTTCTCTTTTCAAAAACCAACAGGAATCACCCATCATGGCTGGATCCCATCGTCCTTGATAGCGAATTTCCATTGTCCTGATATCCTGGTGGAACCTTTTACCATGCTCGTCAATGACAGCTCCCAAATTTTTAGGAAAAATTGACAGATGGGAATGGAGGAAGTGAATTTTTAATGACATTCGGGCACCAAGCGATTTATAGGAATCTAAAAGTTCATCAACTAACTGTTGATAGTTTGCATCCATATTGTTGCCCAAAAATCCCCTTTCTATACTAACAAATAAGTTCCATGCTCTGAGTTCCTGCCTGGTAAGCTTCTCTGTAAAGTTGACATCGTCCAGCAATTTTCTGATTTGTGGCCCAATAAAAATACCTTTCTTTAATTTGGCATCACTTAACTGGGGAAAGACTTGTCTTAGGTATTTAAATCCATCACCGTCTTTATTCATAGCTTTCACAAAGTTTTTCATCAGCTAAAGTTTAATGTGACGAGGAGGCAGAAGGACTTTTTTGTGGTCTACAAGAAGTGCAAACTTAACATTTTGCGATCCCGGCTGAAATTCACTTCTTTGTGGCCAATCTTTTATTACATAATGCTGATCTACTGCACGACTGTCCCACAAACAAAGAAAACAGCAATATTTTGTAAATCCTCCCTGAATTCCTACAGTTCAGGTAATTTTTCTGTTATAAAATGCATCCATTTTTACCGCCCCTAATTAAATTGACTACCTGGTAATGTAAAATGGTCTTATTAAGCTATTGAAAAATGGTATGTATTGGGGCTTTCCCAATATTTTTTCTATTATTAGAAGGGTATTTTCATTATAAAAATAAAGAGCTGACCTGTGTTAGAAAAATCTTGTCGGCCAGTGTTATATGTGTTTCTATCCATATTTTAAACTTTGTTGCCAATAAATGCTCAAAATGTTGTCCATTTACTATTTGGCAATATCCTAAACGTAAGTAAAACTCGTTTTGAACATTCGTTATTACTTCGGGAGAAATTAACCTACATTCACATTGTTTGATTCGTGCTTTTAACTCCTCAACATTTTTCGGTTTCGTACAAGGAATAAAAATTTGAAATTTAGTACTTATGAATATATAAATTAATATACACTTTAAACATAGTTCAAAAAGAACTAGGGTTGTCATTTAAAAAAATTTCTAATTTGGGACACACTGTATCAATTTTTTTTTATACAAATACCACAATTGAAAATATTAATACCCGCGTCCAAGAATTAAAAAAAAAAAAACGGAATTGAATTTATTGAATTTATTCCAAGTCACAAACTCACACTGTATAATATAAATCAAATTTTCAAACGCCAATATCCTGGCATTCACCTAATCCTTAAATATACAGTGGAATTAACTCTAATATAAAAGGCAGTCACACTGGTTATATCGAAAGGAAGACAACTAAATAAACCACAAAGTGCATCACAATCTAGTATAGGGAACGCTATTTGCATTTTCACCGGAACATCTGCCATTTAGCAGACTAGAAACAGATCAATGCTGGCACCCACTAGAATGCGCGCAATCCGTTTAAGAAAAGCCATAAAAATGGTTAGAAGATAATAAATAGTGTCCGCGAAAATAATGAAAAGCGAATATTGTGGCATATCGGACAAGTGTGTAACTGTTTTTTATATTGGAATACACAGGGATCCAAGCACAATGGTTACCCTGGGGCGGGTAGACCACGACGGCCGTTTCGTCCTTGTTAGGACTCTACGGGTAGTCATAACTCATAACCCAAGCAATCCCGACTCAGCAGTAAGATATATTAAAAACCTTTTTACAAAAGCAAAGTGGCCATCAATACACCGTAGCGCCATCCCAGTTGTTGCCCAGAGTTGTCTACCTTTCGATTATTACCAGTGTGACTCCCTTGTATATATTCCGCTGGGATGGCGCTTCTGTGTATTGATGGCTGCTTTGCTTTTGTAAAAAGGGTTCTAACCGCTGTGTCGGGGTTGCTTGGGTTATGGCTGCCCGTAGAGTCCTAACAAGAACGAATCGGCCGTCGTGGTCTACCCGCCCCAGTGCTTGGATCCCTGTGTATTCCAATATAAAAAACAGTTACACACTTGTCCGATATGCCACAATATTCGCTTTTAGTAATTTTAACATTGCAATACAGAAAAAAATTGTATGAAATCTGCTGTAAGTAATAAACATTTTTACAAAATACTTATTGTAAGTTACCAACTTAAATGATTTAATTAATGTAATTTATAATTATTATTTTTGTAATAAATAAATTAACAACTAGGAAAAATTTTGCAGCAAAAAACTCTAATTTGGCTTCATTTAACTCCTGATCAAATATCAATAGTGGGGATGACGACTAATAATATTTGGACGGAACATTAGACGTTTATGGAAAACGGATGGTACATTTAAAAAAGAAAAATTGGTTGCTATGTTCTATTATTTTAAAATATTTTTTGCAATGCGCTTCTACACGAAACAGGTGGCAACATCGTTATTTTGAATGGAACACTATATATTCCTTAATTTTTTTATAACATACTTATCTGTAGCCGTTTTTTATGTAATAATTAATTTTCATTTTTATAAACGAAAACTTTTTTTTGTCCAAACTCTAAAACATTACTAAGATTAAATTTTGCACACGGTTAAAAACTGTCTTGACACATTTAATTTTTTGGTCACATCTTAGTTCAAGCGTACAGAGTGGTCCAGAAATATATTTATGTAGGTTACTTGAAAAAATGGACGAAAATCAATTTTTCAAATGAGCAATGTATTTTAATACTGATTTGAAAAGTCGATAAAGGTAGGTTTTATAATGTATATTTTGTTTATACCTAATTATTCAAGTTTTCGATATAATATATGCATTTCTTTACAAAATTTCTTAAAACATCTAGGTAATTTTCAACGAGTTTAGTAGAAGGCCATGAAAACAATAATATTATTGTTATGGCAAACATTTATTGAAAAGAAGTGACATTCCTGCGTTTGGGATTTTAAGTTGGCGGTATAATGGAAGAACATTATAGTTATTCAAATACTGTTATAATGAATGTATTTATTCTACATGGGCAGTGTGATAAGCCCTTAGGCAAAACGTGTGGAAACTTCGAGGGAAACTTTAATGGCATTTACCACCAATGACTATCAAGAAATGTATTTGAATCCAAAACAGTTTGAGTGATTTTGGTTCAACATTAGAAGCACAGGGAAAACTTAATTTAAAATTAATAATGTCACGTTTTTTTTTTTTTTTTAGGGAAGGGGTAAAAAATCTTCAAAAGACTTCCGGCCGATTTATCTTATGTGGCCGGGGTATGTCGGATTCTTACCGACTAAAAAACTTCCCCTCCCTGCTTCCCTACTACTATCTGGCACTACCGTGGCTGGGTATACCTCAGATAGCAGCCTCTGTCCTCTATCTTTCATTCCTCCGTTGTCTTTCGTTTCTTTCTTTTTCTTATATATTCATTATCTTTCTGATCATATTTTGTACGATGTTCCACTTTTCTTCACTTTCTAACATATGTATTACGAAATTGTCTTCTTCCAGATTATGTCCAAGCGTAAGGTAAGTATGCCGTCTTTGTCGTTCAAACCTTTCACAATGGAACAGTGTGTGGCCCAAGGTATCCTCTTCCTCGCAATACATACATCGAGTGCTCTCTGCGGCCCCGATTCTTTGAAGGTAAACAAAAAACGACCCGTGTCCAGTCAATACTTGTGTAGTATAATAGTCCATTCTTCTGTGTTTACAGTTTATCCACTGTCTTATGTCTGGAATCAATTATTTGGTCCATTGTCCCTTTGTCGTGTTGTTTGTCCATATGTCTTGCCATTTGTTTAGAGTTCTGTGTCTTTCGTCCATCTTGGCTTGTCCTTTATCTCCTAATGTTCTGTATATGGATGTCCTCTCTAGTACCTGCAGCTCGATGGGGGGTATTCCGGTTATGACCTGTAGTGCCTTGGTGGATGTCGTGCGATATGCGCTAGCTACCCTTAATAGTATTTTTCTTTGTGCCCTCTCCATTTTGTCTCTATAGATTTTAATTTGTGTAACTTTATGCCAGACGGGGCATCCATACAGCAAAATTGAATGCACCACTCCACTTAGAACTGCCCTTTTTTGACTCCTTGGACCCCCGATGTTTGGCATCAGTTTTGCTAGTGCCGCTGTTCTTTCTTCTGCCTTCTTGGTTATGGCATTGACGTGGTCCCTAAAAGTAAGATGCTTTCCGATCACTATTCCAAGGTACTTTATTGACTGACTTGGCTCTATTTGTTTGTCCATTAAATTAAAATTTATGTTGTCCGTGCGTTTTCCTCCTTTAAGAACCACAGCCTCTGACTTTTCGGGTGCCAGTTCCAGTTTATGCATCTGGAGCCATCTGTTTATCCTCCACAAGGCCTCGTTTGTTCTGAGAATAAGCATTTCAATATCATCAGCATTCACCAAGATGGCCAGGTCGTCCGCAAAAGCTATCGCCTTTACATTTTCTCCAAGGTCCAGTCTAAGTACCCCGTCGTAGATGATGTTCCATAGCAATGGCCCGATTACGGAACCCTGTGGAACTCCCATTGTCATATCCTGTTCAATGCCTGCTATGGTAAGCTTTCTCTCACTAAAGTAACTTTCGACACAGTTAATTAAATATTGCGATGTTCTTCTTCGTCGAAGTTCCCGAATAATGTATCTCCATGTGGCGGAATTGAAAGCGTTTTTTACGTCCAATGTTACTAAGACGCACCACCTCTCTCTCGTTTCCTCCACATGATTTACAACACTTTCCACCGCTTGTACTGTAGATAGCCCTTTTCTAAAACCATACTGGTTTTCTGAGAGTCCTCCTGTTTCTTCCAGTTCTTGCTCCAGCCTTTTCTTAATCATGGTTTCATATAGCTTTCCCATTATGTCTAGGAGGCATATTGGTCTAAACGCTGACGTGTTCTCAGGAGATTTTCCATTTTTTAACAAAAGGCAGACTCTGGCGATCTTCCATCTTTCGGGAAAGTCTTGGTGGTTTTGAAGCAGGCCGTTCAGCGTCGAAAGTACAAAATTTGGTGCCACTTTAATTAATTCTTTTACTGCCTCTGGTGGGATTGTGTCCGGGCCGGCTGCTTTCCCGCTTTTTATTTTTGCACCCGCTTCTATAACCTCCTCGATGCTAAATAAGTCTGGATTCTCGACCTTCTCTCCTCTGACCCAGGTGTCTTCTCGGCTAGGGAAAAGTTCTTTTAGTATTTCCGCTTTTCTTTCTTTGGAGATATTATAAGGAGTCGAGGGACTTTTTAAGTGCTTTGTCGCGATCGTGTATCCATTTCCCCATAGATTCGTGTCAAGTTCTTTGCACAGGTCCCGCCAATGCTGTGCTTTTGCCTTTTTTATGAGTTTTTTGAGTTCATTCCTCTTGGTCTTGTAGTCTTCGTTGAGTTCGTTTAGTTCAAGGTTATATATATTTCTTCTTGTTCTATGACGTGAAAGGATTCTTCTAGCCATCGTGCATTGGTTTCGTTTAGATTCGATGTCCTCATTCCACCAGTATGGTACTTGCTTGGTTCTTTGTCTAGTTCGGACTGTACAACTTTTTTTATACGCTTGGGTAAGCGCTTTCATACAGTGGTCTACGGTAATTTCGTTTTCTTGTCCTGTTGCATTTGTTATTTCTTGTAGCTCCTCTTTGAGAACGTTCTTGTCAAAGTACGTTTTCTGTCGCTCATATTGTCTTTTTTGTCTTGTCTTTTGTCCAACTTCGAAAGAGATAAAACAGTGATCACTCATGGGTTCATCGTCAAGTACTTTCCAGTTTGAGATGGTTTTTGCTAAGTTTTGGGTGGAGCAGGTGATATCGATGAAGGACCTGCTTGCACCCCTTACAAACGTTGGTTTGTCCCCCTTGTTATGTATTATTAGGTCCAATGTGTCCATCCACTCAATGAAAAACTCCGCCCTAGAATCAGTTATATGTGATCCCCATCGAGGTGATTTTATGTTTAAGTCGCCAAGAATAATGGCCTCTTCGGGGTGCTGTCTAACTGTTGTCATTAGCGTGTCCACATAGGTTTTAAATTCATTTAGAGGAATATTAGGGGAGCAATAGCAGCAGTAAATACTGTAGTCTTTAAGAATGATCCTAATAAAACCGTCTCTGCTTTCAATTGATTTTACCGGCACATCTTTGTTTCGAAAGTATACTGCAACGTTCATGTTTCTGTCTGTCGTCCACCTCGAATCCTTCATTAATATTCTGTTAGGTTCGCTTGTTAATATTATGTCGATTTCATCTCTTTCCGATACTGTGAAAGCCATTTCGTGAGCTGCTCTAGATCTATTTAGGTTTGTTTGTAGTATTTTCATTTTTTATTATGCAGGTGGTTTTTCCTAGTTTGAGTTCTTAGTGCTTCTTTAAAGTAGGGACATCTTATGGAGTCAGATCGATGCCCTTCAGCATTACACTTGATACAGCGTGGGTTATTTGTACAATCCGCGACTTTATGTCCATTCTGTCCACAGCTATAACACTGTTCGGATCTGTCTAGGCCTTTGCAGCTTGACGTCCCGTGCCCATAATCCCAGCATCGAAAACATCGGGTAACTGAAACTCTTTCCCGTATTGGACAGTTTACCCATCCTACTCGTATTTTTTGTTTTGCCAGAAGCTCGTTTGCTAGTATGTCTTTTAGGATTATTGTTGCTGCCTGATTTCCATCCTTCATAGGCCTCAGGGGACCCACTGATATATCATCATCTTCTGCACCTGTTTCTTTCTTCAGCGCCTCCTTCACATCTTCGCTTGTTGTGACTGCGTCCAGGCCGTAGACGTGTAGCGTTTTTGCATCTCTCTTAAGAATAACTTTTTTATCTCCCATATGCCGCTTTATTTCTTTACTGAGCGTAGTGGCCAGTCCCTTTCCTTCCTCCAGAGTGAGGTGTAGGTCCCCAGTTACGGTTTTTCTCATCCTATCGATTTTAATACCCATCTCATCTATGTTCACTTTTTCTTTTACACATCTTACTAAGTCTGCGTAGCTGCTACCTCCTGCTTTTATAATCAGGTTTTCTTTTTCCCCTTTATTTTCGCGTCTCTCAGTTGTCGACATCTGACGGCCAATTGGTATTATTTTTTTTTGGGACCATGTATTCCACTTTAACCCCGCATCCGTGCATAAGGTATTCTAAGACCTTTTTTACGTACTCCCTGTTTAAACCTTCTGGTGTTGCGAGTATCAATTTATCGAGATTCCTTCTTATACATTCGTCTCGCATTGATGCCATTATCGAATAAAGATTTTTTATATCGTTTATGCCTTCAAGATCTATTTTGTAAGGTAGTAGATACAATGTTCGCTTTACTCCTTAGTCTCTTCCACGGCTAACCTTTGTCTCATTTACGATATACTCGATTTCTCCTTTCGTGCATCCTTCTTCGATAATATCCTTTATTTCTGGATATTTTTCGAATGCGTCTTTCGCAATTCCCCTTTCTCCCTTTTCTTTAGGATCTATCACAAGGGCTATACTGGTTTTGGACCCTGATTTGAATGGGTTTTCCTCTTTGATGGTTACGGCTGTGTAGACATTTTCTGGCCATTTCTTATCAAGAATTAACGTCAAGTCTTCAAAACTATTTTGTTCCTCTAGAGCCTTTTGTATAAGTAGCATATTTTCATCTTCGGAGTTTTCGCTGGCGGTTTGGGTACCTACTGTTACTGTCTTCTTTGGGGCAACGCTGGACAGGTCGGTTGTAACTTGGATTCCAATTTCTTCTGTACGCCTATCAGAGTTTTGTTTTGGCAATTCATCCCAGTCCTGGCATCTCCTGTCCATTGCATCTATAACAAGAGCAAATTTATTTATACCCTTTTTAATGTCTCCTTTTGTATTTGGGATTGTCGTTATAAGCATCTTGAGTTCGTTCGAGTACCCCTTCATTTTTCCTAGTAAAGATTTAAATTCTGCAATCTCTTCTTTTTCTACTCCTGCGTCTACCCTTTTTCGCTTGTTCCCTATTTTTTCCTCATCCGATTTCACATCGGTCTGCCTGCTACTGTTGCTAACCTGGCTCAGGACTGAGCTGACAGAGTCCTTCCGGGAGCGGGCGGGCGACCCTCCAATTGAGCTTTTCCGGGAGCGGGTGGGTGATCTTCCAACTGAGTTTTTTCGGAAGCGGGTGGGTGATCTTCCAATTGAGTCTCTTCTCTTAAACGGGTCAGTAAAAGCGGCCAAATCGGGTTGACTGGCTTCAATTTGTTCCTTCTGTTGCGGTTCTTTTCTAATTTCGGATTTTTTTTGTCATCAGATTGTGCCTTTATATCTGTTTCTGTATTCAAGTCATATTTGTTTTTGTTTTCCATTTTTTTCCCACGAGTTGGGTCGATCTTACGGTCCAGCACGGCAGTGTGTGCTAAGGCTAAGTAGTCCCCTTCGGATAGCCACTTCCTCCAGGCATCGCTCAAGACACACTTTCTCCCCTGTGCCATGCAGCTCCTCGGCGCGATGGTGTTACACCTTGAGCTTGGGGTCTTCGGCATCTCTCTTAGTCTGAATTCTCACTCTTGACCTGTTCGGCATGGAAGGCCCTACCAGTAGCTACGCTACCGCCGACATAGCTCTTGGGATCACAGAAGCACGCAAGCCCCACCGGTACGTCAAACCGAAGATGCCAACGGGGGGAGTAGTAGTAGTAGTAGTAGTAGTAGTAGTAGTAGTAGTAGTAGTAGTAGTAGTAGTAGTAGTAGTAGTAGTAGTAGTAGTAGTAGTAGTAGTAGTAGTAGTAGTAGTAGTAGTAGTAGTAGTAGTAGTAGTAAGTAAAGTCACTATACAGATTTTTTATGCAAATGTTTCAAAAATGTTGGCCATTAACTTCTAAACACTTTAATAAATGCGCATTGACATCATTACATGTAGCACTTCTTATAACATGGGGATCTTGAAATGCTTGATAAATTCGATGCTCTAATTATTCTAAAGAATTTACTGTAGTATCGTAAATCTTTTCCTTTAGTGTACCACATAAATAAAAATCTAAAGGAGTAATAACTGTTCACCTTGGCGCCCAATTCCATGGTCCTAAACGTCTAAACAAGTCACTTCGGCAGTGCAATGCAATGACGCTCCATCACGTTGATACCAATATCAACGGTAATCTTTAAGTGAAAGTGTATCTGTGAATTCCTGTACCACTGTATATCAGATACCTACCTAATTTGATTGTCCATTAGCACACAAAAGACATTAAAACTAAATTTTTCTTGAAATCCCTCTTTTTTTTAACATAAAGATTTTCATTTACCCTATAGTGATTATAAATGATAAATAGAAAATTAGCTATACAGGGTGATTCACGGTGGATGGAACGTTAGACGTTTCTGACGAAACAGTAAAGGAATCGTTCTGAAAATTTGGTCGCTTACATAAACGGACATGCTCTACCAACCTAAAATATTTTTGACAATACAGTGATGCCGCTTCCACACAAAAATAATAGTAAATTCGATTTTTTAACTGCAACACTATATTTTATTTTATTTTCGAAACCTCCATTACTTTCCTTGCAATTTTTATTAACTCTACTCTATACTTATCTCTTACCGTTTCTAAGATATAAATTATTTTATATTTTATTTTTTTTATTATTTTTTTGTCCGAAAACGTCCCCTTTAAAAATGCTGATAATTTTGAACTATAAAACACTGAAACCCTAAAATTTGTTAAATAGTTAACTAATACCATAGGGCTCTTTGCCCTAGTCCCAAATCTTAGTTGAAATATACAGGGTGGTTGAAAATACACTTGTTCTGTTAACTTGAAAAAGTGACCATAGGTCCTTTTTTTCAAATGTAACACCCTGTATATTATTACGGATTGAGCTGCTAAAATTTCTCTTAATTCTTTTATATCATACCTGTACCTAACTAACTAGTTTAACAATATATTTGACAGAGTTAGCCATGACAAAAACTGATGTTTACGTATGTTACTATGGTTATCGTTTTGACATTTCATTAAGTTTAGATACAAGATAGAAAAATATACTTTAAAGTCATAAAAGAAAACTATACAAATGCAGTTCTTATGAATTTATTTATTTTATTTGGACAATGTGATAGAATTATCGCCAGGACATTAAGTTTAACGAAATGTACTCTAATTTACCGCCAATGAATCTCAGAAAATTCATAAGGATCCAGAACAATTTTATTAAATGTTAACTAGTCAAATAATAAAAGAATACTAAAATTCGAGGGGCGGCTCACTCCCGAAATCGCTGTACATTTTCTTCCGAAATCCCGTGAAATCCTTTCGAAATCTCTGGAAATCATTTCGAAATCCCGAAATCCATTGGAAATCGATTCGAAATCCCGAAATCCCGAAATCCTACCCGAAATCATGTCCCCAATCTAAATGGATTTCGCGAAATCATTAGTGGTCGCGTCGAGATTCTTAAACAAAATGGACACTGTTGCCGGTTTTTTCTTTTTTTCTTCCGATAATATAAAAATGATTTATTAAATTTTTGTTACATCCTTGGTAATATCCATTTTATTGAATATAAAATTACTTCTTATTGTATATATACGATTTTTTTTTGTGAGAACTTTTGAAGAGAATAAAAATAATCCCGGTAGACGCCGGTAGGATTATTACAAAAAGCACGGAATGCGGAACGGGATACATACAAATTGGCAACCGCGTAATTGCATCACGCGGTTAGTATTATAACGTGTTTTCTGTGGTTTACAGGACAGGTGATTGTTTTTGAAGAATTTTTAAGTTTCCTCTACGAAATATAATATTATATTGTTTGGTGTTGATAATAGTCGTGTAAGTAGGTGTAAATAAGATATATAATCAGGCGCGTAACTACAGCCCCCCCCCCCCCCAGAAAAAGGCTGACTTTGTAAGCTCGCTACTCGCCTCGCTAAAATTTTGACGTATTGCTTTTGCTTTAACATATTTTGCTGCAAGGCTGGCAACCAAACATACAATAATAAAATTATAATAAATGTATTGTGGTTGTCAGCCTCAAAGTTATTTGGCAATTTTACTCGTTGAACTTTGGGCACGTTTATTTAACGATGTACGAAATAATCTTGCCAAATATTACTCGACCATCATTTTTTTATTGGTTACATTTTCCATTTTTCACTCAAACTTTTTTGGCAATACTCGTTGAACTTTGGGCTTGTTTATTCAAAAATTAAATCCCCCGAGCTTCGCTCTCGGGATCTAATCAGAATAAACATGTCCAAATTCAACTCGAAAAATTTCCAAAAAAAGTTTTCGTGACAGCGGAAAAATCTAACCGATAAAAAACGAGTTTTGTGATATTACTGTTGATTATTGACCAAATTTGTTAAAATTTGGGCGTTGTCCAAAAAAAATTTCGCCTGCGCTGACGTCATCGTCTCGGAACATGCCTGACATTTACTTAATCCAGGGTTAAAATATGAAAGTACTTGTATGTCCTTCATGCCATATTGAACCTCGAAATCCTTCCGAAATCCCGAAATCCATTGGAAATCAATTTGAAATCCCGAAATCCAATCCGAAATCCTTCCGAAATCCCGAAATCCTATCCGAAATCCCTCCGAAATCCTGAAATCATATCCGAAATCCTGTGGAAATCCCTGCGATTTCCGAAATCGATGTACAAATTTTGGTGAGTGAGCCGCCCCTCGCTAAAATTATAACTAATAAAATTTTATTTTAACAGATGTTCAAAACGCAGGCCGTTTACATCCAAACACTTTAATATGCGGGTGTTGACTGCATTTGTCATTGCAGATCTAATTTCGGTTAGATTTAGATCTCTAAATACTTGAGTGACTCGAAGTAGCAGCTCTTCTGTAGAATTAACCGGTGATTTGTAAACTTTTTCTTTGAATATGCCCCACAAGTAAAAATCCAATGGATTGAGATCGGGTGGCCTTAGAGGCCAATTCCAAGGTCCCAAACGTCTAATCGTCTAATCCAACGATCGTCAAAAAGCCTATCAAGTTCTGCAGTAACTTCTCTAGTGCAATGTGCAGGAGCTCCATTAAGTTGTTACCAACAGCTTCGATAATCTTCAAGTGGCAGATTATCTACAAAATTTTCTACATCTGTCCTTAAAATATTGACATAGTTTCTCGAATTTAATGACTCCTCGTATATTACATAATTTAATTGATTATCCATTAACATGCAAAAAACATTAAAACTAAATTTTTCTTGAAATCCGGCTTATTTTGTAACATGAGCGTTTTCTTTGGACCAGAAATGACTATTTCTTCTATTAAAAATCCATTCCCTTGAAAATTTTGATTCATCGGTCCAAATTATTTTATTTCAAAAATTTGGATCTTCTTGAGTGCGCACCAATAACATTTCACAAAATTCTACTCTCTGTTGAGGATCTTGAGGTTTTATGGCTTGAACTTTTGTAAACTTGTAATCATGCATGTGATGATGTACTAAAATTCTTTGAACTGATGAATATGTTATACCTACCTTGTATTAAGCACATCGTATTGAAGACTGGGAAAATACATGAAAATATGCCAAAACATTAATCTCGTCTTCGTCAGAAGTCACGGGTCGAGGCATGTTTCTTGGAGCATTTAAAGCTGAACCAAACTCAGTAAAATTGTTCTGGATCCTTATGAATTTTCTGAGGTACATTGGCGGTAAATTAGTGTACATTTCGTTAAACTTTATACATGTCCAGGCGATAATTCATCACATTGTCCAAATAAAACAAATAAATTCATAAGAACTGCATTTGTATAGTTTTCTTTCATGACTTTAAAGTGTATTTTTCTATCTTGTATCTAAACTTAATGAAATGTCAAAACGATAACCATAGTAACATACGTAAACATCAGTTTTTGTCATGGCTAACTTACTAATAGCCGAATGAAAATTGAATTGTATAAAAAATTTTACAAATCATGCTTAATATGTCAAAAAAATGGTTAAACTAGTTAGTTAGGAACAGGTATGATATACAAGAATTAAGAGAAATTTAATCAGCTTTTGAAATCCGTAATAATATACAGGATGTTATATTTGAAAAAAAGGACTTATGGTCACTTTTTCAAGTTACCAGAATACCTAAGTATATTTTTTAACCACCCTGTATATTGTAACTAAGATTTGGGACTAGGGCAAAGAGTCCTATGGTATTAGTTAACTATTTACCAAATTTCAGGGTTTCAGTGTTTTAGAGTTCAAAATTATCAGCATTTTTAAAAGTGACGTTTTCGGACAAAAAAAGCGGAAATTAATTTATTTCTTAGAAACGGTAAGAGATAAGTATAGAGTAGAGTTAATAAAAATTGTAAGAAAAGTAATGGGGGTTTCGAAAATAAAATAAAATATATGGTGTTGCATTTAAAAAATCGAAGTTACTAATTTTTTTTGTATGGAAGCTGTACTGTCAAAAATATTTTAGGTTGGTAGAGCATGTCCGTTTATGTAAGCTACCAAATTTTCAGAGCGATTCCTTTTCTGGTTCGTCAGAAACGTTTAACGTTCCATCCACCGTGAATCACCCTGTATATGTCGTTATTGCAAGCCTGTAACCAATATAACCAAACGCGTTTATAACCAAATTTTGCTGATTTTTTTTTCGTGACGTCATATTGTGGGAACGAAAAATTGCGAGACTCTCGCGAGATTATAGACTAGAAAACATCTTGCGAGGGGTTAGCGAGGCGAGATTTAAAATAAACTCGTCTTGATTTGCTAGACGAGACGAGACGAGAGTTTTTAAAAGGGTGCGAGATTTCTCGTCTCCTATATTTATTGAAGGTATCAGTAGAAAATAAGGACTTCATATAATAGCATAGCGACTAGTTTCCCTAGGGGTAGAATTAAGAACTTAAAAATTATTTCCGCTGATTTTTTTCGGTCGTAATACATAATAAATTATTAACCTCAAAGTCGTAGCATGTATGGTTTTGGAAACACAGCAGCTCGCTACCATTCGTGGATCATCATGTATACAGCATACAACATACAACTACTAAGCATTGAAACTTGGGGAAAAATTTGTTACAATTAAAGTGGTCATGAGAAAATTCTGGATATTATTTTTAAGTTCCGCATTTCGCAACAAGGAGGCACAATTGAAAGTTAATTTTTAAAATTATAAATTTTGCCCAAAATTCCTGTATTATGGTATACCTCTGGTTCAATCATTAGAAATAATAGACAATTCTGCATCGTTTTGGCGTACCCACCTTGATAAGAGTGGGGGAAGCTATTGAAAGTGTAATCATTAAAATCGCTGTAACTTCTCAACGACTTATCCGATTTTACTAAATTTAAGCTTGTTTGGACGAGAAAGGTAAGTACTTTTAATTGTCGTATTCAACGGTACACGATAGTTTATAATAAAATTGCTAGAGGGCGCAATTTGTAATAATAACAGTTTTTTTGATTTTATCCCGAAAATTCAAATCATACCGTATAACTGTGACATCATAATCGAAAAGTAGATTAAATTTGCAAGAAAAAATGTAAAGGCCGCAGTTCGATATCTTTGTTGGTTTCATAGTTATTGCCAAAACAATAATTTTTAAAACTTTTATCGAAGAAATTATTGTTTTTATAGCTTCGTGGCCACGACAAAAATTTTTTTTTAAACTTTATGATTCTTTTATGTGTAGGTTTGTTACTCATTATTCCAATGGCCCAAAGACTACTTTAGAATTAATGACATAATCATGGAAAACTTCTAATGGCAATACGTTTAAGGCAAACGGGAAGGGTACGACCTATTTCAGTTGGTATCAGAAGACGTGCAGTCAGGAATGAAGACAAGATTATAAACGTTCTAGCATACGTGGAAGCTAATCCGCATTTAAGTTCACGAGAAATTTCCATAGACCTAGGTATAAGTGTTACTGCTGTGTTCCGAATTATAAGGAATTTTAGGCTGCATCCCTATCATGTAGATTTACACCAGGCCCTATCGGAAACTGATTTTGATAAGCGGCTCGATTATTGCTATTGGCTAAAAGAGATGTGTAATGAAAATCCTCAATTCCTTTCATTAATTTTATGAATTGATGGGGCTACTTTTATTAGCAGCGGCAGAGTTAATTTACATTATGCACTATTGGTCACAAACAAATCCTCACTGGATGCGAGAAGCAGTGGAGTTTAGGTACTCTTGTGGTGCCGAGTTTTATGACACAGAATTATCCTACCATTTATTTTTAATGACCATCTAAATAACGAATCTTACTTACAATTTTTACAACATGATTTGCCTATCCTTTTACAAGATGTTCTTATTGACCTAAGAACATCCATGTGGTATCAACCAGTGGCGGCTCGTGGGGTAGAGCCACAGTGCCATGGCACTACCTGCCCTCCTGTCCAGCGTCCTGCCCTTTACAAATTACCAAAACCTATTAAAATTATTATTCTCCTTTTTAAAGCAATTAGCAAAATAATTTAAAAATGGAACACAGTCGGGTGCAAATTTCCATCTATTGAGGAAGCGATTATGCGTAAAACGGTAACGTAGCTTTAGCGCCAAAGCGACGAGGCACACGGGAGGCCCGAAGTTATGACGTAATTGCCATAACACACCAATAAAAAACATAGGAAAATGACCTTGAATGCGAGCAGGAAAACATCTCCGTGTAGCCAGGCCCTTTGACCCCGTTTGACCGTTTGACGTTAGACGTTTCAAATTCAAACAGTTGTTTGTCCGCGTCGTGTCGTGTAAGGTTGTTTGTAAACTAAATAATTTTCGTTCGGCCGGCTGATGTAATAGAAATATTTATGGAAAAAATACTTGGGTGTGCGGTTGTGATAAATCTAATAGACTATTTTGTTTTATGTGTGTTTTATTTGATGGGGGAGCAAACTTGGTCCCAAAAAGGTACAGATGATTTGGTCCATATCTGGGAAAAAATGAAGACAGTACAGTACAGTATTTTTTTTAAATTCAAGATATGATTGTAAATTCATAAATTAAATTAGGTGCCTTTTTGCTTATTTTTCCTACTTCAAAAGCAAGAACTATTAACAAAAAAGGGCGTGGCACCCAAAATTTTTTTGCCTGCGGCGCTAAGGGTTTACCTGGCCCTACTTCACTAAAATGGCACGAGCCGCCACTGGTATCAACCTGATGGATGCCCAGCACACTTTCCGCAAACTGTCCGTAATTTTTTACATGTTAGATACCCGAATCGCTGGATTGGAAGGAGTAGTTTATTTCCACGGCCACCTAGATCCTCGGGTTTAATGGTGTTAGATTTTTACTTCTGAGGACGAATTAAAAGACGCTGTTTATAATACGCGACCAACCACACGAGACGCTGAAATTAAAGTAGCTATTTCTAGTTCTAGAAGAAGAATTAATAGTTGTATTTTGCAAAATGGAAGTAATTTTTAACATTTATAAAGTCTTTCGATTGTTTCGTTAAAAAGTTTTTCATAATTATTTTAATAATGTTGTTATTGCCCGTCGGCCTTTAAACACGCTCCAAGTTTTGTCTCTTATGTAATACATTTTACTAATCTTACCAACATACCTAATGGAACTATAAAAACAATAATTTTTTCGATAAAAGTGTTAAAAATTATTGTTTTGGCTATTACTCTGAAATCAACAAAGATATCGAACTGCGGTCTTGACATTTTTTTCTTGCAAATTTAATTTTCTTTCCGATTATGATGTCATAGTTATACCGTATGGTTTGAATTTTCGGGATAAAATCAAAAAAACTGTTATTATTACAAATTGCGCTCTCTAGCAATTTTAGTAGAATGAACCAAAGACTTCTAATAAATAAGGAGACAAAACATTTCATTCATAAAACGCGATTTGTTTACAATGATACATCCTTGGGCAAAATGGCAACGCTGTATGCTTTAGACTATTAGGATATATTAATCCGGTGTTAGAATAATCCAGTTTTTTACACACCACTCACTGGCGATCCATTATTGTGAGCTAATAAATAACACTCAATAGTTATATTTTCACAAAAATACACTATGTTACATAGAAAAATATTTATAAACCAACAGCCTACCAACACCGCGCGGTTCGAAATGAATGAACCCCGCCATGATGGCTGCTACAAGGCCGCCGCGTAGTAAAAATATGCGTAAAATCTCAGACCAAGCACTATGGTCTGAGCGTAAAAAGGAGTAAAGCGGTCATACATTGTTGTCATACGATCTCCCTAAAACATTATAATTTGATGTAATTTGGAAATAAATAATTTTACGAGTAGTAAATTTAAAAAAACGCACACATATAGGTATTTAATATATTATTTTAACTTAATAGGTACGCATCAGAAATGGATCTAACATAATCAATATAACCTTCGTCTTCAAACACAGGCGGTAGATATAGGGAAATCAGCTTAAATTTGTCATCATTGATTTATGCTAAAACGTTTTCTGATCAGGACCAAACGTAAACTACTATATAACTGTTCCCTCTCCCGGCCTCCCGGCCATATCTTAATATCAACAAATATAATAATAAATGCCGTCATCGATCATGTGCTGCTCGGATCACCTTTTGCCAAAGTCCTAGCCTAAACAAATCACACCCATATCAAATAACATAATAATATTATGCTCTAGCGTGACGCTTCCTGCATGTCGTTAATTTTTCGTAAAATATACCCGTACCTATATACGCAAGCAGTAGTATTTTCAATACTAATAGTAATAATATTTGGTCTAAATAAACGTCATGTTAAGGCCGACGCCGCTTGTGTTTATTTATGTCCTTAATTTTGGGCTACGCAACCTTGACCTACCCACACCGCAGACGAGGTCGAGTCTAGCGTGACGCTCTTGCATGTGATTTATTTTTCATGAAACAGACCCGTATATAGGAACCGAGTAGTATTTTCAATACTAAAACTAAAAAACACGCTTTAATAACACAGGCCTGCGTTTTTTAACACTTTGAAAGTTAATTTAAAAATTTTAACTGTTTTCTAGTAATTGGGTAGCGCTGATTTCAAATCTGCCTTCAGTTTTTTTATATCACGTAAGGTTATTTTTCAAACCGGTAAAATCCAAAAATATAGAAAAAACACGATTTATTTCATTTATAAGCTAGTTTTTTTAATATATTAAGGAAAAAAATACAAAAATATACAAAATATACACATATAAACTATTATAAATGGTTATTTATTCGTTACGCTTCTTCAAAAAATGTTTTCTTTTTTCAGAAAAGCTTCTTTTGGTTTTTTTCTGTTCCAACAGAAATCGGCCCTCATTTTTGTGTCCCAGCGCCCCTGGTATATTTTTTCCATCTCTTTAATATATTGATGAAATCTTTCACCTTGCTCTTCACCCACGTCCCCAAGATTTTCCGGGAATCAGTCCAAATGGGAATGTAAAAAGTGAATTTTTTTGCTCATATTCTGAAATTCATGAAATTTTCCAGCATATTTTCAACGATCTCAACATAGTAATTTATGTTCAACTTCTTTAAAAGCATTCCATGCATGTTTTTCCTTATCTTCCATTGCCTTTTCAAATTCTGTATCTTTCATCAAGCTGATAATCTGCGGCCCTACAAAGATTCCCTCCTTTAATTTTGCCTCTGACAGAGCCGGAAATGTTTTACACAAATATTTAAAACAATATCCTTCTTTGTTTAATGCCTTAACAAATTGTTTCATACGTCCAAGTTTTATGTGAAGTGGTGGAAGTAAAACTTTTTGAGGGTCAATAAGACTTTCGCGAATTACATTTTTGTTTCCAGGTGTTAAAGTCTCTCTTTGTGACCAGTCTCTTTTTATCCAATGCTGTTCTCGCTAGCTAGACCACTCGCACAGGAAACATGGAAATTTAGTAAATCCAGACTGCTGACCTAAGAGAAGACTTAAAATGTTTAGATCTTCACACACTTCCCAGTTGTGATTTTCATATTGCAATCTTAAAAGTAATTCCTCTAAATTTTCATAGTTTTCCTTTAACTTAACTGTATGGCCGACCGAAACAGAAGCAAAAACATTGTCATTATGTAAAAGAACAGCTTTAAAGCTCCTTTTTGAAGTCGATAAAAAGTCTCCAATCGGAAGGTGTGTAGCACCACAGAAAATTATATTTTATTCATCATCAATCATTTAGAATTTGAAGTACCACATTCATTTTAAAATGTATTAAAACGCCTATTATAATTTTTTTTTATATTTTTTCTTTTTTCTGCAAAAAAAAAATCTGTGGGTGATAGAGACCAATTGTATTTTAATTAGTTATTTCTATATAAAAACTAAGCTCAACAAACAAAAATCACGTCATTACAAATTTCATGCAGGCCTGTGTAATTAATCAAACTAAAAAGCGGAAAAAATATATAGTTTAAAATAATTCTTGAAATTCTTAATATAGGCAGAAAATAATAATGAACGATAAACATATATAGTATTATTGTGAAAAAAGCGTGGGGTGCTCGATAGACGAAAAATATAGCACAAAGCGCACCACACTTTTTTTTCACAATAATACTAATGTTTATCGTTCATTATTATTTTCTGCCTATATTAAGAATTTCAAGAATTATTTTAAACTATATTTATTTTGCGCTTTTTAGTTTGATTAATTATTAAAGCGTGTTTTTTAGGTTTTTTAAACTATATTTATTTTTCATTTTTTATTTTTTTTTAGTAGAAAAAGCCATAGAGAGGTCCGGTGTAGAGATGGAATGCTGTCACTAATTTAACAATGCCTTTTTGAAATGGCTAGATTCAAAGCATTGGATCCACATACCCGAACAAACATCAAATTATTGTATTGTCAGCGGTTCTTGATAAGTCTACAAAATTTAAATTAAATCTGACTGTTTAAAGTGGGTCAAAATCGGGTTCAAAGAAGTCGGTTACAAACAAACAAACATACATACAAACATACAGGTGAAGCTAATAAAAAAGCGTGTTAAAAATACCATTAATCGACGGTTGACTCTTAATACACATAACAACAATATTTATCTGTAATATGGGTAACTCATATAAACAGCAATTAGGTATTTATTTCTAATTAAAGTAGTCGGGAGAAAGGACATTGAGATTGGCATAAGCGCGTACGCACACCAGCCACCAGAGTAGTAATTACATTGTTAATCATAATAATGTGTGCAGGTATATTTGTTACAAGACAGGCATCTATTTAACAGTGATTTTTTCGATTTGTGGTTAAAATTCATTCTCATTTACCCTTAGTGAGATGATACACACAACAACTATTCAGTATTATTTTTAGGTAAAGTAATAACAAAGGACTTTTTTTCGATATAAGTAACAAAGTTGTTTGAAAATAATTATCACTACTTTTTATGTTGGCAGGTTTTCTGAGTGAACACAGTGATTTAAAATAACATGAAGAATAATAGTGATTCTCAGTTTTATAGACATGAAGCAGTACAAGGGCCAGGGGAGGAAGAAGTGGAAAAACTATGTGTTAATAACGTTAAAATTAGTAACAGTGAACAAACGCTGCAAACAAGCGATGATGACTACTCTAAGGCTGAAATAAACTGGGCATTTTCTTTGATTGCGGTATTCACAGGTAAGTTCAGTCGTTCCCACTTCGGCATAGATTTTGTTTATAGACAAATTTTGCGTCATTTTTTTTTTGAAGGAACTTAGTTTTTATAAATTTGTCGGTAAGCTTTGGGGGGAGGTAGTGGGGGATAACGTTGCCCAGGTTTATTATTGCTAGAAAGGGTTTCAAGTTGATTAGAGAATAAAAAATATTAAAAATCTTGGCATATGGTATCTACTAGAGATGAAACGGATAGTTATTTGGCCGGATAACGGATTCCGGATATCAGGCGATCTTCGAGGCCGGATAGCCGGATATCCGGCGGCCGAATATCGTAGTCAGTTAACTCGAAACACTATCCATATTTGACCAAGTTGACCAAAGTGTACCTTTCAGCCCCTTGCAGCAGTGTTTATAGCGAGAGACTGTTTTCCGAAGCTGGCTTGGTGTACGAAAACAAGCGAAATCGCCTGTTGCCTGCAAACTCTGAAATGGTCTTTATTCACCATAATTTACCACTTGTTAATTTTGAGTATTAAGAATTAAGATAACTTTAGGTTTTCAGAAGATTATTTTTTGTTCTTTGTGACTTTTTGTAACTTTTTCAGCTTTAAATAAAAGCAAGTCATAATTCTAAGCCATTTTGTTATTATTTACCACAAAAAGATTTATGTATTAAAGTTGATTTTAGGGAATTGTCACGAATTGTGTCGTAATAATTGAATATCCGGTATCCGGCAGGATATTAAATTTAGGCCGGATAGGCCGGATATTAAATTCAGGCCGGATAGGCCGGATAGGCCGGATACCGGAGAGGTTCCGGATATTCGTTTCATCTCTAGAATCTACCGTCGTTGGCGTTGCCGGAAATGTTTTTATTAGGTGACCAATTGATGAGTTGCGTATTAGTACAGATCTCGTAAACTCGAAGACGTTGCTTAACTATAAAAATTTGCGATGTCACCTACACAAATCTTTAAAAAAATTTAAGATAAAAATTAAAAAATTATTTTTTTATATAAACAAAACTTTAAAACTAATAAAGATAAATATTTAAAATTTGTTAGCTTTTGACCAACAAATTGATAATTGAATGCAGTAACTTATATTTCAAATTAATTGATTCAGCCGATAATAGGTGGAAATCCATAATTATTATAGTATTATGGGATACAGTAAAACAAAGTTGAACTTGTAAATTTCCACTATATTAACTAACTAGAAAAATTACATGTTTCGCTAACACTGTAGCTTCGTCAGATGACAATGATTTAATAAAGTTGAAAATTAAAAATTGGGGTGAAATAAAATTAAATTATTGAAGATGTAAATAAAAATGTGGAAGAGTTACAATAGCGGGAAAATCCAAGAGAGGGTTTAAAAATAAAATTAAATTAGGTACAATATGGGTAATGTAAAAAATCTTAAATGGTCAACAGAATAAATTTAACAAAGGTGAATTATTTAAATCTAGTTGATCATTAAGTAACGGGTTCGTATTTTTAAGTTTATTAATTTCCATAGATTCTAACAAATTTAGTTTTAAGCCTTTGTTTTCTGTATGTAAGATTTTAAACGAAGGATCGAAATTATGTTGATAATCAAGTAAATGGTTAGCATAGTTTGAGTCTGTTTTATTTTTTAGAAAACTGTTATAATGTTCCTGTATTCTTTTGTCAAAACGTCTACCCGTTTGGCCAATGTATGTTTTAGGACAATCTTTGCATTTTAATTTATAGACGCCTGATTTTTTGATTTTATCGCTTTTAGTTTTATTGTTTTTGATAAATTTACTTAAAGAGTTATTACTTTTGTAACAGACATTTATATCAAGTTTGTTAAGAAAATTGCCAATTACTTTGCTAGGTTACCCAAAGAAAGTGACAAGTTTAAATTGGTCAGAGTTTCTGCTTTTAGGAAAAACTAAGTCAATAGCCTTTTTGTAAGTTTTCTTTCTTATGATTTGGTCAATTAGATTTGAGTTTTATATCCGTTATTGACTAGGTACAACTTGTTTAATAATGTTTAGTTCCTTTTGAAAATTGATTTTATTTAGAGGGAGAATTACTAGTCTATGGATCATTCTGTGAAAAGAAGCTAATTTGTGTTGTATAGGGTGGCAAGCACAATTTTTAATTTTCACCTTTATTAAATCATTGTCATTTGACGAAGCTTCAGTGTTAGCGAAACATGTCATTCTTCTAGTAATATAGTGGAAATTTACAAGTTCAGCTTTGTTTTACTGTATCCCATAATATTATAACTTATATTTCACAAGGGGGTTTGAAAATTGTGCCAATATGGCTACGTAGATAATTATGCATGTCGAATTTCTTAATTAAACGTCTACTATGTAACTATCTCTGATTTTAATCGTTTTGGAATTATAAATATTTTAAAACTCTATTGGGCATTAGAAAGAATTAAATATTAATTAACTTACCAGACAACTTTGATTGTTACATCAATGTCTTTTTCAGAAATGATTACTTTATTATTAAATATTTTTAAAATAAACAGAATAGCGAAAGAAAATAAATAAATATATTATACAGTATGTGCATAAAGTCTGGAAACGGCTTAATAACATCACAATTTACTGGCCGATTTAAACCAAATTTGGTACAGTTGTGTAAGAGGATCTAACGCACCGAATGACGATATTGGCGTTGTTGCCAGCTTTTTAGTTTGTCTGGAATTCGAACGAATTTTATATTTTTAAATTTAACACCCAGTATATTTTGACATTTTTAAATTCCACATAAAATTCTAATTATTTTTTATTAAATGCATTATTAGTCTATACTTCATAGTTTCCAAGATATTGACTCTCGAAAAGTGACATTTTTGAACGTTGACAGCTTATAACTTTCTAACAGTACGTCTTAGAGCAAAACGGCTTACATGTCCCTATCTTCAATTTTTATTATCTTCCCAAAAAAATCAACTTCCGGTTAAACCGGATGTAACTCGAAAGCAGGAAATATAGTTGTTCCGGTTTAACTGGAAGTTGATTTTTTTGGGAAGATAATAAAAATTGAAGATAGGGACATGTAAGCGGTTTTCTCTAAGACGTACTGTTAGAAAGTTATAAGCTGTCAAAGTTCAAAAATGTCACTTTTCGAGAGTCAATATCTCGGAAACTATGAAGTATAGACTAATAATGCATTTAATAAAAAATAATTATAATTTTATGTGGAATTTAAAAATGTAAAAATATACTGGGTGTTATATTTAAAAATATAAAATTTGTTCGAATTCCAGACAAACTAAAAAGCTGGCAACAACGCCAATATCGTCATTCGGTGCGTTAGATCCTCTTACACAACTGTACCAAATTTGGTTTAAATCGGCCACTAAATTGTGATGTTATTAAGCCATTTCCAGACTTTATACACACACTGTATATATTACTGGTATAAATGGAATACAGTGCAGTATAAAAAAATAATGTTTTAAAAATTAAAGGTCATGACGTACCATCCAATCCATCAACGTTGGTATCCTCCACATTATCCTCCACATTAAAATTTGGAATTATCGGTATTGGCATGAAATGGCCACTTTCAAATAACTTTTAAAGGATTTTTGTCGGTTTTCGTATAAATCTAATGTTCTACTCCTACATAAAACGAGTGCACCAAAATTAGTAAGAATCGTTACCTACTGACTGACCATACAAAGTGTTAAAAGTGAATTTGTTAAGTTTTCCATCTTTTCTCTTCGATTGAAACGTTTGTTAAACTCTTTTCTGTAAGATTTAGTCTATTCTTTAAAATTCTTTGCTAAGTTCAAGCGAGTTGCTATTTTTGAAATTCTGAACGGGGTCAAATTTTTTATATGAAGCTGCAAACTTTGCAAAAACTTTACTATAAAATAACTTGCCAATAGTAGTTTCGGCAATGAAGAAAATTGGGAAAGGTTTGACAAGACAATATATTGTTTACACTTTCGTTAGCAAGGTCATTTTGTTAAAACAAATAATTCGCTTACCAAGGTTCGATTAAGATTGCATATTTATACTATAATTTAAACAAGGTTTTTCCGGTGTATGCATGACGAGTACATGTACATAGAATAGTCATTTTTGTATTAAATGCGCAAAATAGGTGTTTTTTAACGCCATTGTCAATTTTTACCGAGACCCTTAGGTCGAGGTTTAAAATTCAATTAAATGTGCCAAAAAACACTTTTGCGCGCGAAATATAAACAACATTTTTCTTGCAAGTTTGTTATTAACTATTTTATTAATTAAATGGATATAAGACTGTTTTTATTAACTATTTATCGTGTTTAAAACAAAAATTTAAAATAAAACTATGAATTTTAATAGCATTTAAGGTATGTTTTCTTACACATGCTCTGTTTATCATGATAACCTTCTATTGTTTAAAATTTATTCATTGTCAAATCTATCATTTTTCGTGTCAAGAAATTTATAATATTTTGCTCAAATTTGTCCAGTACCATGTCTGATGGCAATAGTGAGACACCTCAAGAAATTACGGATGCGGGCAAGATCGTTGTATCAAAGGTTTTGCTCGCTAAATTAAAAATACCGCAAAAATTATTTGTATCAAAGAGGGCTTGGATTAAAAAACGTAGGGCTTGGTTTAGATCACAATGATATGGGGACGATATATCTAACCAAATCTAGGTTAAAATTTTGTCAACATTTATATTATGACATGATATGCCAAACTAATGAGTAATAAAATAAGTAGACAAATACAAATTTATTTTTGTTGTTTACCAAATTAACAAAGTAAGAGTATACAGAAAAAAAAGAGAAAAATAATTACATAAATTGCTGAAATTGGCCACCGCCTTGCTCCAAGCATAAATGCACACTTCTCTTCGTATTCTCGAAAGTGTTGACCAGCATCTCTTGAGAAATGTTACCACAATCTTGGATAATCCTTTCTTGTAATGGTTCTAAATTTGCAACTGGTGTTTTAAAAATAGTGTTCTTTAAATGAGGAAAAACCACAAATGGATTCAAAATATTGTCTCTATACCGCCTTGCTGTAACTGTGTGATGGAAAAAATAGGACCAACAATTCTTCTTCGGGAAACAGCTAACAAGACACCAATTTTTTGAGGGTGCAATGTGGACTCTACAAAAAAATGGGGATATTCACTACTCCACATGCGTGTATTCTGAGATTCACATAACCGGAGAGGTGGAACCAGGCTTCATCCGAAAAAAATTTCAGATCTAATAAATTATTTCTTTCCAATAAATTTTGGGTAAACCATTGAGAGTAATTCCTGAGTCTTTCAAAATCTGCGGCTTGTATTTCTTGGAATACTTGCACTTTAAAAGGAAATAAATTTAGCTGCTTCTTAAGAATAGTCCTGCATGTTCCATAAGATCTTTCTACTTCTTGGGACAGGCGTCTTATACAATTTGTTGGCATATTTTGCATTATTTCACGAACGTTTGCAACAAGTTCTTCTGTTCTTACAGATGGTCTTCCTGCTCCTTTTTTGTAATGTATAGAACCTGTTTCCCTAAACACAGCCACGGTTCTTTTCAGGCAATGATAAAAATCCCCAGCAATAAAAGCAACGTTAGGAAAATGTTCGTGAAAATCGTCCATGCACAAACCCGGATTGTATTGCCACTCACCATTTACTCTAACCCCGTTTCGAAAATACGCTTCAACTATGAATGTTTTGTGCTGTTCCGTAAAGCCCATTGTGTGAATTGTTCAAGAAATTGAAAAAATTAGCGATGAATCAAATTACTTGTAACGACCGTGAAAGATGACGGAATAACTGATTGGTTGTTAATTCAGGTAAGCATTACGTCCTTTGATGCAGGGCCCTCTTTGATGCAAATAATTTGTGCTCGAACGGTACAATACTAGAAAGTGTACTCTCAGTTTCGTAAATGGTTTAACATAAATAAGGTAAAAACCGTATCAGAAAATGTTTTGCTGTGTTTTTTGGAGGAAAAATCGAAGATATGTATCTGATTTACTTTGATTATAAAAGATGTTAAGAAAAAATGCTTTGGAACTTAATATTTGAATCTATACGAAATCATCAATACCTACATTTTCTAGGCGTAAAAAAATTATATTTTTTACGGTGAAAAAAAAAGCGTTTTATGCATCCATAGCAACAAAAAAAAAGTCAGTTTTTTTACAGTGGTACAAAAATTTAATGAATGACCTACATTTTGAATTATAACTCTCCAAACAACAATATTCACAGTTTCCGGAAAATATGTGTAGGAACAACGTCTGTTGTCAAAATAGGTCGATGAGTTGCCTACTTAGTTGTATTCGAAATAGCTTCATCTAGTCGGTATAAGGGGCGACAAAGTGTATTTTTATTCAAAATTGATTTCAATAAATTAACTATAAAAAAATAATATTTAAACTATATTACGAACCTTTTAATACAATTTTTTGTAGATAAAAACTCGAATAAAATGAAGTTATTAAACAAAATAGGGTAAAATAATTTTAAATTTTGAATAAGGTTAATATAATAAAAATAACGATATGAAGTCAAGGTAATTCTATACTTCCTATAACAGGGAAATTGGATTGCCGAGTCTTAATAATTATAGTGCAGGTTTAGTGGATATGCTTCTTAGAAATGACCTGCAAAATATCTAATTCCTATTTTAGTAAGTATCTATCCAAATATACCAACTATGTACTGGTTTAATGGTAAAACCTGTGAAAGCCTGCACTGATACTTAAATGATTCTGATTTATCAATAAAATATGGTAATTTATTAGCTTTTGCTGATGATAAACAAATATGTATACAATAAAAAATGACAATCTTATGCATTGAATTTCATTAATAAATTAGGATCTTTCTAATGTGTCCAAAGTAAGAAAGGATCATGACCTGAAACTTATTAAAAACATTCATATTAATTCAAAAATATTAATCAACACTTATTATTTTTATGATTATAAGATACCGTTAGGAACATCGGCTAGAAACCTTGGTATCATTTTTGATCAATATTTGACTTTTAAAGCTCATATAAATATAAATAATAAAAAACCCTTATAAAATAAAATAAAATTTTATATAATTTTAAATTGCAGTTAAACACTGATAGAAAGTTAAGGCTTATCAATTCTATTATTTTAAGTGGTTGAGATTATGGTGAGGTTATATCATAAAAAAAATCATAAAAATAAACAAAAGTTACATAATATATTACAAAATATTTGTATAAGATTTTCGACTAGCCTTCAAAAATACGATCATGTTACTCCAATCTATAGACAACGTCATATTATTATAAAACTTGAGCTTAGACGTGAAGTTAATTTAAACTGTTTTATTCATAAAATAATTTCTACTAAAAAACCAGATTATTTATATGACAAAATTCAATTCAGAATTACCCACAATATGAACAGTAGAAATGAAAATAATTTGGAAATACATACAGAAAAATATGAAACTTCTTTTAAATATAAAAGTTCAATATAACAATATACAATCTGCTATAGAAAAAAACTATTCTGCTTTCAAAAGTCATTTTTTTAGGGAAAGACCGATTAACTGTTAATTAGAATCATACCTATTTATGTCAACTGGTGTGTTACTGTCACCAATAGCTATTTTTGGTTGCTTAATTATAATATATATATTTTTTAAATTTATTTTATTGAATACTTTATTATTAAATCAATTGAAAATATTGAATGTACGTCTTGCGGAAAAAAATATTTATTACAAAATTAAAAAGAGAATAGCTGGAAATTATTTTTAAGTTTTTAGGTTGGCTTGGCCGCTAGGGGACGTAACTAATAGTGACCAAACAAAAAGCGGGATTTTTCAAAAATCCTTATAGTAAACATGCATGTATCAAGGGTGGCATTTTTTCAATTTAATGAAAATGCTCGATAACTTTCGTTATTGAGTTTTTGCTCTACCCTTTTTGTCTATTTATTGGAGTTAGGAGGGTACAAATATTGTAATGCAAAAATATTATATAACTTTTGTTTGGCTTAGGTATAGGTATTTGACAAATTTGAACACACTAAATAGGGATTATTTTGTTTTAACAATTTAATAAGGAACGAAGACGTTTCGAATTACGTTGCGACAGCTAGAGGGCGCTATTGAGCAGAATCATCAATTTATTCATTTTTCTCAAAAATTTAAACACAACGATATATCATTTTATATTAAAGCAAAAAGAAGAATCAATAAGAAGGATATATTGTCCTATTGCTGCCAAATGTCACTAACTTACATTTTGTTTCTTTCGGGAAAAACGCGTTTAAAGATTAATGACATTGTACAAATCGGTAGTCCAATTTAATGTTTTATTTTTATACTAAAAAGTACCTGATGGTCTTGGGTATGAATTTATAGAATTATTTCGATTTCGCAAAAATTTGCAAGGGTAAAAAATCAAAAAAAGTGTAGTTAGTGAATTTTAGCAAATAAAAAAATCACAACATTAGCAGTTAACAACATTGTTATTTAACAAAGATTACTTTAGTGATACAGGTTCAACATTACGATTAACTCTTATAATAAAAAATAATGAATTAATGAAAAAGAATAAGAAAAAGAAGAATATTCATAAGTTATATCACAAGAGGTGAATATTTTTTTGAATATTTTTTGACATTTTTGTGCAAAATTTCTGTCAAAAATTCGCGAGACAAAAATTCTTTAAAAATATCCCGACAGCGAAGCTGGAGGGATATTTTTTTAAAAGAATTTTTGTCGAGGGCAATTTTTATAGAAATTTTGCGGAAAAATGTCAAAAAATATTCTAAATAAAATATTTACCTCGAGTGGTATATGTTGAGATTATATACCAAAAAAAAAGAAAAAATACAACGAAATGCAAGATTTTTAAAATGATTTATGTAGCTACTAGAAAAACGGACAAAACGAAACAAAACCTAAACAATTGACAAAGTAATAAAACTAACAGAAAATTAGTTATAAGTATTATTGTTAAACACACAGTTATTATAATAAACAGTAGTGGCTTGCTGGTGTTGCTGGAAACTCTTCGAGCTGCAAGAGACTGGAGCTTCGTGTTGGTCCAACCCATTAGTTGGAGGGTGATCTCTTAAACCTTGAATAGTGTTTTCGTGATGAGTTTTGTCCATCTGCAAGTATGGCTTTATGGATGCAGCACTACTATGTCCAGATATTTTTATAAGAGTTTGTTCGCTCACACCTGCTTTGCTTAATGTAGAGACAGCTGTGGCTCGATTGGAATGGTTTGTGATTTTTTCTTTCTCAGTATCTAGTCAAATTTTTTGTGCTGCTTGTTTTGTCCAATTAGAAAGAGTATTTTTTCCAATGGGACAGTTCTTGTACCAATTTCCCATTTTCCAATTTGGATTTACTGTCAGGAATAGTCTTTGGGTAGTTATATTTTGCCCTCTTTTTGAAATTAGTTTTCTGTAAAGGCGAACTGGACATAAATCGGCATCTTTTGTGTTTGCCACTAACCATTTTGAATTTGAAAGCTTCTTGTCTCCGCCTTGGGATGTTTTTGAAAAGATTGGGTTATATTCCATTCTATTACTTTTTGTACCATCGCTATACTATTCTTCTCTGAAATACGTATTTAGGCATGTCTCGGCTTCTCCTCCTCTCCATGCTAATTCCACAGCCGCTATTTGGTAGAACTTTTTCTGTAAATCCTCGGGGTTATTTTCGTCAAAAATTTTTACCATCTTTTTGTACTCGTCGTTGGTTAGTGCTCTTGAACTTTTCCGGTGATTTTTTGGATCAGCCTGAAGCAGTTTTCTTTTAGAATTTCTAGCCATACGTGCTTCTTGGAATTCAGGATCTTTAAAAGGATCAAATTTAATGTTGTATTTATTGAAGTACCTTTCTTGAAGCAGTTGGGCTGTTTGGTTCTACATTGTCTTGATAACCCCTTCCTTGTAGTCAGAACCATCTTTTTTCTTCATATTAAAACTCCAGTCTTCCAATATAGCGGCAAGCTGTATTATAGTTGTATTTTTGGTCAATATATACTGCCGTGTTTCGCAGAATTTCTTGAATTGGGTCCATATATACTTTTTTGTTTTTGTTGTATTTTCTGGGATAGTCTTTTCAGCGTTTTTTCTTATATTTTCGACTGAAACATTACCGAATCGGCAAGATTCCATTTTAAAAAAAATGTGACATGAATCTGACAACATCAAAAACTTGATTTGTTGAAAGGGATTTTTGTTATTATAGAAACGGTCTATAGCAACCATCAAATATTTTAAACTTGTTATGATGTTGTTATGCATTGGCATTGTTGTGGCAGGTGGCCCGGGGTATATCCACTTATGCGGGGTATATTCAGTATAATATGCATCTGATTGGTCGCAAAACAGCGTTTAATTGGTCAGAATCGGATTGAGGTATATAATCAGTTTAATAGAACTTGATCAGACTCTTCACCTAATGCATGTCTGTAGAAATTTATAGTATTCCAGTAGCTAGTCACACTGTTAAAGTATTTATCTACGTCTAACTAGAGTAAACTTGCACAAAATCTGCAACCGGATGTTAACTTGACCATGGAAAATCACTAACTGCGCATGTGAACAAAGCAACTTAACCATTTTCAGTAAATGCGAAAACTTACTAAGTGCTGTTAGTAAGTTTTGCACTTACATTTCGACTAACAACCGTAACAATCCGCTTTCAGCAAAAATCACTAACTCACTTAATTAATTTAGCTTTTAGAGTATTTTACTATAATGTAACTTAGTGATTATTCCGTGTTAAAATAAAGCATAAATAGCAAGAGGTTGTAGTTAGTGACTTATTCCATAGACGCTATCCCGCAAAATATAGTTAGTGATTGATTTTTCAGATTTTTTCCAAAAATGTTAGTTAGTGACTTTTGGCAGCAATAAGACGAATGTGAAAACTGCAAGCTAATATCTTTTTTGAAACCTGAGATATGAAAAATATAATCAAAAAAAATGAGATCCATAAGAACAAGCTGACGTTTTAATATGGTATTTGTAGGCAAGAAGTTACAAATATCACACCATTGTGTCTTCTACAAAGCCATAATCAACACAACACATCTTTAAATTACTGCATAAAAAATTGCAAAAAAATTTGGACTGCAATGTGCAATTATTTAGTAAATTGATAAAACAAATTTCAAATTTGTCAATTTCCGATAAGCCCAATCAAAGTTGCTGGTATTTTTGCATAGCAATATTTGTCCCCTCCTACCCCTCAAACAAAAAAGCAGAACAAAATTTAAAAAATTAGAGTTATCCAGAATTTTCATCAGATTGAAAAAATGCCACTATTGTGTACCTATACAGTGTCACCAGTAAAGTCCGCATCATATGGGATTTTTTTTTAATAATAACTTTATTCGAAATTTGACTTTGGCATCAAGTTCTGCTTCGATCGAGATGAAAATTAAGCAAAAAACTAGTAGTTACGTTATTCGCATTATCTGTCAAATTTGAATTTAGAAAAAAGTTTTTTTAAATGCAGTTTCTAGCCTACATGCACAATTTCATCTGCATAAGATAATTTTGATTTTTTTACGCATACTTTGTAAATTGCATAACTTTTGCAAAATAAGACTCAACGCAACCTACATAAAACTTCTTAGTTTTGACAATGCTTAATTTCAGATACATTTTCTTTAAAGTAGCGCCATATTAAATATATGTGTCAAAATTGGGCTATTAAAATTAAATAATTAATTAAAAGATTACTTGTTTTTTACCTTACATATGGTTACTTCATAAAATAAGTATTTTTGAAAACATAGTTTGTGTCTAAAAGTAATACACCTTAATATTAAGACAAAAAAGAACACAGCGTCTTCAGTAAAGTGTTCATTAAATGGAAAATAAATTTTAGTGGTGGGTAAAAATTTTAGTTTAACTTAACGTAAAATTTACCTATTTTCAACGATTTAATTTAAAACCCCTTTACTTTATTTTTTATTTTTTTACTTTCAGGCACAAAATTCGTTTTCAAAAATACTTATTTTATGAAGTTACCTTATACAGGGTCAAAAACAAGTAAACATGCGACCAAATTTTAATAGCCCAATTTTGATTTTGTAGAAAAACACACATTTAATATGGCGCTACTTTAAGGAAAATGTAACTGAAATAAAGCATTATTAAAACTAAGAAGTTTTATGTAGGTTGCGTTTAGTCTTATTTTGCAAAAGTGGTGCAATTTACAAAATATGGGTAAAAAATCAAAATTATCTTATGCAGCTGAAATTTTGCATGTGGGCTAGACTGCATTTAAAAAAACTTTAATATTTACAATTTTAGTTAACTTGTTTCGATATTTTCAGAAATAACCCCACTTTTGAATTATTTAAAAAAAAAATTAAAATTTTACAGATACGTATACAGGGTGTTTCATTAAGGGTGGCCACCGGCCTTAACTCGGAATCTACTATAGGCATAGAAACTTGGAAAAAAAAATTATAATTAAAGCGGTCATGAGAAAATTCTTGAAATTACATTTAAGTTCCTCATTTCGCCGCAAGGGGGCACAATTAAAAAAAAAAATTTAATTCTAAATTTCTCCGAAAATTCCCATATTAAGGTATAACTCTGATTATATCATCGAAAAGCTTAGACAATTCTGTATCATTTTGGTTTAATGCTCATTGGCGTACCGACCTTGATAAGAGTGGGGGAAGCTATTGAATGTGTAAACACTAAAATCGCTGTTACTTCTACTACTACTATCTACTACTACTATCTACTACTACTATCCGATTTTACTAAATTTAAGCTTGTTTGGAAGGGGAACGTAAGTATCTTCGATCGCCGTATTCAACAGTACACGATAGTGTTTAATAACATTGCTAGAGGGCGCAATTTGTAATAATAAATTGAAGGTTCTTCCAAACAAGCTTAAATTTAGTAAAATCGGATAAGTCGTTTAGAAGTTACAGCGATTTTAATGTTCACACTTTCAATAGCTTTTCCCACTCTTATCAAGTGAAATTCAATTGTCGTATCTAATGGTACAATATAATTTCTAATAAAATTGCTAGAGGGCGCAATTTGTATTAAAAATTATTGTTTTGGGAATAACTCTGAAACGAACAAAGATAGCGAACTGCGGTCTTCACATCTTTTCTTGCAAATGTCATCTACTTTTTAATTATGATGTCATAGTTTTACCGTATGATTTGAATTTTCGAGATAAAATCGAAAAAACTGTTATTATTACAAATTGCGCCCTCTAGCAATTTTATTAAACACTATCGTGTACTGTTGGATACGGCAATTGGAGATACTTACCTTTCCCTTCCAAACAAGCTTAAATTTAGTAAAATCGGATAAGTCGTTTAGAAGTTACAGAGATTTTAATGTTTACACATTAAATAGCTTCCCCCACTCTTATCAAGGTCAGTACACCAATGAGCCTTAAACCAAAATGATGTAGAATTGTCTAAGCTTTTCGATGATGTAATCAGAGTTATATCTTAATATGGTAATTTTCGGAGAAATTTAGAATTAAAAAAAAAAATTAATTGTGCCCCCTTGCGGCGAAATGAGGAACTTAAAAGTAATTTCCAGAATTTTCTCATTCTTATTCTTATCTTAGTCACTTTTATAATAAATATTTTTTCTGCAAACCGAACGGTATCCAAGATACAGCCGGCGTCCCTTTTTAGTTGTACGCACCCGGTATATACATTATTACCAAAAACAACAAACAATCAACAAAATTTATTTTGAGCACCTTAACAGTACCTACTTAATACTACGTAATAATCGTTGTAATAGGAACAATATTTTATATGTTTAAATTTTTGGCGCCCCCTTAGACCTGGGGCAGTCACCCAGGCCTTAAGCCGCATCTGGCTCTGAGAGTGGTCTCTCCGAGATTTCAGAGATTTGCGTGTTCTATTATCAAAATATAGTGATCTTACTCGGAGTAACACGTTCGATTTAGACATTTGATTCGGTAACTCTGAATCCTTTTGCCAGTGTTTACATTAATTCGAAACTGGTAGGGAGAAAGAAGTAGCTCCTGCATAGTAAGAAACAAAATATCACGTTTTATTTACAATCTGTGTGAAGGCAATCGCTGTTGGGGCTATGGAAGATCAAGGGCAGATCTATGATGTCACAGTGCGCTCTCGGAGTACTCTCGGAGTGGTAAACCGAAAACGCTACTAAACTCAGCAACGAAGAGGACAGAACATCTTTACTGAGCTAAATTTTTTCGTCCTTGAACATTTTTAATCTATATCTACCATCTACTAGCAAATATTACAATCTAGAACGTTTTTACACTATAAAATACTAAAAAGTCTAATTAATACTGTTTTTTTAGGTACACTCGTGGCAGTATCCGATGGAATGATGTACGGCTGGACATCACCCATGGTACCATACTTTCTAAGCAATGAAACTCATATCAACATAACCAAATCGGATGCTGAATACATGGAAACCATTATGTTTATAGGAGCAGCGACAGGTCTTCCATTTACAATTTTAGGAGTGGAATATCTCGGAAGAAAATTTTCCTTGATCATATCAGCAATGTTGGGATGTGCTTGTTGGATTATAATTTTGGTGGTAAATAATTTAAACTGGTTGTTTGTAGCACGATTTTTTTCTGGTATGGCGGGTGATACGTGCTTCGTCGCTGCCCCGATGTACATAGCGGAGATAGCAGATCCAAGAATTAGAGGATTCCTATCTGCCTCTGTATACTTGATGATGATTATTGGTATACTCATTGTATATATTGTTGGACCTTTTGCCCCTTACTCAGTAGTCCCCTGTATCGGCATCATTTTAACTGCATGTCAGATTATCGCCTTCCCATTTATGCCGGAGTCGCCATATTATTTCGTGTATAAGAACAAAAATGGGAAAGCAAGAGAGTCTTTAATACGATTAAGAGGTCACAGAAGCGTTGACCGGGAAATTTTAGAAATTGAAAAAGCGGTGGAAAGACAAAAAACTGAAAAAGGAAGACCACAAGATTTAATTTTAATTCGTAGTAATAGATTTGCACTACTCATAATGTTAATTTTAAATGGATGTCAGCACTTTGCAGGTATCAGTGTGATGCTTATGAATCTTCATATTATTTTGGGGGAAGCTGGTTCGATCTATATTCAACCCACTACAGCAGCGATAATGTTTGCTTCCATGATGTTAGTTAGCGCTTGCATAGCTTCATCTACCATGGACCGATTCGGTAGAAAATTTCTGTTGGTTATATCTGGTATCTCAACCGGAGTAGCATTGCTTATTATGTCTACATACTTTCATCTAAAAAATTTAGGGTATGATGTAATTTATGTGAGCTGGATACCAGCCGCGTGCGTAATGACGTACGCGTTTACTTTTAAAATAGGTTTAGGATTAGTGCCTATAGTAGTAACCGCGGAAATATTTCCAACGACAATTAAAGCTATAGGAATGACTATAGCCGATATAGTGTATGTGGTCGCAGCAATTGCATCAGTTTCCCTTTATTCAGCTTTGTTTGACAAGTACGGAATTCATGTTCCATTTTATATTTTTAGTGTATGTAGTTTTTTGGCTGCGATATTTACCATTTTTGTGATTCCCGAGACTAAGGGAAAAACGCTGGATGAAATCCAGTTAATGCTAAAAGGGCATAGGACTGATAAAAAGACTAGCGGTATTGTGGAATTAGAAAATATTAATTAATTAATTTTCGAAATAGATTTTCCGAATTTTTATAATAGAATACAATGAAAACTAAAAATAATTTTAAATTGTTTTATTTACTGATGGATAAACAAATTAATTAAAATATAAGTACAACACTATGCTTTTGCATATTTCATAAACTAAGGTTAATGATGCAAGAAGATATAAAATATGGACATATTTTTAAATACTTGAAAGTAAGAAAATGTCTTATTAAATTATTATTTAAATCTGTTCATTAGTGCATGACATTATGTTGTCCCACATAATATGAATTATCCTATCCCCATTATCCCCAAACTTTCCCCAGAGATTGAAAATAGTTGCTAAATTTTAATAGACATACAGAGTCACCATTAAAGTCCGCACCATATGGAACTTTTTTTTATTAATGAGGTTAGTTAAAATTAAATATCAGCAATCGTTTATGCTTCAAGTTAGACTAAAAATTATATATTCAATTGTCACCATCTGTCATTCCGTATCTGTCAAAAATGACATTTTTGACAAAAAATGCTGAAAAATGGCATTGTTTTACCGAATTTCAAAAAATGTTATTAGAAAAAGTTGTTTCTAGTACAATTATAGGCCTAAATACAAAGTTTCAGACGTCTAGCGTAAAGTTAAATTTTTTGCCATTTTTTCAAAGTAACTTTTTTTTTATATAATTTAAGTTGGCTTAATGGATTTTAAACTATTTGTTTATACCATACTTAATATTTTATTTAGTTTGTATGCTTATTTTTTCACTCGAATACCATTTTTTTTCGAAATATAAAATTAGAGGCAATAAAAATTTATACTGGTGGTGCAAAGTTATCATAATTTAAAAATTTTAACAGATAGACGTCATATTATGTTCTATTTTTTTGATAGTACATAGTAAACGTAAAAAGTTTAAAAAACTAATTATTAAGTGTGGTTTTTAAAATTATTTTGAACAGATCCATTTTCTCTAAACTTTGGCATTATTCTTGAAACGGTGCTACGCTGCAAATTTCTTTCTGGATGCCTCTCATTAAAAATGTGAGATACTTGCCGGTGAGGCATATTCTCTCCACAAATTAAGACAATTTATATTTTTTCTTGAATGGACAACATTGGTGATAACACTGAAAACTGTAACTTGCGAAAATATTCATAAACTTTATGACATTTCTTTATTTATTCGGCACTCTAATTCTTTTCCATAGCCTACTTATAAAATTCGAAATTGCCTTCATATTTTATTGTGAATAAAAAGAAAATGCGTCTAAATTGTGAACTAATCTGATATCAGGGAATTTATTTATAAGTTTTGTAAACTATTTAGGTGTATGTACTATCAAAAAAATAGAACATAATAATATGACGTCTATCTGTTAAAATTTTTAAATTATGATAACTTTGCACCACCCGTGTAAATTTTTTTGCCTCTAATTTTATATTTCGAAAAAAAAATGGTATTCTAGTAAAAAAATAAACATACAAACTAAATAAAATATTAAGTATGGTATAAACAAATAGTTTAAAATCCATTAAGCCAACTTAAATTATATAAAAAAAAGTTACTTTGAAAAAATGGCAAAAAATTCAACTTTGCGCTAGACATCTGAAACTTTGTATTCAGGTCTATAATTGTACCAGAAACAACTTTTTCCAATCACATTTTTTTAAATTCGGTAAAACAATGCCATTTTTCAGCATTTTTTGTCAAAAATGTCATTTTTGACAGATTCGGAATGAGAGATGGTGACAATTGAATATATAATTTTTAGTCTAATTTGAAGCAAAAACGATTGCTGTGATTTAATTTTAACTAACCTCATTAATAAAAAAAAGTTCCATATGGTGCGGACCTTAATGGTGCAGACACTGTACAGACAAAATACGTCATTTTTATGTCTTAAGATTCTACCATCGCTTTTACACACGACATCAATATGTATTTATCCATTTATCCGTATCCAAAGCTATTATATTGGTTTATTTATAAATAATAAAGTAATTTTTGTACATTTAACACTAAAAAAAATTTTCGTTTTAAATTAAATAAATTATTTGTTTGACTTATTCTTATTAGGATCAAATAATTTATATTGGACACAATTGTTTCTATTAAATAAATAGGCTTATTTGAATTTTCTATAATATTTATTTGTTTTTTTAATTATTTACATTAAATTACATATTTGATAGCCACCTCTTTTAAAATTTTAACAGCCTTTTGCTATCTCAAATAAATATTTATTTGTGGCAATATTCATTAATTTGACTACCATTTTTGGTGAGTGGATATGTGAATAAGCTAAATTGTCGTTTTTGATGTGACATCGACAACAGATTTACGAGAAGCATCCGCAAAAGGTAACTGTATGGTATGGATTATGGCATGGTAGCATCATTGGATCTTCTTTTCCAAAATGAGATAGTAGATGCAGTTACAGTATATGGTGAGAGGTACCAACTGATGTTTTTTAAATTTTTTAAATCTCGAAATATCAATATATTTCAAAAACTATAGAAATAGGGACGGACGTTCTTCACGAAAGTTGAAGAGTTTATAACGAGCTATAAGATGACAGAAAAATATATAGGATGTTCCATTTAATAAAAGTGATAAGTATTTTTCAATTAGAAGTTTTCTGACTTTGGTTTTCGAAAGTAAACACCCTGTAAATGAGACGTCAAATATTTTATAGTGAATATGTATTTTTGAATTTATTTAGTAAGTATAAAAATTATGAATCGCTTAGTGTCAAAACTTAAGTAGCATTTTCACAACAACGAGATGCTTGCAAATGTAAAATTTTCATTATAAGACGATTTATCTTAAAAACTATAACTTTTTCGTTTATTAAACCATTAATAAAAATTTATGAAATAACACGTAGAATTAATAAATGTATTCAAATATAGGGTGTCCCATTTAAAAAAATGTAACTTTATGACACCCTACTTTTTGGGCGCACCCTGTATAATTCAAAATATTTTCAAAATGTGCCAGATATCCAACCATACCTTATTACAAAAGCTCATTATCGACAAATCTTATTTTCAAGGCATATAACGCAATCGTTGACTCATCCGGTACAATAAAAAATAACAATAAATTTTGTTTTTTTATATACGATGATAACTTAACAGAAGAAAGATATCGAGAAATACTAGAAGACATAGTTGCGGCTTCTTTGGATGCACTTTCGGAAAATGAGCGCCAGCACCATGATGCCCCACCTTACAGAATAGCGCACTTACCTTTTTTTAACTAATAGTTTTGAAGACAGATGTCTAGCCTATAACGGTTCATATCATTCGCCTGCATGCTCTCCCGACCTAACACTCCTTGACTTTCCTTTGGGGCAGAGCTGTCGCAATTACTCTTAAAAAGTAATTCAATTACAATTACCCATTACCCTTCGAAAAAGGCATCAATTACAATTACCAATTACTAACAGTATGATAAAAATATTTAAATTACCAATTACCCACTAAAAGTAATTGATTCCTTGATCAATTACCGCATTCGAATTACTGAGTTTAATTCAATTACTTTTATACTAATTCAATTACTTTTATACTAATTCAATTACTTTATAGTAATAGAACTACCCTAAAAGTAATTGAATTTCTCTAAATCTATAAATTATAGGCACTTTTTTGGCAAATAAATTACTCTGAGTAGGTACTTTAATTACATTTTGGTAAGTAATTGAATTACATTTTGGTAATTCAATTACATTTTGATAATTGACATTCTGGTAATTGAATTACAGTTTGGTAATTGAATTACATTTTTAAAATTGAATATAGTCCATTAGTGTGTAATTCTTCGATATCTCAAGTACTATCCTATATAGAGAAAAACTTTAAATGTAAAAAATAGAGGACCGTTGAAGGTGTATATTATTAAAATATTTTTAAATATACAGTGTGTTTTACAAACGCCGGACCACTAAAATTTAAATATTTTTAAATGATACACCCTATAATTTTTTTTTTGCAATTTGTGCCCCTCCATATTGTTTATGTAATCTCAATTTTTTTTTCTATCTGTTGCATTTTTGCCAAGATATTCATTATTTTCCTAATTTTTTTGCTTTTGCGCGGTCGCAATAAATATGCTACAGCTTCTTTATTGATTTTAATTTAATTATTATTTTTTACACACGGTTGTATATTGGTCCTATGAGTTGTATTTATAAGATTATATCAGATTTTTGTATGCAGGGTGCTTCAATTTTACTTCCAAATTTCGGGAAGTTAAGATTAAATTTACTCAATATTCTTAAATGAAACACCCTGTATATTTTGTCAAGAATTGAAACTTCTACTAAGTTCCCTTTTAACTGTAAAATTTTTATTTTTATTTTGCGACGTTGCCAAATTGTAACGACTTTCTCAAAATTTTCGTTAGGTATTTGCTTTTTGATTTGTTTTTATTTTAATTGTATCCTGTATTTTATTGTATTATACATTCTTACCCTTAAACATAATACCAAATTTTATAACGTCCAGATAAATAAAAAATTAATAAAATAAAAAATAAAAACTTTAATTTATTTTAGTACCTATCATAATATTTCTGTGGTGTTCCAATTATAATAATTAAATATTGTACCAAAATTATTTACTTAGTTAAAGAAGTTGTTCGAAGTATGGTCCGTTTTTATTAATGCAAGTTTGAATTCAAATTATAAAATTGTCTCTTACATTAGATAAGGTGTGAGGTGTTATGCTATGAAATGCCTCTCTAATTCGTTTTTTCATATCATCACGAGTGGTGGCTGGTAAGCGATATACTTTTGACTTTACGTAACCTGCTCATAAGAAGTAGTCCATGCTAGTCAGATCAGGTGATCTGGCAGGCCAGTTAATTGGTCCTCCTCGACCTATTAATTTTTAAGGAAATATTTTTTTTTTATTTATTAATTTTTTTATTTATCTGGACGTTATAAAATTTGGTATTATGTTTAAGGGTAAGAACGTTACAATACAATAAAATACAGGATACAATTAAAATAAAAACAAATCAAAAAGCAAATACCTAACGAAAATTTTGAGAAATTTGGCAACGTCGAAAAGTTAAAAAAAAATATTTTACTGTTAAAAGGGAACTTAGTAGAAGTTTCAATTCTTGACAAAATATACAGGGTGTTTCATTTAAGAATATTGAGTAAATTTAATCTTAATTTCCCGAAATTTGGAAGTAAAATTGAAGCACCCTGTATAAAAAAATCGGATATAATCTCATAAATACTACTCATAGGACCAAGATGCAACCGTCTGTAAGAAATAATAATTAAATTAAAATCAATAAAGAAGCTGTAGCATATTTATTGCGACCGCACAAAGGCAAAAAAATTTGGAAAATAATAAATTTCTTGGCAACAATGCAACAGATTAAAAAAAAAATTAAGATTACATAAACAATATGGAGGGGCACAAATTGCAAAAAAACAATAAAGGGTGTTTTATTTAAAAATATTTTAATAATATACAGATTCAACAGTCCTCTATTTTTTACATTTAAAGTTTTTCTCTATATAGGATAGTATTTGAGATATCAAAGAATTACACACTAAATGGACACCCTGTATATAGCATATGGGCAATGGAATTACTTTTTACATTTTACAAAAAATAGTTGGTAAGGTATAATTTTTTTTAATAGTAGTAGGTCCTACTATCACACTTTATTATAGAAATAAATTTATAGTTAAACTTGATCTCCTAATTTTAATAAGTACCTATTTACCTTCAACAAATTGACCAATAATAACAACTGTCTTTTTTATTTGATATGATTTATTTGTTGAAATAAAACAAACCTAATGTTAGGGGAAAATAAAAATATCTTTTTTTTCTAGAGTAAAGGAATTATGAAAATTTTTAAAGGAATTTAATTATTTTGGAGTAATTCAATTACTTTTAATCAAATTAAATTATTCGGAAGTAATTAAATTACTTTTTATGTAATTGAATTATTTGGGTGTAATTCAATTACCTTTATTCTAATTGAATTATTTGGGAGTAATTAAATTACTTTTTAAAATAATTGAATTACTTTTAAGTAAGTAATTCAATTACCTAAGATTTCTTAAAACCAATTACAAATTACAATTACTTTATCACAGTAATTGGAAAATCAAGTACAATTACTATTTTCAAAAAGTAATTCAATTACAGTAATTCAATTACTAAAAAGTAATTAAACACGATTTTTCAATTATTTTAATTCAATTACCGACAGCTCTGCTTTGGGGTAACATTAAAAATCGAGTCTATGCTGATCCAGTCACCACAATAGCAGACATGTAGAAGAGAGTCAGCCAAACAATCGAAGATGCATCTGTAAGGGAAGCTATGCATTCAAACTGTTTCAAGCGGATTAGGAAATTTCTACATGTAAACGGCGGAAATTTAGAACATTTTTTTAAGTACAACAACTAGTTAACAGTTTATGTATATCTATATTAATTTGTATTAAAATAAACTTATTAACAGTAGTAATAATAAAATTATCCAGAGTTCAAATTTTTATTTTTCATTGCTACCCTGCCCATTTTATTGGATTTCAAACATTTTTAAAGAAAAACGAAAATAAATATACATAAATATTACATAAAATAGAACTAAAATTTTCCGAAATATTTAGAATTTTATTAATATTTAGGGATTCCATTGGAAAAATAAAAGCCTTTTAAAATCTTTAGAATAAATCTTATATTGCCAACCCATTATAATATTTAAAAAATTGGTTAAACATAGTTATAGACATGTGCTTGGTTAACTAAAATTAGTGAAAACCGATTTCCATTTCTTTTAGATTTCCTTGGTATTGGGGTTTAAAGCCAGTTCTGCATATAACAAGAAATGGGAAGGAATTGCCTTATTTTGAAAACGGTTGAAGTTAGGAATAAGGTATGCTACACATTTTAGGATTAGAATTAAACGTCAAATCCAGAAAATAAATGTATGTGGTGTTTATCTAAAATAAAAAAGTAGTATAAAAACTTTCGGTATAACCAGCACGAGGTTGCAAATATTTTGGTTGAAAAGAGCATATTTGTAAACCGCTTTAAGAAAATGTTCAAATTTCTACATAAGTCACTTTTCCAGATACGGCTAAAGGCCATCGTCGGGACAGACCCTGTATATGTGTAAATGTAAATATAGTCAAATCTCGTATTATCATGCGGGTCCAAAGGTCACCGATCATATGAATCAATTCGAAAATTCCAGAGCTTATCACAATAAAAAGAAACATAGTTTTACTATTTAAGTGTCGTAAAGGTAGCCACATTATAATATTATTATTTTTGCAAAAATTATGATGTACATAATAGTACAGGGGTGGCGAAACTTTATGTATTAACTTGCCATTTTTTCTAAAGAAATGTTTAATGAGGCCATAGACGTGCCGTCAAATTCGTAATATAATAATTTATAGTAAACTTTGTGATCGGTGGCGTGCCCAAAATTTTATGTCGCTTGCCATCAATGGCAATAGTATATCTAATAAATCTATTTATTAAAAACAACAATAATACTTAAACAGTGTAATTTATTTTAGCAATAAAATTACCTAACCTAAAAATACAATGGAATTTAATCCGATTAACTATTTTAAGAAATAAAAAGAACAAATGGTAATTTGCCAACCAATAAGTAGAAAAAGCACTGGTAATCAATTTAAGGATTGTGCATAAAAGAAAGCATAATATGATACCAAACAATACTAAAAAATGTAAACAAAGAAAACCGTTTATAATTATAGACTAATACCTTAAAAACTGTCATCATCACTTAGCAAGTCCTCGTCATCTAAGTCGTCCTCGAATGGACCAATGATTATCGGCGCTACTTCGACATCTAATACCTCGTCTCGATCCCACCAATTCCTTATTCATTTTTCTGTATGTTCCACCGATTTCTTTCAGTACTCCTGCCTAATATGATCCAACGAATCATGCCAAACTATCTCTACTTGCGAGGATTTAAGACCATCGCCTACATGTTTTTCATAAAAAGATTTTGCCCCAGACCATATTAATTCTATCGCATTAAACTGGCAATGATATGGCGGCAGTCGTAGAACCTCATGGCCACATTCGCGCAATATTTCATCTACAGCGTATATTTTGGGTGATTTGAGAGACTTTTCCATTGATAGGAGTTCGGATTTCAACATAATATGTGGTAAAGGATTTTGGTTGTGTTTTTCAAGCCACTAATTTTTTTTTCTCCAAAATGAACAAGGTTGTTTATTTAAAATTCTTAAATGATATAATGCATTGTTTAATACAATTTAAAGACGACTCATCAAAATTTGGGATTAATCGAGCTTTTAGCCATTTTTCAAACATTTCGCAATTCATATTGTCATGATAGTCAGAACTTTTTGATGTGGAAGAAAAAATTAAGCTTGCACTTGAAACATATCCTATTACAGAACCGGCATGTGGAATAATGAACCGCTATCCCGTGCCACATCCCTTTTTTCTATCCGTGCTTTTCACAGAATCATCTTGCCAAGGTTTTGAACAACTTCCATTTGAAAATATCCATGATTCGTCTAAAAATACTAGGTACTTTTCTAAATCTTGATTTGTATTTTTCCGTATATTTTTTTAAAAACTGAACACGCTGACTCACTTTCTGCGGCTGCTCACATAACAATCTATGGTTACAGTATTTTTTATAGCGAAAACCCAACTTTTTTATTAATTATTTTGATAACGATTCAAGTCCGATTTCCAAAACACCTCGAATTTTTAAATTTTCTTTTAAAACTGGAAGAGTTACATTGGTTTTTAATCTGTATAAATCATAAATCACGTTCCGAGCTCCAATTTTAATATTTTCGCTCAAATATTCAGTCTTTGGCTTTCTTCGTTTACATTTTTTAGTATTCTTCGGTATTATATTATGCTTTCTTTCATGCACCATTTTCAGCACAGTCCTTAAACTAATTCCCAGTGCTTTTGCTACGGTTTCTTACATATTGGTTGGCGAATTTTCACTTTTTCTTTCATTTTCGAAATAGTTTACCAAATTAAGCACCATTTTTTTTTGCCTGAGAATGCAAAAAAACCAGAAAATTGCTTATATTCGTTCATATTGTCACATTAAATTAATTGTCAGTCACAAAACTGACATCTTTAAATCAAGACGAAGGTGGCAGGTACAAACTTTTGTGAATCGCTGAAAATTAAATACATATTCTTTTCTTTCATGTCAAAATTGCATAAGTCAGTCATATTTGTCTTACGGATTTTACTTGGATAGTTATGATTAAACGCAATAAAAGAAAAGAAATATTGAAAGTATGTCTTTGTTAAATCGTAAGACCCGCACGATAAGACCGGATCTGACTTTATATTGACTATTAGATCTTTTAATTGGTACAAAATATGTTATAATAAATATTAGCATAGACAAGGGAATAAGCAAAAAAAAAACCGCTTTCGCTAACAATAGGTCCCTATGTGTCGCGATAAGGAAATGTTTGAAGATGGCTTTAGAAAACAAAAGGTTTTGAATCTTCGAGTCCACACTATGAATACCACAAAAATATAAAGCCAGCAAGAATATATAACAATTTATAAAATTTTCGTAAATATTATTTCGTAAATTCGAAAAAATGAAGAGTAAAAGTTTCGAAAAACTTCAGGAATTGGAAGAGTTACGAGTAAATTTCGGTATAAATATTTATAGGCGAGATTCAGTTGATTCAAAAAATGGTACGGAAGTTGTTTACAAACCGACATCGATTGACATTGAGAGCAAAGGAAGTTTAAAATCGCATGGTTTAAAACCCAAAAAATCTGTCACACCTAAAGATTTATTTTATTTGTATCGAACTGCTTTTATAGGTAAGTTTTTTAAACTAAGAAACGAGAGTTTATAGAAAATAAATTGCTCCATATTCACACAAAACAATTTTTTTTATCATTGTTCGAAATTTAAATGTTTTGCATCGTAAATATTTTTTTTGTAGAGAAACTGCATGTCTGGCTAAAATTTTACAAAAGAAAACAAAGTTTCAAATTGAAGTCAGCTAGTGTCAGAGAAAAATTAAAGTCATTTATACGGGGGGTTACAAGAAGGCAAACTTTTATTTACCAATCACACGCCATTTTTAAATTTTGCAGGCATTAAAAAAAGATGGCGTTTACATCAAAATACGCTCTTAATAGTAGTTATTCTTAGTCCCAAAATTAGTAAAAATGGATAGAGGCGTTTAGAAGTTATTGCGAAAAAAAGATATTAATTTGAGAAATTTAGCGCCCTGTAGCGGCAAAACGAAGCAACATTGCTAAGTGACAACAATAATAAAATACCAGTAATGTCAAAATCTCTAATGCGAAAACCAGACAGAACATATCCATTATGTAATATAATAAAAATAGAACTACAGTCCAGTTTAAAGAAGGAGTTTAATTTCCTAAGGCCAAAACAATTATACATACAGTGTGACCAGTAAAGTCCGCATCATATGGGATTTTTTTTATTAATAGCTTTATTTGAAATTTGACTTTGGCATCAAGTTCTGCTTCGATCGAGATGAAAATTAAACAAAAAGTCGTAGTTACGTGATTCGCATTATCTGTCAAATTTTAAATTATTTCCAAAAAATAATTCAAAAGTAGTGTTATTTCTGAAAGTATCCCAAAAGTTATTAGAAAAAGTTTTTTTTAAATGCAATTTCTATCCAATATGCAAAATTTTAGCTTCATAAGATAATTTTGATTTTTTACCCATATTTTGTAAACTGCACTACATTTGCAAAATAAGACTCAACGCAACCTATATAAAACTTCTTAGTTTAGACAATGCTTTATTTCAGATACATTTTCTTTAAAGTAGCGCCTTATTAAATGTGTGTTGTTCTACGAAATCAAAATTGGGCTATTAAAATTTGGTCGCATGTGAGGCAAAGTTTATTTGTTTTTGACCCTGTATAAGGTAACTTTATAAAATAAGTATTTTTGAAAACGTTGTTTGTGTCTGAAAGTAATACACCTTAATATTAAGACAAAAAGAACACAGTGTCATCAGTAAAGTGCTCATTAAGGGAAAAATAAATTTTAGTTTAACTTAACGTAAAGTTTATCTATTTTCATCAATTTGATTTAAAACCCTTTTATTTTATTTTTTTTTACATTCAGACACAAACTACGTTTTCAAAAATAGATACTTATTTTATACAGGGTCAAAAACAAATGAACTTTGTTTGAAGGTTGTGAACAATGATGTATCTTGAGTCATAGATGTGTTTTGGACTTCCATTGCCTTTAGTTTTTCATATCACTGTGATATGAAAAATAAACACATCTATGATTTAAAATAAACTTTGCCTCACATGTGACCAAATTTTAATAGCCCAATTTTGATTTTGTACAAAAACACACATTTAATAAGGCGCTACTTTAAAGAAAATGTATCTGAAATAAAGCATTGTCAAAACTAAGAAGTTTATGTAGGTTGCGTTGAGTCTTATTTTGAAAAAGTGGTGTAATTTACAAAATATGGGTAAAAAGTCAAAATTATCTTATGCAGCTGAAATTTTGCACGTGGGCTAGAAACTGCATTAAAAAAAACTTTTTCCAATAACTTTTTTCGATATTTTCCGAAATAATCCCACTTTTGAATTATTTTTTGGAAAAAATTAAAATTTGACAGATAATGCGAATCACGTGACTACTATTTTTTTGCATAATTTTCATCTCGATTAAAGCAGAGCTTGATGCCAAAGTCAAATTTCGAATGAAGCTATTAATAAAAAAAAATCCCATATGATGCGGACTTTACTGGTGACACTGTAGGTAAGTTTGCCTAGATCGCCTTATTTTTGTTTAAGGAATTTGTGGTTAAGCGTTGTACAGGGTCTTCCAACAAGGACTTAACAGGGGCTCATTTTTGAGCTGCCTTGTATTTAAAGAAAAATCCAAAATAGCCAATCGATGTACTTTTTCCTGGAGAATTCAAAAATGAAACCAAAAATTTATTTGAACCAGAAACAAAAGAGTTACGATATGGTTAAGGTGTTTTTTAAATGGAACATAGCTTTTTTTATACGATTTTTGGAACGAGTGATTTTTTTTTGTCCGTTCTGATTAAAATATTTAATATTGTGACAGCTATTTTTATTAAATTTTAATGTTTTATCCAGTATAATTTAACTTTAACCTGTTTGAAACATACACTAGGTAATAAAGGTATAATCACCTTTGAATCCTTTAAAGTCATTTCAGCAATATTATAGTAAATTTGTCAAATTTTTTGACTTTGAAGGATTCCAAGGTGATTATACCTTTATTACCTAGTGTATGTTTCAAACAGGTTAAAGTTAAATTATACTGGATAAAACATTAAAATTTAATAAAAATAGCTGTCACAATATTAAATATTTTAATCAGAACGGACAAAAAAAAATCACTCGTTCCAAAAATCGCATAAAAAAAGCTATGTTCCATTTAAAAAACACCTTATCCATAGCGTAACTCTTTTGTTTCTGGTTCAAATAAATTTTTTTTATTTATTATATTATTAAATTTGGTTTCATTTTTGAATTCTGCAGGAAAAAGTACATGGATTGGCTATTTTGGATTTTTCTTTAAATACAAGTAAGCTCAAAAATGAGCCCCTGTGCAGTCCTCGTTGGAAGACCCTGTACAGTCATTCCAAAAACACCCTGTGTATAATACCACAAGAAAACAAAAATGTTGTCGGTAAAATTCCCGATTGGTATGATAGTTTGTTGCTTTGCAGTTTTGCGAAAGAAATTTTCGACAAAACCACCATCCGCTAGGCCAGTGAAAAAAAATTGTAATGGAAAAATTTATTGGACACGGGTATTAACATTGTAAGTTGTGATATTTTTTTCTAAAAAAGATTGATACACTGTGTCCCAAATCAGAGATATAACGATATTGATCATTTTTTTTACGCAACCCTAGTTTTTTTATTGACTATTGTTAAAGTGCATATTAAGTTATACATAAGTACCTACCAAATTTCAAATTTTTATTTCTTGCCATTTATAAAATTTTAAATAAATAGTCACTAATTTAATTGACAAATAAAAGGAAAACATTCTGTCCATCCTTAAAATTTTGTTAATAAATGCTCAAAACAGTGTCCATTCACGAGTTGGCAATATCCTAAATGTATGTATAACTCGTTATGAGCATTTCTAATTACTTCGGGAGGAACTAACCTATACTCTTATTCGTGCTTTTAACTCCTTATAATTGCCCTGTTTCGTCTTAAAAACTTTGCTTTTTAAGTAAAGCATGTTTCACGAAAAATGGATACGACTTAATGACTGCAGTAAAACTACCTGGGTCGGTCCCATTGTGTCGACAAGAGCTTGGCAATAAACAAGTGAAGTATTAAGAGACGAATTGTAGATAATTATGTAGATATTTAATTTATATAATTTAATAAGGATGAGTTTCTAAGGAAAACAAGTAATGATATGGTTATATTAATGTAATCAAATGAAATAACATTTTTTTTTTAAATATTACTAGTCATATTTATTTACATTTATAATGTCATTCTATTGGTAGTTCTGTATAAGCCGTTGCTTCAGAGAATCTAATGTAGGTACGCGTTGCTCTTCGTACATGGTGTAGATTTTTCGTCTTATCAAGACCTTGTCGCTTTCGTCGAAACATTTGGTGAAACCGGCATCTTTACGCTTCTTTCTAGATTTAATGGGATTTGACGCGATTCTTTTCACTGTAGTCAGAGGTATCTTAGTCAAATCAGACGTTTCAGTCAATCAGTACAATTTCCCTAGCATCGAGAGATAAATGCACTTTCTTCGCTGCAACACTAGAAGAAGCACCATCAATGTTTTTCCACGGACGCCACATTCTGTTTTTTTATACGTTTGGTAAAATTATATCGGTAATACAACTAAACTTTTCCAGCAAGAAATAAAAACTAACAAATTTTACCACAAAAGGTATTTAAATATAAATTAAGCAACCCAACCTACCTGATGTGCCTATATTTACAATAATTATAATTGTTACAATCCGGTCCTTTCAAATAATTATACCAAACGGTCATAAATAATGGAATCGCCCCAGGTACTTTTACTGCAGTCATTAAGTCGTATCCATTTTTCGTGAAACATGCTTTACATCCATAAAAAGTATTTCAAAGAAGTGAGGTCTGTTGAACTCGGTGACCATTCAAAGGATTCCCTTCTACCAAACCATCTGCCAGGAAATGCCAGTGCATCCAGATATTCACGGACAGATATTGCAAAATGGGGAGGCGCACCATCTTGTTAAAACCAAATGTTTCTATTCGACAAGTTCTTGAAACTGAATAGCCAAATTTGGAACTAGTTCTTCTTCCAAGAATTCCAAATAGCGCGTCTTAGTAAGATTTCCTTCAAAGAAAATAGGTCCTATAACTCGATCGCCAACAATAGGTACCTGCCCAAACATTTATTTTTTCTGCGTGTTGAGTGTGGCCTTCCCTCATCCAGTATGGATTCTCGTCTGCCTCATAACGACAACCATTTAATATAAACTTTAATTCATTAGAAAAAATAATGTTTTCTGTGTTTACATCATTACTCTCTGGTACATGCGTCGTTAGAAAAAAACATCTATCGTTAGCTCGCAGAAGTATCTTCTATCAGGGTCGTTTCTATCAATACCTGTAGGATTGTTATTTTGTAGGGATGAAATTCTTGCGCATGGAGAATTTTTTCTACAGAAGATTGACTTATTTCGAGTTTTCTAGCTAGCTACCTAATGGAGATAATAGGGTTTCCTTGAACAGCTAATAGTACAGCAGAGCGCTTTCTGTCGAATCTTGCTTACAATACCTTGGAAGGGTAAATCGGTATATTTCTTTCTGAATAAATGGATACCTTCATTTTGCGCTTTTGTCATGTTTCCGTATACAATTATCATTAAAATTTCAATCTTGTGTTTTTTAGTTAAATAAGGCATTATATTGGGCAAAATGAAAATCACCGCGTTCAAAATGTGTCGCATGCTAGTGTTTAAATACGATATGATTTTTTATTTTATTAAAAATGTAAACAAACAACGATTACTACCTTCCTTATTGAATGTTTCTTTTTAACTTAAAGCAAATAACATTAATTTTTATTTAATATACTATAAATGACAAGGTATTAAAATTTGAAATTTGATATTTATGTTTGCACAACTTTATCTTATGCATTTTAACAATAGTCAGTAAAGAACCACAATAAAAAAATGTCCGTTTTAAGTTAAATAAATAATTTGATTGACTCACTCTTATTGGGATCAAATAATTTATATTTGTCTGACAAAAATATTGTTTCTATTATATAAATAGGCTTACATATTTGAATTTCCTATCATATTTATTTATTTATTTAATAATAAAGTCATTTTTGTACATTTGACTTCTATACACTGAAAAAATGTTCGTTTTAAGTTAAATAAATGATTTGTTTTACTTATTTTTATTGGGACCACATAATTTTCATTTGCCTGACACAAATATTGTTTTTATTAAATAATTTAGGCTTATTTGAATTTGCTATGATATTTGTTTATCTATAAATAATAAAGTAATTTTTGTACATTTGACTTCTATGCACTGAAAAAAGTGTTCGTTTTAAGTTAAATAAATGATTCGTTTGACTTATTCTTATTGGTACGACATAATTTATATTTGTCGGACACAAATATTGTATCTATTAAATAAATAGGTTTATTTGAATTTGCAATGATATTTATTTATAAATATGACACGATATGACATGCATTACCAACTCACCACCAGGCTTCGACTTAGGTGCCAAGGAAAACCTGGTGCACGCTAAATAGGATCAGAACGCAGCATGGCAGATGCGCCTACACTTTACACAAATGGGGCAAGAGTCCAAGCCCCTCCTGCGAGTGCAGCGAAAACCAAACCGTCAAACACATCGTGGAGGAATGCCCTGAAACGCTTAACGGCAGACCAGAAGATTTCCTATTGGCAACTCCAGAATCGATAGAGTATATAAATTTGTTGAATGTTCGTTTGTAATAATTTTTGATGTCATATATATGCTTTGTGTCTTAATGTGCCATACGCTAAATAAATATACAGGGTGATTCATTAAGGGTGGCGACCGGCCATATCTCGGAAACTACTAGGCATAGAAACTTGGAGAAAAAAAAATTATGATTAAAGCGGTCATGAGAAAATTCTGGAAATTACTTTTAAGTTCCTCATTTCGCCGCAAGGGGGCACAATTAAATTTTTTTTTAAATTCTAAATTTCTCCGAAATTTCCCATATTAAGGTATAACTCTCATTACATCATCGAAAAGCTTAGACAATTCTGCATCATTTTGGTTTAATACTCATTGGCGTACCGACCTTGATAAGAGTGGGGGAAGCCATTAAATGTGTAAACATTAAAATCGTTGTAACTTCTAAACGACTTATCCGATTTTACTAAATTTAAGCTTGTTTGGAAGGGAAAGGTAAGTATCTTCAATCGCCGTATCCAATAGTACACGATAGTGTTTAATAAAATTGCTAGAGGGCGCAATTTGTAATAATAACAGTTTTTTCGATTTTATCCCGGAAATTCAAGTCATACGGTATAACTATGATATCATAATCGAAAAGTAGATGAAATTTGCAAGAAAAGATGTGAAGACCGTAGTTCGATATCTTTGTTCGTTTCACAGTTATTGCCAAAACAATAATTTTTAATACAAATTGCGCCCTCTAGCAATTTTATTAGAAACTATATTGTACCCTTAGATACGACAATTGAAGGTTCTTCCAAACAAGCTTAAATTTAGTAAAATCGAATAAGTCGTTTAGAAGTTACAGCGATTTTAATGTTTACACTTTCAATAGCTTCTCCCACTCTTATCAAGTGAAACTGTAAACATTAAAATCTCTGTAACTTCTAAACGACTTAACCGATTTTACTAAATTTAAGCTTGTTTGGAAGGGAAAGGTAAGTACCTTCAATTGTCGTATCCAATGGTACAAGATAATTTTTAATAAAATTGCTAGAGGGCGCAATTTGTATTAAAAATTATTGTTTTGGCAATAACTGTGAAACGAACAAAGATATCGAACTGCAGTCTTCACATCTTTTCTTGCAAATTTCATCTTCTTTTCGATTAGGATGTCATAGTTATACCGTATGATTTGAATTTCCGGGATAAAATCGAAAAAACTGTTATTATTAAAAATTGCGCCCTCTAGCAATTTTATTAAACACTATCGTGTACTATTCGATACGGCGATTGAAGATACTTACCTTTCCCTTCCAAACAAGCTTAAATTTAGTAAAATCGGATAAGTCGTTTACAAGTTCCAGCGATTTTAATGTTTGCACATTTAATAGCTTCCCCCGCTCTTATCAAGGCCGGTACGCCAATGAGCCTTTAACCAAAATGATGCAGAATTGTCTAAGCTTTTCGATGATGTAATCAGAGTTATACCTTAATATGGGAAATTTCGGAGAAATTTAGAATTAAAAAAAAAAAATTAATTGTGCCCCCTTGCGGCGAAATGAGGAACTTAAAAGTAATTTTCAGAATTTTCTTATGACCGCTTTAAATATAATTTTTTTTTCTCCAAGTTTCTATGCCTAGTAGTTTCTGAGATATGGCCGGTCGCCACCCTTAATGAATCACCCTGTATATAATAAACTAATTTTTGTACATTTGACTTCTATACACTGGAAAAAATGTTCGTTTTAAGTTAAATAAATGATTCGTTTGACTTATTCTTATTGGTACGACATAATTTATATTTGTCTGACACAAATATTGTCTTTAATAAATAAATAGGCTTATTTGAATTTCCTATGATATTTGTTTATCAATAAATAATAAAGTAATTTTTGTACATTTGACTTCTATGCACTGAAAAAAATGTTCGTTTTAAGTTAAGTAAATGATTCGTTTGACTTATTCTTATTGGTACGACATAATTTATATTTGTCTTACACAAATATTGTTTCTATTAAATAAATAGGCTTATTTGAATTTCCTATGATATTTGTTTATCAATAAATAATAAAGTAATTTTTGTACATTTGACTTCTATACACTGGAAAAAATTTTCGTTTTAAGTTAAATAAATGATTCGTTTCACTTATTTTTATTGGTACGACATAATTTATATTTGTCTGACCCAAATATTGTTTTTATTAAATAAATTAGGCTTATTTGAATTTGCTATGATATTTGTTTATCTATAAATAATAAAGTAATTTTTGTACATTTGACTTCTATGCACTGAAAAAAATGTTCGTTCTAAGTTAAATAAATGATTTGTTTGACTTATTTTTATTGGGCCCAAATAATTTCTATTTGTCTGACACAAATTTTAATATTGTTTCTATTAAATAAATAGGCGTATTTGAATTTGCTATAATATTTGTTTAGCTTTTAATTTTAATTTAGTAATAAATTATTTACATTAAATAAGATTTATTTGCTAGCCATCCCTTTTAAAACAGTCTTTTGCTATCTCAAATAAATATTTATTTCTGGTACCTACTAATTATTTATTTCACTACCGGTTATTTTTTATTATTCGAAATTAAGACAATGGGAAGTGTTTTAGACTCAGTCGCGACTAGCCCACCATGCCATCCTGACCAGTCCGCGTTGTCACTCGAGTAATTTATCTTTATTGGTTTGTGGTGGAAAGAACCACAGGGGTGGTTTTTATAGTGCAATGAAAGTTCAAGACTTTACTTTATTCCGAAACCTTGGCCACATTTCGCCTTCATTTGGCGTTAAGATATTTTTTTACATTTAATATTAGAATAATAAAATCAAAATCGACATAATAAGAGAAAGGCGTGAATTTAGGCTAAAAGTTTGGGTTAAACTGCGTTAAAACGTATGTATAGAATAAAACGTAAATAATATTAAAATTTAATAAACTATTATATTCTAAGTATGTAAAAAGTAAATAAACAATAACAAACATGAGTATCTATTTTTATTCTTATGTTTTTACTATTTCTGAACGTTGTAGAACGAATAAAACGAACCCATATATTTATATTTACTACTGCCAAATTTATTAATAAAAATATTTACTTGCCTTAAATAAATGGAAAAGTGGACAAATATTATTTAATGTAAACATTTAGTTATTGCAGCTAATGATAAAGGTGCCCGAACCCTAAAGTTCCCAAATTGGATTTTCCGTTACCTACTGGTTGTTGTATTTGATTTATATTTTTGCCATACCTATGTATTTTTTTTTATAATAATAAACAGATAATCTTTAGCATACTTTTCTATTTGCTCCCTCTTGTAAGAGATCAAATTCATTAAGTTGACATTTTTGTTCTACACATGAAAATAATAGGTTTGAGCTAAAAATGCCTTAGTAAAATGTTGCTCGTTAAAGTTTAATTTATAAATTATAGCTCAAGCTGTTTTTGAGATATAATAATTGTAATTGGGGGTTCTTAAGGGCGAACAACTAAATCTACTCTAATTTTTCAAATAACTTGTAGAGGGCGCTAGTTACTCCTCACACGCCCACTACATTAGGTATAAAAAGTGTTGCGGGTAACCTTATTCGAATGCTGATTACAATTTATAATAGAACAGTAATTTTGTAAGAAAAAAGGTACCTATACTTCATTTATTTTATTAAAATAATCCGTCTCCGAGATAATGGCATTTTAAAACAACATCGTATGGAAGTTTTTATTTTCACAAAAATGATCATCCACTTTTCGCAAAATATCAGTTAACAATGTAAGAAAACACCTTCAACGAATGGGAGTCTATAATAGACCCATTGAATGTAGACTTTGCGGTGAAGAGGATGAAACCGCCTCCCATATCATATACAGCTGCGAAGCGCTAAACCGTAAAAGATTTAAAATCTTCGGAAACATTCGACGTGGCGATAACCTCCCGCACGACAAACTCGGAAGAAAACTACTGGACCTCGTAGAAGGAACAAACATTTTCTAACAAGACTGGTTCGCACAATAAGCCAGAAGGCTGCAGTGTAAGAAGCTTGAGCCACACGTCAAACCCGACCCCCGCCTTTAACCAACCAACCAACCAACCAACCAACCAACCATGTATAATTTATCCAAAGTCAGTGTGATAACATTCCAATCATTTCATACGGCATACAAACGGCGGTAAACAGTATCAAAGAGACCGGCCTCACAACCAGGGTTGTCAGATCTTTCTTCTTCAATTCTTTAAGTTTTTTTTATTAAAAATGTTTCTTTTATATCAGTATTCAATTGTTAGTCAGTAACTTTCTTTGAAAGCTAGTTTGCAAATATACTTTAAACCGAGGAGTTTTGAATGCGACACAAAAAATAATAAGCCATTCATTGTTATAATAATACATTCTTTAGTCCTTAAGAAACAATATAACTGAAGACAAAATAAATAGTGTTTTCAGTGTTAAAAAACAACAAACCCTTGTTTCACCTATACTTATATACCTATTGTATTTACAAATCGAAAATTTGAAAGATTTGGCAAGCGCACATAAATTATCTCCGATGCCGGAAGCGGCGCGGCACGATACAAAGCGGCGGCGCGATCCCAGCGAGATAATTAAGACATCAATCACTGTCGCGTTAGATTTAAGTGAATAGGACAGTGTAGTAGGTGGTTTCATTTGCTGTAATTTACGTATTTAATTTTGCTTTGTAACTGTGAAGAAAGAGTAAGGTTTTTTTTTTACTTAATATATTTTATTAGCAGCAATGACTGTTTGGCGGCCATTTGAAACTGCTAATCAAGGTGATGTGCAGTAGTAAATAGATGCACTGGGGCCAGACAGCGGCAATCGCCGTGATTTTTGGCGTAAACCGATTGTTAATTCCTTTGTTCGCCCAGGTGTGAGGCTCTTTTTAAAATTATTACCAAGGATTTCTCGGGTAACCCGGGAGGAGTGACCTTGTTTGCTTACATGGGTGATACATTTTTATAATTTGTGATGATTTCTCGTATAAACCCTAATCTGTAACCATGAATACATACGTGCGTGGGTGTTTTTATAGTTGGATGCAGGTGTTAATGATGATATATGACCTTGTATTATACATGTAGATGAGGGATGATTTTTATAACCTTGAATTTGGTTGTATACAGGTGTTTTATGGGAAGAATAACTGTTCGTGAAGAAGTGCAGATGGTATTTTTGCTATGCCTAATCTTGAATATGTGCCCGATGTGTGTTTTGACGCTGTAAATGCTACGTGGGTATATAGGTATTCTATAATACTGAGCATGGAGCGGGAGGAGTAACTTTGTTTGCTTACGTGGGTGATACCTTTTTTATAATTTGTGATGATTTTTCGTATAAACCCTTAATCTGTAACCATGAATACATACGTGCGTGGGTGTTTTTTTATAATTGGATATTATATAACCTTGTATTATACATGTAGTATACATGTAGACGAGTGATAATTTTTTATAACCTTGAATTTGGTTGTATACAGCTAGGTGTTTTATGGCAGAATAACTGTTCGTGAAGAAGTGCAGATGGTATTTTTGCAATGGCCAATGTGAAGATATTCTAAAGTTTATAAGAAATAAAAATATCGTCAACAAGTCAAAAAGGAATTTTTTAAAATCATCATGCGTGGGCACACAACAATCTCAGCGGGGCACAAACAACACAACATCGCGAACACAAACACCAACACAGTAAGCAACGGCTTGCTACTGGCTACTGCTCAGACGATCTGAGCACAAATATCGCAAACACAAACACTAACACAGTAAGCTTATTATTTAGCTAGAGTAGTTAGACGACAAAGCCAGCTTAAGCACACCGAGTACCCAAAGCGCTGGCGAGTAAGACACAAAGCACGCATTAGGCGTGCAGTGCCGAAATACCGAACCGAGTGGTCTGAAGGTTTATACGCCTATGGCGCGGAAACCGCAGGAACACGATGAGTTTAGTCGGTAGGCCCCCACCCCCACAGGGGGTTGAATCCGACACTCCTCTGTTAGTATCACCACAGGGGTCAGTGTTTTGAAGATTCTCATCGAAAAAAAAAGCAATTAAATTGTCACTACATTTTGAATCAATAATGTTTGTTTAAAACGTGTTACGTATTAAAGTTACTTTATTTATAATATTATTATCATATTAAACAATTAAAACAATAATTCAAGAAAGTTTTGTCTGTTTCCTTCCGCCAAACTCATCCCCAGACGCGTTTCGCCGTTTACGGCTCATCAGTGAGGCTCAGTTTGGCAGAAGGAAACAGGGCTCGAAGACAAATCACTTGTCAGGATCGATTATCGACGGGAATTATAGAACCCGGTGCGACATCTTGCGTCCCAGTACGGTACCTTAGAAAAGGTCAGTCGTAAAGGGGTTATTCTGTAAAAACAGAAAATTTTGCAAGTGCGCTCTCAAAACCGGTACAAGTGCCGGACCACAGATATTAATTCAAGAAAGTTTTGTCTGTTTCCTTCCGCCAAACTCATCCCCAGACGCGTTTCGCCGTTTACGGCTCATCAGTGAGGCTCAGTTTGGCAGAAGGAAACAGGGCTCGAAGACAAATCACTTGTCAGGATCGATTATCGACGGGAATTAAAACAATACCCTACGCATTTTAATTATTTGTTTGGGACGCCTATGGTTAGGAGTTTCATACTGTTTTATGTCATTAAATTGACCTAAGAAACACTATAATAAAAGCTATTAATTAAAATTAATTTAACAAATGTTAAAAATGTTCACTTCTATGTATTTCTTTAAAGCTTTCACCGAATAGCGCATTACTTTTAATAAAGTCCTTTCTTTATTTTAAATTACGTTGGTTGCCTCCTAAAACCTTTGCAACAGTTCGTTGCTTATCTGGATCTCTACTTTATACAGTGAGGACCTAAAGTCCGTCCCCCCCCCCTCTAACTTCTAAACCGTTCGGTATATTTTAATGAAATTTTGAACGATAATATTTGAGCAAGTCTTGCACTTTTTAACATACCAATGACAGCTTTGAATGTCAAGATGACAGCTGGGTCCGCTTTTGGAATATTCTTTTAAATGGAACACCCTATATATTTTTACATTTTTAAATTCCACATAAAATTATAATTCTTTTTTATTAAATGCATTATTAGTCTATACTTTATAGTTTCCGAGATATTGACTCTCGAAAAGTGACATTTTTGAACTTTGACAGCTTATAACCTTCTAACAGTACTTCTTAGAGCAAAACGGCTTACATGTCCCTGTCTTCAATTTTTATTATCTTCCCAAAAAAATCAACTTCCGGTTAAACCGGATGTAACTCGAAAGCAGGAAATATAGTTGTTCCGGTTTAACTGGAAGTTGATTTTTTTAGGAAGATAATAAAAATTGAAGATAGGGACATGTAAGCCGTTTTGCTCTAAGACGTACTGTTAGAAGGTTATAATCTGTCAAAGTTTAAAAATGTCACTTTTCGAGAGTTAATATCTCGGAAACTATGAAGTATAGACTAATAATGCATTTAATAAAAAATAATTATAATTTTATGTGGAATTTAAAAATGTAAAAATATACAGGGTGTTCCATTTAAAAAAATATTCCAAAAGCGGACCCAGCTGTCATCTTGACATTTAAAGCTGTCATTGGTATGTCAAAAAGTGCAAGACTTGCTCAAATATTATCGTTCAAAATTTCATTAAAATATACCGAACGGTTTAGAAGTTAGAGGGGGGGGACGGACTTTAGGTCCTCACTGTATATGACTCCAGAAGAAAAACATCTAAAAGTTAAGGTCAGGGCTACGGGATGGCCATGGAAAATTGCTACCACGGCCAAACCATCTATTAGGAAACCACTGATTAAGACAATAATTGCGAATTGCAAGTGAATAATGGGGTTGTGCACCATCGTGCTGAAACCACGTATCTTGTCTTAAATTTGAAGAAATATAGTGCAGTAAATTTACTAAATCATTGTTTAAAAACGCAAATACTGCTCACCATTTAGCCTGGCTCGTCATTCAAATGGTCCAATGATAAAATCGCATGTTATACCACACCAAATGTTAACAAAAATTCATATTGAAAATGGCGCTTCCTTGTTAAGTGTGGATTTTCCAAATCCCCAGCATGGTTACGTTAGCAGTTAAACACATCTCGTCTGGTAAAAGCCGCTTCGACCGTAAAAAGGAGTTTATTGAAGAACATTGAATCTTGACTTTGTTTATAAGGTAGAAACTGACAGAACTGAAGTCTTGCTCGTAAATCATTTAGTAGTAAATTTTGGGCGGGATTAAAATGATATGGATATAATTTTTCTGTGTGTAAAATATTTACAACTGAGCATTTTTTAACATCAATAACATTCACTAAATGACTGGTAACTTATCTTCGAATTTTCACCAACTCACACTAGAATTTTCTTTTCTTGAGCAACAGTAATTACCTTAGAACACCCAATGGGTCTCTGAGGAAGAAGTGACCCAGCTTCGCCCCAACGACTATACAGTCTCAGAAAAATATTTATATCTGGGTGCCTCCTGTTTGGATATTTTTGCCGATAACGTCTTGCTATTGCACGACCATTGCCATTTCCTTGAGCGTAATTACAAATAATATCTTTCATTTTCCTATTTGAATATTCATTATGTCGTGGCATTATTTAGAGTAAATGTTTAGTTTGAGAAAAATTAATGTAAAAATAACTTTTAAATGGACCAATTTGCTTAAATTGTTAATTAGTATGGCGTGTGCTATCTTGATATTCTTGCTTTTAAATTGACCATAGCCTACTTCGAACTGCCCGAACACAATATTAAATGCATGTATCTCGGAAACGAATTGTTATATTTAAATAAATTAAATATACCTTTTTTCTTACAAAAAAGCTGTTCTATATATAATCTTTATATAATTTTAATAAGAATCCCAATAAAGTGACCAGCAATATATTTTGGGCCTAATGTTGTGGGCGTGTGGGGTGTAACTAGCATGCTCTACAAATTATTTGAAAAGGTGGAATAGATTCATGTCACTCGCGCTTAAAAACAGCCAGTTAGAAATTTTCATGTTTATAACTCAAAAACAGCTTTAGCTACGGGTACATGCCAAGTTGACATGAAGGGATTAATAAAAGTATAGATATCAAAGTTATACTATCAATTATTTAGGTCAAAACATATTGACAAAATTAGAAAAACATCAAAAAGTATGGATAACAAATAGGCATGAAGTTGCACAAGTTGAAGAAGAAGTAGCCCCTAGATCCTATAACGTTAAAACTCAGGACGGTCGTGTATATAGAAGAAATAGTAGATATTTAAAGCGCTCATCATAGTATAGTTTATATTATTTTAGTTAAAAGTATTATAAAGAAAGGGGGATGTACACTGTACAGGTATTAGGTATTCCGGTAAGGAAGACCTGTTATGGGTACATGCCAAGTTGACATGGAGGGATTAATAAAAGTATAGAGATATCAAAGTTATACTATCAATTATTTAGGTTAAAACATATTGACAAACTCGAAAAACATCAAAAAGTATGGATAACAAATAGGCATGAAGATGCACAAGTTGAAGAAAAAGTAGCCCCTAGATCCTGTAACGTTAGAACTCAGGACGGTCGTGTATATAGAAGAAATAGTAGATATTTAAAGCGCTTACAATAGTATAGTTTATATTATTTTAGTTAAATGTATTATAAAGAAAGGGGGATGTACAGGTATTAGGTATTCTGGTAAGGAAGACCTGTTATGGGTACATGCCAAGTTGACATGGAGGGATTAATAAAAGTATAGAGATATCAAAGTTATACTATCAATTATTTAGGTTAAAACATATTGACAAAATTAGAAAAACATCAAAAAGTATGGATAACAAATAGGCATGAAGTTGCACAAGTTGAAGAAGAAGTAGCCCCTAGATCCTATAACGTTAAAACTCAGGACGGTCGTGTATATAGAAGAAATAGTAGATATTTAAAGCGCTTACCATATTATTTAGAGTAAATGTTTAGTTTGCGAAAAATTAATGTATGAAAATAACTTTTAAATGGACCAATTTGCTTAAATTGTTAATTAGTATGGCGTGTGCTATCTTGATATTCTTGCTTTTAAATTGACCATAGCCTACTTCGAACTGCCCGAACACAATATTAAATGCATGTATCTCGGAAACGAATTGTTATATTTAAATAAATTAAATATACCTTTTTTCTTACAAAAAAGCTGTTCTATATATAATCTTTATATAATTTTAATAAGAATCCCAATAAAGTGACCAGTAGTTTTTCGAGGTTATGTCGGGTACAAGCGTGAATATTTCGAAAAAAGAAAAATATTGCAAGCACTGTAAAAAAACTGTTAAGACTTCTCTGGATTGTGAGAAGTGCAGCTCTAGTTACCATAGAAGTTGTGCATTGCAGGCCAAAGTTGCAGATGAAAACGATAAACTCATTTGTTGTAAACAAACCAAAAGTGAGGTTAACACGCCAGAAAATTCCTCAGCAAACAGCTTGTGTGTGGATAAAATGGATGAAAAAACCCTGCGATCAATCATTAAAAGCACTTTAGTGGACCTTATTAGTGTATTTAAAAAGGATGTGGAGAAAAACATGGCAGAAATAAAAACTTCCATACAATTTATGTCCGACTCCTTCGAAGAACAGAAAAAGTCATATGAAGGAGCATTAGATGTAATTAAGTCGCTGAAAGGGGAGAACACTGACCTGAAAAACAGAGTGTTACTGCTTGAGACCAAGATGGATAGCTGGGAACAGAGAGAAAAAGCCAATAACATAATTATTGTTGGGGTGCCTAAACAAACTGAATCAAACACAACTGAAACAACAAAGAAAATATTTCAGTCAATGCAAATAGTCATAAATGAAGGCGACATCAAAGAGTGTTATCGAGTGAGCAGACAGGAAAACAGTATGATCCTAGCCAAACTTGCAAGAAATGAAAAAAAAAAGAGAAATTTTCAGGAGAATTAAAGAGATGAAAGGCATAACATTAAAAGAGTGCAAGTTGGAGGGTAAAAATCAGAAAATTTACCTAAATGATGACATGACAACATTGAAAAGAAAGCTATTTCAGAAGGCACGGAGTATACAGAGAGAAAAAAACTATAAGGCAACATACACCATAAATGGGAACATATTTGTAAAAAAGAAAGAGGGAGAGAATTCTATTAAGATAGTTTCGGAAGAGGACCTGCTTGTTTTGTGACATGCACTCTAAAGGGCTACCTATCTAAGTTTACAAGCAAGATAATCTATATAAATATCATTCGCTCCCTTAAACAATATTTTAGACGAATACAAAACTTGTGATATGTTTGCACGTGATAACCTAAATCAAGTGCCCTCTTTTGGTGATGGCGAAATGGACTTATGCATGATCCACGTCAATGTTCGCAGTGTTTACAAAAATTTTGACAACTTTCTGGTCTTTGCTAAACATATTGGGAAAAAATTCGATATAATTGTGATGTCGGAGACGCATACAATCTATGACATCAATAATTTCAATATACCTGGATATAATGTTTTCTGGAATGAAGGCGCCAGTAGCACGTTCGATGGCTGCATGGTTTATGTTAGGGAAGAAATCTATCAGAAATATACTATCATAGAAAATAATAATGTTAAGTGTCTCAAGGTCTCGATCCACAAGGGAAATAATACAGTGGACATATTGGCTTTATACAGGTCACCCTCCACAAATGTAGATGAATTTATAACTAGCTTAAACAATATCTTGCGAGAGTCTGTGACTGATCCTGGGAGACTGTATCTGTTTACTGGTGACATAAACCTAAACATCTTGGATACTTCCTGTGAAAAAATTAATAACTATCTGACTGTGATGCATGGAAATGGATATACGAGCCTGATAAATGGAGTAACCAGAAAGACAAACAATTCAGCAACCTGTATTGACTATATATTTATAAAGTGCAAGGATGAGGACTATAGTAGGATGAGCTCTGTAATTTTGGAACAAGATTTTACAGATCATTACCCAATCTTATTTAATTTAAAACTCAAAAATAACTTATGCGCGAAACAAAAAACCATAGCCGTAAAAAAAATTAATTATAAATTGCTTTCACAAAAAATATCGCAGTCAAGATGGGATAATGTTCTGAATAATGATAATGCTGAGGCATGCACCGAGAGCTTCATCAACTCCATGCAAGAACTGATTGAGAGCTGTCGCTCCGAGTGTAGAATTAGTAAAAAAGATCGGAGGTTGAAGCCATGGATCACTGATGGTCTAATACGATCAATTGGTAAGAGAAATCAAATGAAAAAACAATGTACTCTACATCCTGATAATATTGAACTAGCAAATAATTATAAAAACTATAGGAACTCATTAACAAAATTAATTAAAAAAACAAAATACCAGTTTTTTAAAACAAAATTACAGGAACACATTAATAATCCAAAAAAAACATGGGACATAATAAAAGCGGCCACTAATGACAATAAAACCAATAAAAACGAGGTCAAAGGCATACGTAACGACAGTAACACACTCATCAGTGATCCTGGCTTGGTGTCAGCTGAATTTAACGCGTACTTTAGCACTATTGGTCAAAAGTTAGCCCAAAAAATTAAACCATCTGTAAAAATGTTCAAAGACACCTCAATTGTAAACCCAGAGTCCTGCTATTTTACTCCGGTAACATCGAATGAATTATTAACTCAAATAAATTATCTCAAAAATGGTGTGACAAGTGGTGCATGACTTCTGAAATCTTAAAACAAAATCATATACACCTAAAGGATCCTCTGGTTCATATTGTTAATTGTGTTTTAAGTACTGGAGTGTATCCGGGCATTTTGAAAAAGGCCATAATAGTGCCAATTTTTAAGCAAGGAGATAAAGAATCAACATCAAACTATAGACCAATTGCCTTGATAAGTACCATCAGCAAACTAATAGAGAAATGCATTAAATTTAAATTGCAGTCATTCTTTGAACGGAAAAATCTCCTCTCAAATAGTCAGTATGCCTTCAGGAGAAACTCCAGTACAGAAAACGCCTTGAGTAGGGTTACGGAGCTGATCCTGGGGGGTCTTGATGGCGGAAAAAAGGTTGTTGGGGTTTTCCTGGACCTAAGGAAGGCATTCGACACTGTTGCGCACCACATACTACTTGAGAGATTACATAAAATAGGCGTAAGAGGCGTAGTACATAACCTTCTGAAGTCATATCTGCAAGACAGAACACAATGTGTTAAAATTGGAAATACTGTCAGCAAGCCTCTCCCGGTGGTTTGTGGTGTGCCGCAGGGGACTGTCTTGGGTCCACTATTGTTTAACGTTTACATAGACAGCATTTTGTCAATAGTTGTTGATGAGGGGGAGGTGATCTGCTTTGCTGATGACACAGCAATAATAGTTAAGGACGAATCGTGGGAACTTGTCAGTAGAAAGGCTGAGATTGCGGTATCAAAAATAAAAAATTGGCTGGACCACAGCTTGCTATCACTAAACATCGAAAAGACTAAATTCATCACCTTTGCTCTAAACCAGGCATCATTGCCATTAACTCAATATCTAAGAATACATAATTCTGACTGTAGTACTGACTTTGGGACATGTAAGTGTAGTAATGAAATAGAAAGAGTGAAATGTATAAAATACCTAGGAATTTATGTTGATGAAAATTTAAATTGGAAAAATCATATCGACTATGTCACAAAAAAAATTAGAAAACTAATATATAAGTTTCTTGAACTTAGAAATATGTTACCTCTTAAAACACTGAAAATAGTTTATTCTTCACTAGTTGAGTCGATTATAAATTATGCGATAATTGTCTGGGGAAGGGCATCAAAAACAGTGCTAGCTAGTCTAAGTATAGCCCAAAAATATATAATTAAAATAATGATGTTCAAAACTAGAAGGTTTCCTACACAGCTATTGTTTCAGCAAAGTAAACTTCTGAACCTGGAACAATTGTATACGAAATCCGTGTTGAGATTCATGAGTAATAATCAGTGCTACAGAATTGAATTGTTTCATGACTGTAATACAAGATACGCCGCAAACAGCAATCTGTTGATGCCCTTTGTCAGACACACAGCATCCCAGAGACATATTAGTTATACTGGTCCTAGAATGTATAATGCTTTGCCTATCTCGCTGAAAAATAAACCTTTCAGTGAGATAAAGAAAAAAATTCAAGTCTGGATTCTGATAAATGACTTTATTGATGAGCACATGTAAATGTAAACATTGTAAATTGTGTATCACCATTGCGCCTAAAACCTACCTGATTATCTATTGCCTCATTCATCTAACTGGGGTTGTTTGTGGACACAGAGTATTAAATTTTCTTCTCCTTTCTTTTTATCTAATTTAATCATAAGCATAACCTAGATATATAGAAATACAAAACAATAAGTTATTAACCAGCACACACAGATTTTTAAAATCAATTGTGCTGATTATAAGCTTAGTACCTACTTTAATTAAATAAGCTAATGATATTATAAATTGTAAAGATACTGTATGTGCTAAGCAAATAAAAGTTTATTATTATTATTATTATTATTATTATTATTAATAGTTTATATTATTTTAGTTAAAAGTATTATAAAGAAAGGGGGATGTACAGGTATTAGGTATTCCGGTAAGGAAGACCTGTTATGGGTACATGCCAAGTTGACATGGAGGGATTAATAAAAGTATAGAGATATCAAAGTTATACTATCAATTATTTAGGTTAAAACATATTGACAAACTCGAAAAACATCAAAAAGTATGGATAACAAATAGGCATGAAGATGCACAAGTTGAAGAAGAAGTAGCCCCTAGATCCTATAACGTTAGAACTCAGGACGGTCGTGTATATAGAAGAAATAGTAGATATTTAAAGCGCTTACAATAGTATAGTTTATATTATTTTAGTTAAATGTATTATAAAGAAAGGGGGATGTACAGGTATTAGGTCTTCCGTTAAGGAAGACCTGTTACGGGTACATGCCAAGTTGACATGGAGGGATTAATAAAAGTATAGATATCAAAGTTATACTATCTATTATTTTATATTCATAGTAGTTCCTTACAGTAAGTAGTTACTCCAATTTATAAAAATAATACTAATGGGGTTGGCGGAAATGTAGTTTTATTTTTACTTGAAATTGAAACAATTCCACCAAATGAAGGATATCAAGACTATTTTGAAAATTACCTCACATCTTTCAAGCTACTCAATCATTTGTCCCAAAAAGATTGCTGCGCCACAGGAACTTTGAGAGAAAATCGTACTGAAATTATATCAAAATTTCTAAGACTTTACAAAAATGTCAATAAGACGTCATATCGCTGATGTCAAATACACGTCTGAAACACGACGTCAAAAAACGTCCTATTATGATCAAAAACGACGTCATTTTCGTAATTCTTGCTCCCTGGCAAGCCGGAACTTAATGGCTTTTAATGTAAAGGAATAAAACAAAATATACTCGGCGCGAGTTAAAAAGAGATCGATAAGAGTCAACGTTGCGAATTTCTATTGGAGCACGATTCACATTCTGTTCCCCCTCCTTAGTAACAAATACGTACTGCAATGCTTAGTATTTTTGATCTTCACTGAATGTTTCCGGTTAGCGTACGGTGAAATAATATCTGCTGGTGTTTTGAAATGGTTTATTTGCAAGAACAAAAAATTAAAATTATTTTATGGTATGCAAAGCCTGACAGTGCAGAGGTAGGAGAAGGTGTTCTGAATTTTTATATCCCGATCAACCTGTTCCAATACCCAAAACTATATTAAATATTTTTGATAGATATAAAAAGTCGGGGTACATAACAGTATTTTGTTTTTCTCCGTTGTAACGAAGTAACCTAAGTTTTACCGAATTAACGACAAGTAATTAACACCGAATTACTAGAAAGTAATTATCTCCGTAATTTTTCAATTGATTTTTTCGTTTCTTTCATGCAACCGATTTATTGAATATTTTTCTAACCGCTGGTAACAAAAAGTTTTGAATTTAATCAGAGAAATTAATTAATTACCGCTATCACAGAAACCGTCTTAATTGGCAAACCAATATATGGCATTCCGATACAGGTAAATTCAGCGTTATCTCCGGTACCGATTCGAAAAGATAGCGAACGCGCACCGTTCTTAAAATCCCCAGATCTTTGACCATTTCCGTGGTGGGAGATAAAAAGTTGAAATCCGAGATCGAACCAAAAATACGAGCCCTTCTCGATCCAGCTTTGCAGCCGACCAAAAGTGATTTTGAAAGTGCTTAGTTTTCAGCTAGTGAACCGTTTACCGTTTCATTTTTTTTATTATTCTTTTCCGCCGTCGTCGAATACCGTTATTATCTGTGGTAAGCAACACTGATTTTTTTTATATATTTGAAAATTATTTCCTGCTAAATTTTTCCGCCGCCTTACAATCATTTTCATTTATCCGTATTTAGAACTAGATTTATTCGATAGTTTGCCGAGCTTGCTTTTGCTTAATACCGCCACGCTTTAATCATTTTTCATTTGCCTATATGCATGATTATAGTTGCTCGATAATTATCACCGCATTCACCAGTAGTTAGAACCGCCGCTGTAATACCATTTTCATACCGCCCGCTTATAAGTTTTCCGTTCTTAAAATTATTACCGGACTTCGTCTTATGTAACACCGTCGCATGAAACCCACTTTAATACCGTTTGTTTGAAATTTGTTCCACCGAAAAGCTTAACTGTAAATTACCGCCAATTTTCCGAGAAATTTTGATTTTTTTATTACTTATAGGGAAGCATTTGTAACGTGATACTGTAACCTGTACATTTGTTTTAATTTCTGTTGTTACAAAAATAAAATTATTTTACATTTCCCGACATAGGTGTGTTTTATTTCCCATAGGAACTTAGAGGCGTGAATGACTGTTATCTGTATGCGCTAATAGAACTCTGTCTCCAACTGTTTAAAGGTTACCCAGGGCTCCGGGGGTTCTGATTTTCCCTAAAAATTAAAATCAGTGGCGCTCGAGTAAAACTCCGTTCATTTTTGTATATTCTCTTTAATTCCGCCCACAGAACGCTTTAGAAGTTATTCAATTCAAACCCGACCGAATTTACCGCCGAATTACCGACCGCCGAATACCCGAAATTGAATAACTTCCGCGTCTGAGGGATAACTTGATAATTGAGATTAAAATAGAGATTCTTTACAAAAAGTATTTTCTAATCCGTACAAAAATATAATTTTTATTAGCCAGTTTCAAAAAGCAATTTTTATCCGCCGTTACAAAAAGTAACAGCACCAAAAAAGTGCCTTACACCGTGGGCTAATACAAACTAACAATTTGAAATTTTAAAATGAAATAATATACCGTGCGAGCAAAAATTATTTGTATCAAAGAGGGCCTTGCATTTTAAGACGTAATCCTTAGCCGTATAGCTTAATACCTGTTGGGTGTCAGTTATTCCGTCATCTTTGACAGTCGTTACAAACAAATAATTTGATTCATCGCTAATTTTTCCAATTTCTTGAACAATTCACACAATGGGCTTTATGGAACAGCAGAAAGCATTCATGGTTGAAGCGTATTTTCGAATCGGGGTTAAAGTAAATGGTGAGTGGCAATACAATCCGGGTTGGTGCATGGACGGTTTTCACGAAGATTTTCCTAACGTTGCTTTTATTGCTCAGGATTTCTATCATTGCCTGAAAAGAACCGTGGCTGTGTTTAGGGAAACATGTTTAATACATTACAAAAAAGAAGCAGGAAGACCATCTGTAAAAACAGAAGAACTTGTTGCAAACGTTCGTAAAATAATGGAATTTTTTTTTTTTTTTTTTTTCAAATTCAAATTTTATTTATTTCTTAGTATACAATAATAATAATACATAAAGACTTAAATAATATACTTTAAGAGAGATAAATAAAAACTTAACCCACTAAAGGCTACGCTGTGCGTGGGTACGTTTTAATTTATAACATGAACATTATTACATTAATCATAAACACCATGAACGAACTAATATAAAACGAATAAGCCTGATAAACCCTATCAAGGTTACCAACCCAAACCAAAATCATTCAAACTAGAACCTAGCAACAAAATAGCACATTCTTGATATACTGTACACATACACTATACAGAGCAGAGAGTCAGCTCACGCATTCAAAATTGCATTCAACAATAAATTATACGTATACATATCAAATACAAACGATAGCAGTCCATTAATTAGACCATATGGTACAGGTTTTTAAAATCAATATATTGGTGTATCTGATATCTAGGCAATGAAAGTATCCATTTTTTTATATTTATTTTAAATAATGGAAAATGGGTTACATTTTTAATTTCCGAAGGTATAATATTAAATAACTTGGGACCCAGATAATAAAAGTTTCTCTGTAAGATTGATTTTTCTGTCCGAGGTACAAAATTTGACCGGCTGCTATATCTTGTGTTATAATCATGTTCATCAATCAAGCAACTCATTTTTGAAAATGAATTGTCTGGAAACGCATGCTAAGAAGTAAAGCTGCCTAATGTCAAATATACCACTCTCTGAATAAAGAATATTGGAAGGATAAGTAAAAGGTTTTTTGAAAATTATTTTAAGAACCGATTTTTGGATAACCTCCAAATTATGTACATGAATCTTGCTTGCTGCGCCCCAAGCTATAATTCCATAAGTTAAATGGCTTTGTATTAGGGAGTAGTAAAGAATTTTTGGTTGCTTGGTATCTAAGATTTTTGAAAGATGTCTCATTTTGTACAAAATGAATCTTTTTTTTTTGACCGTACTATTTATTTGAATTTCCCACTTAAGGCCACTATCAATTATGATGCCGAGATATTTTATTTTATTTACTATTTTGAATTTAATTTGGGAGTTGTTATTACACGTAATTTTAATAGTGTCATTAGAAGGAAGATACTTAGAGTAAGATGTAAAGGGAACACAAAACGTTTTATCAAAGTTAACTGTAAGTAGGCGGCTACTGAACCAGTCATATATAGTTTTAAAATCTTATTCGATTTTGTTCCGTAAAGAAGCCCAACACACGTCATTATAAAGCACGGCCGTATCGTCAGCAAAACTCATAATATCACCGGAAACCTCCAATGAAAACAGTTCGTTCAAATATATATTAAAAAGAATCGGTCCCAGGACAGTGCCTTGAGGTACTCCGTATTCTATAATTTGCATGTCACTGACGCAGTTATTAATTTGTACACACTGTTTTCTGCCACTTAAATAACTATTTATAAGCTCATAAGTAGTACCTCTAAAACCAATTCCCTCCAATACACGAAGCAACAATTCGTGGTCAACAGTATCAAAAGCTTTAGCCAGGTCGACAAAGATGCAACATGCCGGTCTTTTTTCATCAATAAATTTACATACTTTTGTTGTTAGATCGGTTATCGCATCCTGTGTCGACCGGCCCTCCCTAAACCCGAACTGTTTCTCTGACAAAATTTTGTATTTTTTGAGGTAATCAGATATACGTGTTTTTAAAAGCTTTTGAAAAATTTTGGCGCAAGCTGGAATCAGAGAGATAGGTCGATAATTGCCAACATCAGACTGGTCACCGCTTTTAAACAATGGCCTCACGAGGGCTGTTTTAAACTGTTCAGGATATTGCCCGCTCTCTATAGATAAATTGTAAATATGAACTAGAGGGGGAGATATTTCCTTGTTAACTAATTTTAAAATTTCTCATTTTAAATTATCTATTCCTGGAGCTTTATTGTTTTTTAAATTTTTGATAACCTTATTTACCTCATTAATATCAGTTGGAAGAAGGACTAGAGAATTTGGTTGAGCCATTTTTAAATCTGGGGTAATATTATTTTCTATTTTAATTTTATCCGCCAATTTTTTGCCAATATTAGTAAAATGTTTCACAAACAAATCTGCAATTTGTTTTTGGTCGGTCACAAAAGTCCCATCGTGCTTTTTTATTTCGAGATGATCCGTTTTATCTTTGGTTTTTCGGTTAGTTATCGAATTAACAACTTTCCATAAATTCACAGAGTCTTGTTGATTTTCGCCGATCAAATTTTGATAGTAATTTTTCTTTGTTAGATCAATCAAGATACCCAGTCTATTTTTATATTGCCTATATGCTGTTGTGTTCTCCTCGGTTGGACATTGTTTCATGTTTTTGTATAGTTGTTGTTTTTTATTTATTGATTTTATAAGACCATTAGTTATCCATTCCTTTCTTTTAATTTCATTATGTTTTACCCTCATTTTATATGTAGAGAGATTTATGAAATTACCCAATTTTGAGTGCAGTAGATTGGTTGCTTTGTTTACGTCTCTATTTGCATAAACATCCTCCCAATGTTCATTTTTAACCAAGGACACAAATTTATTTCTATCTAAAATATCTTTAGTTTTAATATTAGAATTGTTATACTTTTCCGTAAGAACTTCCAATAATGTACTATAATGGTCTGTAACTGAAGTTTCGTATATAAAAAAAACAAATTGATTTGAGCTTGTTTTATCCCTGACAAAAATGTGGTCTATGCATGAACCTGAACCATTTTGTACCCTTGTAAAGTCATTAATTGCTGATAGAAACCCATGTTCCGCCATAATATTTAAATAATTCTGTGCTGGTAAGTTAGTTTCTAAAATGTTTATATTAATATTCCCAACTATAACATGAATATAGCAATTTTTAACAGTCTCTAGATATTCTTGAAGATTTTCATTAAACATATTAATACAGGTAGAGGGAGGTCTATAAATAGCATTAATTAAGAGTATTTGATCATTAAATGCAGTGTAAATTTCTATCATTTTTAAAACACCTATATTTTTTACTAAATATCGGTAGTTAATTCCGTGTCTAATATATACCGCAACACCATCGTTCTGATTAATATCGCCCGCAGTATACACCAAATTATAGCCCGCGATGCCATGTAAAAATGGATCTTGAAGTTGCCAAGTTTCTGTAAATACTAGAAAACCCATAGACGTATCCAATTGACTTAATATAATTTTAGTTTCATCAATATTTTTTTTTAAGCTTCTAATATTATTGTGATATATTTTAAGATCTTTTTTATTCTGATTAGATTTGAATATATTATTCATTTCTGAACTAGTCTTAACGATATGTGACTTTATCGTTCTTATTTGAAAATCCTGTATATATCTATCCATTCTCACAATACCAAGAACCAACAAGCAAAATGTACACAAACAGATATATAATATATACAATAAATAAAGAGGAAAATCAATGTACCTTATTCGCAAATAATATGCATTATATTTCTTTACATAATAGACCAAAATGGCATGTAATATTTTTAAACCGAAAATCATAGAGGTCATTAACTTTAGGTTGACCTTTTAACTTTGTATTTACTTATTTTAAACTAACAGGTAAAATAAGATGGAAATATTTCCTAGCACTACGTTCCAAATTTATGATAAACACATTCCCACAATCGACAATCATACAGACACAAAAGAGTGAAATTCAAAAAAAAATTAGCCCAACAATACACCAAACTACAAAACATACAAGCCAATCAAGAAAATAACAAAGTCCTAAACTGCATAAGCGTAAATAGACAAAAGACACTGCTATTTATTTGTATAAGTCTTGGGTGCCTTATTAATACTGTTTAATCTGGTTACAGGTCGTTCCAATTTATTAGCAGGTTGGCTTGCGTTCTTAGTCTTTCGTTTTTGAGAGTCTTCAACCTTCTCCGTCACAAATACCTCTTCGTGCTTGTTTTCTTCTTCCGATCCAGTGCTTGTCAGTTTGGGTCTTGGCGTAGGAGTTGCAGGGGCACTACTAACAGGTCTTATTGTGAGCTGCTCCTCAAGTTCCTCAATGTGTGTATTATTCACATGTGATGTTGAACCCTTTATATTATTACTGTCGGTGTCTATCTCGGTTTCTGAATCCTCCTCATCTGTAGCTAGTTGGTTGGGAGTGTATGCTTCTCCATTAATGAAGAGTTTGTGATTTTTTATAAAGGCGTTTAAATTCTTTGAACGTGCCTTCTTTAGTCCTTGCCTTAGTAACTTGTTTTCTTTTTGTTCTTCAAGACTTAGATCTTGTGCAATACTTATTCCAGTATTCTTCAATTTCTTGACCTTCTTTAGAATCTCTAGCGTTTTAAAGTAGGTAACCAGTTTAACTATAATTGGCCGCTTGGCTTTCTGTTTTCCTATAGTATAAACATTATTTATATCCTTAGTTGATAGTTCGATATCAAGTAATTCACTTAATGTATCCGTAATAAACCTTTCCAAGTTTTCCTTTGGACTATCTAAACCGAATACAATAATATTATTTTGTTTAAGCTCTTTTTCGAGTTTTTGATACTTCACCTTCAAATCATTGTATTTGCTTTCAAATTCGATCGTTTTCTGATCTAGTTTTTCTTTGAATTTTTGTGTAAGTTCCGTAATTTCCTTTCCAATATGTTTCTTTATGTCCTCCGTTTGTTGATTGTTTGCTTCCTGCAAACTCCTTTTATTACTCTCTTCGAATTTCTGTATAAGTTCGTTTAACTGTTCAGCACTAATCATTTTAGAACGTAGCTTATATTTAAATACACACCATCAATGTTTATTTATATGTATCAATGTTTATTTATATGTATATAGTTTTTTGCCCATTTAAAGTTTTTTAGCTGGTATCGCATTTAAATAGGTATCGATAATTCTTTAATTTACACGCGACTTTTCTTCTATTTCTAAGTGCTTTTCTTTAACTTACCCTTATGGTAGGGTACATATTTTGATTTAGAAGTTATAATTAAATCACATGTCCAGAAATTTCCATTTTAAAGGTACTATAGCAAACTTTTATTTGCGACCTTGCGAGAACGCGTCGTGCTCGTTTTATCGACTTCACTCAATGACAACAAATTGTATAAGACGCCTGTCCCAAGAAGTGGGAAGATCTTATGGAACATGCAGGACTATTCTTAAGTTGCAGCTAAATTTATTTCCTTATAAAGTGCAAGTATTCCAAGAATAACAAGCCGCAGATTTTGAAAGACGCAGGAATTACTCCCCAAAAATTGATTGGAAAGAAATCATTTATTAGACCTGACATTTTTTTCGGATGAAGCCTGGTTCCACCTCTCCGGTTATGTGAATTCTCAGAATACACGCATGTGAAGTAGTGAAAATACCCATTTTCTTGTAGAGTCCACATTGCACCCTCAAATAATTGGTGTCTGGTTAGCTGTTTCCCGACGAAGAATTTTTGGTTTGGCAAATTTAGAACAATTACAAGACAGAATTATTCAAGAATGTGGTAACATTTCTCCAGAGATGCTCTTCAACACTTTCGAAACTTTGAAAAGACGTGTGAAGCATGGCGGTGGCCAATTTGAGCAATTTATGTAATTATTTTTCACCTCGGTCACCCTAATTGATCTGTTGTCCTTATTGCGGGCATCTAAATATATTATTTACTCTCTTCATACGCACATAAAATGCCACTGTAAATTGGAGCTGCAGTAATGGTATAAGGGTTAAAATTGCTCGGTTTCTAATATAGGTTAAATCTATGAAGATTGTCCTCAAAGAAGTAATCCATTCTCTAAGAGACCTGTTTCTATTAGACAAACAAAAACAATACAACACAAAGTCGTCGTCTCATCAAAACAATGTTTATTAAAATGGTGACATGTTTCGCCCTATATTATGGGCATCATCAGACCTAAAAAGATGTTAAGCATAAAACATTCAATGGAAAAAACCCCTAAAATTTTTTCTCTTACCTAACATTTAACACAAATTAAGAGTTAATAAATAATTCAACACATTATCGACATTACAAATAAAAACAAGTGACAATAGCAACAAATTTGCGGTAGGGCCAGGGACTTGGTGGTAACTCGGTAAGAGCCGACAATAGCCCACGCTGCAATGTCCTGCTTAAAAATTAAAAAGAAGAGGACACGTCAGTCAAAGTAATTTTACTATTTACATGAAAAAGGCGGTAAAACTATGTGGTTATGGGTATATTTACATATTAATTGTTTATATTATTAAAAATAAAATAGGGTTCGAAATTGAAAACGTCGTTCTTAGCTTTAGTAATCTCAAGCTTTTCCAATAAATCTAACTTTTTGCTCTTATGGCATTCGTGAATAATGTTTATGTTTTCAGGTACTGAAAATTGGTGTCCGGATTCCAATAAATGGTTTGCGAATGCCGACTTTGTGTTTGTTATATAGGTGTTTTGGTATTTATCTACAAAACTAAGATGTTCCCGGACTCTAGTTGATATTTTTCGTCCTGATTGTCCGACGTAAACAGCCGAGCAGTCACCACAATGTAAAGAGTAAACACCGGATTTGGAAAGTAGGTCGATCTTGTCTTTTGTTTTGACTATATTCTGTTTGAGAGTGTTGGTGGTTTTGAACGCTATTGATACGTTGTAAGGTTTAAAGAACCTACTCAACTGCTGAGAAATAGCTCCAAAAAAAGTTAATGATCTATATTTATTGCTTTCAACCTTTGTATTCGAGTGTAAAATGTTATACGACATTCTATATTTGTTTGGAAATTTATAATAAAGTTTATTAATTACTTTTAAAGGAAATCCATTATTTACGGCTATTTGTTTTAATATTTCGAGTTCTTTATTAAAAGTAACTTTTGATAAAGGCAGTTTAAATAATCTATAAAAGAACAAGTTGAACGCCGAAAACTTATGTAAATAAGGTGAGTTTGAAGTGAACTGTATTATATTATCTGTTGATGTTGGCTTTCTATGGACTTCAAAATTGATTTTGTTATTATTCCTGGTTAAAAGGAGATCTAGAAAGGGTAATTTGCCTTTTGTCTCTACTTCTAGTGTGAAACTAATTGCAGGATGTAAATTGTTGACAAAATTTAAAAATTGTTTTAATTTATCTTCGCTTCCGCTCCAAACAATGCATATATCATCCACGTACCTTTTGTAGGCCAATAAACAATCTGAAAAAGCACTCCTTATTATCACCCTTTCTAAACTATTCATAAAAACCTCACTCAGGAATGGAGAAAGGCAAGACCCCATTGCCAGAACTGTCTTTTGTTTGAAATATTTGTTGTTAAATTGAAAAAAGTTTTGTTCTAGAACTGTTCTTAACAGTAATAAAAGGTCTGAAATTAGTAAGTTAGGTAGTTTTCTGCTCCTCAGCAATCCCTCAACTAAGTTAATACAATCCGAGGAGGGTATGCTGGGAAACAAATTCTTTACATCAAGAGATATTAATTTAGCATTAGGAGGCAGTTCAATATTCTTAAAACAATTGGAAAATTAATAGAGTTTTTTGTTGAATGCTTACTTTAATAAAGTTAAGAACGTTTTAGATAAAACACTTACTACCTTAGAGTACTTCGATTCATCCAAACAAAAACTATATTCTATGAACCCAAAAACACCTTTGCTCTATGGATTACCTAAGGTACACAAGGAGGGTATGCCCATAAGGCCGGTAGTTTCTTTTGTTAGCTCTCCTTGTTACAATATTTCTTCTTGGCTGAACGGTGTTCTGAGGGAGGTAACGGGCTTTGAAAGTACCTTTTCAACAAAAAACTCTATTGATTTCTCCAATTGTTTTAAGAATATTGAACTGCCTCCTAATGCTAAATTAATATCTCTTGATGTTAAGAATTTGTTCCCCAGCATACCCTCCTCGGATTGTATTGACTTAGTTGAGGGATTGCTGAGGAGCAGAAAACTACCTAACTTACTAATTTCAGACCTTTTATTACTGTTAAGAACAGTTCTAGAACAAAACTTTTTTCAATTTAACAACAAATATTTCAAACAAAAGACAGGTCTGGCAATGGTGTCTTGCCTTTCTCCATTCCTGAGTGAGGTTTTTATGAATAGTTTAGAAAGGGTGATAATAAGGAGTGATTTTTCAGATTGTTTATTGGCTTACAAAAGGTACGTGGATGATATATGTATTGTTTGGAGTGGAAGCGAAGATAAATTAAATTTTTTTTAAAATTTTGTCAACAATTTACATCCTGCAATTAGTTTCACACTAGAAGTAGAGACAGAAGGCAAATTACTCTTTCTAGATCTCCTTTTAACCAGGAATAATAACAAAATCAATTTTGAAGTCTATAGAAAGCCAACATCAACAGATAATATAATACAGTTCACTTCAAACTCACCTTATTCACATAAGTTGTCGGCGTTCAACTCGTTCTTTTATAGATTATTTAAATTGCATTTATCAAAAGTTGCCTTTAATAAAGAAATCGAAATAATAAAACAAATAGCCGTAAATAATGGATTAAAACTAATTAATAAACTTTATTATAAATTTCTAAACAAATATAGAATGTCGTATAACATTTTACACTCGAATACAAAGGTTGAAAGCAATAAATATGGATTATTAACTTTTTTTGAAACTATTTCTCAGCAGTTGAGTAGGTTCTTTAAACCTTACAACGTATCAATAGCGTTCAAAACCACCAACACTCTCAAATAGAATATAGTCAAAACAAAAGACAAGATCGACCTACTTTCCAAATCCGGTGTTTACTCTTTACATTGTGGTGACTGCTCGGCTTTTTACGTCGGACAATCAGGACGAAAAATATCAACTAGAGTCCGGGAACATCTTAGTTTTGTAGATAAATACCAAAACACCGATATAACAAACACAAAGTCGGCATTCGCAAACCATTTATTGGAATCCGGACACCAATTTTCATGACCTGAAAACATAAACATTATTCACGAATGCCATAAGAGCAAAAAGTTAGATTTATTGGAAAAGCTTGAGATTACTAAAGCTAAAAAGAGTCCTATCCTTACCTGTGTTAACGACGTTTTCAATTTCGAACCCTATTTTATTTTTAATAATATAAACAATTAATATGTAAATATACCCATAACCACATAGTTTTACCGCCTTTTTCATGTAAATAGTAAAATGACTTTGACTGACGTGTCCTCTTCTTTTTAATTTTTAAGCAGGACATTGCAGCGTGGGCTATTGTCGGCTCTTACCGAGTTACCACCAAGTCCCTGGCCCTACCGCAAATTTTTTGTTATTGTCACTTGTTTTTATTTGTAATGTCGATAATGTGTTGAATTATTTATTAACTCTTAATTTGTGTTAAATGTTAGGTAAGAGAAAAAATTTTAGGGGTTTTTTCCATTGAATGTTTTATGCTTAACACCTTTGTAGGTCTGATGATGCCCATGATATAGGGCGAAACATGTCACCATTTTAATAAACATTGTTTTGATGAGACGATGGCTTTGTATTGTATTGTTTTTGTTTGTCTAAGATTGACCTGCTTATCATGATCACAATAAAACAACTTAAATTAAAAATGATGTGATTTTATTACAAAATAAAAAATTTTATGTGTTAAGACACTACAAATAATTGACCTTCTTCATTCCTAAACGTATTATTCTCAAACTATTTTTCACGCTATGTCATCTTTAGTTAATGGCAAAATCATATTTACTTCTACTAATTTCCAAAACCTTTTACATTGGTCGTCCTCTGGAATATGTATTTCAGAGAAATTACAAACTGAGGTAGAATTTATTAATACTGAGAAAGGCAATATTTCAGTCACAATATAACCAAAACGGGTGTTCTGCAAACTTGGAAGATTATTGAATAATTTTATTTTACAATCCAATAAAAGATCCCAAAATAAACTTGCACCTATTAAAAGATCTATCTCTCTAGAAATATACAATTGTGGATCGGCCAATTAAATGTTATGGGGTATATTCCAGTTATCAATATTACTAATATAACATGCAGGAATAGGTATTATTTGTAATAATGGAACTAACAAAACAATAATTAATTATGGAATTAAAATCAGATGCATTTGAAAATAGGGATAGAATACATTTTTTGTTTAGTTGGGAAACTATTTGGTTGATTTCCATAATTGATAAATTGGTTTGAGTGCAATGACGCTTCAACTTTTTAAATTAGGCTAGATTGTGCACCACAGTCTAGTAAAGCTCTACAGTCATGATAATGGCCATCAGAATCTTTAACTTTGCATACAATAGTAGACAAAATAACTTGAGACTGACATTTAATAGTTGCTCTTACACACAAAAAAAACTACTCTCAAAACAAGCTTATAGTAATGCTCAAACAAATAGCCTTATTTTGAAACTAACTTGCTTTATTTCGTGACTAAAATATATTCATTTTTACACTACTACTGGTTTTAAATTATATCATCAAGTTAATCAAAATTATGTTCATAAAGAGATTAAATCATCATCATAACAAGATAATCTTATACTTGTTTTAAAAAAAGGTATTGTGGTCAAAGTGAAATATACTATGATGGGTTTAAAAATAAGAATAAATTTGTATTCTCACAGCGAGCACAAAGACAGTCTCTATGCTTAACTTGAGTAAAATCTAAACCCTTATTATTTCTTTGATGCTATTTGCATCACGTGACCTCTTGTTTTGCGAGGAAACGACCGAAATACGTTTACTTTAGTCGTTATTTAACATCCACGCAGAGGTCGCGCGTCGATGCTCACCGATGCTGGTAGTGTGTGTTCTATTTTGCGCGTTTTGTGTAATAGAGTGATGGAGGAAATTTTATATTCGTTATAGTTATGGTTTTTTATTACCTGTTTTTTTTTTAATAAAACCAAAAGCAATAAAAAGTGGTTTTATTTATCAGTTATCTGTTAGGGCTATATTCAGATCAGATACTACCTAAGGTAATATCACAATAGTATTTGTTACCTATGTCACAAAGACATTTTAACTTGACATTGTACAATTCTATTGACTGCGGTGAGCTTATCCTATCTGACCTAAATAATATAGTCCTTTCAGATCTATCTGTTTCAAAACTACATGATTTTAAATTTTACTCTATCTAATAATAAACTAGTTTTAAGATGATAATAAATTGATTTGTCTAGTTTCGCTGAGAATGTAGGATAGTCACAAATTGAAGATACAAATAAAATATATGTGCTCAAATGCAACTTCGGATATTCAACTTAATAATAACTCATACTCAAAACGAAAATAACGAATATTTATTCTTAGAATACTTTGAATCAAACCAATATTAACGTATACTATATCTGTAACTAAAATTATTGATAGGTTGATCATTTATTTTTATTACCCTAAAACTAAAGTAGAGTCAAGTTAAAATAATGTAGTATTAATTTAAAACTATATTTTGATGGTAAGGTATTTTCTATTTAATTTTACTTTAGCATTGCTCCTATTCATGTATATGATAGTTTCAGTTTGAAACTTTTAGGCTCAACTGGATACTAGATTTTTTTGTGTGTACCAACATGTTAAAAGTCTGAGAATTTTGGTTATTTTGATCTCTGACAGCATTGTAAATGTGAAGCAAAACCTTATGTTTTAAAACCTTATTATTACTTTTGAAATTTTTATACGGGAAAAACGTGCAATTATCATGACTATGACCTGTACGCAGACAATTTTGACATAAATTAAGACATTTAACATTACCTATTATTTCTTTTACTGGTAAAGCAAAAAACTCGTTTCATTTATAAATTGTGTGATTATTTTCACAAAAATTACATTTAACTGATTTCGGTTCTGAATTATTGACATTAAAAATTAATTGCGTATTGCTAGCTAGACTATCTATTTTAATATGGTTTATTATTCATTGTCTGGGCAGATTTAACAGCATAGGATAGCTTTAAAGACTTCAATAAATCAGCTTTATTTTTTATAAATTCTTGAAGTTCATCAAGAGTGGGTAAATCTTCATATTATTCTAATTCTTTCTACTATCGTAAGCTTACCTTATCAAACTTACCAGACAACAAATAAATAATCGAAGATTCATAGATTATTTTTGAATTCAAATTCATGCTTTTAATAGCAGTTATATGTTTTGAGATTTGATCTAACATTATATTAAAATTATGAAAGTTTTCTTTAGTTACTTGTGAAACATTGCGCAATTGTTGAAAGTGAGTGTCTAAGAGAAATTGTTTCTTATCAAATTTGTTACCTAAATTGTACCAAGACTGTTCATATGGATTTTCTACACCTTTAAGACTTTCAACAAACCTACAAGCGTAACCCTTTAAAGAAGCTTTTAGAAATTGAAACTTCTACAACTCTGTTAAATTATTAGTACTATCAATATTAGATTTAAAACTAAGTTTAAAATTTAGCCACTGCTTAAAGTTTCCAGAAAATGTAGGGAACTTTACTTTTGACAGTAAAACATTCTGTAACGAATCAAAATTATTTTTTAAATTTGCAGCATTATTGACGTGAATAACAGGTTGTATAACATTTGATGAAATATAGGTAGATAAAAAATCTTGAACTAAATAGTACCTTTGTTGAAAGTTCTCTCTTTTTTTGAAATGAGATTCTAGGTAATTTTCTTCACATAAAGACTCGATTATTAATTGAATGTTGTCAAAATCTTGTAAACATTTTAAACTATGTTTGAATCGTAACTCGACATCATAAACTGGGCTTGTTATCAGGTGACATATTTTTTATTTTATTAGCAAGCTTTTCTACTGCTAATAACTTTTGATTAATGGTACCTCTATTTCTTATTAATTTTTTAAAATCCTGTGAGCCTTCTGACTCATTTTTAACATTTGCCATATTTGACAAATAATATACTTAATTAAATTTGAGAAAATTAAAATTATAAATTAGCTCAGCAAAACTTGCAATGTATTAGCAATAACTTGTTTTACTTACACTTCAATTAAAATACGTGATGAATAAAATTTAAATTATACAATAAATTTCAGAAAAATGTAATTGGTTTTTATTTCTTAAAGCCAATGTTGTCATCCAAGCGGAATTCTTACACGGAAAGGCGTAAACTACCTTTTAAATTTACAAACTAACCCAAATAATCTATTTTGTCTTTAAAAATTGGATAATTGCACTTCAAAATTAATGGAAAATGAATAAATTGACCTTTAGATTGACGAAATTGTGGATCTAAAACTGCATTTTCTTAGAAAATTTGAATAAAAATAGCATTTTCCAAACTCCAATTTTACCAGATCAGTATTTGATATTCTTCATAAATAAAATTGACTTTGAATCGTTGAGGCCTTTACTTGATGGAAATTCATTATAACTCAATGAAAGACAATGTATTTTGTCAAATTTCCACTTTTGTTGAAAAACTTTTTCTTAATAATACAAGTGGAAATTTGACAAAATAAATTGTCTTACATTGAGAATAAAATTGACATCAAACTTCAACTGATCGACTATACCTCCTTCTTGTCAAAGATTTCTTTAAATTTAATCTTGCGATCCGTCTCTTTCTGGTCCGAATTCATATTAATTCTTAGCTGATTCAAATTTCCTTCATTATTATAAATAAATAGAATGGACTGTAATTCGCGTTAAATTAAATTGTAGAAATTAAACTTTGTGTCAACCAGAGGTTTTTTATGTTGACTACTGTCTTATAAAACGAACCAAGCTGGCTCACTTCTCAAAAGTAACAATATAACAAATATATTAAAACAGGTACTTGAGGTACTAGGTAATACACTAAAAAAGGTAATTGGGTAACTTTTAAACAAAATGTACAATTATATACAAGCATGGGATCAGCAGTTTTTTACGCAACATTTTTTAAATCAATTCCTTCATTTTTACTTTGTTCAGTATGTTTGACCGTTTCATCGGTATGTTGATATTTTTTACCTTTGAGCATCAACTGGATTTCATCCAGAGTTTTCCCTTTGGTTTCAGGAATAAGAAAAATTGTAAATAGGACAGTTAAAAAGCTACAGGCACTAAATATATAAAACGGGACATGAATTCCGTAGTTGTCAAATAAATATGAGTAAAGAGCGATTGATGCAATCCCTGCTAATACATACACAACATCAGCTATAGTCATTCCTATAGCTTTTATTGTGGTTGGGAATATTTCCGCAGTTACTACTATAGGCACTAACCCTAAACCTATCTTAAAAGTAAACGCGTAAGTCATTACGCTTGCGGCTGGTATCCAGCTCACAAAAACTACGTCGTATCCTAAATTCTTTAGATGAAAATAAACTGTCATCACTGTCAACGCTATTCCTGTTAGGACACCAGATACAATTAGTAATAATTTTCTGCCAAATCTGTCTATGAGCGCTGATGCTACTGTAGCGCTTACTAACATTATGGCAGCAAAAATAATGGCGGCTGTTGAAGGTTGAATATAAACTGAACCTGCTTCATTTAATATAATGTGAAGATTCATGAGCATCACGCTTATGCCTACTAAGTGCTGTGCTCCATTCAAAATAAACATTATAAACAGACCGTATCTGTTACTGCGAATAAGAATCAAATCTTGTGGTCTTCCTTTTTCAGTTTTCTGTCTTTCTACTGCCTTTTCAATTTCTTCTATTTCTTTATCGACATTTGGATTAGCTCTTAATCGATGGAGAGATTTTTTAGCTTCTTCGCTTTTGTTTTTATAGACGAAGTAATACGGCGATTCTGGCATGAATGGGAAGAATATAAACTGAATCGTGGTTAAAATTATACCGATAGTGGGAACTACAAAGTATGGAGCCAAGGATCCAAATGTATAAACAATTAATATCCCTGTAAGCATCATTAAATATATTAAAGCTGAGAGGAAGCCCCTAATTCTATGGTCAGCTATTTCTGCTATGTACATCGGAGCAGCAACGAAGCACATGTCGCCAGCCATACCAGCAAAAAACCTTGCCACAAAAATCCAAGGTAATGTGGTTGCAAATAAAATTATGAACCAACATGCGCAACCCAATATTGCAGATAATATCATGGATCTTTTTCTTCCAAGGTACTCCACTCCCAAAATTGTAAATGGTAGACCTGCGGCGGCTCCAAGGAGGGAGATGGTTTCCATAAATTCACCATCCGCTTTGGTGATGTTGATGTGGGTTTCATTGCTAAGAAAATAAGGAACCATAGGTGATGTCCAGCCATACGTCATTCCGTCGGATATGGCCATGAGTGTACCTGAAATTATTAGTATTTATATTACAATGATACATTTTTGGAATTTTTCTTAAATGTACTAATTAAAATATTAAATAAATCATGTTGGTTGATTTAGGGTCCTTAACAATTTAACTCTTTTAAATAAAATATTTAGTGGAGAAGAGTCCTCTTCCCTAATAAATAAATCATATTGAATTTGTGAGTGCTGGAAACAAAAGTATAGTTATAGGACTACAAGTACCCACTTGGATTTGAGTATTTCACTTAGATTTAATATAACCTTGAGTTCTTGGACTGACGTTTACTTGCTGAATAAATCTGTAGAATCTGTGAATTTGTATACGTCAATTTTTCCATTAGAATCGATTAAATTGTCAAATGATATTTTTGAATTAAAAAAAATAGTAAAAAAAAATCTAGCAAACAGCCTTATTTAAGATATGGAAGGGTGACTTCAAACCCATTTAGTATAAATGTTTTTACAGTGGACAGCGTCATTTTAAATTCTCAAGCTCTAAGTAGAGTAAATTATTATAAATTTCTGGGTTTGTTTGTGGATGATAGGTTGAAGTTTGAGCCACATGTTTTACAACTAAGGTTTCTAGAGGTTGCTATGCCTTAAGGATTATTTCCCAGGAAACGGATATAGTAACTGCGAGGGCTGCCTACTTTGCTTTAATTGATTCACACTTGCGGTATGGTGTGTGTTTTTGGGGTGCTTGTTCGGGTTATTTATTTAACACCGTATTTATTCTCCATAAAAGAACTATGCGATGTATGTTTGGCTTGAAACGAAGGGAGTCATGTAAGCCATTGTTTGTTAGTAACAAAATCTTAACATTACCATGTATTTTTATATTAGAAACCGTATGTCTCGTGCATAAAAAGTTTAGCCAGGAAATTCTCTCTGCTTCGTCTTATTTTAGTATTGAAAATACTACTGGGTGCGTATATACGGGTCTATTTCATGAAAAATGAACGCGACATGCGACATGCACATAAATAACACGGTCTATACAAACATCCGAGCAGCACAGGATCGATGACATCATCTGCTGAGTACTAAGATTGTTTTGTTTTGGGTTTCGGCATTTATTATTATATTTGTTGATATAAAGATAATATGGCCGGGAGAGAGAATAGTTAGTAGATAGTTATTAATGATACTAGTTCGATGAACACTATAATGAAACGTGTGCAACGTTAAACCATAAGGCGTCAGCCGAGTGGTTTAATTGCACAAGTTTCATTAACAGAGTTCATATCGAACGTGTATCATTCAAAATTTAATCTACGACAGTGACAGTGCAAATAGATTTTATTCGTCTAAATTTCATTGATATCAAATAACGTTTTCGTAATTTTAAAAATTTTCAGGTGTCCATATTAGTCGATATCATGGTAACCGCATTTTTGATTGCTTCAATTTTTATAAAATTGGAAAAAAATAAACAGTGAATGTCGCTGAAACAAAGCGAAATAGCGCGGCGGTCTTGGCGTATTACACAGAAAGTCGGGGGAGAATGGATATACCAATCCAAAACATTTCATAGCCGACTTAAGATTTAGACATTTCATAAACAAAGAGTACAAGGACCAGCAGGTAAATGGCTGTGTACAGCTAAAGAAATAATTTTGTCGCTATTTTTGAAAAGGTGGTTTTGAGCTCTCTTCAATATGTACCTACTAATATACAGATTATCCTATATTTTTATTTTAACAAAACGGTCAAATTTACACATTTCTAAGTATAATTTACACATTTGTAAGTATAATAATTTAATTATTATTTCAAACTAAATCGGAGCATCCATGCCGTCATAATAACGCGTGATAGCGGCACGTTACATACTCACAGATAGGAGTAATCTGTGCTGAGACATAATGGTTTCCTTCTCGCCACTGTATGTGGTAGGTATTTTCAATGCGCCTATGATACTTGCGTAAGATGCAAGATCTGTAAATTTTTTCCGTAATACTTACACCACAGCTCTTCCGATGCCGGGTTCCACCTTAATTAATAATTCTTTTGTATACCGGGGCAAAAAAATGTTTAATCATCTGCCTAGGCAGGTTAGAGAGATTGTATGCAATAAAAAATTTAAGAGATAGGTCAAGAAGATTCTATTAAATAAGACATTACTCTGTTTCCGAATTTTTAGAGGACACATTTTAATTTTAGTAGTTTTTGTTTGTAATCTGCTTTGTGAACAACATTTTATTATTTGATTTTTAATAGAGCTATGTTTGAGTTTGAGTATACGTATAGATAAGTTGTTGTTGTCTGTTCCTCTTTGTTTTATGTAACTTGTTTTTATATTTTTTTTATATGACTTATTTAGGCTGGTACTAGTATAGGTACTTTTTCTACATTAACTTGTACCTAAATTTAGATTAATGGCTTTGTTAATAAAAAAAGAACAGTTTTTTATAACAATAAAGCGTATTTTGATTTGATTTGATTTGATTTTGATTTACATTTTAATAACTGGTTGGAAAATTGCTGCTTAAAAAAAAGATTTTTTTTTCGAAAAACAATAACTGTAACAAAGAAATTTCAGAATACCTGATTAATGCACCCCAGTCACTTTTACATTATTTTTAAGAGCACCATAAACTTTAAAATTTTGCAAATTTCGTAACAGCCTAGTATAAGATTGAAAAAGCCTCGATATTGATCTAAAAATAAAGTTTTCGTTTAAAATCAATTCTTTTGCAAACCACACCTACAAATATTTGTTGTTTTTTCGACGTGTACCTAATTCACAGTATAGAAAGAAATCGATAACGACCTTTGCCCGGCCCTTTAATCGATAATATATGTAAATACGAAAAGGGGTAATTCTTCGGCTTATTTAATGACTAAAAACTCATATAAACATAGGTCCACAAACGCTTTGTTGCCAATCTACAGGGTGTTGAAATTTTAAGATTTTTTTAGTTTTTTCTTTATAGCTCTTGTAGTTTTTGAAATATTTAGTTCTAATTTGGAATATAAGTTACACTGTAGGACTTACATCATTGGAAATACCAAATAGTTTTAGGAATCTACAGAGAGATATTTTTCAGGGGTCATGCCCCCTTTCCTCCCCATGAACTTTTTTTCGGTGCGCCGCTGGTGGATTCTAAAATACAAAATGCATTTTTTGTTTTATTCTAAAGCATTTTAATTTCTTGTAGTCTTTTCGTATTCACCACCGTTATCGAGAAAAAAAATAAAAGATTTTCTGTGTTTCGCTTGATAAAATTAAAATTTTTTAAATAGCCTAATACGCTCTGGCTTGATTCAGATAACCTTTTGTTTGTATTTATTTTGACGTTTTAAAAATATTAAATAATAACAATAGCAAGGAATTACGTTATAAAAATTGTTGAAAGTGACCTCTGCCTACTCTTATGCATGCGCCCGCTCTTCTTCTCACTGATGCCCGTACTTCTTCGAATACGCCCGGAGTATTTCTTATGGTTTTATATCCATCTAATATTCGATTTCGTAAATCATCAACAGTATTCACTGGTGTTTTATACACTAGAGTTTTGAGGCCTCCATTGGAAAAAATCTAGACTATTTAAGTCAAAGCCAAGGCATACTAGACCAATAATTATTTTTAAAAAAATTAATTTCATCTAGCGAAACACAGAAAAGGTTTTATTTTTTTTCTCGATAACGGTGGTAAATACGAAAAAACTACAAGAGATTAAAATGCTTTAGAACAAAACAAAAAATGCATTTTATATTTTAGAATCCACCAGCTGCGCACCGAAAAAAAGTTCATGGGGAGAAAAGGGGGCATAACCCCTGAAAAAATATCTCTCTGTAGATTCTTAAAACCATTTGGTATGCCCAATGATGTAAGTCCTACAGCGTAACCTATATTCCAAATTAAAGCTAAATATTTCAAAAACTACAAGAGCTATAAAGAAAAAACTACAAAAATCTTGAAATTTCAACACCCTGTAGATCGGCAACGAAGCGTTTACGGACCTATGTTTATATAAATTTTTAGTCATTAATAAGCCAAAGAATTACCCCTTCCCGTTTTTACATGACATTAAGGAACACCCTGTATATAGGGGAAAAACGGACAAGACGGGCTACTTAAATTTTAAATATTTCTTAAACACAAACAAAAAATTTCTTAGAAACGGATATCATCAGGTATACCAGGTGTCCGCGGAAGGTGGCTCGAACCTATAACTATTTTGTTTTTAAAGAAAAGAAAATTACAGTTTTGTATACGATGGAGAAATTGTATACGACATAAAAGTGATTTTTTTAACAGATGACTCAGTTTTATAAAACTTCTGGTTTAATCGAAGGTGACGTTGCATTGCTGCAAAATCTTCTTTGAGGATGTAGGATGTATGTTGGTGGAATTTAAGGTGCTGATCTAGGACGACATCCAAATACTTGGGGGTGCCGTTTATTCGGATAGGACTGTTGATGTTGTCGGTGAATTTTTTGGTATCAAGCACTCGCATTTTGTCTCATTTAATAGTTAAATTTTCCATTTGTCATACCATGTAAGAGAGTGCAGAGGTGATATTCTATATGTCCAAAAAAAAACTGTACTGGATTTACTGAATTTATTCCAAGTTACAAACCCACACTGTATAATAATGAGCAGTTCCAATCTCCAATGTCATATTTCCTACCAAAAATGTCGCATAGAATAGAATCCTAGAAGACCTAATTAAAAATATATAGGGTAATGCAATAAGTAGGTAACGAGTAGAAAACAATCTAAACAAAAAACATTATTATTTTTTAACGTTGACCGCCTTTTATTCCTGTCTAAATTTAACAGTTACCACTTAAAAATAAGGAATAGAAAACTAAGACAGAAATGTGTGAGTAGTTTTTCTACAAGTTGTAGGTGCCATAAATGTAACATTAAAAGTGTGAAAAATGCCCCTCCTAAAATCTCTGTTGTAGCAGTGCATGAATTTTAAATATAGAAAACATGAGTTTACTTGGTTTAATCTCTAAAATTAATAATTTAAAAAATAATATTTTATTCGCTCCGATTTTGGGGACGCATTTTTGAAGGGTAAAATGTATGGGATGGCTTGGTAGCTTTCTGCAGAATATAGTATGGACATTTCTAGACCAAAATATGATATTATCTCGTTTTTTAAAAATGTGTAGGTTGGTTGCTTTTTGCATAACAGGGCCCTATTGTAAGTAATGTAAAAAGTAAAGGATGTAAAATTAAACAAATAAAATAAGACTAATTTTTAATTGGGGAAAAAATAAATCCAAAATAAAAAAATAAAAAATTTGTTTAAAAAAACGAAATGCAAAAATTACAAATAAATTTTTTTTTGGATTCTACGTCGACTCATGTTTCGTGGATCCATTATCGGCATTGAAGACATTATGTAATATCTCTAATGACACATTCATTGCGAAGGCAAAGTTTGCAATACCATTCCTTATTAGGTACTCATTGTTTCTTTTATTAGAACTTCCTGAATTCACTGTCATCTTACTTTTTTTTGCTTGCCGTGTGTTTAGTTTCAAGTTTATCCTTAAATGTTTCTGTCATATCAGCTTTAGGTCACTCGCCATACTTCTCACACTTTTTTCAGATAACCTAAAACCAAAAGTTACACAATCAATTGCCTACACTGAACAAGTTGAAACACTTGCTGGTCCATTTTACAAAACCAAATAATAAAAAGTAATAAGTGGCAAATGTTAAACTTTAATTGGCAATATAAATAAAGAAAAACTTACTTGTTCTAATTCATAAGTAGATTTTTACTTGTTCTTTCATGGTTATTCCTTACGGAGCATTAAGAAACTTACGTTAAAACGAATATCAATTTACCCGCTGTATAAGCATACATGACGAATTCTAGAAGTCCCACCCTTTAGAGAGTCGTTCCCACAGGGGCGTGCGGTGAGTTATATAAATGGGGAAGCACTGCTGCCGGCAGGCCCGCCGGAGGCAAAGCGCCGCAGGCGAAATTTTTTTTGAGGACCACGCCCAAATATTGGCAAGAATTTTGTTTTCGAGAGGTAGAGAAGGTTTTTCAACGTTTACAGGTAGAATACTGTGATTTATTTACTGTAAAAAAATGTGAGGTTCTGTACCTACCTATGATTTTCCCGAGAATTTTTAATATTCCTTCTATTTTCTAAATGGCTACACCTATGTTTTTATTAATTTTTACGTAATTTGCCTGTTAAAACCCAATTTTTTACTGACCCAACGCTGCCTAAAGAGTCGTTAAAAACAAGTTAACAAAGTTTCATAATAGAAACTATCGTAGAAACTAATACCCAAAAATATACATTTTTACCTTGAATTCACAGTTTGATTGAATTTTAAACAAATACTGGGTGTGTAAATATTATGTGATGTGGTTAATTTACATTGTTCCTGAAGAAAGAGACTCATCGGCGTAGCTAGGGGGGGGCCAGGGGGGGCCTGGCCCCCCCTGATGGCCCTGCGGCCCCCCCTGAAATATTCAATAGAAAAAAAATTGCTAATAATGTAAACAAGAAACAATAAAAAACAAACGTGTGTAATAATTAATATTGATTAATGAATCCACTAGATCACGGCGCACGCGTTGATTCCCAAAATCGGCACGTGGCGAAATCAGTCAGTCAGTTTTTAACAGAGATTTATAATATCGAGCACAATATACATAATCAAAGATTTTTTTAATGCATATTATATTGTTATGGATCGCCGATAGCCATCGGAATACAATACTGCGCAATTCGTGTTCATATATCACCAACACGGGTTCAAAGATCCCAAGTCTAGATTGTTACGGAATAGAAGAGAAAACAACGCGGGGAATTCCCGAAAAGTCGCGTCTGTTCCTCCGTAGTATTATATAAAGGCAAGCTGGGCCGCTAGAAGTCAGTCAGTTAGATAGTTTGACAGTGTACGGTGTACAGCAAATAATAAAGCGGCGATCGATAGAGTAGTGATACAACAAGTGTATTGTATTTGTATTAGTGAATTAGAGAAGTATTGGAGAACTGTGTTTAAGAATCCTTGGCGTATTACTACTGAAGTACCAAGTAAGTGTAGTAGTTAGTAAATTTGCTTTATTGTAAGTTATCAGTTGTGTTTTTTTATAGAGAATGCTTCTTTTTCTTGGTAGTACCATTCAATCTAAATTTATATTTTTTTGTCTAACAGTGTTAGTAAAAATACGGCAAATTTTGCTTATAATCAGTGGCGAGACGTGGTTTTTTTTTCTGGATAGACATAAAAAATAAAATTCAGCTTTGTTTTAAATACATATAATTTGTTTACCACGAAATTGGTAATTTTGGGTAGACAATCAAGTCTACCTTGTCTACTCGTACGCTTCGCCACTGCTTATAATTCAGCGCTCGTCGGGGTCCATAGCCCGAAGAATAGCAGAATAGCTGTTTAGCACTATTTGGTTATCCTTATTGTATAAGGTATCTTCAGGAGGTTAGGAAATAATTTTTCCATATATATTTATACAATTGTCTTTAGTCTTTCAATTTTTTTTTGTTGCAGATTATGGACATAAGAACATTTTTCAAAAGACAAACGTCTTCACCATCTTTACCGTCTATACAGCCAACTACACTAGAAGAGGATAATAATAATCAGTCTGAACCGCAGCCCGGTACAAGCAAGGATCTGGATCAGAACATTCAACCAAAATCAATCATGCACGCTTACCATGTGAAAATAGACGCTTCTGACTTGGGCCAGCTGGAAGAAAACGCATCGCAACCAATTCTTAAAAGATTTCCACAAACTATGTTTGGTAATAAAAAAAGGTCGTTCAGCGCAAACTTTTATAAAGATTTTGATTGGTTGGAATACAGCGTCAAAACAGATTCCATTTCGTGCTATGCTTGTCGTCATTTTGGAGCTGCTATGGATGAAGAAACTTTTAGAATGCTGGGATTCCGCAACTGGAAAAAAACTGGTGAAAAATTAAAAAAACATGGTGTATCTTTGCATCACATTGAAAGTCTCAATAAATGGCATAACTATAAAAAGACAATAAAAAGCGGAAATGTTTTATCTCATCTTTCACAAGCTTATAGCACCCAGATAGAGAAAAATAGGAATTACTTGAGAATGTTGGCCGATATAAGCTTAACACTGGCTCGTCAAGGAATGGCTTTCAGAGGTCATGACGAAAGCGAAAGTTCATTAAATAAAGGAAACTTTAAGGAAATATGTAACCTAATAGCAAAGTATAACAAGGACTTTGACATTCTACATAATTCGCATAAAAACTATACCAGTCCCCAAATACAAAATGAAATTATTGCCCTCTTGTCACGGGCGTCTTTAAAAAAGATACTCGATGAAATTAGGCATTCCGGAACTTTTTCAATCATGTGTGATGAAGCTCGTTCTTTCAAAACGGAACAATTGTCTTTATGTGTTCGCTACGCATCGAAAGATCTAGAAATTCGTGAAAGATTTCTTGCATTTCTTGACTGTTCAGAAGACAGATCGGCCACGGATTTATTTACTTTAATCTACAAAAAATTGGAAGAGCTTAATCTTAGCGACTTGCAGATGGTAGGGCAATCCTATGACGGAGCTGCGGTGATGTCAGGCAATATAAGTGGTCTTCAAACACAAATGCGAGAGAAATATCCAGCTGCAATTTACACGCACTGCTTAGCTCATAGACTTAACTTGGCTCTGGTAGACTCCTGTAAAAATGTTCCATCAATATCGAAATTTTTTTGTACTTTGGAGGCACTTTACGAACATTTTTCAGATCCTCAAAACCATAAAAAATACAAAGAAATATTAAAGGATCTCAAAATTGTCCCCAGGGAGTTGAAAACTTTGTCAGATACTCGGTGGGTGTGTCGATATACAACTTGCCACGCTGTTAAAACATGTTTCGAGGGAATCGTCACAGCACTGGAAAACGAAGTTTCTCATACACGTAGCAAACAGTCAATCACAGCAGTCGGGATATTATCCAGCATTAAACAACCATCATTTATAATTCATCTTTTTGTATTGGACGAGGTGCTAAACATTTTAAATATATTATCAAAGAGCCTCCAGGAGAAAGGTGCAACTCTGGGAAAAGCATTTAAAGTTATTAAAAGTGTTATGACTTCATTAAATGGAATAAGAAATGAACAATATTATACCGATCTTCATACAAAAATATCGAACTTTGCCACAGAATACGAAATTTCATTGGAAATTCCGTCATCCAAAAGAAAAAAGCAAGCCAGTAGCAAGCTCGTTGACTTCGTCACCGATACAACCGTAGGATTGGGTTTGATAGACGCCACATGCTCCAGAGGTAACGTAGAAGTCATTGAGTACTGGAGGGCACACATATTTTACCGAATTATTGATACTGTAAGAGAATTTCTAAACAAAAGGTTCTCACCAGAAAGTATGGCGCTTGCCAATTCAGTAGATCATTTTTTTCAGTTAGATTTTGAAGGTTCAGAGAAATTCATTGAGCAATATCGCAAAATTTTGAATATCAACACTTTTGCCTTAAGAGCAGAAATGACCGTTTTAAAAAATTGTATTTTACAATCTAAAGAAACTGTTGATTATGAATATATCAAAAAAAACTTAATTGACTCAGAAAAAACATATCCCAATCTCTACCAACTTTTTAAAGTAGCGATTATTTTGCCTATTTCAAGCGCTACGTGCGAGAGGTCTTTTTCTGCCATGAGGAGGATTTTCAACTGGTTGAGAACGACAATGACTCAAGATAGGCAGTCAGATTTGGCTTTGTTGTATATAGAAAAAGATGTCGATATAGACTTGGAGAGTGTTGTAAATTCTTTTAGTGAGCAGAGTAGGAAATTTCTCTTGTAAGTAATATTTTGTTTTTGTAAATATTTATCGCAGTGTATTATATTATATGTATTAGGTATATAAAAAAAATAAAACCACTATACTATTATAAGGCATTTTTCTATAAATTTTTTCATTGCACGACAAATAAAAAAATATTTTTTTTTAATCCACCGTACACTGGGGCCCAGGCCCCCCCTAAAAACTAAGGCTAGCTACGCCGATGATGAAGAGACTGGAAACCTTTTTATAAATTTTGAATTTACAATATATTTATATTATTACTTCGCCTGATAGATGGTATAATTTTAGAGATTATATTTTGGATATCAACGACGTGGTCTTTAGGTGTTTCAAGTAAAAAAGGGAGATAGGCACTGCAAGAATTGTTTTTTAGTTTGACGTGAAATAAAAATATAAAAAAGAAACCACGTAGGTACATACCTTTTTCATCAATCCAAGAAACAAAGTCAATAATAAACTATAAACCACAAAACAGATAAGAGAATTCTATAAACAACACAATTTTCATAAGACTGTCACAATTATTTATCATACACATAACGTCGGACGCGAGCCACGTGCGAGAATCTGCGCGAGGGCGAGACACCACACAATTTTAATAAGACTGTCACAGTCACAATCATTTACCCCCACACATAAACGTCGGGCCACGTGCAAGATGCTCTTCCGAGCGGAGTGCCTTACCAGCAAAAAAACTCGAGGCAAATACGCTCGCGCCCGAAAATTCCCGACTAAAAACGCATGGAAAAATGAAATCTTTGACAAGGTTCTTTGTCGCGGGTGCAAACTTTGGCCGCTGCTCGTATTATTTTAGCGATGGATTTCTCGAAATAAAACGATTGCTGTCAGCCGATTGAGCCGATGTATTAAGCGGTATGCTGCGATGGTCAGAGATGCATGCAGGGCCGGATTTGGTTTGGAAATTAGAAATATATACTTGGATATTTCGATTGTATATAGATTAAATTATTTTAATATAATATTTGTTTTATCTTACGAGAGCGGTAGGGGAAGCAGTGCTTCCATCGCTTCCATGGACCGCACGCCCCTGCGTTTCCACAATGGGCTTTAAATACCGCAAAATAGACAAAAAAAACAAGCGGTACCTATGAAATCACAAAGACTGTGGACTTAGAGATTTAATTACCTGCAGCAAATTAAGAAATATAGATCAGAAAGCAGATTAACATGTTACCTGGATGAAACATGGTTTGACTCAAACGACATAGTGACGAAAGGATTGATCAATTCTAGTTGAAAGTGTCGGACGAAAACACCTTCAAATAACGGAAAAATAATTACAAGAATTCACTGCGAAGAATATTAAGGACTCGAGCTTGGATTACCATGAACTCACAAGTGCGAAATTTTTTGAAAACTGATTTGAAAATTAGCTTTTAAAAAATCTGTGGCTGGAAGTCAAAAGGGCACAACTCGATTTTTGGCAATAATGAGATAACTACATTTACCCCAGTCAAATAATTCAAAATTAGGGCAATCGGTGGAAAAAATTCCCAGAGAGTTGGTTTTCTTTTTAAACGCTTTCTCTACACTTGGGTAAACATATATCAAAAGTCCCCTAGGGTGGGGGGTGGGCTCGAGGAGAAGGTGGGGGTTAAAGGTACCACTTTTCAGGTTTTCGCTTAAATCTCGAAAACGATCACTCCTATCGATTTTCATAATTAGTAATAATTAAAGCTAACACAATTTTCTACAAAAATGATTCTATGCACTTTTGTCGTAGAACTAACCGTAAGCAAGCTACGGGCTTTTGAAGTTTGGATTTAAAAAAATAGCCATTTTTCCTCCACGGATACAGGAATATGCGACAATTTGACACAACAATTGTATCCACGCTATCGCTAAGCTCTTTAATATGTTTTCGGTTCGGACAGTGACAGTGACAGTATCTCGAAGAACATCGTAGTATTCAAGTGTGGCCGTTTTGTTGCTTTTTTATTTAGTTTCGTATTTAGTTGGCAATCGCGTCGTGTTGTGTGTGCCGAAAACGTAACTTTAGTTCCACCCCCGCTACATCATGGCTGAGAAGTGCTTGGTATGTGATGTACCTGTTGAAAGTGATAGGATTGCTGTGCGTGAGAAAGGTATGAAAGGACTGTTTAAAGCCAGTATTGCAAGAAAGGATGGCAAGAGCTCGGTTTTTGAGAACAAAATACATGGAATTGTTCACAACTCCTGTCGAAAGCGTTACACCAGGCCACAATCTGTTGCTTCCGATTTAAAAAACGCAGAAGAAGTCGAGTCCCACAGCTCAGCAGGGAGCTATCGACGATCCAAGGTTCCTACATTTGACTTTAAGAATTAAGTGTTTGTTTTGCTGTGGTGCAATTAATAATGAGTTTTATCGAAAACAGAAAAAAAAAAGAATTGGAAAAGCGGGAGGCAGTATTTCAAGTGCACAGTTTGAAAGACTTGATAGACCCCCTTGACACCTTTTAATAAACTGTTGGACCAATACTTAAGTTATGGTAGGTTTTATTTAAATAATCAATATTCAATCACCTTTCAGTTTTTTATACCTGGAACTTGTTATCACTTATAATAAATAGCTACCAACTGCCTACTGTGCTGGGTTGGCACCACATTCATTCTAAGTTAATGAAACACCGAAAATGCATTAACTATTATATTGATTTACGTTTAAAAAATTGGCACATAGAGTATTAAAATATATTGAGATATGTTTATTATTAAGGACTACACAAAAGTTCGACTATACTACCGGCACGGCATACCGGTGCTCTAACATCTTCAACCATAATGTCTCTCTCTCCAACTTAGCACCTATAATACATCCGCTTCTAGTATATTGTTTTCGCGGTCTATTCAAATTTTAAGTTTACAACACATTTATCTACTATTAATCTACTGAACAAGACTGTAATTTAAATTTTATTGTTTAGTTTGAAGAATGCAGCATGTGGGGACGACTAGGAAGACTTTATAGACCCCCGTGACCCCCCATCTCCTCTAATGAAGTGTTGGACCAATAAATTCATTGTCCTACGGTTTAAAATGGAAATGAAGCAGATTTTTTAAATAAGGTTTATTTTGTCCGCCCTATAACTCGCTCACAATTAGTCCTACGACAAAAGTGCATAGGACCATTTTTGTAGAAAATTTTATTAGCTTTAATTTTTATAAATTATGAAAATCGATAGGAGTGATCGTTTTCGAGATTTAAGCGAAAAACTGAAAAGTGGTACCTTTAACCCCCACCTCCTCCTCGAGCCAACCCCCACCTCCTCCTCGAGCCCTCCCCCCACCCTCGGGGACTTTTGATATATGTTTACCCAAGTGTAGAGAAAGCGTTTAAAAAAAAAACCAACTCTCTGGGAATTTTTTCCACCGATTTGCTTATTTTGTTTGAGCTAATTAGTAGACTTAGATACTAGACTTTTATCAACTAGCAAAAGGAAATATCTCAATATCTTTAAATAATTTAGATTTTTAAATACAAAAGGGGTTAAGTCGTAAGTTTTAAAAAAAAATCTTCCAATATAATGGCACGAATCGACATACATTTCATTAAAGCTACAAATACCTCTGACAGAAGGTCGTATCTCGGATTACTACTAATCAATCTTGCTTTTGCAGGCTAACAAAAGGGACTATCTCATTATATTCAAATTAATATTTCACCTTTAAATTTGACAAAATGGCATATCTCAAATTATACCGTTTTGTCGGTTTTATATAACAAACAGAGCTATACTTATCTCGAGTTATTCCCTTAGGACGGCGTGTGTATGCGTTACTTATCGAAACGGCATCTTTTTCACGACCCCTGGTCTTTTTTCACAGTTACTTTTTAGTTCTTGTTTGGACTTCGCAGGAGAAAGGTTAATGCTTGCCATTTATTTTAACTCTTGCAAATATGATGCGTCGAACTCAATTAATTTTAAACGCATGCATAAACAAATGTAATGATAGTGAACGTTGTGCTCCAGGAAATTTAAAAGAGAATAATCAAAATCAAATCAAAAACACAGATAATGAAAATAATCCAAAACTTATGAAATAATAATAGTAATAACTTATAGAAAAAAATATTTGAAAAAGTTTTTTTAAATGCAGTTTCTAGCCCACATGCAAAATTTCAGCTGCATAAGATAATTTTGATTTTTTACCCATATTTTGTAAATTGTACCACGTTTGCAAAATAAGACGCAACGCAACCTACATAAAACTTCTCAGTTTTGACGAGGCTTTATTTCAGATACATTTTCTTTAAAGTAGCGCCTTATGAAATGTGTGTTTTTCTACAAAATCAAAATTGGGCTATTAAAATTTGGTCGCATGTGATTTAAAGTTTATTTGTTTTTGACCCTGTATAAGGTAACTTTATAAAATAAGTATTTTTGAAAACATAGTTTGTGTCTGAAAGTAATACACCTTAATATTAAGACAAAAAATAGCACAGTAAAGTGTTTTGTAAGTGGAAAATAAATTTTAGTTTAACAAAGTAAAGTGAACGATTTTATTTAAAACCCCTATATAATATTATAATTTATTATTAGGCTATGTCATAATAATGTTAACGCGTATCACTTTCAGACACAAACTACGTTTTCAAAAATACCTATTTTATAAAGTTACCTTATACAGGGTCAAAAACAAATAAATTTTGCATCACATGCGACCAAATTTTAATAGCCCAATTTTGATTTTGTAGAAAAATTTTATATAGCGCTACTTTAAAAAAAATATATCTGAAATAAAGCCTTGTCAAAACTGAGAAGTTTTATGTAGGTTGCGTTGCGTCTTATTTTGCAAAAGTGGTGCAATTTACAAAATAAAGGTAAAAAATCAAAATTATCTTAAGCAGCTGAATTTTTGCATGTGGGCTAGAAACTACATTTAAAAAAAACTTTTTTTAAAAACTTTTTTCGATATTTTCAGAAATAACCCCACTTTTGAATTATTTTTTGGAAAAAATTAAAATTTGACAGATAATGTGAATCACGTGACTACTATTTTTTTTGCTTAATTTTCATCTCGATCGAAGCAGAAGTTGATGCCAAAGTCAAATTTTGAATAAAGCTATTAATAAAAAAAAATCCCATATGATGCGGACTTTACTGGTGACACTGTATAAGCAAAAATTACCTGTATTTTATTGTTATGTTAGAAATTTGGTTAGAACGGGTTTTTTTTTATAAAAAATTCGAAAATTAAAAAAATTACCAAATTATTGTATCTTTAACTTCAAATATACTAAAATGGTTTCACTAAACTGTATTATTTTTATTTGACAAAAAGGTATAAGTAGATAATATATATGACCTTTTTACTGTTTCACATTTGATTATATTTTGGGTATATATGTACATATGCCCTTTTTCCAGATTATCATAATAAAATTATTTAAAGTTTAAGGTTTTTAAAAACCTCTATTTTTTTTTTAAAGAGCTGCTAAAAACTTTTTTTTATCTTGAAAATTAGTATACTATGGGTTTAATGCTCAAGATATCCTAGACGGAAGTGGAATATTTTAAGAGCATAAGGAAATAACTTAACAGATTTGTTTTTTGCATTTCCTGAAAAGTTTCAAAATCAGAGTTATGCCCTTTTGACTTCCAGCCACAGAAATATCCCCGACAAAAAGGTGATTATAATGGATAAACAAACAAAAAATAACAACTTTTAGAAGTCTTAAACACTTAACATTGAACGTAATTTAAACATGGAAACATGTTATTTAGTATATTTTTAAGAGTGTGTAAATTAAAATTATTAAGGCCGATCCGTAGTTATGCATTTTCACCCTGCATGAAAATTGCGAATTCGCATTTATACATTTCAGCGTGAGTGAAAGTTACGTTTTTCACCCTTGAAATATAACAAGTTGTAATTATTTGCACTCCCCCAAGCGATATATACTTAGTTCGGCAATTACATCTGTGAATTCTGTGATGCGTTGGATATTTTGTCACGTGACCTCGGATCGGTCGGAGAATTTTGTGATAAACGAACGGTATCTAACAGCTGACCTCTGTCAAAGTAAAAAATGTCATTTTGTTTTGTTTTGATCCAAGAAACCTAAACTATTTTTTTCCTTTTTGTATTAAAGTGACTAAAAATTAGTATTCCTAGTATTGTATTAGTTGGTAATTGAAGGAGGCTTTCAACTAATGGTGGAAGACGATAATGAGGAAGACTTCAAGATTTTGGAAAAAGCATACGGTTTTGCCGAAGAAACGTTACCCCGATTTGCACATCACCAGTTTAGACAGCACTTTAGATTGTCCCCAACTACCTTTGGGGACTTTGAAGCCAAGTGCTGGCAAGAACTAAGTCTATAAAATAAACATGAATGAAATTACTTAAGTTACCAAGGGGAACCACCTACTTTCATTGTCTACAATTTCTTTATAATTTTCTTCCGTCACCAATATGGTAAAGCGTTTTTGTTTTTCAACATCATACAGTTCAGTTCCACTTCCTTCATATTTTCAGTCAAATTACCAAAATTTTAAACATATTATGTTGATGTTTATGTTTAACATAAACATCAAACTTAACCTCACAAATTCAGCTGAGATGAATCGCTTTCGTCGGTAAAAATTCTCCGAGAAAAAAGAATATCCTCGGAGCGCACCTATTTTAATTGCCGAACTGTTGAGATTTATTTGCCCTCCATTCAGATGTCATAAATGAACAATTCAGATCAATCCAAGCGGTCTGAGGTAATTGCCGAACGCGGCTTGTCAAAATTCCCTAAAAATTTCTGTTGGTCTGTTGTGTTTATAAATATAACCTCGCTTATGAGAAAGAAATAAACAGAACATTTTGCAGTTGTCAATTTTAACCATATTATGTGGTTTAATCCGCGCTTTTCTACTGCTTTTTGACTTTGGGGACGACTTATCTGGAAAAAAGGCTCCGTCATTGTACTTATAAAATTGTATCAAAATAAACCGATTTTGAATTTAAAGCAGCACAACTTAAATACCTAATTACCTAGTTAATTTCTTAATAAAAAGAGACTTACCCAATATCGTAGCCGCTACTTGAGGCAGTAGATCTCTTAAAACACTTCTATCAATCATTTTCCGAAGTTATTTATACTAAACGAAGTGTTATTAAATGGGAAATTAGGACTGATAACCTCTTGCAGAAAAATCCATGTAAAACCTGGCAAACCGCCAGAATAACTGACCAACACCCGCAAAGATACCGCCATTAAATGGCTGGAGATAATAAATATGAATTATAATAAGATGTCAAATATTTATACAAAGATTATAATTTTAAAAAAAGGTAAACACACGACGTTACTTAAGTAAACTAGTCTGCCATCAAAGAATATAAAGATCTAAACAGTTTAATTACATAATTATTATATTTTTTTTTTTTTTATTCATAGCATTGTGTGGTATTTAAAAATATTAGGGAACAGCGTTTTGGAATGTAATACGTACGAAAAGGTATTTTTTTATGGCATTTCTAGTTTACATCGATACGACGCCAGGCCGACGCTCGCGGATATGCCATCACAGCGACGCCGACGCAGACGCGTCATACGGTGGCCCAAAATAATGCACAAACCAGAGCAAAAATGTTCCTAGGAAACTTAGATTGTGCTGAAATAAATATAGTAGTAGGTAGTACAGACGCATACTATTTTTCATGGAAATAAATAATTAAAGTGGGGGACTGATTTTTTATGATAGACATTGTCTTCTTATACAGTGTGTATCAGCCATAGACAATAATTTACCTTTAGATAAGCAAACAATAATCACGAAAGTGGCAGATTTATGGCCTCGCGCATGTAAACAAAGCTAGACATTATTAGACATGCGCACTGCAACATTATCGTTTGACGAATGAGAATATAGACAGGTCCGGGATTTAAAATTTAAATTCTTGCCAAAAAATTAGACTTTCTTCTCAATTTTTGATCAAGTTGGGAAAAATGGTAGTGATTTCTGGCATTCTAAGTAGTAGCATACCTATCAGATTATGGGGATAGAAAATTGTTTTTAAGGTTTTGTTTTTAAAATTTGCTTAAAAATGATTCGTCGTCGTGTTTTTAGTTCGAAAAGGAAGAGAACAAGAACAAAGTGAATTAAACTAGTCTTATAAAATCGAAAATAAAAATAAACATAACCAGGAAAATAACGAATCTATGGTGTTATCGCGTGCCTAACCTTAATCAGACACAATTCACTAAACTACACAAAAACTAGAAATCCGTAAATATTAAACAGCCACAATCCACAATAGCTAAGAAAACTACAAGGAATCCACAGAGAAACCTTAAAACACAACAACAAAAATGGCGGCCGAGCCGGTTCTGGAGTGTATTTTGAGCATGTCGATAAAGTAGGACAGGCGATAACACGAGGTTTGTGCGCATGCCCGACGGTGCCCAGAGGGAAGGCCGCTGACCGGCGAGTCATGCGCTCGGACGTATTTTTTCATCCATAAAACGTAACTTTTATTTGCGCAGGAGATAAGCTGTACGTATCTAAAGGTAAATTGTCTATGGTATCAGCCACATGGAATAAATTCTATAATAAATACATGGGGACGTGTCCTAAAAAACGCTCGGACACGTCGATTGGTATTTTTAGTTGCGCATTTTTTTCAATAAAAACTTTTTATACAGGGTGAGTGGCCAATACCAACTTTCGTATTTTAAATGCAACACCCTGTATATTATTCAATTTTTGGATTCTTCAGAAAAATATAGACATTATTTCATGTACAGTATCCTATACCTATTTTCAACTGTTTCGGAAATATTAAGTGTTTTCAGATTTATTGCAAAAATTAACAACACACTCAAAAAAAGTAATACTGTTTATTTCCTGATAATGTAAAAAAAATGTATGAGATGTTGAAAATGCTCGCCGCGAACGTCTTGGCAACATCCTAATCTTAAATAGAAATGTCTTTTAATGTTACTAAACATCTCAGGCATGACCGATCTAATCGCAAGCGTTATTCGTTTTCTTAAGTCAGCTAAGTCGAGGGGTTTAGTTTTGTATACAATATTTTTGACATAACCCCATAAGAATAAGTCTAATGACGTCAGATCAGGGGATCGTACTGACCATTCCATCGATCCACGCCTCCCTATCCACCAATTTGGAAATACTCGGTTGAGGTACTGCGGAACATTGATATGGTAATGGGTCGGTGCTCCATCCTGCTGAAACCATATCATATTCGCTGGAAGTTGTGGGTTTACTGGATCAGGTTATAAGTTTGTCAAAGTTGGCAAGACATTATTTTGGAGCAGTGCTAAATAATTATCGCCATTTAAATTGTCATTAATGAAAAAGGGACTTACGATAAGATCTCCAACTATTCCTGCCCAAACATTAACCTTTTAAGGATATTGCCTATGTTTTTCTCTAATCCAGTGAGGATTTACCCTAGACTAATAATTAGCGGCCATTCTGACGATTAGAATGACCGTCATCAGAAAACAATTATTCCAATTGGATCACATTGTTATCTAATATTGACATCATTTGTTCACAAAAATACATTCATCTATCAAAATCGTCGTCCATGAGCTCATGAGTAGGTATCATTTTATAGGAATACATTTTACTTTCTTGTAATGTTCGAATAATCGATGAATAGGTAACATCGAATATAGGAGCTGTTTTTCGACTAGAAGTATTATATGTGGGTTTTCCTCAAACTCAAGCATAATATCTAATTTGGTATTATCACTTATTGCATTGGCAGCTACTTTTTATCGGCTTTATATGTCCGCAAGCTGGCGAAACTGCTTTTCTATTTTACTAATTTTTCCTTGAAATAAGCGAGCAACTTCCATTTGTGTCCGTGTTTTATCCCCATAACCAATTATCTGTAGTGTGATGTATGCCACAAGACGGCAACGCTGCACTCCGTACCACGCAAAACTGGGTGCCGATGACAGCATCGAGCAACCAACGATGGAACAGGCCCCTCTCTACTACTGACCATCCTACCAACAACATCCAAGCTTACAAGCCCCAAGAAGATCGCGACCGCGTTTTATAAAAAATGTCCGTATCGTGCCTATATAATATCCTTGTAATCTGTGATAATAGACGAATAGTAATTGATCCCTGTGTTTCCCTTATTGCTAGAAAAGAACCCATACAAAACAACTGGCGACGAGGAGTGTGGCAAAAACGGAAGTAAGTGAGCGGCACACCGTGCTATAAAGTTCAAAATGGCGTCCATCAAAATCCCAGAATTTAACGGCAGTACTGACGATTGGGTAATATACCAAGAAAGACTAGAACAATATTACGCCGCTAATTCTGTAACGGATGAAGCCATAAAAGTAACTACGTTATTAAGTGTGATTGGCGTAGAACCATATAAACTGCTGAGGAATCTGTGCCATCCAGATCTTCCAAAAACCAAGTCATACGCAACGCTCACGGCCCTCTTAACGAAACAACATGGCCCCCAAATCAACACATGGGGCGAAAGAAGAAAATTTTACGAAGTCAAACAAGAACAGGATGAGACTGTGCTAGAATTTTATGCAAGAATACGAAGTATGTCAATTAATTGTAATTTTGGTAACAGCCTAGAAACGATCCTGACGGACAAATTCGTCTCTGGAATAAAGAAAGGTTCAGTATTAGACCGTATATATGAATAAGAAACGAATAAACCGCTGGAAAGTCTAATTACACTGGCCGCAAGAAGGGAAAATCAAGAAAACGACGAAAATGGTACTAATTAAGTTAATTACGTGAACAATAGTCAAGGAAAATATGGGCAAACGAGGCGGCAACACCGGTACGCGACGCCGCGCACACCAAACCGCCAAGATGGGCGGCGACAGGGTGACGTCAAGATGCGCAGACAGGCAAACGAACGAAGTGACAGCATGACAGCAGACAGAAGAGATGGTGCGAATCATGGCAGAGAAAATAACTTTCAATTCTCTAAAACGAAAACAAGTTGTAAACATTGTGGAAGCATGCATGCTCAACCATGCAAATACAGGGCATTCCAGTGCAACAAGTGTAAAAAAATAGGTCACTTATCTAGGGTATGTACAAAGGGATGTAACTATGTAAACAAAAAGGACAACAAAGGGTATGTAGAAGAGCATAATATTCGTTGTAATAACCGTAGGGAAAATGACTGTGATATTGAAACCAACCAGGATAGCGATCCGTTTCAAGTTTTTAGTGTAAATGACTGTAGACAAAGTAATTCTTTTAAAGAAACTGTAAAAATCGAGGGAAAGGACATAAATTTTATCATTGATTCGGGATCGGAAATAACTGGAATAAATTTTAATTGTTTTGAAAAAAATTTTAAATGTAAACATCTATTGTGCAAGGATGATACTGTGTTAAAATCGTATAATGGTTCAATATTTACACCCATAGGTTATTTTAATGTCAATGTGTTGTATAAAAGTGTGTCTAAAATTATTAAGTAACTTAATACATACAACTGTTGTATGTTATAGAGAATGGGGCTGCGAATATTCTTGGTCGAGATTGGCTTAATAAATTTAATATTCAGTTTAAAATGATTAATAATATTGTAGCGGACATACATACAAAATATAATTTTATCAACAAATTATTTTGTAGGTATTTGCTGGTACGTGCTCATGAAAGGGCAATAGAAAATGTGCATTGTATTTTAACCATCCGTTTACAGCTGTACCCTCTGACCAGGGGTCGGGAGTAATATAAAGTAATAAAAGCTAACAATTCGGTACAGGCAATAAAGCACGCCTCTAATTCCAGGGCATCTCTTAGACATATTGCCGACGCTTTTTGGGATTTTTCAATAAGGTAGTAAGAAAGACAGTTAGTTAATCTCAGCTAGCCATACGATACGCTCGGCACTCTGAGACCGCTCACAACCCGCTCCGTTGTAAATATTGTAACGTTTATGTAAATATATAGTTTAAATGTACATATAAACATTCATCTTTTCATTTCACTAAACACCCTATACACGACCAACACACCCCCAAATTGGTGACCCCGGTAAAAAAGGCGGACTGTTTCGAATTGTTTTTGTATAAGTGTTGGGGACATGCGAAAAGTTTACGGCTATAGCAGATCGCATTCACGATATTTTAGTGGAAAAGCCTAGGATTACGGTGCTGGCAGAGCCACAGGCAGACCAGGTAAAAGCGCTTTCTGCGAAAATAGAGAGCCTGCAGCAGCAAATCAGTGCTATCACGGAAAACACATATTCGCGGTCGCGAGACACGTCTCGTGCACGCGCACACGACAACACACGCGATGCTAGCCAGCCAAAAAAACAATACGACTTGTGCTGGTACCACTTTAAATTCGGTGATAAAGCGACGCAGTGCAGGCAACCGTGCAACTATAAAAAGACAAAAAACTAAGTGACCCGTCGGTATGCGCGGCTTAATACGACGGTAACAGTGTGTCAAAAGGCCGCATTTTCGTGACAGACAAAATAACAAAAGTGCAATTTTTAATAGACACTGGTGCAGATCTATGTGTGTACCCGCGAAGCAAAGTGCGCGGAAAATTAAAAAAGGGCGAGTACGAACTTTTTGCAGCCAACGAAACACGCATCGCTACATACGGCACCATAGCGTTAAGGCTTGACTTTTCGATGCGGCGCGATTTAACCTGGCGTTTCGTCATTGCTGATGTTGAGGTGCCAATTATAGGAATCGATTTCTTATCATTTTTTAATCTACTCGTCGATCCGCGCAATAAAAGAATTGTCGACGTTACGACGAATCTCAGTGCCATTGGACGTTCAGTGAACGACGACGTTTCGTCAATAAAAACAATTGTTGGCGAAACTAAATATCATAAATTACTCGCAGAGTATCCCGATTTAACAAGACCTGCGGTATTTAAAAAAGAGTGTGTCAAACATAGCACTGAACACCATATTAAAACGACTCCCGGGTCTCCTGTATATTGTCGACCGCGCAGACTCGCACCCGACCGACTAAAGGCTGCTAGAACGGAATTCAAGTTGCTACTCCGGCAAGGAATTATCCGACCATCGAAAAGCCCATGGGCGTCACCGCTACACATCGTGCCAAAAAAGAACGGAAGTTTACGACCATGCGGCGACTACCGCGCAGTTAATGCTCGTACGATCCCTGACAGGTACACGCCGCCACATATTGAAGACTTTACACAGCAGCTACATGGTAAAAATGTTTTTTCCAAATTAGATTTAGTACAAGCGTATAATCAAGTTCCTGTTGCGCCCGACTCTATCGAAAAAACTGCTATAACTACCCCGTTTGGCTTATTCGAATTAGTTTTCACCACTTTTGGATTACGAAATGCATCGCAAACGTGCCAAAGATTCATCGATGGAATAACACGAGATTTAGACTTTGCATACAATTTTATCGATGACATTTTTATTGCATCCGATGACGAAGAACAGCATTATCAGCATTTAAAAACATTTTTTGAACGATTAAGCCAATACGGAGTGGTTAAATCCGGCCAAATGTGTTTTTGGTGTAAGCGAAATTGAATTTTTAGGTTACCAGGTCGATTGTAATGGTATCAGGCCGTTGGCCCATCGTGTCGAGGCTATAAAAAACTTCGCAAAGCCACTTACAATTAAACAACTGCGACGTTTTTTGGGCATGATAAATTTTTATCGGCGTTTTATTTCTAACGCCGCGACGCTCATGCAACCTCTTCACGACCCGCCCAAAGGCGTGAAAAGCGGCAACACTCCGGTACCATGGACTGACGCAGGTGAAAAAGCTTTTCATGATATCAAAATTAATTTGTCAAATGCTACCTTATTAGCTCATCCGGCTGCCGGCGCGGCAATAAATATTACGGTAGATGCTTCCGATTTTGCATGTGGTGCCGTCTTACAGCAACGGGTTGATAATAGCTGGCAACCACTGGCATTTTTCACAAAAGCTTTTTCAACTGCCCAGCAAAAATACAGTGCATATGATCGCGAATTATTAGCCATATATCTTGCGGTCAAGCGTTTCAGGCACTCAGCAGAAGCTCGAGAATTTTTTATATATACCGATTATAAACCGATTACATTCGCTTTTAATCAAAAGCTGGAAAAATGCTCACCGCGGCAGTTTCGATATCTCGATTATATTGGTCAATTTACTACAGATATCCGACACAATAAAGGCGTCGATAATCATGTAGCACTTTCGAGAATCGAAGCAATTACGCGAGCACCCGATTACAAAACTATCTAATGTGAACAAAAAAAGACGCAGATTTAAGAGATATTTTAAATTTAAATTCGACTTCTCTTAAACTAAAAAAAAATATTTTCCAGAATTTCAAATAAATTTATATTGTGACCCGACAAATGATACCGTACGACCATATATTCCTGCAACATTGCGTAAGACTATTTTTGATTCACTCCACGGATTGTCTTACCCCGGAGTTCGCGCAAGTCAAAAATTAGTCACAAAGCGTTTTATATGGCCTTCTATCAATAAAGACTGTCGCGAGTGGGCGCGACATTGCATCGCGTCTCAAAAGTCACGAGACACGTTTCAAGCCCCGTAAAAGATTTTATAAGCCCAAGTGGTAGATTTGAGCATGTGCATATTGATCTCGTAGGACCATTGCCGATATCTCAGGGTTACAAATACGTTTTGACGTGCATTGATCGATTTTCGCGATGGCTGGAAGCTATGCCGCTAGCGGAAATCGATGCTGAAACGGTCGCGACAGCATTTTTAAATATTTAGATTTCTCGCTATGGCGTACCCTTGCGCCGTAACCACCGACCAAGGCCGCCAATTCGAATCTCAATTATTTAACGAATTTACGCGTTTAATAGGAACTTCACACTTACGAATGACCGCGTATCATCCACAGGCAAATGGCATGGTGGAGAGATTGCATCGGCAACTTAAATTCGCTATTAAGTGTCATGATAATGACAATTGGGTCGCCATGCTTCCAATTATCTTATTAGGCATTCGCACATCGTTAAAAGAGGATCTAGACGCAACCGCGGCAGATATGGTGTTTGGCTCTCCTTTGCGTTTACTTGGCGAATTTTTCGGAGAAGCAAGCAAAACAGTTAATTCTTCCGAATTCGCGAAAAAACTTCGCCAGCATATGCAAGAATTAAAACCAACACCCGGTACACGACACGGTTTTAACAAAACTTTTATTTTTAAAGACTTAAGTAGGTACTTCAAATTTTATATTTTTACGTCACGACGCTTCGAAAGGTTGTCTAGAACCTCCGTACGATGGACCCTTCAAAGTCATTGAGCGAGGCGACAAGAATTTCATTATAGGCATGTACGGCAAAAATGTAAAAGTGTCAATCGATCGATTGAAACCAGCTTTCGTTCTTCGCGATGTAGATAATCAACGATCGATTGAAACTTCCCTTAATTATAATGTTAACCCAAACAATGTCAATGATCTACCAATTGTAAATAATAACTTTCAATCTCGAAAAGGTAGAAATGTAAAGTTCCCAGACCGTTTTCAGGCTGGATTTGCATAATTAAGTACTCACTTATACTGCTTAGACATTAAGAAGTATTTAGGTATTACCTTTATCTGTGATTATTTTTTGTACAGTTGTATAGTTTTGAAACATTATTATTTCTTTATTTAAACCGCATACATTTTCTTCTAGGTATGTAATGTTATTATATTAACAGATTAGTTTTAAGCATTTGTATATTTGTATATAAAGATGTAAGAATCATGTAATTCGTTCTTCTTAATAAATAGCCCTTGATTTAAATATGACATTTTTTTTTCTTTTCTCTTTCGTTGTATAACCCTTGCGTTGTCACTGGTAAGGGGGTAATGTAGCGGACATACATACAAAATATAATTTTATCAACAAATTATTTTGTAGGTATTTGCTGGTACGTGCTCATGAAAGGGCAATAGAAAATGTGCATTGTATTTTAACCATCCGTTTACAGCTGTACCCTCTGACCAGGGGTCGGGAGTAATATAAAGTAATAAAAGCTAACAATTCGGTACAGGCAATAAAGCACGCCTCTAATTCCAGGGCATCTCTTAGACATATTGCCGACCCTTTTTGGGATTTTTCAATAAGGTAGTAAGAAAGACAGTTAGTTAATCTCAGCTAGCCATACGATACGCTCGGCACTCTGAGACCGCTCACAACCCGCTCCGTTGTAAATATTGTAACGTTTATTTAAATATATAGTTTAAGTGTACATATAAACATTCATCTTTTCATTTCACTAAACACCCTAAACACGACCAACACACCCCCAAAATATTGAGTGTCAAAATGATGTAAAAAAAATTATTGATAAATTTCCAGAAGTTTTTTGTAAAAAATTGGGAAAATTTAAATACGCTAAGGTCTCGTTGGAATTAAAAGCCGGAGCTAATCCTGTTTTTATCAAACCTAGGTCTGTTCCACTAACATACCGCAACGAACTTGATGCCCTAAAAACCATGGTGAAGGATGGTATCCTCACACCTGTGGAAATCACTGAATGGGCAACTCCAATCGTCACGGTAATCAAGGCAGATGGAAAACTAAGGATATGTAGAGACTACAGATTGACAGTGAATCGGTGGCTGAAGGAAGAGCAGCACCCGACTCCCCTAATCGATGAAATATTTGCAAAACTAAGTAATGGTGAGTATTTCACTAAACTAGATCTAAACCAAGCGTATAATCAGTTTGAACTTGATGATAATGCTAAAGAATTGTTGAGGTTAAGTACTCATTTAGGCATTTTTACGATAAATCGCATGCCGTATGGCATAACACCCGGAAGTAGCAAATGTCAACGTTATCTGGAGCAGATATTCCAGGGTATGGATAATATTATGTATATATCAGGATGATTTATTAATTACTGGTTCTAATAAACAGGTACACTTGGAAACAATGGAGAAGGTGCTGCAGAAACTGAAAGATGCTGGCATGACTTTACGCAAGGAGAATGTGAGTTATTTAAGGAGGAGGTGCAGTACTTGGGACATAGGATAAGCAGATACGGACTCCAGAAAGCAGAGGAAAAGATAAAAGCCATATGTGAAGCAGATCCCCCAACAAATCTGAATGAAACAAGAAGTCTAATAGGTATGATAAATTTCTATTCAAGATATATACCAAATCATGCAACAATTTTAAGACCGATATATAATTTGTTAAAGAAAAATGTAAAATTTCACTGGAGTAAAGAATGTCAAATGGCTTTCGACAAGATTAAAGAAATTATGATGTCAAACATGGTTTTGACACATTTTAATCCTAAATTGCCATTGTATCTTACTACTGACAGCTCAGAATACGGAGTAGCTGCAGTCTTATCTCATAAAATGTAAAACGGGCATGAGAGACCAATAAGCTTTGCATCTAGAACGTTAACAAAAGCAGAACAAGCCTATAGTACATTACACAAAGAAAGTACAGCTATTTATTTTGGAATTTTAAAGTTTTATCACTATCTCGCAGGTAGATTCTTCACGCTGAGAAGTGACCACAAACCACTCATTAGTCTGTTTGGAGAACATCATGGAATTCCAAAAATGTATGAAAACAGAATACAAAGATGGGCCGCAGTTCTGAATGGATTCAACTATAAGATTGAATACATCAAAGGCAAAGATAATACTGTGGCTGATTACTTTTCAAGGAAACCAAGTAAAACCGAGACTCAGCCAAAGGAAAACGTAAGTTATCTAAATTTCACGTCAAAAATAAATGACTGGCCAATAAACAATGAACAAATTAAAGAATATACCGCTAACGATGAGCAATTAAAAAAGATAATTAAATATGACACTGAAGAAAAATGGCCAAATAAAATCGAAGAAACTATTCGACCATATTTTTATAATCGTAATAAACTTGTTGTAGAAAACGGAATTTTAATGCGAGGCTTACATATAGTAATACCAAGAAACCTCAGAAAACAAATGCTAGACATGTTGCACGAAGGACATAACGGCATTGTAAAGATGAAAAGCACTGCTAGATCACTAATGTATTGGAAAAACATAGACAAGGACATAGAAAGAATAGCAAAACAATGCATTCCATGCATGTCAACGAAGCAGGCACCACCAAAAAGCATTCTGACACCATGGCCTATCGAAGATACTCCATTTAGCAGGGTTCACATGGATCTATGTGGACCTATTGAAAACACTATGTTTCTTATAATAATAGATTCGTTTACAAAATGGATTGAAGCGTTCCCAATAAAAAGAATAACAACAGAAGAAGTGATAGAAAAACTCAGAGAAACATTTGCCAGATTCGGACTACCACAGACTATGGTTAGCGACAATGGACGACAACTAGTGTCCGAAAAGATGCAATATTTCTGTAAAATGAATGGTATAAAACACGTAACATCACCACCAGGACATCAGCAGAGCAACGGCGCAGCTGAAGGTGCCGTAAAACTCTTTAAAAGCAAATTAATGACAATGCTAAAAGAGCCAAGAAACAAAAATGTTGCTTTAACAACACTGTGTGCGAGAGCATTACTAAATTATAAAAGCACCATTCAGAGTAGCACCGAAAGAATACCAGCTAACATGATGATGAATCGTGAGCTGAGAACAAGGCTAGACATAATGAAAACTACTGAGAAAACAAAAGGAATGAAAAAAGGAGCAGTAAGATTTAATATGGAAAAAGCACAAGAACGGCAAATTAAAAACTATAAAGGAAAAGACCGGAAAATACGAGTAGGAGAAACAGTCCTAGTGAAAGACTATAGAAAAACAAACAAAGTAGAATGGACCAAGGCAGTCATAGAAAAAACATTTCTATGTAGAGTGAAAGAAGGAAATCTGTGGAAGCGGCATTTAAACCAGATAAAACGGTGCCAGTGGGGAGACATAGGAGAAAAAGGTCATAATGATTGTCATAATAACATTAACCGTACTATATCTAAACATTCACAGAGACCAAAGCAAGCACATCCCAGTACCGTGTAAGGTACCTTCCCATTAAGGACCTTCCCATGATGGACCATGCAAGCCAATCCGACGGAGAAATCGCAGGACCATCAGCAACCCATGACAATGTGTCCAAGGACACCAGTGAGTACAGTGAAAACGAATCTCCATCTGGAGACAATCAAGTAAGTTGCGAGAAGTCATCGGAGACCTCACCCCAAAACAAACATGGGGCGGAGTACCCGATGAATGAAAAGGATACAGGTAACGATAGGGATAATATTGTAAAAAGGGCAAGCAAAAGAAAATGTACAAATGTAAGACCGAAAAGTCTTGTTAAAAGACCGAAAAAACTTAATGATTACATAATAAGTGATTCTGGAAGTAGCGACGAATTGTAAAATTGTAAATAAAGGTGTAACTAAGTAAAATCGTAAAAATGTGTAAATATAAATGTAAAAGTACAAAGTGTATGGTGGTCGATTGGGTATTATCGAAATATAAGTCATATGAGTGAAAGTGTCACTACAAGTGGATTTCATAATCGCGAATTCTAAAAATCGACCAGAATACATACCAACTTTTACAGTGGATATAATAGTAATGAAGTTACAGGAAACTTAAGGTGGAGGTGTGATGTATGCCACAAGACGGCAACGCGGCACTCCGTACCACGCAAGACTGGGTGCCGATGACAGCATCGAGCAACCAACGATGGAACAGGCCCCGCTCTACTACTGACCATCCTACCAACAACATCCAAGCTTACAAGCCCCAAGAAGATCGCGACCGCGTTTTATAAAAAATGTCCGTATCGTGCCTATATAATATCCTTGTAATCTGTGATAATAGACGAATAGTAATTGATCCCTGTGTTTCCCTAATTGCTAGAAAAGAACCCATACAAAACATGTAGAATTGTTATTTTGTGTATTTCTGTTAAATAAACCATTTTTCTAATATGCAGTTAACGAAATTCAAACGACACTGATAACTAAAGTCATGCAGACAGACAACAGTTTGCTAAGATCAGGAGTTTTAAACAAAAGTAAACACAACTATTTATACCTTTTTTTTTAATTTCAGTAAAAAGAAACGCTGAAATGCAATAAATCTGAAAACACTTAATATTTCCGAAACAGGTGAAGATAGGTATAGAATATTGTACATGAAATATGTCTAAAATTTTCTGAAGAATCTAAAAATTGAATAATATACAGGGTGTTGCATTTAAAATAAGAAAGTTGGTATTGGTGACTGTTACATGACACCCTCTATATAAAAAGTTTTTATTGAAAAAAATGCTCAACTAGAAATATCAATCGACGTGTTTAAGCATTTTTTCGGACACGCCCCCATGTATTTATTATCAAATTTATTCCATTTGGCTGATACACACTGTATGAAAATACATGTCGGATCTCAATTTCGACGCGAAAAGTCCCCCTACCCACATGAAGTGTAAAACTTATGGTTGCGAATACCTATGGTTCAAACTAAGATAGGAAGTTCACTTTTTTTTTTAAATGTTTGTCATCTATTACTTAATCAAAAGTATAAAGTCTGTTCAATAACGGCTGACCGTTACGTCACGACTAGTGCTCTATCTTTCTAAAATTCGTAAACTAGGTGAGATAATAAATTTGCTTCAATAATAATTGTCGTATAATTTTACGTCGAAAAAGTTATGTTTTCATTTTTGACAGTGACATTTTTAATCAAAATTTAAAAAAAATGTCACGGTATTGTGAAAAGAACACGCATTAATTTTAAAATTATTTGATTATTTTCAAAGAGAAAGTGATGCAGGAAAGACTCTTTTACCCTATAACGCAGTTTACGATGTAAATAGATATAATAAAGCAGGAATTGTGAAAACATAAAAAATATATGGCAATGTTTTTGTAAATACCTCTGCCTTTGTTTTGGAGAGTTTCTAATGCTTTGGGAGTTTCGTGTTCAACAATTCAATGAATAAAGGCATGTGGGCATGCAGGGATATAGATTTTAAGAATCGCAATAATGCAGCTATTTTTTCATCCCGTGGTCGATAACTTTTCGAAATTCATGAACATACCAGAAGAAAGCGTATTTATGTGATATACAGGGTATCCAAAAATGATGAGGAAACCATTTAGGAGATAATTCTAGACCGAAAATAAATGCTATCTCTTCCTATAACATTTTTTCGAAAATTGATTATTAAAGGAGTAGGGGAGAGTACCGTACCTTGGGACAGTTGTACCTTGGGACAAAAGCCATCCTGGCGCCTCCTCTTATTTGTTCGCTGTACTACTACAATAAATACAAGATCCCTACATACCAATGCGTCTACTTTTCTTCGTGACGGGATTCAGTTCATAAAAAAAGTTTGATTGACGATAACGCATATTCATCGAAAAAAGTAATTTAGTGTGCCTAGTTTACCAAGTGATTTTATTACTATAACGTGTATGTTTTGTGAGTTTTATTTACTGGTAAGTAACCTTTCCTCTTAGTGGGTAATATTTGCGCGTTATTTTGTTTTTATTCGAATCGGATTTTTTGTTTTAAAATGGCGACCGTTAAATTGTGCTGTGCTGTACCTTAGTACAATCCAGGGACTGTACCTTGGGACACAATATTGTACCTTGGGACATAAAAATAACCATGATATATTTTTATTGCAGGCTTTTCAAGATGCCTTGCAGTAAGACTGGTAAAACGAGACAACCAGTAGATCGTCAAGCATTAAAAGCTGCCGTAGAGGCAACTTTAAAGAAAAATCTGCATATTCGAGATACATATTTCTTTTAAGTTAGATTTTGCCTCTTATAATTTAGGTTAATATGTTATTTTTCCTTTTATATTCAGTTAAAAGTAATATTTCCTAAGTTACAGATGTTTATATTTTTTAAAATATAAAATAAATATTAAAAATTGAACATGTCTTTACTAATTTGAACTGTCCTAAGGTACAAATACATGTGTCCTAAGGTACGTCACTATGCTGAACCTCGAGACAATCAAAACATGAGTGAAAAACTACAGATTTAATATATAAAACTAAATGTAACAGAATGGGAAAAAAATCTGTCTTTAGCAAAAAAGAGTACAATTTACAATAATTCTAATTCGCAAATCGCTCTAATATACATACTTTTTGGTTAAAAAAATAAAATCTGATTTTTGTCCCAAGGTATGACACTCTCCCCTACATAAGTTACTAGAACAATAAATTAAACATTCAAATCAAAGGTTCAAAGTGACATCCTTCCTCTTCAATGCATAAGTTAATTCTTCTTAAAAAATTAAATTAATTTTATTAAAAAATAATAAATGAAAATGATTTCGTTTTCATCACATGCAAGCAATGTTATTTTAGCGTTTTTTCTCGAAAACGGTTGGATGAATCGAAACAAAAAAGTAGTATATACCTTTTTTATGTCAAAAAGTTAGGAGAATAAAATATTCAGTCAAAATGCGCATAAAGTGTAGGACAAAAAAGTTGGGACCATTCATATTAAAGTATAGGCTCATATGTGGCGCCCTCTACAAAATGCGAAAAAACGGTGGGCAAATTTGTATTCCTCATCCCGAAAAAGCCCCATATGCGAGATTTCGTCAAAATATTATAAGCGTATTGCAAGAAAACTACAAATAAAATTTAACTTTAGGATTTATTTTCGGTCTAAAACCTTAAATTTTTTGCTCATCATTTCCGGACACCATGTATAGAGCAGGTGAACACGTTACCATTCGCTCATTAAAAGTAAACCTTAAAATCATTAATTGTGTTGAAATATCCACTGGTTTATTAGAGGACTGCTTAAAAAAATTAAAATTTAAATGGCGTAAATATACAGGCGTTTCTTAATAGAGCAACCCCATATAGTGTAAAAACGAGTAGAATTTTTAAGATAATTTAAGAATAACGGCAATTCTTAATTTCCCTTTAAACCTGTTTTTCTGGATGATACCTTGATATACAGTAAAGGGTTTTTAGGTAAAGTTGGCAAGATGATATTTTTCATACAGATAAAAAAAATCGTCAGAGGGTGTACGGTATATTATTCTACGACATGCTGGTTCATAAAATGGATTTGTGAATAATGCAAGTTTGATATTCAAGTCTTGCCGGAAATCTGGTGATCATCATGATTCGATAAATACACTGAGAAAAATATTTAGCTATGATGGCTTTATATAAAGCAACTATGCCTAAATATTAGAGTAAATATAGCGCCAGCCCTAACGTCGTGTTGTGACTGCCAAATATATTAAGCAAAGTCTATTTAGTAATCATTACTACATGTTTTAGTAACAATATGATCCATGAAAACCTGCTCTTACTAGAAAATTTGGCTGCTTTAGCAAAATTGAATATTAGTAAGGAACACATATTGAATAGTCCTAGCCAGTTTATTTAGTAGGTAACTGTTGCATGATCGTGTAATATCAATATATTCGTGTGGTAATTATTGTATTGTCGTTTAGTAAAGGAGAATACTTGTTTAGTAATCACAGCATGATTGTTTAGTAATCACAGCATAATTGTCTATTTATCGCAGCATGATTGTTTAGTAATCACTGCTTCTTTGTTTAGCAAGTAGTTATACATTCCATAAATATGTGCTGTTCAAACGAAAGTTTTATATACCTACGGTAAGTTTTTTTAAACGCGGGCCATAAGGATTTATATAATTAATTTTGCACCCCCTGTTAACTTGTATTGTAATAAAAAGTTAAAAAAAAAGTTGGTGTGCATGTTTTAAACTGAGGACATTTTATACTTAACGTTAATACGTTTTTAGCGACAAACTTCAATGAAATTAAAGAGATTATTCAGATTTTTATTCTAATAAATTGTATTTATTACAAAAAAGACATATATTATTTAAAACTGATTAAAGTTTATAGCTAAAAAAATTTACTCTTAAATTATGCCCCATCTAATTTTTTTTTCTAATTTTTTATTAGAACAAAAGTTAACAGGAGGTACAAAATCACATAAAAAAACAACGAATACTTTAGGTAGGTACAGCACAGGCATACAGAACTGAAAAATAATGCGCGTAATGCGTATCGCGTCACACAACTATCTCGCGGAAGATACGATTACAGATTGGACTTTTGATTTTCCTGATGTCCGAGTGGCAGAGCAAGCGCTTTCTTATTGGCTGACGTTCAACCGAATTTACCCTTTCCTACATCCAAATAACGAATCTTAATAAACCGTTTTGCTCTAGTAGAACCGCGATCATGATACAAAGAAAGAAAGATATGATCGATCGTATTCCCAATTCGGTCCGGTCCGCGCAATGACGTCATGTGGTGCTAACGAGATTTAAAATTAAAATTAAAATAAAAATAATTTTCTGCTTATGCTGACATACATTTTATCTTTTAAATGATTACAATAATTGTAATTTACTTATTTATTTTTACAAAATCATAAAAAAATACGCTATATTTTTTGGTCCTTCCACCTTAAGCAATAAATTGTTTGAAAAAAAAATTGGTACAAATGTGCAGTCTTAAACATTTTTAGAAAACAGTTTCGAGCCTTAAATTACCAAAATCAATTAATTTGCTTATTAAGATTTTTTATGCTATATGAAACGATAATATTTTTGGAGATGTCTGTTTATAAATTTATATTGTTAACATTTGACCAGTGGAGGACTGGAATCATTTTCCCCCGGTGGCTACATGACCTCTATGGCCCCAACCCTCATTAAGAAAATTTTTTGAAAAAAAAAATGGTTGTTTAAATGTTTGGACCAATTGGCCCCTAAAGACCTTCTGGCCCCGGTGGCGATGGCCACCCGGCCACCCGCTCCAGTCCGCCACTGCATTTGACTATAATTTGACCAAGGATAAGGATGTAAAAAACTCATTCAGACATTTAAAAAAATATACTAGGGCTGGTAATTATCATAATAGTAATAAGAGGTACATATTAACAATTATTAAAAAATAAGGCACACATATAACAGTTTATTATTTTAAACCAATTTCGTCAAATTAAACTTTTTTACCTCACCTATGTACGAGGAAGAGAACAATTTTTTTAAGCTAAAATTTTAAATATTTTACATAGATTTGTATCATAAATATGTAGGTATATACTTTTTGCAGATAATTATAACAAATAAAAGCTGTCATATTATTACTTATGCATAACGCCACTGCACAACGCATATTAACAACTAATTGTCAATAACAAACAACAATAATAATCCAAAAAAACACTAAAAACCTCTTTCTGTATAACAAATAATAACAATAGTACATAAAACCAAACGTAGGTTATACGAAGCCCGCCAGAAAATTATCACCACATGACGTAAGCAGCTGTCGATTTGGCTCCGCCCACATGCGCAATGTCATATCTCTTCTTTCTTTGTATCATGAACCGCGATCGAGCTATCATGGCTTTAAGTACCTGGCAAAGTGCATCAGGGTTACGATTAAAAATTGTAACGCTAGGAGTGCTAATTCAGATAGCAATAATTACTTAGCCGTTTAAGTTTATTTCTTTATAAAATTATTTAGCTGGTATAGACATAATAATATAGCAACAGTTAACAAATATGTTGTAATAACAGCACTTTAAGATTTCTAAAACCCAGCAAAATATATACTGCAACGACTACAAGATCATCATGTCACCTTTAAACAATACTTTAACTAATATAGCGGTTTATTTAGTAACAGCTGCTAAATTTGTCCAGCCCGATAACTTAGGAAACTTCATTTTCTCAGTGTAGTGAAAACTTTGAGGAATGGTTTGAAGAAAAATTGTTACCATACTTGGAAAAATCGTCGCTTATTATTACGCCACCTATGATTCTGATGGTCTGGTCAAAAAGTTTACTTAATGCATGGTTAGAATAAAGACACATTCTGGTTTCACCATTTGCAATGAAGGATAAGATCTTGATAATAGTGAAGCAGCATATCTCACCCATACGTTACAAATAATCTAGAAAGCGCTGTTTATTTTATTTTTTAATTATTTTTATTTTATTTTAATAGGTTGAACGAACTAGCATTGCAAGATGGGCATCGAGTTTTAGAAATTCATCCATATCATTGCCACTTTATCGGATCGGAATGTAAGCGCTATTATGATGCAAAGATATGTTGTTTGCATTCAGTAACAAATGACGTAGTTTTGGGTCTGCAGAATGAACCCATAAAAAATGTAACATTAAAAAAATGGAAAAATTATGTAACACACACTAATAAAATTATAAATGATGTGCGTCAACAAGAAAGATTTATCGATGCTTCAGATACTCTACCATTAACTTGGATAAATCTGATGATGAACCTTGAGGAGATGATTTGTTTTAATTGTTAAAAAACTGTATTTTGTTGTGTCGTTTTTTATTATATTATTTTCTTCTTTATGACTTTATAAATAAGATGAAAATATTTGAAACAAAATTTGCTGATGCACTAGACAAAAAATATGATTCAATTTTAAATTTTATAAATGAGTTTTATTTATTTTTCAGTAAATTTAAATTAATTAAAAATTTCATTTCATTTTCAAAAACAAAATGTAAAAAATTATTTCTGACTTCATTAACAGTGTAAAAATAATAATTAAAAATTTGAAAAAACGGGCTTGTATTTACTTGTTTACATGCATCCGTCTCGGGAGATCAAGCCCAAGAAAAATCATAACCTGAACCACCGATACATCAAACTGACTGAATTAATACTTTAGACTTTATACTAGCACAATGGACCGCGGTTGGAAAAGAATGATCTTACGTATAGGGGAGAGTGGTCCACAGTGAGACGTTTTTTGGTAACTCTAGATTTTTAAAAACTGGTTAAACATTTATTAAAGAAAACAGGTTTATAATGTAAAGTAACCTTTATTTTCCTAAAAAGCATAAAGAAAATAAACAAAAACTTAAAAACTTAAATTCTAGAAATATTTATTATTGACATTGCATATAGTCTCATTGTGCCCCATGGTGGTCTACAGTGAGACTTAACGTGGTCCACAGGAAGACAACCCTTTATTGGTCATCTAGCTGACCAAAATTAACTTCAAATTGGACACTTTGATTTTGTCTTTTTGTTTTACCAAATAATGCTGGAAATGGCAAAATCATTACGATGTCTTCAAACAAAACAGTAGCAACTTCTGGAACATTTGGGTAGACGAATTTGTTTGATCTATTTTTTCTTTGCAAACAACTTATATCATATTCAGATTCATGGGGGATATTGTTTAAAATTTTTCCAATAAAATATTTGGTTGATTATTTTTTCCCCGAAAATTTTACTGCTTACCTGCCTTTTCATTAAAAGTCTTGTGTGCTTTCCCAAAGTGTAGTTATAGAAGCTCTAAAACTCATTTTAGATAAATCCGGTTGGCAATCTTATTGGCCATCCTGTAAATATCTTCAATGTAATTCCAGACTCTTTTCAATCACAATTTACCTTGCTACCCAGGTAGCAGAGTCACGTGAATTCACCTGATTTTGACGTTGATATGTGGTGATATTTGGTCGAAAATTATCACGGGTCTTAAGTTACGTCATTTACACGTCGAATTTGATACCTATTTTAGAGATGTTGAAATAGTTCGTATATATCACGTCATTACGTCCCTAATTTATTTCTATAAAAGCCTAATTTAATGACTTAATAATATAGCTACGTAAATTTAACTGAAATAAGTATACATACAGGTATATAGAAAAAAAATATCAGATTGATCATCGTAAATATTGTAAATAGGTACCTATATATTGAACGATAAATAATAGGGAGATGTCAAACAAAAATATACATAAGTATTTTAGAATATTTTTATAAGATAACTTTAAGACATATTTTTGTAATTAGTCGAATGCTATAAAATTTAATTTACTTGTCGTCCTAAAAAGGACAATCACAAAAAATGTATACGTATCATATATATGCACAAACACAAATGTTCAGATACTTAGCGATGCAGGTATACAAATAACAGTAGGTACCATGACAAATAACTAATTTCTAAATATTTCAATTTCCCGCTAAAAATTGACAATTGACATTGCCCTCGCCCACGCTTGTCACCCACGTAGACGTTTGTCTCATTTACCGCTTTAGTTAGGTGGCATGCGCGACATTTTGTTTATTCGTTTCTTTTGTGTTTTAATAATTGGTGTTTTCGGTTTTATAAGTGTTTCAATTCCTTTGTATTATAACCGTAATGATGGCATAGTTATGTAATCTGATTTTGAGATCATTAGTGTAGTAAAAATTTAAAAAAAAACTATCGTTTTTACAGATTATTTATGTGTTTAATTTATCAAACATCCTAGAATAGAAGCTCGAGTTTCAACCATGTCAAAATTTGAATAGCTTGCCTTCGATTCAGGTATCATTATTTTTGAATTCAATGAAGTAAAGAACGCTGAAGACCCTGCAATCGGAGCGAAAATGTCAGCATTTATTACTTTGACACGGTTAAAACCAATAATTTACCATGCTATCCCTACTCGGGAATAGGTCTTTTTGAGGTGTACAATATACGTCTTATTAACGTGTCCGGAATGACGTCAATTCGCTGTGACATATTGCCGTCATATAAACGTTGATTGCCCGTCACTTTTTTGGTGACTTCGACGAGAATGGGTACGTCTTTTCTGCGTGTAAATGACGTGTATTTGCTACCTGGGTAAGGTCTGATGTGACACTACTTTTAGTTCGGTTGCCTTTCTCAATGAAAATCCTTCATCCATAACCAGTTTTACGGCATTTTTCATCTGGTTTTCTGAAAAGGACCCCATGGTAGTTTTTCCTTTTCTATTTCTTGCCATTCTCTAAAAAAAATAGTTTAAAAGATAAGAACTCCAACCTTCTTGCGCATGGTGGGACACGGTGAGACACGTCTCAGTGTGCCCCACCTACTGTTGTCTCAGTGTTCCCCACAAGCACCATATTTAAAAATCATGTAATATTTTGTAATGAACCCGAAGTAAAAATAATATCGCAACGTAAATGAACACACAAATACCTAAACTTTACTTACCACCAATCTTAAAGTTCTAATTAAAAGCACGTCAAAACAGCTTTTCGAAAAATTACTTTTGCGGTAAAAATTTGCATATACGCCGCTCTACAGATAAAAACAAACTGAACTGAAACAAGAATTCGTTGGTGGATCTGGCGTGTAAAAGCAAGCTTGCGCATGGCGTGACGTAAAAAGCGGGGTTTCCAGAGCCTCAGAAATTGTACTGTCTTACTGTGGAACATATCTCACTGTGGACCACTCTCCCCTAACCAAAATCTCATTCGAATAAAATAACGAAGTATAATTTTAACGCCACATTAATTCAACTTCTAAACGTTTCAAATAACACTTAATGAGGGTAAGACATCTCAATTTTAATGTAAATGAGTTTTCTCTTCTTTAAAAAGAGTATATTTATATGTATATGTATTCAATTGCTTGTATGTACCGACTACAATGAAATAATCAACCGTATTCAAAGACCAGAAGTATGATTTTAAAAATAAATTGTACTAAAAAAAAATATTAAGAATTTAAAACTTTTCTTTATCGCTACTGTCAATAATGACTGCTTCCTTATCAGTGTTATTTTAACATGTGTTTTCGTCACCTTCACATAATATACACGGCTCAGAAAACCTAAGATTATTCTGAACACATTTGCAATGGATGATTTGAATCAAACATTGTGATTTTACAAGAACATATCAAATTAATGATCTCAAAGAGAAATGTTTTCGGCCATAACCAGCATAGGTTTAATTTATTACTTTCTTCTATCTATTCGAAAATTATTGGATCTAATGGTGCGGGTGTAGCAATATGTAATGTTATCCATATTATTTCTTGCAAACATGCCCGTTGAACTGAGGGGTAGAAACTATGTTTTGTCGACGGTAACTGTTCTCAATTTATATGTGATTTAGTGAAGCACCGTCACATTAACTCTGAAAGATTTATTAAATTTTCATAACGGCTGTATACAAGACAGATAAAATGTGGTAAATCATCCATTGATATATTATCTGGATTGATGCCCTGCTGTCCAAATTTAGCGAGATATTGCACATTTAAACTTTGTCAAGTACTATTTCAAATTTTAAATCAAATCCTTCTTTACTGAAATGTATTCCATTAATGGAACTTCTCCAATATTTTTGTAGTAAATAAAAGCAATTTACAGAACATTAATTTTAAGAACTGTTGTTATGACTATGGCTTTGTAGAAAACACAATAATGCCTACAAATACCGTGTTAAAACGTCAGTTTCTGTTTATGGAGCTCGTTTTTTTAAATTTTATTTTCCATATCGGCCGGTTTTAACAAAATATTGACTTGGGATTTTCTCAGATGCTTAAGTTATTAAAATTATATTGTTGCATTAAAATCTTTTTTAAAAAAATGCATACTTGCAAGCAACAACGTGTCTAAACTAAGACCGACATATTAATTTGGAAACATGCAGCGACGCGCTACGTATTGCGATAAGACGCCGAACTATAATGGCATTGGTGCTTGCCGAGATAATATTTGTGGTGCATGAAAATTTAGAGCGTCACCTGCTTTCTGGCTCAAAATTTAAAATCTCAATAAGAATAACTTTTATTTATATATATTTTTTGACTTATTTGCGTTTTATTTGACAGATAAACTTTTTTTTAACATATTTTTAAAGTAAATATGTTTCTTATGTGTTTATTAGACTATCAAAAGGTATTAATGGTTAATTATTTACTTTTTCGCATAAAAAAACGCTTTATATGAAACTAAAATTAGATTTCTAACGTTAGTAGTTTTCGAGACATCTCAGAAACTTTATTTTTACCTTCAGGAGTTGCAGAAGGTTTGGCCCCGCCCTCCGAAAGGTCCAACAAGGGTTTTCATATATAAAAATATGTACCTATTTAATTAAAAAAATTATGTCGCCAACTTTAATCATTTAGTTACCCACAGACCCCCAAATTTTACCGTAAGCTTATCTACTATAGTGCAGCCTAGATTTTTCATAGTACCATTTTTATAAGGACCCCATGGGCCCATTAAAAAAGTAAAATGTTTATTCCCCATAAGGCCTGTGTATTTAAAATAATATTCTTCTTTTTGCCATTTTTATAAATGACCTGTCCAACTGCATCAAGTATTCAATGGACCTTCTGTTTGTTGATGACTTCAAGATCTTTAGACAAATCACTTCATTTCAGGATTCTTATAAATTACAGATTGACTTAGACTCAGTTTCAGTTACTAAATGGTTTAGGAAGAATGGAATGTCTCTCAATGTTGATAAATGTGCTATTGTGACCTTCACTAGGAAGCAAAATTTCATAAACAATCAATATTTTCTTGATAATTCAGAGTTGATTCGGAGGGATGAGTTTAAGGATCTGGGAGTTTATGTACAGGGTCTTCCAACGAGGACTGAACAGGGGCTCATTTTTGAGCTTCCTTGTATTTAAAGAAAAATCCAAAATAGCCAATCGATGTACTTTTTCCTGCAGAATTCAAAAACGAAACCAAAAATTTATTTGAACTAGAAACAAAAGAGTTACGATGTGGATAAGGTATTTTTTAAATGGAACATAGCTTTTTTTATACGATTTTTGGAACGAGTGATTTTTTTTGTCCGCTCTGATTAAAATATTTAATATTGTGACAGCTATTTTTACTAAATTTTAATGTTTTATCCAGTATAATTTAACTTTAACCTGTTTGAAACACACTAGATAATAAATGTATAATCACCTTTGAATCCTTCAAAGTAATTTCGGCAATATTATAGTAAATTTGTAAAATTTTTTGACAGCCACATATCGACGTTGTGTACACGGACATCAGTAAGGCGTTCGACAAAATTAGTCATTCCATCTGATAAAGCGTCTTGCTGATGTTGGTGTGCATAGGAGCTTGCTGAGATGGAATTGGTCCTATCTCAGTGATAGACGACAAATTGTTTCCGTTGGTGGTTTTTACTCTGAACGTTTCGACATGCCACCTGAAGTTCCTCAGGGCTGTCACCTTAGTCCCTTGCCTTTTATCATATACATTAATAACATAGAACAATGCTTTAAATTTTTTAAATTGTTAATTTACCTACGCAGATGACATAAAAAAAATTTTTTTCGAATAATCAGGGATTGCGATGGACTGCAGGACGATCTTAATGCCTTGATAACCTCTATGAAAGTGAGATTTTATTTCTTAATCTAGATAAGTGTGTATCGATTATGTTTACCAAAAATAAAAATGTACATAATATTCGTTATACTATTAATAATAGTGATCTTAAATCGGTCAATGAAATACGTGAATCAGGTGTTATAATGGACACTAAGTTAAGTTTTAGCTCTCACATTGAACCAGTTGTGAATAACTGTAACCGATTTGTAGGATTTATTATAAGAAATAGTTTAAATTTTAATAATCCTTAACCAGTTCTAAACTTGTATTACGCGTTTATATTTAGTAAATTTAATTTTGCATCAGTTATTTGGAACCTTCAGTACGTGGTATACCATATTTTTCAATTCTTATCATGTAAGACAGACATACTTTAGTCAATAATAACTATAAACATATGGCTGTCTTTAGGCTTGGAAATGTTCGAGTCTATAATTAGATTTAAAAAATATGTAAAATCATTGCTGTGAATTTACTTAAAATTTTATGTTAACATAAATGTATGCCCTTACTTAATTTAAATATTATTAATTCCTACTAGCCAATACCATAACGTGGATGCTATATTGGGCTCAGTGCCTGTTGTATCCCTTTTTGTAAATAAATAAATAATTTACTAAAATTTTCCTATATAAAGGTTTAAAAAAGTGACCTGTCCATAATTTAGGTATTATATTCATCAAGATTATTTTCTTTACCATTTATCGTTATCATCACAATACAAGTAAAACACCTTGAATTAAAACTAATGAGATTTTATTACAAAATAAATATTTATATGTACATTTATATACAAACACGAGATCAATAATTTAATATATTACGCAATATTTTTTAAATCTATTTCTTCTTTTGTACTTTGTTCAGTATGTTTTACTGTTTCATCGGTATGTTGATAATTTTTGCCTTTGAGCATCAACTGGATTTCATCCAGAGTTTTCCCTTTGGTTTCAGGAATTAGGAAAATTGTAAATAATACAGTCAGAAAGCTACAGGCACTAAATATATAAAACGGAACATGAATTCCGTAGTTGTCAAATAAATATGAGTAAAGAGCGATTGATGCAATCCCTGCTACTACATATACAACATCAGCTATAGTCATTCCTATAGCTTTAATTGTGGTTGGGAATATTTCCGCAGTTACTACTATAGGCACTAATCCTAAACCTATTTTAAAAGTACATGCATAACTCATTACGCACGCGGCTGGTATCCAGCTCACAAAAACTACGTCGTATCCTAAATTCTTCAGATGAAAATAAACTGTCATCACTGTCAACGCTATTCCTGTTGAGACACCGGATACAATTAGTAAAAATTTTCTGCCAAATTTATCTATGAACGCTGATGCTGCTGTAGCGCTAATTAACATTATGGCAGCAAAAATAATGGCGGCTGTTGAAGGTTGAATATAAACTGAACCTGCTTCATTTAAGATAATGTGAAGATTCATGAGCATTACGCTTATGCCTATTAAGTGCTGTGCTCCATTTAAAATGAACATTATAAACAGGGCGTATCTGTTACTGCGAATCAGAATCAAATCTTGTGGTCTTCCTTTTTCAGCTTTTTGTCTTTCTACTGCCTTTTCAATTTCTTTTATTTCTTTGTCGACATTTGGATTAGCTCTTAATCGATGTAGAGATTTTTTAGCTTCTTCGCTTTTGTTCTTATAGACGAAATAATACGGCGATTCCGGCATGAATGGGAAGAATATAAACTGAGTCGTGGTTAAAAGTATTCCAATAGTAGGAACTACATAGTATGGAGCCAAAGATCCAAATGTATAAACAATTAATATCCCTGTAAGCATCATTAAATATATTAAAGCGGAAAGGAAGCCTCTAATTCTATGATCAGCTATTTCTGCTATATACATCGGGGCAGCAACGAAGCACATGTCGCCAGCCATGCCAGCAAAAAACCTGGCCACAAAAATCCAAGGTAATGTGGTTGCAAATAAAATTAAAAACCAACACGCGCATCCCAATATTGCAGATAATATCATGGATCTCTTTCTTCCTAGGTATTCTACTCCCAAAATTGTAAATGGTAGACCTGCGGCGGCTCCAAGAAGGTTGATGGTTTCCATAAATTCACCATCTGCTTTGGTGATGTTGATGTGGGTTTCATTGCTAAGAAAATATGGTACCATGGGTGATGTCCATCCATACGTCATTCCATCTGATATGGCCATGAGTGTACCTGAAAAAATTAGTTCTTATATTATAAAAATATATTTTTTGGAAATTATTATAATTGCACTAATAAAGATTAGGCAAATCAATATTTACTTCGTGGATGTTCGAAACAATAGTATAGTTTTAGAAGTTCAAGTACCCAGTTGGATTCAAATATTTGACTTATTTTATTAAAAATAACCTTGCGTTGTGGGAATAACATGTACGTGCTAAATACATTGGAAACTGCCGATCACATGAAATTAGCATAAAAAAATGCTAAAATGTCACTAACGTCAAAAATGTTCTACCTGTGATTTTTGATTTTATGAGGTTTTCTAAAACAATAATTCACAGTATCAAAGAAATTACCCTGTCGCACTTCCATTGTCTTTATTGTCTAACATATTTACATCATATATATTTAGCGTATTTTAATAAAATATATATCTTAGTTCCTATAAATTATAAATGTTCACTTTTAACTGCTTAATATTAATACATGATCGCAATAAAATAACGTTTTTCCGAAAACGGTTAGGATTAGCGACATGAATGAAGAGTACTTAATTTTTAGTCAATAGTTAAAGGTATGTAAAAAACGTTGTCCAAAGTTTTCATCATACAGGGCGTAAAAAAAATTGGCACATTAATGTCACAGCTATTCCGTCCCTGCAGCTGTGAGTAATTCGCAACACTTTCTGGGATAGTAATTTGAAGGGTCTTACCTGGTATAGATCACATGAAAAAAAAATTGAAATATACCTGTTGGTTTAATAATTATGTGTCAAGGACTTAATTCCATGGGAGCCCATATCTTCGAAGGGGAGGTCGATACGAAAGAAGTTTATATGAACTTGTAGTATTCTTTTCACGTGTTTTTTCATATCCGGGAGATTTCCCACATTTTTTCCCGGACACCCTGTATATTTAAGCATTTTTAGATACCTTTTTAAAATCTCAGAAGCTTTAGTTAATAACATACCTAATCATGAAATCATTTTTTTTATATAAAAGCATTCCGAAAAGAACTTTCAGTACCTAACTAATAAAGTTACACATTAAAATTTTTTATAGCTTTTGACTAAAACATGGAACTTTCGATTTCGTAACTTAGATTTGACGTTTTTCATATAGGGAGTTTTTAAAATTGTGCCCATCTGGCCGTTTAGAAAAATGTGCATGAGTCAATTTTCGTAAATGGTACACCCTGTGTTTTATCTTACTAAAGTGTAGAGAAACAAATTTTCTACCTATGCAAAGCCGGCATTGCAAAAATAATATCTTGCACAAACAGAGATTTTAAGATTTTAAAAAATGTTCATAATTCCAAAACTACTAAAGATATGAATAGTGGCATATTAAACATTTAGATGGCAAATTTGATTATAAACACGTTCGTAAGATAAAACACAGGGTGTTTAATTTGCGAAAATTTATTTATGTCCATTATTTATTTAAATTACTGGGTTAGCACAATTAAAAAAAAAACTGTTAGAGAAACGTATAACCTAAGAACCCATGGAATCTAAAGAACTATTAGAAGAAGTAATCCATGTTTAAAGTCGAGTTAAAAGTATGGGGGCGGTTTCTACCTCAAAAAGAGGGGTAAATTTCAGGAAGACACGAAAGGAGTAGGTATACCAAACTAAAAATAAACGCAGCCCCAGTTCTGTATTTTTTCAGCAAATGAAGAGGCTTTCTAATACGAAATTTATTTCAGTTAAAAATTATATCCTGTATAATATTATAAAAGTTCAAATCAAATGCCTGCTACCCAATTTTGAAAAAGATAACTGTACTCGTTTTCAAGATCTTCTAATAGGCCGCTCAACGTGAATCACTCTGTATAAGGCTTTCAATATGTAGGTGAAAATTTGATTAAAAAAAATACTACAATATATTTCTTGACAAAATGTTGATGAATTTGTTAAATAATGGTGGGCAGTGAAGTGGCACTCCGGGAACCGTCTCGAGACGATAGTACGTAGTACGTGAAAGTGCGGCCCGACGAATGGGAAGAGGGGGGAAGATCTGCTGGTATTATATAAAACTTAAATTATGTTTGTTCGGAAATGAACATCGATTTTGAAATGAGGTCTTAAATCAAATCAAATCTAATACAGCTTTATTATCACAAGAACTGACTCTCATTGACAAAGCATGGTTTAAAATTTAACGTAAAATTATATAAAAAACCTTAAATTAATTTGGTAAGTACAAACATTTTAAAAATTCCTCAATATAGCAGCTGGAAGCTGGCCATTTAGTTTCAACCAGCGCCACAGAACACACACACACACAACAGTCGACGTAATCCAATTAATAACACCATACAAATACAACAGAACATCTTTAAGTTAATGATACCTCAAAATATTCAGTCATATCGAATGGAATGTTTTCTCAATTAACAACTTTTTTAGCTCTCTCCAAAACTAAGGCAAAAGAAGGAATGGGTAGAGCTATGATATGCTTGCTTTGTGGCAGTTGCTGAGGGAGTTTAAATTTCAGCTTTAAACTTTCTGTGTGTTAAATTTATAAAACGAGGTCTACAGGCACCGGCGTATACACGGGGGGGGGGGTAATGGGGGTAATCACCCCCCCCCCCCCCCAGATTACTTAAGCGTTGTTTAATTTTTGTCCTTACTCCTTAAAGTTGCTATTATCAAGTATCCTAGCCAGGCACGTGTAGCTAGGGGGGAAGGGGTACAGGGGGCCTGGCCCCCCCCCTCCGAAACTCGAGCTCTGATTTCGGCAACATAGGCAACACATTTCCTACACTATTACATTTTCTTCACCTCAATTATTACCGGGTTTGTTTTTGTGCTTTTCTTGAGGATTTTGTGTTGTGTTTATTATTTTTCCCACTTGAAAACCAAGCACCATGAAACAAAAAAGGGCGTGGCACCCAAACATTTTTTGCCTGCGGCGCTTTTCTTTTGCTCCAATGGCGCGATCCCGGCGCCCCCCCCCCCCCGAGAAGAAATCCTGGCTACGTGCCTGATCCTAGCCTATCGATTACCCCCCCCCCCTCCAGACGCATGAGCTGGATACGCCGGCAGGATGTTCTGCGACCCACATGACAAATGCAACTTATTGCTCTTTTCTGCAAAACAAACACCGATCTGAAAAGGTACTGAGCGCAAAACTCCCAGAAACACATTGTACCGAAGGTGGCTCTCTACAAGTGCTTAGGTAGGAAGATCAATTTTCCATATAGATAGATAATGCTACCAATAGGTCGAGAAAAGCTGAAATTCTTAATTTTTTAACCCGACGTTATAGAACTAATATGCATTATACTATGTTTCTTGACAAAATGGAGACCGGCAAGGGATATGTATAAAAGTTGCACACTGGTGTGAATTTCTTATTTTCTTAGTAAAACGTTTGATCAATTCTTCCATCTAAATCTACTTTAAAACTACTTTTTTACTAGGTTCTTTTACTCCTAGACTTTCAGAAGACTACATGGACGACCATTAATTATTTTAACTTCTATTAATTATGATTTATCTTAAATTTTACGCCTATATTGTTTTCTTCATACTTTACTTCCTCACACTATTCTTCGGCCCACTTTTTCTTTAAATAAATTGAGTCCTTATGACGGTTTTTCCTACACTGCTATGCAGTTTGAATTTCTACCTCTACGATTTCATGTTTGTTTTATGATATCTTTTGCATTTTTGCTTATACTTTAATACACTTATTCATATATATTTATTCATTCATAATTTACCCCTATATTTTCTTTTCATTGCTGATTAACTTCTTGACTAGACATAATATGGTGGAATTGTACAATAATAATAATTCTCAAAGAGAACTGGTATAGTGTAAAAATAGAAACAGACACAAAGTCTCGGTCTAAAAATTAGATAATAATATATAAAAAGCCGATTATACTTATTTCGCCCCTTCGGGCATCATCAGATCAAAATAAGCAACCTAATTAACGTAGATTATTACACAAAACATTTAAAATGAAAATCCATACTTTGCGGTTCTAAAATTGAAAAATACTTTCACTCTTTATTAAGTTGTAATATAAACAATACAAAACAAAATGTCAGATTAGATTCCCCCAGTACCCCAAAAATCTACGTTTCCTCTTTTTTTGACATTACGAATTCCACAAATATGTCAACTCTTATTAAATTTTTACTCTGTCTTAAAGACATATTGCTAATTTATAACAAGTTTTATACAAAAGTTATTGAAATACTCTCGATACCTTCTTGCTAGAAGGCCTTTTCCTCTTCCTCATTTTGTTTGGTTGTTTAATAGTATATTAACGTACCTACACGTTTTAAAAAGCATCATTTTATAGCACGCGTCCATGTTAAAAAACGAGCCGCTTGCGGCGAGTTTTATAACGGGACAAGTGCTTAAAACAATTTTTTATCATAGTAGCCTCTGGACAACAAAAATTATTTTGCGAACTGTAATTTTTTGATTTATTGACCCATTTTCACCACGCTATTCTAAAGTTATTTTAGCGATATGAGATTTGAAATTGGACGGAATACGTTGTGTGATCCTTGTACATTCGGTACATATACAGAGCGTTCGGAAATTCGGGCGATTTTGCTACTTTTTTTCCAATTTTAAAAGACGTGATTTTACGTCACGGCATTGCAATTTAGTATAGGGAAGATGGAAAATTCAAATAAAGTTAAAGTTAAAATCGACATTGGAAGGTTAGTAGATTGAATTTTGGATAGGATTTGGCAGAAAATGATAGCTTGAAGCATCTACAAAAGTTTGTTTTATATATTCCAACATACATGACTGTTATCCACATAGAATAAAAAGTAGGTTATCAAGCTATTCTTCCTCTGCGAAAAATGGGTTTTCTCGTAAATCACAAAGGCCGCGCAAGTCAATGAAATAAAACATTTAAATGTTACCAACATCAAATAAAGAAAAAACGCGTATTGAAATAGCTTCATTACGATACGCAAATGCGTATCGTAATAGACTTGTTATGATACCAAATTAGAAAAATATCCTTTAGCACATGCTTAGCATGTTTTAACTTTTCTCAACTTTTTTAAACATGTCACTTCTACTTTACAATTTTTCAATGCCATAAAAGCTCCATTAAGGTTCTATACCATTTTCTCTTCTGCTAATACCATCAGCACTACATAAATTTCTGTCTCCTGATGATGAACGGTTCTACGTTCGAAACATGTAGAGACCCCTAAAAGAATTTCTATGTTCTATTAAATTTTGTGGAGGAAGACTTTTAGTTTTTTTTTTCTTTCCTACAAATAAATAATAGTTTTGTTGCGCGTTATTTCATTTTTTTATTAAAAAAAATGCTCTCTCCGCCTTTGACGTAGGTCTATTCTTTTTGATTGACATAAAAATTATGTGACATTTTTGTCAATGTCCGAGCGATATTATATATTTAAATTTCTTACATAAATCATTGAATATCAAACTATATAAGAATGACGGATGTCCGAGAAAAGTTGACAACCCATTTTTTGACGTATTGGAGCTGGTTTGGCCGCCATTGTGGAGCTGATCGTAACTCTAACCTTAAATCTGTCGCCTGTCTGTCGTTATAATGCAGCGCCCCGGCAACAGATGTCTCAAATTCACTGATGTGATGTCGTGGTGTTGCCGCATATCGTATTTTATTGGAATTTTTAAGAATTCAAGCATTTTTAACAGACAATAAAATAGGAGGTTCTCAATTCCAGCCGAATGTATGTTTTTGATAATAATATGTACGCTGATTACTCCGGGGTAATTGGACCGACTTTCATAATGATTTTACCGTTGCATTAGGTGTTAAATGGTAAATAAAAGTAGATAAAAAGCGACAGCAAGTGAAACTAAAATAGGTTTTATTTCGTCGGAAAATAGCAAAATACGTAATACACTAATACAAGCAAACTGAATGTTTCTTAAGTAAGAAAGTAAAACCTACTTATTTTAACCATTTTGAAAAGTAGTAATAATTGCAAATAAAAACCAAGTTAAACAAACCGCACGTCATTCATATTTTACCCAACATATACGTTGTAGCCTAGGTAGGTATTGAATAGTGAGAGTCGTCATTTAGTTCTGTTAGAAATAGAATACATGGCGGTCAATATGTTTTCATGTAATTAACGTTGGGACGTCAAAAGGTTGAAAATTTTATATGCTACAAAGCAATTAAAAATAGGTACATTTTTAGGTCTAGACGTGGATAGGTGTTGGTACTTATGTGAACTCAAGTTTTACGATAAGCTATAAAAATAAATTTAAAAAACTCATGCAGCAAGTCAAACAGACAGGCGGCAACAATGTTTTAATTTAGCAGTGAAAAGGTTAGTCGCTTTCTTGTTGGTGAACTCATTGTGCCATCTATGAATTTGACTTAGCAGATTTAGGAAATCGGCTCATATGGCCTTCTTATAGTTTGATATTTAATGCATAAATATATATTTTTGTTTTTCTGAAGATGAATGTTTTTAGATTAGAAACTTGAAGAGTATTTACAAGTCTTCAACCTTGGTTGATGTGAATATACTAGTGGAGGAAGACATAAAGTGTCTCATTTTTTTTCCTTCAAATTTACACTCCACTTAAAGTATGGACTACTTCAAGATAAAAGTTTTTATTGAGTATTATATTGATATCATACCAGCATTTTTACTTGCATAGCTAATTAATAACATTTCATAATATCGTAATTTTAATGCAAATAAACTTATTTATTAAATTTTGCACGTATTTTACAATATCCCAGAGATCTAGGGTTTACCCGGTATATTGTTATTAAATCTGTGACACGAATAGGTACTTAACATATTTTAAACTATTTATATTATTCATTTATTTTAGATTTTGTCGGTGACGTCATTTTGTGTCGCTAGGCGTAGCGGATATATAAAAAGAAAGTTAGACATTAGTGCTAAGTACCTACTATTTTTTATTTTGATTATTGCACATAGTAATAAAAATTAAAGTTTTATTTAAGGCATCATAATTGTTTTTCATTTTTTTAAAATTCGCTCATGCGGAATAAATGTGGGCGGAGAAGAGGATAAGCATAATTAAAAACTGTATTTATCTTAACATAGTATAAAACAAAGTCGCTGTCACCCGTCATGTCCCCTTATGTGCGTAGATCTTTAAAACTACGCAACGGATTTTGAAGCGGTTTTTTTTAATAGATAGAGTGATTCAAGGGGAAGGTTTTTATGTATAACTAGCGACCCGCCCCGGCTTCGCACGGGTGCAATTTCAGAAAGTGGCATGCCGGGTACTAATATATCGGGTTTGTTCGGGTTTGTATTTATACCAGCGGGTTGCAACGCATGCCGGGTACACGCTAGTATAAAATAAAATTGTTCAAGCTTTCTAAATTATCTATACATAACCCATTATTTTTCTGAGGAGGTTCAAATTTAGCCATCAAAACATTTAGCTATTATGGTGTCTGGGTTGTTGTTTTTACCATTCGCATTCCTTCGATTAAAGTTTTCCGGTTAATAAAATATACGTTTGATCTATGAATATGTTCTACCAGGATGTTGTTCAGTTCCTTTAAGGGGCCCATTCACGTTGAGATCGGTATCGATACATGTATCCCGACAAACGGCGATACATATATCTGAAATTTGTATCCATGTTTTAACTGTTCCTACACTTTCAGACAAACTCATGAAACATCACTTCAGTTCGATCGAAACAAAAATGTTGCGGCTGCCTCCATAATAGCAGTAACAGTTGCAGTGCTGGAAAGAGAGATCGAGAGAGACGAGAATTTCTCGACGAGAGAGGATATGTCTCTCGTCTCGTCTCGGAGCTTCATTCGAGAGAAAATATCTCTCTCTCGTCTCGTTAAGAGAGGGCGAGACAAGACGAGAGATGAAAATATCTTGTCTTAGTGACAACAGTAAAGGTCCTAGGAAAGGACAAGGTTTAGCAAAAGATCTACTTTTGCTTTTTAGAATCAATTTTCATCGTTAGTCGCCAATAAGTCGCAGATAAATTGAAATTTTACTGAAGTAGTCCATTGTCTCAAAGGGACAATAAGAGTAAAAAATTTAAACTACTTACCATACTATCAAGCAATTAAAATTACACGAAAGTCCTCTTTTGAATTTTTTCGCACAGATTAAAACTGTTTTCGATAAAAGAAATTAACATAAAATAATCGCATAACGTAATAATTTATTACTGCAATGTTTTAAAAGTACCTACATAACAACTACTATAGCTCTTATTGTCCCGGGGACATGCAATAAAGTGGTTTTTATTTTTTTTTCTCGAAAACAAAGAATTAAATGAATAAACTCAAAAAATAAAATAGTTGTATTTGTAGTTGCTTAATTCGAGAAAAATACATAATTTCAAAAAAAGTCAGTGGCGCGCAATTTTTTTGCCCAAAAATATTAGTTGGACTGTCTTCCGGGACGCCACTGGACCTAATAAATTTTAATCTTATTGAGGCTAAATTATCCTCTTATTATTACAAACAGAATTGCCAAATTTCAACAAAATCGAATAAAAGAGTATTGAGATATTTACGAACATTCGATTATTTTTAAAAAGTTTGACACTCTGTATCGTAAAAACTAGGCATTTTCGGACCCATGTTTATATAAACTTTTCTTCTTAAAATCACTTAAAGAAGCACCCCTTGGAGTTTGGCCATATACTTAAATAACACCCTGTACGTATTTCATCTTTAATATTTACAGTAACAAATTATTTATTAAAGTATGTTTCACAATAAATGGTTGACTCCGTTTAACTACCTCGGACGTTTTGCAAGAGCCCGGCGGCCGAGCTTTTGCAAAACGTCCCATGTAGTTAAACGGAGTCAACCATTTATTGTGAAACATACTTTACCTATTATATTATTCTTAATATCCAAATTGCACTTTCTTTTCAATTGGGCTATCCTTGTCTAGACTATCTATTTATTTCCTAATATACAAACATTCCATATTTTTATTACCGTCGATCCCTTTATAAAATTTAATTAAGTTCATTATGATCTGCAGACTGTATTTAGTAAGATTTAATAACTATGTACCTAATTGTAATTTGTTTATGGCCACTGCAACATTTTCCAATTGGTTACTTTATAATCTTTTGTACCGCCCATTTTTCGTAAAGTATATCTCAAAGTAAATCGTCTTGCCTTTTTGACATCAATTACCAAAACGCAAATTTCTATCCAAAATTTATTATTTATTTACAAAAGGCTAACAAATACTTTAGGAGAATAAATCAGTGACGGATTAAAAAAACTTTAACTCCCCATCGCCATCCTTTGGACACTGTGTCGTCGGTGTCAAACCATGTTTCTTCCAGGCAAAATATACATCTGCTTTCTGATCTATATTTCTTAATTTGCTGCAGGTAATTAAATCTCCAAGTCTGCAGTCTTTGTGATTTCATTACCACTTTTTTTTTGGCTATTTCGCGACATTTAAAGCGCATTGTTGAAACGACTCGGTGAATGGTGGCATGGCCAATATTTATGTTTGTTTCATCTTGTTCTAGCCTAATTCTAAATTTATCTAAAGTAGGAACAACCTGGTCTTCATAGAGGGAATATATCTTTTCTCTTATGATTTCTTGTTGACATTCTTTCAAACGATGATTGAAAAATCATCATAATTATTGGAAATTGATTAAAAATCACTGCATTTTTTCTGTTTTTGTAAATAAACAAGTTTCCTTCAAAGCATCTTGCTTGATAAATCCTCTTTTACCCATTAAGTACTAGCGTTCCATATAAGGCACGCAAAGCAACGCATCATAAAATGGTTAAAAAAAAAATAGTTTAATTTCAAAAACTCTCCTTAGGTCGATGTTTTCAGGTTGTTAAGTATTTCGGTAATGTTTCATATCAGTTTTAACGTCGAGTAAACAAAAAGAGTTCTTTAAAAACTATTTGCTCCATTCGGCTGTTTGGTGCATACACGAAAATGCCGCGTCAAGAGGGGTAAGTACAGATTTTGGTGGTTTTACAAATATTTAGACTGAAACTAGTAATGTTTCAGTAAACATTGGTGTGCCGAACATTGATTTTTATTGATAGAATAATTTATAATATTTTGGTTTTTCTTAGTTTCGCATTTTATTCTGCTAGTCCTTTAGGGTCCGTAAAACTTCTAATGGAAAAAAAAAAATAAAAAAGTGATTTAAACATTTATTTAGATGATATAATCAATAAAACAAGTTTTTTTTATTTCATTTAGTATGAAAATCAACAAAGCAGTCAATACATAGTCCTACGTCACATTTGCGACACTCTGTGCGCACAGAACTACCTTTATTATATTGCATCGTCGGCGTTTGTTGTTGGGGATATATTCCACCAAATGATTTTGCTTTTTTTAACAGTTTCTAGAATCTCTCCAGATATACGGCTTGATGAAAAAAATCATTTGTTGGAATATGTCCCCAACAACAAACGCCGACGATGCAATATAATAAAGGTATTTTTGAAGAAGTAGTCCATACTCAAAGTGGAGTTAAATGATACAGAAAAAGAAAAGCACGAAGGTAGTTCTGTGCGCACACAGTGTCGCAAATGTGTCGTAGGACTATGTATTGACTGATTTGTTGATTTTCATACTAAATGAAATAAAATAACTGGTTTTATTGATTATATCATCTAAATAAATGTTTGAATCACTTTTTTAATTTTTTTTATATTAGTAGTTTTACGGACCCTAAAGGACTAGCGTGCCATATAAGGAACGGCCGCCATTTTGAAAATAACGAAATAACATTGAATAATTTGACCTAAAACGTATTTGTATTGCTAATTAAAGTATTAAAATATAATTTGTTCCTTAAAATTTCGAATATGAAAAACTCAGGCCTTAATGGGTTTTAATGGTTCATACACATTCCTAACAATTTGTTTTGGTTCGAATGATAAGTGATTTTGTTTTCTTCTACTAGATGTAGAGCGATAATTTTTCCACAGCAAACACTAGTTGAACAGTAATATTTTAATGCACCACATAATCAACACTTCAACAAATTTCTCAAACGCACAATACACCATCTTTCTGAAGATTAATTATATATCCTGATTGCACCCGGCCCGGCCCTGAGGTCAATTAAGAAGAGTGCCTAAACTAAATAACAATTGCAAATACCATAAACTTACGGGGGGGGGGGGGGGGGGGGGTTATCTAAATTTAAGACTGCAGGGGTTCTAGTTATCTTTTCGTACGCCCGTTTTCTTAAACTGATCTTTGGGCTAAAATATCTACGTTTCGATCAAAATTTTGATTATCCGGTGTAACTTATGTTAATTTTATTAAAAGTTTAGTTATTCTACATGCTAGGATATCCTTTACCCGAATTTTTGTAACAAAGCTTTGACTAATAGTAAAAACTAGACCTTTTAATATTAACCTATGTTTTCCCAAAAATTATTTTAAAATATAATATCTTTGCAACGTCACATTTTTCGGAATTTTTTTTTGCATTTATTTGAAGTACCCAGGAGCTACATGTTTTAGACATCCTGTATATTTGAATTTTTAAAGGTTTTTTTGCTTAAGTCGACCGTTAACGAGATATCGTCCACCAGCACACTACATGGACACTTAAAATACTATCATGATATATACACACGAGACACGAGTACTGTGGATAATTGAAAATATACCTAATTAGCAAAATTTTAAGTAATTATTTTTGATTAATTTCATGTTATATTTTTCTATTTCTCCTTGAGTTATTAGGTGAATACGTAATTTAATATACAATGTATTTTAAATATATAATATAATATTTAAAAATGAAAAATTTTAGTGATGTCAGAATTTAACACGAAAATATTTTGTTGTTATGACAATATTTACCAAATAAATTAAACCTTATTACCTATAGTCTGGATCTGCGAATATCTTTATACTTTTATTTTTATAGTTTTACATCCTAAATGTACTAGAAGAACAATTTTAATTGTCTTATTATAATAATGTGGGTAAAAGAAAATGCATAAAGCATAATTTTACAAAAATAAACATTATAACTTAAAAGTTAAAATAGAGCATTATTTATAGAATCTTCTAATTTTTTTAACTTGCATAAAAACATAACCAATGCCTAGTTATTTTTAAAACTTAATTTGATAGGGGAAGTGAAAAAAATTTAAAAAATAACCAAAATTAATTAATTTTTAAATGACAACTTGTTTTCTTTAATAATACATGCTGTAAACATCTTCTTCTTCCAATTTTATTTTTTTACATTGAAAATCCTTCATTAACAGTTCCAGTAAAGAAAAAAATGCCGTTATTTAAGTTTTTAAAAGTTGATTTATGATATAATACTTATAAAGAAAACTTTCAAAAAAACATGAAATCAATTTAAAGGCAATAAAACCCCTTTTAGTATTTATATTTTTAAGTTAGGCAGAAAGGTCTCATGGTGTCTTTTCAGAGCTTCAACAACAACAACAACATACGAGAAGCCATAATGTCGAAAAAAATACAACTGTGCTGTAGTGTATACACTTTAGAAATTAATTAATTCTATATTATAATAAAAAAAATATAATAACCATTACTATTAATAATAATAATAATAATAATAATAATAATAATAAATGATTTCATAAACCAAATTTTGGAAAAATAAATTAAAGCAAAATTAAATTTCGGAAACATACCTACCTATTTGCCAATCTTAATTAATTCTTTTTAACTATACTGTTACAATAGACACTTTTTGGACATAAGTTTATCCATCGACGCTATGTTGCCAACTTGTACCCAGTTCTTATTCAGGAATAAATATAATTTTTTTCGGGAAACCGAATCATTTGTTTTAGGACCAGCTGGGTTCCAGACTAACTTGCCTTTAAGAGTCTACCATCGCTTTCATTCGCGACATGCAAATTTATACCATTTACTCGAAAACATCTAAATCTATCGAATTTATTTCAAGATATATTTATTTTACTTATTTAAAAACAATAAAGTAATTTTTGTACACACTTGTTCTTTCATACTTTTAACGATCGCCGAGATGAATATTTAAAAAATGGTTGCAGGCGTTCGCCTGTCACTAAATATCACCAGTAAAATTTAATTAAACATTAATAAATTATACAGTGTCACCAGTAAAGTCCGCATCTGTATTATTTTTTGGAAAAAATTAAAATTCGACAGATAATGCGAATCACGTGACTACTATTATTTTGCTTAATTTTCATCTCGATCGAAGCAGAACTTGTAGCCAAAGTCAAATTTTAAATAAAGCTATAAATAAAAAAATCCCATATGATGCGGACTTTATACTGGTGACACTGTATATCACGGGGTAACTACAGGTTCAATTGTTGTTTGTATTGTAACAAATTTGTAATTTACGCCTTTCTTTGGCAGAAAGTAATTTTTAAAGTTGATATATTTCTAATTATACAAATTATAGTATATTTTGAAAACGAAAGGGTAATCGAAAAATGTGCTACATGAGGAACAGAGGTTTAAGGATAGATTTTTTAAAATTCTAAATTGGAAGTAAATCGTATGTGCAATTTCGGAGAAATTCGGTGACACCATCAGAGGGCAAAAATTGGGATTATTTTACATGCGGTGGTGTACCCTTAAAGAATCGGTGAAAGTGTGTGCAACAAGTCTCAAACAAGTCAAATGTATAAATCTTTTACACATTAAACAAGTTATACGAATAACTGTAATAAAATTAAATTACTGCCAAAAGTAAACATGTTTTTAATAAGATCTAAATACCGCTTTTACCAGACAAAAACAAATAATATACCTGTAATACCTAAATAACGACCTATGTAGTTAATTATCAAATAAAATAGGACTTACCTAATATCGTAGCCGCTACCTGCGGTAGTAGATCTCGTAAAATACTTTTATCAATCATATTTCGATGTTATAGGGCTATACTAAACGAAGTGTTACTTAGGACTGATAAGTCAATGCTGAAAAATCTATGTAAAACTTGGCAAACCACCAGAATCAATGACCAACACGCGCAAAACAACCGGTTTTATAAGACGTATGGAGTATTCTCAGTAAATGGCTGAAGTTATGCACGATAATGGGATTTTCAATATTTATACGAAGACTGTAATTTTAAGAACAGGTAAATACACCACATTGTAAACCAAGTCTTTGATAAGACAATATAAACATGTAAATCATTTAATTACAGAATTTCATTATTGTGATTCATTACAAAACAAAAATAAAAAAATACTGGTGAAAATCGTTTTGAAATGTAATACGTTGGGACGCAAGGAAAGTGTTTTTTGGTGGTGTTACAGGATGACGTAGATGCGACGCGACGCCAATACTCGCGGATGCTCCCTGACATGGACGCCGCACATAGAAGTACTTTATATACCGTGCCTTGCATCTAAGGACGTAATGCTTGGCCGTAGAGCTTAATACCTGTTGGGTGTCAGTAACTACCTGAATTAACAATCAATCAGTTATTTCGTCATCTTTGACAGTCGTTACAAGTAATTTGATTCGTTGCTAGTTTTTCCAATTTTTTGAACAATTCACACAATGGGCTTTACGGAACAGCACAAAACATTCATGGTTGAAGCGTATTTTCGAAACGGGGATAGAGTAAATGGTGAGTGGCAATACAGTCCGGGTTTGTGCATGGACGATTTTCACGAACATTTTCCTAGCGTTGCATTTATTGCTGGAGATTTTTATCATTGCCTGAAAAGAACCGTGGCTGTGTTTAGGGAAACAGGTTCTATACAACACAAAAAAGGAGCAGGAAGACCATCTGTAAGAACAGAAGAATAAAATATGAAGAGACGAGTGAATTTATGCTTGGAGCATGCCAATTTCAGCAATTTATGTAGGTAATTATTGTTTTTTTCTTTCTGTATATTCTTACATTGTTAATTTTGTAAACAACAAAAATAAATTTGTATTTGTCTACTTATTTTATTACTCATTAGTTTGGCATATCATGTCATAATATGAATTTGACAAAATTTTAACCCAGATTTTTTTTTTTTTTATGATCGAGCACAAGCACTATAGGAAAAATCCTTTAAGGCGCTCTGGGAGCGGTGCGTGTGCGAAGAAAGCGATTCACGTTTTTCTTGAATCGTTGGAGGTTATATTCGGTTGGAAACACGGTCTCAGAAAGGCCGTTCCACAAAGATGACGTCCTCCAAATGAAAGAGTTCTGAAACAATGATGTTCGAGGTGTACTAAGTTGAACCACATAGGGATGGGCGGCAGTGGTTCGTCGTGTGTTTCTGCTATGCATTACTCCAGGTGGAATCGAGCGGGCAATATGTGTCGAACACTTGCCATGAAAATATCTGTAGAAGAGAGTCAAATCACCAACCTGTCTTCGATGTTCTAAGCTGTCGAGGTTCTTAGTCAGCTCGTGGTTAGGTATATCGTCCCCATATCATTGTGATCTAAACCAAGCCCCACGTTTTTTAATCCAAGCCCTCTTTGATGCAAATAATTTTTGCTCGCAGGGTAGAACACTTTTTCTGGAAACGATTTTTGTGTACCTACATGTTGTAAAATATTTTATTTCTATTTGTAATGAATTCAAAACGGGAAGGTTCATTACTGTATATTAAAGATAATATTTTACTTTTAAATCTTTTTGGTAAAAGTTGTTTTAACTTTAAAACTGTCATATTCCATTTAAAAAAAACTTTCTCTAATCGTTATTTTAATTTAAAATAAGTTACTATGGCGAGAAGGAAGACACACTTTTTTTGACGAGTTGTAGGTAAATTCATTGCGTACCTATACGGGGGCGGAGGGAGAGAGGGGAGGTGGTGGGGTACAATAAGTTTGAAATATTGCAAATATGGATAAAATGGCACATCCAAATAAACTGATCCTCACGAAGTTCGGCAAATTGTTTTCTAACACCGTTCTTAGGTACAGCACTGTCGTTCGGAAACGACAGCAGGGATTTATTGTGCTTTGCCATTTACTGTGAAAGATTATTAATGGTTTCAATGTTATACAGGGTGGAAAACAAAATCGTTAAAAAATTAAAAATTTTAAGTGACATTTTGTTTGTGTTTTTGTATATTATAATTTAACGCTGTTTTATGACATAAGTTAATAATCTCGGGACAATTTCAGTATTTTTTTAGTATAATATACCCTAGGGCAGGGCACGAATTATCCTATTTAAAAAGAAACAGCTGTTTTGGATATATAAAGACACCAGCCTCGTTGATAACTATTTTCGCCATTTTTTGTTTTCTTTAATTATATTTAGAAACAAAAAATAAGTTAAAAAAAAACATAATGACAATACGGTCTAAATGTAAAGCAAAACTTTAATAAATAATGAAAATAGAAATCGACTCTTCAGCTAACTGATGTCAGAAAAACCTGCGAATCTGGGGTTGCCTTGTTGTTCTGGATTGTTGATATTTTTAATGCAATTTTTTTACAACTGTCTAGTAGTAATAGTAACATGTTTTATTTAGCAGAAAAAAGTTTTAATACATTTTTTTAACAAATTTTTATAGATTTATTTTTAAATTTTAAAACGCAACCATCTTTTAACAAAAACAGACAGAAAAGTTAAAGAATTTGTATCAAATATTAAGTATCACTTTGTTTTTTCATTAAATGTAATTTTTAAAGTTTTTTTTTTAAGTTTTAATCATATTTAATAGAATTTTCCTAATTATTATTATAATATTATTCAACCGTTATGAAAAATGTACATAGGCTAATGTTTTAGACACTTCACGCACAAAAAAATTTTAATTAGTTCATGTTTTATAATGATAGTCATAATTAAAAGAACAAAAAAATAATTTTAAATAATCAGGCAATAAATTATTTTTAATTTTATGTATAAAGATACATACTAAATTAAAAAATTAAATTTCTGACATTCTAAATTTTTTAAAATAAAATGTATTTTTGTCATAATTTAAAATCAGCCGCATTGCCTTATTCTGTAAAATTTCTAATTTATCAAATATTTCCCGACTAGCACAATATCAAAAAGAACAATAAAGATAATGTGGTTTTATAATAGTATTGAATACAGTTTATTTTAGAAAACAATTTTAAATTAGAAATGATTCTTTTAAAATAACCTACTTTTCCTGCAATCCCCGATAGATACTTCCAAATAAATTAAAACTGTTTACTAATTCCAATTATTCACCATTAATCACAACATTAATATTTTGACAATTTAAATTATTACCCATAACCATACATTTAGTTTTTGAAATATTTAATTTTAATTTATTTACTTTTAGCCAATTTAATAATATATTTATCTCAGAATTTAGACCATGAAAGACATTTAAAATATTAATGTAAATTAAGGTGTCATCAGCAAACATTTGTAACTTACACATTTTAATACTGAGGGCAGATCGTTAATGTATAAAATAAATAATATTGGACCTAGTATACTTCCTTGAGGAAATCCTATATTAAATATTATTTTTTTAATTTGAATACGTTTTTGATATCTTCGTTTTTGTAACGTGTTACTTAAATCATTTTTAAACCATTTATAAACGTTTCCGCGAATACCATACTGATAAAATTTACTCAATAGTCTAGCCTTGTCAAGTGTTTCGAATGCCTGGTTAAAATCCAAAAATACAGCTATAACATTTTTCCATTAATCAAAGGTTCTATTCCACGTCTCAATCACACATTAAATGGCTGTCTCGGTAGAGTACTTTCGAAAACCAGCTTAAAAGGAAACTAAAATTTTGTTGTCATGTTTATTTTCCCTTGACAATTCTTATTTGAAGTGTGTAACAAACACAATAACTTTCAGTTTAGTTAGTTTCGCTTTTAAAACTTTTATTCGATATAGATGTTACTCGGTCCCTATTTCTACTTCAGGAAATAAATATATATTTTTTAAATGTATATTCTTGGGCTCGTTTTTGTTAAAAACCCTTTGCAATTGCAGGATTTCGTCTTAGTACTTACACACAAATAATACACGTTAGAAAACCAGTCCAAATCTACGACTTTAAATCGTCATATTTGCGTCACTAATAAAGTCGTTCAAAAAAAGGTCATTTTTACGTCACAAAATGACTAAATCTTGACGATAATTTTTACGTTGCAATTGAATTACATAACTGCCGTAAAATTGACGTCGTAATAATATGACGTCGACGGTTTATGACTTAGATATGTCTTTTTAAAGTATTTTTTAAGTTGATCTGACGTAACTGGTGCCTAAAAAACGACGCCAGAATATCAACTGTCTTCCTGGGAAGTAAGTAAATTAACTGTATTTTTAAACCACCCTGTTCACCAAACTTCAGGATCATAATATTTAAAAAAAATCAACATTTTTTAAATTACGTTTTCTGTCAAAAAAATTGGAATTTAATTATTTTTTGAAAATTGTAAGAGAGGATAGTATAAAATGCACCTTTAAAAGTAAAGTGACACAACTCGAAAATTGTATATTTCTAGGTTTAATCATTAAATGGCACTAAATACCGCCCTCTATCAGCTGCCACTGGACCTAATACCAAATCGCTTCTCCCCAATTAGAGGAACCCATTTATGCCTTTTTCATATTAACGGTATTCGCGCGTCTTTTTAATACTAAAGAGTATCATTTCAGTATGTTGTCGCATGCGACGGAAAATTGACACTGCTTTAAGTCTTAACTGACTTGATTCCAAACATTTTACAAAAAAGTACCTGGTATTTAATAAAAAAAGGACTTATTCTAAAATGACTCGCTGAATACAACGACAATTTTAATTTAAAAATGGCATAACTCCAAATAATTCGTTCGTTGTTAAAAAAAAATTGGCAGTAAAAAGACCTAACTTGTTTTTTATTTTTTATTTTTATTTTTTTTACTATTAAGGGTAGGTTTTAATATCAAATTTAAATAATTGCCTTCTAGTAAAACCATTTAGCTAATGTTTCCCCAAATTTAACATTTAATTTAATTTATTACTTGGGCTTAGGAGACAAAAGAGTTAGAGGGGTCCAATATATTTTACAGTTTTTCCTGATTTCTGCAAAACCCTATTTTTTGGATTGTGTCACTTTAATTTTAAAGGTGCGAAAAGCTGTTAAGAAATTAATAGAGGGTTCGGGTTTAATAGAATACAGAGTGTTTCATTTAAAAATTTTTGAAGTTGCTACTACTTTTTGGTAGAAGTGACAACACTGTATCGTAAAAAATATTTTAGATAAATATGGGATGCCCGTAATACCGTATGTAAATCAAATTTTCAGATCGAATTGTTAACTAGTTTATCATTTACATCTATCGTACCATCCACCGCGAATCACTCTGTATACCTACTGTGAATAGTTTTCAGTTTTTTTAGCAAGAAAAATTGATTAAAAAAACGTTGGTACTTTACGCCTTCTGAAACGCGTAACTGGGTTGAGCATTTCAAGAATCCACAGTTATTCTTCAGTGGAAACCCAATTAATTTTCTGGTAATTCCCACCTCTGACGTTTGTATATCATTACCCACATGGTCAGCTGTTGAAAGTATTTATTTATAAACTATACAGCGTGTTTGTGTTATGCGTAATAGATATTCTGCAATGACAATGAAGCAAAGACGATTTTATTTTTGAACCTTTGTTAAGTGATACTTCTTTAAAGTTTAGAGTTAGACTAAAAGGCGAGTTTTATTTATTATTTATTTCTTTAAGCCCTCTGGAGACATTATTTTGAGGCTAACTATTAAATAAAAATAGTAGCATGTACTATTGCCCAAGTTCTTTCATTTGACACTGCATTTCATTGGCTACTATTAAAAAAATAATTTTACAGTTAAACGGTGGTTAACCCTTGTAAAATAGTTATTTATGCAACAAGTGTGTAAAGTAGGTATTTTATTACGAATGGGAATTTTTACAACTATAAATATCATTAGTAAAAAAGTCACTTTACGAAACGAATTGCTTATCTACCTAAACTATTTTTTCTACTACCAGAAAATATAACGTATACACTTCCCTTTACTCACTCGTGCGTAATGTATATTACTTTCCACATCATTTGTCCATGGCCAACCAGACCAATTTTAATTAAAAATGCAGGTGTATAATATATAGGTGAAGTGTTTGTATTTTGATTTATATTATTTATATTTCCCGGTAGTAGAAAAAATAGTGTATGCAATTCTTTAACATGAAGGTAATTTTGGAATTTTGTGTCATAGTATCTACTGGATAGATGAGCAGGTACGCAAGTGTTGGCTAACTCTACCTTGGGACACCAGGTACTGCGCATAGAAGAAAGGTGTCTAAAAATTTTGCCCAAAAAAAGTGTTTGTTTCAGAGGCCAACAAACAGAAATCAAAATTTAAAATGACACAAAACACAAAAATTAATAAGGCAGACACTTTTGAGGGGGTTAACATTTAATAAAAACACCCCCAAGTTGTTTTTTTTTAATACAAAATGAAGTGTTTGATTCACGCTGACATTTTAACAATGTCTTAATTACATATAATAAAAAATAATTACAAAAAGGCAGACACTTTTTTTTGGGGAGATACAGGGTGTTAACATTTTAATTAAAAAAATATTTTTTCATTGCCATTTTCAAACCATTCTAGATATTTTTATGAAATTTCGTGCAAGTCTTTTGAGCATCAAAAGGTATTTTTTGGTGTAAAAGAATTTAAAATTTTAGCAGTCGCGTCCGTGCAGGGCTTGCATTTAATATTTTTGAAGCAAAAAATCGTGCGCCACTGCTTTTTCTTTAAATAAAAATTATTTTTGAAATTCCCGTCTAATTTACAGCAAATTCGGTCTCTTGACTTATTTTCTTACGGTGCACCGTTTTCGAGTGAAAAATAAAAATCATTTTAGACGTGTACCATATTTCATAAAAATATTTGGAGTGGTTTGAAAATGGCAATGAAAAAATATTTTTTTAATTAAAATGTTAACACCCTGTATCTCCCCCAAAAAAAGTGTCTGCCTTTTTGTAGTTATTTTTTATTATATGTAATTACGACACTGTTAAAATGTCAGCGTGAATAAAACACTTCATTTTGTATTAAAAAAAAAACAACTTGGGGGTGTTTTTATTAAATCTCGCATTCAAAAGTGTCTGCCTTATTATTTTTATATTTTGTGTAATTTAAAATTTTCATTTCTGTTTGTTGGTCTCTGAAACAAACACTTTTTTTGGGCAAACTTTTTGGACACCTTTCTCCTATGCGCAGTATCTGGTGTCCCCAGGTAGAGCTAGCCAACACTTGCTTACCTGCTCATCTATCCAGTAGATACTATCACACAAAATTGTAAAGTGCATCAAACACTTCATGAAACGGGTGTTACTAGCTCTCCGACTATTAATAATTAGAGATATTTTCATATAATGGATAAACAGAGACTTATTGATTACTCATAATTTCGTTTTAAAAAATAAGTAGGTACTTGCTTTAATACCAAAGACTTCTAATATATAAGATTAGAAGTCTTTGTTTAATACCATACCCAAAGCTACACATATTTTTAAAATAAAATATTTGCTCGCTTATTTAGAGTAATAAATAAAAATAAAATATAAAATCCTAATAAATTCCATGCTAGGAGAATATTCCGTTTATACAAAGCTAAGATTTTTACCTCTTATATTTTTTAAAGGTATGTTTTTGTGTTTATGTATTTTCTCATTACGGAATCTTTATTTCAGATTTATTTTGGCGAAATAATGTGTTTTAATTAACTTTGACCAATCGTAGGGGGCATCGATATTTACATAACTACACCAGAAAATTCTTTTTGTCATGTTTTAATGTTTAATGTTCAGCCTTTTGTCTATTTGTTCTGATAGGTATTTTATCGATATTGAAACAATAATTTTTTATTGATATTTTACAATTAGGAAAGGTTGCAAAATTTTGCTCGCAGACGCGTAACTCCCCAGAAAGGAGCCTGATAATAATAATAATAATAATAATAATAATAATAATAATAATAATAATAATAATAATAATAATAATAATAATAATAAACACTAGACATCATGCTCAGACACGAAACATACAATTACCTAGGATTCCATCAAAGCACCAAACTAAACCATACCCACATCAAAACAGAGCTTATATAAGTGAATTCAAAAATAGACTTACCAAACTAATTAAAACCAAGTTAAATTCCAAGAACCTTACTAAGGCCATAAATACGTATGCCATACCTACTCTCACATATTCATTCGGTATTATCAAGTGGTCCCAAACAGGCATAGAAAATATTAACATCCTCATACGCTCTGAACTTACTAAACACAGAAAGCTACACCCTAATTCATGTAAAGAAAGGCTAACAATCAAAAGAAATGTAGAAGAAAGAGGAATTATAGACCTAACATCACTGCGCACAAGGCAAATCCAAAAACTCAGAAAATTCTTTCATAATAAACATACCAGTCTCCACACAGCAATAAGCAACGCAGATAAAAACTATACGCCCCTCAACCTATCCCAAACAAATCATCCTGCAGACACATACAATGATACAAAATTAGAACAAGAAAAATTTAATACCTGGTCAGAGAAAATCCTTCATGGACAGCATAGATACCACGTGAAACAAGAGTACATCGACAAAGGATCATTATATACATGGTTAAAAGATAGTCAGCTCTTTCCCGAAATAGAAGGGTTCGTACTCGCTATTCAAGATAAAGTTATAGCAACAAAGAATGATCAAAAGCATATAATCAAAGATCCGGCAATAACACACGACATATACAGAAAATGCCACCTCCAGAAGGAAACAATTGACCATATTACAAGTGGATGTAAAATTCTTACTGGCCAAGAATACACAGCAAGACATAACGCTGCAGCAAAAGTAGTTCACCAAGCGCTGGCCATAGCGTGTAAGCTCGTAGAAAACTCAGAACCGTACTACAAATACACACCAACATCCATACTCGAAAACAAAGATTTCAAACTGTACTGGGATATAAATATTCAAACAGACAAAACAATATCCGCAAATAGACCAGATATCATTCTTCAGTTAAAAAAACGAAAAACCACATACCTAATTGACATAGCTATTCCTTGTGATACAAACATCCAAACGAAATAGAATGAGAAAATCTCCAAATACACAGACCTGGCAATGGAAATAAAAAGACTTTGGAAGCAAGCAAAAGTCACTATTACTCTCATATTATGTCAGTGACAGGCCTCACACCAGGAACATTCAAATCACACCCGAAACAACTAGGAATCAACACAAACATACATCGAAACTTTCAGAAAACAGTCATTCTAAAAAAATGCCATATTGTTAGATCATTCTTCAATTCAGAATAGTAATAATAGAATTTGCACTGACTTGGCATAGCCCGTCAGTCCAAAATAAAACCACAATTATGTGAGAAAAAGAAAGATAATAATAATAAATGTTTATATTTCTAATGACATTTTACAATGTATAGATTTCGTCAGTTGAGTTGGATTTAAAATGACACAAAAAATAAAAACGATTAAACGATAAAAAATCAGATATTTAAAAATTTATCCTTGCTATAAATAGACTTACTGACTAAATACTTTCTTAGGCACCTTTTAAAACTTAATAAATTAGTAGAATTCTTCACATGTTCAGGAAGCATAATATTAAACAAATTTAGGTCCTAGAACATTTGAAGAGTGAATGATGAAAGAGTTTTGGACTTCCATTGTCTTTATTTGTTTTAAATCACAACGTTTCAACTGGTAAGTATCTCCAGTCGTCTTCAGGTGAATACTAAATAAGTAAAGTAACTACAAGACTATTTATACTAGCTAGGTGCACCGAAGCACAACTTAGGTGGGTGCAGTCATGCGTTCAGTTAGCACGCGATCTTATCCTAAGCTTACATCTATCTAACAAAGGTTTCCATATATTTCTTAAGTCTAACGATGGTTTACTAAAACAACCTGGATTCTGGTGAATAGTAGCAGCTTCCTTAAACTTTCTTTTCCTCCAGTGTGGCTCCTTATGTAGGATTTCAGCTTCTGACCACATGATATGGTGGCCATGTTTCCAGGCATGGTCAGCTGCACCTGACTTTTCGGTCTCTCGGTCAGAAGCTGAAATCCTACATAAGGAACCACACTGGAGGAAAAGAAAGTTTAAGGAAGCTGCTACTATTCACCAGAATCCAGGTTGTTTTAGTAAACCATCGTTAGACTTAAGAAATATATGGAAACCTTTGTTAGATAGATGTAAGCTTAGGATAAGATCGCGTGCTAACTGAACGCATGACTGCACCCACCTAAGTTGTGCTTCGGTGCACCTAGCTAGAATAAATAGTCTTGTAGTTACTTTACTTATTTAGTATTCACCTGAAGACGACTGGAGATACTTACCAGTTGAAACGTTGTGATTTAAAACAAATAAAGACAATGGAAGTCCAAAACTCTTTCATCATTCAAGAAACATCATTGTCTACGACCTTCAAGCATTCATTTGAAGAGTCTCTGGCAATGTTAAGATTACAATGCTTTATATAAGAGTCTGACTTATGTCTCGTGTTAAAATTATGTAACATACAATTTTTTTCTAACTTAGCCCTATTTAAAAATACATAAACACACATTTCAAAAATAAACACAGATATGATCGTTAATATATTATAAGTTCTAAAATGGGTTCTACAGGAATGCGTAGAAGGAACATTTATAATATTTCGTAAGATATTTTTCTGACACAAAAGAACATCAGAAACCATAGGTGACCTACCCCAGAAACAGACGCCATAAGAAATTCTGCTACCCACTTGAGCATGATAGAGTGTCAAAAGTTGTTGTGTAGTAAGTACCGGATGTAACATTTTGAACTGGTATGATATTGAATTCAGTTTGGCACAAATCGCCCTGCAAACTGGGGGCGTTTGCGCAGGTCTTTGACGGGACTGGAATAGCAATGCCTGAGTCTTGTCGGCATTAACATAAAGGTCGATGCCACTAAACCATTCATGCAAAACCACCAAACTACTCTCACATCTTGCCTGTAAAATATCCAAGGATTCCTTGGATACAACCATGGAAGTATCGTCCGCATAAATGGTTAAATCAATATCTGAATCGACAGTGACTAGGTCGTTGACATATAGTATAAAAAGTATTGGACTCAATATGGAGCCCTGTGTCAGTATCCACACTACGGGTATCTAAATCAAACTCATTACAATTGTCACCTGTTTTATGCTTGATACTGACATACTGCCTAAGAATATTTTGAAAGTGACTCGATCCATGACAAAGTAGAGCCTCTGATGCCGTACCTGTAAAGTTTCTCACGTAATTTTAAATGGGTGACGCAGTCGAATGCCCTACTCAGATCAAGAAAGATTCCAACAGGACACTCGCCAACATCATGATCATGATGGAAAAATAACATAATATATCAAGAAAATATACCAACTTTTTTAGCATTATATTGTCGAGTATTGATCGCAGGTCTGCTTATACTCCTAAGCCTCTTTAAAACGCCCTATTTGACTAAAACGCATAGAATTAAAATATCATTGATAATATAAATTGCCAACTACAACAAAACTAGCACATTTTTTTTAAGAACAGCACCCCGATTTATTTATCTCCCATTTCGCAAGACACCAAAATTGAAGACCGTTATTGTGAATTAGGCCACGTTAGGTTGTCTTGGTATAACAACGACATCCTCGGGTACTAATGGAAGAAGACACACAATTAATTATTCATCTAGCTTAAACTTTAGTAAAGCCTCGCCATTCGAATTACGCAACTGGCAACAGACTAAATAATAACGTGGATTAATCATCTAAAGTTTATAAATTTATGTTAAATTCTAATGGTCAACTAATTATTAAGAGTTAATAACCCTGGGCGTCGACTAGATGAATTTAGTGAATCACGATTTAATGGTTTTGAACATAGACATCTTATAGAATAGACTACATTCTTAACCTCAGTTGTAAACATTGTTTACGTTTTAAAGAAACCAATGATTCCAGCGTTCACAATTTGTGTGGTTAACTACTGTATACTGTATGGTTCACGTGTGGTCCACTATACTTAACACGTGCATCAAAAGGAGCGTTGTTATCAAATTTACTGTGAAGTGACATATTAGATTCAGAAAATTAATAAAATACATGTTTCATTTAGGTCTTTGAATTTAGTATATACTTATTTTAGTTCCATGGCGACAAAATCTAGAATGATAGCGACTACCTCGTTTTCCTTTTTCACGCATCGGCCAAGCAACAAAAAAAAGCTGTAGTAATCGAACAAACCCTTTTTTTTCTGTGAGTAATCGTAGTATTTGTTTTTGCGATGTAGTGGTTAGTCGTCAGAATACTCGTACTTGGACGCGTTTTGTGAAGTTTTTGTAAAGGATTTTTCTTTTTATGGTTATAAGTACTTAACCAAATGGTGCGTTAGTGTCAGATTTGTGAAAAATTGGATTATTTTAATCAGGTAAGGTTATAATCTGTATTATTTGCCAATTCAGTAATGTAGTATTAAGGAAAAGGGTAAATAAAAATAATTCTTATTAATAGTTTTAGGTGTGAGGTGTTAATGTGGGTTCAAGCAGGACATTAATAATTTAAACTTTATGCATTTATTTTTACACATTTTCTATAGAATTTGAATCATTCATGTGTAAAATTACATATACCAAGGGCTCTCCCATAAAAACAGGAAGCAAAAAAATGATTTTTGCGTTTATATAATGACATGTCAACCAAAAATTTTTTTTTTTCAACAATTTAAGAACTTTTACCTATTACTGCAATGCAACGTACAGTGACGGAAATAAAATTTCGTACACTGAGGTTAAGATTTTATGCTATTTTTGAATATTTTGGTAAACTGGGCTTTTTACAATTATCTCACTACAAAGCCTCAGAACTAAATGCGAAAATACAGGATCATTGAATAGAAGGGCTGGAAGTGACAGAAGAAAAATTTCAAATGAAAATTAAGATAATAATATACAATACATGACTTCGAAATTAAATATAAAACAGATTATTCTCAAATATTTAAAAAAAAACATTGGTTTAATATTTTAAAGCGGCACTATTTTTTTAAGTTTAAACGTCTGGGCATTGATGCCACCAGCATTTGGGCGTGATGAAGATTGTAGGTATTCCAGGTTTCTTCAGTTTTATTCTCGCTGCAGCGCAGGGCCGTGCGTATTCTGGCGGGCATTGGCTACAAGGATGACTGTAGGGAGTCATTTATTAAATCTCGCATTCTAACCCTCCCATGCGTATATATACTGCATAACGTACTCCATATCTACCGGAATAAAAATAAATATAATTATCCCACCAATGGTGAGATACACGGCAGGGACACGAGTGGCAGCGAGAATCTCTCGGTACCTTACCGCAGACTACGTAGATGCCAAAATGGCCCAGACTTCTTAGCTGTGAAGTTCTTTAACAAAATACCGCAGGAGGTCAGAGATCTGGAAATTAAAGCTTTTAAGAAAAGAGTAACCGACTTTCTTGTTGGTAGAGCGTATTATAGCTACGACGCTTACTTGGAGGAACGCCAGGATTTACAATTTTAAACCGTTGAATGTAATTTTAATTGTGATTGTAATAATGTGTTGTCAGTTCTATTATTCATTATTTCTACTATAATTTTAAACTAAATCTATTACCTAGTGTATTTTAAGTTTTATTTTATACCATGACGTATGTGAACAATTTTTTTTTTGTAATGACATGAAATAAACAAATACAAATACAAATACAAATACAAATACAAATACAAATACAAATACAAATACAAATACAAATACAAATACAAATACAAATACAAATACAAATACAAATACAAATACAAATACAAATACAAATACAAATACAAATACAAATACAAATACAAATACAAATACATATACAAATACAAATACAAATACAAATACAAATACAAATACAAATACAAATACAAATACAAATACAAATACAAATACAAATACAAATACAAATACAAATACAAATACAAATACAAATACAAATACAAATACAAATACAAATACAAATACAAATACAAATACAAATACAAATACAAATACAAATACAAATACAAATACAAATACAAATACAAATACAAATACAAATACAAATACAAATACAAATACAAATACAAATACAAATACAAATACAAATACAAATACAAATACAAATACAAATACAAATACAAATACAAATACAAATACAAATACAAATACAAATACAAATACAAATACAAATACAAATACAAATACAAATACAAATACAAATACAAATACAAATACAAATACAAATACAAATACAAATACAAATACAAATACAAATACAAATACAAATACAAATACAAATACAAATACAAATACAAATACAAATACAAATACAAATACAAATACAAATACAAATACAAATACAAATACAAATACAAATACAAATACAAATACAAATACAAATACAAATACAAATACAAATACAAATACAAATACAAATACAAATACAAATACAAATACAAATACAAATACAAATACAAATACAAATACAAATACAAATACAAATACAAATACAAATACAAATACAAATACAAATACAAATACAAATACAAATACAAATACAAATACAAATACAAATACAAATACAAATACAAATACAAATACAAATACAAATACAAATACAAATACAAATACAAATACAAATACAAATACAAATACAAATACAAATACAAATACAAATACAAATACAAATACAAATACAAATACAAATACAAATACAAATACAAATACAAATACAAATACAAATACAAATACAAATACAAATACAAATACAAATACAAATACAAATACAAATACAAATACAAATACAAATACAAATACAAATACAAATACAAATACAAATACAAATACAAATACAAATACAAATACAAATACAAATACAAATACAAATACAAATACAAATACAAATACAAATACAAATACAAATACAAATACAAATACAAATACAAATACAAATACAAATACAAATACAAATACAAATACAAATACAAATACAAATACAAATACAAATACAAATACAAATACAAATACAAATACAAATACAAATACAAATACAAATACAAATACAAATACAAATACAAATACAAATACAAATACAAATACAAATACAAATACAAATACAAATACAAATACAAATACAAATACAAATACAAATACAAATACAAATACAAATACAAATACAAATACAAATACAAATACAAATATTCCACAACTCATCACTGTTTTGAGGATGGAAATCAGTGTTCTTGATAATTTCTTTCACGATATAACCCCAAACGTTTTCGATTGGATTGATATTAGGGCTTCTTGAGGGCCAAGGTAACAATGAAATGTAATTTTTCCCTTATCCAGTCCGAAACTCTCCTTGCTGTATGGATAGGGCAGTCGTCATGCAGGTATATACATTTTTTTGTTGAAATATATTGTTTACCGATGGCAACATCACATTTTGAAGGATGTGTATATAATCTTGAGTATTAAATCTTCTACGAATTCGGTGGCATATTCCTAGCCCGCTGCAAGTCATATACCCCCATACATTAACTGAAAATCTTCCACTTGTTTTAATATGTTGGGTATATTTTTCTTCGTACCGTGTATTTGGCGGCCTATACACTTTTAACTGCCCATTATAATAGGACTGAAAAGTCTTCTCTTCGGTAAATACTACCTTTTCCCAAAAATTCATACCTTGCGGTAAGTATTCCAGCGCAAACCCCATTCTTTGCTCTTTATTCATATCGGTCAAAAATGGTTTTTAGCAGCTACCTTATTTTTTAATTTCGAATTTTTCTTTATACGATTTCACCGTTCTTACTGTCCCAGGAAAATTAGTTTGGTTGTGTGCTTCTATACAGCCGTCTGAAATGGATTGTTTCGCAAAAAATCTATCATATCATTATCTTGATTTTCGTTTGAAATTTTTTTTCTGCCACTTCCAGCCGTTCTTTCCAATGATCCTGTATTTTTCCATTTAGTTCTGAGGCTTTGTATAGTGCTTCTTGGTTTCCCAAATTGCTCAGCTATTCTTTGTAGAGAAACACCGTCTTCGAATAAAGCAATTATTGTAGCCTTCTCAAGTTCATTCATGTTCACAAAATTTGTTAAAATGAAATAATATAATTGTCGAATCTGATGACACCGATAACAATTTGTCAAAAAGTGAAGTGCATTTCCAGGTGATCCAGGTATACAAAAGCCGACATCACATCAGGAAGAAATAAGTGTACGAAATTTTATTTCCGTCACTGTACTATATAAATATCCTCTACGTGGTTATACATGATTAATTATTGTCTCTCGCCTAAAATTTTATTCATTAATGATAACACTATACATTTAAAGCCTATGCTTTTTTCAAAAAATATTTTTTATTTCTGACCGGAATATTATAAGTTTATATCATCATGGATACGCTACCAATAAAGAGGGTTATGTTATAACTCCCTTGGGATATTAAAGATTTTCTAACTCCCTCTACCTTTTACAGGTAAAATAAAACAAGAAATAAAGGTCGATTTATAAACTTGACGTTCCGTTTGCGTTCGCCGTTTGCGTTCACCGTTTGCGTCGACGTCCATAGACACGAAATTCGACTGTTTATAAACTTGACGTTGGCGACGTTCAAAGAATGACATAACCTGCTTTTCTTTTGACTTTTCGTGTGATTAATATTATTTTTGTTATTCTCAAAATGAACAAGGAATATTTTAAAGATTAATTGCCGGAGTGGGAATTATCCTTTGTATCTATGTGGTCTTAAAACGACAGACACAGAACATTAACAAACTTTAAAATGGCTGCAAATCATATGGTAAACATCACATGATAGACAAATACGATTTTGATTGGCTCTTTAAATCTGCTACGACGTTTCTACGAACGGCACGAACGGAAAAAGATAAAATTGGTTTATGTTGAACGGAAGGGAATGGCAAGACCGACGCAAACGGCAACGTCAACGTCAAATATAAATGATCTTATGGAACTCTGTACTTTTAAGTTAAAACGGCGAACGCAAACGGAACGTCAAGTTTATAAATCGACCTTAATGCTAAAATAACTATTTTTTATTCATGTCATTACAACGTTAATGTCATTATTGACGGCACCTGATTCAAATATACCGAAAAGATAAAAAATTGAAACATTTATTCCGGTTTAAAAATGAACAAACATTTAAATCGGTCAGAAATAAAATTATCTATGTACCACGGGAATTATAAGAGTCTTAATAACCTCGGTCATTTGCTGTCCCTCGGGCCAAAGGCCCTCGGGAAGTAAACTTTGCCCTCGGTAATTAAGACCCTTATAATTCCCTTGATACATAAATAACTATTATGTGTTACTAAACTTATTTATTGTGTTTAAAATCCTTACCACGCCCAACGCCGTTGATGTTGACTAATCGCTCCGAACCTTTGGGCCAGTACAATTCTGCACCGAGTAGGAAATGTAACGCTATTTCCCTCTTCTGTCTTTATTTCACATGTACGAATGTTTGATACAAAAAACCAGGCTATTCACGAATGAATAATTGCTTAGTCTATTCTATAAGAAGTCTATGATTTTAAACTGGTTTATTTTTCGAATTTAATTAATTTTTTTTTAGTTTGGTGAATAAAAACACAGGAAATTACGACAGTCACAATACTAAATGGTTTATAGAGGCTGACCTGCTTATATATTAGCAGTGTAAAGGGATGTACCTCCACAGCAGTAATGGCAATAATACTACGACTAAGAACTCCACATCAGAAAGGAGGACAACTGCAGCGCCTCTAGAGTGAAAATAAATGGGGAATGTAAACAACACCCCGAGAAAATAGGACACACAGGAGCTACGCACCTAATCAACCACGAGCTCTTGGAGATACAAACCGATCTCATTAAAGCGATATCCAACTTTACAAAACCATCTTATCAGATGCGACTCTAATATATTGACAAAAGGAACACCTCCATCAGTAGAAAAGGGCCTTGTTTGGTATAGTGTTTCTTAGGTCAATTTAATGACATTAAACTGTGGGAAATTCCTAACCATAGGCGTTCCACACAAATAATTAATATGCGTATACACACTTATAAGTTTTACATTAGGTATTTGTACATACTACACTTTATAAACCCACTGTATATATAATAATATTATATTAAAATAATAAATATAAGGTAACTCAAAAGTTCTATATACAAAACTAAAATCAGAAAAATAAACCTGACACGGCACGACACTGCTCAGAAAATGCTTTAGTTTTTTTACCAGAACTTCATTCTCGTTAACCAGACTCCGGCCCGTTCATCAAGGCATAACCACGTATATTTTATCTCCGTCTCTTCCACGCCATCGGCGGTCACTGGCCTATCTCTGTCTGGCAGAATCGATCGTTAGACGGGCCGGGTACCGGTTCAGCTTATATCCTGGCGCTTCCAACCGCAACAAATTACATGCTGTTGCCAATTATTCAAAATATTCGGATTTGTAAGCACAATGTAAGTATATACGAGAAACAAGGGTTTGTTAATTAGTTGTTTTTAAACACTGAAAACACTTTTTGTCTTGATTTCAGTTATATTGTTTCTTAAGGACTAAAGAATGTATTATTATAACAATGAATGGCTTGTTATTTTTTTCTGTCACACTCAAAACTCCTCGGTTTAAATTATATTTGCAAACTAGCTTTCAAAGAAAGTTACTGACTAACAATTGAATACTGATATAAATGAAATATCTTTAATAAAAAAACTTAAAGAATTGAAGAAGAAAGATCTGACAACCCTGGTTGTGCGGTCGGTCTCTTTGAGACTGTTTACCGCCGTATGGAATGATTGGAATGTCCTCAAACTGAGATTGGATAAATAATACACCGATGGATCGGAAACGGTCAATGGAGTAGGTACCTAGCCTATACTAGCATTTTCAAGACTTAGTAGGACTAAATATGAAATAAGTCTGACGTCAGTATTGGTGAAATTTTCAGTAAAATACTTAAGATGTCAAGTTACTATTGCCGTCCAAAGGAGAAATCGGACGTCATGTTGACGTTATGAATCATGACGTTTAAAAATGTCTTTTCAGGTTATTTTACTAAAAATTACTGATAGTTATGGAAAAATTTGAGGTTAGTTAACATACCGACTTTGTGCTTTGGTGTTTGTTTTTAGTTTTAAATTTGTTTTTTAATAAAGAATTGTGTCTTTAAAAAATGTTTAGGAAACGTGACTATAAATATAGTACCTACATCAACTATAGAAAACTTAAAACCAAAATAATATATAAAACCCATCAGTAGCAGTAGCAATAGTAGGTACAAGCGTAATTAGAAAAAATCGTAGAAAAGTTGAAAATCGTAGAAAAGTTGAACAGGGCTACCACGACCAAAAGATACAAATCCTGTTAGATAGTCAAGGCCCTGAACTCCAGCAGATTTACATTAAAAATCACGATAGAGTGCCTTAAGAAACTGAAAGATCTAGCAGCCAGAAACAACAAGGTTAAAGTCACCTGTGGGTTTCTAGTTACTCGATGATAAAAGACAATGATTAACCAGATGATCTAGCGAGTGCCGAATCTACTCAAAATTTCAGGGGCCTGATCCCGCTTATTGTGGAGTATAAAAACAAGCAACTAAAATAGACAGATGGGCGCAGAAACAACATCTCTCTGGAATAATACACCTGGTCAAACACATGCACGAGCTGTAATTGGAAAACCTTCGAAGAAATTATCAACTGATCTACGACTTTTAATGCGTACCCAGTTAAGACAAGTGATAAGTGACAAGTTATCAGGCCACTGTCACTTATGAAAATATCTTCAACGAATAGAAATTTACAATGGTCCCATTGGACGAAAAATCCTCCCATATCATGGCTGCGAAACACTAACCCGCAGAAGATTCATAATGTTTGGGAATATTCAACACGTTAACAACCTTCAGCCATGACAAACCTGGTAGGAAACTATTAGACCGTATAGAAGGAACAAATCTTTTTTAGCATGACTGAGGCGCACAATAAGCCAGAAAGCTGCAGTTCAAGGGCTTTGTCACATAATACCCTGCGAGCAGAAATTATTTGCATCAAAGAGGGCCTTACATCTAAGGACGTAATGCTTAGCCGTAGAGCTTAATACCTGTTGGGTGTCCGTAACTACCTGAATAAACAATTAATCAGTTATTCCGTCATTTTTGACAGTCGTTACAAGTAATTTGATTCATCGCTAATATTTCCAATTTCTTGAACAATTCACACAATGGGCTTTACGGAACAGCACAAAACATTCATGGTTGAACCGTATTTTCGAAACGGGGTAAATTGTAAGTGGCAATACAATCTGGGTTTGTGCATGGACGATTTTCACGAATATTTTCCTAACGTTGCTTTTATTGCTGGAGATTTTTATCATTGCCTGAAAAGAACCGTGGCTGTGTTTAGGGAAACAGGTTCGATACAACACAAAAAAAAGAGCAGGAAGACCATCTGTAAGAACAGAAGAACTTGTTGCAAACGTTCGTGAAATAATGCAAAATACGCCAACAACTTGTATAAGACGTATGTCCCAAGAACTGGGAAGATCTTATAGAATATGCTTTTTTAAGAAGCAGCTAAATTTAGTTCCATATAAAGTGCAAGTATGCCAAGAAATACAAGTTACAGATTTTGAAAGACGCAGGAATTACTCTCAATGGTTTACCCAAAATTTATTGGAAATAAATGATTTATTAGACCTGAAATTTTTTCGAATGAACCCTGGTTCCACCTCTCCGGTTATGTGAATTCTCAGAATACACGCATGTGGAGTAGTAAAAATCCCCATTTTTTTGTAGAGTTCACATTGCACCCTTAAAAAATTGGTGTCTGGTTAGCTGTTTCCCGAAGGATTGTTGGTCCTATTTTTTTCCATGACACAGTTACAGCATAGCGGTATAAAGACAATTTTTTTAATTCATTTGTAGAGCAATTACTTGACGACGAACTACATTTTGGATATTTTCAAACGGATGGTGCAACCGCCTATACAGCCGCCGAAACTATTAACTACTTACGCAATTTTTTCGACGACAGATTGATCAGTTTTCGATCAGACATTGAATTTCCACCTAGATCACCTTGTTTAACGGTTATGGAGTATACTTCGTTTTTCCTCATTTAAAGGACACTATTTTTAAAACACCACTTGCAAATGTAGAACAATTACAAGAAATGATTATCCAAGAATGTGGTAACATTTCTCCAGAGATGGTCAACACTTTCGAAAATATGAAGAGACGTGTGATTTTATGCTTGGAGCATGGCGGTGGCCATATTCAGCAATTTATGTAATTATTTTTCTTTTTCTTTCTGTATATTCTTACTTTGTTAATTTTTTAAACAATAAAAATAAATTTGTATTTGTCTACTTATTTTATTACTCATTAGTTTGGCATATCATGTCATAATATGAATTTGACAAAATTTTAACCTAGATTTGGTTAGATATATCGTCCCCATATCATTGTGATCTAAACCAAGCCCTACGTTTTTTAATCCGAGTCCTCTTTGATGCAAATAATTTTTGCTCGCACGGTTTACCTATATAGGTACGCAAGCGATTTATTTCCGTGGCTAAGATCAAACTAAAATTTACTTGACAAAACCAGAATATTTAGAAGAACTTGGGCAACGAGTAACCAAGAAAATTCGACAATTATCTCATGGTACATAATATTACAAATTAAATCACGTTTTATAAACTCCTTGTAGCTTATCAGGTAACAGAAATTCCAAAGTAAATAATGCCTTAAATTCTATTTTTTCTGCCGTTTTTCGTGACAATCCATTTTTGGAGATTTTTCCATGGTATCTTATTTATTTTAGCTATAGATTTACGCTGTATAAATCTCATTATAGATCGAATAAGCTGTAATTCAATCATTTAAATTTTATTTATCTTAATCAAAACAAAATTTTAATAAATTATCTCATCTCATAAATCATTATTTTTCTTCACTGTACAAAAATAAGTAATGATATCGAAATATACAGGGTGCCCGAAATTGGCACTGACAGTATCTAGTGTATAATATCTCGGGAACTATAAGAGATAAAAAGACGGTTAAATGGGAAAAAGTTTAGACAATTTTATTATGTAAGCAGTTTAGTTGTGCTTGCGGATCGATTCTGGTTCTTCTGATTTTTGAGATATTTTGAATAAACCAAAATGTTGCATTTCCTTAGATCGGTTGTAACAATGTTATTTCCAAATATTTTTTAAATCTGTAATCACATTTCCATAGCAACTGTTTCCTTAGAATATGCTTCCTTGGTAATATTTCAAATCAAATCAAAAATGTCTTTATTTCATGTTAACAAAACAAAAATATAACGAAATAATGATATCGGGTGGCTGAATCCAACATGATTGCTCATAAACAACCACCTAAAACTAAAATATTTAAATGTTTATTTAAGATACTTATATAAACAAATCCATAATCAAATTCCTAAGCTAAAAAAAAAACAGAAAATGAAAGAAATGATACTATACCTAATTTTAAAAATCCAAAAAGAAAATAGCATTTCTTAAGAACATTTCCTTAAGAACCTGAAGGAACATAAGGATCTGTTCTATTCATAATATACAGGATGTTCATTTGAAAACTTCCCACCTCGATTTTCCTGCTTTAAAATGAAAATGTGGAAAATCGCTCAGGCCCGTCGATTTTTATTTCGAGGGGGACATCTTTTGCGTATGTTGTCAATCTTGTTACTTCAAGCCCCTAGGAGGGAGGGGGGGTAAGATCTAAATCTTAAATGTATACCCCTATTTTATATAATTTTATTGGATTCTGCATAAAATTCTGAACATTTCTTAATAAAAGCATTATTAGTCTATACTTAACAGTTTCCGAGATATTTACTCTTGAAAAATGACATTTTTGAACTTTGACAGCGTCTAGCTTTCTAAATGTACCTACGTCTTAGAGAAAAACGGCTTACATGTCCCTATCTTCGATTTTTATTATCTTTCCAATAGTGTGAACTTTCGGTTAAACCGGATGTAAGAAATATAATACTTCCGGTTTGACCGGAAGTTGACACTATTGGAAAGATAATAAAAATCGAAGATAGGGACATGTAAGCCGTTTTCCTCTAAGACGTACAGTTAGAAAGCTAGACGCTGTCAAAATTCAAAAATGTTATTTTTCAAGAGTCAATATCTCGGAAACTGTTAAGTATAGACTAATAATGCTTTTATTAAAAAATGTTCAGAATTTTATGCAAAATACAAAAAAATTATATAAAATAGGGGTATCTATTTAAGATTTAGATCTTACCCCCCCCCCCCCCCCCTCACTCCTAGGGGCTTGAAGTAACAAAATTGATAATATACGCAAAAGATGTCCCCCTCGAAATAAAAATCGACGGGTCCGAGCGATTTTCCACATTTTCATTTTAAAGCAGGAAAATCGAGGTGGGAAGTTTTCAAATGAACACCCTGTATATTTTTTAATGCTCGGTTAAACACTACTGGGCTGGGTGCAGTCTTCACGTCGCGTCGATGGACCGGCGGTTGTAAATTAGGGCGGCGTTATAGCTAAAAGATCTTTGAAACAAAGATGAGTAATGCCTTGGAACATTAAAAAGTTCTCTATTACGGGTTTTGTGATTGTGCCCATCAGAGCCTTTGGCTAAAAGTTCGCTTAAATAAAGTGAGATACCAGACAAATTAATACGAAAAACTAACCTAGCCAAATGTAGCTCGCAGCGCTCTTTAATGTTAAGCCAGCCAGAGTCGATAAGACTGGGAGTGATGTGATGAAATTTTCTTAAATTATAAACAAATCTCAAACAGGCGTTCTGAATGTGAATAACAATGTTTTGGTTTCTTGGAAACGTTATAACGTTATAATTAATACCAAACTTATACTAAGGTTCAAATTGTTAACCATTTTTTTTCAATACATCGCTGATATTTTTTTTCGACATGGATTGATACACGTTGAATGTGGTTAATATCCCGAGTTCGTTGCTCAAGACCCTGGCGGGTTTCACGGAGATTAAATTCGTATACCTCAGTAAAACGATCCTCCGATATGTCGGTGTTGCCAAATATGTTCGACTTTTCCCTACATTTTTTTTTTGAGGTTATAAGTTTTTAATGTATAATAGTGTATATATAGTGAGGACGTAAAGTCTGGAATAAATTCATTATTTAGGGAACGTTGAATGTTTTTAAAAATCGCTCGGACACGTCGATTTTGTTTTTTTAATACGCATTTTTTTCAATATTTTTTATTATACAGGGTGTCTCCGAAGGCACTCTGCTTGGACCAACTTTAATTTTTTAAATAAGAACCCACATTTTTTTTTAATTTTTGGATTCTGTGCATAATTCTGAACATTTTTTATCTAACATGTCATTATGATTTACGACAGTTAAAGTTCGAAAATAAATACAACAATTAATTATTTATCATTTTAATAAATGTTGAAAATGTTGCCCAAAGGTTAATTGGCAGTAACCTAGACGATCGAAAAATTCTTTCTGCACATTTCTGACAACTTTCGGACTGATTGTCCGTATTTCTTGAACAATTCGATTCTTTAAGTCCTCCATGTCCATTGGCTTAGTTTGAAAAACTTTACCTTTAAGGTAAACCCACAGAAAAAAGTCAAGGGGGGTTAAGTCGGGAGACCTCCGCGGCCATTCAATAGCTCCCCTCCTTGCAATCTATCTATTTTCAAAAATGGTATTAAGATAAGCACGAACTTAAATAATCGAATAAAATATCTCAATACTCTTTTATTCGATTTTGTTGAAATTTGGCAATTCTGTTTGTAATAACAAGAGGATAATTAAATTTAGCCTCAATTAGATTAAAATTATTAAGTCCAGTGGCGTCCAACTAATATTTTTGACAAAAAAATTGCACGTCACTGACTTTTTTTAAAATTATGTATATACAAATACAACTATTTTATCTTCTGAGTTTTTTTCATATCTTACTTTGTTTTCGAGAAAAAAAATAAAAACCACTTTATTGCATGTTCCCAGGACAATAGGAGTAAAAAATTTAAACTAAGTAAGACACTTTAAGTCTTCCTCCAATGGTATATTAAGAAAAGTTTTAATTAAGGGTAAATTCTCTACATGTTTCGACTGTATAAACAGTCATCATCAGGAGAATAGAATAAGGAAAATGAGAAATAACAGGTGCAAACGGTCCAAACGGAGCTAAAAGATTATGGAAAGGACAAATAAAGTAATTGGAAAAACGTCCATCATAATGGTATACCTAGCAAGAGGTCATTCGTGGAGAATTGGTAAAAACCAAGATATTAAGCTAATATAGCAGTAAGCTAAGTGTCAAATTAGTGACATCGCACAATAAGTGTGAGGAGTGAAGAAAAATTATAAAATTGGAGTGGTAAATGTTGTAAAGACTTTTATAAACAGATAAGGAGTAACTGAAAAGTCATATTTTGGTGAACCAGTTAACTATTGGTATGGGTTATTACAAATCGAATAAAAAGAGTATTGAGATATTTACGAACATCCGACTTTTTTTTTAAAGTTTGACACCCTGTATCGTAAAAAGTATGCATTTTCGGACCCATGTTTATATGAACTTTTCTTCTTAAAATCACTTAAAGAAGCACCCCTTGGAGTTTGGCCACATACTTAAATAACACCCTGTATAATACTAAACACTATTATACATTAAAAACGACATTTTAGTTTATTCAAAATATCACAAAAACCAAAAGAACCAGAATCTATCCGCAATAACCAATAAATTGCAAACATAATTACCTACCTACCTAAAACTTTTCCCATTTAACCGTCTTTCTAACTCTTTTAGTTTCGAGATCGCAATACTGTCGCCACCAATTTCGGGCACCCTGTATGTTGTTAATTTATTCAATTATTATGTTATTGTAATGTAATTTTATGGCTTGATGTTTGTAAACAAATAATTTGAAATGAAAATCGTGGACAAATATTGAACCGGTTCTGCTATTAAAAATACACTATCTAAACTTATGTGGTCCTACTGTACTGGACCACGTAAAGAGAATTAAGGTTTTATCAATTAATTTTTATCTGATAAAAGCCTTCAATGGGTCGTAAAGAGAATCAGCTATTTAAATAGCGCTTTTATAGCACTTAATCCGTGTCTACTTGTAATATAAATATTTGTTTTGCAAAAGGTAAGTTTTCAGCTTAAATAATATTTATTCACAATCACGATCAATCATTAGGTACTTTATTTAATTTTAATTTTATGTATTTATTTTTTTTGGTATTCTTACGCTTTCTACGAAGGCGTAAAAGGGCCACAATTTATAAAAAAAAAATATACACCCAAATTCCGAGTTGTAACTCGGAATTCCGAGTTGTATCTCGAAATTCCGAGTTGCATCTCGGAATTCTGAGTTGTAACTCGGAATTCTGAGTTATATTTCGAAATTCCGAGTTGCATCTCGGAATTCCGAGTTTTATCTCGAAATTCCGAGTTGCATCTCGGAATTCTGAGTTGTATCTCGGAATTCCGAGTTGCATCTCGGAATTTCAATTTGTCGGTATGTTTGCAGTGTTGCCATTTGGGGCGGCAAATCGCCAAAATGACGACTTTTTGTCTCTATGAAAGTGTGGCGGCGATTTTCAATAAAAAGCTTATTTTTGGCGACTTTTTACAGGTGAAAAAATTGAATATGTTGTATACAATACGTAGAAAGAAACAACGTCACAACAATAATCATTATTGCACCGAAGGATTTCTCAAAGAGAATATCTGAACGCGCCACGAATTGAACGTCAAATTTTGGGGAATCCCCGAAAGCCTACTTGTCGGTCGGTCGATTGTCGAATATCCATATCAAAGCCAGTGCCATTAGGAGGCGATAACTAGACGAACAAATTCCGTCTAAAAGGTATATTGGCAACCGGTTTGTTCGTTGTTACCCAGAGCATTTTTTTTATTTCAATTTTTTCAACTAATATTATTTTATAAAAATAAAATTTAAATTAAATTTAAAAAAAATGCTCTGGGTAACAACGAACAAACCAGTTGCCAATATACCTTTTAGAAGGAATTTGTTCCTCTAGTTATCGCCTCCTAATGGCACTGGCTTTGATATGGACATTCGACAATCGACCGACCGACAAGTAGGCTATCGGGGAATCCCCAAAATTTGACGTACAATTCGTGGCGTCTTCAGATATTCTCTTTGAGAAATCCTTCGGTGCAATAATGATTATTATTGTGACGTTGTTTCTTTCTACGTATTGTATACAACGCGTACCTATATTCAAATTTTTCACCTGTAAAAAGTCGCCAAAAATAAGCTTTTTATTGAAAATCGCCGCCACATAGAGACAAAAAGTCGTCATTTTGGCGACTTGCCGCCCCAAATGGCAACACTGAAAACATACCGACAACTCGGAATTCCGAGATACAACTCAGAATTCCGAGTTACAACTCAGAATTCCGAGATGCAACTCGAAATTTTGAGATACAACTCGGAATTCCGAGTTACAACTCAGAATTCCGAGGTGCAACTCGGAATTCCGAGATGCAACTCGGAATTTGGGTGTAAATTTTTTTTTTATAAATTGTGGCCCTTCTACGCCTTCGAAGCTTTCATAGCGACTAGATGTAGATATGAATGATTTAAATTGTAAAGTTGATCTGCACTATTGCTATACCTTAGAGCCAGTGACGCAGTTACAAAAATCCGTCTGGAAAAACAAGTGCACATTTTTTACAAAAAATAAATAGTTTATATCATCCACTAATCAAGTGTTAATTATAAAATCACACCAAAGCAAGGTTAACATTTTTATATACTATTTTATATAGGGTATACAGGGTCCTGCAATAATGCGTCAGACTTCCATAGCTCCTATACGAATTGAGTTAGAAATTTTATTTATATGCTGACTTGCTGCCCAAAAAAGTGTGATAACATAACGTTGTCATGCTTGCATCAAGACATTTTAGTGTGGTATTTATGGGCAAAAAGTTACAATTACCATACCACTGTGTTTTTTACGCAACCATAATCAACACAATGCTTCTTTAAATTAACGTTCTGTAAATTTATATTATTTATAACAAAAATAACAGAGGATGGTTGCATTAATGAAACATATATTACAGTAAAATTGTAAGTGGTGTATAAAACAAAAGAAAATGCAAGAAATGCATGAAACTCGTCATGTTAAAATGGGTTAAATTTTGATATATTTCTTCAAAATTTTAAGCATGTCAAACGCCTCTTGATTTGAGGTCGGCATTTTAATGCACTATAAATTTTAAGTAAAGAAATCAAAAATTAACGTAACTTTGACTAGTATGATTTCATATTTTTAATCAAAGCCTGCGTTCCTTTTTTTATAATAGCACCGCCCACTTAAAATTTTCTTATTAATTCTTCAGTTTGCTTAAGTTAATAAGATATATCAGTGCATTTAAAATTTTTGAGGTAATTGAAGATTTTGTTGATTCTGCTAAATAGCGCCCTCTAGCTGCCAAACCAAAGTTGTGAATATTTTTGCATAACAATTTGTCCTTTCCTACAACAAAAAAGTAAAGCAAACAATTCATAAACGAACGATGTTTTATATGAGGATTTTTGAGAAAATCCCGCTTTTTTTTTGGTTGATTACTATATCTACGCCCCCTAGCGGTCAACCTAGAAACTTAAAGATAATTTCCAGCAATCTCTAGTGGTCACTTTTGAAATATTTTTTTTTCGCAAGCCATAAGGAAACGGTTTCCAAGATATATTCGGCGTCCCTTTTTAGTTGTACACCCGGTACAAAAAGTAGAGAGGATTATCCTATCCAGAAGATACATTTAAGGTGGGAGTATCAACATGCTTGCCAACCTATAACCTATTTTGCGTAGATTTATTTATTTTTCTAGCTTGTACACAAAATTTAAATAAAATCAATATCGACTGCATGTTCTATGGGTAATAATTATTGACATATTAAATAAATATAAAGGAATTTAATAAATTATTTTAGGAGAATTGTAGAGCGAAAAATATCGGGTAAGATTTTTTTAACATTATTATGTCATTGTTGTTTCAATATACAATTCTCCCAAACTTAGCAATGAAATAAATTGATATTTTTGTAATATATTAGATACTACCTAAGTAATGTTGGAAAAATTCATGATAGTACTATTTTATGAGCCTGCCAACAAGACATTTATATTTTTTGGGGGGTCCCTCAAAGTAAATTAAAGTCGAGTATGCCTTCAAGGGCCTCTAAATAAGAAGACAATTCGTACCCCGACTACCTGAAAAGTAGGTATGTTACCAAAATCGTTATGATAGAAAGGGATCTTCCAAAGAATCTTCATACGTAAGGGCTTTGAATGGAATAAAACTTTTAATCCCGCCCCCTGCCCTGTTATCTCAGAAAGTATTATATGCAGAAACTTCAAAAAAATTATGTTTATAGGACCCCTCTAATGACAAATCCGTACTTTTTAAAAAACAGGGCTTTTCAGGGATAAACCGCCATTTAAAATGAAACTTTATTTCATTTAAACTTATTTACCGTGCAAGCAAAAATGATTTGCATCAAAGAGGGCTTGGAATAAAAAACGTAGGGCTTGGTTTAGATCACAATGATATGGGGACGATATATCCAAATCTGGGTTAAAATTTTGTCAAACTCATATTATGACATGATACGCCAAACTAATGAGTAATAAAATAAGTAGACAAATACAAATTTATTTTTGTTGTTTACAAAATTAACAAAGTAAGAATATACAGAAAGAAAAATAAAAATAATTACATAAATTGATGAAATTGGCCACCGCCATGCTCCAAGCATAAATTCACACGTCTCTTTATATTTTCAAAAGTGTTGACCAGCATCTCTGGAGAAATGTTGCCTTATTCTTGGATGATCCTTTCTTGTAATTGTTCTAAATTTGCAACTGATGTTTTAAAAATAGTGTTCCTTAAATGAGGAAAAACGAAGTAATCCATAACCGCTAAACAAGGTGATCTAGATGGGAATTCAATGTCTGATCGAAAACTGATCAATCTGTCGTCGAAAAAATTGCGTAAGTAGTTAATAGTTTTGACGGCTGTATGGGCGGTAGCACCGTCCTATTGAAAATATCCAAAACGTAGTTCGTCGTCAAGTAATTGCTCCACAAATGGATTCAACATATTGTCTCTATACCGCTGTGCTGTAACTGTGTCATGGAAAAAAATAGGACCAACAATTCTTCTTCGGGAAACAGCTAACCAGACACCAATTTTTTGAGGGTGCAATGTGGACTCTACAAAAAAATGGGGATTTTCATTACTCCATATGCGTGTATTCTGAGAATTTACATAACCAGAGAGGTGGAACCAGGCTTCATCCGAAAAAAATGTCAGGTCTAATAAATAATTTCTTTCCAATAAATTTTGGGTAAACCATTGAGAGTAATTCCTGCGTCTTTCAAAATCTGCGGCTTGTATTTCTTGGAATACTTGCACTCTATAAGGAAATAAATTAAGCTGCTTCTTAAGAATAGTCCTGCATGTTCCATAAGATCTTCCCACTTCTTGGGGCAGGCAATGATAAAAATCCTCAGCAATAAAAGCAACATTAGGATAATGTTCGTGAAAATCGTCCATGCACAAACCTGGATTGTATTGCCACTCACCATTTACTCTAACCCCGTTTCAAAAATACGCTTTAACCATAAATGTTTTGTGCTGTTCCGTAAAGCCCATTGTGAGAATTGTCCAAGAAATTGGAAAAATTAGCGATGAATGAAATTACCTGTAACGACTGTCAAAGATGACGGAATAACTGAATGGTTGTTAATTCAGATAGTTACTGACACCCAACAGGTATTTAGCTCTACGGCTAAGCATTACGTCCTTAGATGCAAGGCCCTTTTTGATGCAAATAATTTCTGCTCGCACGGTACAATAAAGTGAGGTGTCAAATGAAAGAGCTTACCAAATATGACACATGACACAAATTGGCGCCTTTATCAGTGGGTTTTAAATGAAATAAAACTTGTGTTATTATATGTCTTGTCTTCTATGAGAAATTCTATTGTATTATGCACTAAATTGTAGACCAACCAAAGAACCATCCAGTGGAGCGCACATTAGAAGACTTTTATTAGGTACATCTGCTTATGTGAATATGTCAGTTTTACTCAATTGCTTGGTCCTATTTACTTATTTGGTTCAACCATCATTTTGTGACATAATGAGACCACCCGGTTTCAAATTTGGAGTGGCTACTGCTTCTTACCAAGTTGAGGGTGCATGGGATGCTGATGGTAAATATTAATTATGAAAAAGAGATAAACGTATTTTTAAACTCTATTTTTAAGAATTGAACCAAGAAATTACCAAACTAACGTGACCTACAAATCTATCTTTTAGGCAAAGGCGAGAATATTTGGGACCGCTTTACTCATACACATCCTGAAAAAATTACAGATCACTCCACAGGAGACATTGCTTGCGACTCTTACCATCTTTGGGAGAAAGATATAAATCTAATTAAAGATATTGGAGTAGATTTTTACAGGTACACCTTATGGTCTTATGGTATAAGTATAAATTATAATATAATATATAAGTCTAGTTGGACATTTATTAATAAAATGTGTTTAAGTTGATATTACTCTCATTGGCATATCAAATTTAACTTTACTTAGTAAGATAAAAGGTTTTTAAAAAGAACTAAAATTTTCAGTTTCATAATGATCAGATTTGTGTATTTACGTTTATAAATAATAATTTTCAGCGAACTTTGCACTACAATACAGGAAAGTAAACAATAAATAATAATATTAAATACAGAGCAATAAAATGTAAAATTTAATGTATAAATATATAAAAATTAGTAAAGTACTCAAATTATGAGATAAAATTATTTAGCTTTTTTAAAAAATACACAGGGTGTTATTTAAGTATGTACGAACAAACTCGAAGAGGTGCTTCTTTAAGTGATTTTATGAAGAAAAGTTCATATAAACATGGGTCCAAAAAGGCATAGTTTTTATGATATAGGGTGTCAAACTTTTTAAAAAAATCGGATATTCGTAAATATCTCAATACTCTTTTATTCAATTTTGTTGAAATTTGGCAATTCTGTTTATAATAACAAGAGGATAATTTTGCCTTAATTAGATTAAAATTATTAAGTCTAGTGGCGTCCCGGAAAACAGTCTAACTAATATTTTTGACAAAAAAATGGCGCGCTACTGACTTTTTTTAAAATTATGTATTTTTTCGAATTAAGCAATTACAAGTACAACCATTTTATCTCCTCAGTTTTTTTTATATCTTGCTTTGTTTTCGAGAAAAAAAATAAAAACTACTTTATTGCATGTTAGCAATTAAAATTACACGAAAGTCCTGTTATGAATTTTTTCGCACAGATTAAAACTGTTTTCGATAAAAGAAATTAACATAAAATAATCGCATAACGTAATAATTTATTACTACAAGTTTGACACCCTGTATCGTAAAAACTATGCATTTTCGGACCCATGTTTATATGAACTTTGAACTTGGAGTTTGGCCACATACTTAAATAACAGTCTGTATAACTTTATATACCGGGTGATAACGAAATTGCTTCCCAGCTTGTCACGTCCCTGTAAAATAAAAGATTATTATGAAATTTTGGTAGGTTTTACAGTTGCACTGTGAGCACATTTTTAGAATTCAAACGTCGGACTGCCACTTCCGGTTAAACCGGAAGTGCACACATCTTAGTTATTTTTAATGGAACATACTGTATATTCTTAAAAAATACATTTTAGAAAGAATCCCCAGCATCTTAACATAGTATAAAACAAAGTCGCTATCGCCCGTCCTGTCCCTATATGTGCTTAAATCTTTAAAACTACGCAACGGATTTTGAAGCGGTTTTTTAATTAGATAGAGTGATTCAAGAGGAAGGTTTTTATGTATAATACATGCATAATATTATAGAGAAACACTGATAAACACTGATAAATTAGAGTAGGGAGAACGAACGACCCAACCTAACCGGTCCCCGGCCCGTTCAACGATCGATCCGAACCACCGAAGCCGGAATAGACGAAGACAGACTATGTTTTATGCATGGATGTGAATTGTGGACGGGCCGGGAAACGGTTGAGTTTGAGGTTTGTTTGGGTTTGTTCGCCTTATTATCTCACGTCGTATAATGCCGGGCTGCAACGCAGGCCGGGTACACGCTAGTGTATGATAATATATACCTATCTAAGCCAGGTTTAACAGGAAATACTACAAAATTTGACATTCAAACACAGATGTGCGCTTGAATGTAAAATTTTGTAGTTTTTCCGGTCAAACCGGAAATAGTTCAGCTCATTCATACGGAATATCTAAAAAGAAGTAAAAAAATATTTTACTTATGTTCATTTATTTTTTGTAAAAACAATAAAATATGTTGCTAATTTGAGAATTTCCAACACCATTTTCTTGGAAACTGTCTTAGATAGGATAGGATATGATAATGTTTTATGCTTAGAATCCTTTGTAGAATGGATAGTTTTAAAAATATACAGGGTGTTCTATTTAAAATAACAAATTTGTGTGCACTTCAGAACAAGCTAGCTAGTAATTTCGTTTTCATCCGGTAGGTAAATGCTTTTAAAAATAGATATTGTTTTAATTGATTTATATATTTTGTTTGGTAGATTATTGTAAATCATAATAACAACATTAAACAACAGGCATTTTTTACTGATGCAACTTTTGACGTTAATATTTTGTATACAGTGTATATGGTGTATAATGATCTAATATTTTTTCGGCTACCGTCAGAAAAGTATCCACTTCCCGGACACTTTGAGAAAACAGCACTTTATTCCGGCCTATTTCGGAAAATACAGAAGCGTCCGAAAACTGGTACCTATTTTCCGGGTCGTTTTTTACTCTCCGGGTAGTTTCCGATAAATTATACATATACATGAATTGAATTGGAAATTGGGCTGTCGACATGTCAATTTTCTTCAAGGCATGATTTTGTTTTATTAGTTTTGCTGGTCACAGGCTACATAATGCGTTTAAATCTAAATTTATTCTCATAAGATGCTTCATTTTAGGAATGTTCCCAATTAACTTTTTAAAGTTTTTTAATGGCAGCTTTTCTAAAACCTTATAGTGGTATCAAAATAATCGTAATAAAATCCTCTTTTTTCTCAACCCAACGAGCCACCATGTTGCCGTTTAAAAAAAAATGAGTTATACAACTTTAAAGATTAAATTTTATACAGCACATGATATTGGACCAAAAATAGTAAAATTATATTTTTCTTAAGATTAAAGAACTGAAATAAGTAATTTTAAGGTATTCATAGCCTAGATAAAACAATAAATTGGAAAAAGAAATATTTTCTTGGTGGCAAAAAGTGACCAGTGACACATCGTTATATTTAGAATGTGATATGGAGTCAAAAAAAGGAAAAATATACCAGGTGTCCCATTTAAAAATCGTTTATGTCACTTCCGGTTAAACCGGAAGTTCCATAATGTTGAGTCACCTGTCAAAAAATGCAGTTTAATATTGTATACAAATCCCCCAAATTTGATTCCATTATCTTGAGAAACAAAAAAGTTAGAGGGACGAACCACCTTCCGTGGACACCCGGTATACAGGGTGTCCCAGATAAGAATGCACTCTACAGGGATCTCGTAAACCATAGGAAATACAGAGATGGTTAAACTAGAGAAAAGTTGCGCATTACTGAATCCTGTAACGTCATGTTTTTAAATTTAAAAAATTCCGAATGCTTCCAAAGATTCTTGGATAAAACCGAATTTTCGCGATTTCGTTTTAATTGATTTATGATTCTATTTGAAGAGACATGTCAAAATAAATTTTACATTCTTATTGCCACTTTTTCTCCCCTACAAGATTGTTTAATTACATTTTTGATCCGACGTTTCATTTAGTCACAACCATCATCAACTTTGTTATTTTAAATAGTAGGAAAATTTTATTTTATGCTTAATAAATTCTACGTTTTATTTTAAAAAGTAAAGTAAAGTTCGTGTAACTTGTGGTGGTCAATTCTGGTGCTAGAGTTTTCAGGTCGCGCAAGCGCCTCTAGCGTGACTTAACGACCAGGGATGGCCGGGACCGACGGCTTTACGTCTCCTGCGAAAGACGATCTTACACCAACCAACTAAAATTCGGTCATACTTTTTTTATTATGCGTATGCCCACTCCGGGAACCGAACCCGGATCGCCACGACCGTAAGCGGTATCTGTACCACTGAGCTACGACCGGGCTGTGTGTTTTTTTTTATTAGACGTTTCGATATAGAAAAATATTTCATCAATGAAAATAGGCACATTATCCAAAATATTTTTGTTTTTATTGTTGTATTTAAACACTATAGTTGGATTTTAAAACATTTTTTTAAAAGAAACTTATAACAAAACATAATATCTAATAAAACTTATCTGAAAAATGCTACTTGTTGCATTAATTAATTTTAATTATTAAATACAATTATTTTTTATTTTTAAAAAATGCATGATAATTTTCAAATTGAAATTCGGCATCATATGGGTGGCTATGAAATTGATTGACGTTCGCAATTGTTTAAATAGTTTCTTCAGATCTGTCACTTAGTTACAGAGACCCGTTAGTTTTAAATTTGGTAATTATTATTATGTTTTTGCGCACAATTCTTATGACTCTCGATGTAACAGCAAATCATGTCAAACTTTTCTTCGTTAGAATAATGTTCCAATATTTTAAATTTTACTGCACAATGCAACAGTTAAAAATTAAAAAAAAACATACCTACCATAATATTTTTTAAAAACAGTGTTAAAAAGAGGCATTTAGGTTTACAAATTATTTTGAAATATACCAAATAGGCAGGACATATAAAACATATTTTTGTTAAACGGAACACCGGAACATATTATGATAGTTTTAGATGATCAATTTTATTAATGTTTAGTATAAAATATCTCATGCCTAAATTAAATAGTTTTTGAGTTATTAACGATTTTATAAAAATTTGGTATTTTGCAATATTTAAAAAAGATGCAGCTGTCGTTACAACAAAGCGACAGTAATTCATAAACTTTGGATCGTGGAGGTAATACCTCAAGTTGCGACTAAAGCATATTAATTTTTTTAAGGTGCCAAAGAGATCAAATCCATGGCATTTGTTTATTTTATTAATCTTACGTTATTCCAACTGATATATTTAGTAAAGTTCTTTTAAATCACCAAATTAAATTTTAATTTGTAAATCTGTATTTACAATTTTAATTGTAACATTATTTTTCTCATTTAAAAATAACAAAAAAATGCACCTAATACAAATTTTTTTATTCTATATCATTATAATCTAATATGGCCATAATCAGCGCATGAACGAGTAAAATAATAGTAATTCACGTTACAAGACCGGAAAGTAGTGTTTTTCAGGTCGAGACAAGCATAGGCGAGTCCTGGAAGCTTGGAGAGACCTGCACAACCCTAATTTTCGGTTGCGTGACGTACAATATTTTTTTTAAGATCCACACTTCGATATACTTACATTAAGTTATTTTATCTACAACCATTTAATAATAGGTGCATAATACTTCTGATAATAAGAGCATTATGCTATCCATAATACAACAAGTGTAATTATCATAAAACAACAAGTGTAATTATTATATTTCCCATATGAACTCAACTTACTCAACTTACTCACTGTATAAATGGATGGTTTTAGATAAAGTATTGTATTTAACTCGCGTCTAATGAACCATAATACACCCGGATAATTTACAACACTCGCCTTTGGCTCGTGCCGTAAACTTCATCCTCGTTTTATTATGGCCTACATTATACGCTCGTTAAATAATATACTATTATTTTTAAATGCGTCATATTATTATGACTTCACGTAACGGGCTTTTGATTTTACTGGCAATATATCGTAAGTCGCTTTCCTTGGTGCTTTCAAAATTTCTTCTGAAATCTCATTTTCCGTGTCGGATAATTCAAAATCTGAATTCATATTGTTAAATTTGCGCACTCGCGAAACAAGTTTGACATAAACAACAAATTAAAAATCAACGAACTGTCACTCGACAATACATCGAAATGTTGTTGTCATAGTAACGAAATCAAGGTAGCTTGTATTATCAAAGAGCGATTGGAAAAACAAAAAACAGGGACCGGAAAAATCTCTTCCGGTCTCTAACGTCAATTTTCCGGTCTTGATCGACAAAACGTTATTTTCTGGACGAAAAATTGTCCAGAAAGTGTATATTTTCTGGTCGGTTTAAAAAAAATATATATTTTAATAAGAAATGACCCTACTTAAAAGATTTTTTTTTAGGTTTTCCTTATCATGGTCCAGAATTCTTCCTACAGGGTTCCCGAATAAAATTAACCCCGCAGGTGTTCAATATTACAATAACATTATAAATAGACTAATCGAAAATAATATTGAACCAGTGGTAAGTAAAGTAAAGTAAAACTATTTAAAAATTATTTTTGATGCTTTTTTGTAAAACTAATTAACCATAATTAACTTAACATTACGGAGTTTACTAATTGGCCAGTATATAGCTAAATAACTGTTATTTATTTCACTTGAAAAAATCGGCATTTATCATTATCATTTTAATTTTAATTTATTTAATTTCGTATGACGTTTCTTGTGCGTTAATTTTTTCTAGTCTTATCTTCTGATGAGCAAAATAAATCAAATACATCCATCTTTTTAGAAGATCTAGAGTTTAAAAGTGAACGCAGAGGCATGCCTACACCATGGCGCAAGTAGTGCGAATAACCAGAGTGCGCCACGCCGAAATAGCGCAATAAAACGCGACCCTCTGAAGGGTATTAAATTTGATTTAATATGAACATTGTTAGTAAAACTTGACAAGGTATTAATATTAATTTTTGGCAAGGCAGTTAGGTAAACTATAACTTTAATTATTTGCATTTACATGCACTATATAACTGATAAGCATTTTAATGAAGTGTTTAAAGAGGCATCTCAATTATCGCTCTCTTTTGACATTGACGACGGTTTCCCTTCTAAGACAAACTTTTTTTTTTTATGAAGGTGATAATGAAACTATAAGCAATCTGGAAAGAATGTTTAAAGTCAATTTATTTTTTGCTATAGGTATTAGACGTAACTTTAGGTGCATTATTAAAAAGATTTGAACAATTTCAGACATACGTTAATAACTTTAATTTTTTTAGTGAATTAGAAAATCCATTATCTTTTAAAGACAATAAAGATACAATAGCTACAGATATGTATAACGAAATAAAACTTCTTTTCTTTTATAGATACTTCTGAACTAGATTCGCCAGATAATGTTTTAGAATAAATTAAAAAAATAATCTTAAAGTTTTTTTCCTAATATAGCGATAACTTTCAGGATAATGCTAACTTTGCCGGTCAGCGTCGCAAGCGGAGAACGTTCTTTTTCAAGTTTAAAGTTTATTAAATAGTAATTTACGTTACAAGACCGGAAAAGTTTTTCAGGTCGAGACAAGCATTTGCATGGAGACATGGAGAAGCTCGTCTTCGACTCGGGATAAGGTTCTATCAACAAAAACATGACTGAAACCGAGAAAAAAATTATCGGGAATTAATTCTGCTGCGTAGGAGATAGTTTCAAATGAAACTTAAAAAAACATATTTCCGATGATTTTAGTTAAATTTTTGATGTGTCTCTTTTAGCCCCGGTGTTCGATATGTAAAGCAAATTGGTTAGTATCAATAAAAATTTATAAGTTAGCAACAAAATGTATTTTGATTTTATTCTGAGTGACTTTTGCCAATAGATATAAAGCACTTCATTTTTGACAGAAAATTATCAGTTAATAATGTTATTAAGATAATATGAACTAACAAAATTATCGCGAGAATCTCCCGTTGCTATAAGCAACGTTGATGAATGAATGATTGAAAATAAATCTATGTAATTTTCGTAGTAACGAAATCAAGTTAGATTTTATTATCAAAGAGCGATTGGAAAAATGAATAAACAGAGACCGAAAAAAATTTTTTGTCGGTCCCTCACGTCCATTTTCCGGTCTTGATCGACAAAACGTTATTTTTTGGACGAAAAATTGTCCAGAAAGTGTATATTTTCTGGTCGGTCTTAAAAAAAATTATTTGCGAACGACTATAACTTAAGAGTGGTTAAATTACTTAGCTCTGTCTTCAAGTTTATTAATGTTGCTTGATTTTTGATTATGTTTTTTAATGTTTATATTTTACCTATTCATCTTTGTTCATTAATTCTTAGGTGTAGCTAATGGTTTCTCCCTGTTATACTTTCATTTTGAAATATTTACAGTGAAACTCTTATTATAAGAGTTTCTGTCTAAATCATTACTCTTATTAATTTACTTTCTAAACCAGAATTTTTGATTGTTCTGGTTGTTAATGTTGTTTTATATCACTATGGTCTCTTGTCTTCCGACATCCAGCCAGCTTCTTGTTGTTTAGAAAAAATATTATCTTTTTAATTGATGAATTATGTTTCTAATTTGCTTAATTGCTTCATGTAAATCAAACTTTTTGAAAATTAATATATACGATACGGCACGCGTACATGTAAGTTTTTCATTTAACGTTCTTTAAAATTTTATAGGTTTTTCTTAGAAAGAAAGAAATTTTTTTTCTAAAGATGTATGTCTTATAATAATTATAGTTCACTGGGGCCTACTGATTCTTAGCAAAGCTCAGTGCGCCAAACAACTTGTTTATTAATTAATTTGTCTGTTTTTTTTTTTAATTTTCATATTTATGTTATTTAGTCTCTTTTACCAATTTTTTCTTCATCATTTAATTGATACACCAACATAACTTTTTTATATTCCATAAAAACTCCATTAAGGTTATATACCTTATGCCATTTTTAATTTTGCTAACACCATCAGCAAAGCCTTTTCTGTCTCCTGATGATGAACATTTCTGCGTTCGAAACATGTAGAGTCCTTAATTGAATTTTTTTATTCGAATTAACTCGTAGAGAAAGACTTCTAGTTTTTCTTTTGTTTCTATAATATATAAAATAAATGTTGATTTCAGAAAAAAAAATTGTTTACATAAAATATTATGCACCAGGCAAGTTAATTCAGGAACGGCTCTGAGTGAACTTTCACTTTCCTAGAGTGCTAGAAATAATATTTTAATTTTTGCTGACTCGTCAATTTTATTTATGTATGTAAAATATACGCCATAAAAAGTAGTTAAGTCGGTTGTAGAAGAACAGCTTTTTAAATTCTTATAGAATTCTTGTTAGATTTTTTAAAAATTGTTTTATACATGGCTGTTTTATAACATTTGGTTGTTTTTCAGATAACTCTCTTTCATTGGGATCTGCCTCAGACTATACAAGATTTGGGAGGCTGGACTAATTACCTGACAGCTGATTACTTTGCAGATTTTGCCAGGGTAGCCTTCCGCTTGTTTGGGGATAGGGTAAGTTACAAAAAATCTACTTTTATTAGTTTAAAGGTCTTAAACTTCTATGACTGTGACACGTTATAAATCGTCTCTTAATAGCCCCCCATACACCAGCGGATAACTTAACGAAGTTGATATGGCACGAGCCAAATACGCCGATAAAACTTTACGTGCATGTGGCGAGCCGAGCTTCATCGGACTCTGTAATATCTGCCACGGATGAAATCAGCCGGTTTTAACCGGTCAGTAGATTCGCTATGTTAATTTGGGACGCGTATCAATTCGTCCAACTTGGTTTAAGGTTAAATTAAAATAATGATATAATAACAAATAATGTCTGCCGATTCACGTTACTTGTCAAAAGAATTTATTTTTAAATGTACTTCCACTATACTTAACAAATATCTGAAAGTATCATTATCCATCCTTAAATAGTTACGGAAATCATTTGGCTCGTCTTGTTGAATATGTATGTAATGTAGAAGTTCTTTCAAGAGTAACATATGACTCAGTTCATCTCTACGAGAAATCTATTTTTTTACCCAGTTGCTCAGTTTTTTTTGATTTTTGTTTATTTGCAATAAATACAAACGCTATGGCACAAGCTATGGCGCGTGTTCTACGATTGGTATTCATTTTTAAAATTCACCGAGTACAAATAACCCCGAGTCGATCTAAAACCACTGGTTAAATCTTTCAGGAAATCCAAAAGATCGCGAGCCAAGCCAAAACTGTTATAAAACTTGGAGTTTTGTCCCATTAACGAGAAGATTTAATCACGCGAATCTAATCGGGTTATTAAGTCGGCGAGCCAAATTCGGCTGCCCAAAAATGACGATAGTGTTGGTACGTGCCGAGCCTAGCTCGCAGACCAAATCCGAACAGATCAAATCGGTCAAACTTATATGTTGGTGTATGGGGGGCTAATATTCTATCTAATGGCGGATTTATATATTATGAACATATGTATGACCAAATGTAACAACATTTTTCTAATATTTCCTAGTAGTACTCAAAAATTCGCCGGCGGTTATACATTTGAGGAGCTTGCATTCAAAAGCAGCTACCTATATCACTTTTTGTGCTGATATGCTTTTTTTGCGATTTTCTGTTAAGTTCTACAAGCTCTATCAGGTGACACGATCATTTGCGTTCAAAACGGGCTATTTGTATGTTAAAATCGCATGTAAAGTCGGCCTTTTGCATCAAAACTGGCTATATCCTCTTTTTGCGATCAAAAGTGGTTTTATTATTTATCTTATTTTATGTTTCTCTTGTTTTTTTTTGTTATGTATGTTGAGTTTCCATAATAAAAATATGTTTTGTGTTCCAGTCTTATAATAGAAATATGTTTCCTAGCGTTTTAATTGGTTTTCGTTGAGATTATTTAAAGCTTTGCTATCGAAACCATCTATATCCAGATTAATTTTCATTTTTTTCTTAAGAACTATTGAGATTTGAAAAAAATTTCAAATTGCCTCAATCTACTTCCCTAAAACACTATAAATAAACATTTTTTGCTATCTCTATATTATATTAAGGCGAACTAATGAGAAGTTTTTGTCGATTCCTGAACATTTTTCCTAAATGGACATAGCCGCTTTTGAACGCAAACTCCTCATTTATAGTATAGAGATAATTTAATAGTTATATAGTATATAATATGGTTATATAGTATTCCCTGTTAACTATAAAACTCGACGAATTGGTCAAATTTATATATTTTTTAAATATTATTAAAACTAAATATAACTCTGTTTGTCTGAAAAAGAAAACCGATTTCAAGATCAGGTAGAAAGTATAAATTTTCCACATATCTAGAAAATGCTAACAAATTCTTAAATTTTGAACCTTGAAACGAGTTATAAAATTAAAAAATATGCAAAGTATTTCTTGACAAAATAGTGAACATCCACAGGCTGGTTCCCGAGCAGTTATATATATACGGCGCGGCTTTGCTCGCATCGATAAATAATGATTGAATTGGGTTAACGATACCGTGGCTACCTGCTAGTATACAGGGGTTTTTACTTGCAATTCCAAGGGTCTATATCTCGAAAACGAATGAATAATATATTTTAATTTTGTAAAATGTAATTGTAAAATTATTTATTTTTTAGGTAAAAACTTGGATAACTCTAAACGAACCATACAGCATTTGCGTGGCAGTATACGAGTTAAACAATGGTGCTCCAAACATAACTTCGTCAGGTATAGGTTCATATATTTGTGGTAAAGCACAATTGCTGGCCCACGCAAAAGCGTTTCAGGTTTACCAAAGCGAATTCAAGAAGACCCAAAATGGTACGTATTTAACTGACCTTCATAAAAAACTACCAATTATTAATTCGTTATGTTCACAAGTCTGTTTCCATCTAGGTATGTTCTCCCATTTCACGGAAACCACTAAATTGATTTCACAATAGATGTAATTAAGTAGTCTACTCAACAAAAAAAAATTATAATTTGAAAAACTAAAAAGAAACACTTTTATTAGTAGGGCGCTAAAAAAAACGATAAAGTAATAGAGGAAAATAAACAAAATGCTAAATAAGTATGCCAAACAGAGAGGAACGGCGGTGGTTGATAAAAACGTCAAAGAAAAAGCAATGGGACCACCTGTGCATGGATCTGGATAGGGATATCTGGAGCGATGAATACAAAATCCCACTTAAGGGTGTCAATTTTAAAAAATAAAGAAATACTATGAGTACTGTTTCCGCTTTCCAAAAGCCAAACAATACAGCACGAAAAAGTCTGGTAGGGGACCAGAATTTACTTTGCAGGAATTTAACTTTGTCCTAGCTTGGATAGGACAAGCCCCATGGCTAGATGGAATCACTGCAGAAGCTATTATACAAACGGGAAAACACAAGCGAAGTGACTGTTAGGAGTGCTTAAGTAACTTATTAAAATATAAAGGTTCCAAGAAACTGGAAAATAGCAAGGGTCATACCAAACCAAAATAAGCTCGAAAAACCGAGCTCATCACTGAGTACGATATATGGTGAACTAATACGTTGGAGGCTGGAACTGGAAATAACGGAAAAGGGGGGAATGTCAAACCAACACTATGGATTATAAAAGGGCGATCAACAGTCAAGGCGGCATACAAAAACTGAAAAAGGGGAATATATCAAAATACCTCTATATTATCATCATGGACTAATTCATAGAGAAATATATCCAGACACCAAATAATAGTATGTTTATTGAAGTGTTTTTTGATATACGCTATATATATTTGTAAAACACATAAAGAACGTTATAAAGAAGACCAAAGACCGAGTAGGCAAATTGGCACAATCCATGCCAAATATCGGAGGTCCGAATAATTGTTAGAGAGCTGTGCTATAGAGGATAGTGCATTCAGTACTACTATACGGGAACCCAATAGGGTTAGAAGTGTTAGACATAACAAGGAATGTATATTGTTGGAAAGAAGTCAACATAAGGCTTTGTTCAGGGCCGCAGGGTAGCTTCGTATAAAACGGTCTTAAAAGCATCGCTGCAGGTAATTACAATATTATATAGGCATAAAGGCTACTCCTTATATATTTTAGGTTAGAAGAAAAAAAAATGTATAAACGGAGACAAGACGTACACGAAGTTAAAAAACAGGATATACAAGATAAAATATGGCAGGAAAGATGGAAGAATACACAAACACAGGCAAATTTAATGGATTAAATGTGTACATAGAAACGTTACTCAGGCGATTTCGGGACACTAGATGTATAGCACATACGCAAAACGATTTGTACAAGAAACAGAAAATAATTTTGTATTACTCTACTACTATAATATAAAAGCTCCAAAAAATAGAGAGAGTTAGGAGAAGAGACAAAAATCGGAGTAAAAACACAGTAATAACATCGAAGAATCTAAAAGACATTGTTAAATCTAGAGAAAACTAGAATGAAATACAACTTTTTTTAAAACAAAACTGGAAACCAAGGACAGCGAAGAAAAGCATAACGACGGTAACACTTCAATATGTCGTAACTCAAAATCTCCTACTTTTCAGGAAACGATAAAAACTGTAAAATAAATATGTCGTATATATCACAACTTAGTAAGGTAACTCATGGGTTCAATAATTAACTCAACGTTCATATTTTAATAATAAAAATTAACTTAATATGTATACCTAATTAACTAATAACCAAAAATAAATCACTTAGAGTTATATTTTTATCAATACAATTATATAAAATACATGCATTAGTTGGTATTACTTACCAAAACTATAATAATATCACACCTGCTGTTAAAACACCATTGACAATCGTGTCTGTACTTTATGACTTACGACAAATTGCAACCCCGTTAGATTTACGACATATTGTTTTTTGTCTCTTATTGGCCCTTTCTGCTAAACGAAAGCCAATAAGAATTTTCATAGCCACGTGTTATGATTACATTAACAGTTTAAGCGGGAAATCTCATTTTGCATGAATTCGGAGTTACGACATATTGAAGTGTTACCGTCGATAAGCAAAACAAGGAGGGAGAAATACAAAACCGAACCGAAACCTAAAGGAGTGTAAGAAAATGGTTAATATGACAAACCGAAACAGTGTATATAAAATAAATGGTCTTATATTGCCTTCACGAAGGAGATGTTAAGGTTCTGTGGAGTGTAATTGTGTAAAGACCTAGGCTGGTTTTTGGTGGGTATAAGGAGTCCCAAACTATTGGGGAAAGGTATAACAAGTACCCAGTGCTGATTTTCCATCCGGCAATATAAAATTAATAATAATAATTTTGATAATAATATTATTAATAATAATAACAACAATAATAATAATAAATACGTAGAAATATTTAAAAGAATCGATGAAATTCTTCAAAATGTGGTAGCAGCAAACGCTGCATATACAGCACTTAACCTGCGGCAAAATGGATTACCAAACATGATCCACGCGCTACCAAGTCAACAGCTTGTTGCTTAATAAGATAAAGCTTTGCACAGTAAATACTCTACTGTACCTCAAAATCCACCCGTTGGTAGAGAAATATCACTGAATTGATTCGAAATAAGGCAGAGACAGAAGGATTTATAATTTCTATACAAGATCGTGTCATTCGAACCAAAAATTGTGAAAAGGTCATCTTGAATAGAAATGTGGAATATGTGTGCAGAAACATAAAAGATTTTACGGCGCGTTGTGGTGCTATGTTACCCAACGCTTATCTGGGAAGTCATAATCGTGGCAAAGATCATCTACAAAAAACAGGCTCATAAATTAGGCTTAAAGGCCCATTATACTATCGATACGTACCCGAACCAAAGCCCAATAAAAACAAACACAATTGAAAAATAGATTTAATTCAACTGAACCAATTAAAACTAAATAATTTTTATCGTTTTAGGAAAGTTGTCACTCTGAATTTTACAGTGCTTACCATTTCGTTTACTAATTTGACGTTAAATATATGTCTCATCTTCATCTGATCGTAACACATTTTTTTAATGAAAATATAGTCCTATGTTGCTTGTATAGAGCCCCTTTTATTTTATATTTTCAGGGATGGTGGGCATAACTATTGACTCAAATTGGGCAGAACCAGCAAGCAATAATCAATCTGATATCGATGCTGCCAATAGAGAAATGCAAATGTCTGTAAGTAATAACTTTCTTAAAAAAATATTACTCTATCAATGCAAATGGAAAATAAAGTAAATATCTTAGGTCGAAATCAACAACGAAAGATTTACCACCGAAACGAGGGAAAATCTATGTAACTTTAATTTTTCTTTATTTCGTACAGCCCTATTATTTTTTCAAGAACCCTTATAAGAAATTTAAAGACCTACTACAATCGTGTGGACTTTTTTTCATGTTTTACAGGAGAAGCGAAAAACGATTAAACTCTGTAATTGAGAAATTTTAAAAAGCATTTTAAACAAAATTATATGATTTGCTGAAGCATTTTCTGGGGATATACATACTTTTTGTTAATTAAAATTTGTTTTTTGTTAATTAAAAAGAAAATCTTCATACGAGGTTTTAACTTTTAATATTTAAACTTTTCAGAATAACTTACGAGGTTTTGAAACGAAATATCAATTTTTAAAAACAAAAATTAATTTGTTAACAATACTAATAAAATATGTGGGTTAAATAAATAAAACGACATAATTTAACAAACCTGTTTATTCAGAAATTACAAATTAAATCGTAATTTAATCTTATCTTAGTATAATATGTGATATCAAAACCTCACAAGTCGCAGATCTTCGTGTATAGAATATTAACTCTGGTATCAAAACTATGGAGAACTATAGGGTAGGAGGCCGATCGACAATGGCAGCATTTTCAAATTCTGTCCCGGTGTTAGTTCGCTATTGGCCGATAGATGGCTCTCGCGTCCGAAGTGGGCTGATATTATCTTCTTCTTCTTCGTTTTTAATATGGAAAACTAGATCCTCCATAGTTTTTACCTTTTACTTAAACCCTTTATTTTTCTGTGCTTTTACTTTTGACAATTGACATTTTATTTTTCGAAATAACAAATAATGTTTGAAGGCAAGACAAGACAAATAACGTTGTATTGTAATTCATTTCCATATTTATAATAAATAATGGTACAATTTACAAAAGTAGAGTTTGCTTTGTGTCGGGGTGTAAGACAGGATCTTTTTCAGAGAGAAAACGCAGCCAAATAAGTATCTTTCTAGCTTTAAAGGTATAGCTAGAATGTTTAATACCCTGTATTTTAAAAACCAAGCATCGTTGGAACTTTATACAGGCCGAGTTTACTAATAAGTATAACAAAGTAAGTGTAAATTCATATAAAAGTCCTTATTTGTTCCTTAAAGAACTAATTTAAATAAAAATAGTTATTGCGTCCATAAGAAACCATTATTTGATAGCCCACTTCGAACACGCGCGCCATCTTACAGCGACTCGTAAAGCTGAATTACCGATGCTAATTTGGGACCGAATCTAGTGCATTGCGATCGGCCTCCTACCTCAAGTCCTCCATAATCAAAACCTAGTAGGTGGAATTAAGAGATTTCTGCATTAATAATGCTGTCTGACAAATTAATTTTACGAGGTTTTGGCAGATGGCGCCAGGGGTCCGTAAAATTAATAATGGACTTACGAGCTTTTGTAAGCTTAAAGAATATATTTTTTTCTAAGTGTTTATCGAATAAAAGGTTAAATGAAAAAAACTGACTTACGAGGTTTTGCACCTTAACCATCGATATGTAGAATTTCTCTTTGAAATATTTGTACGGACACACATATAACCGGTGTTTTTCTCGGTGTTTTCTGCCAGTTTTCTTTGTGTCTCGATATTGTCTAAGTAAAATTTAGAAAATATCTTAGTTCTTGGCTGTTTATTAAAACCTGTCCCTTATTTTGGTTTAGCGTCGCTCATAGTCATAAAAGTGTGTGAGGAGACAGGCATTGTGCGTTCTTTAGTCATGGACGTGATTTAAAAAACGTAAGGCAATCACTTAACATAACTGCTCGTATGTTATTCGATTATTTTTTTAGCAAACAATTAGTTACCTTAATAATTAGATACATTACAACACACACGCATTTGTTTGTTTTATATCGGTCTATGAAAATTAGAGATTATAAATATACAATTGCGAATAAAACGATTGGGCTAACAAAACAAAATCAGCAATAATCATACTTAGACCAAACAAAAATTAAATTAACTGGAAATATAAGACTACTTAGTAGGTACTAACCCTTCTTACTCATGTCTATGACATTAAGTAAATATTCTACAATAAAATTCACTTATTGAAATGTATACACCCAGCATCACAGAAGCTTAACCTAGTTCCTGTATACATTTTTATTTTGGCAGTCTACCATATCCTTGTAAATGAATGCTGAAGAAAATCAGTAAATAATAATCTTAAGGGTCTATAGTCTATGTAAAGGGTTTTCCAATAAGAACGATATGATTTCAAAATGAAATAAAATTAAAATAATTTCAGATACAACAAAACGTTTTATATTATCTTAAAGTATAGTCGATAACATTTATGTTTTGAATAACACATCGTTTAAATGTCCTCCGCGACTTCGTGTACACGAGCGAATTCGACGAACCCAATTTTCGATGACTTTATGCAATAAATCGGGCGTGATCTGACGAATGCAGGGTTCAATGTTCCACCTTAATGCATCAAGTGTTTGTGGTCTGTTTTCATAAACCTTAGATTTCAAATAGCCCCACAAGAAGTAATCTAAAGGAGTTAAATCACAGCTTCTTGGAGGCCACTGAACAGTAGCATTCCTTGAAATTATCCTTTCGTCAAACTTTTCTTGCAGTATATCGATAGTTTCATGAGCAGTGTGACATGTGGCACCGTTTTGCTGGAACGACATATCCTCCAAATCAAGTGCATCTAAATTTGGCCACAAAAAATTTCTTAACATCTGTCGATATCGTTCACCATTCACTGTAACTGCATCTCCTGCCTCATTTTGGAAAAAAAAATGGTCCGATGATGCCACCATACCATAAACCACACCATACAGTTACCTTTAGCGGATACAAAGGTTTCTCATGAATCTGTTGTGGATTGTTTTCACACCAAAAACGGCAATTTTGCTTGTTATCGTATCCACTTAACCAAAAATGAGCTTCATCTGAAAAGATAATTTTTTTGGCAAAATTAGGATCCATTTCAAGTTGTTCTAAACTCCCAGCAGAATATTCTCTGCGCCGACGATGGTCCAGTGGCTTAAGTTCTTGGGTCAAAACAATCTTATACGGGTGTAAATTCAAGTCTTCTTTCAAAATACGCCAAGTTGTCGTTTTTTTAATCCTTAACTCTTAAGCACGACGAGGATTTGGATCCACTGCAACACTAGCTCTTACAGCAGCAATATTCTCAACAGTTCTTGCGTTTCGATGTCTTCTTGGTGTTTTAACATCGTGAAGAGTAAAATTATTTTCAAATTTCTCAACGATGCGACGAATGGCAAGCAAAGGAGGACGATTATTTACACCAAAGTTTTCGCGAAGTGTGCGATAAGTGTTCACAAAAGATCGTCTATTTCCGTACAATTTTTGGATAATAACCAAACGTTCTTGAAGCGTGTATTTAGCCATAATAAATTGTTATAGTTTACTGAGAATAACTGACAACTGGTAACAGGTATAACTTTATTACAATGGTTTTACCATATCGTTTCAAAATCATATCGTTCTTATTGAAAAACCCTATACATCGCTTTTGGGAATTCTTCACTTCAGCAATTGAATTTTTCAAAATATTGAGGTAATTACACTTCTTAACTTTTGTGTCATAACCGAACGCCAAGGTTAATATTTTAAAAATAGTATAATAAGATAACTCCTTCAAATTGGTGCTTAGCATGGAGTTACCTTACGTTAGGTTTCTGGCCACTGCTGTATAGATGGCAACGAGAATGCACTCGCCAGGGAAGACGCAGGCATGTCTGCCGAACTAGCAGAGAATACTCTGGCTAGATAACTGGGATCAATCAAAGAGGGGATAGATCGGATAGCCAAACAACTTCCACAAAGCAGAAGGATATATCAATCAACCTGTAGCATTTCCAAGCAATTGTGACCACTACTTGATAACAGGTAACAGCAGCGTTATTAGAGCACAGTCGGAAATACCTAGGAACTGCACTTCCGTAGTCACCGAACATTGCTTTTTAAAAGACGCGCCGAACGTATGCAAATACCAGCTAATAAGACTGTTTGAAGGTTGGAGACAATGATATTTGTTGAATGATGAAAGAGTTTTGTACTTCCATTGTCTTAATTTGTTTTAAATCACAACGTTTCAACTGGTAAGTATCTCAAGTCGTCTTTAGGTGAATACTAAATAAGTAAAGTAACCACAGGACTATTTGAGGCGTTTAGAGCAAAAGTGGCCCAAGCCACATTGTTTTAAAAATTGAGGTAAAAGCAAAAATGGCCTACAAATAAACCAAACTTTTATCATGCAATACCGGCCCAAGCCTATTTCGACCATTCACCGCGAGATGTCACATAAATTCACTTTTGCGCACACAACAGTTTCAGATTTGCTCAAGCAAGACTGGCCTAACCCATTGTGGGCCGCTTTTGCATTCAGTGACGTTGATATTTGACCGCGTGTTGGTTATTATTTTGATAGCGTACTTTTTGTCCGTAAAAGGGAATTTTTGTTTTAAATAAAATGCGAAGAAATATGTCTACACATACTACACATGTACATGTGGGACGAGAGTATTGCATCCCGGGGTCCTCAGGAAATTGGTTCTTGTATTGCACACTACATTAAGAACTTTGTTACCACAAGACAGTTAATAATGTACAGCGATCAGTGCGGTGGTCAAAATAGGAATTTTAAAATGGCTGCCCTTTGTATATACATTGTATTATCCAGCGACTACGCAGTTAATACCATTGACCTTAAATTTTTAGTATCTGGTCACTCCTACCTTCCAAACGATCAAGACTTTGGTCTAGTTGAAAAAAACAAAAAACACTACAAAAATATTTTTGTTCCCAATGATTGGGTGCAAGTGGTTCTTGAAACCAAGAAAAAAAAATCGGTTCAAAGTAATAGTTATGACATCCAGCGACCTTCGCTCAACAAAAGAACTAGAAAAGGCATTAACAAATCGTAAAAAAACGGAAGCTGATGAAAAAGTGCAATGGTTACGAATAGAGTGACTTCGGTATGAAAAAGGATAACCTGAAATTATCCAATATAAATATTCCAATAACGAAAATGTTTTCTTTAACGAAGATAATGTAAAAAACGGGGCAAGCAAACTTTCCATGAAATGGCAAGACTTCTTCCTCTGTTTGAGGGACCTAAGCCCATACAAGAAAAGAAATAACAAGCCTTGTTATCTTTGCTTGACTATATTCCACCAGTAAACCATGAATTTTATCGTCAACTGGTCCACTATGCACGTGTTGAAGAAGACCCAAATGTTTTTAAAGATTACGGGGAGGAAGAAAATGATTAAAAAGAGTTTAAGTTGAGTTTCGTTTAAAAATGTCTTATCGTTTACCTAAAAATAAATAATTTTGCTTTAATAATCCCTTTTTACTCCCAAGTCACTAAAAAAAAAGGTTATACAAAAGTGGCCCAAGCCACATGCAAATTCTTATTTATTAAAAAAAATTATCCAAAAACTATGTATAATATCCCACCATTTACCTGAATTACAATAAACTAAGGAACTTTTAAAATCGCCTCCAATAATTTCGTAATTAATCTTCAAAAATTTGCGTTATTTTCTTTTGCGAATTTCTCCATAATAAATATTTTTGCTTTGGGCCACTTTTGCTCTAAACGCCTCATTTATACTAGCTATGTGCTCTGAAGCATAACTGAGGTGGGTGCAGCCATGCGTTCAGTTGGCACGCGATCTTATTCTAAGATTACAGCTATCTAACAAGGGTTTCCAGATATTTCTTATGTCTAATGATGGTTTACTAAAGCAGCCTGGGTTCTGGTGAATAGCAGCAGCTTCCTTGAAATTTCTTTTCCTCCAGTGTGGTTCCTTATGTAGGATTTCAGCTTCTGACCACATGGGGTCACATATCCAAAACTCTTTTATCATTCACCAGCTAATGACTTCTGCATAGGTTGGAAAAATGGAGAAGAATAGGAAAGTATTTACCATTTCTTGTGTGAATGCCCTTACAACGCAAGAAGAAGGTTCAATGCCTTGGGCGAACAATTCTTTAATGATTTGATGACAGTAAGCAGCTTACAACGGGGTCGACTCACTAAGTTTATTAACAGTAGTGGCTGGTTTGAATGAACTGTTAATGGTCTTCTACGTTCTACGTCGCATTAACCATGAGGTTGATGTTGATGCAGATAGGTTCCGCAGAATACGTGTGGTATCATAACGGTTCTCATAGGACTGCGTGAATCACAGAACTCTGCCACTCTTACCTAACCTAACTATCACTAATAGAATTTTATTAAACTGGTATACCTACTTTTGTTACCACTGGATAGCTAAATGTTCAAACATTCTTTGTCATTCAATAGATGTTTAATTTAGGGCTTTTATTCAGAGAAAATAATTTGCATAGAAAACCAATGTACCGGGGTCTTATAAGCAAGTCAAATAAGCGAGGACGTCGGCTTTATCTCGGAAACCATCAATCCTACAACTTTCGGAAAGATTTTTTTGTGAGTAAAGTGGTCAAGAGAAATTGCTGGAAATTACTTTTAAGTTTCTCATTTCGCCGCAAGGGGGCACAATTAAAAATTGTTTTTTTAAATTCTAAATTTCTCCGAAAATTCCCATATTAAGGTATAACTCTGATTACAATGACATCATTGGAAAGCTTAGATAATTCTGCATCATTTTGGTTTAAGGCTCATTGGCGTACCGACCTTGATAAGAGTGGGAGAAGCTATTGAAAGTGTAAACATTAAAATCGCTGTAACTTCTAAACGACTCATCCGATTTTACTAAATTTAAGCTTATTTGGAAGGAGAAAATAAGTATCTTCAATTGCCGTGTCCAACAGTACACGATAGTGTTTAATAAAATTGCTATAGGGCGCAATTTGTAATAATAACAGTTTTTTAGATTTTATCCCGAAAATTCAAATCATACGGTATAACTATGACATCATAATCGAAAAGTAGATGAAATTTGCAAGAAAAGATGTGAAAACCGCAGTTCGATATCTTTGTTCGTTTCAGAGTTATTGCCAAAACAATAATTTTTAATACAAATTGCGCCCTCTAGCAATTTTACACTATCGTGTACCATTAGATACGACAATTGAAGGTACAATTGAAGGTACTTCCAAAAAAGCTTTAATTTAGTCAAATCGGATAAGTCGTTTAGAAGTTACAGCGATTTTAATGTTTACACTTTCAATAGCTTCTCCCACTCTTACCAAGTGAAAGTGTAAACATTAAAATCGCTGTAACTTCTAAACGACTTAACAGATTTTACTAAATTTAAGCTTGTTTGGAAGAAAAAGGTAAGTACCTTCAATTGTCGTATCCAATGGTACAAGATAGTTTCTAATAAAATTGCTAGAGGGCGCAATTTGTATTAAAAATTATTGTTTTGGCAACTCTGAAACGAGCAAAGATATCGAACTGTGTTCTTCACATGTTTTCTTGCAAATTTCATCTACTTCTTGATTAGGATGTCATAGTTATACCGTATGGTTTGAATTTTCGGGATAAAATCGAAAAAACTGTTATTATTACAAATTGCGCCCTTTAGCAATTTTATTTAACACTATCGTGTACTGTTGGATACGGCAATTGAAGGTACTTATTTTCCCCTTCCAAACAAGCTTAAATCTAGTAAAATCGGATAAGTCGTTTAGAAGTTACAGCGATTTTAATGTTTACACTTTCAATAGCTTCTCCCACTCTTATCAAGGTCGGTACGCCAATGAGCCTTAAATCAAAATGATGCAGAATTGTCTAAGCTTTCCAATGATGTAATCAGAGTTATACCTTATGAATTTTCGGAGAAATTTAGAATTTAAAAAAACAATTTTTAATTGTGCCCCTTGCATCGAAATGAGGAACTTAAAAGTAATTTCCAGCAATGTCTCTTGACCGTTTTACTCATAAAAAAATATTTCCGAAAGTTGTACGATTAATGGTTTCCGAGATACAGCCGACGTCCTCGCTTATTTGACCACCCGGTACACTAGCGAAAATAACTGTACATTTCAAAAATGAAAGTTAAATCAAAAATTGTTACATCACAAACACATTCTTACAATGTCTTAAAAAGATACATCAAAGGTTCAAATTTGGAGCAATTCAGAGATCAAAAGATGTGTTTATTTATCATATGTGGTGGTGCACTTAATATGACCTATTGGCCACTCAAGTTTTACCAAGAAAATTCTACATCAGAATGTTTTTCTCAATATTTCGATTTCCGCCAATAATTCTCTCTAATTTACCATAAAAGCGTTGCCCTTTGTCCATTTTTCATGTAGTAAAATAAATAATAATTTAGAAGCTAGAGTTTTCGTGATTTACGCTCCAAGAAAATATCTCTTTTAGTTTGGTTGGTATGCACATCCCATCTTTTCAAAACAAGGAGACTATCCTCTGATAATGAAGACTACTATTGCCAACCTAAGCTTGCAACAAAATTTCACCAGTTCAAGATTACCACCCTTATCACTAGATGAAATTCAACTTATCCAAGGTTCAGCTGATTTTCTTGGATTAAACCACTATAACTCTTGGTTGACTTCAAATAAGGAATTTGATATTGACGAAATATCGTTCTTTGCTGATAAAGGTAAATTATTATTTTTTTACTGTTCGATACAACAATATTGAAAAAAAAAAGTCTCTCGTCAAATTATTTTTGGTATAGAAAATTTAATTCGTATTTTTGGGACTCAAGCAAGTGTGGATCTCCCGGAAATGGCAACTACATATAGTTATAATAATGTGGATGCATTAAGAGTAAAACAAATGACAAAAAATGCTCAAGGAAGTCTGAAATCATTGATATTATTGTATCCAATAACAATAATAAAGATTTTTATTTGTGCCGAAATATAAAAATTATAAAATATAACAACTAAAAATAACTATTAGTGACAGTAACATACTAGTTGACACAAAAAGGTAGGAATTTGGTTAACAATTAATCAGTCTTCCAATCCGACTCTAGGATAATGTTTTTTAAATGACTTTTAAAAGCCGAATAGTTTAGTTTTTTATATTAGATTTTATATTGTTATATATTATTGAATTATTATATATTTAAAAAAAAGTTATATATTGTTTTTAATATTGTATTGGTATTTCCAAGTTATTTTCATTTCTTGTGTTCATGTTGTGTTTAATTTTAAATTGGATTTTTTCATATAAATAATCTGGTTTTTTGTAGAAATTATTATTTAATGAATTAAATGCATTTCACGTCTAAACTCAAGTTTTATAATATTAGGTTGTCTATAGGTTGGAGTAACATGGTCGTATTTTTAAAGGCCAGACGAAAAGCTTATATAATTACTTTGTAATAATTGTAACTTTTGTTTGTATTTATAATTTATTCTTTTATGATATCTAACATCACAATAGTCTAAACCACTTAAAATAATAGAATTTACAAGCCTTAACTTTGTATCAGTGTTTAAGTACAATTTAAAAAGAAAAATACATAGTTGTGTCTGAATTATGAAATATATTCTTTACAATAAATATTATATTATTATTTAACTTTAAATTTATATTTAACTTATTTTTATATTTAACTCAATACAAGTATTTTACTTCTGAGTTTCGGAATTAAGTTTATACAAAAAAAAAATATATATTAACATTAAATGTAAAAGAAATTTTTGAATAAACTTTTTATTATTATTATTATTATTATAAAGAAAATAAGAAAATTACTACGAAATCATTATTTTTGGCAGCGGTCTTGGTATTCAGTATACCGTGCGAGCAAAAATTTTTTGCATCAAAGAGGGCTTGGATTAAAAAACGTAGGGCGTGGTTTAGATCACAATGATATGGGGACGATATATCTAACCAAATCTAGCTTAAAATTTTGTCAAATTCATATTATGTCATGATATGCCAAACTAATGAGTAATAAAATAAGTTGACCAATACAAATTTATTTTTGTTGTTTACAAAATTAACAAAGTAAAAATATACAAAAAAAAAGGAAAATATTTACATAAATTGCTCCAAGCATAAAATCACACGTCTCTTCATATTTTCGAAAGTGTTGACCAGCATCTCTGGAGAAATGTATGTCCTTTCTTGTAATTGTTCTAAATTTGCAACTGGTGTTTTAAAAATAGTGTTCTTTAAATGAGGAAAAACGAAGTAATCCATAACCGTTAAACAAGGTGAACTAGGTGGGAATTCAATGTCTGATCGAAAACTGATCAATCTGTCGTATGAAAAAATTAGGTAAGTAGTTAATAGTTTCGGCGGCTGTATGGACGGTTGTACCATCCTGTTAAAAATATCCAAAACGTAGTTCGTCGTCAATTAATTGCTCCACAAATGGATTCAAAATATTGTCTCTATACCGCTGTGTTGTAACTGTGTCATGGAAAAAAACAGGACCAACAATTCTTCTTTGCGAAACAGCCGCTAACCCGACACCAATTTTTTGAGGGTGCAATGTGGACTCTACAACTCTACATGCGTGTATTCTGCGAATTCACATAACCGGGGAGGTGGAACCAGGCTTTATCCGAAAAAAAATGTCAGTTCTAATAAATCAATTCTTTCCAATAAATTTTGGATAAACCATTGAGAGTAATTCCTGCGTCTTTTAAAATCTGCGGCATGTATTTCTTGGAATGCTTGCACTTTATAAGGAAATAAATTTGGCTGCTTCTTAAGAAAAGTCCTGCATGTTCCATAAGCTCTTCCTACTTCTTGGGACAGGCGTCGTATACAATTTGTTGGCGTATTTTGCATTATTTTACGAACGTTTATAACAAGTTCTTCTGTTCTTACAGATGGTCTTCCTGCTTCTTTTTTTGTGTTGTATTAAACCTGTTTCCCTAAACACAGCCACGGTTCTTTTCAGGCAATGAAAAAAATTCCAAGCAATAAATGCAACGTTAGGAAAATGTTCGTGAAAATCGTCCATGCACAAACCCGGATTGTATTGCCACTCACCATTTACTCTAACCCCGTTTCGAAAATACGCTTCAACTATGAATATTTTGCGCTGTTCCGTAAAGCCCATTGTGTGAATTGTTCAAGAAATTGGAAAAACTAGCGATGAATAAACTTACTTGTAACGACTGTCAAAGATGACGGAATAACTGATTGATTGTTAATTCAGGTAGTTACTGACACCAAACAGGTATTAAGCTCTACGGCTATGCATTACGTCCTTAGATGCAAGGCCCTTTTTGATGCAAATAATTTTTGCTCGCACGGTATAAAAAATTTCTAACATTGTTTTTGTCTAAAATACTCTAATTTCAGATCCAATATTTGTTGTAAGTTTTTCTTTATTTTTGCATTTACCACCAACCCACAAATCTGACAATATTTTCTGTCTTTTTAATACTCTAATGAGGCATTGCTGTATACACCGGCTGACGGTATGCAAAATAAATGAGTAGGAAATTGCACATTTGAACCGGTTGACATTTTCACATTATTATTTGTACTATGAATAAACGACTGTAAGTAGTTTAAAACAGTTTTTATTCCTCCGAACTGTATTACATAAAAGGGTAGGTTTGTGCTTGTACGATTTGTTATTTAGTTATTTTTTTCATATTTAGGAACTAGTTTTGAAAAAGACCCAAATTGGTCCGACCCAGACATAGTACCAATGGGTTTCAGGAAATTAATGAATTGGGTTAAAGACCAATACGACAACCCCCTGGTTTATATCACAGAAAATGGTATAGGAGATACAACAGGAACTCTAAATGATACACGCAGGATTCAATATTTACAGGTAGGTAAAAAAAACACGTTAGATGATCTACAAAGGTCTAAAAATCTTTAAAATTTTTAATATTGAAAATTTAATAAAAATACAAATATTTTTTGTTCATATCTGTCTATCGGTATCTTAAATCTTTGACATGCATCTGACCGCGGCGTATCTGGAATTTTGTCGTGTTTTTTATCCTGTATTTCTGTCTTGTTTTACCATTAGGTACTCGAAGACCTGGGCAAGCCATTGAAAATGCTTTTCTTTATATACAGTGTGTGTATAAAGTCTGAAAACGGCTTAATAACATCACAATTTACTGGCCGATTTAAACCAAATTTGGTACAGTTGTGTAAGAGGATCTAACGCCCCGAATGGCGTTGTTGCCAGCTTTTTAGTTTGTCTGGAATTCGAACGAATTTTATATTTTTAAATATAACACCCAGTATATTTTTACATTTTTAAATTCCACATAAAATTATAATTATTTTTTTTAAATGCATTATTAGTATATACTTCATAGTTTCCGAGATATTGACTCTCGAAAAGTGACATTTTTGAACTTTGACAGCTTATAACTTTCTAACAGTACGTCTTAGAGCAAAACGGCTTACATGTCCCTATCTTCAATTTTTATTATCTTCCCAAAAAAATCAACTTCCAGTTAAACCGGAACAACTATATTTCCTGCTTTCGAGTTACATCCGGTTTAACCGGAAGTTGATTTTTTTGGGAAGATAATAAAAATTGAAGATAGGGACATGTAAGCCGTTTTGCTCTAAGACGTACTGTTAGAAAGTTATAAGCTCTCAAAGTTCAAAAATGTCACTTTTCGAGAGTCAATATCTCGGAAACTATAAAGTATATACTAATAATGCATTTAATAAAAAATAATTATAATTTTATGTGGAATTTAAAAATGTAAAAATATACTGGGTGTTATATTTAAAAATATAAAATTCGTTCGAATTCCAGACCAACTAAAAAGCTGGCAACAACGCCAATATCGTCATTCGGTGCGTTAGATCCTCTTACACAACTGTACCAAATTTGGTTTAAATCGGCCAGTAAATTGTGATGTTATTAAGCCGTTTCCAGACTTTATACACACACTGTAGGTATTTATATGATAGCAAATAAAGCTTTCCAGTATACTTTTTGTCAAGTCGTTTTATGCAACTGCGTAGTTGGCCAAATAAAAAAAATATGATGCTATTTATAAAATGTTGAATGTTGTAGGAATATTTTGGAGCAGTATTGGATGCCATAAATATTGATGGATGTAACATCAGCAGATATACTGTTTGGAGCCTTATGGATAATATGGAATGGACCGATGGATATACGTAAGTTTTTAGTAACTCATTTAAATAAATAATGCTTGTAGTTTTCTTAGTGTCCAATCGATATCATTAAATCAATTTTCACACAGTTACAGTAAAATGTAGACCGCTTTTTTTCTGTTAACTGTTTTTTGTATTTGCCTTAAAATTCTATGGGATATTTGGTTAATTTTAAATATTTTTGTGCTTTTAGAATAAAATATGGCTTATACCAAGTGGATTTTAATAATCCAAATAGAACCAGAACACCAAAAAAATCTCTAGAATACTATAAAAGTATCATTTCTGGGGCAAGCAGCTGCTGATAACAGATGTGATTACTACTGATGACCAAACGTACCTGTCGGGTGGCGTAAAGGCATAATGTACTATTATTCAGAGCAGCTGTACTCTCAATCGCAGTATACTATGGTTTTACGTTACCCGCAATTTTAATTGACAATGTGTATCGCGATTCAGAGCATGAGTCATGTTTTAACGTGCTGGATCGCAGTATATTAATGGCTCTAAATAAAGGCGCGTGTCTCGGCCAATTTATACTGCGATTCAGACCCCACACTTGTTGAAAGCACCTGATCAGAAAGTTAGCTCTCGGTTATGACGCCTCAAAAGGTTTTTTTGAAAATATGGACTTGGAAGATTCTGGAAGCCATTTCGACAACACACCTATTAATAAAAGTCCACAAGGAAATATTTAACAGGTTACCGAGGTTGATTCCATTTTGGAAACAGAGAAAAAGGAATCAGACGTTAACAGAAAACACATTTCTGTACTAGTGTATAAAAAAAATTTTCACAGGCTAATAGAAATTGCATCAGAAAATAACACCGCAGATTTTACGAATTGCATCATTAAGGCTAATGCTAAATTTAAAAAAATTACAACATCATCGCAACTCGCAAGCTTCCTTTGCAATTTAAGGAAAGGACGTTCTTCAAAACAAATAGGGGTTCAACCTACAGCTATTAACAGAAAAAGGAATCGAAATGGCCTCACATCTGGAAGGAAACGGATTCACTATCAGGTAGATTTGGAATTAAAAACAACAGCCAAACGGATACATTATTTGGTAGAAAATATTTTTAGACGCCAACCCAATGTATAATTAATAAGCCATTAATGATTTTTTTTAAACAGCTGATCAATCACAAAAAGTTCTTTTAGGAAATTTACGATATTTTTCCTAATATTGCCATAAATTTAATTTAATTGTAATTGATACGTGTTGATAATATACAGTGTGTGTATAAAGTCTGGAAACGGCTTAATAACATCACAATTTACTGGCCGATTTAAACCAAATTTGGTACAGTTGTGTAAGAGGATCTAACGCACCGAATGACGATATTGGCGTTGTTGCCAGCTTTTTAGTTTGTCTGGAATTCGAACGAATTTTATATTTTTAAATATAACACCCAGTATATTTTTTCATTTGTAGTTTTTACATTAAATTTGTTACACTGCTAGATAACATACTTTGTTCATAATATCAGTAGTTTTCGAAATAACTAGTACAATTTAGAAAAAATATATTTTTTATATTAAATGTTCAAACTGTTTTCCCTGTACAGCTTGACAATTTGCTAATTGAAAATAAAATTTTTCAATTGTGTTGTAAATCATTTCTGGCGTTATTAATTCAAATTCGTCCAAAATTCGACGCTGCAAATCGGCCAAATCTTGAGGTTTTGTGGTATAAACTCTGTTCTTTAAGTGTCCCCATAAAAAATAGTCGTTAGGCGACAAATCAGGGGACCTAGGTGGCCACTCGATTGTACCCCCTCTACCGATCCACCTATTCGGAAAAGTGTTGTTCAAAAATTCGCGCACGTTTCGACCAAAATGGGGAGGAGCTCCGTCCTGTTGGAAGAATGTACTTGCATAATTTGGATCCATCACATTTCGTATAGTAGGCACTATTTGCGTTTCCAAGAGCTCAAGGTAAAGTTGTGATGTCAAATTTCCATCAATAAAAAATGGACCAATCTTGTGGTTACCCAGAAGCCCAGCCCACACATCCAGGGCGTTGTGTATGACCTTCTATCATCCAGTGGGTATTTTCATTTGCCCAAAACCTACAGTTGTGTCTATTGACTTTACCATTTAACATAAATGTTGCTTCATCCGAAAATACTATAAATTTGAAAAACTGGTTATTTTGGTCAAACCTTGACATCATAATATCACAAAATTCAATTCTTCGCTCATAATCATCTTCTGATAACTCTTGAACTACATGTATTTTGAAAGGGTGATATGTATGTTTTATTAAAACATTATGGACGGATTTGAAGCAGACGTCACTTACTTGAGAAATTTTTCTTAATGAAGAAACAGGGGTTTCAACAACATGTTGTAAAATTTCTAAACTTTTCTCTTCATCTACTACTTCTGGTCGTCCTGATCGTCGCCTATCTCTACAATTTCCAGTTTCTTCGAACCGTCGGACAGTTTTTGGAACAGTTGCTTTTGAAAGTTGATTTCGGTTTGGAAATGCGAGATTTTTAACCTCTTCGTAAGATCTGACCCTATCGCCATATCCTCTCATCATAAGAATTTTAATTCTTTCACTTTCAGTTAAAGACATTTTTGCATTTAAAAATGATATCTTTTATGACTTAACATCAAAACTGAACTGGTGTTTTATTTATTAATAAATAAAACACAATTTGTTGATATTTTCAAAACACGTCGTTATTTCGAAAACTACTGATATTATGAACAAAGTATGTTATACCAAAAGTGTAACAAATTTAATGTAAAAACTACAAATGAAAAAATATACTGGGTGTTATATTTAAAAATATAAAATTCGTTCGAATTCCAGACAAACTAAAAAGCTGGCAACAACGCCAATATCGTCATTCGGGGCGTTAGATCCTCTTACACAACTGTACCAAATTTGGTTTAAATCGGCCAGTAAATTGTGATGTTATTAAGCCGTTTCCAGACTTTATACACACACTGTATATACTTTGCGGTAACTTGTGATACAGATTGTTCTAACAGCAACGCCCAATTATTAAATCTATGATATACTGTATTCCAGCACGTTAAAACAAACTCATGCTCTGAATCGCGATACACACATTGTCAATTAATGTTACGCGTAACGTAAAACCATAGTATACTGCGATCGAGAGTACAACTGCTCTGAATAATAGTACATTATGCCTTTACGCTGTCGGGTGCTATTACGAACCAATATTGTAAATTTTTATGTTGTACAATTGGTATATCAACGGGTTTTACAAAGAGAAATCGTTCTCGGTTACCTTACTCAATAAGACAAAATTTAAGTAGAGACGGACAATGCCAACTTACAAAATAGCCATGAATTGTTTTTTAAATTGAAAGCTGCCATATGCCAGTTCTTGTAAAATAAAGGCACGAGAAAAAAGCACTAAGTCTCTCTCTACAAGTTTGTTTAAATAGTGTTATATAAAATTGAAGAACGTTAAATACTTGAATTTCAGATGAAATGTTAAAGTCTTTATTTATTTTTGCAATTAATAAATTAACATAAATGTGACAATATTTTCTCTGTATTTTCAATACTGTAATGCCGCCATGTTGTTTAGGCCCGCTGACGGTACGCAAAATAAAATAGTATAAATTTAGGGTTTAAACCTGTTGTACTTTTAAACTTTTTATTATGAATAAACGATTGTAGGTAGTATAAAGCAGTTTTTCATTTCTTTGAACCGTCCCATTGCCTAAACGGGTAGTAGTGTATGTCTAATGTATGCGTTAGGTTTAAATCGTGGATTTATGAGGGGTTGTTTATTTGTTAAGGTTGTACATTTGGCACCCGTCTTTTTCATAAAAGAATAGTGAAGGCTGTTTACCGGGTGAGTCAACGATTGCGCGGCGTAAATTTATGCCTTGAAAATAGTATTTGTCGATAATGAGCTTTGGTAATAAGGTATGGTTGAATATCTGGCACATTTTAAAAATATTTTAAATTATACACGGTGCGCCCAAAAAGTTAGGTGTCGTAAAGTTACATTTTTTTAAATGGGACACCGTATAATTGAATATATTTATTAATTCTACGTGTTAGTTCTTAAATTTTTATTAATGGTTTAATACACGAAAAAGTTATAGTTTTTTAGATAATTCGACTTATAATGAAAATTTTGCATTTGCAAGCATCTGGTTGTTGTGAAAATGCTATTTATATTTTGATACGAAGCGATTCATAATTTTTATGCTTACCAAATAAAGTTAAAAATACATATTGACTATAAAATATTTGACGTCTCATTTACAGGGTGTTTACTATCTAGGACCAAAGTCAGAAAACTTTTAATTGAAATATATCACTTTTTTCAAATGGAACACCCTATATATTTTTATGTCATCTTATAGTTCGTCATAAACTCTTAAACTTTTATGAAGAACGTCCTATCCCTATCTCTAATACTTTTTGAAATATTTTGATATTTCGATATTTAATGTCCTTGTTATAGCATTTTTTGTCAATGGATCACAATAGCCATGGAAGATAAATGAAAATAATGGCAGTGGATGACACATTAAGGTAGGAGTATCAACATGCTTGCCAACCTATAACCTATTTCGCGTACATTTATTTATGTTTTTTAGCTTTTATACAAAATTTAAAGAAAATCAGTATCGACTTGATATTCTATAGCTAATAATTGACATATTTAATAAATATCAAGGAATTTCATAACTTATTTTAGGAGAATTGTATAGCGAAAAATATCGGATAAGATTTTTTTTAACATTATTATGTCATTGTCACTCATTGTTCTTTCACTATACAATTCTCCCAAAATTAGCAATGAAATAAATTGTTATTATTGTAATATATCAGATACTACCTAAATAATGTACGGACGATATTGATTTTCTTTAAATGTTAGTTATTAAAATAATAAACTCAAAAAATCAACGCGAAATAGGTTATAGGTTGGCAATAGATTGAATGACGTTGAGAATTCAACCTTAAGAATCAAATCAATGTTAAAATTAAGCCTTTTTACTGCTGAGTTTACTGTCTAGTTATTTTATAAGTTGGTACTCAAAATGAATTTTTCAAAAAATTAATAAATCGATATGATTTATGTTTTGGGCGAGGCGGATAAAAAGTGTATTTTTGCTGAACAACTATACAGGATGAAATATCCCGAGCGGCGAACACCCAGTCCTCGAAGTTTACAAAATTTAATGATAATGTTTGATTCAACAGGCGTGATCCATTGACAAAAAATGCTATAACGGGAACATTAAATCTCGAAATATCAAAATATTTCAAAAACTATTAGAGATAGGGATAGGACGTTCTTTACGAAAGTTAAAGAGTTTATGACGAGCTATAAGATGACAGAAAAATATATAGGGTGTTCCATTTAAAAAAAGTGATATATTTCAATTAGAAATTTTCTGACTTTGATCCTAGATAGTAAACACCCTGTAAATGAGACGTCAAATATTTCATAGTGAATATGTATTTTTGACTTTATTTAGTAAGTATAAAAATTATGAATCCTTTAGTATCAAAATTTAAGTAGCATTTTCACAACAACGAGATGTTTGCAAAGGCAAAATTTTCATTATAAGTCAAATTATCTTATAAACTATAATTTTTTCGTATATTAAACCATTAATAAAAACTTAAGAAATAACACGTAGAACTAATAAATGTACTTAAATATAGATTGTCCCGTTTAAAAAAATGTAACTGTATGACACCATACTTTTTGGGCGCACCCTATATAATTCAAAATATTTTTAAAATGTGCCAGATATCCAGCCATACCTTCATACAAAAGCTTATTATCGACAAATCTTATCTTCAAGGCATAAAACTACTCCGCGCAATCGTTGACTCACCCGGTACACCTTAAGGAATAAATGAAGGAAACTTTTGTATTACTTAGGTGTAAATTTTTATTTTAATAGCAGACCGCTTTCGGCCTATCGGCCATCTTCAGTGCCTGTTGCCTGTTGCTAAGTAATAAATGAACTTAAAAATATGGAAAGAGAAAAGATTCCTAAGAAAAATTTCAAAATTCGTTGAGAAAATAAAAGTAAAGAAAAAAATATAAAATATAGGTACGGGTCATTACTCACTTTGTCAGGATTTGTATAGCACACAGCAGGTCTTTCAGCATTAAGAAAACACAACAAATGGTGTAAAAAAAAACAATCGTAACAAACTCACATATTAAATTTTTAAATATTTTTAATGTTTTTCTTTGTCAATACAAAGGACAAGATAGATAAACTTTCGAAAAGTAGCATTTAAAAATTATTGTCTTGTGATTCATGAAATAGTATTATACATGGTGTTAGTTAAGTATGTGGCCAAACTCCAAGGGGTGCTTCTTTACGTAATTTTAAGAAGAAAAGTTCATATAAACATGGGTCCGAAAATGCATAGTTTTTACGATACAGGGAGTCAAACTTTAAAAAAAAAATCGGATGTTCGTGAATATCTCAATTGGTAGGGGAGAGTGGGGATACCTGGGCACTTTTTTCAAAAAATGCTTCTGTTTCATTAACGAGCAAGCATTTTTATGTTGTGTCGTTTTCAATGTCATCTGGGATGCTTTAAGAGTAATAACTGAAAAGAAATAAGAATCCATAAGTATAACATTTTAAGATATTTTCAATTCCAAAAATGCTTGCAGAACTGCCCAAACCTCCCACCCGTAGGGTGGTTTGGGCACCTGAGGTGGGAGGTTTGGCCACTGATATATAAATAATTGAATTTAATTATTTTCTTTGAAACAGTATATTTATATTATAAATTTAAACATATTTGCAACCTAACCAGTTGAAATTTCCAAAGAATACCAAAACAAATTTACAGTAAAAACATATTTTTACATTATTTTCTTAAATAAAACCTTTTCTAGTTCAAATAAACATGATATGTTGACTAAATATATTTTTACCATTAAAGTAAAACATTACAATACAAAACGAACCAACTTTAGATAATAATATTAAATTTAAAAAAATAAGGCATGAAAAAGGTTAGGTACCTAACTATTTTAAATTAGTCATAACCCATTTTCTGAGATTTGAGAGTAAAAAAAGGGCGTGATACCTAAAAACTTTTGCCTGCGGCATATTTTTAACATTTTTAAGGGAAAAATAATTACGAACCCCCCCCCCCCCCCCCGTATCCAAATCCTAAATACGCCACTGTTTATAGAAGATCTAAAAATTAAAAACTCTTTATTTATTTTATATTTTATTTAACATTCCACTTTCGCGTAAATGCGTGTGAGACTCATATTTTTAATTAAATGTACACAAACAACCGTACACTTATAATATGCATATCCCTACCAAAAATACCGCATAAAAACTTATTAAAAAAAAACAATAAACGTTTATGATATTTTATGATTTTTGACTAAGCAAAATGAAACACAATGAACCTATAAAACCTCATAAGCATTTTACGAGGGATTACAGGGTACATTCTTTTAGAATTCGATTGTTTCTTTATAAACCTTTATATGGAATTGATAAAAACTTATAAAAATACAGTTAATTAAAGAGAGAAGTTTTAAGAGATTTTATGCTGGTTTGCTGGAAACATTTTTTTGAAATTTGACTAGCTTTTTATGAGGCGTTATAAGGTATCGATTATAGAAGATTTAAGAGGTTTTATGAGCTATAAGTTTTAAGAGGTTTTATGTATGTTTATCAATTTATTAATATTTTATGTCCTAAAAAGACGCAAAGTATAATTATTTTGGGATAGGACCTTAATTTTGTGGAACAAATACAGGGTGTCCAAAATAATAAAATGAATTTTATAAGATTTATATTTATGCAAATACATAAACAAAATAATGAAAAAAAATTCTTCTTTCTGCTCACATCCATATCTAAAAAATAACAAAAATTTTTTTTGTAATATTTTATACCTACTCTTAACATTTACCATATTCACTATTTTTTTATATACCTTTTTATATATACTTATTTTTTATACCTACAGCAGCAGCTAGCAAATAAAATATAATAATTTAATTTAAAAAATTACAATCAAAAAATTAATTTATAGTTAGTGATGGTACCTTATTCTGTAATTCTTAAAAATATTTTCTAATTTTTTAACCACCCTGAAGGCATATCTTTCTCTAAGAAAAGTGTTTTTTTTTAAATAATGGGTAAAATAAATAAAAATTAATTGCATTAACAAGCTCAGCTTCAGGGGATTGAAGAATACGTTTATCGAAGACAACATAAACATATTTATTATTATTATTATTATTAATAATAACTTGTAAAACCTACCTACATATTAATAGCATTTTTGACCCGCTTCAACTTTTCAGGGGCATGAGGCAGCCAACCTTTAATTTCATTCTCGATTTCCTTCTCTGTCGTTCATTCGCCTCTTTTCAAGATTGTTTCTAAAAGAACACACTAATTTAGGAACTTTTAAAGAGTACCTATAAATTAGTAGAAAAGATGATTTTAATGTACAGTCACTGATATTAGAAAGTTTCTGCCGACCAGAAAACTCGAAATTTTAGACTGGCGGTAGCCCTAGTGTATATTATGGTTGGGCTCGAAACCACCGCAAAGAAAAAATAAAGATATTCCAGATTTGTAGAATTGTAGACCTTAGTAATCACTTTTATTAATGGCGCAAATATTGTGTTGGCAACTTTCTTAATGCAATGTTCTTTGAACTGTGACTTGCAGGAGTTCTATTTATCCAATATTAAGTAGGTACTGTCATGTTGAGGTCAAGACCGAAAACTCTACAATAATTATTTCTTACCAATAATTCCTCTACATAATTGAAGCTTCGAGAATGATTTCTTCCCTTCACGTACCGCCCAGCTATACTCGATAGCTAATTCAGGCCGCAATGTTTTTGACAAACTTCGAGAAGTCATCTCAAATACCTATGCTGTTACCGCCAATGTGACTAACATAGTTAACCTGCAATAAAAGAACATTTAGAGATTAAGATATCTAAAATTTCATTGGCTTTAGCAGCTACTTTTCGCTTAAAAGTAGCTTTACTACGTGCAAATGGTCTTTCTTTAGGCATGCTTGAAATATTAACGTAATTAATAATTATTGCTTGTAAGTACTTACCACAAACTTTTTCGAAAATAACACGAACAAATTTTACAAATAATCAAAACCCGAAACTTCGAAAGGCACAACTATGGAGGACTTGAGGTAGGAGGCCGATCGCAATGCATTGGATTCGGTCCCAAATTAGCATCGGTAATTCAGCTTTACGAGTCGCTGTAAGATGGCGCGCGTGTTCGAAGTGGGCTATCAAATAATGGTTTCGTATGGACGCAATAACTATTTTTATTTAAATTAGTTCTTTAAGGAACAAATAAGGACTTTTATATGAATTTACACTTACTTTGTTATACTTATTAGTAAAATCGGCCTGTATAAAGTTCCAACGATGCTTGGTTTTTAAAATACAGGGTATTAAACATTCTAGCAATACCTTTGGAGCTAGAAAGAGACTTATTTGGCTGCGTTTTCTCTCTGAAAAAGATCCTGTCTTACACCCCGACACAAAGCAAACTCTACTTTTATAAATTGTACCATTATTTATTATAAATATGGAAATTAATTACAATACAACGTTATTTGTCTTGTCTTGCCTTCAAACATTATTTGTTATTTCGAAAAATAAAATGTCAATTGTCAAAAGTAAAAGCACAGAAAAATAAAGGGTTTAAGTAAAAGTTAAAAACTATGGGGGATCTAGTTTTCCATATTAAAAACGAAGAAGAAGAAGAAGACAACATCAGCCCACTTCGGACGCGAGAGCCATCTATCGGCCAATAGCGAACTAACCAAAAAACCGGGACAGAATTTGAAAATGCTGCCATTGTCGATCGGCCTCCTACCCTATAGTTCTCCATAGGCACAACATATCTCTTAAAACATTAAGATATTTGTGGAAGGCACGCGTTGAAAAGAAAAAGAAAGTTTTGTAAAAAAACTGGGGTTAGGATGACAGATTTGGGCCACAGAAAAGGAATTAAGGGATTATTTGGTTCGGACACAGAAAAGAACTAAGTCTTCGATGTCTTGTAAATTATTGTTCTGTAATTTTTAAATTATAATAATATGCTTATTAAATTTGATATTATTATACTTTGTCTTATTCGGTGGCACACACAAAAACAGAAAAATTAATAAATTATGTAGAATATTAAGAATTTTGTACGTGTATACAATATTTATAATTTTGGCGAATTATGAATATAAAATAAAATTAATATTGTTTTCGCCGAAATTTTCATTTTTATCTCTTTTCTACTAATGTCCGATATATTTTTTGGGATACGTCATCAGACCAACTTTGGTGTCATAAAAACCCTACAAAATAAAATAATAAAAATTCTTTTTTCTATATGATAGATTAGTATAGATCATAAGATTTTTTTATTAATTATTATTGTGAATATTTTTAACAAAATAGTTTATTTCCTTTTCCTAAAGTTCTTGACATTGTTATTTTTTTGATTATTCTTCAAATTTTTATATTTAGAAAAAAACCTACTAAGGAAAATATTACAAATCTTGTAAATTCCTGTAGATGAGGCATCAACCATAAAGCATCATACAAACTTGTACATTATAAAACCTCATAAATTCCTTTAAAAGCATCAACCATAAAGCACCAAACAAACTTATTCACTATATAACCTGATAAATTCCGTTAGAAAAAGCAAAAATAAAGCATCATCTAAACTGATAAACTATGAAACTCCATAAATTTCTTTAAAAGTGTCAAACATAGTATCATATAAAAACGTATAAACTGTAAAAACTCATAAATTTCTTTATATTTAAGCTCGTCACTCATAAAACATCATAGAACCTTAATTGTTTTCTTTAATTTCCCTATTAACTCTTATAAGTTGCAAAAATTTGGGTCTCGTTTTTGATACAAAGTTGAGATTTGAAAACCACGTTTCTGAGTTAATAAAAAAATCTTATTACAAATTAAAAGTTCTGTATATGCACAGAGATGCTCTAACCACTGAAATCAAGTTAAGACTTTGTGATTCACTTATTTTGTCACTGCTATCATATTGTGATGTTGTTTACTGGCCTGCATTGACTATTAGGGAAAAGAATACCTTACAAAAATTGCAAAATGCTTGCTTAAAATTTTGTTACAACTTTCGAAAGTTTGATCATGTCACACCACTGTTTGTTGCTTCAGAATGGCTTAATTTAGAAAGCCGATTTTCTTTACATTTAGCCACATTGGTACACAAAACTGTTTTATCGAGTAACCCAGAATATCTATTTAAAAAACTTATTCGTGGAAGTGCCATTCATGATAGACCCACACGTCACTGCCAAAGGTTTAATGTTCCAAAGCACAGGACCGCACTATTCCAGCGTTCCTTCACATATAATGCTGTTAAAATTTATAATTCACTACAACCAGAAGTTAAGTCGCTTACTTCAGTTGTGAGCTTTAAGAAAGCCGTCAAAAGATTTTTATAATATTTAAAAGTTCTCTTTGCTCCCATCGCTATATATTTTATAGGTATATCTTTATTTTACTTTATTTTAACAACTTTCTCTGTGTTAATTCACTTAATTATTTATTCCTACCACAACGGTTAGATGAATAGCATTGCTAGATCTCGCCGTAACTTAAATATAATTATTTTATAAATTGGTTTATATTTAATAAAGGCTTTATTTATTTATTTATTTATTTATTTATTTATAAAAAACAAACCCATTTAAACTCATAGAATTAAGGAATAATACCGTAGTTTGCCACATTTCATTCTGTAGGAACGCATACAAGTGTATAAGTCTATATAGTCTGCTTATAAATAATACAAAACAGATAAAATCACATAAAAACTTATAAAGCTTTTATATATTTTTTAAGTGGGTTTATAAGGTTTTTTTATTAGGGTAAGTTTAGTTTATATTTATTTAAAACCGACCCAAAGAAAAACAAAATAAATCGGGGATGGTTGGGCATGCCCAATCCTTCCCCTACCTTCTGTGGCCAAGCATCCCGCATGGCACTTAAAATATATTAAACAAAAATACGTTATAAAAAAGTTAACTAATAATAAAATAAATAATGATAAATTATGCACATAATAGGTAGCTAAAAGAAAAAATCACAACACAATGTACTTACCTCTTTATTTTCAAGTGAAAACAATTACTCTGACTATATATTATAAAAATTTGACTTTTCAATCACTAAAATAAACAACGTGCGTCCGTCTATACAGCTGAGCCGCCATTGCGGCAAGTGGCCGTTTACAGGGTTGCCATATCAAGGATATTACAAACGGCAGCAATAGAACCCACCAGTGAACTTGTAGAATATTATAATGGCATGTGCTCAGGTCTCCCACCTGCCCAAGGATCCCCACTCTCCCCTACTCTTTTATTTGATTTTGTTGAAATTTGGCAATTCTGTTTATAATAACAAGAGGATAATTTAGCCTCAATTAGATTAAAATTATTATTATAAGTCCAGTGGCGTCCCGGAAGACACTCCAACTAATATTCTAGACAAAAAAATTGCGCGCCACTGACTTTTCAAAAAATTATGTATTTTTTTCGAATTAAGCAACTACAAATACAAATATTTTATTTACTATTATTTTTTTTATATCTAGCTTTGTTTTCAAGAAAAAAAATAAAAACCACTTTATTGCATGTCCCCGAGACAACAAGAGTAAAAAAATTAAACTACTTACCAAACTATTAATCAATTAAAATAACACGAAAGTCCCCTTTTGAATTTTTTTGGACAGATTAAAACTGTTTTCGATAAAAGCAATTAACATAAAATAATCGCATAACGTATTAATTTATTACTACAATGTTTAATTAGGTATTTAACAGAAAATAGGATGAAACTTATACTTAATAGTTGCTGAAATGCCCTCCTTCAACTTCAATGCAAGCATTGGCTCGTCTTAACATTGATTGCCGAACTCGTTGAAATATTCCCGGCGTATGTCTTATCTGATCAAATGAATCCCGTATCCTTTGGGTTAGTTCTTCTTCAGTGTTGCCCCCAAAGGAAAAAATCTAAAGGATTTAAAGTTTAAATTTTTTACTCTTTGTCCCGGGGACATGCAATAAAGTGGTTTTTATTTTTTTTCTCGAAAACAAAGCAAGATGTAAAAAAAACTCAAGAAATAAAATAGTTGTATTTGTAGTTGATTTATTTGAAAAAAATACATACTTTTAAAAGAAGTTAGTGGCGCGCATTTTTGGACTGTCTTCCGGGACGCCACTGGACTTAATAATTTTAAATTAATTAAGGCTAAATTATCCTCTTGTTAGTACAAACAGAATTGCCAAATTTCAACAAAATCGAATACAAGAGTATTGAGATATTTACGAACATTCGATTTTTTTTTTAAAGTTTGACACCCTGTATCGTAAAAACTATGCATTTTTGGACGCGTGTCTATATGAACTTTTCTTCTTAGAATCAATTAAAGAAGCACCTTTTGGAGTTTGGCCACATACTTAAATAACACCCTGTATAGGTCGTACGTGTTGACCTCTACAAGCTAGAATTAATGAACATCTAAACAAATCGTTTTCTGTTGATGGTAACCATATTAAAACCTACAAAAAATATAATTTCACTTCCAATTTAAATTCTATTTAAATTCACAAATTTTAAACAATGTTAGTTTAAAAAATTACAACCTTTTAGATCTTCTTGAAGATTTGGCCATAATCAAGGAACTTAAAAACAATGATTCTAGTCTGAATATACAAGTTAGTTTGAATAGAAATTTTGTACCTTTCCACAGACGTTTGTAGCTTTCCTATTTATCAATAATATATTTTAATGATATAATCATAAATTATTTATTCATTATTACTTTCTAAAATTACCAAAATTCTATTAAATTTTCCTTTTCGTTCACCATCTAATTATTAACTATTACTTTTTCTCTCTAAATCCCCATTTTGTTTAGACAACCAACAACAACATCAGTAATTAATACGATATTCACCATTTCATCAGTAAATTTTCTGCTCTGCGTCATTTAATGTATACTACCAATTAAACATAAATATTACCTAGTCATGTCAGAGATTCAATATTTCAGATAGGTAATATACAAAACTACAAAATTTTCCAATATATTCAACATATTATTTGACCTTTTTTCTTCTTTAAATCAAAAACCGAAGCATTTGAATTTTCAAGTGCCGGAGGCTCTGTTTTGGTTCTGTGTTTTCAAATTTTCCCGCTAGCAACATATTGCATGCCCTATCCAGGAAATACGTCAAGGTTAATTCCCCTCTTTTTGCATTTTTGACACATCGCAACAAATACTCCATCAAGTTTGTTTTTATTGTTTTTATTTTATATCCTTCCAAAATACCTAAAATATTTAAATTATGATATATAATTTTATATATAAATATTTAAAATTTTAATATTTGATTTTGTTACGATTGTTTACACCATTTGTTGTGTTTTCTTAACCCATTAACGCAGAGATTAAAAAAAAGAGTTTTTCTTTTTTTTTTGTAAAATCGTGTCACAAATAAATACAAAAAACACAATACCTATATACTAATTTTTCTTTAATGACTATTAGCAACCAAAAAAATACATGTACCCATATGGGAACGCTAGGCGGAACTATAGAAAACTATTAATTATTAAAAAATGTCATTACAAAAAAGACAAATTATTTTATTTCGTGTGAAAAGTTTTGAAACATTCAACGCAAAACCCAACGTCGCATTTGTCATACATTGTCCTGATTCGACTACTGCAGTTATCGCCAGCACACCTTCTTCTTTTATTTCCTGCTACAGGAACAACGTAGTGGGGCAATCTACCGAATCTTAAATCATTGCTCACTCGAGAATTACTTCCTTGTGCTCTGGCTGGCTTACCTGCGCCCTTTGGTACATTTTTAAATCTTGTTAAATAACTCTGAAATCATAAAAAAATTATTGGGATAAAAATTCATATAAAATTTTGCTCCCTACCTGAGCAATGTTTTGTTTGTTTTGTAGCGATAGGGTTTTTTCGTGGATAATTCTTCAATCATTTGCACTAGTGGAGCAGTGGGTTTACCGAATATTTCCTCGTAAGTTGTGTTGGATCTAGGATTTTTTCCTTGATATATTTCAAAGATTATAAGGTAACCGCTGGGGGAATTTAAACACCATACTTTGTAACCAAATCTTATTGGTTTTCCACAAATGAATTGAAGTATCTAATCATCGATTCATCATAACAAAGATTTTTCTCCGGCACAAAGTGCTCCAGAAACTTTTTTTTTAATAGGTCAGTTAAATTTCATAGTTTATACATTTTATCGGAAGCATCAACTGTGTTGTTGTTCGCAAAGTGAATAAAACGGCATATTTCTAAAAACCTATCACGCCTCATAGATCCTGAAACCATTATATTTTTCGTATCTAGGCTGTTTTCCCAAAAACTTCTTTTTGATGGCAAGTTGTTGTAACCACTGACAATTAGTATTGTAATAAATACTTTCATTTCATCAATGGAAATACATGGATCACGATTATTTTTAAACAAGGCGTAGTCCCGGGTTTGAGCAATTATATTTTCCAAAATGCCATCTCCGAAGAATAATTCAAATAGTCCTAAACAACCCAAATTAGTATATTATGCTGAATAATCTCCTCTAGAGAATTCGCACACGGGCGACTCCAAATCCCCTTGGATAAACTTTGGAGTTTTCGGCTTGGTGCACAAAACAAGAGTCTCAACGTCTGTGCTAGGCAATTCTAAAGAGGGTTTTTCAAAACTGTTATCATCTGACCCTATTCTCATATTGTCTGTTAATACAACTTCTGCTCCAGCTGAAAGTTGTCGAGCTGTCAAATTGTCTACCATACCGCCTTCATCCTCATCTGTATAATCTTCATCAGTAAGAATATTGCTATCAGGAGGCTCTATATATACCGCAGACACATTGTCATCCTCATAAGCAATATCTAATGCTTCTTGAAGCGTAATTCTACTAAAACAAATATTTCATTATAACCACACCTTTTGACTCCTTAGCCGCCTAGCGTGCCCATATGGGTACACCAATGTTTTTAATAAAGCAGTTTTTAATAAAGCAGCAAAAAATAATAAAGTGATATTTATGTTTTATTTATGGTAATAATTGCATTAGGCATTACTAAATTCATTTCATATTTTTAAATTTTAAAATAATAAGAAAAACTTTACAAAATATACTTACACAAATTTCGGGTCCATATTTTTACACACTTTACAAAATGGCAATATTTGACTGTTCACCAAACACACAATTTTATCAGGGGCGGCTCGTGGTATTTGAAAGTGGTGAGGCACAGTTGGAAAAATTTTTTTTAGCAAGGTTAGATTTTAAAGTTTAGACAAGTTTTTTAAATCGCTATAACCACATTTTGACCAAACTTTGTCGCTATTATTTGTTGCAAACAGAATACACGGCCAGCAAAATAATTTGTTTAACGTTACACTACCAGTAAGCCAGTCGTACTTTTCGAACCAAGTGTTTTGAAAGCTCCGATTTGATTTCCCCACGCCACCGATAGTAACAAGACGTTTACTTAAATCTGGAACAGGTCGCTTTACTTCTTTTACTATGTAGAATTTATCTTCATAGGAATTACTTGAAAAATTCTGCTCATTTACTAAAAAGTTAACAAGATCACAAGTAGGATTGCGAATGTTTACATTTAACTACCTGGGGAAGTTGTGACGCTGTGCTAGGTCCCGCTGAATCCATTTTTCGCTAATAAGCCCACAACAAATAAACTAATAAGTAGTTAATAAAAGTAATGTAATATTAATATTTTAATTTGAAGAAATAGTCCATGCTTAAAGTGGAGTTGAAAGTATGGGAAAGAAAGACTTTGAGTTTTTCTTTCTTTCCCATTAATATTTTAGAAAAATCACTGCCCACTGTTGGAAAAAAAGCAAAACAAAAATCAGTACGGAAAACCACAAAAGTATTTACCGAAAACTATTATAAAATACAATGCAGGGTAAAAGTCAAATTCACTATGCACTCTAAACTTTCAACAGACAACCTGTTAATCTAATAATAGCATTTCTCCAAATGCCGTGTCGCGGCGTTCATCTAATAGATTAGATTAGTCCCCTCGCGTTCGCATTAAATTTACGTAGAGAAATGAGGCTGGTCCCAAAAGAATGTTTTTATGCGCTATTTAAAGCTAGATTCGACTGGACTATTACGGGTATCATACATCACATTAGATATTTTCAGTAATACGCTAGACAAGGAAGCGGGAGGCCGGGCCTCTAACCATATACGACCGCATGCAGAAATGAGATGGATGATATAAGAACAAAACACGCAACGGATCGTGAAAGACAAGGAATCGCGAGACCGGCTTCTACCTTCTACCATATACACGACCGCATGCAGAAATGAGATGGATGATAGATGATATTTCTAGCGAAGCGCGTTAAGATTAACGGCATTAATTCTGATGGATATAATACATTTATGCAAATAGTAAAATAATATAAATTTGTAATTTAATTTGCAAAATTATTGGTGAGGCACTGCCTCACCTGCCTCATAGGAGAAGCCGCCACTGAATTTTACCGATAAACGTATTCTGCTACACGACAAATATTTGAGCGCCCTTCTAACTTCAACTATTGACTTTCACTGGCGATTCGTCTAGAAAATAATAACGGTATTGACGATTAAACACGCCCCTCTTTTGTGGCTCCATATGGTACCGCTATGCGCTATGTTGAAAGATCTGCTGTGCAAATCCTGATAAAGTGAGTAATGAACCGTATATTTTATATTTTTTATTCTTTATTTTTTTTCTCAACGAATTTTGAAAATTTTATTAAGAATGTTTTCTATTGCCATATTTTTAAATTCATTTATTACTTTGCAAGAGGCACTGAAGGTGGTCGATAGGCCAAATCGCTCTGCTACTAAAATAAAAATTTATACATAATACGAAAGTTCCCATCATTTATTTTTCATAAAACACTGTATGATCCTCTACACCGAGAAAATTAGTTTACTAAATTTCTTTGCTGAGAAGAAATTAGTAAGAATGGCAAATTATTTAGTTAAAGTACCAAAAAAACGTGCAACTTTAGCCTATTAGGGTTTTTGTAGCAACTAAAATCATTTTGCTATGAAAATCTATTAAGGTTTAGTATAATTTTATTTAATTTAACTAAATAGCATATTGATAACTAAAAAAGTTTCTTGCTAAATAGTTTCTACCATCGATCTATTAGATACAACTCGAAATAATATTTAGTCTTACTGGTCACCGAATTTTCTAGTGGATTTAGCAATATCTCCATTTAATTCTACTCAGACGAAGTACCTAGTATGTTTAACTATATTACCAGGCAAGGTACTCGTTCGTGAAGAGTCGGCGTACTCGAATATGTAACGAAACTTCATCCCAACCACTATTTACACGTTAGCTCCAACATGGCGGGGCGGCATTAACATTTAGCTTTACGCAGATTATGGATACCTGAATTTTTTCTTTTGTGTTTGTGTCTTGATTATTTCATAATATTTAGTATTTCGGTAAGTTGAAAGTTAATAGCAAGTACCTGTACCTACAATGGATATACGGCACCCTGCCGGGTGGCCCCTACATTCTATTTGGTGCTGGGATATTTTATAACCAATTATTCTTTTATTTCAGTATCAAAATGGAATCTAATCCAAGTGATAGAGCCGACGCCATATTGTTATGTGTATTTTGGAGCTTGGAGCATACAGATCAATAAATATGTAAAAATTTTGGCAAACAACTATTTTCATAGTCCCACGAACGCTTGATGTCATCCAAAAATTAAAACAATATTAATAATAGGTACTTAAGTGCCAATTAATTTTTAGATGTGATTACGAAGGTGTTTTTGTGGTTTAGTAGCTTTATAAATTCTATAAGCACAAATGTGGATTTTTAAAGAAAATCAAATTTAACATAAGTACAGTTTTTAAATATTAGGTACAGCACAGTAAAGGGAAATAATTTTTTTTTAAGTACCTAATGAAAGTAAATAGAACAAAAATCCTGTAGAAGTTATTGCCAGTGACTTTTATTATATAATAATATTTGGTCTCTAACCTCTGTAGTGTTTTATACTTATTTGTTTTTGCAGAACCTTAATCTATAAAAAACGTATTATAATATACGACTCTAACGTTTCAAGGCCAATTCTGTTCTCGTGTTATCAAAGAGCAAACTGAAAAAAATATCTAAAAATGTATTTTTCGCCTGTCACTGTCTAATTACAGAAAATCTGTTGTCTGTCAATTTAAAAAATCTTCTCGGTTTTAGAGATAGCACAAAACAAATACTAGGGACAAAAATTTAAAAATTTTAAAGTTTTTATAACCCCAGATTTTTTTAATTGGCACGGGACGCCGAATGCCACCGGCGTATCCAGCTCATGCGTCTGGGGGTAATCGATCGGCTAGGATCAGGCACGTAGCCAGGATTTCTTTTGGGGGGGGGGGATATCGGGATCGCGCCGAAAATTTTTTGGGTGCCACGCCCTTTTTTGAATCATGGTGCTTGGTTTTCAAGTGGGAAAAATAAAAAACACAACACAAAATCCTCAAGAAAATCTCAAAAACAAACCTGGTAATAATTGAGGTGAAGAAAATGTAATAGTGTAGGAAATGTTTAATGTATTGCCTATGTTGCCGAAATCAGAGATCAAGTTTCGGAGGGGGTTCAGGCCCCCTGTACCCTCCCCCCTAGCTACGTGCCTGGCTAGGATACTAGATAATAGCAGCTTTAAGGAGTAAGGACAAAAATTAAACAACGCTTAAGTAATCTTGGGGGGGTAATTACCCCCATTACCCCAGCCCCCCCCCCCCTTGTATACGCCGGTGCCGAATGCATGGGACTTTGGCTTTATTATTTTAATGACCTCTAACAAAAACTACTAACAAACTTTTACTAGGTATACATTAATCAAACTCAATTTTTTTAGACCTTTGATGCCCTAGAATTCTAGAAGAAAGAATAGCAACAAAAACTAATTGAATGTGACATTGCAACTGTCTGGAAACTCCGTAGTGCAATAATTGATAGAACTTTCGAATGGTATTTAAGGAGTTCTGGGTTTAAATCTAAGTGGATGCATAAAACGTTTTAAATTTTAAAAACTGTGTCTTCACGCCACTAACAATTTTTCAGTTATATTTTTTAGTTGAAGTTCTAAAACCAAAAAATATTTAAGCAAATGGTAGGTACCTACTATAAATTACTTCTTTAATCTGTATTTACTAGATTTGTGATTGATCTTGTTATTGTTTAAGTTTGTTATTACTAAATAAATTCTATTGGAATAAAAATACAAATTTACACCAATTTTTATTTTACCCGTTAAAACACAAAAAATGTAACAAAAAAAAGGATCTTTAAATCGCATTTTTAATAAGATAAACTAATTAAATGTGACATTGCAACTGTCTGGAAACTCCGTAGTGCAATAATTGATAGAACGTTCGAATGGTACTTAAGGAGTTCTGGGTTTAAATCTAAGTGGATGCATAAAACGTTTTAAATTTTAAAAACTGTGTCTTCACGCCACTAACAAGAAATAGTAGCTTTTGCAAATACATTAATCTAATTTAAGTAAGATCATCGATTTATTGTTACAAATAAAAGTATGCAACACAGCAAAAGAATAAGTTCAAATAGCATGGTAAGGATACCAAATACAGCTAATGCATTTAGTTTCATCTACTAAATGCCTTCCTATTTTAAATAGGTTATATATTAAAACTACTAAATACTTTAAGCTAGCGCAACTAAAGTTAATAGTAGCTCCAACTATGCAGAAAACAGCAAGTATTTTTAGTTGCAACCAATAGATAATTCTAGCAAAATAGATTTAGTAAAATCAGCAAGTCATCTTACCTGGGGCCTATTCTACTACAGATTTTAGTTCGGTTAACTAAATATCGAGTTATTTTAACTAAATATTTTTCTCGGTGTATTTCTTTTATATAATTTTTATTACACCAAGGAAATTAGTATATGTTTAGAATTGTAAACGAACGTTGCAAACATAATTATATATCAAATGGATAATAATTAATGAAATTGTAAAATAAAAACCTGAACACAGAAATGTTTATAAAACGGAAAATTTACCACATATTATTATGTAAATTAAATTTATTATTAGGATAGCACCGCCAACACTTCAATGCAGATTGGAGTAGCCCATAAATAGGAGATGGCGGGCACTCAATCCATTAATGGTAGAATTGCACTATTTGTCTCGCTTTTTCTAGTCTGGTCTCGTTTTCCCTAAAAAACACGCTTTAATAATTATTATTCAAACTAAAAAGCGAAAAATAAATATAGTTTAAAATAATTCTTGAAATTCTTAATATAGGCAGAAAATAATAATGAACGATAAACATTAGTATTTTTGTGAAAAAAGCGTGGGGTGCTCGATATACGAAAAATATAGCACAAAGCGACCCAACGCTTTTTTCACAATAATACTAATGTTTATCCTTCATTATTATTTCCTGCCTATATTAAAAATTTCAAGAATTATTTTAAACTATATTTATTTTCCGCTTTTTAGTTTGATTAATTATTAAAGCGTGTTTTTTGGTTTTTTTAAAATATTTTTATTATTTATTTTTTAGTTTGAGTTATTGTTAAGAAAAAAAATTTTTTTGAGTAGATTGAGCTAGATTAGTAGATTATTGTATTGTCAGCGGTTCTTAATAAATCTACAAAATTTAAATTAAATCTGACCGTTTAAAGTGGGTCAAGGTCAAAATCGGATTTAAAGAAGTCGGTTACAAACAAACATACATACAAACCCGAACAAACCCGAACAAACAACAAAAATTTTCAAAATTTTTAAAAAAAAAATTGTCAAAATTTTATTTTGACATGTAGAATTTTTTTTTTCTCTATTCTTAGCGACAATATCTATACGACCCCACATTTGTTTCATCACTATCGGTTATTGTAATAATTGTAACTTATTGACAGGTGTCAAATTTTGACAAGAAAATTTTTTTCGTATTTTTTTCAACTTTACACCGTCAATATACATACAACCTAATAGTTTTTTTTATTAATATCATTTTTTTAAACGATTGACATTGAAAGCTTTCAAATTTTGACAGGAGAATTTTTTGTTTATTTTTCCCGAATTGATCGTACCCCCAATATTTACGTTGTCTCAACTGACTTCGTATGAAGTATATACATATTCGCCTGTTGGTTTTATTATTGTGCCAACTAAGTTTGACGTGTCTTTATAGCGAGAATTCGATGGAAGCGCGCCGCTTGGGAGGTTTTTCCACCTCCCGCAGAATTTCCTCCATGCATGAGTCTCGTTTGCCTTTTCTCTTAGGATTTTGTTGTACTCAGGAAAAGACCGGGCGTATCTGTCCCAGTCGCCGGTGATTTTTGCTTTGTTGAAAAGTTTCCTGGTTTCTTTTCCCAGCTCTTGCAAGTGTTGTTTCCACAATGGTACTTTACTTTTTTCCTCGTGTTTTTAGAGGCAATTTTCTTCATACGCGGTTTTAATGACATCCTGAAGTTGAACCACAGATAAGTCTGTGTCTACGGTACCTAGCTTGCAGTTTGGTTTTAACAGAGAAGTCAGACCCTGTTTCCGTTAACCCCTGTATGATTCCCATTCGGTATTGCGCGGATTATTACGGTAGGGCGCTGCTTCCCTGACGCGATTCTAAAGTACAAACTCAATGTGTCTGTTATCGGACGCAGACAGTTCGTTCGATACTCGCCAGCTTTTACCCGCGTCGAGTAAATGCGTTGTGACCAAGGTTATGCCGACTAATTCTCTCCGTGTCCCGGTTACGAAAGTCGGTTCGTTTCCCTGATTTAGTAAACATAAATTATTACTTAAAAGGAATTCTAGCAGGGTACTGCACGTGGGTTGTCATCCCTTATTAGTAGGGACTTACGTTAAGGGTACCCGGAAAAAGAAGGTAAAGCCATAAACCATATATTCCTTGAACAAAAACAATATGACTTTTATAATACCTACCATTTTTCATTTTTGATGAGTCATGTTCGATATACGTAAAAGTTTTAAATTAACAACTGATTTTTTTTAATAATTCGAGTACCTAATTAATAAGATTACATTACATCTGTTGAGAAAAAAAAAAACAAAAACAATTTTCAAATATTCAAAATAAGGGAAGTCCGCAGTCTGTGGTCCGCAGTACCTACACCTTTTATTTTTTAGTACGTGCGCCAGTGATTTCCAAACTATATTTTCTTAGGTAATAATTTGTCTTTGATTATATTTTTAATTCCTATAGAATTTTGATAAAATGATGCGTTTTGGAGATAATTTGAAAAGTATGGGTATGCATGGGTCCTTATAACTGATGCCAACGCGGTTTACGGATATCTCATAATTTTAAAATGGTAAATCAAGTCAGCCGTTCTAGCATAACCATGGATACAAATTATGATTAAGCAAAACTTTGCAATAGGTGACAATACCAAAAGCAAAGGACTAGTCAAAAATAATGTAAGGACAGTGGCGTACAGATAAAAACCTGTAATACTAGGTAAACCATCAGCTAAATGAAATTATTCTATTGCCCACTACGAACCTATTTTCTGCTAATGTTCATATATTCAGTCATATTATTTTTGCTCAAGAAATATATGGTTAACGGATTCACTTCCTTTTTCCGGACACCCTGTATAAAGGAGTCGAAAGTCAGTTAGTCAGGAGAAAACCTTTTATTTAATATAGAGAGCTAGAGATAATAGTTAATAGGCATAGAATATTGCGAAGAATTTAAAAAATGCTCTAATATAAAAGAAAGTCCATTTTAAAAAAGCAACCTTTCTTTTAGCTTCTGTTCTGAAGTAAAAGAACAAATTATTCAAATGGGGGTAATATATCATGCTAGCTCCCCTCACTTTGTTAAAGCAAACATCTTTTATAGGAAAACTATCTCTATGACTCTACTTTCTGATATTATTATATTATATGTATAATTACACCAATCAACAGCACAGGGTGTTCCTTAATGACGTGCTAATATTTTAGGGTGTGATTCCTCAAGTCATTTTATGAAGAAAAGTTAATTTAAACATATGTCCTAAACGGCTTAAATTTTTTGCTACAGGGAATTTTTTTTAATGCGTTTTTTGTAATATCTCCGAAAGTACTTTAGATAATATTTTCAATTTTGGCATGTGCTAATAGGACATAAAACCACATGTTTTAGCTATAAAAGTTATTTTTTGTCCCACCAGTGGCGTCCCTGCAAACTATCCTCTGATATGTTTTAGAAAAAAAGTGGTACCCCACTGACATTTTCCCATGTGGATATTATTGCTGATTAGCCTGGTTAATTCTATATAAAAATGGTCCCTTATGGTTTTCTCGTCAGGCACACCGCTCTTAATTAAAATAATTAAATTAAATTAGCTCTACTATTTATTATTATTAACATTGATAATGCAACATATTGTTTTGAAAAAATCATTGGAAATGACCACCTTTACTTAATAGGCATGCTTTCGTCCGTCTTTGCATCGAATAGCGCACTCGTTCAAATATTCCAGGCGAATTCCGTATTGTTTCACAGAAGGCAATTATTCGTTTCTTTAAATTTTCTAAAGTGTTACCTATAATGGGAGTTTTATACACTTAGAGTTTTAAGATGACCCACAAGAAAAAATCCAAACTATTGGGATCAGGGGATCTTGTAACTCCATCTAAATGGTCGCGAACGATTACACTGAAATGAGCAGGAGCGTCATCATGCATGTACCACATTTCATTCCTTAGCGCATATGGTGCATCTTCAAGTAACACAGATAGTTCTTCTTTTAGGAAATGCAGATAAGACTGCCGCTAAGGCGTTAATTATGTTTCTAAGAACGTCACCGTTCCAGGATAACTAGATTTATGTGATCAAAAATTATTCGTCAATACTGCAAAATGAAGCTAATTTAATTTAATTATTTTAATTAAGAACAGTGTGCCTGAGGAGAAAAGCGCAAGAAACCATTTTTATGTAAAATTGATTAGGCTTATCAGAAAAAATATCCACATGGAAAAATGTCAGTGGCGTACCACTTTTTTTCTAAAAAATATCAGAGGACATGTTTGCAGGGACGCCACTGGTGGGACAAAAAAATAACTTTTAATACTAAAACATGTGGTTTTATGTCCTATTAGCACATGAAAAAATTGAAAATATTATCTAAAGTACTTACAAAAACTTATTAAAAAAGAAAAAATTCAACACCCTGTAGCAAAAAATTTAAGCCGTTTACGACAATATGTTTATATGAACTTTTCTTCATAAAATTACATGAGGAATCACACCCTAAAATATTAGCACGTCATTATATCAATTAGATTGTTAGGCGGAATTTCCTAAATTTAAGATCTTAATGTAGAAAACTGTAATCGCTGATCGATTAAACAAATTTCGTTACAACAAGAACCGGCAGATGGCGCTAAACTCCATGGGAACATTTCTACATAATTTCATGACTTTACTGATGCTCAGCTTGAAAAATGTCTTACTAGAGGTCGTTACCAATCCTAGCTATATACATTGCCCAACCCAACCTGTGGGGGTCACATTAAAAGTCTTACTTATAAATATTACAATTTCTGGGGTGTGCAATCGAATCTCTACCTATGGTCTTACTAGTACTTATAAGTACTGAATTTTATGACCGTTTCATTATTGTTCTGCAATACTGTAAAATATGTTGAAACTAATTAAAAATAAACCGTCTATTAGTAACATTTTATATTTATTAGTTGCGGCTTTCAATATCAACTAGTGGTTTCATTAAGGTACCTATGTGTATTACAGCCGTATTTAATTTTAAAGAATTTTATGAACATTTTTCTAACTCACTTTTAATTGGTTTACTAGAAAATAATAAAATTTGTTGTTTGAGTCTATTATACACAGGCCTATAAAAAGTCTAATATAATTTTGATGTCAAGTTATTACGTGAGCCAATATTTGAAGGTAGCAAAATGTACATGGGTTTTCGCATGTAATCTGTACCTATTAGTCAATACTGCATCCCAATAATTAAAAAATTTAACGTCGTTAAGGCTTGTTTAATGAGATATATATACAATAATTATGCCGGGCAGTGTACTTGCTAATAGCAGCCAGCATGTTTACCGTACCTAATAGAACAAATGGGAGGAGATGTACGAGTGGGATTAAGCACTATCAGTTATTGGTATTAGCAAACACCTACGGTGGCCTGAAAATATCGCTATCCTTTTTTCTCGTGTTGCTTTTAAAGAGAGAGCACAAACACACCGCACGATATTCATAGCGAGAGCGCATTAACTCGTTCAATAGACACTGGGGAACTAGCCGAACTAGGATTACGTGGTGTAAAGTTCTTCGTCGAAAAGATAATTTGAATTTTTGGCCGTTCTATAAATTCAATTCCGAAGAGCTTAATAAATTACTTATTTTACAGCTACCATCACCACCATGTCGATTAGTGAACTGACCAAAATAATTTCTCCCGCGTTTACTGAAGAGACAGTTTTTAAAATTCTCACCACCAAAAGCGGACTCTCAGAATTAAAAATTTTAGATATTTTTATTGACTCAGATGAGTCTAAGAAAGGTGATTCGTATTTAAGCACTATTTGTCGTTTTAAAGTGAGGGCGAGCGGCAAGAATGACAAGTAAGTATTACTACGAATATTCATTAATTTAGTACGTACCACTACTTAACCCCTGTTCGACAATCTTGAAGATAAAGTACAAATAAAACAACCCTTTTATAATTCAATCGTGTTGAATGCCGCTTAAATATACAGTGTGGCTCACTGTCAATTCAGGCACCTAAATTATTAAACTTTTTAGTATTTTCTAAAAACAGAGTTATTTAGGAAGGCATTAGGTCTACAATATACAATTATTTTTAGTTATACAGGGTATTTTTTTTTAAAATATAATACAATGTTGCTTGTTCAATTTTAAGAACATTTTGTATAACATAATATACTGTGCTTACATTTAATAGTTTTAAAGTTATGAACTGTTTTTTTAAATTTGTCTAAAAAACATGCTCTTGTCGGTAAAACAGAGCGACGAAAATATTTGAAATTTGGTCATTTATTTACGTTAATTTAACAAAAATAAAAATATTTACGGGAGCCTTATTTTAAAATTATTTTTTATAAATGAAACAATTTTAGACACATTTTCATAATAATTTAAAAAAAAAAAACGGAATTTTGATTTTATTTAATAACTTTTTTATTTAGGGACCTTTTATGAATTTTTGTCTTGTTTGAGAGAGAATGGATTAAGACAAACCGCTAATCTTATAGTTTTGACATTTGTTAAAAAACAAAATGTTGGACACTAAACTTTTAAACTAAATGTAACTTTTTTCAATAGCACTGTGCATATATATCTTTACGTACAAGATTCTGAAATCCTAAACATTTCTAAACAGAATCCCTGCAAATATGTTTAAATAGCTGATGTATGACAAAATAAAGACATACAGTGTGACTCGTAAAGTCCGCATCAAATTGAATTTTTTTATTAATAACTTTATTCAAAATTTGACTTTAGCATCAAGTTCTTCTTCGATCGAGATGAAAATTAAGCAAAAAAATTGTAGTCAAGTGATTCGCATTACCTGTCAAATTTTCATTATTTCCAAAATATAATTCAAAAGTGGGGTTATTTCTGAAAGTATCGAAAAAGGTTATTAAAAATAGTTTCCTTAAATGCAGGTTCTAGCCTACATGCAAAATTTTAGCTGCATAAGATAATTTTGATTTTTTACCCATATTTTGTAAATTGCACCACTTTTGCAAAATAAGACCCAACGCAACCTACATAAAACTTCTTAGTTTTAACAATGCTTTATTTCAGATACATTTTCTTTAAAGTAGCGCCATATTAAATGTGTGTTTTTCTACAAAATCAAAATTGGGCTATTAAAATTTGGTCGCATGTGATGCAAAGTTTATTTGTTTTTGACCCTGTATAAGGTAACTTCATAAAATAAATATTTTTAAAAATGTAGTTTGTGTCTGAAAGTAATACACCTTAATATTAAGACAAAAAAGAAGACACTGCCATCAGTAAAGTGTTCATTAAGTGAAAAATAAGTTTTAGTGGTGGGTAAAAAATGAAAATTATCTTATGCAGCTGAAATTTTGCATGTGGGCTAGAAAATGCATTTAAAAAAACTATTTCGTATAACTTTTTTCTATATTTTTTGAAATAACCCCACTTTTGAATTATTTTTTTGGAAAAAAATTAAAATTTGACAGATAAGTAATGCGAATCACGTGACTACTACTTTTTTAACAAATAAAAACTAAAAACGCCAAGTCGTCGTCTCGTCAATCTACTACTACTTTTTTGCTTAATTTTCATCTCGATCGAAGCAGAACTTGATGCCAAAGTCAAATTTTGAATTAGGTAATAAAAAAAAATCCCATATAATGCGCACTTTACTGGGCAGTGGGCACACTGTAGTTTGGAAGTCACTGGTACATATATTAAAAACTAGGGGTGGGCAGCGGGTACTGGACCCCCCCCCCCCCATTTTGAGTATTTGACAATTGTTTTTTGTTTTGTTTTTCTCAAAAGATGTAACTCTTTATGATGAAGCAATGTACCAAATTTGAAGTTTATATAAGTATTATTAAATACTGGAATTATTCAAAAAAATCAGTTTTTAATGTTAAACGACGGCACTGTATATCGAACAGCAGACTCAAAAATGGCATCATAAAAATCATATCAAGGAATACATGGTTAATGGATTGACCTACTTTTCCGGACATCCTGTACATTCGATATCTTATACTTTTAGTACTTTTGAGTAACAGTTAAAAATACAATGCGGATGTAGGAAGTACCCAATAGCGATAATTGCTAAATTGTATTCTTATTAATTGAGGCATAGAGTAGTGTGGGGCAAAACGACGCACATAAGACTTAAATACGCATGATAACCACATCCCTTATATGAATATAAAACCAACTATCTGTAACAATAAAACAATACTTATTAATAAAAAATAAACATGTATTTCGCCAAATGCGTTAACAAAAGGAACAAAAAACCTAAAAAAGTAACGTAGTGTAAAATCGGGGATTTGCCCCCCTGCACTGGTGGGGCAAAATTCCAATTAGCATGGGGCAAATTTCCGATATCACTATTGATCCACACAATGCCGCCATACTGAGCACCTCCCACACTCTATCCAATCTTCTACTGGCGGATCAATGTATTCTTCTTCACAAGCAGGACAGGCAATAATTTCATAAGTCTTCTTTTTTTCTTTTTCTTATGTTTTTCAGTGTTTTGTTGCTTTTTATCTTTGTCTTCATTCGCCGTTTTAGAATTACTCCTTTGAAGAATACATCAATGTTTTTATTTACATTTTTCGATTTCTGCTATTTCTGATTCCTTTCAGCAACTAAATTATCTTTGAATGGAGTGCTTGAGAGAATTTCTGATTTTTGACCTTTTCTTTTTCTATGCTAGTCTTCTGATCTTCTGGTAAGCGGTATAATATTTTGTGGACTCACTCGGTCGATTTCAGTAAAGTCACGTGATGTAGAAGGAGGATACAGATCATCTAATGAAACATTTTCAGTCGTCTTGTTTCCAAGTGAATTTTTAGTCCCTTGATGTTTTTATGGAGTTACTTGATTCGTGATCATTTTACGGACTTTAGATAAAGGAATTGAACATTCTGGATCAGAATCTGAAGACTCATTTAGTTCTACCATATTTTCTTGAGGATTTTTATGCCTTTCTGTAACGGATGATGGAAGAAAGTCCTCTTCGGTTAATAAGTTCTTGTTGATTGGATAGATTCCACATTTCTCAAAAGATTTAATCAATGACCAAGTAATCCGGCTATTTGGAAACGTGTTATTTGAAGTACTGGGTTATTTGTTAGCCAACGGTCACATTCATCTGCATAGAAAACTGTCAAGGGCTTGAAATAGGATCGGTCCGATGGTTGCAGCCTGTGGCTGCTATGAGGTGGGATCTTTAACAAATGTATGAAATTTTCTTTGCAGTAGCTTGTAATGTGCGGTGGGATGAATGATTGTCCAGTATTAGCAACACTGGGTGTTCCTTATCTAATATTTAGAGACTGAAACAGAGTCTTAGAATAAAATAGAATAGCATGGGGCAAAAGTCCGCATGGATGGGGTAAAAGTACGCGCGGATTTTTGCCCCACGAAAAAATAGGACATTTGCCCCAAATGTATGGCAAAGTTTCAAATTTCCCACCAAGAGTATGACCTTTACGTACATGCATACAAATATATCGCACAACTCCTAACATACTAAGGATACACTAGACTACTTTACGCCAAGAAAACTCTACAAATAAGCTCACACAATGTTAAACTGCCTATTGTAAAAATTACATGCAAACGTTTGAAAACGTAACTTACCTCATGGTGGCGGTCTGTCTCTTCCTTGGCGTTTGAAAACACACTTGATACTAAAAGTCAGTTCGCGTCACGCGTAGGTTTACACGGTATTGCCAAATTGTAGTTATTTTTTTTCTAATTGTAGATTAGGACTTTTGCCCCGTGCGTACTATTGCCCCACTCTACTCTACAGAGTGATAAAAATTTTCAACATTTCAACACTTTTAAATATCATAGTTTGATTATTATAGCTATAAAGAAAGTATAAAGTTACCTACTTGTGATTTACATTTTTTTATTTCAATTTCAGAGAAGAACTGGACGAATTTACTCTACCAGTGATTGTAAAATATATACCAAAAAATGTTGCGAGACATAAGACATTTAGATCTGCAGATTTCTTTCTTACTGAGATTTATTTTTATGAAAAGGTAATCAAGCACTATCAATTATATAAGACGATTCACAGTTCTGGTAAAAATAGAACCTTAATTTGGAAAATTATCAAAGCTATTTTAAATACCTACATTTTTGGTGAATTTTACTCTAAGCAGGCCTTTTAGCACAGAATATATATATATACCTCTACGCGCCAGCATAGCTATATTCTGTGCTTTTAGTCTTAAATTGATGGTTTCTAACATAATAATTATGGACATTACATTTATCTAAAGCATAAAGTTAAGCATCCTATTAGGCATTATAAAAAAAGTTAATTTATACATTCATACTTTGAAACTTTAGATTTTTATTTTTGAGCAACTTCCATACCGAAAGGTACATTTTTTTGATAGAAACTGGAAAAAAAAATATGAATAACCATTAAGTATGTCAAAGTGGAAATGATGTAGTTTTTAAAATTCGGTATATTAAGAATAGGTTTTCATAAAAAATTATAGATACCTAATTATTTAATTATATTTATAAATTTTAGGTATGGCCCTGTATGAAGAAATTCAAGTTATCCAAGATATCTAACGAGCCTGATGAGATTCCTCTGTAAGTGATAAAAAATGTTGTTCTTCTTGTCCTCATAAAGTAAATATTTACAAGCTCGATCTAAGGCATGTTTATTATCTGCCACCACATAGCCCGCGTAACACCAAAGGATACAAATAGGCTGTAACAAGGATTTCCAGCTGAATTTAGAGCAATTTAGCCCTTACAGAAAGCTGCCTAGACGTCTAATAACGCCCTTAATGCGCTGTGATAGCCGAAATGGTATATTTCCAGCTTTTAAATGAATTTGACAGTTATACAGGGTGATTCGCGTTGAGTGGCCTATTAGAACATCTCAGAAACGAGTAAAGTTATATTTCTAAAAATTTTGTAGCGGGCATGATTGGCTTTGAACTTTTAAAATATTATATTTGGACGTTTGTATCACTTCCGGTTATACCGGAAGTTATGGCCAACTTTGGTATTTCAAATGGAATACCCTGTATATTTTAGCATTTTTGGATACCTTATTGAAACCTAAGTAACTTTTATTAACAATGATCTATACCTATCTCTAGCCGTTTTTGAGATATGAATTATAAAGTGCATTTTTTATGTAAAAACCTTACCGAGAAGAAAGTTCAGTAATTTTAAAATTAATAAAGCTAACCATTTAAAATTTTGTATGCTTTTAACTAAAACATAGATCTTTAGACTACATTACTTACGTTTTATGTTTTTCATACAGGGGTTTTTTAAAAGTGTGCCAATGTGGTCATTTAGATAAATGTGCGTATAAGTCAATTTTTGCAAATGGAACACCATATTTTTTATTTTAGTAGCTTGTAGAGAATCAAATTTCTCATCTAAATATTTAATATGTCAGTATCAATATTTTTAGTCGTTTTGGAATTATGAGCAATTTAAAAAAAATATCTTAAAATATGTGTTTTTATTGGGTTCATACGATATTATTTTTGTAAAGAAGGCTTTGTTTCCAATTTTTGTTTGACCTTGAGCTTTATATAACAATTTATATATAAAACTCTTATTAACAAAATGCTGCCATTAAAGAATATTTTGTCAAATTGGTAAAAAAGCTCAAAGTCAAACAAAAATTGCAGTCAAAGCCTTATTTACAAAAGCAATATCTTATGAACCCAAAACAAACACATATTTTAAGTTTTTTTTTAAATTGCTCATAATTCCAAAACGACTAAAAATATTGATACTGACATATTAAACATTTAGATGGGACATTTGATTCTCTACAAGCTAATAAAATAAAAAATATGGTGTTCCATTTGCAAAAATTGACTTAGGCACATTTATCTAAATGGCCATATTGGCACACTTGTAAAAACCCCCTGTATGCAAAACATGAAACTTAAGTAATGTAGTCTAAAGATCTATGTTTTAATTAAAAGCCTACAAAATTTTAAATGGTTAGCTTTATTAATTTTAAAATTACTGAACTTTCTTCTTGGTAAGGTTTTTACATAAAAAATGCACTTTATAATTTATATCTCAAAAACGGTTAGAGATAGGTACAGATCATTGTTAATAAAAGTTACTTAGGTTTCAATAAGGTATTCAAAAATGCTAAAATATATAGGATATTCCATTTGAAATACCCAAGTTGGCCATAACTTCCGGTATAACCGGAAGTTATATAAACGTCAAAATATAATATTTTAAAAGTTCAAAGCCAATCATGCCTGCTACCAAATTTTTAGAAATATAACTTCACTCGTTTCCGAGATCTTCTAATAGGCCACTCAACGTGAATCACCCTGTATGGCTACAGAATTTTTTTTGTTGAATATGCGCCAATAAATGCCACTTCTCGACTCGCTGCCTACATTATTTCTTAATATTTAGAAAATTCAATACATTTTGTGATAAGTTAAAAACATATACTTATTTGAAATAAAAATGCATTAAAAATATTTCTGAAAATAGTTTGTCTCATTAAAATTTAGATGTGCTGATTTCCATTCGTTAAATATTGTAGTTTTCAAAAGCAAAAATAAAAATATTTAATTTTCTCAAAATGGCCGATGTTCTCTCATCCTCCTACCGCGAGGCAATATAAAATGGATGGTCGTTTAAGAATATTTTTCCTGATATTTTGGCTACATTATTGTATGGTGTTGTTGGATTTCCACTTCTTAGCTGTAAAGTCAACTTGACAGCTAAATATTACGAGCCAATGGCTTTTTCCATAAATTAGCTTTTTTTGGCAAAAAAATATAATATTTTATAAAATTTAATAAATCTGTCTAAGTTACAACGCAAACTAGCAATGTTGGAAAATTTAGTTGTAAAGTTATGGCGCTTTAAGTGGAAGTATGTATCAACATGCTTGTCAACCTATAACCTATTTCGCGTATATTTATTTAATTTTTTTAGCTTTTACACAAAATTTAAATAAAATCATTATCGTCTTCATATTTTATAGGTAATAGTTGACATATTAAATAAATATCAAGAAATTTCTTTAAATATTTTAGGAGAATAATTGTATAGCGAAAAATATCGAGTAAGATTTTTTTTTAACATTATTATGTCATTCTTCTTTCACTATACAATTCTCCAATGATTAGCAATAAAATAAATTGATATTTTTGTAACATGTCAGATATTACCTAAATGTTGTATCGACGATATTGATTTTATTTAAATGTTAGTTAATCAAATAATAAACTAAAAAAAGCAACGCGAAATAGGTTATAGGTTGGCAATAGATGGAATGACATTGAGATTTCCACCTTAAGGCGCATTGACACGGGTCAAGTGACTTGATCAACTCCCTTGAATTCAACTGAATTGAACGCTTAAAAAAGTTTACACGTTTCATTTGACATGTAGGCATTTCAGTTAAAAAAAATGGCGCCGAGAAAGATTCATCTCGTTATTTTACAAGCAGTTCTAGATATTGCTAATGAAATTAAAAAAAAAAGGTATTGTCAATAAAACTGTTCGACGCAAAAGAAAATTTTGGTGTAGAGAATGGATTAAACGAAGAAGTGAATGACTGAGGAGCAGTTTAACTTCCTACTGGAAAGAGTAATACCAAAACTATCAAAAACTAACACTTTTATGCCAGAAGCGATTTGTCCTAAAGTAAAATTAGAAATAACACTTTAGTACTTAGCAACCGGTGACTCTTTCAAAAGTTTGGAATTTCTTTATCGAATACCAAAAAGCACAATATCCCGTTTTATTCCTGATACCATGGAAGCAATTTCTGAAGCATTACAAGAATCTCTCGCAAATCTCTATTTCTATAATCTACACATTTTGTGATCCACAAACATGGATATGTTTGATAGGCTAAAACAAATTTCAGCGACGTTTCCTCGGTCCACCTAGTGCCGGCCATCTTGAATTTGGTCGACTTAAACGAAAAAGTTGAAGCTTGTTCAACTGGCGATTCTTTCAAGTGAAATGAATCAAGTCAGATGAATTGAAGGTTTACACGTTCAAAAAGCGTTCAATTCAGTTGAATTCGAGTGAGTTGATCAAGTCAATTGACCCGTGTCAACGCGCCTTAAAGGTTATTACAGATGCAAAAGAAAAGCAAAGAGCTAAAGATTTTAAATGCCGTATTGCAGCAAAGTGAGGGTTGTCGCAGTCCCAGATAATGATAAGCTTGAAAATTTTTTTTCAAAAATTTATGTTACGTGGGAGAAGCAAATTGGGAAAAAATAAAAAAAAACTACAGCTATTGCAAGTTCATTGGTAATTGATTTATAGTTATGAGAACCCCATTTTTTTCTATTGTTTTTGTAATTTTTTCGTTCTTATTTTTTTATTGCCTCTACTTTGATCACCTTATAATTATTTAATTTTTCAGACTTCTGGCAGCCCATTGTGATGGCAAAAACGACTTCATAGCACTTGAAGATTTGAGTATTCAAGGTTTTAATTCACCAAGCAGAAGCGTTACAGTGAATAAGGAAATGATCTGTTTACTTTTGAAAATTTTGGCGAACTTTCATGCTTTGGGAATAGTTACGAGGCTAAATAATCTAGAATTTGAACAGAAGGCCATAAGTATACCAGTAAGTAATTCAATAAACTGGGCAACAAATTTTATTAAACCTTTAAAAATTAAATATTAACAACATTAACAACATTCAAGAAATTTTTAAATCCAATACTGTACAATTTATTTAAGAACACGCCACGTCATCAGGGATGTAGCGAAGGCCTCTGGTTTGGAAGGGGTGAAATTCCTAAATTTCCCAACTTTATAAAATATAAAAAAAATAACACAATTCAAAAAGTATTTATTTCAGACCTACCCATAATTATCAAATAAACTGTATAAAAAACATATACAGGGTTGGGCAAATGCTCCGGAACGGCTTAATTACAGGCGAACTAAAAGTGATATCGGATCCGGGTTTTGGGCAATCTACCGGGTGTCCACGGAAGGTGGTTCGCCCCTCTAACTTTTTTCTTTTTCAAGATAATGGAATAAAATTGAGGGGATTTGTATATTAATGACATAAAACTGCATTTTTTGATAGTTGACTCAACATTATGAAACTTCCGGTTTAACTGGAAGTGACATAAACTTTCGATTTTTAAATGGGACAGCTGGTATATTTTTTGTTTATCTGACTCCATATGACATTCTTAATATAACGATGTGTCACACTTTTTGTTACCAAGAAAATATTTTTTTCCAAATTTATTGTTTTATCTAGAGGGCTATGGAATACCTTAAAATCACTTATTTCAGTTCTTTAAACTTAGGAAAAATACAATTTTACTATTTTTGGTCCAATGCTATGTGCTGTGTACAATTTAATCTTTAAAGTTGTATAACTATTTTTTTTTAAACGGCAGCATGGCGGCTAGCCGGGTTAAGAAAACAGAGGATTTTAATACAATTATTTTGATACCACACACTATTAGGTTTTAGAAAAGCTGCCATGAAAAAACTTTAAAAAGTTAACTTGAAATGTTTCTAAAATGAAGCATCTTTTGAAAATAAATTTAGATTTAAATGCATCAAGTAGTCTGTGACCAGCAAAACTGATAAAACAAAATCATGCCTTGAAGAAAATTGACATGCCGACAGCTTCTGCCAAAGTAAATTAGTTTGTTGTTTAACAAATATGGAAAATAATAGTTTTACAAGGAGTGAAAAAGTTGATATGTTATAAGTGTTTGGAGAATGTAGAAAGAATTCAACCGATCGATGCTGCACGACGTACAAAAATATCCTAGTCGGCGTGCTATTGCCCAAAACTGGTTCAGTTAACTTTTTAAAGTTTTTTTTATGGCAGCTTTTCTAAAACCTAATAGTGTCGTATCAAAATAATCGTAATAAAATCCTCTTTTTTTTAACCCGACGAGCCACCATGTTGCCGTTTAAAAAAAAATGAGTAGGTAATACAACTTTAAAAATTCAATTTTACACCACAGCACATAGCATTGGACCAAAAATAGTAAAATTTTATTTTTCCCAAGATTAAAGAAGTGCAATAAGGATTTTAAGGTATTCATAGCCCTCTAGAAAAAACAATAAATTTGGAAAAAAATATTTTCTTGGTAACAAAAAGTGACAAATGTGTCATCGTTATATTAAGAATATTTCATTATCTTGAAAAACAAAAAAGTTAGAGGGGCGAACCATCTTCCGTAGACACCCGGTATAGGACTAAAATGGAACACCCTGTATATTATCAGATATTCTAAATTTTCAATAACATTAAAATATTTTTTGTATAGCATAACATCCCAGGTAGCAACATGACGTGAAAATGACGTGAAGTATTCGTCACCACATGACGAGAAATGACGAGATAAATGACGTAAAATTGACGTGAAAATGACCTCCTAATGTCTGGGACGAATGACGTCATATTGGTGACGTGATTTAGACGTGTTATTTGGCGATTTATTTGACGTGTTATGGACGTCATATTCACGACATATTTTTTATTTTAGTACTCTTACGCAAATGAAACTACTAGCACTTTCGAAAAAGATAAATATATTGAAAAAAAATAGATATACAGAATTATGTAAATATATTGCAAAAAAATTGATATGCTCCTCTAATGATTGGAAGGCAATGCTGCTTAAAGGAAACTCCACAGGTGTATCATTAGGCAAACTAGAAACAACACAGGAGTTTCTCGATTGTTTAAGTTGAAGCAATCCCTTAACTCCTTTTAATTCTTCCCTTAATTTCCTTATTTCTTTAAAAAATTTCTCTAAACCTAAAAATTTTAAAAATCAAGTAGAACGCAATAAATATACAAACAAAAACATTATTACCATTAACAAATACAGTGACGGTCCTATTGCTTTCATTTAACACTGGCTCGTTATTAGGTGTCAAAGTTAAGTCCTCTTCTTTAGTAATTGATGGTGATGATTTTCTCTCGATGTATGTGGTTCCAACAATGCATTTTTATGTATCAGTGAATTGGAAAAAGTCCTTTTAAATACAGGATTATCTTTAAAACGTCTCGTTGGTGTATTTGCCAATATCTGCTCAGAATTTGAGCCACCTATTTACAAATGATAAATGATTATATATTAAGACTAAATTCTGAAACTTTAAAATTTGCTGGAAAACAGTTATGAGACTTAAATTAACTGAATTATTAAATTTGAAAATTAATTTGGCAGTTTTTATTGTTAAACACATGATTTTTTCTTCAACTGCTGTTGATATTTTTTCATATAATATTTTTGAAAATTGTCACAAAAAAAACTGAGGTATTCGCATGTCAATAAAAAGTCAAAACAAAAAGATAAGCTGGTCCTAGCAGCAGCAGTAAAAGTGCCAATTAAGTGCGTTGCCTAGCTCATTTACTAACAGTTGAAGGAAATTGTAATATTTTTTTATTTATGTTTACTTACCAGGACTATTTGCCTATTTTTGGGAAAATGGGTGGCCTTGGCAGTTTTCCAAGTGGTTCATGGTCTTCGCTGCTTAAACAGTCCGATAAATATCTTTTGATCCTTTTTCTAACCCCTAAGCACGAGTCCAAATCCGATTCCGATGACTGTATATCAGAAGTTTCTTCACATTTTTTCAATTTCTTTTTAGCTTTTTCTAAGTTACCTATTAACAGTAAGCTGAAATAAAACAATCTCTCATTTTTAACAAGCCAAAAAAATATTAGCCAACAAAATAAATATTTATGCAATAATAATTCACCTTAAATGCCACTGTTAGGTTAGAGATTAGCAAAAAGCCTCTTTCTTGAAAGGGGTAAGCCAGGATGAGTGAATCAATCCTATTCCACCATATTCCAAAAATTCCACTTCTACATAAGCCATAGGTAGGTTTCCTCTAAACTGATTGCTCTCGTGATTGATATTTTTTATTCCACCACTATACAAATAGAAAAAATAATATTTTATCAAAATTATAATCACTTTTATCAACCAATTATGATAATTAGAATAAATAGATAGTTTTTTATATTAGTATGTAAATTATTTTTAGTTTATTTGCTTTCTTTACTCAACATTAGATACAGGTACATCATTTTACACTGCATATTGTGTCTAGAGTGACATTTTAGACCCCAATTTTGGAAATTGACACGTTTTACACTTCTATTATAATAAGTTCTGTTACATTAAGCACAGAAACCGTACTTTTAGGTACATTGAACCTGATCAAATATAGACTGCAGGTTGAGGAATTCAATGATTATTCTCCAAAAGCATCAAATATTATTTTCTGAATTTTATTGATATTAGGTTTAGGTATCTTAAAATACCTAGACAAAATAGCATTAAAAATATGCATGGTGTCCATGATACAAAGTTCTTTGTATCATGCATGGTGTCCAAACATAATAATTTAGGATTTAAATGCACATGTAGAATAGGTACAAGCAAAAATGGGTTGTTAAGAAAGCTTACCGTAGGTATCTCAATTTTCAAGAAACTTGGTATCACCACCACAAGATCGTTCCAGGATGATTATGAAAACCAATATATTTTCTCCTAGTACCTAAACCACAAAGTTCTACACAATTCACAAAACAAAACCGCCAAAAACAGAAGAAAGGACGCCACGAGTTACGTTTTACGTTGTTGTTGTTATGGCAAGGCAAACATAACCTCAAATTTGTCACTTTCGTTCATTGACTTAATAAATATTAAGTCAATGCTTTCGTTTCGAGCTCGCACATTAATCCGGTAATCTCTCTCTGTTTCTCCAAGTGCTGCAATTTTGAAAGAAAAGAGATAGAGTGAAAAGCGAAAACTATGCAATCGTAAACGGCAAAATTTAATATTCATTTCATGATCACAGAAAAATAAAAGGTTTGTTGGCTAGAAAAGGAATAGGCTGTGGTCGAATGTTATATGTTGTACGTACAGAATACGAACTATTTTGTCTTTTTTTTACCTTATAATTTTTAAATTGACGTAATTTATCTACTGAAAATGTTGCCGAAAAGACTAATAAAGTTTATTATTTTAAACCGTTATTTATATCATCAAAATTTGAAGCTGCATGGCAGGAAGATCTTTAGTTTGTTTAATAAATTTAAATGCGTTTTAATTGAGTGAGCATAATTAATTTAGTTGTGTAGCAAAAAACAAAAAAAAATTATTTTTCTTGCTCCAGCGTACCTATTTTATCACCAGAAAAATACGTCAATATTACGTAATATATAACACGACATAATGACGTCAGTTATCAGACGTCATTATGGCGTGATTTTCTGGTCATTTTGGACCGCTGACGAGTGTCGACGAGTTATCACCATATAATGACGTCAATATGACGTACCCCTGCTACCTGGGATATGACTAAATTCAACTGTTTCGGAATTACGGGCAAATGAATGTAGTACATTTGATTATTTAAACAAAATTGGTAATAATTTTTAAATAAACAATAAAATAAAAAAAAGTTATTTAATTAAATGTTAAAAATGTCGTCCTTCAAACACCTGACAGTGTCCAATCCTCTCGGGAAATTGGGAAAGCACGTTCTGCAAATGTTTACGAGAAATAACATGCACAGCATCTAAAATACTGTTTTTAAGGTCCTCCAAAGACTTAGGTTGTGTACGATACACGACACTCTTTAAATGACTGAAAATGCCAAAAGTGTCTATCTATTACAGTCAATCTTACCGGGGCAACTAATGGAAGTTAAATAAGCTGCACACATTTTTGCCTACCCAAGTTTTCCCAACTTGATGTTTAAGATAACTTTGGGGGGGGCGTCGCCCCCCCCCCAGCCCCCCCATGACTCCGTCCCTGCACGTCATGACTAAGTTACCTGTCATTTATGACACCTGTTGATAGCATTAGGGCTTTAAAAATACAGAAATGAACTACTTCCGATAAAAAAACGAAATATCGAAGGTGTTACTAGGGTTACTCTTAATATTAATATAAAAGTTGAAACACATATATTTAATTCCAAAAATGTCCGAGGAAAGTTATTCTGCCACAATATCCTATCTGCTCCAATATCCTAGACATCTAAAGAATCGAAAGTTTCTCCCACGGACTTTGTCAGCGATTAATATTTAACCCAAATAAATAGAGTTTAAAAATACTAAAAAATACGCTTTAATAATCAATCAAACTAAAAAGCGGAAAATAAATATAGTTTAAAATAATTTTTGAAATACTTAATATATGCAGAAAATAATAATGAACCATGAACATTAGTATTAGTGTTAAAATAGCGTGGGGCGCTTTGTGCTATATTTTTCGTATATCGTATAATATATTTAATTTTCAATTTGCGTATAACAATAAACATTAGTATTATTGTGAAAAAAGCGTGGGGTGCTCGATATACGAAAAATATAGCACTAAGCGCCAGACGCTTTTTTTTCACAATAATACTAATGTTTATCGTTCATTATTATTTTCTGCCTATATTAAGAATTTCAAGAATTATTTTAAACTATATTTATTTTCCGCTTTTTAGTTTGATTAATTATTAAATCGTGTTTTCTAGTTTTTTTAAACTCCATTTATTTTTAATTTTTTAGTTTGCGTTATTGTTAAGGTTGAATTCTCAACGTCATTCAATCTATTGCCAACCTATAACCTATTTCGCGTTGATTTTTTGAGTATATTATTTTAATAACTAACATTTAAAGAAAATCAATATCGTCGGTACATTATTTAGGTAGTATCTCATATATATTACAAAAATATCAATTTATTTCATTGCTAATTTTGGGAGAACTGTATATTGAAAGAACAATGAGTGACAATGACATAATAATGTTAAAAAAAATCTTACCCGATATTTTTCGCTATACAATTCTCCTAAAATAAGTTATGAAATTCATTGATATTTATTAAATATGTCAATTATTACCTATAGAATATCAAGTCGATACTGATTTTCTTTAAATTTTGTATAAAAGCTAGAAAACATAAATAAATCTACGCGAAATAGGTTATAGGTTGGCAAGCATGTTGATACTCCCACCTTAAAAAAAAATTGTTTTTGAGTAGATTGAGAGTAATTTTAAATTAAATCTGACCGTTTAAAGTGGGTCAAAATCGGGTTTAAAGAAGTCGGTTACAAACAAACATACATACAGGTGAAGGTAATAAAAGCGTGTTAAAAAAAGGGACATTATTTTGTTGACTGTTTTATGACTCCGCCACTATAAAAAGATGTATTGACATTTTTGATAAAACAGTTTCGGCTTTAATAATCCCTTGAATAGTTTCTAATTAAAGATTTGTAACTTTAAATATCTCATAAGACTTCCTTGTTGTTGCCCAGTTTCTATATTTTTTAAATTCGTATTGGTTGTTTTGGAATAATACCTAAAGTAAAATTAGAGAGTTTGAGATTAATTACAAAAATATAAGTAATGTGCATTTTTTTTAAATTTATAGTAAACGTAAAAAATAAAGACCTTTATAAAATTATTTCTTTTATGCTAAAACTATTTTATACAGCAATATTTTTAGGAAAGTTACTTTGCAGACAAGTTTTATCCATGGTACGATAATTTTATGAACAAGTCTATGGCTGTTGCATATCAAAAATGTGCCAAAGAATTATTACCTTCGAAATATCATGAAAAAGTTGCCAAACTTTTTTCTGGTGATTATTACGGGTAAGTTTATGGCCTAGGTCTTGTTATCTATACTATTATAAAAAATTGTAAAGCGACTGACGGACTGACTGATTAATCCCTGCCTAAACCTATCCTAGAATCATAAAAATTATTATTATAATAAATTAAAATAAAAATAAAATAAAAAATATTAAACAATAAAAAAACAAAAAAAACAAATAAAAACCGAGGATTTGTGCTGTAGGGACGGACGTTTTAACCGTGCCGCACAGACGGCTGTCGACTATATGCGACACTGCTCCGAAGTTGCGTTTCCTTATAGTTAAACATTAGAAGCATGTTTTTTATTGCAAAAATGTATTTTATTTACGAAAAAAAACATTATTTCCTTTCCTCTGGTTTTGGTGGTTGGTGCCGCTGTTGTTAATGCATACTAGCGCGAAAACACAAACCGACGCTGGACACGTAACTGTATTTGCAGGGTTGCCGGATGTCGCAGATGATCGACAGTGTCGACCATATGCGTCAGCCGCCTGAGTGATTTGTATGCAGTGAACGCAAAGGCTGCGACAGAAGTCTGTATACCAAGTCCTAAAAATTATATGCGTCGCATCCGAACCGACAGTCGTCCAGGAGACAATTTACATGCTGTCGACCATGTGCGACAGCCGTCCGTGTGGCACTTTTCATCGGTGTCGCATATGCTGCGGCAGCCGTCCGGAAAGGGTTAATACTGTTTTAACTTTACATGAATAAAATATAATCTAATGATAATTAATTTGATGTAAATTGTAACTTGTGGACATACGCGGTTTTCAAAATTATATTTATTTCTTTGCTAGGGGAGATACGTGGTCTTCCTTAAGGAAAATAGCGTATCTCCTACCTTCAATTTAAATTTTTTTTAGAAAAATCCGTAAGTCCATTTTAATTACCCATATTTGATTAAAATTACTTCCCTAAACAAATTTTATCGTCAAATGTCTTAAACTTAACGTCATAAAAGTTTGTAGATTTAAAAGAAAACACAACCAAAGTTATGTAGTTTTTGTTGTTTCCTGTAAAACTTTCTGAAGTGCAGTTACGCGGTTTTCTTACTAAGCCGACGATAATAAGTAAAACATTTTAGACAAATTCCTCGCCTGGAACAAAAAATAATGTGTTTATTCATCTACAAAAATATTGCCCCTAGGGGGGTGGAAAAGTGGTATTTATATTGGAGAAAATATTTTGGGTCCGAATTTCTCTCGGAATTTCATGAAACTCAGCATAAATTCTCTAATATACAATTAATAAAAGAGGTATTTTTTATTTTTCTTTAAAATCAGTCTCTAAAGGGGTGAAAGGAGGGTTATAGTACAGGTTCTATAGAAAAAATTTTTTTTGTCATATTTTGAAATTTAGCAGTAGGTATTATTTTACAGTGTGGTTGTTTAAGTGTGCAACATATGGGCATTTTTTTTACTACCGATTTCTCAGAAAATTTTATTCTGGATAAAAGTTGGTGCATGTTCGATAATCATATTCCCCCCCCCCCTATTTCAGAAAATTCAGAAGTTGTTAAGAATTAAAAGTTATGCATAGATTCAAAAACGTGACCTCCTAAAATAAAAAATAATTTTTCTTAAAAAACATTAATAATTTCCCAAATTTTTTTTTTATATTCACCATAAAGGTAAAGACCATCATAAATTAATCAATATCAAATTAATTTCACATATCTTTACTTACTTCACAAATGTTTACTTTTAGCCCTTATTTGTTTTTTTCCCTAGGTATCTGCGATTATTTTAGTAGGATTTCAGTTTGTCGCTTAATTTGTGCAGTTCTTTTAATAAACGTTTAAAACAAAATTTTGCACCTTAAATGATAGGTTTTTAATTAGCATAATAATATTATCATTACTAATGTTTTATCTTGTTAAAAAGAATTTTTAGGATATTATAAAGTTGTGTTTAATATCGTTGCACCAAACATGAAGTTTGTGATTCCTTAATAAATTAAAAATTCAAGTAAATTTTACAAATATGCTTGAATTGGAAAATTTTTTTGGAAAATAATTTTTAAGAAAATATATTTTTTTTTATATTAGGAAGTCACGTTTTTGAATCTATGCATAGCTTTTAATTCTAAACAACTTTTCTTAATAACATTTTGCTGAATTTTCTGAAATAGGGGTACCTACTTTATTCTTGTACAAGTTTTATATTTTTTGCCTACTCTGTACGCCGTTTGACTTGCAACCATTCCAAGTGCACCTAATATGATTATCGAACATGCACCGACTTTTATCAATAATAAAATTTTCTGAGAAATCGGTAATAAAAAAAATTGCCCATATGTTGCCACTTAAACAACCACACTGTATAATACTCTACAACACAAATAATAAAATACTTACAGGGTCTTCCAACGAGGACTGAACAGGGGCTCATTTTTGAGCTTTCTTGTATTTAAAGAAAAATCCAAAATAGCCAATCGATGTACTTTTTCCTGCAGAATTCAAAAATGAAACCAAAAATTTATTTGAACCAGAAACAAAAGAGTTACGCTATGGATAAGGTGTTTTTTAAATGGAACATAGATTTTTTTATACGATTTTTGGAACGAGTGATTTTTTTTTGTCCGTTCTGATTAAAATATTTAATATTGTGACAGCTATTTTTATTAAATTTTAATGTTTTATCCAGTATAATTTAACTTTAACCTGTTTGAAACATACACTAGGTAATAAAGGTATAATCACCTTTGAATCCTTCAGTCATTTCGGCAATATTATAGTAAATTTGTCAAATTTTTTGACTTTGAAGGATTCAAAGGTGATTATACCTTTATTACCTAGTGTATGTTTCAAACCGGTTAAAGTTAAATTATACTGGATAAAACATTAAAATTTAATAAAAATAGCTGTCACAATATTAAATATTTTAATCAGAACGGACAAAAAAAAAATTACTCGTTCCAAAAATCGTATAAAAAAAGCTATGATCCATTTAAAAAACACCTTATCCATAGCGTAACTCTTTTGTTTCTGGTTCAAATAAATTTTTGGTTTCATTTTTGAGTTCTGCAGTACATCGATTGGCTATTTTGGATTTTTCTTTAAATACAAGAAAGCTCAAAAATGAGCCCCTGTTCAGTCCTCGTTGGAATACCCTGTACCTATTTAATAATTATTTTTTGGAAATTGGCTCCTAATAGGATAAAAAGAGGTTATAAAAATGTGAACTATATTATAATTGTTAAGAAAACACGGGATTCTAATTTTTTTGAAAATATGTCCCTAAACGGGTGAAAAGGAGGTATACAATTTCTATTTAAAAAATATTATTTGTCGGATGTTTTTGAAACCTTTCCTACATTTTTTTAAAAATTAATTTTTTAAACCTCTACTGTCTTCCCTCTCCCATTTCTTCTCTGGATCGTACACTGGACCCCCCTCCCCTCATCATCAACGCCTAGCTACAATCCTGCGCATTACCGAATGCTCTGATTCCTAGCGTCTCCCAATCTATCCAGGTCGATACCAAACTTGTATCTTCCCTGAGACATTGTCAGCTATATCCCGACTCATCCTTCGTCAGTAAAACGTTCTTGACCTCCTCTTGATTTATCTTTTATTTTTTATTTTAGGGATATAATTAAGGGCTGCAATATACAAGATAAATTTTCAACTGTAACTCAGGGTGATGCATGGTTACCTAATTTTCTATGTAAGTCAGACAAAGAAGGCAATACAATTGATGCTGTGCTAATTGATTTTCAACTAGCTCGGTAAGTTTAATTGGTACTATAAATTTTAAAACTAATGCGCAAGCGCAAGTGAGCTACATAGCACATTTTTATAGAGATTTGTTATTTTTTTTGAGGCAGCCTAAATAAGACTCAGATGTCCTGCTCAGATGAAAAGCAGCAAATGCAAAACGTCTCGATTATGCTGCTATATCTCGTCAGCCTTCGATATGAAAAAGCTGATCGTTCATGGTCTTAATATAAATACATGTACCTATATGTTCAAACTAAAAATTTTACATCATAATATCCCTTATTCTAAAAAATATGCAAAAATTAAGGGATAAATGATTAATAAAATAAATAAATTTCTATTTTATGGGTCAAATACCTGGTATAGAAAACGTCGGAAATCATCGGATAACCAACCAGCACCTTTGGCTATGCAAAATTCTGTAAATATTGTCCAATATGTGTGTCCATTAGTCACAATAAAAAAATTTCTAAAAATAAAGTGCAACCCGTTTCTGTAAAGAATATACTCATTTTGATAAAGGAAGTTAGCTGAAAAAGACGTCTTTATTGTGGTCGATCTATTTAGTGCTTAGTACTTGCCATAATACATAGAAATAATACAGTGTGTTTGGGGAGGAAAGGGCAATATTTTGGGAATGTGGTCAGAGGGTGAAAATAAGAAAAATAAATCCATATGTTTTAGTTCGATGCTCAACCATTTCTGAAATAATAGGTTCTAAAGTTTTTGTATTACAAGCGAATAATTGCAGGTACTGCAGTACACACTAACTTAAAGAATATTTTCAAAAACCCCTCCACCAACTTCAATACATTTTTCGGCACGTTTGTTAATCGCTCGGGTAGCACGTTGAATTGAGAGGGGATTGTTTTTTCTATAAAAGCTGCAGCATTGAAAATTCGATCGCGGAGTGCTTCTCTCGTTTCCACTAGTGTTTTATATACTAGCGATTTCATCCATCCCCAAAGGCCATAATCAAGCGGGTTTAAGTCTGGTGACCTCGGTGGCCAAACTTGCGGACCACCTCTGCCAATCCAGCGATTAGGAAAACGATAATTCAAGAAATTTCGCACACGAAGACTAAAATAAGGTGAGGCTCCATCATGTTGGAAGTACAGTCGTTGTCGAATATTTAACGAAACATCATCCAAAATGTGTATCAAATATTGGTCTTCGAAAACCGTAAATATCCTTCTCCAGTAAGACGCCCATCTATTTGAAATGGACCAAACAACTAGTCGTTGAGCATTCCACACCAGACATTAATACTGAATCGATGTTGAAAATTTCGTTGAAATGTTGCATGAGGGTTTTTATCTGACCACCGATGTTCATTGCGGCAATTATTAATTCCATCACGAGTGAACTGAGCTTCACCGCTAAATAAAATGTATTTGTGCAGACTTCGATTTTGAAAGATCCATTCACAAAATTGTACCCTTGAAGTAGGGTACAATTTAGGGTCTAGAAGATGTTAAACGGGTTGAACGTAAAAAGGTTTTATACCGTTTTTTCTAAGTGACTCCCATACGGCTAGATGTGATGGTATATGAAGTTCATTTGCAACCTATCTCGTATTTATACCTGAGTTCAACAATTCTCACGCTTGGAAACATTCCAGTTTCCTGAGCACTTGCAAATACTTTTTGAAAAACTCTTCTATTAGAAACTCTTCGATTTGGAAAACGACGTCGATATTCATTAACTGCGCGCATCGCACTATCGTTATAGTAACCATACACGAATGTGTGAGGCATTGTAAGTATGAAAATCTTCGCTCAAGTCGATACGCTCAATATGAAGCTAATTGACAACTACTATGCTTCAATCAATTAAAATGTATCGGACGTTTAAATTAATTAATTATTTCAATATAAAAAAAATTCAAAACCAATTATTTCAGAAATGGTTGAGAATCGAACTAAAACATATAGTAATTCGAAAAAGGTTTTTCTGTTTCCTTCCGCCAAACCCATCCCCAGACGCGTTTCGCCGTTATTACGGCTCATCAGTGAGGCTCGGTTTGGCAGAAGGAAACAGGACTCAAAGACAAATCACTTGTCAGGATCGATCATCAACGGGATTTATAAAACCCGGTGCGACATCTTGCGTCCCAGTACGACTGACCTTTTCTAAGGTACCGTACTGGGACGCAAGATGTCGCACTGGGTTTTATAAATCCCGTTGATAAAACATATAGGTTTATTTCTCTTATTTTCGCCCTCTGAACACATTCCCAAAATATTGCCTTTTCCTCCCTAAACACCCTGTATATAGAAACATTGATATCTCAAAGTATCCAAAGTTATTGGCCCTTAAAAGACCTATTTTCAGTAAATTTGACCAAATTTGGATATAGGGTAGGAATACTTCAGTTTAAAAATATTTAAAAAATTTGATTTTTGTCCTATCATAGGTTGAAGAAAAAATAAAATTTCTTATGGTTTTAATTTTTAAATTAAGAAAATAATTAAATAAAATACCTACGCATTATAATAAAAACTAGCGAAACTAGAGATCTACGTAACAACAAATCCACCAGTTGTACAGTGTGACCAGTAAAATCCGCATCATATGGGATTTTTTTTTATTAAGGTTGAATTCTCAACGTCATTTAATCTATTGCCAACCTATAACCTATTTCGCGTTGATTTTTTGAGTTTATTATTTTAATAACTAACATTTAAAGAAAATCAATATCGTCGGTACATTATTTAGGTAGTATCTGATATATTACAAAAATATCAATTTATTTCATTGCTAATTTTGGGAGAATTGTATAGTGAAAGAACAATGAGTGACAATGACATAATAATGTTAAAAAAAATCTTATCCGATATTTTTCGCTATACAATTCTCTTAAAATAAGTTATGAAATTCCTTGCTATTTATTAAATATGTCAATTATTACCTATAGAATATCAAGTCGATACTGATTTTCTTTAAATTTTGTATAAAAGCTAGAAAACATAAATAAATCTACGCGAAATAGGTTATAGGTTGGCAAGCATGTTGATACTCCCACCTTAATAGCTTTATTCGAAATTTGACTTTGGCATCAATTTCTGCTTCAATCGAGATGTAAATTAAGCAAAAAAATAGTATTCACCTGAAGACGACTGGAGATACTTACCAGTTGAAACGTTGTGATATGAAAAACTAAAGGCAATGGAAGTCCAAAACACATCTATTACTCAAAAAAATAGTAGTCACGTAATTCGCATTATCCGTCAAATTTTAATTTTTTTCCAATAAATTCCAAAAAATAATTCAAAAGTGAGGTTATTTCTGAAAATATTGAAAAAGTTATTAGAAAACATTTTTTTAAATGCAGTTTTTAGCACACATGCAAAATTTCAGCCGCATAAGATAATTTTGACTCTTTGCCCATAAATTGCATCACTTTTGCAAAATAAGACTCGCAACCTACATAAACCTTCTTAGTTTTGACAATGCTTTGTTTTAGATACATTTTCTTTAAAGTAGGGCCATATTAAATGTGTGTTTTTTTACAAAATCAAAATTGGGCTATTAAAATTTGGTCGCATGTGATGCAAAGTTTATTTGTTTTTTACCCTGTATAAGGTAACTTCCTAAAATAAGTATTTTTGAAAACGTAGTTTCTGTCTAAAAGTAATACATCTTAATAATATTAAGACAAAGAAGAACACAGTGTCATCAGTAAAGTATTCATTAAGTGGAAAATAAATTTTAGTTTAACTTAACGTAAATTGTATCTGTTTTCAAATATTTAATTTAAAACCCCTTTATTAAAATTTGTCATTAAGCTATGTTATAAAAAAATAAAAATAGTCCTTTATTAATTAAGTGCAGTTTCCAAAAAAATAATTAGTTAGTACCTTACAAGGATACACCAATAACAAGTTGGTAGTAAAACAAATGATAAAAAAATCAACAGGCTTTTTTTGTAGAAAAACACACATTTAATATGGCGCTAATTTAAAGAAAATGTATCTGAAATAAAATATTGTTAATACTAAGTCTTATTTTGCAAAAGTGGTGTAATTTACAAATTATGGGTAAAAAATCAAAATGATCGTATGCATCTAAAATTTTGCATGTGGGCTAGAAAATGCATTTAAAAAAACTTTTTTTAATAACTTTTTTCGATATTTTTAGAAATAAAACCACTTTTGAATTATTTTTTGGAAAAAATTTAAATTTTACAGATAATGTGAATCACGTAACTACTATTTTTTTGCTTAATTTTCATCTCGATCGAAGCAAAACTTAATGCCAAAGTCAAATTTCGAATAAAGCTATTAATAAAAAAAATCCCATATGATGCGGACTATTGCGGACTTTACTGGTCACACTGTATACAATTTTCACTCTAGAAGAACACGCTGTTGGCGAACAACTAGATAATTAAACCCTTTTGGGTTTTATTTTAGCTTAAATTAACTCAATTTATAAATATTGAGAATTTTCTAGTGTAATGGCGGTGCATAATGCCGGTTTATTGACTAGCAGCCAATTAAATTTAACTTAACACTCAAAATAGTAGTTATATTATTCGGTATAATATGCCACACTGCCAAAGAGTCCGCAAAATGTAGCAACATAGTAAATGAAACGGTAGCAAGTGAAAATAGGAGAATGGAAAAAGACAATTTTAAAATTTTGACATTAGACATTAGAAATGTTAGCAATCTTGCATTATATGAATGAAATGGTTTACCTATCTTAGCTTGATCGTTGTTATATCGAGTTTTGTCTCCTGTTCTTTTCTGTTTAAGTTATCGGAACAAAGATAACGTTATAATCGGCCACAAGATTGGCAAATAAAAAAATTGCGTGGAACATGGAACGATGTACCCACTTATTTTATTTGTTCTGTTCAGGGGCGGATGGGACACCTCGGACCGGCGTGGGAAGTCAATTGAAACGGCGCCGCGTGGTGTCGATCCAATAAAAAAATGAAAAGACATAAATATGTATTTTTTCATCCACTAACGACATATTTTTTATAATAACTCATAAATAAAATAAATTTAAAAAAAACTAAAAAATATGCTTTAAAAATTAATCAAACTAAAAAGCGGACAATAAATAGTTTAAAATAATTCTTGAAATTCTTAATATATAGGCAGAAAATAATGATGAACGATAAACATTAGTATTATGGTGAAAAAAGCGTGGGGTGCTCGATACGAAAAATATAGCACAAAGCGACCCTCGCTTTTTTCACAATAATACTAATGTTTATCGTTCATTATTATTTTCTGCCTATATTAAGAATTTCAAGAATTATTTTAAACTATATTTATTTTTTAGTTTGAGTTATTGTTAAGAAACAATTTTTTTTTGAGTAGATTGAGCTAGATTATTGTATTGTCAGCGGTTCTTGATAAGTCTACAAAATTTAAACTAAATCTGACCATTTAAAGTGGGTCAAAATCGGGTTCAAAGAAGTCGGTTATGGACAAACATACAGGTTAAGCTAATAAAACCGTGTTAAAAACAAACTTCATTTTTTACATTTAAAACACATTTAGGTGAAAAAATATTTATTATTAATATATTTTTTTATTTGTTTTCCTAGTGCAGACAAATTATTATAAAAAGTGCCTCCAAAAAACCTCTTGATTAATAATTTCTGGTTTTTGCTTTTTCGATTATTTTCAAAATTAATTCAAATTGTTAAAAAAGAAAAGAAAAAAGTTGGCAAACAGCGGCGGCGCCTATCGGCGCCTGAGGGACCGGCGCACCGGGATATCTCCCGGTGTCCCGGTTGGCCCATCCGCCCCTGGATCTGTTGTTTTTAAACTTTTGCGTTCGGGGCGTAATTGTTTCCACCGTGCGAGCAAAAATTATTTGCATCAAAGAGGGCTTGGAATAAAAAACGTAGGGCTTGGTTTAGATCACAATGATATGGGGACGATATATCTAACCAAATCTAGGTTAAAATTTTGTCAAATTCATATTATGACATGATATGCCTAACTAATAAAATAAGTAGACAAATACAAATTTATTTTTGTTGTTTAGAAAATTAACAAAGTAAGAATATACAGAAAGAAAAAGAAAAATAATTACATAAATTGCTGAAATTGGCCACCGCCATGCTCCAAGCATAAATTCACACGTCTCTTCATATTTTCGAAAGTGTCGGCCAGCATCTCTGGAGAAATGTTATCACATTCTTGGATAATCCTTTCTTGTAACTGTTCTAAATTTGCAACTGATATTTTAAAAATAGTGTTATTTAAATGAGGAAAAACGAAGTAATCCATAACAGTTAAATAAGGTGATATAGGTGGTAATTCAATGTCTGATCGAAAACTGATCAATCTGTCGTCGAAAAAATTGCGTAAGTAGTTAATAGTTGTGGCGACTGTATGGGCGGTTGTACCGTACTGTTGAAAAGATCCAAAACGTAGTTCGTCGTCAAGTAATTGCTCCACAAATGGATTCAAAATATTGTCCCTATACCACTGTGCTGTAACTGTGTCATGGAAAAAATAGGACCAACAATTCTTCTTCGGGAAACAGCTAACCAGACACCAATTTTATAAGGGTGCGATTTGGATTTTCACTACTCCACATGCGTGTATTCTGAGAATTCACATAACCGGAGAGGTGAAACCAGGCTTCATCCGAAAAAACTGTCAGGTCTAATAAATCATTTATTTTCAATAAATTTTGGGTAAACCATATTGAGAGTAATTCCTGCGTCTTTCAAAATCTGCGGCTTGTATTTCTTGGAATACTTGCACTTTATAAGGAAATAAATTTAGCTGCTTCTTAAGACTAGTCCTGCATGTTGAGTAAGGTCACTTCTTGGAACAGGCGTCTTATACAATTTGTTGGCGTATTTTGCATTATTTCACGAACGTTTGCAACAAGTCCTTCTGTTCTTACAGATGGTCTTCCTGCTCTTTTTTTGTGTTGTATAGAACCTGTTTCCCTAAACACAGCCACGGTTCCTTTCAGGCAATGATAAAAATCCCCAGCAATAAAAGCAACGTTAGGAAAATGTTCGTGAAAATCGTCCATGCATAAACTTGGATTGTATTGACACTCACCATTTACTCTAACCCCGTTTCGAAAATACGCTTCAACCATGAATGTTTTGTGCTGTTCCGTAAAGCCCATTGTTTGAATTGTTCTAGAAATTGGAAAAATTAGCGATGAATCAAATTACTTGTAACGACTGTCAAAAATGACGGAATAACTGATTGATTATTGTTAATTCAGGTAGTCACTGATACCCAACAGGTATTAAGCTTTACGGCTAAGCATTAAGTCCTTAGATGCAAGGCTCTCTTTGATGCAAATAATTTTTGGTCTCACGGTATATAGGAAAGGTTTATATGTGACACTTTAGGAAGAATTTTATTCATCAGATATATTTTCAGTAGGTTCTAAATTATTCAGGATGTCAATTCAAATTCAAATTCAAATTGAAATTTTATTTATTCTCAGTATACAATAATAATAATAATACATAAAGACGTAAATAATATACTTTAGGAAAGATAAATAAAAACTTAACCCACTAAAGCCTACGCTGCGCGTGGGTACGTTTTAATTTATAACATGAACATTATTACATTAATCATAAATACCATGATCGAACTAATATAAAACAAATAAGCCTGATAAACCCTATCAAGGTTACCAACCTAAACCAAAATCGTTCAAACTAGAACCCAGCAACAAAATAGCACATTCTTAATATACTGTACACATACACTATACAGAGCAGAGAGTCAGCTCACGCATTTAAAATTGCATTCAACAATAATTTATACGTATACATATCAAATACAAACGATAGCAGTCCATTAATTAGATCGTATGGTACAGGTTTTTAAAATCAATATATTGGTGTATCTGATATCTAGGTAATGAAAGTATCCATTTTTTTATATTTATTTTAAATAATGGAAAATGGGTTACATTTTTAATTTCCGAAGGTATAATATTAAATAATTTGGGACCCAGATAATAAAAGTTCCTCTGTAAGATTGATTTTTCTGTCCGAGGTACAAAATTTGACCGGCTGCTATATCTTGTGTTATAATCATGTTCTATCTTAAGCAACTCATTTTTAAAAATAAATTGTCTGGAAACGCATGCTAAGAAGTAAAGTTGCCTAATGTCAAATATACCACTCTCTGAATAAAAATTATTGGAAGGATAAGTGAAAGGTTTTTTGAAAATTATTTTAAGAACCGATTTTTGGATAACTTCCAAATTATGTACAGGGTTTTTCCGTATATTTTGGAGCACCCCTGGAGCTTTTATTTGAAGACCTAGAAAAAACTTTAAATAACCAAAGTTGCATGATTTCTCCTGAACTGCCAGAATTTGTTATCGGACAAAACAAATGAACATCGTAAATTTGTTTAATAATGCCAATGTCAATTTTTTTAAATGGAACACCCTGTATATTAATTTTTTTTTTAACTCCTCACTCTTTTCTGATTCCAAATATGTATATATGTTATATGTTTACTTTAGTCGTTTAGGCAAAATTTCATTTCAAAATATTGCGGATTAGAAAATCTATATTGGTGTGAGGAAAACATGCTAGAACAATGCTTATTCAGTAACAATAATTAATATAAATAATGATAATAATTTATTAAACAAACATATAACATATATACATATTTGGAATCAAAAAAGAGTGAGGAGTTAAAAAAAAAATTAATATACAGGGTGTTCCATTTTAAAAAATCGACATTGGCATTATTGAACAAATTTATGATGTTCAATTGTTTTGTCCGATAACAAATTCTGGCAGTTCAGGAGAAATCATGCAACTTTGGTAATTTAAAGTTTTTTCTAGGTCTTTAAATAAAAGCTCCAGGGGTGCTCCAAAATATACGGAAAAACCCTGTACATGAATCTTGCTTGCCGCGCCCCAAGCTATAATTCCATAAGTTAAATGGCTTTGTATTAGGGAGTAGTAAAGAATTTTTAGTTGCTTGGCATCTAAGATTTTTGAAAGATGTCTCATTTTGTACAGAATGAATCTAATTTTTTTGACCGTACTATTTATTTGAATTTCCCACTTAAGGCTTAATATGAAGCAATCGGTTATAGTGAATAGGCACTATGTTTATTTTTTAAGATAAAAATAAGAGTATATAAATAAAAATGTAATCTAGAACTGTCAAATTAGGACGGTTTCAACTTTAGACACCTTTAGTGAATACGACTGTTCAAAGTTATTTTGGTTCGAAATTATCATGTTATTAACTAAGGATTAAACACTTTTTCATGTTTTAAATAAAACATTTTATTTTTTTTCTAGATATGCACCCTTAGTAAATGATCTTTTCCACTTTTTATTATGTTCTGTGCCAAAAGAAATGTTCCATGAGTGGGACAATCTTATTGCAGAGTATCACAAGGATCTTTCAAGTAGAATAGAGTTATTGGGAGGCAATAAAAACTACATAACATTAAAGGTAAAATATAAGTTACATAGGTAGACATATTAAGTGAATCTAGGCTGATAGTTCAATTGCTATTACGAAGGCAGTTTTTATATACACGGAATGCCCAAGTGGGCAATGGGAAAACCCGCATGTCATTATTTACTATTTATTATTGTTAATAGTTTTGTGCAAAAAGGTCGAATCCCATACAGTGTGTCCACGGATGGACTTCACTAAACTTTCTAAAATTTTTATTTTCAGTTTTTCGAAAAAGTCATTCTTCATAATTTCTTCGAATATACAGGGTGTCTCTACTTACTAACTTGTGATATCAGGGGATCGAGCTGGCCAGTTTGCTGCTACATTATTGCCTCTACCTATCCATCTATTTGGATATTTTTAATGTTTAAAGAAAAATGTGGAGGAGGACCGTCATGCATAAACCACATTCCTCTTTTTTTTTTTGGTTGAGAGGATTAGGAAATCTCTATCTAGACACCCGGGAGTTTGTCTGTTTCTCCTTTGTCTTAACTCCGGGTATTGTCAGTCTCGTTGGACTAAAACCCATCCCTCTCTCGGGCCGTTCGTACCGGAAACCGCTTTCGCGTTACTTCAATACGAGGGCCTGTGGTCTTTACACTCTTCTAGAGATTAGTTCCTGCTTTTTTTCTCTTTGCGCTCAATTATATTTCTTACTGTTCTGTAGATGTTGTTCCATGATTCTGCCGACTCCACCAAACCTATTCTTATATTGGCCATACTAAAGAGACTTCCTGTTTGCAATGCATATGCTCTCCTAGCTTTCCCCCACCTGGGACATTTAAACAAGGTGTGTTCTACATCATCTTCCTGTTGACAGTAAATACATTCACTAGGGTCTGATCTTCTTCTGTCGTATAGGTACTTTCTAAAGCAGCCATGTCGTGACAGTGCTTGTGTCAGGAAACAGTCAATTTCTCCCTTGGGTCGTTCCACCCATCTCCGAATATTGGGTATCAGTTGGTGCGTCCATCGTCCATATGTTCCGTTGTAACATTTTTCCTGCCACTCGCTCATCAGGTTGGCTTTGGCTACTTCCTTTTCTCGATACCTCTCATATATTTAATTAGCAGTTCTATAGAAGGGGTTTCTGCAATAACCCCAACCCCCTCAGTGGATAAGCACTACATATTTTTATTGACATAGTTCGTTCGAGTCTAGCCAATTTATTAATTAGCTTTTTGTTCTTTGCCGCCCTATGCCAGACCGGTGAGGCATAGAGTATCTGGGAGTTAATTACATTTGATAAAACCTGTCTCTTGGACGCCCTGGGTCCACCAACATTGGGCATTAAACTAGCTAGTGCTGAGACTGTTCTCTCCGCCTTCTGAATTTTATTATCATATTGATATGTTCGGCGAAGGTCAACTTTGTGTCGAGCCACACTCCTAGGTATTTCACAGCCCTACTGAGCTGAACCGTTTTACCCTGTATGTCAAAACTGATGGGCCCTACCTTTCTCTTAGTCATCAGCAGCACTGCTTCAGTCTTTTCCGGAGCTAATTTTATTGCAGACGTCGTTTCTTTATCCAATTTGCCACTCGTAATAAACAGATTCCACCATATTCTCTCCAAGTTTTGTCATTCGTTTCGTAGATGTTCCAAATAATTTTCGCCATTTAGTCTAAGTCTAGTTATCTTAAACTCATGCTGATAACGGGTTACTTTAGTCGCATGAGGATTTTCTTCAGCATAGACAGTATTAATAAGCATATTCATTGTGCAAAAGTTCCTATATTGATTTCTGTGTTCTTGGATAAACCGGCAGAAAGTTAGGCGTGGTTCAAAATCATGGTGTAAAAGAGCTTGTACCCGGTAAACATGAGATTGATGCAGTGGTTATTCTCTAGTCATCCTATTAACAGTATCTTTGCGTACCCCTAGCTCTAAGCCCAATCGTCTGCTACTGAGTTTAGGATTTTCTTCAATCCGATAAAGAATATCTTCCTTAACCTCTGGTACTGCACGCGCAAAACAATAATTAACAGCTATACATATTATGCAAACCTAGCCATTTCACCAAGACGTCTTTTAACTACCGCAAATGTTTTATTGTTTGCTAAAAGACGATTCGGAAATCTTTCACTGTATACTCTGCACGATTCTATACAATTTCCTTCGCAATATCCAAAAACCAATATCCGTCATTTTTTCGTTAGTATACTTTACGGCCATGACGAAAAAAAAATGTGAAAATTATTGGATCATTCAAACGTATGCTTAAGTTTTGTTTTAGCTTGGATTTGGTCAGTTTTTAGTGACGGTTATTTTAACTTAACGCCGTCGCTTTAAATTGTGTTCAAATATTACAATAATTCAGACCTGGCCATACACGAAGTGAATTTTTTAAATACAGATATCTCAATAACGGCTGTTCAAATCAACTCTTACTACGGAAACCTTTGTTATGTACAAGACGTTGGAGAATAAAAATGGGTATTTAAAAAGTCAGTACAGAGTGGATCAAAAAAGTAATTTCGTTTTAAATGTGTGCAAGGTGGTGCGGTAGGTGGCGCCCTCTAAATCTTACAATAAAATGAGAGCAAATTTTAATTTTTACCCCTTAAAACCCCCCTAGCCATATATTGCGACAGTATACTAATCATTAAAAAAATAATTTATGAAAAACGAAAACCAAATTGAACTTTTGACACTCTGTATCTCCGAAATCATTCACTTTTGTAAGTTGGATGAGATCGTCATATTTAAGCCTCAGGAATTTGTGGTAGCATTTTTCCGCACCTTTTAGAGAGTATAATATCAAGATGAATACATTCCAGCATTGAATATCAAACTATAAGAATAGCGGATCTTCGACAAAAGTTGACAACCCAGTTTTAGACTTAGGTATTGGAGACGGTTTGGCCGCCATTGTGGAGTTGATCGTAAATCTAACCTTAAATCTATAGTTATATTATAATGCAGCGCCTCGGCAACAGATGTCTCAAATTCACTGATGTGATGTCGCGGTGTCGCCGCATATCGTATTTTATTGGATTTTTTAATGACTTAAGCATTTTTAACAGACAATAAAATAGGAGGTTCTCAATTCCAGCCGAATGTATGTTTTTGATAATAATATTTATTTTTTACAAACGGATGCGAAAATTAACTATAAATAAATATGAGATAAATTAATTCATTAATGAAAAGTGCCTTTCGTAATGGGAAATATTTATTCCAATAGACAAAATACTGTGTTGTGTTAACGTTGAAACTTGTTATTTAGTAAATAAAATAAGTATAGTAGGTATTATTTATGTTATTAGGTAAAGGTGGTAAATATAACTAAAATAGGTTTTATTTCGTCGAAAAATAGCAAAATACCTACGTAATACACCAAATACAAACAAACTGGATGTTTCTTAAGTAAAAAAGTAAAAACCTACTTATTTTAACCATTTTGAAAAGTAGTAATAATTGCAAATAAAAACCAAGTTATACAAACCACACGTTATTCATATTTAACCCATCATAATATACTGTTGTGAAATAAATTGATTAAGGCGCCACTGACTTTGAATATGTGTGCGCGCGCATTCCGATACTGAGCAAGTGAGGGCGATGTAGTGGAGCCAATCACGGACCAGGCGCGATCGACGAGAAGCCGCAGCAAGAGAACCGGAACGAGACAAGCCGCAAAAAAGTACAAAATATTTTATATTCTTTCCACATGAATAACGCCATTTTGTAATACTAATAACCTGACAACATAATAAACGTTAAATTTTTAAAATCCTTCTCCCTCCATATACGTGTAGCCTAGGTATGTATTGAACAGTGAGAGTCGTCATTTAATTCTGTTAGAAATAGAAAACATGGCAGTCAATTGAGTCAATATGTTTTCATGTAATTAACGTTGGAACGTCAAAAGGTTAAAAATATTATATGCTACTAAGCAATTAAAAATAGGGACATTTTTAGGTCTACACTATACTATAGGTAGGAAAATAAAGGTAAGCTACTTAAATCTAGGATAGGTGTAGATACTTATGTGAAATCAAGTTTTACGATACGATAAGCTATAAAAATAAATTTAAAAAACTCATGCAGCAAGTCAAACAAACAGGCGGCAACAATGTTTTAATTTGGCAGTGAAAAGGCTTGTCGTTAGTGACTGCACCAACACGCTTTATTGTTGGTGAACTCATTGTGCCATCTATGAATTTAACGTAGCAGATTTAGGAAATCTGCTTATATGGCCTTCTTATAGTTTGATATTCAATGATTCCAGTTATTTTACCTGTTTTTTTAGTGATTTGGAACTTTGTAAATATGATTTTATTTTAGGAAATTCATGAAGAGTTTCAGCGATACCCATTTGTTGGTCTTGCTATGGCCATGGAATCCTTTATAATGTCTCAGTTAGCAGATTCAGAAGTTGCCGATATCGATATGCTGCAGGTAATTTTTGTTATCATATTAAATAATTTGCTATTTCTAAATGTTATACGGTTGCCTTAAAATAGGACTGCTCAATGTGCACTTTTACAAAATTTGAAAGGGAACATGGGTCAAGAACAGGTGAAAATTTGGTATAATTATGCCATCAAATAATATTTAAAAATTTATTTTTTTTTAATTGGGATAACACCTATTTAGTCCAGGCGAATAGGTTTTTGAACCGTCTAAATTCAAATCTGCAAGATAAACCAGATCAATACAATAGTCGAAAGCATATAATTAACAACGTTTCGTATTTTATAAAAACTTTTTCAAGGGTCAATAAAAAGGTTTTTAGGCCTGTATAGTCATAATGCGGAATATAACAATACTTACATTTTTTAGAAAACACATTGGATATATTTTTATAAAAAACGAAACGTTGGGATAAATACAATTGTGTAATTTCATTGCCTGCCCTCATTCCCGCTATACTTATTCGAATTTATTCCATAAATTAAACATTTTCGGCGAATTGCAGTAACATGAAATAATTAAAGACAAATCAACAGAGCCTTAAGTCTGGTGTTGGCATTTCCCCTAGTTTAGTTCTATGACGTTGATACTTTCTTTTCCTAACTTTCTACTGCACTAATATTAGAATACCTTGGCATATTTCACCAATAAATATTAATAATACTCCTGGAAATACGCCGCATAAATAGGCAGTTTTAACGTGTCAAAGCATTTAAACGTTATCGTTTGGTGATAAGGAAGTATAAGTGCTCATATATCCCATTGCATCCCAGTCATTTGAAGATTTCGCTTTTTCTTTTAACGAATAGATGTCTCCACTTGTAACGAATTCGTATACACATATATGGATACCCCTTTGCCCTCAAATAAACTCATGTTCCAGGCATGAGATTATAAACATAACTTGATATTTGAGAAAAGCCACTTACACTCCTTTGCATCTTACCGCCTCAATTAAGAAAACACTATTACTTTTTGATGTGATCATAAAACGATCGTTTTTCATTTTCAGGGAGAAGATGCACATCCATTAGAAAGCGTGTGGATACTTCCTGATTTTGACAAAAAAAGAAAAGAAAAATTAGCATTTTTCATCCAGCACTGCGTAGATAAAGGAGTTATTCCTTAAAGTTTAAACCAAGAATATGCCATTGCCCAGGATGTATTGACTGGTCTGGCTTATTAAGAATTTTTCGGGTTGGTTTACCAACTGTCATATAGTGTAGAATTTGTATTATTATATTTAAAATAAAATAAATATTCTATTGATATATAAACTCAACCGTAGTTTGTATTGAAATAACTAAAAAAGCCTATAACGCATGTCTCAAAACTGTTAACACAACATTCACTTAAGTTAAAATAATCGATAATTATAAACATCATAGTTGGATTAAAAACAAAAAATCTTTAATGGCTTGCCTTTATTTTAATAACTCATTTTGGCAGATAATTTGCTTTGAAACTAGGGAAATTGTAAAAGCCTTTATCATAATAGTCATGGTTGTGGTTGTTTTGGTATCGTTTATATTGACTACCATTTTACTACAGGAATTAGCAAAAACCAACAGGAGAATACAGTAAGGCAGGGTTCCGGATTAGTAAGAACGGTCGATGGTAAAATGTACTTATGACGACAGCAGTAGTAGTAACGAAAAAGAGTTTAAAATTTCGTTTCTTTGGTTTCAAAACTAGCGACCAACCAAACAAAATAGCTCGTCAAGAACTACAATCTGAAATGAAAGCTATGAGAGTTACCTGGTTCGTTTTATTTGCATGTTACCGTACACATGCACCAGTCTATCTTACTTCTTTTTTCCAGACATTATAATTCTGCCAATTCTTCTATGCATAACAGCATATTTAAATTATTTACAATTCAGTTGGACAGATGCCTAAATCGAAAATATTTAGATTGTTCCAAAATCAAAATATTCCACACCCTATTTATGGTACAATAGTTGAATGCCCAAATTTACCAAAAAGCGGAAGACCCAGGATTTTTACCCAATTGGCCCCGACCAATCCTGCGATTAGGAAAGATTTGGTGTAAAAAGTTCCTAACATTTCTAGCAAAATGCGGGGGAGCACTATCTAGTTGAAACCAAATATTTTGTCTCTCTCTCTTAAATTATCTCGAAAAGGCATCATTTTATCGAAATTTTATGAGAGACAAAAAATTATTAAAAGCAAATAATTACCGGAACAAATATAGTTGTACATGTACTAGAAAATAAGGGGTCAGCGGATACTTAACCCCCCCCCCCCCCCCCCCTATTTTGAATATTGTGACAATTGTTTTTAATTTAGTTTTTCTTAAAACATGTAACTCTTTATGTTGAAGCAATGTACCAAATTTTAAATTATTACATTATTAAATACTCGAATTATTCAAAAAAATCAGTTTTTTATTTGAAACTTAGACCTCTGTATATCGAACACGATGAGGATCAAAAATGAAAAATGGTATTATAAAAGTCATATTATTTTGCTTGAGGACTATATTATGGTTAACGGATTGACCTTATTTTTCTGGACATCCTGTATAACAAAAATGATCCTAAAATGCCCAGTCAAAAAAAAAACAATTGGCGGGTTTGAGAAATTTTTCAAAAAATTAGCTAATTTGAAAATATTGAATTTATTTTTTACTTTAGGTTATTCCTGTATAATATTGTAGTAAAAAAATATTTGCATACAAATACGTACAATCATAGTAAGGTTAAAAAAACATTCATAATAATTATTCATAGCATAACAGGCAAAAATCTGATATTTATTATGACAAGAAAAATTGAACCAATCATTTTAAATTCACAAATTAAAGGTACCTTTTTATACATTACAATATACAAAACTCGAGGAAAGTAAAAATAAAATAAATTGATAATGGGGCACGGGATGTATAAAACAGAACCAAAAACAATGTTTTAATTTAACATAAAAAAATAACTTAAAGTGTGTTTTTTGTAATCTTATTTGTAATATTATCATCTTTGTTTGAAGATGATAGACAATGACGATAGCTGCCCATACACCAGCATTCTTTCCCGTCATTCTTTCCTTCCACATTCTTTCCTTTTAAGAAATTGAAATGAAACAAAACTTTTTCTATACCTAAATGAAGCGGAAGGCCGTCATCTCTTACTCCACTAACGATCGATTATATTAAAAGGAAAGAACGTGGAAGGAAAAAACGTCGGGTATGAATGCTGGTGTATGCTAGGCTAATGACAATAATAGCGACAGTGAGACAATTATCAAAAAATAATATTGTCGGTCTTTCATTGTCTTTATTTTTTTCAACAAACCAACATTTCGGTTAGAAGAGGCTTCCAGATATTGAAGATATCTATACTTGGTTTACTAAATATATGGGTATTTTGATTCATAAAAGCTGCCTCTTTGAATTTGCTTTGTTTTCGTCAGTGCTGTTCCGTGTCCAAAATCTTGGCTTCGGACGACTGTATATGATGTTAGTTGGTCCATACATGTTCCGCTATACCTAATCTCGAAGTTTCAACTCTTTGGGTACCTATATTTCAGATGTTCTTTAACTCGTACGGGAAGGGATCTTTTTGTTTCTCCAACGTACGATTCATTACACTCGCAAGGGATTCCATAGATGCATTTTTTTTGTTTTTATTACTGCAGGGTTTTACTTTTGTACTTGTTGCTATATTTTTTGGTTATCCTTTTAGTCTTTTCAGAAATTTAACGTAAGGTATTATAAGATTGTATTAGTTAAATTACGTTTTAAATCTTTTTTGATCGCACATGGAAAGTATTTAAGACAGTAACCCTAAAATTATAGTTTAGTTTACACTTTAAAACGGTTAGATATACTAACTAACCGAAACGATGTGTTAAGTAACAAAATAAAGACAATAGAAGTCCGACAAGGTAATATTTTTGACTATCATCTTTGGTAGTATTTTGTGTTTACAAACAAACAATAAATTGTAACACAACATAATGTTTCCTTGTAATTCTAAAAATGGTTTAATAACCAACCGAAATAGGGTTTTTCTTTATTTAAAATGTGACTGAAAATCCAATAAAATAAATAACAGACAGTAAATTTTTTAACTTCTTAGAATTTTTAATTAGTCCTACAAAACCGGCTGAAGTTTTTGCCTCATAGCTACTATCATTTTAAAGTATACAGGATGCCTCACGGTGATCGTCCATTAGAATATTTCGGAAAGTATTGCTATTTGAATCCTGAAAATTTGGATAATGGAATTTTCAGACAAGCTCTGTTCAAATGAAATAACTTCTGGTTATACCGAAAGTTGTCACAAACTTGTTTATTTTAAATAGGTCACTGTGTATAATATTTTTTTTGTCTTCCTTTCTTCATTTTCAATAACTTTTATTAAAAGTTATTTTGTCCCACTATATCCGTTTCTAAGGAAAAAAAAAAATCTCAAATTTTGACCTTTAACAGATTATTGTTCCCGATAATAAATTGTAGAAAAATGGAATTTTAGATACAGAGAAGTAGAAACAAACATCTTTTAATTTTTCTCCATTTTTTTTTATAACTAAATTTTTTATAAATACGATGCTGCATTGCTAATTCAATCCATAGATAGGCGGGAACATTTCCTATCTATCCACATAAGGTGTCCCTATACCTGGTGCTGTCGCAAAATCCTTCAAATAGCAAGCATGATAAACGAAATAATAATTGCAACTAACAATGTCACCCGTCTGGAAGCATATTATTAGGGTACTACTTAGTATATCATACCCTTCCAACAATCAATAAGACTGCTTGATTTTTGGAAGATTTTGCTAAAAATCGTAAATACCTTTAAAGCAATTCTAGTTAGGTATTGAGACAGATTATATTAACAAAACTATAGAAAATATTTTCGCCTATTCATTTAGTTCATCAGAAACGTAGCATAGTAATTACTGTGTTCAAAAATTAGGTTTTTTAAATTTTTTATTAAAGATTATAAATAATTGTTAGTTTTCCTCTTTTATCTTCAATTTTACCATACACCCTGTTAATGTTCAAAATTACAGAAAAACAATTTTTTTATCAGAACCAGAGAGAGTAGGACAAAAAAACATTATTAATAAAAGTTATAATAAAAAAAGGAAGGCAAATGGATATTCTATTTAAAATAAGCAAGTTTGTGGCAACTTAAGTCGCATATAGTCGCTGTTATTTCAATTGAAGAGAGCGTCTTTAAAAACCCCTTTATCCAAATTTGCAAGATTCAAATCGCATTGCTTTTCGAAATATTTTAATGAGTGTCCACTAAGAGGACTCCCTGGATATCAAACAATATTGTATTTGAAAGGAGAGAAATAAGACTTTAACTCTTCCTCTACCTTCACTGGTTTATTAAACTGAAGTTTTATTAAAGCGTAAACTCTCTACATGTTTCGACTGTATATACATTTATCATCAGGAGAATAGAATAAGGAATATAAGAAATACAATACGTGCGAACAGTCCAAACGGAGCTACAAGGTGATGGAAAGGTAGAGTTAGGTATTTGGAGAAACTTCAAACAAAGAAATAATTTTGTGTGAGGTCACATATAATATTATATTTTATAACATTGTTATAATATAATAGTGTACTGGGTCTCTCAAAGTCCCGCATAAAATTCATATAGCTTAAAGGTAAACATCTAGCAAAAACGCTCATGCAGACGCTTATTTTTAATTTTTCATTGTTTATTTTTGACATAGATAAATGAAAAGTATACATTGTGTCCCCGGATGGAGTTGACAAGAGGAAAAAGATCTTTATTTTTGATTTTACGACGAAAAGTTATTCCTTATAAAATGTTCTGCTTGCCGAGAAACTGTATTTACCATATAAAATTTTTAGATCAGATGTACAGGGTGTTGATAAATTAGGAAAACATGAAAATGCTTTAAGAAAGAAGTACCATTATTTATTATTTTAGACAACATGTTTATAAAACAAAGTTGTTTATAATCCAAAATAAAGCCTAAATTCAAAATTTGAAATCTGAATTCTAATTTTTGTTTTTATTTTTTACAATAGAATTTATGAACATTCAAAATGTACAATTGTGGAAAAAGTCATTATTCTACATATCCTCCTCCAACCAGCACACATTTCTCCAAATTAAAAATAAATTAAATAAATAGGTCAGCACTCTCAGGTTATCATTTTGAATGTTCATAAATTCTATTGTAAAAAATAAAAAACAAAAATTAGAATTTAGATTTCAAATTTTGTATTTAGGCTTTATTTTGGATTATAAACAACTTTGTTTCATAAACATGTTGTCTAAAATAATAAATAATGGTACTTCTCTCTTAAGGCATTTCATGTTTTCTTAATTTATCAACACCTTGTACATCTGATCTAAAATTTTTATATGGTAAATTCATTTTCTCGACAAGCAGAACTTTTTCTAAGGAGTAACTTTTAAATAAAGATCTTTTTCTTCTTGTCAACTCCATCCGGGGACACACTGTATCATATAATACAGTATAGGGTATGTCGTAAACCAGTTTTTTTAAAATAAAATAATAACCAACAATTTTTATTAGAGTTTAAACTTGTGGATATTTTAATATAATTGAATTCATCATATTCCCACTCTTGGGTTGCACAATAGCTATTTATGCCATCAGTTACGAAATGCCTAATTTTGTGTAACGCGTGAGATTTTTGCGGAACGAACGAAGTGAGTTTCGCAAAAACTCACAAGTTACACAAAATTTCATTTCGTAACGTATTGCATACAAGATTTTTTCTAATTTTGAACAAAGTAATAAAAAAATAAAATTTAATATAATTGATAAAAATTTGGAAAACATAAATTTAGTTTTTCTAATTTTGACATATAACTGATGGCATAAATAGCTATTGTTGCTGTTACTTCATGTTAGTTGTCAGTTTGACATTTTGTAAAAAAGTCTAGACGGAAGGTTTTTAGCGAGATTGATATATTTTTAGTTTTATTTTAAAAAAATGAGTCATTCAAGTTCTGAAGAGCTACCAAGCGATATTGAAGAGGCAGCAGGTAATGCTCTATTATCAGTAATTACCAAAAAGTCAAAGGCAGTTTATGATTTGGCATACGAAAAATTTGTTACGTGGTGTGATGAGAAGAAAATTAAACATGTTAATGAGAAAGTTTACTTGCATATTTCGAGGGTAAGAAAGATCTAAAAGTTTCCACGTTATGGACACTTTACTCAATGTTAAGGTCTGAACTAAATCTGAAAAGGAATATTGATATTAAAAAATATACAAATTTGGTAGCATATAAGTTCGAGCAATGAAAAAAATATGTCGTCGGGAATTAATTTGAATAATTGCAATAATTGTGTTATCAATATTTATAATAATTAATTAATTTATAATTTATGTTTTTAACTTGTATTATAACAGTTTAACAAATAGAATAATTCTTTTTGTCACTAATTTTGAAATACATTTTTCGTCACCAGTTGCATAAAATTTTACTTTATGCAACTAGTTACAAAAAGTAAGACGTTTCATAATGTCAATCAGTTTTAAAAAGTGTCACTTTATATGTCAAAATTAGAAAAAGGTTTTTAATAATAATTAACTAACCAGCAACTTTAAAGGTGACATAAGTGACATTGGCAGGCATTATTTATTTACAATCGAAGCGCCTGATTAACAAGTCACAAATTACGCTAACCGTTGCGCTATATGATTGTGAGATTTCTGCAAATGTTACTTATGTCACCGTCCAAGTTGCTGGTTAGTTAATTATTATTAAAAATCCTATTTATCAACCTTTAGTTGGTGTATTGTCTAATTAACAAAAAATGTGCCCGCTGGTGCAATACTGTATTTCGTAAAAAATTTGCTCGCGGTGCTGCTTTCCTTCATCCCACCCTTAAACAGATTATATTTGAACTGATTTCTCTTGCCCTTACCCCCCCCCCCCCCCTCTGCCTGCATTTTAGCTGTTTCTATGAACTCTAAACTCTAAACTATAAGAACTCATTCTTTTGGCTGTGCTAAAACAGCTTGTCTCTTAAAGTTGGAATCAATAAAAGATAATATAAACAATCCTACGGCTAAGGCTATACACATAGAAACGTTAGCCCAGGTATCACTGACACGGTAAAAGAGATATGAGTAAATGTTGGTAAATGCGATTCCGAAAGCTTGAACGGAGGCATTCAGTAGACCTGCTTGAGTGCTTGCTGGCTCAGGAAAAGTTAGTTCTGATCCTAGTTCGAAACCCACTGGTAGCAGTCCAATCATGAAAAACCTAGAATATAATATAATATAACCAAAAAAAAACTGGTATTTTGTTTCGGGGTGTAATACTGCCCTCATAAGTAAGAACGCGGTAGGTATGTTAAAAAATTAGGATTTTCAGTTTTTAATGAAAAAGTACTTAAAATATACATATTAAGATGTATACTAAGTAAAATAGCTGTATCTTTTATCTATCAATGATATTTAACATATTTCCCCCATGCCGTATGTTAAGAATATACCCTAATCATAAGGAAGAGCGCGATATCTTCGGCATAATACAAAAGAAACGGTGTTCGCGCTAAAAAATACCGCGGTCTTCTTTAGTGAGACCACGATACCGCGTGTTTTGATATTATCAGTTAGATTATCTGCCAGTATACGACGTTTGCAACGCAAGAAGGGACTATTTCTGTTTGTATTAAAAAATTATTTGAATGATGAAAGAGGTTTGGACTTCCATTGTCTTTATTTGTTTTAAGTCACAACGTTTCAACTGGTAAGTATCTCCAGTCGTCTTCAGGTGAATACTAAATAGGTAACTACAAGACTATTTATACTAGCTAGGTGCACCGAAGCATAATTGAGGTGGGTGCAGTCATGCGTTCTTATCCTAAGATTACATCTATCTAAAAAAGGTTTCCAGATATTTCTTATGTCTAATGATGGTTTATTACAGCAGCCTGGATTCTGGTGAATAGTAGCAGCTTCCTTAAACTTTCTTTTCCTCCAGTGTGGTTCCTTATGTAGGATTTCAGCTTCTGACCACATGATATGGTGACCATGTTTCCGGGCATGGTCAGCTGCACCTGACTTTTCGGTCTTTCCTTTTAACGTATTGTTTTTGTGTTCTTTAATCCTTGTCTCGAGTGGTCTTAATGTCTCACCTATATAGGATTGGCCGCACTCGCAGGGGATCTGGTAGACGCAGTTTTTCCTATCTTTTTGACTTATAGGCTTTGTCTTCGTTAGGTGGCTTCTTAGGGTGTCCCTGGAGTTGAATACTGTGTTGATGTTATATCGTTGTCCTAGTCTTCTTATTTTCTCAGATACTCCCTTGAAATACGGAATATTGCGTGTTGGTTGTGCCTCTCTGTCTGCTTCTTGCGCGTTGGGTCGACTCTTCCGATTTTCCAATATTGTGTCAACTAATCTTGTGGGGTAGCCATTTTTGTTGAGGTCGGTCTTGATATGGTGAGCTTCTTTTTAAGTACTTCTTCCGAGTTACAGATTGTAATTGCTCTATCCACGAGGGTTTTAACTATGCCATGTTTCGTGTTGTTTGAGTGATTTGATGTAAAATTGAGATACTGACCTGTATGCGTAGGTTTTCTGTATACTGAAGTTTGGATGCTTTTGCCATTTTTCTCCACGTTGACATCTAGAAATGGTAATTGGTTGTTTTCTTCTTTCTCCATGGTGAATTTGATTGTTGGTTCTAAGCTATTGAGGTGATCTAGAAAATCTCTTAGTTCGTAGTATTTTTCATTGGTTTAAATTACTGATGTATAAAACTTACATTTAAACTAAAAGTATTTTAATAGTGTTTCTTATAATTATACCGCGTTTATTTCCCTGTTAATTTAAGTAGGTACGCGTTATTCTATTGATAAACGCGGTATGTTAAGAAATTAAAAGTTGCCGCGTTTTTTGTTAGAATACGAATAGCAAATAATAGGAATATTTGCGGTATGTCATTTCTTATAGCTTAGGATTGAATTTTTTAAAAATGAACTTGATCAGTAATAAACTACAACATCATGGAAAAATAATGTAGATGAAAATATTTCATTAGATACATACAACTCAAAGGCTAATCAATAAACTTTAACCTTCTATTTCTCATTTTGTGGTTAACGTAACATAACGCGTTCTTCTTTATGAGGGCAGAATACCTATTCAAAGAATAACAAAACTTAAACTTTTTGCAAAACCTTCATTGTGGGAATCCCCTCATGCGAATGGCGAGACCACACAGGGTATGTATTCTTGACGGTTAGAAAGCTCCCCAGGGAGTGTTCTTGCTTCTTCTACCAATTAAAAACCATATTCTTGATTCATAGAAAGATTTTACTCTATTTTAGGGACCAACTTTCTATTAGTATTGATAGTATCCGCGTTATTATATTTGGTGGCTCTGATGTGATGAAGATTTTGTATAGTAGCATAATATAAACATATTTTAGTTTAACTTTTCTTTTGGCTTCTATAAAGCCTCTTAAAAGTCCCTAGATTTGGGTGTTTTAACAAAAGTTTTCCCTAAATCCCTTAATTATCCAAAAACCCCTAGATCTAGGGAAATTTCCCTAGACCTGGCAACCTTGGTGACAACGTACAATTAGTTTTGGGACTAACCGATCGAGTAAATAAGTGTAGATTAATTGACATGTAAAATAACAGAACAATAAACTTTGAAATCGAATCGAATCGAGTAAATAAGTAAAGCAGCGACTGTAACAATACCGCGGCGTGCGCAATCGATACAAAGGGGACCTTTTCAAAAACCAGAAAAGTTAAGATAGTTTTAGTTATAAGTTTAGATTTATTTTTTTTTGAATAAAACATTAAACAATATCATTCAATTTGTTTATTAAAAAAACAAGAACCCCGTTCCCAAAATGAAAGGAGTCTTCAAGTAATATAATTATGTAATAGGAAACCAGAAGGCTCTAGAGATTATTGTCGCAATTTAGAAAAAATATTCACAGAGTGAAATAAGTCGAATTTTACGGCTGCGCACTGCAGCCGTAAAATTCGACTTACTTAATAATTAGTACAAAACAAAAAGTTCTTACCCAAGAAATCCAGATACTGCGTACAGTAAATATAATCCTTTGCTAAGGGTAACAGTAAAAACAATCATTCCAATCAAAGAGAATGCATAAATAACCATTGTCGTAGCCCTAAAAAAACATATTTGTGAATAAAATAATTTTTAATAAATTAATTTACTTTTGGAGTTTATGGTTTAGAAAACACAATACCAAAACTACAGTTTTATATGATTAAAGTGTCATATACGGAAAAATTTGTTCAAAGTGTCATACAAGTTAATTTGTCGAAAGCGAAAAACTTTTTGGGTAAAAGTATTTTTTGACCTATTATAATTTTTTGTTAAATAATAAAAAAATTATATACCTAGTTTACTTCAATATTTATGACCTTATATATATATAAAAATGGCTAGTATTTTTATCAGACCAAACGACTCACGTCTTCTCTTATATAGAATCGAATAATACCAATATACAGAGTGTCCGCAAAATGCGTGTAAAAAATGCTAGTATATGAGGATCTAGCCCAATTTATCTTAGCAAAAGTTGACTGTTTTCAAAATATAGGGTGCCAAAGATATAATGTTTTAAACATTTTTGTAAATATTTCTCGTAATAATAGAATAAACTGGCCGAAATTTGGTACTTAGGGGTTTTTCAGGATGAAGAATCCAGATCTGATCATAGTTTTGATGAACAGACACACGCCACACCACACATCGCCTACATCTAAAGCTACATAACTTTTTTGTGCCTTGGTATAAGAAATTTCTAGTTAAGAAATCTTATTTCTAGGCATCTTTTGTCCAAAAAAGGTATATTTATTAGGGCTCCGAATTGTATTCGAATAAATCGAATATTCGAATAATTCGAATATTCGAATATTCGACTATTCTAAATTAGAATTTTTTGTTAGTTAAAAAATTCGACTATTCAAATTAGTGATGTAAAAAAAGTACCGTTACTTTGTAACGAGTATTTGCGAAGTACCGAAAGTACCGATTCCTTGTTGTTCAAAATACTCGTTACTCGTTACTTTTGTAGCTATACCTATAGCTAAGTTTTATAATACCTAAATTACTTGGTATGAATTATTTAAATATTTATACATACTCAAAGTTTTAAAATACTTTGTACCTGACTAAAAGGTAACGTATATTTTATTTCTGTTAGGTACTTTGGTAACCTTAACCGGACAAAATAGCCGGTCGTCGGTAATGAGCACTTCGATAGCAAGATTAAAAAAATGGTGCCGCAGCCTAATGAAAGACGTTTGCCGAAAGGAGTGGCGGTTTCTTAGATTTTTGTTTTTGCAATTGTAAAAGAAACTGACGTCCATCAAACGATTTTATATTAAGCTGATTCTGATAAGAATAAATTATGCTTATTTAGAAAAAAAATCTAATCCCTTTTTTATTTTATATTAGTTTGAAATAAAATCCTTGTTCTTAATGTTCTCTAATTATCAGATATTTTTATAAATAATAATCATAATAATAAGTTCGTAGGAAAGTAGGTACCGAAAACCATTTTTTATGATTCTTATGTGAGTAAAATAATACTAATTATACCGATACCGAAAGTACCAAAAGTACCAAAAGTACCGAATATAAAGTAACGAGTATTGATTTTTAAAAGTAACGAATCGGTACAAGTATTCAAAATTAATGAAAGTTTACATCACTAATTCAAATATTCGACTATTCGAAATTCGAATATTTTACTATTCGAATATTCGACTATTTAAATATTCGACTATTGAAATATTCGAGTATTCGAAATTCGAATATTTGACTATTCAAATATTCGACTATTCAAGTATCTATTCGACTATGTGAATATTCGACCATTCGAATATTTAACTATTTGACTTTGTTCGGATATTTACATGTTCGACTATTCGTGTTTTCTGTGAAACTGTAAATTTTAACGTAAAAAAGAAAAACAAAAAAAAAATTATATAGTCAGCAAGCAGTTAAGCCACTTCTACCGTGATTAAACGGCTGTATTTTGGTATTTAAATAGACGACTATTCGAATATTTGACTATTTAAATATTCGACTATCTAAATATTCGACTATTCAAATATTCGACTATTCGAAATTTGAATATTTGACTATACGACTATTCAAGTATCTATTCGACTATTCGAATTATTCGACTATATTCGACTATTCGAATTATTCGACTATATTCGACTATTCGAATTATTCGACTATTCGAATTATTCGAATTATTCGACTATTCGAATTATTCGACTATATTCGACTATTCGAATTATTCGACTATTCGAACTATTCGAATTATTCGACTATATTCGACTATTCGAATTATTCGACTATTCGAATTATTCGACTATTCGAATTATTCGAATTATTCGACTATATTCGACTATATTCGACTATTCGAATTATTCGAATACAATTCGGAGCCCTACTAAATATACCTTTGTTGGACAAAAGATGCCTAGAATTAAATTTCAACGTTTTATTGCGCACTGAAATTCATCGTTTCACACTTTAGCAATTGCGAAAAATTTAGGAATTATTTATCTAATATTATACAAATTAGTTAAATGTTTGTCATTAATTGTTCTTTAATGTCATTTAATACCTAAAAAACCCCGCACTTCTCTTATGGAAAATGGCCCTTGTTTAAATTTCCTAAATTTTCATTCGGAACGATGAAATCCGGAGAAGGACTGGGGTAACGAGTGTGTTGAGGAGCGTGGCAAGAATGAAATGGCAATGGGCCGGCCATATAGCGAGACAAGACCAACATAGGTGGACACACAGGACCTTGGTGTGGCGCCCGAGAGAGACTAAGCGAAGCGTGGGCAGACCACAGAAGCGATGGCGGGACGATATCCGGAATATCGCAGGAAAAAACTGGCTTCAGATTGCTAGAGACAGAAGGGCATGGAAAGATTTGGAAGAGGCCTACATCCAGGAGTAGATCAATACAGGCCGAAGAAGAAGAAGAAGAAGATACAGGGTGTTTCCGATAATAAGCGATAGAAAAATAACAGAAAAATGCATGTATTTATAAATCAGTAGGTAGGTATGTACATTAAAATTGGATCGGTTAAATTTCGTTATTTGTATCTCAAAAACTGGTCGGCAGATTTTGTTGTGGCCATGGATACTTTTCATTAAAATGACATTCTCTACAACATACTAAAAATTCAGGAAATTTAACCGAGAGCCATTTTCCATAAGAGAAGTGCGGGCTTCTTTATAGCTTGACTAATTATGTGGAGGGAGACCACGATGAGTTTCAGTAAGCATTTTAGTTCGATTATTTCAGAAATGGCTGCTCGCAGCGAACCTACTAGGTAGGTATACCTTTTTTGGATAAAAGAGACCAAGGAATAAGAATTTTTAACTAGAAAATTAATACACCGAGGCACAAAAAAAGTTATGGTTTTAGATGTAGGCGCAGTACTGCTGATGGTGCGCTCCGCAATGTACATCGAAACTATGATCATCAGATCTCGATTTGTCGTCCTAAAAAACGTCTAAGTACCAAAGTTTGTGACAATCATGATATAATCTAAATTTAAAATTTCCAAAAAATTTATAGAAATTAAATAACTTTGATATCCTGTATTTTCGAAAAATTATCAACTTTCGAATTAGGCTAATTTGGGCTTAATCCTCATATTTTAGCCTCAGGATTATGTACTACAGTGTTTTCCGGATACCCTATATACAAGGCAAGTCGGACGTCCAGTATAACTGAAAGTAATAAATAGATAAATAAAAATATCGTTTTTAAAAAATCGGCATCTGTTATTGCAAGTATCAGTATTTCAAAAAAATGTCTTATCTTGTTCGGAGATATTTTAATAAAACATTTACAGTAAATAACCTTTTATAATAAGTTAATTTCCTAACACTTTGTATACTTTTGATTCTTTAATTAAATACTTCAAGTTCTATGTATTGAATTATTATGTGCAATAACTGCCAAGTAAATGTTTAAAAAAAACTCTACTTATTTAACTTGTGTTTCAAGTGTTTCCACGAATTGTTTTTTTTTTAATAAAGCACCTACTTGAATTTGCGAAATCTGTCCAAAACATATCCACCACATATAGAGCCCACCATTCCTGTTACAGTAGTTACAAGCCCAATTCGTCCTGCGTCCTGATTAGCACCCTACAAATATTTTATGGGTCAAATATTGTTAATTAACCTTATTAACCTATTCTTTAAAAATAATTTAGAAAGAAAATTTTTATATGCCAGAAGCTTTGAAGATAATTGTTGTAATACTACTATAAAAATTTCATCAGAAAATTGTTGCCACAAAAGTAAAAAAAAAAAATGATTGGAATTATTATTAATGGTGTAAATTTCTGTAGCGAAAAAATATTGTTTATGACTACTTTTAGAAACTAATAAGATAGGGTTAAACTATTATTATATTTATAGGTATGTAAAATGTACTTTAAAAAACTAAGCACTAAATATTAGTTTAGAAGATAATAGAGTGTCCGCGAAAATAATTGAAAGCGAATATTGTGGCATATCGGACGTGTGTAACTATTTTTATATTGGAATACACAGGGATCCAAGTTCAATGTATACCCTGGGGCGGGTAGACCACGATGGCCGTTTCGTCCTTCTTAGGACTCTACGGGCAGCCATAACCCAAGCAATTCCGACACAGCGCAGCGGTTCGATATCTACTGGATTGTGATGCACTGCCAGTAGCGTCCTAACAAGGACGAAACGGCCGTCGTGGTCTACCCGCCCCAGGGTATCCATTGTGCTTGGATCCCTGTGTATTCCAATATAAAAACAGTTACAACACTTGTCCGATATGCCACAATATTCGCTTTTAACTAAATATTGGTATTTTTTTATTTTTAACGTTTCTTGTATAAGCTAATAACTAAAATCTTACAATGTCATCATTAGTTTATCAAAAATAAAATTTTGTGAGCAACGGGAAACAAACAGTCTGGTTCCAAACTTTTTATCACCCAATGTAGGTAATTCAATATTTTCACACCGAAAAATGATTATCCATTTTTTAAAGTTACCTACTTACAAAAATTATGAATTCACTAAAATTACAGAAAATAGTAGGTATAATTTACTCATTTTCTCTGAAATTTCAGACATTCAAGTGTAAAATATCAGGATTCCTCATAACATAAAATCAGAATGAAAAACAAACTGATACTATTATTATTTTAGTAGACTGTAACTATATAGGGTGGAATTTTTAACAGAAATAAATTCATTATCTCTACTATAGAAAGCCTGTTTATTTGCTAAAAAATTATATCCTAGAACTGCGGCTGCGTTTATTTTTACTTCGACATATTTTTTTCGTGTCTTCATGAAATGTACCCCTATTTTGGTGGTAAAAACCACCCTCAACTTTTTTTTATGTACAGTTATGCATAGCAATAGCTTGTTGAAAAGGACATATAATAGGGAATACAACCCACTATTTACTTTTGCATTTCAGTAATCTAGAAAGTCAGGAAAAACACTGGCCATTTTGGCAACAATTTATTGATACTATAATTTGGGTTTTGCCAACGCAAACTCTTAAAAAAAAAAGGAAACTTGTTGATGGGACTGTTTGTTTACTTGATGCCGTATTCCAATGGTTACTTTATTTTCGGTTTAAAAGAAGTAAATACTTATCGTCGGCTTAACCTGCTAAACCCGTAAGTCCACATTTGATCAAATTTTACATTTTACCGCCATCTTTTGTAAAAAAAAGAATCTATTTATCTAAGAAATTTAAGTAACTCCAAAGAAATCCTTAAGGTGTGGCTCTCGTATTTACTTAACCCGTAAGTCCAACTCTGGCTAAACTCATAAGGCAAACGCTATAAGTCCGCCAGTATGCATTGGGAAAAACACGTGTCTTAGTTTTTCTTGAGTAATAGATTTTCTTATTTGATTTGTAAATTAATTATAACGCGTTTTTGATCTACCCTGTAAAATTTTGATTTCTGGACTTACTGGTTTAGCCGGTTAAGCCGACGTTATATGTTGTTAATCCTCTAGCAGTGGCGTAGCCAGAATTTTGGGGCGGGGGGGGGGGGGCAAAGTCCTTTTGGGGCGCCTATATTTTTAAATACACATTATGTCATATTGTTTTTTTTTAAATCCAGATTCAGTTAAACATTGACAAAAAAATAAGGCATGGTATTAAGCACCATTAAAGCCTTTTATTAAATTATTGGTGAGGGACAATAGAAGAAAATTTTTCCAAACTAAGACGTGTTTTAAATTTCAGCTAAAAAAACATAAAATTTCAACATCGGGTAAAAAAATGCATTGTTTGCTTTTTGTGATATATTATTATATTATATTACGTTTTTTTTCATTTAACACAGTTAAACTATTTTAATAAAACAAAAAATAAATCCTTTTATAATAAAAACAAGTACTAAACAATTAAAAATAAACACAAAACTAAAAATATTTTAATATTCTGACGTTACACAACTTCAATCAATAATTTAAAAAACGTTTTTATATAACTATAAAGCTATTCGACGAGTCTTAAGGCTTTTTAAATCATCTAAAACATTAGAAAGATTTAAATTTTTGACATAATTACTTTCTATGTTTAATATAGCTACGTCATTTAATCGTTGTTCCGTCATTGTTGAGCAATTATAAGTTTTAATATTTTTTAACTGATTAAAGGACCTTTCCGCATAGGCACTGTTCGTTGCAATAGTAAGGTATACCGTGTAAATAATGCATAATATATTTGGGAATGAACTTTCAAGCTTATTTGAAATAAGATACGGAAGTATCTCATCTGTTTTTAGGGTAATCTTTTCTTTTTTTAATTGTTGAAACAAAGCGCAAAATGATTTATATTCATCGATTATTAAATTGCCATTTATGTCAGATTCATAAAAGGCTAACAGATCCCTAAGATATTTTATATTATCTAGTGTCGGAGAGATAACGTCTGCTTCTAAGCAAATAAATCTATTTGCAATTTGAAAAAATCTTCAAACCTCACAGCTAGTGTTAGTATAAAAGTATCCAGTGCAACGTAGAAAACGCTTGTTTTAAATTTTTTGCGCGGGCAGTTTTTAGTGTTAGCATCTTCTTTTTCATCGTGAAAATGTTTAACTTTTTTATGTCTTTTGGAAATATATTCATCTAAAATACCACATTTTCTTGCCAATTGTTTTGCGCCCTATTCAAATTCATTAAAACATTTACAGGCTTTGTGATTTTTTGGTATTTTGTTCTGTGTTAAGTTTATTAAAATTCAAATAAGACCGGTTTTTTCAATGATCTGCTAGCTATAGATGAAGCAATAACAAACGAACCTATTGCCAAAATCGTATACCATTCTGAAGTAACTTTTGTCGCAAATTGCGCCCCTCCACTTTGTTTGCCAAACGTACCTCTTAAAAGTAGGTATTAACACTCTTAGAGTACCAATATATAAATTACGGCTATAACAATATTTTAAAAGTAATAATAACAACACTTATTTAATAATTTTACATATTATTCATCCCTAAAGCCATAAATCTACAGGTTTTACCTTCCAGAAGAGAAAAAAATATGACGTTATGTGGTAAATTTAAATCTTTGTCTAAAAACCCATAGACATTTCCCTTAAAAATTATGCAGTTTGGCAAACACAGAAGACGTTGCGTTCCCATTGGTCAGAAGAGTGCCTGCCTTTTTTCATTCATAATTTCTTTGACGTGTGGTCCACAGAGAAATTAAGGGTTTAGTTTGGCCGTTCTTCGTTCGAAAGTTGTTTGAAATTTGTTTCGGTTTATCGGTTTTGTGTATTAATTGCTGTGTTGTTAGTGTTTTGTGATATTTTTTTCAAGACTAATTAATATGGGTCACAGGTTTGAAGTGTGCAAGACTGCGAAATATAATAATAATAATTCTGCAGTTACTATTCATAGGTGAGTACATAAAAAGTTGGGTTATTTGTAGGTTAGGTTTAACTATTCATAGGCGTGGGTAGGTGGGGAAAAATAATTAAAACTTTACATTTTTATTTTATTAAACGTATTATTTATTTAAGGAACATTATGGATAGACTGTATAGGTATAACTTTTGCAAATGGTTTGGCTTATTGAATTCTTTAAACAACTCAGATACACTCTTAGTCTAAAATAAACAAGGAAGCCACTATTTGATCACCTTTAACCATAAACGTTATTTATGACGTTCGTGGGTTCGTGCCTTAACTCTTCAATTTTGCATGGGATTTCATAATATGTTGTAGGTACCAGACAAAATACTTGTGTAAGTTTTCCATATGCGGCCAAATTTTAGTCGGCCACTATATTATTATTTTTAGCCCATTATTCAAAAGCATGTGGCAACAAATATCATATTTTGGAAAAATAATGATTTTGTTTCATGGAATAGGACATTAATATAATAATTTACAGTCAGAGTCTCACGAATATTTATTTTCCAAACAGGTTACCTACATGTTTCGCTCATACCTGAGCATCATCAGACCAATGTTAGGCTTATTTTGTTCTGATGCTCAGGTACCTACGAGCGAAACATGTACCTAACCTGTTTGGAAAATAAATATTCGTGTGAGACTACGACTTTGGGAAATTTATTAGTTGTACTCAAATCAGGTCTCTTAAAGAAAACTTTTTTGAATTAGATATTTATGTAGGTATCTAGTACCTAGATAATGTTTGTTTTAATAAGTTGTTAATTCTTGAACCTACTTATTATTTGTTAAAAATACTTTACTTGGATATGTAAGTTAATTCCTGTAATAAACTATAGTTACTTGAGAATAAAGATATATACCTACCTAGGTACCTATGATTATTATTATATGCTGGTTTTATTTCTAAATTTTTTAACATTAAGTTAGCCGACATACAAGTTTAGAAATATAACCGTATCAATAAATTGCATTTTAAAGAAGAATTTCCTTAAAAACCACTTTTGGGTATACGTACCTTATACGTAATAAGTCAAAAACTGTTAAAGTAGAGTTTTCACTGACAGAAAAATTAATCCCTGGCTAAATTGAAGCTTTTAACTTTATGTTAGCCCACATAAAAGTTCATAAAATATCATAACCAACAAATTCTATAAAAACCGTATTTGGGTCTTCGTACCTTACGTAAGTCAAAAACTGTTAAATTGGGGTTTCCATTGAGAGAAAAATTAAATCCCTGGCTAAATTGAAGCTTTTAACTTTACGTTAGCCCACATACAAATTTAAAAATGTAACTGTATCATAACCATCAAATTTCATAAAAACCACTTTTGGGTCTACGTACCTTATGTAAGTCATATATGGGGATTTCCTCGACAGTAAAAATGTAATATCTGACTGAATTCAATTAGTTTATGTTGAACTGTAGGTATTGTATTTTACCTATAGATAGGTATAATCACAGAATATTAGTTGGCTCTGAGTTCTCTGGGTATAATATGAAGAAATAAAACAAAAAAAATTCTGTTGTAAATATGAGTGACAGAATCCTATTTAAAGTTGCGTTTCAGTTAATTTAGTATTTTCAAGGTTTGAATAGGTAATTGTAATATAATATAGTTTTTAAATCTATTTTGACACTTTATCTTTAAACCATATAACAACTCATGTTTATTATTAGGTAAAGTCGATTCAGCCAGTAAACCTGCAAGATGGCCGGCATGTCATATGACAAAAGTCATATTCCAGCAAAATAAAATGGATTTTTGCATTTTCAATTACTTTTGTCATATGACAGGTCGGCCATCTTGCAGGTTTACTGGCTGAATCGACTTTACCTACCTTAAATTATAATATTTATAGAACAAAACTTTCAAAATAAATTATTATTATTATTTGGCAATATTAAAGCGGTAAAACCGATGAGACTATTGCATCAATTGTTTTAGAAGGTATCACATGTTAAATTTTCAAGTCCAATCCTGGAATTCATGCCAACTTATAAAAGTTTAATAGAGCAAAATTGAAAGAGTGTCACTTGACTTTACCTCCATCTTGCGAGAGTATTCAAAATTTTGACTTTACTTTCCATTTGCTGCTTTTAAACAGCTAAGCTAAGTAAATATCTTTGCTTAGCTATGTTAAAGGAACTTTGCGAACAACTTCGTATAGTTCGTAGGCATGATGGGAAATAAAAAGAGGCATCCTGCTTGAGCGCGGCTAGGGGGAAGAAAAAAATATTGTTGTGCTTTTTCGCTATTAAAAAGTACCTAACGTAAAAGGAACTTTGCTTTTCTTTTAAATTTCAATAAAACCATAAAAACCGTGTTTTAAGTATACATAGTGTAATTATTTTTAGGTCAGCTCAGTTCACCAAATAATATAATTATAGCTATCCAAAGTTTCTCTTATAATAATTATTACAATAAATAGTTATTAACTTAAATTAAATTTTACTGCTCCGCGGACCATTTTTTCTCTCATACATTAAACTTTACTGTTCTACAAACCCTTTTTTCACAAACGTTAAAAAATATTTGATTTCAGATTGGATAATTATATTTTATTGTGAACCCTGACACGAGACGCCGCTGTGACCATATGATAGCGCATAGTAACGAGGTAAAATTCTAATGGCGGCAACGTAATCCCCACTCCCGGCTGGGGGGAAGACTTCACCTCCTCTCTCCTACAAACGATTTTGGCAGCAGATTTAAATAGCGTTTATGAATGGCGTGCGGCATCTATAGCTAGCAGATCATTGGGTTTTTTAATTTTATTTAAGTAGCAAAGGGGCGCCAAGACAGGGGGGGGGCGGAAGGGGTCAGCCGCCCCCCTGACCCCCCTATGGCTACGCCACTGTCCTCTAGATTATTTCCCTTGGGGTCACCTAAAATCCAAAGTTTCCGTAACAAAACTGGAAAATTTTAGAGGAACATAGACAATGAAATATAAGTACACGAAATTCGTCAAATAACCCCGGATATGGTACATAATAAAGACTTTTTGCACCTTTTAAATTAATATCAGTTTTTAGCTCCGTTATGGTTAACTATATTACTGTTAAAACCAGAGATTTTGCAGCGCCTATACGTTCTGTCTGTAGTTATTAATTTGGCGCCGGCGCACCTAAACAAAATAAAATGCCTAACCTAACAATAATTTGATTAAGTTGTATATTTTAATGTAAAGCTACTATTGCTTTGGATTTTAATTAATTGCTTATCACAATTTTAATACATAGCAATGATGCTTCATAACTTTTGTATGTTCCGCCAACCATGCAGTTTAAGCATAACCATAAGGATAACGATAAGCTCTTCCTTATCCTTCCGTAACTAACGGAGTCCGTTATGGCTAATAACCATAGCGGATCACCTTTTTGACATTGCGCATGCTCAGAATAACCATAACCACAAAAGAATGGCGAATTAAGAGGTGCAAAAAGTCTCTATTGTCAAGAATGAATTTAACTTTAGATAGGGGTTTGTCAAGATAAAAATGGGCAACATTTCGAAATACAAAAATAAGTATTGGGTGGTATTTCCTTTTTTCTGCTCTTTTTATCGAGCGAGCAGAGAGATCATAATACATACCTTTAAATTTGAAAAAAAAGTAGGGGGAGGTTTCTACCAACAAAAAGAGTGTTAATTTCGTAAAAACACGAAAAATTATGTCAAACTAAAAATAAACACAGCCGTATTTCTGTGTTATTTCGATAAAGAGGATTTCTTATACTGAATAATTTATTTCAGTTAAAAATTCCACCCTGTATACCAGAGTATAATCATCCTTCCTGCGGAGTTATATACTACCTGTAATGACTAAAAAAAAAAAATAAAGTATATTTTATTTTCCTCATCAAAAACTAATTTCATTCATTAATATACAGTGTGTCCACGGATGGAGTTCACTATACTTGTAAATAATCTTATTTTCACTTTTTCGAAAAAAAGTAATTCTTCATCATTTCTTCTGCTTGTTATAAAAATACAATTCGCGTTGGGAAAATTCGATTTTATTGTACAGGGTGCGTAAAAAATAGTAAAAAGGTTAACGAAATTAATAATGTTCAAACTAAATTAAATTGAATCGATTTTATTAGGTGTGCTTGTTGCTGTCATATAATGTTTAACTGACATTTCAATCAAATTCTTTGTAATTGTAAACTGTTATCTTCCAAAAAATTTTTACTTGATCAAGTGTTATGGCTATGGAGGGCTTTAGGAAGGAGTCCGATCGAAAATGGCTGTTCTTTAAATTTACGTCCCTGTTTAGTAGTTAGTTCGCTGTTTCCCGGTCGCGGCGCAGTGATCGTCAAGTGTTTGACTTTTTACAGGTTTTGATAGACGTCAGCGGTATTTTTATCCAATAATTAATAAAATAAGCTTTATTAGATATAATGTATACATATCTCAGCCTGAAGAGGGTTTTAGTTATCTAAATTCAATAAAACAGTTGATAATCCCATAAGAACCCATGCATTTTACAGATTTAAAGGAACACATGCGCCCCTGACGGCCATTTTTAAAGCTGCTTTACCGATCCAAAACTTTGCCCGAAACCTAAAGCCCTCCATAGTTATGGCATTGGAGAGGTGAGCTATAAATATGCAATTGAAATTTTCCATCGAAAATTTCCCGGTGTACACGTTTCTTTAAATGGCTTAAAGAAATTGGTACGTAAATTTAATGTTTATGGTGATGTTAAAGATGTAAGAAAAAACCAAAAAGACATGATGAAAAGATGCTGCTACCATTTTGGTGTTAGATTCGATTCGTAATAATCCTCGACTTCCTTTGAGAGCAAGATCGAATCAGGTGGGTGGTATTTCTAAAAGTCACGTACAAAATATTCTGTCCACCACAAATAAATATCATGCATTTAAACCAACTTTTATTCACAAACTTTAAGAAGGCGATGATTCATACCGACTAGAATTGTCTTTACTAATAGGTGAACGCATACTGACGAGCCGTAATTTTTACCATCATATCGAATTCAGTGACGAATTTACCTTTACAACAAATGGAATAATCTCTAGTCAAAATGGTCGATTTTGGGCTAAAGAGAATCCCCACTTTAGAATTGGTAGAAACAGCCAGAAATTTAAGAAAGTAAACGTATGGTGTGCGTTGACGTTCAATAAAATAATTGGTCCATTTTTCCTGGAAGAAAGGCTAAACGCAAATTATTATTTACAAATTCTTAGTGAATACTTTTTACCTCAATTGGATGAAGAAAATTTGGAATTTAGAAGAAATATGATATTTCAGCAGGATGGCTGCCCAGCACATACTGCAATGATTATTAAAAACTGGCTTAATAAACATTTTCCCGAAAAATGGATAGGTCGCAACGGACCGATACACTGGCTAGCACGTTCCCCGGACCTCACTGCAATGGATTACTTTCTGTGGGGATATCTTAAGCCAAGAGTGTATGCCATTGACTTGGAAGATAATATTGAAACCCTAAAAAAGAGAATCACTGATGCCATTGCTCCTGTGACACCAGATATGATTCAAAATGTATATAATGAATTTCGAAACAGGATGGAGAAATGTGTTGACGTAGGAGGGTTCCATGTTGAGTAAAACTTAGCTATTTTTAATTTTTTTCGATGTATTAATTTAACACGTTCACGACCATGCGACACATGTATGTGACGAATAGTTTTTCCTAGTGACTGCTGTCACATATATGTGCCATCGATACTATTGCGTTTAAGTGCAAATAATTCCACCACGGTTTAGCGGCGATGGACGCGCCTTGACTATAGTTTCCGGTTATGTCTGGCACATCTCTGTGCCGCTCGGTTTCAGGATTTGATCGTTCTTATAGACATAACCTTAATATTTATGTAAAAACAGGTGTTGATATTCTCTCTTAAGGCGGTTTCTGGCAATGTCAAATTTTTAAATAGCGGTCGTAAACGTGTTAAATAAACATTATTATTGAGTTCTTAAGCCCGGTCGTAGCTAAGTGGTAGAGATACCGCTTACGGCCGTGGCGATCCGGGTTCGATTCCCGGAGTGGGCATACGCATAATAAAAAAAAAAGTATGACCGAATTTTAGTTGGTTGGTGTAAAATCGTCTTTCGGAGGAGACGTAAAGCTGTCGGTCCCGGCCATCTCTGGTCGTTAAGTCACGCTAGAGGCGCTTGCGCGACCTGAAAACTTTAGCACCAGACTTGAGCACCACAAGTTACACGAACCTTACTTTACTTTTCTTTATTGAGTTCTTTTATTTTAATGCTTCAAAAAAAGTTTACTTTAAAAAAATTTTAATTTCGTTAAATTTTTCTTACGCACTCTGTACAATAAAATCGAATTTTCTCAACGCGAATTGTATTTTTATAACAAGCAAAATAAATATGAAGAAAGAGTTTTTTTCGAAAGAATCAAAATAAGATTTTTTACTTTTGTAAAAATACATTTTTCCATTTTTTACGCACCCTGTACAATAAAATCGAATTTTCTCAATGCAAATAGTATTTTTATAACAAGCAGAAGAAATGATGAAGAATTACTTTTTTTCGAAAAAGTGAAAATAAGATTATTTACAAGTATAGTGAACTCCATCCGTGGACACACTGTATGTTCATCTCAGGCCTTTTAGAAAACCTTTTTTTAATCTTCACTTAAGTTAAAGTTTATTAATTATTTTATGACAAAAATTTTCAATTATTACTTGTATATTGTATTAAAAATCCTGCCACACTGATGGTTCGGAATCCATGCGCCATTGCAATAACGCTCACTCTCTCTTTCTCTTGGTCTATGCGTCACATGTATGAATGTGTGATGCAAACAAACGGCTATTTATGAATGAAAGAGTTTGTCTATTCAATCAGAGGTTTTTGGTCATAACCATTTTGGGTTAAATTAATAATACCTACATATTACAATAAAATAAAAACAGGCGTTCTTACCACATAAAATCTAAGAACAATTTCACTCAACAAAGTCGAAAGGGCATAAAACACCCCACAATTGATACCATAAGCTACCAGAAGGAGCATGAAGCTGCGGTTGCTGAACAAGTTTTTTAATGATTGAAAAAAATCTTGTTCTCTATTGTTCTGCTGTTGAGCTGCATAAGATGGTGGAGTAGGTGGTTCGTTTTTAAAAACTAAAAATATATATTTAATCATATAAGTACAATACAATTTATAAAAGTTTGTATGTTTTTTCTTTATTGTATTAAATTGCTGTATAGGGAAATTGACCAAATTAATAAGTGCAGAGATTTCGACATGCAAGAAGGACAAAAAAATACTCTTCTTGTGAATCGGGTAGGTACACAAATAAGTAGCGACCAATCAAAAAGAGGGACTTTCTCAAAAATTCTCATAGATAGCATATTTTTAATCTAATGATAACTTTTGCATCGTGCGAGCAAAAATTATTTGCATTAAAGAGGGCTTGGATTAAAAAACGTAGGGCTTGGTTTAGATCACAATGATATAGGGACGATATATCTAATCAAATCTAGGTTAAAATTTTGTCAAATTCATATTATGACATGATATGCCAAACTGATGAGTAATAAAATAAGTACACAACTACAAATTGATTTTTGTTGTTTACAAAATTAACAAAGTAAGAATATACAGAAAGAAAAATAATCATTACATAAATTGCTGAAATTGGCCACCTCTATGCTCCAAGCATAAATTCACACGTCTCTTCATATTTCCGAAAGTGTTGATCAGCATCTCTGGAGAAATTTTACCACATTATTGGAAAATTCTTTCTTGTAATTGTTCTAAATTTGCAACTGGTGTTTTAAAAATAGTGTTCTTTAAATGAGGATAAACGAAGTAATCCGTAACCGTTAAACAAGGTGATCTAGGACAAGATGATCTAATTTTTAGTAATTTAGTAGTAATTAATAGTTTCGGCGGCTGTATGGGCGGTTGCACCGTCCTGTTGAAAATATCAAAAACGTATTTCGTCATCAAGTAATTGCTCCACAAATGGATTCAAAATATTGTCTCTATACCGCTGTGCTGTAACTGTGTCATGGAAAAAAATAGGACCAACAATTCTTCTTCGAGAAACAGCTAACCAGACACCAATTTTTTGAGGGTGCAATGTGGACTAACCGGAGAGGTGGAACCCGGCTTTATCCGAAAAAAATGTCAGGTCTCATAAATCATTTTTTACAATAAATTTTGGGTATTTCCTGCGTCTTTCAAAATCTGCGGCTTGTATTTCTTGAAATACTTGTACTTTATAACGAAATAAATTTAGCTGCTTCTTAAGAATAGTCTTGCATGTTCCATAAGATTTTCCCACTCCTTGGGACAGGCGTCTTAGACAATTTGTTGGCGTATTTTGCATTATTTCACAAACGTTTGCAACAAGTTCTTCTGTTCTTACAGATGGTCTTTCTGCACCTTTTTTGTGTTGAATAGAACATGTTTCCCTAAACACAGCCACGGTTCTTTCAGGCAACAAACAGGCAGATGTCGCACTGGGTTTTATAAATCCCGTTGATGAATGATAAAAATCCCCAGCAATAAAAGCAACAGCGTTAGGAAAATGTTCGTGAAAATCGTCCATGCACAAACTCGGATTGTATTGCCACTCACCATTTACTCTAACCCCGTTTCGAAAATACGCTTCAACCATGAATGTTTTGTGCTGTTCCGTAAAGCCCATTGTGTGAATTGTTCAAGAAATTGGAAAAATTAGGGACGAATCAGATTACTTGTAACGACTGTCAAAGATGACGGAATAACTGATTGATTGTTAATTCAGGTAGTTACTGACACCCAACAGGTATAAAGCTCTACGGCTTAGCATTACGTCCTTAGATGCAAGGCCCTCTTTGATGCAAAAAATGTTTGCTCGCACGATATTTAAGTTTTTGCTCTTTGTTTAAGAGGGATAGGAGGGGACAAATATTGTTATGAAAAAATATCCATAGGTTTGGTTTGGTTTGGCTTGTCCGAATTGGACAAATTTGAACTTGCTAAATATAGTTTCTTCAGTTTTATTAAGTTCTAAATTCCGGTTGCATAACTAGAGGGTTCAATTTTTCTTCATTTCTCTCAAAAATTTTAAATGCATGTTTGAACTTAAGCAAAAAGAAATATAAATAAGAAAAATTTCGTTGAAAACTGCAGTCAGTATATTTTTTTAAACTGAAGATATGGAGAATATAATACAAAAATTAGCTCTATGGGACTGAAGTTTTAATAGTATTTGTAAGCAAGAAGACCTATATCCGAGCCTATATCATACCATTATGTCTTCTATAAAGGCATAATCATAACAACAGTTCGTTAAATTACTGTCCTATAAATTTAAATTATTTACAACCACAATAATAGAGGATGGTTGCATTAGTGGAACAAGTTGCAGTAAAATTTTAAGTTTAAAACAAAAATGGGGACGAAGGCCTCGATTTAAAATATGAAATAGTACCTGTCAAGGTTTTAAAGTTAAATTTTGATTAATTTCCTTAAACTTCTGCTAACCTCAAACAAAGGGGAGTTTGACGTGTTTAAAATTTAAAGAAAATTAATCAAAATTTAACCCATTTAAAGGTTGACTCGTACTATTTCATATTTTAAATCAAAGCTTTCTTGTATTTTTTTTTTATTTCACTGCCCACAAAAATTTTACTACAATTTGTGTCTTTAACGCAACCATCCTCTCTAATTTTTGTTGTAAATGAAGGCAATTTACAGAACATTAATTTAATGTTGTATTGTTATGATTATGGTTTTCTAGAAGATACAATGATATGATATTACAAAGACAACTATTTGTTCTTATGGAGCTAATTTTTCTATTAAGTTTTTTATATCTCCGGTTTAAAGAAATATATCGATAGTTTTCACATAAGGTGAGTAGGGGTAAATGTAATAAGGGGGTAATTGTAATATTGCCTAATAAATAATAAAATAATAAGTTCAGATACTAGTGCCACCTAGTATTGACTCAATTGGATATTTTTACTGGCAGCTGCTCATAAGTGAAATCTGTTTTACCGACCATCAGCATGCGCCATGCATTCTTGCAGAATATGTCCAAACAGGTGGCCGAACGAGTGTACAGGGAAATAGTCCGTCAATAATAGCCAGGGCGTTTTTGCAAATAAGTCCTCAAAATATTACTTTAATTTATTATTTAGTATTTCTCTTTTATGTACAAAATGCAATTGGATATTTTAGCTATATCTTAACTATAATTTGGGTTGTGTTACATTTTCCCCAGGAATTTGTTACCTGGGGTAAATGTAACAAAATCACTGGGGCAATTGTATTATATATATTACATTTACCCCTTTGTGTTAAGTTTTTTACAATGGTTTGCCATTATATAAAAAAAAATATTGTAGAGCCTAAATACAGTCAAGAAAATTTAAAAACATTTTTTTTTGTTCAAGAATTTTAAAATTCTTTTAGTTAATTTGTTCTTGCTTTGTTGCAGATTAATGCCTGCTTTTTATATTTAATTTTTTCTAAATAAATTTGAAAGTTAGTATATAAAAGTATGTAACTTTTCTATTTATGATCTGAAATAAGCGCTTGAAGCGGCAAAACAAGGCCAAAATACTAAAGTTTTACATTTACCCCGACCAATATCATCAAGTGTTCTAATATAAACTTAACCTGCCACTATCACATTTACCCCAATTTACGAGGCAAATGTATTATAGGGACAGCGTTTTAAAAAAAGTACCATAGTTTTTTTCTTATTGCATATCTTAAAAATTTATCAATCCCATACTGTTAGGAACTATATACCAAGTACTGTCAATTTTTTTGGAATTTTATTACCAAAAAATGTGTTCGATGCAAACCGTTTTTCAGGAACTATTAAAATTTTATATTACTTTTACCCCTACTCACCTTATATCCTTTCTATTTAGTATTATTTTTGAATAAGTAAAAAAATATAGCGTTGAATTTACAATTTATAAGAAAAATAAAGAGATTCTTAATTCTGTTAAATAGCTCTCTATACCTGCTGCAATGGATTTAGAACAACTTCCTTTAATAAATTGCTAAAACAAAAAATCCCTATTTGCCCAGTTCAAATTTGTCAGATTCTGATTTATAAGCCAAACCAAAGTTGTGAATATTTTGTCATAGCAACATTTGTCCCCTCCTACCTCCCTTCAACAAAGAGCTAGAGCAAAAACTTAAATAAAAAAATGTATCCAGAATTTTTATTAGATTAAAAAGATGCTACCTTTAATACACCTTTACTATGAGGTTTTTGATTGGCCACTACAGTTGTTAAGCACCCTAGCGGCTAACCAAGAAACTTGAAAATAATTTCCAGCAATTTCTCTCAGTTACATTTTTGTTATAAATATTTTTTTAATCCTTACGTTTCAAAGATAAAGATATGTGAAAATGTCGAGGAATATTATATTATAGTACATTATTTAAGCAACGTATAATGTAAGCCATAATAAACGAGGATAACCGCCTTATAATCATCAAAGTGTAAATACTATACTTTATCTACCACCAATCCACTTATACATTGCCATACATTTTATATTCTGCTTAGTTGGGTTTGCAGCCCATCTGCAATTGGTGTCATTAAAATGTAATTCCTGATTAGTTCTTTTTGGACTTAAATTTTTCTGTAACCAAATATTCGTGTAACTATACTTACAAATAAGTATAAGAACTAGTAAAACCGACGTCAGACATGCTACTCCAAAAAAAAGAACATAAAGTTGTATGGTCACTTCCTCTGTTGTTCCCCCTGTAGCGATCATAGGTGGTATAAGAAATCCTACAGCAACACCAATCTAAACAATAATATAGCAAGAAATTGCTTTAAAAAATATATAGAGCGCATCTATTAAAAAATAAAAACAATTTTTCAACATCTGGAACAGTGTCAAGGATACTTACATGTTTAAAAAATGGAAGACTTATACAATCAATTCTATGTCTGCACAAGGATGCGAGTGCAGAGCTAAACACATGTACATAATGTCCCATTTTAGACAGAGGGTATTCGAATCAAAGATAAAGTGTTGCTATTTTGATATAAAATTCTTACTTTTTAATGAAACGAAAGATTCCGGTATTGTCAAATTTATTATGACTCTCTGAGTTTTTAATTCAACAGATGTCAGATACTTATGATTGTCAAACTGAAACTCGTCCTTTAATAGAGCTTCATTATTATTAATATTATTATTATTATTATTATTATTATTATTATTATTATTATTATTATTATTATTATTATTATTTTAATTTTTGTTTTTATAGCTTTTTGTTAGTATTGCTGTAATTGTTTTTATTTTTTAAAGCTTTCATATATTTTTAATCTCTTATGCCAAATTTTAGTACTTGGTTAGGTATAAATTACATTACTAAACAAGACTGTATATAGTGTAGTCGATATATCTATTTGTCAGAGGAAGCTAAATTTTGCCGAAGAAAAAAAATTACACGGAATAGTTGTGAAGTTTTTGGTAACCCGATTTGATCTATACCATCATTACTTTAGCAATATTATTTTAACTCTCACCTGGTTTCCGAAAACTCCAATGCTACACGCAGTTGAAACTTGGTCAGGTCCAAACCATACAGCAGCAAGTCTTGATGGCACTGATATAACAAAAACTGCTGATAACGCTACACAGCTCTGTCCAATAAATCCAATGTAAAATCTATTCGGGTCCACCGATGCCACTTTTAGCCAGGCACCAAGACATATTCCCAAGATTCCTATTATAACACATATACGAAGACCCTAAAATTATTTCTACTTAATTTTTTTGTTTGTTTCTGTATGTTACTGTATGTAGCCATACAGCCAGTCGCAAATTAAAAAAATGATAATCCTTATCAAACCTTATAAACATGGATATGTCGTAGGCTGATAGTGAAATCCGTCATTTCATGAAAAGCCTAGTCAATTCATGAAGCGTCGGCAGATTGTGTAAAAACATAAAATTACACGATCTGCCGCGTCACTTTATGAAGATACCTTGACGTTTCGGCGTATTATGTATAACACAATCTGCCTAATTTTAAATATCGTCACTTTATGAAATGCCACACAAAAGCAAGGCATATTGTGTAATTCCGTCTAAAAGGTATATTGGCAACTGGTTTGTTCCGGTTTGTCAGAGCATTTTTTTTATTTTTATAAAATAATATAAGTTGAAAAAATTTAATTAAAAAAAAATGCTCTGGGGAACAACGAACAAACCAGTTGCCAATATACCTTTTAGACGGAATTACACAATATGCCTTGTTTTTGTGTGGCATTTCATGAAGTGACGATATTTAAAATTAGGCAGATTGGGTTATACATAATACGCCGAAACGTCAAGGTATCTTCATGAAGTGACGCGGCAGAACGTGTAATTTTATGTTTTTACACAATCTGCCGACGCTTCATGAAGTGACTAGGCTTTTCATGAAATGACGGATTTCACTATCAGCCTACGACAGATACACGCTTTCTACTTAGTTGGATATACGATTCCTGTTATTTTTGTATTTTTACCGAAAAAGTTTATCGTTCAAATTCAAATAAATAACAAAAAAATTACCTTGTCGAACTTCCATTGTCTTTATTTTGTTACTTAACACAACGTTTCGGTTAGTTAGTATCTCTAACCGTTTTCAAGTGTAAACTAAATTATAATTCTAAGGCTACTGTCTTGTGCAATGAAGCTTGATGACTCCGTCTACGTGCTTATTGGAGTGTGAAGTTTGAGCTGTTGGTTTTGGACAAGAAGAGGCTTCCAGATATTGGGGATATCTATACTTGGTTTACTTAATATATGTGTATTTTGATTCATGAAAGCTGCTTCCTTGAGTTTTCGTTTTTTCCAGTGCTGTTCCTTGTCCAAAACCTTGGCTTCTGACCACTGTACAGTGTACATTATGTTGGTTAGTCCATACATGTTCTGCTATACCTGATCTCGAAGTTTCACCTCTTTGAGTATGTTTCAGATGTTCTTTAACTCGTACGGGAAGGAGTATTTTTGTTTCTCCAATGTACGATTCGCCACACTCGCAAGGGATTTGATAGATACAATTTTTCGTGTTTTCATTACTGGGGGGTTTTACTTTTGTAAGAAAGCTTCTAAGCGTATTTCCGGATTTAAAGGCTGTTTTGATATTATAGTTTTTGGTTATTCTTCTAATCTTTCCAGAAATCCCCTTGACATAAGGTATTGTAAGAAATGTTTGCTCCTCTATAGCTTCTGTATTAGTTTTTACTTCGCGATTTTTAAGTTTTGAGATGGTATTAGTTACAAAAGTTTCAGGGTAACCATTTTGTTTTAAATCTCTTTTGATGTTTGAAATTTCAATATTTAGGTCTTCCGGATTGTTGCAAACGTTAGATGCTCTTTGATAAAGAGTTTGAATTATGCCCTGTTTTATGGAGTTTGAATGATTCGATCCGTGGTTAAGGTATTGCCCGGTGTGAGTGGGTTTCCTGTATACTGAAGTTTTTATGTTATCAGCACTTCGTTTGACGAGAACATCGAGAAAAGTTAGAGTGGAATGTTTTTCTGTTTCCATGGTAAATTTAATGGATTGTCTTATACTATTAATATGTTCCAAAAACCGTATCAGCTCTTCGTTGCTGTCTGTCCAGATAATAAAGGTATCATCAACATATCTAAGCCAAAGTTTAGGTTTAATCTTGGCAGTGTTAATAGCGTGTGATTCGAACCATTCCATGTACAGGTTAGCCACCACCGGAGAGAGAGATGAACCCATTGGAAGACCGTCATCCTGGGCATAGAACCTATCTTTTACTTGAAAATAGGAACTACGTAGACAGCACTCCAATAGTTACATCACTCCATCCAGTGGCACGGACACGGAACAGCACTGGAAAAAACGAAAATTCAAGGAAGCAGCTTTCATGAATCAAAATACACATATATTCAGTAAACCAAGTATAGATATCCCCAATATCTGGAAGCCTCTTCTTGTCCAAAACCAACAGCTCAAACTTCACACTCCAATAAGCACCTAGGGGGAGTCATCAAGCTCCATTGCACATGGATAGTATTTAACACAGTAGCTTTAGAATTATAATTTAGTTTACACTTGAAAACGGTTAGAGATACTAACTAACCGAAACGTTGTCTTAAGTAACAAAATAAAGACAATGGAAGTACGACAAGGTAATTTTTTCGATATAACTTTATTGTCTGCCACCTTCAAACAAACATCAAATAAATAAGTTATAAAAATAAAGTTCCGTCTATGTCTTTCTTTAAAAGAATTAATTATCATTTAATTGAGCCATCGCTAAAAAAATTATCTAATAAGCCATAAAGTAAAAATAAAATAGTTATTTATGCAACTAGTGCAAAAAGTGTATGTTTATTGCACACGGCATAGAACTTATTCACCGAGACGTAGTCGAGGTAAATAATATGCGATGTGCAATAAACACACTTTTTGCACATGCTTCATACACTATTTTTTCTACGATCGTTTTTTTATTTAACAAAAAAGTTTAAAATCGCTGTGTATTACCCCTCCTTTGTGTGCAAAAGTTGTAATTCAAATATGACAGTGGATCATAGATACCTTTGACTTCCACATAATAAAATGATGGCGCCCTGTCAACGTGAATTCTATTTCGATATGGTATCGACGGTGTGCAGTACACAATACACTTACTAAAAACAAATTGTTCGTTTCCTAGGTAATTTACTTTATTGCACTAGGGAAAAAACTTTATTGCATAGTATGCAATAAAGACCTACTTTTGTCATTAGAAATTCATACACAAAATGACATTTTTTGAACGATCGTAGAAAAATGTATTTTATATTATCATTCTTGACATATTGGCGAATAATCTATTTAAAATACAATGTGATTTTAAAATTTGGAATAAATTCGGTAAATTAAGTAATTTTTTTTAGAAAAATGCTTAGGAACGGGAATTAACATTATAATATGTGGTATTTTAAAAAAATATATTGATACAGTATGTCCCAAATTAGAATATGAAGATATCGATAATTTTTTTAAATGACAACCCTAGTTTTTTATTCTTTCTAAAGTGCATACTAAGTTATACAATAAGAAGTACCAAATTATAAATTATTCCTTTAATTTATAACATATTAAACAAACCAAAACTAATTTAATTGGAAAATAAAAAAGCTCTTCTTTTATACTTTTTCGTCAATAAATGTTCTTAATGCTGTCAATTTACTATTTGTCAATATCTTAAACGCAAGTAAAACTCGAACACTTCTAATTACTTCGGGAGAAATTAACCCACACTCATGTCTTGTTCGTGCTCACCATTTGCCGGTTTCGTACAAGGAATAAAAATTTGAAAATCGATACTTAGGACTAACTAATGATGCATTTTAGAAATAGTCGATATAAAAATTAGTTAATTTGTGTTGGGCTACATGCTTGGTGAAACTGTTGTTCCATTGCACAGGAAGAAAAAATTAATAACTACTTGTTATGTTTCACAAATTTATTCAGTTTCCTGACATGTGTTTCGGCCCTTTCGGGTCATTTTCAAAAAAGTACAAGTAGTGTACTCCTTTGCGAGTAGTAGACTTAAAATGTTGATACATGTACCTAAGCATTTTTCCAAAAAAAAAATCTGTGCTGGATTTACTAAATTTAATCCAACTTACAAACTCACATTGTATACTAACATAATATTTCCGACAAACTTCGACTAATTACCTATTCGTTTTATATTGAATTACAAATTTATTTTTTTAAATGTTCCATTATCTTTTTTAAAGTATGTATAATAATATACAGGGTGTTCATTTGAAAATTTCCCACCTCGATTTTCCTGCTTTAAAATGAAAATGTGGAAAATCGCTCGGACCCGTCGATTTTTATTTTGAGGGGGACATCTTTTGCGTTTATTGTCAATCTTGTTACTTCAAGTCCCCAGGAGGGTGGGGGGTAAGATCTAAATCTTAAATGGATATCCCTATTTTATATAATTTTTTTGGATTCTGCATAAAATTCTGAACATTTTTTAATAAAAGCATTACTAGTCTATACTTAACAGTTTCCGAGATATTAACTCTTGAAAAATTACATTTTTAAACTTTGACAGCGTCTAGCTTTCTAATTGTACGTCTTAGAGCAAAACGGCTTACATGCCCCTGTCTTCGATTTTTATTATCTTTCCAATAGTGTGAACTTTCGGTTAAACCGGATGTAAGAAATATAGTATTTCCGGTTTGACCGGAAGTTGACACTATTGGAAAGATAATAAAAATCGAAGACAGGGACATGTGAGCCGTTTTGCTCTAAGACGTACAGTTAGTAAGCTAGACGCTGTCAAAGTTCAAAAATGTAATTTTTCAAGAGTCAATATCTCGGAAACTGTTAAGTATAGACTAGTAATGCTTTTATAAAAAAATGTTCAGAATTTTATGCAGAATCCAAAAAAATTATATAAAATAGGGATATCCATTTAAGATTTAGATCTTACCCTCCCCTCCCTCCTAGGGGCTTGAAGTAACAAGATTGACAATATACGCAAAAGATGTCCCCTTCGAAATAAAAATCGACGGGTCCGAGCGATTTTCCACATTTTCATTTTAAAGCAGGAAAATCGAGGTGGGAAGTTTTTAAATGAACACCTTGTATAAATAATCTATTATCCCAAAATGTTTCTGGTAACCCTTTGCATATGACACTGTTCTCTGTGTAGGGTCTTCATGGCAGAAAGTTGAAGACAAAATAATAGAAAGTCTCCAAAAAATTGTTAGGTGGTTGGATATTAATTCTTTTGCAGAAAACTAAATATTTACCATTTTCCAATAACTCTTCCAGTCTTTCTTTCAATAGGACAATTAACATATCGCTACCCTTTAGACATACTAACAGCTGGTCAATTAAGCGGGCTAATTGTGTAAATTACTTAGGAATAATAGATAACCATATAAATGGGATTATAATACAGAATCCCTAACAAAAAAATAATGTCTTTACTGTAAGTAGATGTTTAGGTATAAAAAAGGCATATTGAATTTACGCATTTGTACTTTGTTCTAGTCCAGTCGCTTACGAAAATACATTAAAACCTTTAGAATTTATTCAAAAACGCATTTTGACAATAGTTTACTTTTTGAATATAGATACGTTTCCCGATAAACTCTTTCAGTATGAGAGGGAGTTAAGTATTAGAATTCTTTATTATAGGGCATCTCTATTATAACTGACAAAAAAATAATACACTTGTCAATATTATCAACCCAATTTATGAAACACGTTTTCAAGTAGATGACAACATTATATTACCCAGGATGCAAAAAGCAATAGGCCAACAAGCTCATATCTGAATGATGAAAGAGTTTTGGACTTCCATTGTTTTTATTTGTTTTAAATGGCAACGTTTCAACTGGTAAGTATCTCCAGTCGTCTTCAGGTGAATACTATATAAGTGAAGTGACTACAGGACTATTTATACTAGCTAGGAACACTGAAGCATAACTGAGGTGGGTGCAGTCATGCGTTCAGTTGGCATGCGATCTTATCCTAAGATTACATCTATCTAACAAAAACCACCCAAGAAGCCACCTGACGAAGACAAAGCCTACAAGTTAAAAAGATAGAAAAAACTGCTTCTACCAGTTCCCCTGCGAGTGCGGCCAATCTTATATAGGTGAGAAATTAAGACTACTCGAAACAAGGATCAAAGAACACAAAAACAATACGTTAAAAGAAGAGACCGAAAAGTCAGGTGCAGCTGACCATGCCTGGAAACATGGTCACCATATCATGTGGTCAGAACTGAAATTCTACATAAGGAACCACACTAGAGCAAAAGAAAGTTTAAGGAAGCTGCTGCTATTAACCAGAACCCAGGCTGTTTTAGTAAACCATCCTTAGACATAAGAAATATCTGGAAACCTTTGTTAGATAGATGTAATCTTAGGATAAGATCGCGTGCCAACTGAACGCATGACTGCACCCACCTCAGTTATGCTTCAGTACTCCTAGCTAGTATAAATAGTCTTGTAGTTACTTTACTTATTGAGTATTCACCTGAAGACGACTGGAGATACTTACCAGTTGAAACGTTGTGATTTAAAACAAGTAAAGACAATGGAAGTCTAAAACTCTTTCATCATTCAAGAAACATCATTGTCTCCAACCTTCAAACAGTTACAAGCTCATATCTATATTGGTAAAAAATGTATAATGCAATTCCTCGACTTTTGGAAAATAAACTAAAAACCAGAAACTTTAAAAAACTCATTATGGAATGGCTTATTGCAGAGGCTCCTGTACTGGTATAAGAAAATTAACAAATCTATGTTTCTTGTGTATAATTATTATTGAAAGTCTTGCCTACAGTTTTCTTTGCTCTCTCTCTACGTGATTATTTTATTTATTTAATTTTTGCTAGTATTCTTTTTCTGTCGATATGGATGGTTAAAAACAAATGCTGCTCATTTGATTTGATTCTATGTTTAATTTTTTTTCTTGAGGTAAAGTATATACAGTGTCACCATTAAAGTCCGCACCATATGGAACTTTTTTTTATTAATGAGGTTAGTTAACATTAAATATCAGCAATCGTTTTTGCTTTAAATTAGACTAATAGCGTTTTCGATTTACTGCTCTCGCGCACTCTGAGAGTGCTCTCCCCGAGATTTGCGTGTTCGGTTATCAAAATCCACTGCTCTCACTCGAAGTAGGACGTTCGATTTACAAATTTGGTTACTCTGAATCCGTTTGAGAGTGCTCTTTTTCGATCTGAAAATTTTTACAGAGTAGAGAGGCAGCGCTTGCGCAGAACCGCAAACCACCACCATTTTCTATTCTTTTGTTGATGTGTAACCTCGTTTGTTGTGTTTTCTGTGTTTGTTTTTCGTCTAGTTCGATGAATATTGTATATAATATGTCATAAACGCACTCAAGTAGATTTAAATTTGAAAATTAATTGTTTACTTTTGTATGTTGACATCTGTCAAATTTTCAAGCGCAATTACGTTCAATTTACACTCCGTCCGAGGGCAACCGCCTTAGGAGTGACAGCAAATCTCGGGCCGATCGATGACGTCACAGAGCGCTCTCGGAGTTGTAAACTGAAAACGCTATTAGAATTATATATTTAATTGTAACCATCTGTCATTCGGTATCTGTCAAAAATAACATTTTTGTCAAAAAATGCTGAAAAATGGCATTGTTTTACCGAATTTCAAAAAATGTTATTAGAAAAAGTTGTTTCCAGTACAATTTTAGGCCTAATTACAAAGTTTCAGATGTCTAGCGCAAAGTTGAATTTTTTGTCATTTTTTCAAAGTAACTTTTTTTTTATATATAATGTAAATTGGCTTAATGGATTTTAAACTATTTGTTTATATCATACTTAATATTTTATTTAGTTTGTATGCTTCTTTCTTCACTAGAATACCATTTTTTTTTTCGAAATATAAAATTAGAGGCAAAAAAAATTTACACGGGTAGTGCAAAGTTATAATGATTTAAAAATTTTAACAGATAGACGTCATATGTTCCATTTTTTTGATACTACATACACGTAAAAAGTTTAAAAAACGTATAATTAAATTCCCAAATATCAGATTAGTTCACAAATTTCAAATGACAAATTATATTATTTAATATTTCATCAAAATGTTATTTTATAATAAATATAAATTTGTCATTTGAAATTTGTGAACTAATATGATATCGGGGAATTTAATTATAAGGTTTTTAAACTTTTTACGTGCATGTACTATAAAAAAAATAGAACATATGACGTCTATCTGTTAAATTTTTTAAATTATGATAACTTTGCACCACCCGTGTAAATTTTTTTTGCCTCAAATTTTATATTTCGAAAAAAAAAAAATGGTATTCTAGTGAAAAAATAAGCATACAAACTAAATAAAATATTAAGTATGGTATAAACAAATAGTTTAAAATCCATTAAGCCAACTTACATTATATAAAAAAAAAGTTCCTTTGAAAAAATGGCAAAAAATTCAACTTTGCGCTAGACATCTGAAACTATGTACTTGGGCCTAAAATTTTACTAGAAACAACTTTTTCTAATGATATTTTTTGAAATTCGGTAAAACAATGCCATTTTTCAGCATTTTTTACCAAAAATGTCAATTTTGACAGATACCGAATGACAGATGGTGACAATGGAATATATAATTTTTAGTCTAATTTGAAGCAAAAACGATTACTGATATTTAATTTTAACTAACCTTATTAATAAAAAAAAGTTTCATATGGTGCGGACTTTAATGGTGACACTGTATATATTCGACGAAGAACAAATTTAAGCTGCAATGCAAAACACACATTCAAATTTGCAGACAAGCTTTTAGCTTTCTAAGCTTGAATAATCTCTGTTCCTCCCTTCTTTTTTTTTTTGCTTAATTCATTGTGGGTTCAACCAATCCGAAATACGAGCAGGAGCTTAAATTATTTATTGCATTGGATTATATAAGATATATTGTTACTAAACTTGTTTTAAAAAGAAATAAATATATGTTCTGCAATAATTTCCACTATAAGCTTTTGTAACAAATAATACTATTTTTTGAAGGTTATAGTTCATTCTAAAAACTATTTAAACCTTTTTTCCTGCTGTGGTAAAAATAAAGTTGTTTTTGTCCTAGCGATTAAAGCAATAATAATTTGCTTCCAATTTTGGGTTTTGAGAGCGCATAAAATAAAGTAATTTCTTAAAATAAAACTTACTAATTTTTCTAATAAATAACTTGCAGGAAAAATAAACGGAATATACAAAACCATGAAAATAAGGGACGTCCAGTTGACCCAATCAGTGGATACTTTGTAATAATCCCTTATCACAGAACTGATAATGGAATATTGGATCCATTGCATTTCACTTGACGCAGAAAACACAACAAAAAGTGTTAGGATTACCCATCTAATTGGATATACTTTTGGTTTCTGGATATCTGGCCAGGTAGCTAAACTACCGACTTTTGATTCTAAATCCATAGTGATAAGCAATTTGGTGCTATAAAATAAGATAATTAATTTTAAATGCGTCGTAATAAACTGCCTCTAGAAAATGATTTCTGTTTTTTAATATGTTTATATATATAACGTCACAAAGAAACAGAAACGGAAAATGAAGTTTTCGGTTATCGTTCCGATATCTCCGGAAGTAGACGGAATTTGCTTATTTATCACTGGAATAAACTTAAGCTCCAAATTATCCAAGTTTGCCCCAAATTAACCTTTGCTCTATCTTTAACAGTTTTCGAGATCCCAATGGTGAGCATCGAATTTGGAACACCCTGTACAAGGCTAAATCTCAAATTTTAATAAATAAAAACCTTAAAAAATAACAAAAAACAGGTTTTTCATCATTTAACCCACTTTCATAAAATTCATAGGGATATGAAAATAACATTAAATATTTTTTCAAAAAATGTGAAAAAAATTATTTTTTGAATTTTTGCAACAAACTTTGTAAACGATAATAAAGATTAAAAACCTTACCCACATAACCTTTTTCGATATCTCATCATCTAAAACCAATTATTATAAAGACAATTCAAGTCACGTGACAAATGCCAAGATGAAATTTTAGGTTATCAATTATGAAGATATAATCGACATAAAAAGTTTTTTAATAATATATCAGTAAAGATTTTTACCATTTATATTGCCAACTTTCTGTCGGTCACTATACACTGTATATGTATGTATCAAAATTATCCCTGTTGTTAATATTTTTGAAAATAGTCTAAAGGATAATAAAAAAAATTACAAAAAATATATTTTTTTAAAAATTCGAAAATTTTATTGAAGAAGCAGAAAAATTACACCAAGTTATACAAATTTTCTGTTGCGCCTTTGCTGACTTTTAGCGGGCCAGATGAACTCACAAATGAGTAAAGTACCTACACAAGCTTCTCAATGTATTGATAAAAGCTTCAAATGCTTACTACCGGCAAGGCTCCTGAAATTCTGTCCAAATTATGCACTATGTAGGTAACTTTTGTTCATAAATATTAAAACTATCATTGGTTTTTTTTGTACGCTACGCATAAGTAAGTTCTACCGTGAATCCAAAAACAGAAAGCCGGCTATAACACACCTGATTATCACTCAAAGTAACTTCCGATTATAACGTACTGTTTGTCAAACAACAAAAATTATTTATATGAGCATATTTTAATCTAACCCATTTTGGTAAATTTTTCGATTTCATCATAACCGGTCTCCATGGTAAATATTTTTTTTATTTGTATTAACAATGTATGCAAAACGAATTATTAGTGTTAATTTCTTTTAAAAATATCCAAAAAATGTTTTAATCAAATTAACGAATAATATCTACGATATTATGTTAACAAATTATTTGAATCTGCCGATACTTAGTGGCATAGCCATATCGATTTTAAAGAAGTGATTGAAATAGCATATGCTAGTCTTTTCACAAGTTTTATGACGTTAATATCGATATATTTTCAGGTTAGTTTGTTGGCCAAGACGGAATAACATTAAAAAATCAATTGCCATTTTGGTTTGCTTTCGGCTATACTTACTATTGAATCTTTACTACACTGAGAAAATCGACCAACCTTGGGAATTGGGTTAAAAAAAATTGGTTGTAGTAACTGATATTTTGGTTTCAACAACTTGAATTAATGGCTAATGGAACCTATTTCTTTATCTTGTCATATCGAAGTTGACACAACCCTAAGATTTGCTGCAGGGACTAAAAATATGGGTTCTCGGTCAATATTTGACCAAATTTAATAGTTGTCACAAAGGACTTTAGGGTTGATAACTAAAAGTTGCCCCGAACCAATCTTAGGTTATGACAACCAATCCGTCTGCTGGTACAACCGAGTGGTCAGCCGCCCCAACCCCAACCGGAAAGGCCCTGTTGATATAAGGAAGAACCGCCATTTTATTATTGGCCACAGTCATGTTCGAACGAAGTTAATGCATTTTTTACTGTTTTGTGTTGAAAGTTAATATCAATATGTTTAAAGTTTTGTTGTTAGAGTGGGCTTTGGCAGAGTACGTGGAATCATTTGAGAGTAAGTACCTACTTTTTAATTAATAGTTTACATTTAAATATTAATCAGAATTAAACACACTTTTCACAAAACATGCTACTGTAACAACATAGAATATTTTATGGTAAATGCATTTTAGACCATAGATTTTGGTGCCGTTTTACTTAACCTGCAACAAAGTTGCTGTGTGTGCTCTTCTAATTTTATAGCATAGACAATAATTGGACTCGCATTGCAGTTTATTGCTGAAAAAAAACATTTTCCTTCAAAAATGTTGTAACTCTAAATAAAGTCAGTGCTGTGCTTTAGAAGTGTATACTAAGTATAGGAAATGTATTTGAGGTACTATTAAGAGGGGTTTATATCAAAGTCAATAACATGTCAGAAAATCAGTGTTTTTGTTTGTCGGCACTAAAGTCCTTAAATGTTTCATATATGTTTATCTCTAGAGTCTAAATTATATGCCCTTAATAGCTTCTTCCTTAAGATACAAGGTATTACATTTATATAAAATATACAGTAAAAAGCTATACCTACATTTTAGGAAATAGGTATAGGTATATGCCAGTAAATTAGGAAATATTTTCAGTCAGACACACAACAGTGTGACGGACATTTTGTGATAAAAACCATTACGTAGCCAAGAAGGTTCTCTTTTACTACGATAGTAAATATAACTTAAAATCCTGGTAGCAAAATTATTTGTTTTAAAGAAAACACACTGATCGGGCATAAATAGCCGTTACCCTGATGGCCATTATAATAATTACTAGTATAGACTTCAGTACAATACAGATATTACAACAACTTTTGGGATAGTTGGGTTACATGGATTTTGTGGGGTTTTCAGTTTGTTTAAGATGACCCCTTTGCCTTTGTGATAACTAATAATCAGCATGTTACAAATTTGCAGGTCAACTTTTCATTCAACTCCCCTAAAAAAATTTAAAGTCTGAAAGGGTTGCTTCTATTAAAATATGTTAATAGTGTTAAAAATAAATAGTACTGTAGTGAAATGCTGCTTTTATTCTATCTACATTTTTCCGTTTTCAGTAGACTACTGCATGGAACAAAAAAAAATAAACCATTCGGAACGGAACGGACAAACGACGGAACAATCCCGAATGCGGGCAAATCAAAATATTATGGTGAATGCGAGTTCGACCCACACAATATGGTGAAGGCGAGGCCAACCCAAAATAGGCGCTGCAGCAATCCCCATTATTTGTTACTGTAACCCAAGTCTCTAGTTGTCCCAAATGAAATATATAGTTACAAGAACTCCATGAATTATTATTCCAACTGATTTTCTAGTTGTACCTAGTAAAAAGAACCAAAATATTTAGTTATAACAACCATCGCATTTAGTTGCGACAGCTAAACAATTAGTTACCACGACTTGGTTGTGGGAACCAAAAGGTTTAGTAGCAGCAACTAGGATCACATCGCTTAAGGTCAACTAATTTAAATAAGTTGTTACATCCCGAATCTCTAGCTGTCCCCTATTCAATGCATATTTTTTGTCGCCACAACCCGGATTTTAGTTGTGGCAGCCTAAATTTTCCCTCAGTGTAGCCTAGTAGTAGAAGGCTGTGACATTGGTTAAACGTAAAAATGTTACCTGCTTTTTTTAGTGAACGGACCTGTGTTCTGTTTCACTTACTTCTCCTGAAATCCAAGAAGGTCTTGCTTGGTAGAATTCTTTACTGGCCAAGGATCGTCATAATCAGATTCGCCCAAGATAATAATAAGGGAAAGAATATCTGAAGCATCGATAAATCTTTCCCGTTCCCACACATCATTTATAATTTTATTAGTGTGTGTTACATAGTTTTTCCATTTTCCACTATTGCATTTTCTATAGCTTCCTTCATTCCACAGACCCAAAGCTACTTCATTTATTACAGGATGCATAGAACTTATTTTTGCATTATAATAGCGCTTATATTTCTATCAAACCATTTCAATAGGAAGTGGCAATGATATGAGGGAAGTCTTAAAACGCGATATCCATATTGGAATGCTAGTTCGTCCAACCTATTAGGTATAGTAAAATAAAAATAATGAGCGCTTTCCAGATTACTTGTAACGTTTGGGTAGGATATGCTGCTTCAGTGCTGGGATTTATTTATTATTTTATACTTTAATTGTAGGTATCTTTAACAATAATAGTAGGTATCTATATTTTATGTATATAAAAAGTTCTGATCCTTTATTACAAATGATGAAACCGGAATTTGTCTTTGTTCTTACCATGCAATAACTAATCTTTTTGACCCACTTGTATTTGGAATTTTTTTATTAGCCCAGAATGATGGGTGGCGTTATCCATGATAATAAGCGACGGTTCTTCTAAGTTTGGTAACAATTTTTTTTCAAATTATTTTTCAAATTCATAATGATAATCACCAGATTTCAGGTCAGACTTTAATATCACACTTGTATTATTCACAAATCCAATTTCTAAACCAGCATGTAGATTAAAATACCGTACACCCTCTGACGATTTTTTCAACCGTATGAAAAGTAGCATCTTGCCAACTTCGCCTAAAAGCCCCTTTACTGTATATCCAATTTTCTTCCAGGTTTTAAGGGAAATTAAGAATTGCCATTATTTTAAAATTCTATAAAAAAATTCTACTCTATTTTGGGTTTTATGGGGTTACTCTATTAAAAAACGCCTATTTGATACGGTACATTTACGCCAACTAAATTTTTTAAACAGTCCGCTAATGAACAAGTGAATGTTTCAACACTATCAATGATTTTAAGATTTAGTTGTATTAAGCGAATGGTAACGTGTTAACCTGCTCTAGACATCCCATAAACACTCTCTTTTATGGTATGTTCATGATTTGATTTTAATGACAAAATAGCTACATTATTGCGATTCTTAAAATCTACATCCTTCCCTATCCCATTTGCCTTAATTCGTTGGATTATTGAACACGAAACTCTCAAAGCATCAGAAACTCTCTAAAAGAGATAGAGATAAAACATTGGCATATATTTTTCATGTTTATTATTTATGTTTTCACAATTCCTGCTACTTACTATAATCAAATAATATCAAAATTAATGATTGTTCTTTTCAAAAATACTGTGACATTTTTGAAATATTGTTGATTGAAAATGTCACTGTCAAAAATGACAATATAGTCGATTTTACAACAAGAGTGGATAATATGATGTCCATATCGCACGATGACGTAAGTTGAGCACGACGCCGAAGGCGGAGTGCTCAATCGTTTGAGTGCGATATGGACATTCCACTCGAGTTGTATAGTGTATTTTTTCTACGACTAAAGAAATTTTACACTTTAAATAAAAATAAAATTTACAATAAACAACGAGATTTATTTAACAATAATTAACCTATTAGATCTAAGTACCTATATAATATAAGATTACTATTTATTTTCTACAATAAATGTGCAATTGTTGAATGTAAAGTTGTTACATGCAATAGTTTATTTTTTTAAATTGCAATTTGCAACGTTATTCTCTGTAACACTATTATACGAGGTAGATGCTAAAATATTTGAGGCAGCATTTTCTATAGAGGTTGATGTAATATTATCTATTTGCGTATTGTGAACTGATTTTACAATAGTATTACCAATCTTCTTTTTTTTACTTAAAGAATTTTCGATGTAAGTTTCCATCACTGGAGTTGATTTCCAGCCACCGTAGTTCTTGATGGTGAAGGTGGGTAAAGTGAAGGTGTTGCCACCTGCATCTGCTAGGAGAGTGGCCCCCCGAGCGACGGAAACAGTGTCCGGTATATAATTCTGAGTTGGGTAAATTTCAAATTCTGCAATTATTTTTGGCTGATTACCAATTTTGTTGATGCCAACTACTTGCTTGGAACATTTACCCTTTTGGTAATTTATGAAAAATTGCTCCATGTTTGGTGGTCTAAGCTCCATGTATTTTTTTAAAACCTTGTAAAACAGGCCAGGGATTACAAATAAACGATCTGTTTTTGTTTTGTTGTCGATTAATCCAACTTGAAATTCATTTCCCAACTCTCGAATATGATCCAGTTTTAAATTTTTTAATTCTTGTCTACGGCATCCGCCAGAAATGCCAAAAATCAATACCACCTAAAATTTAATTACAAATATAAAATTTTATGACTACAAAGCAAGTAGGTATCAAATAAAAAAAAATTAAAAAAAAAGTTATTTCCCGCAATGATGTTTGAACCAAGGAGCCTTTCTTGACCGCCACGCCGACCTCTACTATGCGGCTGACTTAAAACTTGCTTAAAATAATGTCTAGCGCATATTATTATAAGAAGTCTTATTTAAGTATTCTATAAGATTACGTGCAAGATGAGATTGTTTTTGATATGATATAATATTAATAATATAAAAGGTACTTTACTGAAGCTTACCTTTGTAAACAAATATTCGTGATCTGGTATCTGGTGCTTCCAGAAGGAACGTTTTAATTTGTCCCGATGTCAAATTTTTAGCGTTTTTTGGTTTATAGCCACTATTCTGTAAGTTCAAAAAATACCGCAATTTACAATATGTAAAAATATCAATGTTTTTTTTATATTTAACATTGTTCTTAACATAGAATGCATTGTCCATAGAGTCGACGGTCATAGGATAAATATTTCATATTTGCAGTTAAAACATTTTCTGATATATTTTTGACTTCATATTCCAGCATCCAGTTCATAAACTTTTTATAACTAGGATGAATTAGTATATTACATAACAAGTGTTGAAAGCGGTACTCTCCAAACGAGGAGGTATTTAGCACGAGGCGTCAGCCGAGTGCGGAAATTCTCCTAGTGTGAGAAAATCACTTTCACACGAGTAATGTACACAATTTTTCCTACGACCATACAATTTAATCAAAAAGAGTTTGATTTGTTTTTAATAGTTTGTAGGTATCACCATTGTGTTAATCAAATTTTTTCAACACTAGAGTTGAAAAATTAATTTTAACACTAGAGTTGAAAAATTAATTTCAACTCTAGAGTTGAAAAAAATAAAAACAATGCCCAAATTTACCACCGTTTTAACACGCCCGTAGATCTAAGCGAAAATATGAATAGATGTTTACTAAATGATGATATAGTAACGACTAAAGGCATATTTCAAGCATAGATCCAACTACCTGCAAATAACAATGGGGCGACCGTTTATTACCTATTAATGGACCTATTCGACCCTTCCAAGAAATCTGAGGCCAATATAAACATTTGGTGGTCAGTTGTATATTAGTTTAGGTCCAAATATTACAAAATACACGATATTTTTATAAAGAGGATTTTTGTGTTGAACAGTGTAATCAAAGACCCTGTACAGTAAATAAATTTCTTTTCTGAACATTTAGCTGATTGCATTCTTTTAATAAAACAATAATATAGGTACCTACGAAAACAACATAACACAAACCTACAATATAACCTCAACATTTGCTCAACATTATAGAAAGATAGAGATGGAGTTAAATATCGATAGCTTGTTAATTATAAAAGTTATATCTTATTCGATCTGTTTTAAATATAGCTAAAATAAATTTACTTACATAAAGCGTATTCACTTGTCCCATATCCTTAAACATTGTATGGATATTTTTATTCAAGATAATGGCAGAATTATAAATCGGTATTTCCTAGGGTATTCTATTTCTGCTCTTAGCTGCCCTTTTTTTTTCTGTGGTTCAACTCAGTTGACATGTAAACATGACAGTTGGTGGGTTGCCTGACATATTATTATTTTCCCTTTTTGATAATATTATTTTTATCATAAATACTCTTTAGGTTCCCAAAAATAACGAAAAAAAGGATTTTTTTTAATTTGCAGTAATGCCCTAGTGTACTTTACCCCACCCAGCACCCCAATTCACTCCACGTGTCCCGTAAGTTTGTTATTTTTAATAAATAGTTTTGTTATCAAATTGACACCACCTGTTTAAATTAAATATAGTGTGCGTTGTATTTCCACACTCGTGTTGAAATTTTTTTTTTCAACACGCGTGTGATATTTAGCACTTTCTAGCCAAGTCAACCGTGCTGTTATTGTCATTTTCGTAGGTGGTCGTAGGAAAATGAAATTATATCCGTTCAGTAAACTGGAATTGCCTACTTATCCATTCTGTAGATTGTGCAAGAAATAGCTATTATGCAGATGAGAGTAGAAAAAAACTTTTTTGACTGGTAAAATTATACGACATTCATTATTGACCCAAATTTACTATCTCACTTAGTTCACGAAGGCACTAGTCGTGACGTAACGGTTCAGCGATAATTGAACAGACTTTACAAACATCGGATCTTTAAAATAGGTTCATTGTAAAGCAGGTTAGTCGGACACAATCTATTCCTAAAAAAAACAACCCTCAACACATTCCATATTCAGTGTTCTCAATTTTAATAGAGTCGCCTAGGAAGACTGAAATACCCTTTTCATCGTTGTTCACGTTCGAACACGGCATCTCCAGTACTTATAAACTTCATAAATAGACTAGTTTAGTACTCAAAACTAGGGTAAAAAGATTGTCTTTTTAACACACTTTTATTAGCTTCACCTGTATATTGTATGTTTGTTTGTTTGTTTGTAACCGACTTCTTTCAACCCGATTTTGACCCACTTTAAACGGTCAGATTTAATTTAAATTTTGTAGACTTATCAAGAACCGCTGGCAATAAAATAATCTAATACGCAAAAAATTCTCCTGTCAAATTTTGACAGCTGTCAGGTATAAAACGAAGATGCGATTTTGACAAAATAAATTATGGGGTCGTATTATAGTATTCGATGCAGAGAGTTCGGGAAAAATAAGCAAAAAATTCTCCTGTCAAAATTTGACAGCTGTCAATATGTCAAATTGTTTAAAAAGAATGATATTAATGAAAAAACTATAAGGTCGTATGTATATTGACGGTGGAAAGTTAAAAAAATACGCAAAAAATTCTCTTGTCAAAATTTGACACCTGTCAATATATCAGAATTTTCAAAAATTTGCAAATATTGTTCTTTTCTTATAATTAGGCATAAACGATCGGGTTGGTTCGGGTTTGTATGTATGTTTGTTTGTAACCAACTTCTTTGAACCCGATTTTGACCCACTTTAATAGGTCAGATTTAATTTAAATTTTGTAGACTTATCAAGAACCGCTGACAATACAATAATCTACTAATCTAGCTCAATTTACTCAAAAAAAATTTCTTTCTTAACAAAAACTCAAAACTAAAAAATGAAAAATAAATATAGTTTAAAAAAACTAAAAAACACGCTTGAATTAATCAGATTAAAAGCGGAAAATAAATATAGTTTAAAAGAATTCTTAAAATTCTTAATATGGGCAGAAAATAATAATGAACGATATACGAAAAATATTGCACAAAGCGCCCCACGCTTTTTTCACAATAATACTATTGTTTATCGTTCATTATTATTTTCTGCCAATATTAAGAATTTCAAGAATTATTTTAAACTATATTAATTTATTTTCCGCTTTTTAGCCTGATTAATTATTAAAGCGTGTTTTTTAGTTTTTTTAAACTATATTTATTTTTCATTTTTTAGTTTTGAGTTATTGTTAAGAAATTTTTTTTTTATTTGGGCACTTATGTAGCAATATTTTTTTATTTTACAGACGTGGCGGACGGAGACCGTGGCTTTTTTTTAATGTTTTAAAAGTAGTGCCTGTTAAAGATTTTTTTTTGTACATGAAATATGTTTCTATATACAATTATAAAAGGCATAACAGATAAAAACGTAGCCAATGCGCTTATGACAATAAAATACATGATTGATTTAATATTGTGACGCCTTGTAAGTGGCATCATTATAAGTTTATATTCGGTACAAAAACGCAACAACATTATGCTTTTAAAGTGAGCATTCCTGTGGGGTAGGAACATTTTGCAAATCACGGATTAGACGTTAAACTTACGATTTCGGAATTTCGGAACTTGGAATCCCGAAGGTGTAATCAATCGAAGAAGACCCTCGTTCGGCGTCGCGGTGCCCATTAGCCGGCGTCCCGCGGGAATCGAAGGATTTACTAAGTTTATAATAGGCCGAAAGGATAAGAGTGTTAATTTTGGTTATTTATTTAAAAAACTATCACTACATTTCTGTCCTTAGCCCTTGTATGCAGTCGTTCGGTCAATATGACAGCAGCAAGATTATAGAGACTTAATAGAGACTTGTCATCGGACCACCTCCCAATACTAATAAACTGGCAGACTGACATAACAAAAGATACTAAACAAACTTCATGGCTTTATAAAAATGTAAATTGGAACAAATACAGACAAATACTAAACCAAAAAACAATAATAAACAGTGACATATCAACAATACAAGACTTAGAAAACGAAGTAAACAAACTGACAGAAAACATACAATACGCAAGAAATAAAACAGCCACAAAAATAGTAATTGAAAACAAAGAAAACAAATTACCAAATGACATACTAAACTTAATCCATTTTAAAAACGCATTACGTAAAAGATGGCAAAGACATAGAGTACCACAAGACAGACACGAAATAAACCAGTTACAAATCGAAATAAAACAAAGAATGAAACAGTACAAAAACCAGACATGGACAAACATACTAACCAATTTAAACACAAGAGACAACTCATTATGGAAAATATTAAAAAGAACAAAAAACCAACAAATAACAATACCATCATTTACAAACAACCCACAGAACAACAAACAAAAAGCGCAAACCTTAGCGGACCATTACTCACGGACATGCGCAGGACAACCTAATACAACAAACGAACAGAATGAGGTAACAAGAATAACAAACTTATTTATAAAACAAAAATATCCCATCCCACCAACAATCCTACCTACCCTATATACCAATCCCCGTGAGCTGTCTACAGAAATAGGGAAACTGCCAAACAATAAAGCACCAGGAGGGGACGAGGTCGCCAACATCCTAATCAAAAACATACCACGCAAAACACTCATACAACTCATACACATAATAAACAACATGTTTTTGCTGCAACACTTCCCAAGCGCTTGGAAAAGCGCTATAATTGTGCCTATATTAAAACCAGGAAAAACAGCCAACAGACCTGATTCTTATAGGCCTATCTCACTTCTAAGCGCTCTGGGGAGGGTTGCAGAGAAAATCATACACATCAGACTCAAGAGCATGAAGTTGGACCAAAAGCTGCCAGAAGAGCAATTTGGATTCAGGACAGGGAGAGGAGCTGTTTTACTTATAGCACATGTAGTTCAAAACGCCATCGAAAAAATGGAAACAGAACAAAACACGGTACTTCTCTCACTGGACATCCGGAAAGCCTTCGACAGTGTATGGTTCAATGGATTGCTCTACAAACTCATTACACTACACAACTACCCACTACACTTCATCACACTCATACATTCATACATCTCAAACAGAACACTAACGGTTAGGGTGGAAAGCGACCTCTCAGCCCCTGTGAAATTACATGCTGGTCTACAACAGGGCACTACATTAGCAGGGCCCCTATTTAACATGTATACAGCTGACATCCCATCTCACCCAAATTCCCAACTGGCCATATTTGTAGACGACGTACTCCTACACGCCAGCTCATACTATGCAAATGTGGCCAGGCAACATATCACCAACCACCTACGAACCCTCATCCCTTGGTATAAAAAGTGGAAATTGGAACTCAACGAAGAAAAATGTGAATGCGTTATACTGACAAGAAAACGAACAAACAATTACATAAACCAAAATATTATAATAAACAACAGACAAATAATACCTACAGATAAACTAAAATACCTTGGAGTAGTAATAGACAAAACCCTAAGATTTCAACATAATACAACAAAACTAATACAAAAATATTACGCAACAACCCAAAGACTATACAAATTACTAAATTACAGATCTCCATTATCACCGACAAATAAACAAATTATTTTTAATCAATGCATACGACCATTACTGACTTACGCAGGACCAGTCTGGTGTAGCATGGCCGATACACACTTCAAAAAGCTACAGATTCTACAGAATAAAAATTTAAGACAAATCTTATTAGCACCGATAAGAACACCAGTACGCCATCTACACCAGGCAACAAACACTCCTTATATTACAGATTACATAAGACAAAATGCAATAAATTTTTATAATACTCAACCACAAAACTCTAGACTAACCCAAAATATAACAGACTTAAGATATAACGAGTATCGCATTCACCCACCTATACACTCAAAACTTCCAATTTACTTTCAAAATAATTAAAAAGTTCCCATTTTCACCGAAAAAACACAAAAATCCCAAAGTCCGAAAACCACGCCCCAAAAATTAAGACCGCCTACCATGAAATGATGGTAAAGCTGTCATATGCAAAGCTACGGTGTACCTGTTAATATAAGTTTCTAGCTGGTTTTTCATCTGTTTTTCCAGTGAACCCCAACACAAACCCATACATTTAAAAACTACACAACAACAAAAAACTTTCTAAAACAAAAAACCGAATTATTGCATAGCCGTAAAAGGTCGCTGAAACTGGCTGAATAAATGCATTCAAATGCATATACTAAGTACCAAGGCCAAGATCAGCCACCCTGCACTGTAGGGCGTACCCCTGGTAACCAAGAAACTAGGAAGAACGAAATACAATATTATATAGTATTATATTGTAATTAGTATTAGTAATGCAATGTAAAATATTATTAAACAAATAAAGAGATTTTAAAAGTAAAAAAAAAGTAAGCAAGATTATAAGCGAGTTCGATTTTATTATACCATCAGATTTGTCGGATTGCTCCGTGTCAGTTGTCAGTTCGTTTAATAGTTCAGAGCACAGAAAAAGAAATTTGAACGTCGTTCGTTTATCATATTGGCGAACAACTGGAGGTACATATTTTTCATCGGAGAATTTCCACCGATTTTTAGGAAGGAATTTTTAAAAGGCGGGAAAATTTAAAGTCTAAACTTCTTTAAGTGATGAAAGATAAAAATAAACTCACTTTTTGAAATTTTAATATTCTGGCAGTTGTTTTTGTCGAATATCACTCATCTTACGTATTCTGTGAACATGTGATTTTTCGAATATAACAAAAATGTATGTTTTAAATATGATAAATTGAGTTATTCTACTTCTTGCTAATATCAGTTTTTAGTAATAAGCAGATAAGTGAACTTATCTTGTGATTTTTTTTTGGTGCACGGAGAAATACCTACCTCCGCCAAGCTAAAAACTGGTTAAGTAATAAGTTATCTGTTTGTTCTCTCAGCAGGTGGTTGTTTTTGAGGTTATAATAATTATCCAGTAGATAGAATATTATATCGAGGAGTTTGTATTATTCAAAGTCAAAACTACATAATGGACCAGTTGTAATTAACAAAGACAAGAAAATTAACCTTATGGAACTTTTGCCCCTTATTGACATGGAGTTTCGACCTTTTTACAAAGGTTTATTGGTAGTTGATGTTCCTGACATAGTAGCCCAATATTATTAGTATTATTTTTTTGGTCGTGTTGTTGTCCATAATACGTTTTTACTATTGCAAAATAAATAATGATAAATGAATATTACCTTTAATATAATATTATTCAATATTCGCCCCAGGGTATCCATTAAACTTGGATCCCTGTGTATTCCAATAAAAAATAGTTACACACTTGTCCGATATGCCACAATATTCTCTTTTAATTATTTTGGCGGACACTATATTATTATCATCTTCTAAATATTTTGTAATGTTAATAAAATAATACCGTGCGAGCAAAAATTATTTGCATCAAAGAGGGCTTGAATTAAAAAACGTGGGGCTTGGTTTAGATCATAATGATATGGGGACGATATATCTAACCAAATCTAGGTTAAAATTTTGGCAAATTTATATTATGACAAACTAATGAGTAATAAAATAAGTAGACAATTACAAATTTATTTTTGTTGTTTACAAAATTAACAAAGTAAGAATATACAGAAAGAAAAAGAAAAATAATTACATAAATTGCTGAAATTCGCCACCGCCATAGTCCAAGCATAAATTTACACGTCTTTTCATATTGTCGAAAGTGTTGACCAGAATCTCTGGAGAAATGTTACCACATTCTTAGATAATCCTTTGTTGTAATTGTTCTAAATTTGCAACTGTTTTTTTTTTAAATAGCGTTCTTTAAATGAGGAAACACAAAGTAATCCATAACCGCTAAACAAGGTGATCTAGGTGAGAATTCAATGTCTGATCAAAAACTTATCAATCTGTCGTCGAAAAAATTGCGTAAGTAGTTAATAGTTTCGGCGGCTGTATGGGCGGTTGTACCGCCCTGTTGAAAATATCCAAAACGTAGTTCGTCGTTAAGTAAGTGCTCCACAAATGGATTCAAAATATTGTCTCTATACCGCTGTGCTGTAACTGTGTCATGGAAAGAAATAGGACCAACAATTCTTCTTCGGGAAACAGCTAACCAGACACCAATTTTTTGAGGATGCAATGTGGACTTTACAAAAAAATGGGGATTTTCACTACTCCACATGCGAGTATTCTAAGAATTCACATAACCGGAGAGGTGGAACCAGGCTTCATCCGAAAAAAATAATTACATAATTGCTGAAATTGGAAAAATTACCAATGAATCAAATTACTTGCAACGACTGTCAAAGATGGCGGAATAACTGATCGATTGTTTATTCAGGTAGCTATTGACACCCAATAGGTATTAAGCTCTACGGCTAAGCATTACGTCCTTAGATGCAAAGCCCTTTTTGATGCAAATAATTTTGGCGCGCATGGTATTATTTCGCACTTGAAGCGTTTTTTTAATGGATAAGTTTTATTTTTTTAAGTAGATATATTTCAGTGAATACATCTTAAATATTCTTCAGTAGACATACAATTTATTTATAAATGTCTTAAATCTAGTTTTTTCTTAAGCCTATGAAAAGTGTATCATTCATGGAGTTTTCTGCAATTTTTTTTAAACGTATTTTATATTTAGCACATATTAAATTAAAATTACATTATGAAATCAGAAAATCCTATTCAAACTTATCCCGCCAAAAAGTATATAAGCGCCCATTTAAGGCTATATATTCTGCTTGTAAAATTCACATTAAAATGGTAATTTTAATTAAAAACGAATCGCAATGCAAAATAAACTTTTTCACTTTAATTAAAATTGGTGTAATTTAAATTTAAATGATTTGCACGATGCTTCGGATTATCCTTGTCGCTAATTTTAGGTACCCTATCGTTTATTATAATCAACATGTTTTTAGCCCATGGATTAATTTAAGGCAAAAAAATTATATGAAGCGAGCACAAAATTTTAGACGATAGACAAGGATCATGTTTTTTTTTAGGTGTAGAAAGGACAGCATCAGACCAAGGATATCTGGCGCCCGGGCCCTGAGACCCCGGGGCAATATATCATTTTGAGGTATATGTGTTATTGTCTGGGGCTGACACGTTTTGCTACAACTTATTGAAATTAATAAAAATTAAGACAATTGGTGCAAAGATTTAAGGCAGTGATTCAGAAATAGACACGGAATGGGGCTGCTCATATTGCTAGATGGGCTGAGTAACTGCATAATCTAGAAACAAACTAGGCTGCCTCATAGAGTAGCACTCGAATGAGGGGTACAAACGAGTGGGGCGGTAGACATAAAGTCGCCTGGTGACTTTAAGGCAGCCATGTCAAACAAGCGGCCCGCGGGCCGCATGCGGCCCACTGAACATTTTCCTGCGGCCCCGAATCAATTTTGAAAACAGCCAGGTAAAGGCCGGGACACACCTATCATGCACCCTTCCGATCCGACTACGATCATACAGTCGGACGAGTGCCTGGACCTCTATTCTCCAATTTAAGAGAAGTGAATGCTCTCTCGCGCGAGACCATTCGCTTTTCTTAAATTGGAGAATAGAGGTCCAGGCACTCGTCCGACTGTATGGTCGGAGTCGGATCGGAAGGGTGCATGATAGGTGTGTCCCGGCCTTTATGCGGCCCGCGAGTCTGTTAAAAACCGAAATGGACCAAATGGTGCCTCTAAGATGCGCGTACTCAACCTAAAGCCAGATGTTATCATTCAAGTGTAAGATGATGCTGTGGAAAAACCAGTTATATAGCGGTGGATAATCAGGAGTATCAGGAAAGTACAAGTGTCCCAATATCATACAAAATGTATACAGAGAAAAAGGGAAGTCTTCTGGCAGAATTTGAAAAGCGTTTTCAGGATTTTAAGTATCAAGAAAACAATTTTTCTTTATATACTGGTCTGTTCACTATCGATATTGATAAAGTTCCCCCACACTTGCAGATGGAATTGATTGAGATTCAGTGTCAGACCCATTTGAAAAATAAATTTGATAGTGTTGGTACGTTCGCATTTTATAAGTACTTGCTTGTTCAGTACCAAGAAATGAGAAAATTTGCCTGCAAAATCCTATCAATGTTTGGTACCTATAAGTGTGAACAATTATTTTCTTTGATGAAAGGAAACAAATTTCCCGCAAGATCGCGATTGACGGACGCACACTTGGACGCAGTTTTAAAAGTTATTTCCGTCGATAAATTTACGCCACAAATAGAAAACTTAATTAAAGACAAAATATATCAAATATCTGGCAAAAAAAGTTAATTTTTGTACTTTTTTGTAATGTCGTTTTTATTGAAAATTTAATAAATATATACTTGTCCTATAATAGTACTTTTTTTCGTTAAGATTTTCAGCAGTTTGTCTTTTTAAGATTAGGTTTTGCGGACAACCTAGTCTATAGTCTTCATGCTTTTGGCCCACCAGTGACTTTGAGTTTGGCATGGCTGCTTTAAGGTGACCGTTAATACGCGTAGAAGAGAGAACGATGATGCGGACGCCGCGCCGTATTGAGGTAGGTCAGAATTAAATGAGATACCCGAGTTAGTTTATAGACCTTGGAGTTACTAAACCTTCATTGTATCGCTTAAAAATTAATACCAAGGTTTAAAAAATGATTAGACATTTTATAGAATCAGTATATACCTACCATCAATGGATGGGTCAATAACAGTGCTGACCTGCTAAAGGCGGAATTTGGAATGTTTACAGATGTCTCCAAAACTAAAGAAGGTATTGGAGCCAGAATTTATGGCAAAAACCCAAAACTAGAACTATCAGCCTGGGAACTATGACAACCATATATCAAGCAGAGGTTTATGCAATGGAAATGTGTGTAAGACTGCTGATAGATTGACGGTATGCACATGTCAATCAAGATATTCTCGCGACAGTCAAGCTGCATTAAAAGCTCTTGGATCTTGGATCGAGATGGTGTACCTCAAAAACGGTGTGGAGCTGTCACGAAACACTATCCGAACTAAGTCTGAACTACAAAATAACCTTAATATGGATACCGGGACACATGGGTCTGGAGGGTAATGAGGCTGCCGATAAGCTTGCCAAGAGAGGTGCACTAAAATTCACAGGACCCGAGCCGGTAATAAGTATATCTCATGCTACGGCCAGAAAAACAATACTAGCTGAAGCAAAAAGCAAAAAATGGGAAAGACACTGGTCAAATTTACCAGGTCTAACACACTCAAACGCATTTATAGACAGCCATATAAACCAACAGCTAACTGACCAACTACTAGTGCTCAACAGGTCATGCCTTAAAGCACTAGTGGGATTGTACACCGGCCACTGCAGACTGCAACACCATATGTATAAAATTGGAATAGCCCCAACTGATGAGTGCCGGCTTTGCATGGAAGATGCAGAAACAGCAGAACACGTAATGTGCACTTGCCCCGCAGCAGGAATAATCAGATTCGCCCTATCTGGCAAGGTGACTCTGCGGCCAGATGACATAAAAAATATCTCTTCCAATATCATCATTAACTTCATCAAAAAGTTAGACCTATTGGGGGAAATATAAACAAGGTGAGTAGGTATGGCGTCACTTGAGACACCCCCCACTCCTCTACCTCTGACGTCGCAGCCTAGGGCGCCAGCTACCATATATGGGCATTCGCTACTCGGGCATTAGCTGATGGGCCCTAACTACTACTGGCACTAACTACCAATGGCACAAACTAAAACTGGGACTAATCACCATTGACCCACTCTTACTTGGCGCGATACGCCATCTATCACCTTAACCTCCAACTACTTAGATATTCATTTTCGGGGGGACCAAGCCTACAAGTCGGGACTCCCTAAGACCTATCTTCAAGAACCAGTACCCCATTAATTTCCAAGTGGGGCTCCTATTGAAATTAAATGATTAAAAAAGTTTTACCTGTGTGTGTGGATTCGATCCCGGGTCACTGGATTATAATTCTAACGTTTTACCATGGCGCCAACTGGACTAATTAGATAAACTCGTTGCCTAGTTGATGATATTATCGCTACGTAGTTACTTACGGGGGAAGCGGAGAGGATCATGAAATCTTCGATATTATCCTAAAATTTATTAATGTACAGCTTGATTATAGACACACAAAACCTCTATGAAGTACCTGTATTATACAACAGAAATTACGAGCAGTCGATATAATACGCGAATATATAAGATAAAAAAAGGATGGCTGTAATTAAATTCCATTGCAATTAACAATAATAGACAGAATAGTTACTCATAGTTAGAAGGTCATAATGTAATATTAACGATTGAAATTAATTTCGGTAGGCTACCATACATACATGAGTATGTATTTCTCTATACTTGTATACCAAAAAAAAAACAACACATTTTACCCCCAAGGGTAGGTTCAACCCTTTTACTATTACTTCTTGATATCAAATTAACAATAAAAATTTAAATAATTTAGATATATACAGGGTCCTGCAATAGTGCGTCAGGCTTCCATAGCTCCTATACGAATGGGGTTACGAATTTTATTAATATGCCGACTTAAACCGCATAGTACGGGGTACTTCCGGAAAATATTTTCTCATATACAGGGTGGCCCAAAAAAGTGTGGTCACATAAAGTTGTGATTTTTTAAATGGAATACCCTGTATATTATTAAATTTTCACATTCTACATAAAATTATAATAATTTTTTTATAAATGCATGACTGGTCTATACTTAAGAGTTTCCGAGATATCGATATTTGAAAAATGACGTTTTTGAACTTTGACAGCTTCTAGCTTTCTAACTGTACGTCTTAGAGTAAAATGGCTTACATGTTCCTATCTTCGATTTTTGTTATCTTCCCAGAAATGTTAACTTCCGGTCAAACCGGAAGTACTATATTTCCTGCTTTCGCGTTACATCCGGTTTGACTGGAAGTTGACACTATTGGAAAGATAATAAAAATCGAAGATAGGAACATGTAAGCCGTTTTGCTCTAAGACGTACAGTTAGAAAGCTAAAAGCTGTCAAAGTTCAAAAATGTCATTTTTCAAATATCGATACCTCGGAAACTATTAAATATAGACCAGTAATGCATTTAAAAAAAAATTATTATAATTTTACGTAGAATGTGAAAATTTAATAATATACAGGGTGTTCCATTTAAAAAATCACAACTTTATGTGACCACACTTTTTTGGGCCACCCTGTATATGAGAAAATATTTTCCGGAAGTACCCCGTACTATGCGGTTTAAGTCGGCATGTTAACAAAATTCCTAACCCCATTCGTATAGGAGTTATGGAAGCCTGACGCACTATTGCAGGACCCTGTATATTATTTTTATAACCGTGTACAATTATTTAGGTTCCTTAAATTGATCAAATTTACAGTTCAAAACAACGTTTATTGATAGAAATGCTGCATTAGGTAATAGCCGGTAGGTACAAATCTACAAGATTCATGATCACACCTGATAATAAGTTGTATAGGAGAAGTCGGGGTAATAATGATATTAAAATGTAGGGGAAATATTTGACCAAAATTTTCTCTGAATTGTTCTTGAACGGTATAGAAACATAAGGGGAAACATCTAAAAACACTTAAAAATATGAAAACGCCTATTTATCAGCTCTTGAACTGGTAAAAACGTTTAAAATTATGGTTTAATAGCTAGAAAACCGGTTAATATGTTACCCATTTAGCATTTATTTCAAGCTTTTTAACATACCGATAGACCTTATTGCAAACAAACTATTAAATCCTCTAACGAACAGGAACTAGTGTAACGATATAAGATAGATAAAAAATATCCATAATTAGATTCCAATACAATTAGTAGACTAGCAAAACTTAATATGATAACTTAATGATTTTACCCCCACAATTTAGGTAGTCTATCATACAATATTAATTTACAGCTACAGTATACTAATAAAATAGGGGTAGGTTATTAACATTCCATGCATATTTGGTTACTAATTAAAAGAATAACCAGGCTACATAGATTATTTTTCTAACCTAACAATCATTTAAAGTCCCTAAGTTAGTCAAATTTACGATTTAATAAGCGTGCAATATATGATATAAAACTACCCTAAGGACCCGAACGGGCAGAGGCTCATTAAATTTTACGACAGTAAAATTTTAGGAGGGGCCCGTGTAGGGGCACTAAATACCAATAAGCAATAAGGATTAAAAATTGCCATGCCATATAGGTAGTAACTATTTTTTAATATAGACAACAACAGGATTATATATTTAGCTAGAGTACCTAGTTGACTCTTAAACCCCCTAAAATAAAAAAAAATGTCATTTATAAATCATTTGAAAACTCGATCTAATTGGATATAAAACAGGTACCTAGTTTATGTAAGTGTAGAAATATTCGTATTAGAGGACGTTGTATAAAAAAGTAATTGCCAATTATTATTTACGAAACCGTTTAATATGCGTGTGATATTTTCTAACAAAATATGGAAATAGAAAAAGGTGCGTAAAGATAAAAAAATAAAACCCATTATGAATAATACATTTTATTGTCAACTAAACAAGTATTATAAGTTAATTAATTCTACAATTAGTAGGTACGCTATGTAACAGATTCGCAATCAAACATAAAAATCAAAAACGCTACTTAAAATAATGTAGTAGGAAATTAAAAAAGGATTATTTATTTAGACCTATTTAAAACATGTAAAAACATTGGTATACTTAAAAAAAATACAACCAAATATTTTTTTTGTTTTAATTGTTTTAAAAAATAATACCATTGACAACTAGAAAATAATTATACACAACACATAGTAATACAGTATAGTATTAAGGAGGTAATAAAATAAATGAGAAAAATTTCCTTGGATTATCATAAGCAATAAAGGATTAAAATAGATAAATAATGTTATGTGCATGAACTAAAAAAAAACATTCACAGAACAAAATTTGCCTTATTTAAACCTTAATAACGTCATTAAAAATCAGGCGATGTATTAGGGAACATTTAATAACATTTTATATAGAAAAATTATTAACTCTAAAAGTGTTAAAAAATTACAAAAAAGAATGATGTTGAGATAAAAAATTAAAAATCAGCGAAGGCCATTTTGAAATGAAAAACACAAAAATACTCTTCTGGGATCTCTAACCTCAAATCTCTAAAATTAGGATAGGCACGATAATGACGTAATCAATAAAGGTTAAAAAAGGGGCAAATAAGGACCACGGATAGGGTTAAAAATACATTCGTAGGCTCAAATTTACCCTATTTAAACCCTTATAATACAGGCAAAAATCAATAATGTATTAGAAAAAATTTTATAACATTTTAAGCATAAAAAATTATTAACCCTAAAAGTGTTTTAAAGAGTACTAAAAGGAATGATGTAAGATAAAAATTAGAAATCAAAGAAGAATATGTTGAAATGAAAAACACAATACTCTTCTGTGATCTCTAACCTCAAATCTCTAAAATTAGGATAGGCACGATAAGGACGTAATCAATAAAGGGTAAAAAAGGGCAAATAAGGACCCCGGATAGGGTTAAAAATACATTCGTAGGCTCAAATTTACCCTATTTAAACCCTTAATAATGGGGGGCAAAATCAATAGATGTATTAGAAAAAATTTTAAGCTTAAAAAATAATTAACCCTAAAAGTGTTTTAATAAAGTACTAAAAGGAATGATGGTGAGATAAAAAAAATTAGAAACCAGAGAATAATAGTTTGAAATTAAAAAAAGCACAAAATACTCTTCAATGATCTCTAACCCCAAATCTCCAAAAATTAGGATACAACATTCTGTACAGTTAGGACATAGATCCTGACCTGGACAATTTTGAATGGATTAAGGATGCTGGGATAAAAAATCTTCTCATGGAGCGGTCAAATCAACCTGTTAAGATGAGTTTAGATTAGTGATAGTAAAAATATTTTTAATCAAACGTAATATGTATAGCGTGGCACAATATTTTGCATAGTACAAGTTACATTTTCCATCAAACTATTAAGGTACGTTTCTATAGAAAATTACTTATTGGTTGGTTCCAGCACATCTAATAACTTAAAAAATAAAAATAAAGCTTAATGACTAGAAACATACCAGTAAAAAATGAAAATTAATAGGAACTAGTATACCTGAGGTAGAAAATTAGAAGCAGAATCTGGAGATATTTGATGAAAAAATTATGCAATATTACATCAAACACTACGAATTTAGTTTCCCTGTTTTACACAGAATTAAAAAATTAAGATTATTTAATAAAATATTGCATTGAGGAGGACGAAATTTCAAAGCAAAAACCATGTATGTTTCCCTTTTTCCTACAAATGAACTATTTTTAATGTTATGCAATAGTTAGTAAGTTATATGGTTGTATAGATATTCTTTAGTGTACTGCAGATTATTTTTCTTTATAAATGAAATGAATTTTAAAATTACATATAAAGCGGATAAAAACAACTAATGAATAGGGTTAAACAGCTACTGAACAGCTATCTAATCCTCCTCAATAAACCAATTTTACGTCACATCACACCAAGAACTTAAAACAGTACAACAAGCAAAGGTGCAATTAAATTAACTGATGGAATAGAAATATAATGAAAACAGACAGACAGAATAGCCTAAACGAATACCTAGCCTATAGTCTATATCATACAGTACTATTTAAATATATATAATCAGCTGCTAAAAACTTCTCTGAAAAGGGTAACGATAAAACACTGAAGTACTCAAAAATGACCTTTGAACCCATAAAACGTTAGCAGTTCTTAAACAGGGCAAAAAACATATAATAAACATGGTCATGCATAAATGCTGCTCGGTATAACACCTTAAGTCGTTAGAAATAGATGTTTCAGTAAAATTAAGAGGACGGCAAGGGTTATCATATACGCAGAATATATAAAGTTTAATATAGTGAACTAAACCAAACTCAAGATTATGTGCTAAGGAATGATAAAAAAAAATAATAGCCTACTAGGGAACATATAGTTCTAAGTGATCGTATACAAAACATAGAGGTTGGACTCGCAACACCTCATGAAAATAAATCTAAAATCGGTTATACATGGATGCCTATGTAACACTATGTTTATCAATAGCAAAAATACTTGGTCCTATACTAAATTAGGGGTTATAATTCCTAAAAGCAATTTTGTAGATCCAGGAATTATGCGTATTGTTGTGGGGTATGCTTATTAAAGATCCTATATATACCAAGAGTATATAAACTAAACCAATAAAGGTGCAAATGGACAAGTGCTAGTCACGAGAATAAATAATATAAAAACAGCATGCATAGGCTCTAGGTAAAAAATTTTCCATTAATCTGATCTCGGAGCCATTAACGCTCCTTAACAGATAATGTAGAACGCGGTAATACAGTGATTCGGAAGGATTCGATTGTGATTGGGTGTAATTACGTTAAAAGGTGCAGGATGAAAGATTCGACTTGCAAAAATCTAACGAAGAAGTATGGGTAAGTTATATGTTGAGTACTAAAATTTAACTGTTAAGACCAAAAACACACACCATATAAAATTATTATATAATACATTATTGCAGGGTCAGTCGAATGACTAAAAAATGTAATTAGAACAAGCTACGATTGTATAGAGCTGACAGAAAAAAAGTAGATAGACTTTGTCCACTATTACGATTATAAAGTGGAGAAATCAATAACTAACATATGAATCAGTTACATACAATCACCTATGATTGTCCATTGTATGAAAAAGGAAATTATCTGCTTCAACAGTAAAAAAAAACCTTAAGATCTGAAAAAATTAATAGCTAAAGGACTCGATGAAACAATAGAAATTAGGGTCACCTGCATTTAATTTGCAAATAAGCAAGAAATAATAGGTATTTAATTTAAATAGGCTTAAATCGAAAAAAACATTATAGCTAACAAATAGCTGTTGGATAGTTTCTTAACCAACAAAAATACCCCTCAGTCATGCCTAAAAAATAAGAATAGGAAGGAAAAATGCATAGAAATTAAGGGTAATATAAGGATCCTGTACATTCAAAAAAGTATATATTATGTATGATCAACCTATAATATTAGGTATTTCCAAAGGATAACACTATACCTAACAGGACCCAAATTGAAGTTAAAAAAATAAAGGCATATAAAGTATTTAAATTACCGAATGATCATCCAAATATAATTTAAATAGCCTTAAATCGAAAATTATTACAGTTATTATATATAGGTCCGTATCCATCAAAAATACCCCTCGTGACGCTTAAAAAAATTAGATTAGACAGGAAAAATACCTAAAATGTAGGGTAATATTGCTTTAAAGACCAGCTAACGCCAAAAAAAAGAAAAAAGGTTTAAGTACATTCAAAAAGTACTTATGTACGATCAGTCTCTAATATTATCGGATATTGCGAAAGATAATACTATTCAATTACTTCCAGGAATCAAATTGAAGTTAAAAAATAGGGCCATAATAATTTAAAGTATTTAAATTACCGAATGATCATCTAAATATAATTTAAATAGCCTTAAATCGAAAAAACATTACAGATAACAAATAGCGGTTGGATAGGTCCTAATCCACCAAAAAATACACAGCGATACTGAAAAATAAGAATAAATAAGAAAAACCTTGAAATTTAGGGTAATATATTGCTTGAAAGACCAGTTAACTCCTATAAGAGTATTTATATAACACGAATGCTAGACAAACCTAACCTAACTTCATGAGTACGGTTATTTTTATATAAAGACCAGATAACACCAAAAAAGGGGTCATGTACATTCAAAAAAGTATATATTATGTACGAACAACCACTAATATCAGGTATACCTAAGGGTAATACTATATAACCACTTATAGGAATCAAAATAAAACTTAAAAAATTAAGGGAATATAAAGTATTTAAATAACCGAATGATTATCCGAATAAAATTCTCGTTTCAAATGTTATATTAGTTACATGAGATGAGATTAATTATTCTATAAATATGTGGACTTCCGAGTGATCATACTCATCTAATCGAATGAAAAATAAAGTAATTAATTAGATAAATGACTTCTTAACGGAGCTTCAATATTAGTGGATAGATATTATCTAAACTATAAAAATAATTGTAAAAGAGTTGTAAAAATTATTTACCAAGACATAAATTTTAAAACAGACGAGAGAGGTGGGAAGGGGAAGGGATATAGTAAACGGTTACAGGTTTAAAAGCTCCATCAACTAGCAAAAAATATTTAAAAGCATTAAGCCATAAATGTATTAGATTGTACAAACCATTAAAGTCTTAATGGCAGGGATAGTAAATATTTTTGCAATAGGAAGATATTGAAAAAATACCTTTGGAAACGATTTAAGCCATTAAAATAATACAGGCAATAACAATGGGAGGTACATAAAATACAGTTTTAAACGGGAAATTCGATTATATACATATAGAAACTAATGTGTTAAGCATCAAAAACTAACTAAACTGTTTATATAATACAATATTGTCAATATGAATATGTTAAAGATCTTCAAAACGAGGATAGGAGGTAAAATTATATCAAAAATACGGATAAATAGAGCAAATAAGGCAAAAAAATAATAAACTAGAAATCTAACTGAACATAAAAAGTGTTAAAAAATTAAAATATATAGCAATTTTATTAAGTATTAAAAATATACCCTAATAATATTTGTTTATACAGCTAAGTAGAAAACTATTGAAACATTAAGGAAAAAGGAGTGATGACTATAGGTATAAAATTTAACAACTATTGGTATTGGTATTGATAACTATTGGCTTGTGAAAAATTAGACAATAAGTTATAGTACTTGTAGCCACAATCAATCGATAACTATGAACAGAGAGGCAGTTTGAGAAACGTTTATAGGATTTAGACTAGATTCAATATAGTGTTCAAAATAGTAGGATTATAGCATCTGGACCTGTTTCATCATATTTAGTTATTTATTATATTATTATTATACACAACACTAACCCAACACAGACCCTCCATACACCGTCCCTAAACCCTCCAAGAACCCTCCATACACCCTCCCTAAACCCTCCGGGCACCCTACAGATACCAAACTTTCGGGGTTACTCGGGTTTATTAGGATTCTAGGAATTTATTTTGTTCGACGTAATATTTAAAAAATTATTAAAGCCACGGCGGCCTTCTCCCAAAATTTGCTACAAATTTCGTGAGCCTTTGGCCGCCTGGGCTTTAATAATTTTTTAAATATTACGTCGAACAAAATAAATTCCTAGAATCCTAATAAACCCGAGTAACCCCGAAAGTTTGGTATCTGTAGGGTGCCTGGAGGGTTTAGGGAGGGTGTATGGAGGGTTCTTGGAGGGTTTAGGGACGGTGTATGGAGGGTCTGTGTTGGGTTAGTGTTGTGTATAATAATAATATAATAAATAACTAAATATGATGAAACAGGTCCAGATGCTATAATCCTACTATTTTGAACACTATATTGAATCTAGTCTAAATCCTATAAACGTTTCTCAAACTGCCTCTCTGTTCATAGTTATCGATTGATTGTGGCTACAAGTACTATAACTTATTGTCTAATTTTTCACAAGCCAATAGTTATCAATACCAATACCAATAGTTGTTAAATTTTATACCTATAGTCATCACTCCTTTTTCCTTAATGTTTCAATAGTTTTCTACTTAGCTGTATAAACAAATATTATTGGGGTATATTTTTAATACTTAATAAAATTGCTATATATTTTAATTTTTTAACACTTTTTATGTTCAGTTAGATTTCTAGTTTATTATTTTTTTGCCTTATTTGCTCTATTTATCCGTATTTTTGATATAATTTTACCTCCTATCCTCGTTTTGAAGATCTTTAACATATTCATATTGACAATATTGTATTATATAAACAGTTTAGTTAGTTTTTGATTCTTAACACATTAGTTTCTATATGTATATAATCGAATTTCCCGTTTAAAACTGGATTTTATGTACCTCCCATTGTTATTGCCTGTATTATTTTAATGGCTTAAATCGTTTCCAAAGGTATTTTTTCAATATCTTCCTATTGCAAAAATATTTACTATCCCTGCCATTAAGACTTTAATGGTTTGTACAATCTAATACATTTATGGCTTAATGTTTTTAAATATTTTTTGCTAGTTGATGGAGCTTTTAAACCTGTAACCGTTTACTATATCCCTTCCTCTTCCCACCTCTCTCGTCTGTTTTAAAATTTATGTCTTGGTAAATAATTTTTACAACTCTTTTACAATTATTTTTATAGTTTAGATAATATCTATCCACTAATATTGAAGCTCCGTTAAGAAGTCATTTATCTAATTAATTACTTTATTTTTCATTCGATTAGATGAGTATGATCACTCGGAAGTCCACATATTTATAGAATAATTAATCTCATCTCATGTAACTAATATAACATTTGAAACGAGAATTTTATTCGGATAATCATTCGGTTATTTAAATACTTTATATTCCCTTAATTTTTTAAGTTTTATTTTGATTCCTATAAGTGGTTATATAGTATTACCCTTAGGTATACCTGATATTAGTGGTTGTTCGTACATAATATATACTTTTTTGAATGTACATGACCCCTTTTTTGGTGTTATCTGGTCTTTATATAAAAATAACCGTACTCATGAAGTTAGGTTAGGTTTGTCTAGCATTCGTGTTATATAAATACTCTTATAGGAGTTAACTGGTCTTTCAAGCAATATATTACCCTAAATTTCAAGGTTTTTCTTATTTATTCTTATTTTTCAGTATCGCTGTGTATTTTTTGGTGGATTAGGACCTATCCAACCGCTATTTGTTATCTGTAATGTTTTTTCGATTTAAGGCTATTTAAATTATATTTAGATGATCATTCGGTAATTTAAATACTTTAAATTATTATGGCCCTATTTTTTAACTTCAATTTGATTCCTGGAAGTAATTGAATAGTATTATCTTTCGCAATATCCGATAATATTAGAGACTGATCGTACATAAGTACTTTTTGAATGTACTTAAACCTTTTTTCTTTTTTTTGGCGTTAGCTGGTCTTTAAAGCAATATTACCCTACATTTTAGGTATTTTTCCTGTCTAATCTAATTTTTTTAAGCGTCACGAGGGGTATTTTTGATGGATACGGACCTATATATAATAACTGTAATAATTTTCGATTTAAGGCTATTTAAATTATATTTGGATGATCATTCGGTAATTTAAATACTTTATATGCCTTTATTTTTTTAACTTCAATTTGGGTCCTGTTAGGTATAGTGTTATCCTTTGGAAATACCTAATATTATAGGTTGATCATACAAAATATATACTTTTTTGAATGTACAGGATCCTTATATTACCCTTAATTTCTATGTATTTTTCCTTCCTATTCTTATTTTTTAGGCATGGCTGAGGGGTATTTTTGTTGGTTAAGAAACTATCCAACAGCTATTTGTTAGCTATAATGTTTTTTTCGATTTAAGCCTATTTAAATTAAATACCTATTATTTCTTGCTTATTTGCAAATTAAATGCAGGTGACCATAATTTCTATTGTTTCATCGAGTCCTTTAGCTATTAATTTTTTCAGATCTTAAGGTTTTTTTTTACTGTTGAAGCAGATAATTTCCTTTTTCATACAAGGGACAATCATAGGTGATTGTATGTAACTGATTCATATGTTAGTTATTGATTTCTCCACTTTATAATCGTAATAGTGGACAAAGTCTATCTACTTTTTTTCTGTCAGCTCTATACAATCGTAGCTTGTTCTAATTACATTTTTTCGACTGACCCTGCAATAATGTATTATATAATAATTTTATATGGTGTGTGTTTTTGGTCTTAACAGTTAAATTTTAGTACTCAACATATAACTTACCCATACTTCTTCGTTAGATTTTTGCAAGTCGAATCTTTCATCCTGCACCTTTTAACGTAATTACACCCAATCACAATCGAATCCTTCCGAATCACTGTATTACCGCGTTCTACATTATCTGTTAAGGAGCGTTAATGGCTCCGAGATCAGATTAATGGAAAATTTTTTACCTAGAGCCTATGCATGCTGTTTTTATATTATTTATTCTCGTGACTAGCACTTGTCCATTTGCTACCTTTATTGGTTTAGTTTATATACTCTTGGTATATATAGGATCTTTAATAAGCATACCCCACAACAATACGCATAATTCCTGGATCTACAAAATTGCTTTTAGGAATTATAACCCCTAATTTAGTATAGGACCAAGTATTTTTGCTATTGATAAACATAGTGTTACATAGGCATCCATGTATAACCGATTTTAGATTTATTTTCATGAGGTGTTGCGAGTCCAACCTCTATGTTTTGTATACGATCACTTAGAACTATATGTTCCCTAGTAGGCTATTATTTTTTTTTATCATTCCTTAGCACATAATCTTGAGTTTGGTTTAGTTCACTATATTAAACTTTATATATTCTGCGTATATGATAACCCTTGCCGTCCTCTTAATTTTACTGAAACATCTATTTCTAACGACTTAAGGTGTTATACCGAGCAGCATTTATGCATGACCATGTTTATTATATGTTTTTTGCCCTGTTTAAGAACTGCTAACGTTTTATGGGTTCAAAGGTCATTTTTGAGTACTTCAGTGTTTTATCGTTACCCTTTTCAGAGAAGTTTTTAGCAGCTGATTATATATATTTAAATAGTACTGTATGATATAGACTATAGGCTAGGTATTCGTTTAGGCTATTCTGTCTGTCTGTTTTCATTATATTTCTATTCCATCAGTTAATTTAATTGCACCTTTGCTTGTTGTACTGTTTTAAGTTCTTGGTGTGATGTGACGTAAAATTGGTTTATTGAGGAGGATTAGATAGCTGTTCAGTAGCTGTTTAACCCTATTCATTAGTTGTTTTTATCCGCTTTATATGTAATTTTAAAATTCATTTCATTTATAAAGAAAAATAATCTGCAGTACACTAAAGAATATCTATACAACCATATAACTTACTAACTATTGCATAACATTAAAAATAGTTCATTTGTAGGAAAAAGGGAAACATACATGGTTTTTGCTTTGAAATTTCGTCCTCCTCAATGCAATATTTTATTAAATAATCTTAATTTTTTAATTCTGTGTAAAACAGGGAAACTAAATTCGTAGTGTTTGATGTAATATTGCATAATTTTTTCATCAAATATCTCCAGATTCTGCTTCTAATTTTCTACCTCAGGTATACTAGTTCCTATTAATTTTCATTTTTTACTGGTATGTTTCTAGTCATTAAGCTTTATTTTTATTTTTTAAGTTATTAGATGTGCTGGAACCAACCAATAAGTAATTTTCTATAGAAACGTACCTTAATAGTTTGATGGAAAATGTAACTTGTACTATGCAAAATATTGTGCCACGCTATACATATTACGTTTGATTAAAAATATTTTTACTATCACTAATCTAAACTCATCTTAACAGGTTGATTTGACCGCTCCATGAGAAGATTTTTTATCCCAGCATCCTTAATCCATTCAAAATTGTCCAGGTCAGGATCTATGTCCTAACTGTACAGAATGTTGTATCCTAATTTTTGGAGATTTGGGGTTAGAGATCATTGAAGAGTATTTTGTGCTTTTTTTAATTTCAAACTATTATTCTCTGGTTTCTAATTTTTTTTATCTCACCATCATTCCTTTTAGTACTTTATTAAAACACTTTTAGGGTTAATTATTTTTTAAGCTTAAAATTTTTTCTAATACATCTATTGATTTTGCCCCCCATTATTAAGGGTTTAAATAGGGTAAATTTGAGCCTACGAATGTATTTTTAACCCTATCCGGGGTCCTTATTTGCCCTTTTTTACCCTTTATTGATTACGTCCTTATCGTGCCTATCCTAATTTTAGAGATTTGAGGTTAGAGATCACAGAAGAGTATTGTGTTTTTCATTTCAACATATTCTTCTTTGATTTCTAATTTTTATCTTACATCATTCCTTTTAGTACTCTTTAAAACACTTTTAGGGTTAATAATTTTTTATGCTTAAAATGTTATAAAATTTTTTCTAATACATTATTGATTTTTGCCTGTATTATAAGGGTCTAAATAGGGTAAATTTGAGCCTACGAATGTATTTTTAACCCTATCCGTGGTCCTTATTTGCCCCTTTTTTAACCTTTATTGATTACGTCATTATCGTGCCTATCCTAATTTTAGAGATTTGAGGTTAGAGATCCCAGAAGAGTATTTTTGTGTTTTTCATTTCAAAATGGCCTTCGCTGATTTTTAATTTTTTATCTCAACATCATTCTTTTTTGTAATTTTTTAACACTTTTAGAGTTAATAATTTTTCTATATAAAATGTTATTAAATGTTCCCTAATACATCGCCTGATTTTTAATGACGTTATTAAGGTTTAAATAAGGCAAATTTTGTTCTGTGAATGTTTTTTTTTAGTTCATGCACATAACATTATTTATCTATTTTAATCCTTTATTGCTTATGATAATCCAAGGAAATTTTTCTCATTTATTTTATTACCTCCTTAATACTATACTGTATTACTATGTGTTGTGTATAATTATTTTCTAGTTGTCAATGGTATTATTTTTTAAAACAATTAAAACAAAAAAAATATTTGGTTGTATTTTTTTTAAGTATACCAATGTTTTTACATGTTTTAAATAGGTCTAAATAAATAATCCTTTTTTAATTTCCTACTACATTATTTTAAGTAGCGTTTTTGATTTTTATGTTTGATTGCGAATCTGTTACATAGCGTACCTACTAATTGTAGAATTAATTAACTTATAATACTTGTTTAGTTGACAATAAAATGTATTATTCATAATGGGTTTTATTTTTTTATCTTTACGCACCTTTTTCTATTTCCATATTTTGTTAGAAAATATCACACGCATATTAAACGGTTTCGTAAATAATAATTGGTAATTACTTTTTTATACAACGTCCTCTAATACGAATATTTCTACACTTACATAAACTAGGTACCTGTTTTATATCCAATTAGATCGAGTTTTCAAATGATTTATAAATGACATTTTTTTTTATTTTAGGGGGTTTAAGAGTCAACTAGGTACTCTAGCTAAATATATAATCCTGTTGTTGTCTATATTAAAAAATAGTTACTACCTATATGGCATGGCAATTTTTAATCCTTATTGCTTATTGGTATTTAGTGCCCCTACACGGGCCCCTCCTAAAATTTTACTGTCGTAAAATTTAATGAGCCTCTGCCCGTTCGGGTCCTTAGGGTAGTTTTATATCATATATTGCACGCTTATTAAATCGTAAATTTGACTAACTTAGGGACTTTAAATGATTGTTAGGTTAGAAAAATAATCTATGTAGCCTGGTTATTCTTTTAATTAGTAACCAAATATGCATGGAATGTTAATAACCTACCCCTATTTTATTAGTATACTGTAGCTGTAAATTAATATTGTATGATAGACTACCTAAATTGTGGGGGTAAAATCATTAAGTTATCATATTAAGTTTTGCTAGTCTACTAATTGTATTGGAATCTAATTATGGATATTTTTTATCTATCTTATATCGTTACACTAGTTCCTGTTCGTTAGAGGATTTAATAGTTTGTTTGCAATAAGGTCTATCGGTATGTTAAAAAGCTTGAAATAAATGCTAAATGGGTAACATATTAACCGGTTTTCTAGCTATTAAACCATAATTTTAAACGTTTTTACCAGTTCAAGAGCTGATAAATAGGCGTTTTCATATTTTTAAGTGTTTTTAGATGTTTCCCCTTATGTTTCTATACCGTTCAAGAACAATTCAGAGAAAATTTTGGTCAAATATTTCCCCTACATTTTAATATCATTATTACCCCGACTTCTCCTATACAACTTATTATCAGGTGTGACCATGAATCTTGTAGATTTGTACCTACCGGCTATTACCTAATGCAGCATTTCTATCAATAAACGTTGTTTTGAACTGTAAATTTGATCAATTTAAGGAACCTAAATAATTGTACACGGTTATAAAAATAATATATATATCTAAATTATTTAAATTTTTATTGTTAATTTGATATCAAGAAGTAATAGTAAAAGGGTTGAACCTACCCTTGGGGGTAAAATGTGTTGTTTTTTTTTTGGTATACAAGTATAGAGAAATACATACTCATGTATGTATGGTAGCCTACCGAAATTAATTTCAATCGTTAATATTACATTATGACCTTCTAACTATGAGTAACTATTCTGTCTATTATTGTTAATTGCAATGGAATTTAATTACAGCCATCCTTTTTTTATCTTATATATTCGCGTATTATATCGACTGCTCGTAATTTCTGTTGTATAATACAGGTACTTCATAGAGGTTTTGTGTGTCTATAATCAAGCTGTACATTAATAAATTTTAGGATAATATCGAAGATTTCATGATCCTCTCCGCTTCCCCCGTAAGTAACTACGTAGCGATAATATCATCAACTAGGCAACGAGTTTATCTAATTAGTCCAGTTGGCGCCATGGTAAAACGTTAGAATTATAATCCAGTGACCCGGGATCGAATCCACACACACAGGTAAAACTTTTTTAATCATTTAATTTCAATAGGAGCCCCACTTGGAAATTAATGGGGTACTGGTTCTTGAAGATAGGTCTTAGGGAGTCCCGACTTGTAGGCTTGGTCCCCCCGAAAATGAATATCTAAGTAGTTGGAGGTTAAGGTGATAGATGGCGTATCGCGCCAAGTAAGAGTGGGTCAATGGTGATTAGTCCCAGTTTTAGTTTGTGCCATTGGTAGTTAGTGCCAGTAGTAGTTAGGGCCCAAGTAGCTAATGCCCGAGTAGCGAATGCCCATATATGGTAGCTGGCGCCCTAGGCTGCGACGTCAGAGGTAGAGGAGTGAGGGGTGTCTCAAGTGACGCCATACCTACTAAGGTGTGAGCCACAACGGACCGCATGGTCGCAGTGGAGGGTTAGCTGTAACCCACTCACTTTTAACCTATCACCTATCAACTACCATCACCTGGATTTTTCTCGCTTATATGTACAGGGTGATCCACGTTAAGTGAAAATGATCTTGTAAACAAGTAACGTTATATTTTTTTAAATTTGCATAATTGACTTTAAACTTTTAAAATCTTATACCTTGACGGCTGTAGCACTTCCGGTTTGACAGGAACTTAGTATTATATGTAGTATTTCAAATAAAATATCCTGTATATTTTTGCTTTTTGAAAAGCCATATAACCGATCTCTAACTTTTTCTGAGATAAAAATTATTAACTTAATTATTTAAGTAAAAACAAATCGAGACGAAAATTCAACAGCCCAAACTATACCCGGTTTTGAGCAGGAAATTTGCCATGACATTTGGTCAAAATTATAATCGGAAGTTTATCTGTTACTGAATGGCAAACAAATTGATAATCGAATATAATTTATCTGTCATTGATTGTCATACTATTCAAATTATGTTTTAAATTTTTGACAAAAATGTGTCTTTTAAATTTTATTAATATTGTTTTTTATTCGAGATATTTTCACTAGTTATGCCACAAGAGGTTAAATTATTTCCGGAAATTTATTCGAACTCACGAATATTTTGAAAATTTTCTAAAAATATTATACTTAATATTATACTCGATATTATATTAACATAGTATATTTTCTTCATTTTGCGTAATTTTGGTTTACAACATTTTTCAATTTTTCTAAAGTGCCACTAAACTCATTGTGATGCTATAATAATAATTAATATTAATAAAGTTAAAATTAAGAGTCATATTTTCTTTAATATCGATTGTTGCTGCGACACATATTATTTCAATATTTAACATAGTTTATTATTTCATATCATGTGAGATTTATTTTACTACAATTGATAAAAAATTAAAATTTTATGGTTTTTCATACAGGTACCTACATGAAGAAAAGATACTTAGTTGGCTACGCAGCTTCTATTAGCTTGCGGTAGCACTAACATTATATTGATTTCTACCTATTGTAGTTACACTGAAATACAATTTTAAGAATTAACATAGTATATCCTTTAATTTTAAGAACATACATTTTGAGTTACTACAAGTGGTAGAAAATAACTTTTGTTAGCTTTTATTTCGTTTTCTTATACGTACATTTCATGGCTTGCATAATCAGCGGCAACCACCGCGGTGGTTGCCGGTGCACCGGTCATAGGAGGCTATGTCATCATATATTATTTAGAACAAACTGTAGTAAACAGAATATTTTGCACTCAAAAACAAACACTACTTTTTTTTTAATGAATCGTTTTTAAAAACATGCTGTACGCATTTTATGAAAAAAATTGGCCGACGTTACGATCAATCATCGTACTATGTCATATTTGGCCAAACTAATAGAAGATTGCGGTTGCCATTTGATGAAAGAAAATTTGTTTCGAATTGTTCAGGAATATTTGCTTCTAAATTATTTAAAATTTAAACTATTAAATGGAAAAATGGTGTCTAAATATTATATATTTTTTATCAGACATAATATACATATATACTCACCGACTTTAAATTCGATCCATCCAAAATTTTGTTCAAGTTTAATGTATGGTAACTTTTTTTTCCGTAGTCCGATGTAAATGATTTTTGTTTTAATTATAGATACATACTTCAGCTTTAATTAGCTTTTTTCCGTTTTTTAAAAAGCTGTATACTTGGTGAAATATACAGAGGAATAAAAAGTATGTTTTTTTACTTTAAGTTTGTAACACCCTGTAGAGTGATTTTGCAATATTAGCTCCAATAAGGAAGCAAATTTGCGAAGTTTAATCTGTTCCTAACAGATTGCTTTTTTATTTTGTTCGATATCTTTATCGGTTCAAGAGATACGATTTTTTAAGAAAACACTACACATTTTATTAAAAGATTTTAATTTTAACATTTTTTGCAAAATATTTTTAATTTATAGAAATAATATACCTAGCGGTAAAGAATTTAAAAAAAACATCAATAACAGGTATTACCACCCCGAGCACGAACAACTGCCTCCATTTGCCTTGGCATTCCTTGAAGACTTTGATCGATTTGACCCCATACTTCGATTAGTGCTTCTTTTAACTGTTCTAAATTATTCAGAACCGGAACTCGTTTTCAAATCTTTCTACCCATCATGTCCCACACATGCTCTATGGGGTTAAGGTCTGGGCTAAGTGATGGCCAGTCCATTTTTCGTACTTCTACGTCGTCTAAATATTGTGTAACAATTATTGCAGTGTGAGGACGAGCATTATCTTGCATCAGTATGAACTTTGTGTTGTAGAGAAATGGTTTTGTAAAAAGCGCTCACCTGATCTACGATATATCCTCTGACGCCAATTTCGGGCATTTGTACGCCAGACCCTATTTTACTCGAAAAATTACCAGTTTCGGTAAAACGTTCCACGGCTCTCTGAACACTGGATCTTGTACATTCTAAAACTCTAGCAGTATAATACTGCGACCTTCCATCATTTACTAAAGCTACTGCTCTTGCCGCGTCATCTTGACCATAATTTTCAACTGACAAAAACTTAAACACAGCAGAATAATAATTACATAAAAACTGTCAAGATATGACTTGTTTTATAAAGCCATAGTTTGTTTAATGTTACAATTTACAATTTTTAATAAAATGTGTAGTGTTTTCTTAAAAAAATCGTATCTGTTGAACCGAGAAATATATCGAGCCAAATAAAAAAGCAATCTGTTAGGAATAGATGAAACTTCGCAAATTTGCTTCTTTATTAGAGTTAATATTGCAAAATCACTCTACAGGGTGTTTTAAACTTTAAGGGAAAAAACACACTTTTTATTCCCCTGTATATTTCACCAAGTATGCAGATTTTTGAAAAACCGAAAAAATTCCATTAAAGCTGAAGCATTGTATCTATACCATTGAAAAAAAAAATCATTTAAATCGCTCTATGGAAAAAAAAGTTACCATACATTAAACTTGAATAAAATTTTGGATGGATCGAATTTAAAGTCGGTGAGTGTATTTAACTAGTAAAGCGATATGTTCGATTCCATGTCCAGCTTTTGGCCTTTAAGAAAAAAGGAGGTGGCAGAAGAATACCAAAAACATCTTAATTATGTAAGGAAAATGTAGAAAAAATTTAGTTGATAAAAATTAAGACCTAATTTAGGTCAACTGCGTTTTTGCGAAGTGTAAACACGTTTGAATAAAAACATTGAAACTAACTTTAAGTCAAACAAAATTACTCTGTGATTATGTTAAAATATTTCCACTATAACTCGCTGTTGGTTACCCACAGCGAAAAAATTTCCGATAAAATACATGTGTTGCCATGGTGACCTGTCAAAAAACCCATATTGATTGGTTAAAAAGTACTGTTCTAGAAATTTCTATCAAGATGTAACTCGTTCATACCAAATTTTCTTTGGAAATTTTTTATGCACTTGTTACTTTACTACTGAAAATTCCACTGTACCTTATGTATGCAATATTACAACGTAAATTGCAGTCACATAATTAATAGGTACGTTATTTTTTAACAACTAACAGTTAATGCCATCTTGGAACTATTAGAATGCTGCCTTAACAATTCCTATTTTCAAGAAAAGGATAGATTCGTTAACCAAATAGACGGACTACCGATGGGCTCATCTCTCTCGCCAATAATCGCCAACGTTTACATGGAATCCAAAGCAATGGAACAGGCAAAGAAGAAACCAAAAATGTGGCTGAGATATGTGGATGACACCTTTATTATTTGGAATGGAACCGATGACGAACTAAGAGATTTTCTTAATCACCTCAACAGCTTAACACCAACAATCAAATTCACCATGGAGAAAGAAGAAAACAACCAATTACCGTTCCTAGATGTCAACGTGAAGAAAAATGGCAACAGCATCCAAACTTCAGTATACAGAAAACCTACGCATACAGGTCAGTATCTCAATTTTACATCAAATCACTCAAACAATACGAAACATGGCATAGGTAAAACCCTCGTATATAGAGCAATTATTATAATCTGTAACTCGCAAGAAGCACTTAAAAAAGAAATTCACCACATCAAGACCGACCTCAACAAAAATGGCTACCCCGCAAGATTAGTTGACAGAATATTGGAAAATTATAAGAATCGACCCAACGTCCAAGAAGCAAACAGAGAGGCACAACCAACACTCAATATTCCGTATGTCAAGGGAGTATCTGAGAAAACAAGAAGACTAGGACAACGATATAACATCAACACCGTATTCAAGTCGAGGGACACCCTAAGAAGCCATCTGACGAAGACAAAGCCTACAAGTCAAAAAGATAGGAAAAACTGCGTCTACCAGATCCCCTGCGAGTGCGGCCAATCTTATATAGGTGAGACATTGAGACCACTCGAAACAAGGATTAAAGAACACCAAAACAATACGTTAAAAGGAGAGACCAAAAAGTCAGGTGAAGCTGACCATGCCTGGAAACATGGTCACCATATCATGTGGTCAGAAGCTGAAATCCTACATAAGGAACCACACTGGAGAAAAAGAAAGTTTAAGTAAGCTGCTGCTATTCACCAGAACCCAGGCTGCTTTAGTAAACCATCATTAGACATAAGAAATATCTGGAAACCTTTGTAAGATAGATGTAATCTTAGGATAAGATCGCGTGCCAAGTGAACGCATTATTGCACCTACCTCAGTTATGCTTCAGTGCACCTAGCTAGTATAAATAGTCCTGTAGTTACTTCACTTATCTAGTATTCACCTGAAGACTGGAGATATTTACCAGTTGAAACGTTGTGATTTTAAAGAAATAAAGACAATGGAAGCCCAAAACTCTTTCATAATTCAAGAAACATCGTTGTCTCCAACCTTCAAACAGTCAACTAACAGTTAGTAGGTTACCTATAATATTTAAAAACATTTTTTTTTCATTGTCTACTGTTTGCTGTAGGATTTCGCATTTTAGCGAAAAACATGCAATAATAAATAATTAGTGTCATTAAAACTTTTTAAACTTTTCAAATTTATTACATTTGGAGATATATGAGTTGCATTTTACGTTGTCCACCGCAAGACCAAATGCGCAAATGAAAATGCATCGAATAATTAAGATTAAACATGCTCACGGGAGTTTGGAGTTGGCTGTTTTAATAACTGACATTTTTCAACATAAATAGTTGAAAATGGGTGGAGTAAGTTAAAATGATTGCTTTACTTTTAAAGGTTTTTACACAGTTTATGTTTTAAGCTAATTTTCTAGTGTCAAAAATAAAATACAGTGTCGCGCAGAAGGAAGAAAAAATAAAATATCTTTAATAATTGAAGGTTTTTATGAGATCAAATTTAGTATTCAAAATGATATACTTTTCGGACGGCTACCGAAACAATAGTGTACGCAACAAGCCCGGGAACTGTTTTTTCCGGATTTGTTAGGTAAATAAATTACTACTCAACGCCTTTTATATCATACTATTGCCACTGCAGAAATTTTCGATAAGCAATTTCGTACCTTTCCTTGGAATTTTTATTTATTTATTCCAAATAAAATCCCAAAAACATTGAGGTATTCTCTACTAATAACAACATCTAAAAATGTAATTGTTAAATATAACTAATTAAAATACAAGGTAAGTCAAAATAATACTTAAAATGTTAATATTCAATAAAAAAAAATTTAAATATGTATGAAATTATTCAATTATTATTTCTTTTAATAAAATAATATACCTAATAATATCGTTTAGATATCATTTATAAATAATTTTGAAATCATAATCATAATATAAATGAACGTTCAAATATTTTTTAGTTTAAATTAAGCTACCCCTTTTTTAAGTATTTTCTTAGTTATCATATTAAAACGTTTAATATTTAAAAATTTTAATTTTTGGGGTATTTCGTTGTAAAATTTCATACCTTGGTAATAAATGGAGTTCTGACCTGCCCTAGTGTGTATTAAAGGTAAAGCAATATTGAAAACAGTTCTAGTTAAATGATCATGTACGTTACGTCTGTAATTGAACTTTATATTTGAATATTTATGTTTTGATATAATTTGATGAACAAAAACGCTTTTTACAAGTTTTTGACATAAAAAATGTTCCTTAACTAATAGACCTTGGTGTCATGTAACTAACAAAAAACAAATAACTTAATTAGTCTGTGCATAACTATTTTTGATAAAAAAATAACGTAAAGCTCTGCAAGGAAAAAAGGAAAATTTCCAGGCAGTGGATAGGTATAGGAACAAATTTTAAATAAAAACTTAGTGATCGGCAGAATCCTAAAAATTGTATTATTTAATTTTTTGCATTGGTATTTACTTAAGTTAAAACTCCTGCTATTTTAAAATAACACTGGCCGACAAGATTTTTCTAACACAGATCAGCTCTTTACTTTTAAAATGTTAACTTCTAATAGTAGAAAAAATATTGGGAAAGCCACAATACATACCATTTTTCAATAGCTTAATAACACCATTTTACATTAACAGGTAGTCAATTTAATTAGGGGACGGTTAAAATGGATGCATTTTATAACAGAAAAATTACCTGAGCTGTAGGAATTTTAGTAGGACTTCAGGGAGGATTTACAAAATATTGCTGTTTTCTTTATTTGTGGGACAGTCGTGCAGTAGATCAGCATTATGTAATAAAAGATTGGCCACAAAGAAGTGAATTTCAGCCGGGATCTCAAAATGTTAAGTTTGCACCTCTTGTAGACCCCAAAAAAGTGCTTTTGCCTCCTCTTCACATTAAACTTGGGCTGATGAAAAACTTTGTGAAAGCTATGAATAAAGACGGTGATGGATTCAAATACCGAAGACAAGTGTTTCCCCAGTTAAGTGATGCCAAATTAAAGGAAGGCATTTTTATTGGGCCACAAATCAGAAAATTGCTGGACGATGTCAACTTTACAGAGAAGCTTACCAGGCAGGGACTTAGAGCATGGAACTCATTTGTTAGTATAGTAAGGGGATTTTTGGGCAACAATATGGATGCAAACTATCAACAGTTAGTTGATGAACTTTTAGATTCCTACAAATCGCTTAGTGCCCGAATGTCATTAAAAATTCACTTCCTCCATTCCCATCTATCATTTCTCCTGAAAATTTGGGGGCTGTCAGTGACGAGCAGGGTGAAAGGTTCCACCAGGATATCAGGACAATGGAAATTCGCTATCAAGAACGATGGGATCCAGCCATGATGGGTGATTACTGTTGGTTTTTGAACAGAGAATATATGACCCCTCATAAAAGGAAAAAATAAAATTTAATTAGTGTGTTCAGTTAATACTTGTAATGTTTCTGTTTTTCTTAGATGTACGGTATGTTTAGTAGGTGTAAAAATTTAAATGTAGTCGATATACACAGTTAGAGAAAACTCTTAAATTATTTTTTCAATAGATATTAAATATTGTAATATTAAATGTGAAACTATAAATGTAACAAGAAAACGTTACGTGTTACAACTTTTTTTTTCTCATTTTCGTATTTGGATAGGTCCATTCTACCACAAGATGCTATTTAGCTTTGTGTTACAATAAAAAAAATTTTGTCGGCCAGTGAATCTTTAAATTAATAAAAAAAAAATGTTATTGAATAAAATTTTAGGATTTGTTTCTATTTTTACTAATTTTATTACATAAATCAGCTACTTTTTCAAATGCAAGGCAATTTTTAAATAAATATATCTAGAAACTAATCATGTCTAGCCAATAGTATTTTTTTTTCATAAAATATATCAGTTTTTCTAATTTGACCAAAAAGAAGTATAAATATTGGCGAAAAAAAAGTTACGTCTATTTTTACCCCACTATCTCCTATTTCTGGCCACACTTCTTCTTCTTAAATATCGACATTTTTAAGACCACAGCTCTATTCAGTGTACAAAGTTTACCAAAATATCTAAATTTAAAATTTGTATCTATAGGTATTAAAGTTTCGAAAATATTTAAAAAAAAACCATCTTGGCAGTACCTCTTTTAGGAGGATGTAGCTTCGTAATAAGTGGACACAGAACCATTTTAGATGAAGTTCTTACTTCATTTTTAACCAACCTACTCAATCCCAAATTATTGACCATACCTTTTATATATTTTTTCAACCAATTTTTGAAAATCCTGTGATAAGTTTTACAAAAGGGTTTCCACGTTGTGAGCGTTGTGACAACTAACCCATGTCACTCCCAGCCCCGATCTATCTTATAGTTCATTCTTGTGTTATTTTCCCCTTTACCCCAATTAATGAATTAAAGTTTTTTATCAATAAAAAATATTAGATATAGTGAAGAAAAAAGATAACTCACTTCTGTGACCTGACCATGAGAGATTTAAATTTAAACTAAATATAAGCGAGTCTATAAATCAAAAAAAAGTTTAAAACACAACTAACATCTTGTGTAAGTATCATATAAAATAAATGTAAAATTTTCCAGCCAGAGTTTCTAATTCTTTCAGGTTTACTGACTATATGGCGAAGGAAAATAATTTGGTTGGCTATACATTTCCGTGTGTTAATAGAACTAATATTATCCTCCATGTTCCAAGTATTAAAGGCGGATGTACTAGGCGAAGAAGTTTAATATGAAACCCATGAAAATACAGAGTTTTTCAAAATTGAGTCTAAAAATTGATATTGTATTGTAATGTAATCGTAGTAGTAAAGACAGCTATTATTAATAACAATAAACAATTAACAACATAAAAAATGAAAAATGAGAATTTGGATATGACAAATAGGAACTGTATTAGGTTTTTAAAAGAATAGTAATATTTCAGTAGTAACCAACTATAAATAAATAATATAAAAACAAATAATGTGATCAAATGCTATACCCGATACCTTACCAATATAAATAATAAATATGCTATTAATTATACTTAAATGAAAACCAACCTCACAAACAAATTCGATACTCTTTAAGACTTTTTTTAAATAGTTAGGTTCAGTGACTTTGTTTTTTGGGTCTGGCAGATTGTTTTACAAGTTTACACCATCATAGTAGATTGATTTTAAACCTAAATTCGATCTTAATAGTGGTAAGTAAAAATTATTCTCTTGTCTAGAATGATCGTTATGTATGTTTTTAATGTTAAGCAGTTTCACTTCAGATTGTTTAGTTTTATTAACTACATAATAAAGATAAAGCAGGACCTTAAATTTGTAGATATTCACAATATTGAGATACTTATTAGGGTACCTAATACAATTTTATTGATTAGTAGAGAATCACAAAGGAAGCTTAAATACATTTTATTTGTTAATGATACTATTAAATATACCGACCGCCACAATTTTGTCAACAAATTCAACGAATTTTCTGGGATAAATTTATTTCATTAGAAGAACATAATTCCTGGTCGACTTTATAAATTTAGAAATAAAAAGGAATCAGATGTGACCTGTATGGCAGATACTCTAAATAAATATGGAACCATATATAATTATTTACTAAGATACATACAAAATAGAATAAAAACCAAGAAAACTGGTGACAACTACCGATATCTTAATTTAAGCTAGAGATAGAAAATAAAAATGACCTACTAGCTTGGCGCTACTACTAGATACTACTACTACTATAGGAAAAAATACTATGAAATCGACCGCAAAGAAATCGACATTTTTACAAAATGTTGTTGTGTGTTAAAGTAAATTATAATTATTTGTAATTTCTAAATTTACCACTAGGAAAAATTTTGCAGCAAAAATAATATTACCCTACACATGCCTCATTTAATTTCTGATCAATTACCAATGGTGGCGATATCAAGTAGTAATAATTAAATAGGAAAATCTTACTTTTTACAAGTGAACTTTAAAACAAAAACACAAAAACCAGACGAAATATTCTTTTCCTACAGACGTGTGGAAAAATCAATTTTCCGCACTGATATCCGTGCAGAGTTCATAGTTCACAAAACCATTCAAATATTTGAAAAACACTAACGCAATCGGAACAAGAAATATACAATATTAACTGATTTTTTTTACAGTAAATAAAAATTACTAGGTATTTGTTTATTAATTTAAAAACATCCACTTTGAATTTTAAACAATGCAAAATATTTAATAAAAATTCAATACAAAATTTCAAATAACTAAACATATATCATATCATGTCATGTCAGGAAGATACAACTGTATTCATAAATTACTTTACAAATGAAGTTAAAAATAAATCCCCACAACCAATCCCCAACAAAGTTTGTTATAAAAATCAAGGAGAATCAGAAAATAAACCTAATAAATCAACCCATCGAGAGATTACGACTATCGCCATTTTGTCAAGAATAATTATTTGTCATACAGGTACATAAGGTATATAACTTAGGGTTCGGAATTGTATTCGAATAATTCGAATATTAGAATATTCGACTATTCTAAATTCGAATTTTTTGTTAGTTAAAAAATTCGACTATTCAAATATTCGACAATTCAAAATTCGAATATTTGACTATTCGAATATTCGACTATTCAAGTATCTATTCGACTATTTGAATATTCGACCATTCGAATATTTAACTATTTGACTTTGTTCGGGTATTTATATGTTCGACTATTCGTGTTTTCTGTGAAACTGTAAATTTTAACGTAAAAAAGAAAAACAAAAATAAAATTATATAGTCAGCAAGCAGTTAAACCAATTCTACCGTGATTAAACGACTGTATCTCGATATTTAAATAGACGACTATTCGAATATTTGACTATTCAAATATTCGACTATTCGAAATTCGAATATTTGACCATTTGACTCTTCAAGTATCTAATCAACTATTCGAATTATTCGACTATATTCGACTATTCGAATTATTCGACTATATTCGACTATTTAAATTATTCGACTATTCGAATAACATACCAAACGACTATTCGAATACTTATATTTTAAAAATTCCGAGCCCTAATATAAATACATATTTTTTTAGAAAATGTAATTTTAAAAAGAAGTAGATTCCTTTTGGGTCATTTTATATTAGATAAAGATTGTTATAAACAAAGAGTTTTTTGGATAAGGTGCTCTTAATTAACTTTGATTCAGAGGAATGTTCTTCTAATGTATAATTTAATGAGTTGGTATTTGTTGGTAGTTCCATTGCCTTATATTTTATATGAGTTAACAAATCACTGGTTTCAATTTTTTGGTAACGTCACAGAATATACAGAGTGATTCTAGAGGAAGTCATCGTCAAAGTTGCGGGTTAGTTAATTATTCCTGAAATGCAATGTGCAACCAAAGATTAAAGAAATAAATTATATTTTTATCTTTTCCTTTAATTTTACAATGTTCCCACGCAATTATTTTGGTATAGGTCTGTCAATACTTTATTTTAATAATAATAAAATTCATTTCATATACGCTATACCTTTGCAAGCTATACTAAATGCTAATAAAATATTATTAAGACGTCCTTACAAAGACGTAACGTAAAATATACTTTAACAGGGTGCAATAAATGACTAGTGATGTGGCATGTTTTTTCACTTAAAATAATCCGGTCAGTTTCTGTACTATAGAGATTTCTAACATTGACTGACCAAATAAAACTCTTATCTTTCGTGAGAATTTCATAATAACACTGACTTAATTTTTTTTCTGTATCAATCCAATTTTTTCAATACAATTTCACATTACATGTTCTCCAACTCTACTATACGGATTAATAAAGTAAAATAATTTCTACTTCTTCGCCTATCCTACTATACAATACGCACTTGGTAGTACCGTGCGAACAAAAATTATTTGCATCAAAGCGGGCGTTGCATCTAAGGACGTAATGCTTAGCCGTAGAGCTTAATACCTGTTGGGTGTCAGTAACTACCTGAATTAACAATCAATCAGTTATTCCGTCATCTTTGACAGTCGTTACAACTAATTCTTCCAATTTCTTGAACAATTCACACAATGGGCTTTCCGGAACAGCACAAAACATTCATGGTTGAAGCGTATTTTCGAATCGGGGTTACGATTTTCACGAACATTTTCCTAACGTTGCGTTTATTGCTGGGGATTTTTATTATTGCCTGAAAAGAACGGTGGCTGTGTTTGGGGAAACATGGTTCTATACAACACAAAAAAGGAGCAGGAAGACCATCTGTAAGAACTTGTTGTAAACGTTCGTGAAATAATGCAAAATACGACAACAAATTGTATAAGACGCCTGTCCCAAGAAGTGGGAAGATCTTATGGAACATGTAGGACTAGGTATTTAAGAAGCAGCTAAATTTATTTTCTTATAAAATGCAAGTATTCCAAGAAATACAAGCCGCAAATTTTGAAAGACGCAGGAATTACTCTCAATGGTTTACACAAAATTTATTGGAAAAAAATGATTTATTAGACCTGACATTTATTTCGGATGAAGCCTGCTTCCACCTCTCCGGTTATGTGAATTCTCAGAATACACGCATGTGGAGTAGGGTGAAAATCCCCATTTTTTTTGTAGAGTCCACATTGCACCCTCAAAAAATTGGTGTCTGGTTAGCTGTTTCCCGAAGAAGAAATGTTGGTCCTATTTTTTTCCATGACACAGTTACAGCACAGCGGTATAGAGGCAATATTTTGAATCCATTTGTGGAGCAATTACTTGACGACAAACTACGTTTTGGATATTTTTAACAGGACAGTGCAACCGCCCATACAGCCGCCGAAACTATTAACTACTTATGCAATTTTTTTCGACGACAGATTGATCAGACATTGAATTCCCTCCTAGATCACCTTGTTTAACGGTTATGGATTACTTCGTTTTTCCACATTTAAAGAACACTACTTTTAAAACACCAGTTGCAAATTTAGAACAATTACAAGAAAGGGTTATCCAAAAATGTGGTAACATTTCTCCAGAGATGCTGGTCAACACTTTCAAAAATATGAAGACACGTGTGAATTTATGCTTGGAGCATGGCGGTGGCCAATTTCAGCAATTTATGTAATTATTTTTCTTTTTCTTTCTGTATATTTTTACTTTGTTAATTTTGCAAACAACAAAAATAAATTTGTATTTGTCTACTTATTTTATTACTCATTAGTTTGGCATATCATGTCATAATATGAATTTGACAAAATTTTAACCTAGATTTGGTTAGATATATCGTCCCCATATCATTGTGATCTAAACCAAGCCCTACGTTTTTTAATTCAAGCCCTCTTTGATGCAAATAATTTTTGTATTCATTAAATCAATAGACAATAATCTTCTCCGTATAACCTAATCTCTATTAGGATATTAATTACCACTTTCATCAAGTATGTACTATATTCCCTGATGATGGACGTTACTACGTCCGAAACATATAGAGACATATATTAGGGAGAATGACTAGAAGTGTCTTATATCTTTCACTTTTTTTTTTAATTAATTTTAAATTTACTTTAAATTTGTTTATTACCTTCTCCTGTGTCTTTCAAGAGTAACATAAAAAACATCGCAATCAATATATCATTTAGAGGAAACCTCACATTTTCTATAGGCTTGCATAATCCGGATTAAGCGACGCGATGCAGGGGTGTCACCGTGGGAAAAAGTAACAACAGGGTGGCTCTGCCACCAGCCCCCATTATACGCTATTCGCCACTCCATTGTGACGTGTTTCAGTAAGTAAAGAAGGGTATTGTGCAGCTTACCAGCTTTTTATGCGCTTCACCGAGAAAAATAATAGGTTAAAAATTGCCTTTTAATCTAATTAGACGCGGACAGTGACTTTAGAAACCATACAACTGACTGGATTTAGGTACATGCGATTATTGTGATTACCATATGAATTATGTAGTGTGTATCGGGTGAAAGGACGCGTCATCGTATATGTCAAAAGCAATTAGTTGTGTTCTGTAATACGTGAGAATATTTTACTAATATAATGAAAAAGATGTTCCCTAGTCAGGGACGGATTAGGCAATGATTGCGCTTTGGGTCAAACTTTTGGGGAACCCTTGCTAATGAACTAACTAGATACGGGAGCATTTACAAAGGGTAAACAAGGTGTTACTACCCACGATAGATGATCAAATATACGAATATAATTCCTAATGTTAATTAATTTTAGTGAAAATTTTACACTCTTAATTTCAACCAATCAGAACCTTGATTTTTCTTCGGTTACCATAGAAACCTAAAGAATAACCGGAAATTTTTGACGTTTGTGGTAAAATTAATAAATGAAAATTTTCCCGAAACGTCATTTCAAAGACATTTCAAGAATGTCAAAATCATAACGCAGGAATTGGAATGGAGTCAAATTTGTTTGGCAATACAAAAATAAGTAAACAAATTTGTATGTTTGGTAATATGTCTTTATTTTTAAAAGATTAAATTACGGGTATGTTATAATAAACAAGATGAAACATTAGAAAACCAAATTTAAGTGGAACTGGTAGTCTAACAAAAATCTTCCCTTTTTAATGAAGAATAAACAGGACTAGAAACAGGACTTTGTAAATGGAATGTTTGATAAAATATATAAAATATTTGGATACAATTTTATTTAGTTTTAATTTTGATATTTTATTAAATTTACTTGAATAGGTCTGTAGATATTCTTGGACTTTTTTAAATAGCTTTCCATCCGCTGTATTTTCATAACCGACATCTTCAATCAATTGAAGCAGGTAGGTAAGATAACGGTGATACTTTTCAATATCCAAATATTCTTTGCAAAATGTACACAATCCGTATTTTTTAAAGCCAGGAGCCATTTTTGTGATCAGGTTTATCCAATTATCTAGCAGCAAAAATGTATAGAAAATAACGTGTTTGATGTTTGTCACTGAGACAGCCATTACTATTTATGTATTTTATTATTCCATCTTTCCAGTTTTAATGTCTAGTATACTCGAATTTATTCAATATAAGAATATATTATGAAATTTCACCTGGATTAGCAGATTACAGTTAATAAAAAACCAAAATATAAGATGTCTTTAAGTTATTTATCAAAGACTTATACAACTAAAACTGTAAAATATCATTTTATTTCACTTACAAATTTCGCATTTATTGATTACCTAAGTAAACCTTAAAATAAAATGAACAAACAATGAGGTTCCACCAAGTTTAGTTGAATAAGTTAACAAAATATGAAAATATAAAAAGTTTTTAAGTTACTTATCAAAGATTCATATAGGTATCTAAAACTGGAAAATTATATTTTGTTTCACCAACAAATTTCTTATTTTATGGAAAATCTGGCCATATAAAAGTAGATACCTACATGTTTCAAAAATATTAACAAAAAATTATATTCCCCCAAGTTTAGTTGAATGAAGTTAATAAAAAATGAAAATATAAAATGTTTTTTAGTTACTTATCAATGATTCATATAAATAAAGCTGAAAACTTATAATTTATTTCAGCAACAAATTTCTTATTTTGTGGAGAATCTGGCCATATTAAAGTAGATACATGCTTCAAAAATATTAACAAAAAATGATGTTCCATCAAGTTTAGTTGAATGAAGTTAATAAAAAATAAAAATATAAAATGTTTTGTTATTCCATGGCTCATTATGATATTACTTTCAGTAATATTAATATATGTCATTTCTAATAAAAAAAATAATTTTTACGTAGGTTTGTTAATAAATGAGTGTAAAATTTTCTCACCGAATATCCCACGTGCTTCAATTAATAACCGGTCATTTTTTCTCGATCATGAATATTTTTAGAAAATTATCCCTCGCCTTTGGGTCGAGATAATTTTCGAAAATATTCATGACCTCAGAAAAATTTTCGGTAATAATTTAATAACTGTATATTAAGTGAAAAATCTTAATAAATTTTTTGAAAAAATTGTAGGTATTCAATAAAAATCTAGGTTGAGAATAAACCATGACGTTGATCTGGAAAAATATGGCAAACTACAAGCGTTTTTAAAAAGAAAATCCCATATTCTTATTTGCTTCAGGTTTTATTAATTATTGGAATTATGGGCGAATGCTGCTCAACCGAGCTTAAACAGAACTTTTTACAATTGTGTAAAGACCTACATCGATCTTAGTTCCTCGTATGTAAAAATTAATACATTTTTTCTTAATTATCAAAAATCCAAATGTATATACGATACAAAGTATATGAAAAAACTAGTAATAACTAATATTAGTACTAAAAAAAATACAATAAAAAAATATTTTTCTTATTTTCTTTTTTTTATGTTTACTATTGCTTTTTTTGCCTCACATTCCTGCGGAACGTGAAGGGGAAACATATCGCCAAATTGTCATTATAGCAACTGACCAAAACTAGAAAATAAAAAGTAATGGTGCAAAATTTCCGTTTTCTCGTATAGATAGGTAGTTTTTGTTGACGGCATCGTATAATAGTGCTCGACGTCCTATTTCCAATGCCGTCTTGCTCGATTTGCTATGACTTTTCGTTACTGAAATATATGATATTTAATATTATGACATTGGTATTGATATTGAACCTGTCAGCACCGGCTCTTTAAAATCGCACAGCAAAGGTGTGCAATGTGGTGATAATGTTAGTGTGCCGAGCCCTTCGGGCACGGCACTGTTCGAGTTCGTTCATTTAATTTCATACTTTTGACAAAACCATTTGTTAGCTACCTCTAATTGTAAAGCATTTCAATTTGCTATAAAAAATAAATTTAGTTTCTTAACAACACAAGTTCGTTTTTTTCGTACCGAGGATTGTCGCTGTAAGAATCCGAAATTTAAAAAACTTTCGGTACCTACGTAAATAACGAAATATTAAAAAAATAAAAAGACGCGCCTGGAATTGAACCCGGGATCATCGTGAAAACAAGTCGTAACCTATTATATACCACTAGGCCACCGACCACTTTGAAAATAAATTATAATATAGAATATTATTGCCGTAATGGAAATGTGGAGAACCTATTGAAAATACTCATATAAATAATATATTTTTTTCCTTGTTTTTGGTCAGACAGGAAAGAAAAAGGTCCAAAACCAGTATTTCATATTTCATACATTAGATATAGATAGTCTCAAAATTTTATTATAACTATAGAAATTAAAGTTAAAAATATTTTTTACAATTTTCGACCATTTCTATGTTGTTTAGGTGTAGAACAGTATATTGAGAAGAAATAGTATTTGAGATGGCCTAAACGAATATCCAAACCATAAGTAGTGTGTCGGACGCACCCAATTTGATTTATCAACGATCCAACATGACCCTACATTGATTTTTTTAAAATCAAAAAATTGACTTCTTAACTTTTGATCGCGTTCGCAAACCAGTGTTCTGTGGCCCAGAGATGCAGAGACTGCGATATGTTAACAAATTTGCAGATATTTTTAGATAAATTATCAAATATTTAAAGTTGCCAAAGCCTCAAAGTTATACCGGGCATTGTTATCGCAGATCATTGATGGAGGAGTCAGTATAACTGGATTTAAGCGTCATGGGGGCTGGTCTAGATCTATATTGGTAGCTCAAGAATACATTGATCAGTCAATATAATACTATTGCTAAACAGACATACAGAGTGTTCCTTAATGACGTGCTAATATTTTAGAGTGTGATTCCTCAAGTCATTTTATGAAGAAAAGTTCATATAAACATATGTCCTAAACGGCTTGAAGTTTTTGCTACAGGGTGTTGACTTTTTTCTTTTTTTAGGCGTTTTTTTTTAATATCTCCTAATGTATCGGTTGTTCCACCTAAGGAGGTAATCGGCTATATCTCAGAAAGTAATAACACTAGGACTTTGGGAAAAAATATATATCCATAAAAGCGGCCAAGAGAAATTGCTGGAAATTATTTTCAAGTTCAAAAAATGACCGCTAGGAGGCGTAAGAGAACTTTCAAAATAGTTAGTCTCAAAATTTTATTATAACTATAGAAATTGAAGTTAAAAATATTTTTTACAATTTTCGACCATTTCTATGTTGTTTAGGTATAGAACAGTATATTGAGAAGAAATAGTATTTGAGATGGCCTAAACGAATATCCAAACCATAAGTGTGTCGGACGCACCCAATTTGATTTATCAACGATCCAACATGACCCTACATTGATTTTAAAAAAATCAAAAAATTGACTTCCCAACTTTTGATCGCGTTCGCAAACCAGTGTTCTGTGGCCCAGAGACGCAGATACTGCGATATGTTAACAAATTTGCAGATATTTTTAGATAAATTGTCAAATATTTAAAGTTGCCAAAGCCTCAAAGTTATACCGGGCATTGTTATCGCAGATCATTGATGGAGGAGTCAGTAGAACTGGATTTAAGCGTCATGGGGGCTGGTCTAGATCTATATTGGTAGCTCAAGAATACATTGATCAGTCTATATAATACTTCTGCTAAACAGATATACAGGGTGTTCCTTAATGACGTGCTAATATTTTAGGGTGTGATTCCTCAAGTCATTTTATGAAGAAAAGTTCATATAAACATATGTCCTAAACGGCTTGAAGTTTTTGCTACAGGGTGTTGACTTTTTTCTTTTTTTAAGCGTTTTTTTTAATATCTCCTAATGTACCAGGTGTTCCACCTAAGGAGGTAATCGGCTATATCTCAGAAAGTAATAACACTAGCACTTTGGGGAAAAATATATATCCATAAAAGCTGCCAAGAGAAATTGCTGAAAATTATTTTCAAGTTCAAAAAATGACCGCTAGGGGGCGTAAGAGAACTTTCAAAATAAAAATGCCGATTTTCTCTTGATTTTTCTTAATAAAAATATGTTAAAAATATAAGCATTGTATTTTTCATAAAATTATGCAACTTTATGTTAGGAATCGTTTTTTTCTATTTGCAATAATAAAGTGGTGGGAGAAGGTCAAACCTTTTTTCTTTCAAACGCTGATATCTCTGCTTTGGATAAACCGATTTTATTCAACTTGGTCTTGAAAAAAAGCTCTTCTTTTTCTCTACACGTAAATCTATTAACTATACCATATTGATTCTGATGGTGGCCACTAGATGGCGTTTTTCCGTAATTCCTCAATGAATAAGGATTTTCTCAAAAAAATCAAGCCTATAAAGGCTATCAAATAGTGGAATAAAAAATTCAGGTCCGTATTTAAAATAAAAAAGTTGATGATGGTCGCTCGAATCCGAAACGTCGGATTAAAAAACTAACCTCATCAGCTTGTGGAGGAGGAAAAGTTACTATCAGGAACTAAAAACCGCAACGTAATATCTTTTGTTAAACTAGAGAAAAAACCAGTGATTGTTGTTTTAAAAAATGGCCTATTTTTTCATATTAATTATTATTATCCCTAATTTTTCTAGTTTAACAAAAGATATCACGTTGCGGTTTTCAGTTTCTTATAGTAACTTTTCCTCCTCTACAAGCTGATGGGGTTAGTTTTTTAATCCGACGTTTCAGATTCGAGCGACCATCATCAACTTTTTTATTTTAAATACGGACCTGGATTTTTTATTCCACTATTTGATAGCCTTTATAGGCCTAAAATAAAATATGATAAAAAGTCATATCATAACATTTGATTTTTTTGAGAAAATCCTTATTCATTGAGGAATTACGGAAAAACGCCATCTAGTGGCCACACCATGTAAAAGTAGACGTTTTAACGAAAATAAAGACCGCTGCTTTTTTGTTTCCAGCCCAAGGGTATTTTCGGGTGAAAATGAGTTTATTTTGGGTTTAAAATTACAATAAAATGTAAAAATAAAGATTTTGATTCAAAAAAATTACAGCGTATTTGAGACAAACAAAGAATCAGATAAGATTTTACCAAATTTCGTAAAAAAAATTAAATCAAAAACGAAAAACGGGTTTTTCGATTTCTCTCGGAAAATTTTAGGTTAATAATAAGATATCCAATTTAGTTTCATCTGATACTTTTAAGGGTTTACTTTGAAGAACATCCCTTACATGACCCAATTCTCCAAATGGCTTTTCCATTTTGCTGACTGTACTTCGCGACAGGACAGGTGACCTTTACACGAATCGGACAGATAGTGTTCTTAACCTGTCTCCGACTATTTGCCAGCCTCCGTTTTCGCTCGGGCGCAAACCACGTCCTCAACTCATGCTAGCTCCCTTCCTTAAAGTGTAATTTCTGTACCGCCTTTTCAAAAAAGAATGTATATTTTAATAATATTCAATTTTTTAACATATTTCCTTTTAACTGTTTTTAGAAATAAATAAATTTTTATGGCGGAATAATGTAAAAAAAGGTATGCCAAAATGTCAATTAAAACGATGACGTTCAGAAACCAACCACTAGACAACTTCCAACTACCTTAAAATTAAACGACAACTTCTCCACACAATTCTATCTTTGTCTAGCACATTGTATTAGCAAGGACGTATTGCGAGAAACAAATAATTTACGGAAGACGGTGGCTTATGTTTTTATTCACCTCTTTATGTATAAAAAATAAGGAAACAAATCGCTATCAAAATAATTTTTACCGAATTTGTGCCACGTATACAAATAAATTTCCCCCATAACGTCAAACATAATCACAGCGTCTATTACTTACAGTGTTTGGGTAATGGAGGGTATTCTTGTGTATTTAGGTTTTTAAATTCGAAACTAAGCGCATAAGTAAAGATTATGATAATTTTGTGTTTTGGACAGCGATGGGAATGAAATGATGTTTAGGATGGGGGAAGGTTCCACCAACGACGTTTTTATAGTGCTTCCAGAAAATTAACCGCTAACTAAAAGTTGGAACTTGGACCGGAACAAACAAAAATATATACACGTACTATTTCATATTTTAAATCAATGCCATCTTGTATTTTTTTCTCCTAAACCTCTTAAAATTTTACTGCAATTTATTTTATTAATGCAATCATCCTCTATTATTTGTGAGGTAAATAATTTACATTTACAGAATATTAATTTAAATAAGCGTTATGGTGGTTATAGCTTAGTAGAAGATACAATTGTATGGTATTTGTACCTTTTTGCCTACAAATACGGTATTAAAACGTCAGTTTGTTCTTCTGGAGATCATTTTTATATTATATTTTCCATATCTCCGAGTTAACAAAAAAATATTCGTTTGCGGTTTTCACATGAATATTCTTCTTATTTAAGTTAAAAAAAAATATTGTTGCAAAAAAAATTAACAAAATGTTGATTCTGCTCAATATAGTGCCCTCCTATATTTGCCACCGTTGCGACGATTGTGTTTTGTTTAACTTAGTAATATCATATAATTCTATTATTTTTTTGTTTTTTTCTTTCTAATTTTTTTTATTTTTAATGGAATAAAGGAAACCGGTTTTTTAAAAATATTTTTAAAAATAAAAATCAGTGTCTATAGAATCAATTTAATATAATAAAATAATAATATTCAAATAAAAGAAAATATAAATCTTCACGTAGCAGTATTTTATCCAGCTTTTCAGCAAACAAAGAACCCTATTTATAGTTTTGAATATAAATTAGCCAAAAAAAAAACTGTCAGCAAATAATATTGTAGGAAAAATAGTCTAATAACTAAAACTTTTGATGAAAAAACGTCTAAAAAAATCATAAATTATTTTAGATGTAAAAAGATATAAAAATTTACAAAATTGGAAGAGTTTATGTTCTTTGTAAAGATATATTTTTAATGGAAAAAATTACAAAATAGAAAAAATAGTATAAAGTAAATGTTTTATAAAGCTGTTAGAGCACTTCTGCCGTGCAATACAAAAACCTAGTAAGTCGAAAAAGTAAGTTTTGAGAAATTCAATTTTTAGTGAATAAAATACTTAAAAATTGCACAACTTCTGTAATTTTTAATTTATTGTGCTATTTATTTAGCGTATGGCAATACAACAATTTTGGTTGGGATAATTTCCTGGTACAGACTAGGCACTTCAAATTAGTAACTTCTTTTCTATGGAGTAACATGACATACGTGTTATTTAGGTTTGTAATATACATAATATATTATGAATGGGGTGATATGAAATTTTTTATAAATGGACGAAAATGACCATGGGGTACATTAAGGTACGAAATTTAAACTTCCCTTTAATAAACAGACTCAAAAACAAATTTTAATATTATTAGAAACCACTATTAATACAATTAACACAAAAACAAATAGTTTAATTTAGTTTTTTAGGAGCTTAAACTGAACTAGTAACTAACACTAAAAATATAAAATGGTGATAGTAATGTAGGCTACTTATATTTCTATAGTTTTTCCGAGATCTTCAGAGATATCAGAACCAGGCAGTTGACGACAAAACAACTGTTTCACAGGTGGCATTTGAGGTATCAACTTCTTTAGAATTTTTTCTTTTTTTTCTTTGTTTATGCCTCTAGAAGTAGGTTGATTTACGTTCGGAAGATTATGCTTAAAGGTTGGCTTTAGAAATTTTACTTCAATAAAATCAATATTGTTTAGTTCTTGCTTATAAAATAGAGATCTACTACCTTTTTGAAATTGGCAAATTCTTATTTGCAAGTGATGTCCATCTGTATTTTCCTTTATAAGAGGTATTTCAAATGTTAAAGGACCTTCTATTAAATTATAAGAACAAGAACTGAGGGTGCCAATAAGTGGACTATTTGCAGGTTCAAAATATCCTTTGATGCGATTTTCGTCGATAACAATAGACTTATTGTAACGACAACTTTCAAACTCCCATCGTCCAAGAGTTGGATAAACTGCTACCTTTTTAAAAGATTGTTGAAACAGTTCCGTTATTCGATTTATTTTATATTGTTCATATCAGGGAAATGAAAGTAATTTGGCACTCGATTTTCTTTTTCATTGCTAGGACAAAAATCAGGATCATCGTCGGAATCGTCAAAAGGCGACGGAGGAGTCGACCTGCTTGAAAGGGGTGACTTCCTAAAAAAAATTCTTAATATAAGAAGTTTTTCTGAAATTCCATTTTTTTTTAATTAAAATTCAATATCCTCTATTAAGTTAATTTATTAGATTCTATTTAACATGGTAGAAAATAATTTTCGGTCCTAAATAATATTTTACTAAAACAAACTCAAATTTGTAACCAAATTAAAAGCTTCACCGGACTATTTTTTATTTATGTTTAAACTTTAATGAGCAGATCAATAATGTTTGATGTTTAGATATATAAAACATTTAATATTTATTTAATTCACCTATAATTTTTGGACTTGGGTTATAAAATGTAATTTTTTTTGGAGATCGTTTGAAAAAATATTTAATTAAACACAAAATATTGAAAATACACAAATTTACACGTCAAACTTCGCATCATTACAGTGATAATAAAATTGCACCCCAAGTTTTTTTTCATTGTCTTGAACGTAAAATATAAATTAACACAGTTAAAAAAACGTAACTGTCGCTTTAAGTTTTGTATTGTATTCTTTCTTAAATTACATACGTATATATATCCTATGTGTAACATTAATTAAACAGTAATAACAAGGGCGTCCAACAGGGGGGAGGGGGGGGAAGAACACTTGCCCCTCACTAGCCGCCCGCATTATATTTTTTTCATTATTATTTGACAATAATACCTACATAACTCACAAAACTAAAAAAGTCAGATTCCAGATTCAAAATTTTTTAATGTCTCTCATAGATTAAGTTTTGCCCTCCCTGAAAAATGCTCTATGGAAGCCCTTAAACAATAATATATTCACAATATTTTTAAACTTACCGAATGGCTTCTTGAGCTCTTTGCATCATTAAACGACATCTATTTGACGCTACATTCTTTATAATATTTTGCTTTTCCATACTTTTAACAACAATAATATATACCACTCGACGCTAACCCTTGCGTGGTTGAAATATTAATGATTTCGGTATCCAATAGCAAGATTAGCAAGAAGTCAGGCTACCGTAAAAGTGGTAACGTGATATATTCTGCGTTTTCTTATTGGTGATTGGTGGCATATCACAAGGAGGTTTCCGCAAGTGTTATCAGGTCGACTTACACGTTTAGCTATTTTAAAAGAACGGCTTAGTTGGTTATAGTATATCCCCTTAATAGACTAGAAAATATTAATATGGAATTCGTAAGTCAACTTACTTGATTTTACAATTGTAATACTCTAACATTCTTTTCATAGTAAGTGTTGTTAATAAAATTAATAGATCAAACGAACTTACCTTAAGTGAAGTTTGATCCTAATTATATGAAGGCTTCGTCGAAATAAATAAATTAGTGTAGTACCCTGGTTTCCGTGATTATTGGCCACAATTTTTAAAGCAAATCTGAAAACATCTGTTCTCACCACTCTGCACCTGCACCCCCGCATTCTCGGTCATCAGTCCTTTTTAAAGCAATAAAAATGGGTGCAACATGTTATTTTTGGGAATTAATGTCCTTAATTTGGGTGGGATTGGGACTTTATTTATTTCGACGAAGCCTTCATATAATTAGGATCAAACTTCACTTAAGGTAAGTTCGTTTGATCTATTAATTATATTCGGCTTCGTCTCATAAATAAATTAGTGTAGATGTTTAAAGGTTATGTTGCAACATTTTTATTTTATTTATTTATTTTGGTAAGTTTTGCTATAAAGTAAAAGGAAAATTAAATTATAGTACTTTTAGTGTAAATAAGTATATTATTTAAATCGTTTACCTTGAGAAAACCACAAGTATATAATAATAATAATAAAAAATGTATAAAAAATATATACTATATAATATATATGTAACACATTATGCCAAAAGTATCGTCTTACATAACATATTCCTATCAATAATGAGCGTACTTACTAAGAATAATACTATGACTTCTTAACAGAGCTTAAGACAGTTTTAGCAAAGAGTTCATTATCTATTATTGGTCTATGATAAAACTTTGCAAAAGTTTCCGAGTTTTTTGACCATCCTGCTGCCAGTCGAATGACGTCAAGGCTAACTCCTGCGCTAGCCGCTGAAGAAGTTGAGGCGTGTCTAGTACTTTGAGGTTTAAACTGGCTTATATCTAGGCCGCTTGCCTCAAGCATATTCTTTATCCACCTACTAATTGTTTGAGGTGTGGCTTGGTGGTGCGGTTTTTTGTAAGTAATAAAAAGAAGTTTACATGCATTTCGCAATTCTTGAGTTCTGTCTAAGTATTTAAGAAGGGCCCTGGCTACACATACCTGATGATCGTCATCAAAGAATGGTAAGATAAGGAAAGGTTGGGATCTTTTTACAGCAGAGGTTTTAATCCTGCTAACTATTTTAATTTCTATTTTATCGGAACGTATGAAAATATTGTTGATATTTATAAGACTTAAAGTCTGAATTCGTTGTCCAGTAGACAGGGCAAGTAGAACTGCAAGTTTTTTAGTTAGTGTTTCTAGAGAAATGTCATTATTTTTTAAGGATTTTACATAGGTTAGTACGATACTTGGATCCCAAGTGTTTTCGTATCTAGGCGATGGTGGTTTTTTAAAAAATATTCCCCTAAAAAACCTTTTAACGCGAAAATCTGAACCTAATTCAGGGCCGGCTATTTGACCAATAGCAGCCCTGTGGGAATTGAGGGTGCCATATGATGCACCTTTTTTAAACTGGTCAGTCAAAAAACTCAGAACTTTTGGTACTGTCACGTCGAAAGGATCCATTTTTTTGGAAGTACAGAAAAACCACCAGTATTTTAAGCCTACGGTATATTGTTTTAAAGTTGAACCTGTTACGGAGGAAATGCAAATATCTAGAGATTCTTGGGGAACATTTCCTCGCAGAAGTGCTTCCCGGATAACCTCCCTGCTGCCAGGAAAAGGGTTTTCGATAACGGGTGAGGAGTTCCGCTAAAAGAAAGTAACATGTTCGTAGGCTCGAAAATTAACGGTTTTGATATTAATAATGATTTAAACAATGGGTACCATGGCTGAGAAACCCAAAAAGGCACCACGACAATACCCTCTGCCTTATCTTTAATTATTTTTTGCAAAACCCTTAAAACCATAGAAAATGGAGGAAAGGCATAAAAGTAAAATTCAGACCAATTTAGTGTAAAAGCGTCGACCTTGTAAGCCTCTGGGTCTCTCATCCATGAGACAAATCTTGAGCACTTTTTATTTAAACGGCTCGCAAATAAATCAATATTCGGGTTACCTAATTTTTGTTTAATATTATTAAATGCAAAATCAGCAAGACTCCATTCGGTTTCTTTGTGACTTTCCCGAGACGCTTTATCAGCGTAAAAGTTATCAATTGTGTTAATATAGGATGCAAAGATGTAAATATTTTTATTTTGGCACCAGACCCAAATCTTCCGTGCTACTTTATTAAGGTTTTCAAATCGAACACTTCCCATACGATTAATGACAGATATCGCAGTTGTATTATCTACCCTGCAAAGAATATTACAATTGGAAAACTCTTTAGCAAAGCATTTTAATCCAAGATATACTGCTAACAGCTCTAAAACATTAATATGATAATTTTTTTCCTCTTCAGACCAGAAACCAAATGTGGTCTTATTATTATGCGCTACCCCCCACCCACTTTTCGATGCATCAGTGTAAATTTCGGTTCGAAATTTATCAGAACGAATATCGTTAGAACTATTTTTTATTCTGCTTATCCACCAAGAAAAATCAGACGATAGAGTGGGGGACACATACATGTTTGCATCATAGTTATTTTTATAATTTAACAGAGCTAAATATTTTTCTTTCTCAAACAATTTAGTATATAGAACTTTGAAAAATCTCGGATTTTACAATCTTTTAAACTACTAATTTTTTTTTTTATCATTTTAACTATTTTTAAACGTTTTTCATTAGGTAATGATAGCGACATATTTTTTGTATTATACACAAATCCCAAGTATTGGCAAATATGTTTTGGAATTAGAGCACTCTTTTTATAATTTATCAAAAAACCCAGATATTCCAATATTTTTTTAGTTTCTGTTATATTTTGTTCACACTCTCTCTGTGTCCTTCCCAGAAGAAGTATGTCATCTAAATAGGCAACAGATAAGTAACCCTTTTTTCTAAGTATAGCTATAACAGGCTTTAATATCTTTGTAAAGAGTAAGGGAGCGCAGTTTAGACCAAAGGGTAATACATTATATTCAAATAAGGAGCCGTTAAAACTAAATCTTAAGTATTTTCGATTAGATTTTTTGATAGGTACATGATAATAAGCATCTTTGATATCTATGTTGGCCAAAAAACAATTCGGCGTGATTAGACGACAGACCGTCCTGTGGTCTTCAATTTTAAAATGTGACACTTTAATAAACTGATTAAGTGACTTTAAATTTAGTATTAATCGATGGGATTTATCTGGTTTTGGGACAACAAAGATAGAAGAAATAAATTGATTTGTACATGGATCTACCCTTGATACTGCGCCCTCATTTAACAACTGTTCGACTAGCTTGGCTATGACTTGTTTTTCGTTGGGCGAACGAGTACGTTCCGAGGGCACAATATTTTGCCTAGGTTTTGTGAAAAAAGGTATTTCAAAGCCTTTAATATGGGATATAACTTTATCGTTAATGGATACATCTTTCCATTCCTTAACATAGTGTCTTAATCGACCGAATGATTCACTAACCTCTAATAGCGACGACGATGGTTCTCCCCCTGCGGTTGATGGCGAGATTGTTTTCTCGGCTGATATGTCGAATATCGTTGGATATTCGGCTTCCTGCTCTTGTTGTTGGGAACACGGGAGACACGTCCAGCCCGGAATGTTCCCTTCTTTGTCGAGGGTGGACGCCTGAAGTTTCCCTGTTTCGAGGTCGATGGTTGATTCTCAAAACTCTTCTTGTGAATTTTGAGTTGTTCACTAGATTTTTCTAGGTCCTTAGCTGTCTTAATCGTATTATCAAGATCTTTGCCAAAAAGCCACTCCGTGATGGGCGTATCCGTTAAGGTGTCTTTGAGGTCTTTGTTAATATTTAAGGCTATTAATTCTCTCCGAGAAACTGATTCCGAATGATGAACGTCACTGAGGAGACGACCAACATCATTGAGGCACTCAATATATTTCATATTTACCCCCTCTCCCTCTTTAAGCATATCTGTGATTAACCAAGCAACAGCTGATGTTGCGGCTCCTACTTGTCCTTGTAGCTGTGATAGCCGTATATCACGGCGAATTGTGTTTTCCGGTACTGCCTTCTTAACTTCCAAGTTGATTTTTGGGGGATTAAGTTCAGTGCAGTTTTGGGGAGAGCAGTATTTTTTAATTAGTTCTTTTTTGGCTTCTTCTGGTAAACCAGAATGCAAAATTTTTATCCAGCGCGAAGCCAATTCTGGCTGGATTGGATCGGAAAAGGATTTCTCTTCCTTTTCATCTTCCCCTAGGATGGTTAGGATACCTTTTTCAAGGGAAGCTTGTGTTGTTATTTCATGCACGGGTTCCTGAGAATGATTAGCGTCCCTAGCTGAATCACCTGAGAACAAAGCCAAGGAAGTAGTAAGCAGTGCAAATACATTCCACTGGTAAAAATAAGTAAATAGAAACTGGTCTTATCATCCTAGACCTAGATCCAAGACCATCAGCTTTTCCGAACTAGTATTACCACCCTAGGTAAGTTGAATAGTTCCAATAGAACTGGTATTATCACCCTAGACAATAAAAGTTCCAAGACCATAAGTTCCTTGTAGAACTAGTATTACCACCCTAGGTAACAATAGTTCCAAAATAACAGTTTTGCCACCCTAGGCAAAAGGAAAGATAAATATTTAAGTCTTGTATGTAAACTTTTCAGCCACCTTAGGCTAGTATTGTTCCCATGTCCATATTTTTACGTAACTAATCGTACGCAGATACAAAAAAACAAACAAACAACAAAAAAATATTTTTTGCTCGCTTATGCTACTTTCATAAGCAATAAAAATAACATCGCAGAATACGTATACAGAAATGTTATACAATTATTTACCACTATGATCATTCCTACGTACAATCTGAACTTTTTCAGCCTCAGCAGGCTCATTATCTGACTCTAAAGACGCACTAGAATATTCTCCAGATGAAGAAGAGGGCGACTTTCGGCGATATTTTTTATTTTCACTTTCCAGTGAATCCAATCGGCGCTCAATTTTTCTTAAAATTTTGGCAAGTCCATTCTCACTCACACCGACGCGATTATCATCATCTTGACCCGGCAAAGAGCTTATATTACTTCTATGTCTTTTTCTTGAACGGTGCGAATACATTGTTTAGTACAGAGAAAAATCGATAATTCTACCCGAAATCGTAAGACACGGCTGCGGCATGTAGCCAATGCGACACAAAAACTAAGACTGATGACCGAGAATGCGGGGGTGCAGGTGCAGAGTGGTGAGAACAGATGTTTTCAGATTTGCTTTAAAAATTGTGGCCAATAATCACGGAAACCAGGGTACTACACTAATTTATTTATGAGACGAAGCCGAATATAATATAAATACAGCAAGTAGACTTACTTGTTTTTAGTCTGGGAAATTCTAGATACATGGTTTTTAACTTGCAAATTTTAAATTTTTTCTCTAAATCGTTAAGAACCTAAAATTAGTATGTCCAGATACTTTGTAAGTTTTGAAGATAATTTCAAAAAATAAATACATACAGGTAGATCTCATTGCATAGAGTACGATGAGATAGAAAACTAGATTTTATAGTAAGTCGACTTACTAGGTTTTTGAATTGCACAGACTTGTCCCGTTATAAAACTCGACGCGTGCTATAAAATGATGCTTTATAAAACGTATAATTTAATATACTTTTATTAAGAGTGTACCTGACCTGTGTATCTTTTCACGGTATATTTTTCAGGTCGGGCTCTCCTACTATAAGTGGAAAATAACTTCTAAGGATCATTATTGGAACAATTGTCATGGAAGCTGTGTGCTGTACTAACCGGACACTAACAATTTGGGCCTTAAAGATTTAATATTTTGAAAATTTTTAGAAAATACATGGCTTGCATAAAATTACTTGATATTTTTGACGCCAGTAGCATTTTAAAATAATACCTTCATGGAATGATAATAGTTATTTATGTACCAAGGCAGTAAAGTGATTCTTTATCGGACGAGTCTGAAATTATGAGATGAGCGAGCGAAGAGAGCGAGGCGAATAACAGGCGAGTCGATAAAGACACTTTACTGACGTGGTGCATACAAAATTTTATCGCCAACCGTTCAGAATTTATAATATAAAAAATTGAGGTATAACTCATCGCATTTTATTATAACAAAGAAAACAGCAAATATACACGTCAAAAATGACACGTCAGAAAATTTCGGCTGACCACGTGCGTATTCCAAAGCACCCCTCAAAAAATTTGACCTACTATTTATCGAGCTGTAATAGGGAAAGGCGTGACAGTGACAGACGATTTTTTATGACATGTCAGAAAATTTCTGCCGACCTCGTGCGTATTCCAAAGCACCCCTCAAGAAAAAAATTGCGGCAGGTAAAAGTATTTATCTGCCGCATTTGCGGCAGGTATAGTATTTTATTTTACAATAAAATGAAGTGTTCCTTTACTTCCAGAAATCACTCTGATAATGTAAGGCTTTTCTGCCGGTTGACGATAAAATAAATTATAACTAGTTCTCTTCTTAATAGAAGAGGTATAGATTACATTCCATGCGAGCAAAAAGTATTTGCATCAAAGAGGGCATTGTATTTAAGGACGCAATGCTTAGCAGTAGAGCTTAATAGCTATTGGGTGTCAGTAACTACCTGAATTAACAATCAATCAGTTATTCCGTCATCTTTGACAGTCGTTACAAGTAATTTGATTCATCGCTAATTTTTCCAATTTCTTGAACAATTCACACAATGGGCTTTACGGAACAGCACAAAACATTCATTGTTGAAGCGTATTTTCGAAATGAGGTTAGGGTAAATGGTGAGTGGCAATACAATCCGGGTTTGTGCATGGACGATTTTCACGAACATCTTCCTAACGTTGCTTTTATTCTGGGGATTTTTACCATTGCCTGAAAAGAACCGTGGCTGTGTTAAGGGAAACAGGTTCTATACAACACAAAAAGGAGCAAGAAGACCATCTGTAAGAACAGAAAAACTTGTTGCAAACGTTCGTGAAATAATGCAAAATACGCCAACAAATTGTATAAGACGCCTGTCCCAAGAAGTGGAAAGATCTTATGGAACATGCAGGACTATTCTTAAGAAGGAAAAAAAAAGGATTATCCAAGAATGTGGTAACTTCTCCAGAGATGCTGGTCAACACTTTCGAAAATATGAAGAGACGTGTGAATTTATGCTTGGAGCTTGGCGGTGGCCAATTTCACCAATTTATGTAATTGCTTTTCTTTTCTTTTCTGTATATTACTTTATCTGTATATACTTTGTTAATTTTGTAAACATCAAAAATAAATTTGGCTACTTATTTTATTACTCATTAGTTTAACATATCATGTCATAATATGAATTTGACAAAATTTTAACCTAGATTTGGTTAGATATATCGTCCCCATATCATTGTGATCTAAACCAAGCCCCACGTTTTTTAATCAATGGTGCAAACGCATTTCTCCGAAAATAACCATGAATGGGGTTGGCGCTCGTAAAAGCGTGGAATATGGGTGCATTTTCATTCCTGGCCGTCTAGATCTGGATGCGATAGGGGCCACGTGTCACTGCCGCTGCGGCCACTGATACCGACAGGTCACGTGACCACTCGCCGCTACTTAACGCTCCCTACATTTTTGGTTATTTAATTTTTAGACGGAATCGAAATCGTTTTAGTATAGCTTGGAGACAAGAATCATTTCCGCACTTTGCTTATAAAAGGTTGCATTTTACGGCAGTGGAGGGTGGGTTGCAAATAACAAATTAAAAAATTGATACACTAAAAAGTAAATTAAAAAGTCCGGATATACGAAGAATCAAGACCCAAATATCCCGGAAACTTTGACTGTGACATAAATTACATTAACAGAAATTATTTTCTTACGATCAAAGTATCCAAAAAGTGTTTAGGATAGGTTTAATCATGATTTACTAAGAAGCAGCCCATAATGATTATTGTTGTTTTAACTAGTGTTCTATCATGCAAGCAAAAATTATTTGCATCAAAGAGGGCCTTGCATCTAAGGACGTAATGCTTAGCCGTAGAGCTTAATACCTGTTGGGGGTCAGTAACTACCTGAATTAACAATCAATCAGTTATTCCGTCATCTGTGACAGTCGTTACAAGTAATCTGATTCATCGCTAATTTTTCCAATTTCTTGAACAATTCACACAATAGGCTTTACGGAACAGCACAAAGCATTCATGGTTGAAGCGTATTTTCGAAACGGGGTTAGAGTAAATGGTGAGTTGCAATACAATCCGGGTTTGTTCATGGACGATTTTCACGAACATTTTCCTTACGTTGCTTTTATTGCTGGGGATTTTTATCATTGCCTGAAAAGTACCGTGGCTGTGTTTAAGGAAACAGGTTCTATGCAAGACAAAAAAAGGAGCAGGAATACCATCTGTAAGAACAGAAGAACTTGTTGCAAACGTTCGTGAAATAATTCAAAATACTCCAACAAATTGTATAAGACGCCTGTCACAAGAAGTTGAAAGATTTTATGGAACATGCAGTACTATTCTTAAGAAGCAGCTAAATTTATTTCCTTATAAAGTGCAAGTATTGCAAGAAATACAAGCCGCAGATTTTGAAAGACGCAGGAATTACTCTCAATGGTTTACCCAAAATTTATTGGAAAGAAATGATTTATTAGACCTGACATTTTTTTCGAATGAAGCCTGGTTCCACCTCCCCGCACGTGAATTCTCAGAATACACGCATGTGGAATATTGAAAATCCCCATTTTTTTGCAGAGTCGACATTATCCAAGAATGTGGTAACATTTCTGCAGAGATGTTGGTCAACACTTTCGAAAATATGAAGAGACGTGCGAATTTATGCTTGGAGCCAATTTCAGCAATTTATGTAATTATTTTTCTTTTTCTTTCTGTATATTCTTACTTTGTTAATTTTCTAAACAACAAAAATAAATTTGTATTTGTCTACTTATTTTATTACTCATTAGTTTGTCATATCTTGTCATAATATGAATTTGACAAAATTTAAACTTAGATTTGGTTAGATATATCGTCCTTATATCATTGTGATCTAAACCAAGCCCTACGTTTTTTAATCCAAGCCCTCTTTGATGTATAAAATAATTTTTGCTCGCACGGTATATTTTTTGTGTCGGGCTATACAAAGATTTTAAACAACAACTAAAAAGAAAAACCAACCAGAAACTTTGATTGTGACAGAAATGATGTTGGTAGAAATCTGACAAGGTTGGCATAGTTATGGATTGACTTATCAGGTTGATTTGATTGTGAGTAAATCATCTTTGCCAATTTCATCTAAAAGGTAATAAATGATTAGGAAATTAGTTTTTTTTTATTATAACTAAGCAACAAATATTAAAATTTCCAGTTAATAAATTCCCACACACAACCGGATTACCCGAAGATACACCATGTCAAACTATTATTAATAGGGTTTACTCTACTTTATTACACCTGTTTGAATTTTCCACAGATATGAAGTGTATACAGGGTATCAAAAAAGTCTGGAATAGTGCAAATATTTCAAAGATTACTAAATATACAGGTTGTTATTTAAGTATGTGGCCAAACTCCAAAGGGTGCTTCTTTAAGTGATTTTAGGAAAAAAGTTCATATAAACATGGGTCCGAAAATGAATAGTTTTTACGATACAGGGTGTCAAACAAAAAAAATCGGATGTTCGTAAATATCTCAATATACTCTATTATTTGATTTTGTTGAAATTTAACAATTCTGTTTGTAATAACAAGAATTTAGCGTAAATTAAATTAAATTTATTGAGTCCAGTGGCGTCCCGGAAGACAGTCTTACTAATATTTTAGACAAAAAAATTGCGCGCCACTGATTTTTTAAAAAATTATGCACTTTTTTCGAATTAAGCAACTATAAATACAACTATTTTATTTGTTGTGTTTTTTTCATATCTTGCTTTGTTTTCGAGATAAAAAATAAAAACGACTCTATTGCATGTCCCCGACGCAATAAGAGTAAAAAATTTAAACTACTTACCAAACTATTAAGCAATTAAAATTACACAAAAGTCCTCTTTTGAATTTTTTCGCACAGATTAAAACAGTTTTCGCTAAAAGAAATTAACATAAAATAACAACAATAATAATAAGCAACTATTATAAGTTTAATCATATTTTCTGTTAAATACATAATTAAGCATTGCAGTAATAAATTATTACGCGATTTATGCGATTATTTTATGTTAATTTATTTTATCAAAAACAGTTTTAATATGTGCGAAAAAATTCAAAAGAGGACTTTTTTGTAATTTTAATTGCTTAAAAGTTTGGTAAGTAGTTTAAATTTTTTACTCTTATTGTCCTGGAGACATGCAATAAAGTAGTTTTTATTTTTTTTTCTTGAAAACAAAGCAAGATATGAAACGATCGGGAGATAAAATAGATGTATTTGTAGTTGCTTAATTCAAAAAAATACATAAATTTAAAAAAGTCAGTGGCGCGCAATTTTTTTGTTAAAAATATTAGTTGACTATCTTCCGGGACGCCACTGGCCTAATAATTTTAATCTAATTAAGGCTAAATTATTCTATTGTTATTACAAACAGAATTGCCAAATTTCAACAAAATCGAATAAAAGAGTATTGAGATATTTACGAATTTTTTTTTTTAAAGTTTGACAAACTGTATCGTAAAAACTATGCATTTTCAGACCCATATTTATATGAACTTAAAGACATAAAGAAGTAATCCTTGGAGTTTGGCTACATACTTAAATAACACCCTGTATATCTATATACAGGATAAACGGATTCCTAATTTCTTTAGGAAGCGGCCTGGGGCTGAAGTAAAAATTCATTTTTTAGCAACGCCGAGCTTTCGGAAATTATTTTTTTCGTTTTTCAAGGCTACATCAGGGGCGGCTGCTACATAGGAGATGCAAAGCTGCAAAAACTTCAAAATTTTTAAACTAATTGATTACTACTCATACTTCGTAGTAAATAATTAAAAATGCCTTTAAATATAAATAACTAAAATTAAAACATGCAATATCCGGCCGAGAATAATATTATTTAGGCCATCGCTATCAAGCTATAGATATACAAAAATTAATGTAATGTTAAAAAAATTAGAATGGTTAAATGTAAAAAAATTAGTATTATTTTTGATTCTAATATTTATTTTTAAAATTCAAATTGATTTGTTACCGCCACATTTAAAGCAATTGACTGTTCTAAATTGTGATCAACATAATTATTTAACACGAAATAACAATAATTTTTTTCTTAATAATTTTTTAGAAAATATAGCATATAAATCAGTTTTTCATAAGGGTCGTATTGAATTTAATAAAATAAACAAGTCAATTAAAAATCAAAAAAGTTTAAAATCTTTTAAAAAAAAGTTTAAAATCTTTCTTATTAACCCAACAGGACAAATAAAGTTTCAAAAAGTCATTTAATTCAAAAAATAAATTAAAAAATGTGTATAAATTTGTTAAAATGTATTATGTAGCCACGTGCTAAATAAATCTTTTTACAACTACTACTACTACAAGCTCCAGCCGCTCCACAGAGGAGGTACAGTGGCCCAAGTAAAGTTATTAAATCTCTCGCGATGATATTCAAATGCTCTAACCTGGACTGTTGTTATTCGTGCACGGTACTTCTCAACCCAAAGAATATATTAGGTACTTGTCAATTAGCATTAACAGCCGCATTTGTAGCAGTTTGCGTGCGTTGTTATATAGGTAATCGTTGTTGTTGTTGTTGTTGTTGTTTGTTCTTATTGTTAGTCGGCGTTTGTCTTATGTAGACTGTCAAAAAATAGAAATTTGATATAGTACATAATTTAGTGAACGTTAAAAGATTTTTTAAATACACTGTCGAGGAAATACTTAAATAAAAAAATAGGAGTAGGCCATTATTTACCCGATATTAGTATTGAGCCGGTGTTAGCAGAGGAAGATACTACATACGTAACTTAAACATATTTAGGTATTCTCAAAATGACTGGATTTGTGCAATGCGATGCCCCCCAAAAGATTACTGGCTATTTATTTTCGTAATTTAATTATATTGCAGAAGTACTGCAATAGCAGCTAGACGCCCAAAAATGTTTTTTTGAACGTGGCACCCTTTTCTTATGCAGAATACCTATAATATTACCCCATGAGCTGCCGCTGGCTACAATAAAGAAACATCGAATCAAAGATCTATATAGATAAGATATTCAGCTGAAAAAAAATTTCTTTTTTTTTAAACCCTCCTAAAAATACTGTCTTAAAAGATAAGAAACAGGTTTAGAAAACAACTAGGTACCATAAGAAATAATAAAAAACAAAAAGTGGTTTCAAATTCAATTTACTTCCATGCAAAGATCGTCTCTAAACCTTACCCATAAAATAACCATAAATCATGACAAATGCGATTTAAATAAAATACTAATAATAACAAAATTTATACCTACTAGTACCACTGGTAATTCCTACAATTAAATTATACTAAAGCGGATTAATCGAGTAGTCACTATATAGGGAGTTCTTGCAGTTCCTACGTTATTTTCTACTTTAAAATCTAAAGGGGTGCCCGCGAACAAACAGTTGGTCAAACAAATTTCTCTAAGAACATGCTGCATCGTGCCTAAGTCACCTGTCATTTATGACACCCTGTTAAAGTCTGGTCTAGTTTACAGTAAAATGTTGACAGGACTGGGCTAAGTTATTTTAACATCGCATTCAACATATTTTAAGCTTTTGTTTGAAGGTGGTAGACAATGAAGTAATAACAAAAAAATTACCTTATCGGACTTCCATTGTCTTTATTTTGTTACTTAACACAACGCCCAGGATGACGATCTTCCAATGGGTTCATCTTTCTCCGGTGGTGGCTAATCTGTACATGGAATGGTTCGAGTCACACGCTATTAACACTGGCAAGATTAAACCTAAACTTTAGCTTAGATATGTTGATGATACATTTATTACCTGGACAGACAGCAACGAAGAGCTGATACGGTTTTTGAAACATATTAATAGTATAAGAAAATCCATTAAATTTGCCATGCGAACAGAAAAACATTACACTCTACATTTTCTCGATGTTCTCGTCAAACGAAGTGCTGATAACATAAAAACTTCAGTATACAGGAAACCCACTAACACCGGGCAGTATCTTAATCACGGATCGAATTATTCAAACTTCATAAAACAGGGCATAATTCAAACTCTTTATCACAGAGCATCTAACGTTTGCAACAATCCGGAAGACCTAAATATTGAAATTTCAAACATCAAAAAAGATTTAAAACAAAATGGTTACCCTGAAACCTTTTTAACTAATCTCAAAACTTAAAAATCGCGAAGTAAAAACTAATACGGAGACGAAAGAGGAGCAAGCATTTCTTACAATACGTTATGTCAAGGGGATTTCTGAAAAGATTAGAAGGATAACCAAAAACTATAATATCAAAACAGCCCTCAAATCCAGAAATGCGCTTAGAAGCTTTCTTACAAAAGTAAAACCCCCCAGTAATAAAAACACAAAAAATTGTATTTATCAAATCCCTTGCGAGTGTGGTGAATCGTACATTGGAGAAACTAAAAGACCACTTCCCGTACGCATACTCAAAGAGTCGAAACTGTTTCACCTCTTTCAGTATGCTTTACTGAAACTTCGAGCTCACGTATAGCGGAACATGTATGGACCAACCAACATAAAATACAGAGGTCAGAAGCCAAGGTTTTGGACACAGAACAGCACTGGAGAAAACGAAAATTCAAGGAAGCAGCTTTCATGAATCAAAATACACATATATTTAGTAAACCAAGTATAGATATCCCCAATATCTGAAAGCCTCTTCTTGTCCGAAACAAACAGCTCAAACTTCACACTCCAATAAGCGCGTAGGCGGAGTCATCAAGCTTCATTGCACATGGATAGTATTTAAGACAGTAGCCTTAGCATTATAATTTAGGAAGTGTGTGTTCGTCCGTCGTAGCGTTCACAAGTGTTTTCTCTCAATACTTTTAAATCCAGTGTCAAGATCAATTAACATGAAGCAGTACCACAAATCAACAAAAATCAAGTGACAGTAGCCATAAACCAGAAACCCCGAAAACTACCAGTCGTGTAGTTTCTCGGGGAAAACTCCACCAAAATGAGTCCACCGCTCATCGTTAGAAAATCAAAAACCACGACCGATGCCAAATACTACGACATGAAAATCAAGTACAGCGAAATCAAAAAACAATATGCCGAACAAAAACAACAACTCACAGAACTCAAAGAACAAATGGAGATCCTAAAACAACGAAACAATTCACTATCCAATGAAGTTAAAATACTAACACAACACATCAACACAAATACCAAAAAGACCTCATGGGCCGATGAAATCGAAGCAGAAAACCCCATGCAAACAGACGCACAACCTGAACAGCAAGAAGACACCAACTCACAAAAAACAGAGTTTCCACCACTACCAGCACCAAAAAATCAAAATTCGTTCAAAAACCAAAAACCAAAAATCCACAAGAACCCAAACACTGTACCCATAGTCGTACATACAACAGCAAGATGGCCGCAAATACTGCAATCACTAAAAACTGAAAACCTCGAAATCGAAGATATCAAGACCACCTATTCAGGCATCTCCTTCATTCCAAAAGATGCTAATACTCACAGATCAATAACAAACCTATTCAAAAGCAACAACATAGAATACCACACATACCTACTACCTGAAGAAAGATTACTAAACATCATAATAAGGGGGATCGATCTAAATATCCCCATTGAAACAGTTGAAGAAGAACTAAAATCCATGGGATTCCACCCCCGAGAAATCTACCGACTCAAAATAGGAAAATACCACAAAACATGCCCACTAATCAAAGTATTACTTCCAAGAACAGAAAAACACATCTACAACATCACGAATCTACTTTACTTACAAGTACAAGTAGAAACACAAAACCCAAAGCGAGCATTCATAAACCAGTGTCACAGATGCCAACAATACGGACATTCTCAATCCTGCTGCATGGTGGCCCCAAAATGTTTCAAATGCGCAGGAGACCATCACTACAAACAATGCACAAAACCCACAAATACACCACCCAAATGTATCAACTGCCAAGGGGAACACCCAGCCAACTACGCCAGCTGCCCAAAAAACCCCAGAAACAGGAAAGAATCCAAGAAAACAAACGAAGACACCACTTTTGCCGAAGCTACCAAAATCAACATTAGCAACAATGAAAACAACAACCAAACTCAAAACCCAAGCACAGAAACCAACAACAACCTACTTCTGGCATTGCTAGCCCAAGATACAAACCAAATACAAGAAAAACTGAACTTCATAGCAAACCAAATCTCAAATAACCCAGTACTAAAAAAGCTGTTAAACCACCAGAAAAGAAAAAACAAAACGCCTTGAAACCGCCAAGCTCACTATCTTGGTAGCCGCTCAAAACCGTGTAAGAGTGTCTAAATGACACTAGCACAGGAAGCCATGCAACACAGTATTATAATTTAGTTTACACTTGAAAACGGTTAGAGATACTAACTAACCGAAGCCCGACAAGGTAAATTTTTGATATATTCTTAGCTTGTTCGGGGGTTTTAATGGTTGATTGGCATAATGGCTTGCAAAAATACAGCGTTAATATTATTTACAATCGAAACATCGAACTCAACGTGTAATAGATTATGGCGTTATTCATTCCAAATACATTTGTTATTCACTAAACTTACCAATGAAAAACGCTATGAACAACCCTGATAACATACAAGAGTTTCGCCGCCCAAAAAACGTGTTGAACGGTGTTGTATATGTGCGTATGGTTGCTTATTCCAAATCAAGAATTGCCACTTTTGTGGGGATGTAATATGAGGGTAAAACACTCTGTATTAGTATATTGTATTAGTGTTCTAATTAGTTATTATGATTAGCTAGTATAACAATACTGTCGATATAACAAATATGTAATATAAACATTTAGCGTAAGTGGAACAACTATGTATGTGGCGACATGGACTAAGATGGAGAATATAGTTTGATGTTGAATATGAAACACCGTTTTCTTTGAACCCTTTGCTGCAACCTATCTGAACATCAAATTATTACATGGCGATCCTGCCAGCCAAAAAACCATAAGAAGAAAAGCACCGATATGGAGTAAAATGGGTAGTGCCAAGTCTAAAGAGGAAATAGTTATCAACCAGGCCTCGAATGGAGACGCAAGGAGCGAAATATCAAACAAGGGGTTTTCGCTGTCAGAGTACCTTTTACTAACACTTGTAGTAGCCGTTATCCTGTATATCATATATAGTGGGATTCTTCGTTATCGTAAGGAATTACGAAAAACTATTCGAAGAGAAATTAACAGAAGCGAGTTAAGAAAATCAAGGGATGAATTAATGACGGAGGAGGCAGTATAAAATTTTTTTTTTTAGGTTCTTTTTAGGATAATTATAAAGATGGTTATTACACTTATGGGAAAAAAAAAAACTGAAAATGGACATAAGAAACAAGGCGATATGTAAAGAATGGAAAAAATTAAGCAATTTAGTAATTAAAAAGAAAAAATGTACTAAGTAAGTTATAGAATTAAGTAAATTGTATTGAAATAGGGACCTCTTTAACAAGTACTTTGCTCTTAAATAATTAGATTTGCATATATTTCATGGGAGATAACTTAAACATAATTTTAAGTTCTCTAGCAGATGTCAGAACTTATCTAGGAAAATTAAATTACGACAGACGAAAAACATCCATCGTTTCAACTAAAGTTAGGGAAGCAAAAACTATTTACTCTCGACTGAGTGAGGAGGTTTCTGCTATTAATCAAAAAATAAAAGATTCTGAACTCGACGAAGCAGACATTGAATATTCTAAAAATACTATAGACAAAATTAAAAAAAGTATATCAGGAAATTATAAATTTTGATAAACAATTCGCAGAAGGTTTGAGTAGTGATAACCAAGACGCGGAAAGTACAAATCGGGATAACCAGGACGCGAAAATTATACATTCAGATATGTCGGCTTTTGACCTGAAAGTGGCCACGAGCCTCTTGCCTGTAATGGATGACTCGGAAGCTATTACACATAAACTAATCGACGCGGCAGAATTTTATCATTCTATGCTTAACGATGATGGCAAGCCTATTTTAATTAAATTCATTCTGAAAACACGAATTTCAAATAATGCGAAATTGAGATTAAAGGCTAGTTACGAGTCTATGGATTCATTATTAGGAGACATAAAAAAAACATCTTTTAACGAAACAATCCGATACCGCCCTTCAGGCAAAATTGTTTTCCGCCAAGCAAGGCGATAATACTGTTTCTGAGTTTGGTAAAAATCTTGAAGATATCTTAGTAAATCTGACAATTTCTCAAGCAGACGGTGATTCAAGAGCTTTTGATATTTTAAGACCAATAAACGAAAAAATCGCTATAAAAAGGTTTACAGGTGGCCTTAGAAATCATAAACTCAGCACAATCATATCTGCTAGAAATTTTGAATTTTTAAAGGATGCCATTAGAGCGGCGCAGGATGAAGAAATTTCCTCTCAAAGCAGTAATCAACAAATTTTCAATATGTTTAGAGGAAGAGGAAACAACAGAAATTTTTCTGCAGGTTTTAACAGAGCTAGAAACTCTGGAAGACATTTTAATAACAATTTCAATAGAAACGTAACTAATAGAAATAACAATCATGTTTCTAATTATCAACAAAATAATTCTCGCTTAGGTAATGGTAATAGCAATCCGCAAAGTCAGCGTTTTCAGGGGGGACACCGAGGACGTTCGTTTACTCGCGGTTATCGTGGAAATTCGCGGAGACAAATAAATTTTGCTGACCAAGACATTAATGCAGGTCAGGAAACGTTGCCGTATGATGTTTCTAGGGAGCAAACATTTTTTCGTCCCTAAAGTAGAGGGGAATAGTCATAATAATATTTTTACTTACTCCGAAAATTACTCAAATTCAGTTTCTTTTAGAGTAAACAACAAAAGTTTAGGATTCTTAGTAGATACGGGAGCGTCATTGTGTGCGCTTAAGTTAGAGCATTTAGATGCAAGTATACCTTTACATAAGGAAAATCTTGAAATAAATGGCATAGGTGGTAGAGTATGTTCCGTAGGTTATGTATACTTAAATCTCGCTATAGGAAACATACAATTTAGGGAAAAGTTTTATGTATTTGATTCGTTGGAATGTCATACAGATGGTATAATTGGGAGAAATTTTTTAGGGAAGTATAAAGCTAAATTAAACTATGAGGAAAATACTTTAGATCTTTTCAATGAGGGAAAGAATGTTATTTTAGACTTAAATGCTTGTTGTAGTCATATATTAGTGTTACCTGCAAGGTGTGAAAGTATTCAGTACCTTGAGACAGGGTTAAATGAGGAATGTGTTGTTATGCCAAGTGAGTTATGCCAGGGTGTGTTTGTAGCAGGAGTGATTGCACAACCAGTGAATGGGAAAGTTCCGGTTAAAATTTTGAATACACGGGAAAGTGAAGTACGCTTGAGAAATTGCTTACCTAAAACTGAGAAGCTCAGCAATTATGATTGTTGTCAGTTTACTTCTCAAAATATTTCAGTTAATCGAGTAAAACAGTTATTTGACATGCTTAAACTTACCTACTTGAATAAAGAAGAGAAAGATTCAATAGATCAATTATGTGCTAAATTTGCAGACATATTTCATATGCCTGGGGATAAATTATCTGTAACAAATATTTATAAACAGTCAATTCAAGTCAAACCGAACACTCAACCAGTTTATATAAAACCTTATAGACTGCCTCAATCCCAGAGGGAGGAAATAAATAAGCAAATTTCCCAAATGTGCGATAATGATATAATTGAGAGTGCGCAGAGTGAGTGGTCGTCGCCTGTTTTACTGGTACCGAAAAAGAGTGAAACATCAGGAGAGAAACGTAGCAGATTGGTTTTAGATTACAGATTTTTAAACCGTAGTTTAGTAGATATCAAGTGGCCTATTGCAAATGTGGTTGATATTTTGGATTCTCTTGCGGGAGCTCTTTATTTTTCGCATTTAGATCTAAGTCAGGGGTATTATCAAGTGGAACTAGATGAACAAAGTAGAAAATTGACAGCCTTTACAACTGATCGGGGGCAATGGCAAATGAAAAGATTGCCCATGGGGCTAAAACTTAGCCCCAGTGCCTTTTCTAGAATAATGACAGTTGCAATGGCAGGTCTAAACTACGAAAAATGTTTTGTTTACCTTGACGATCTAATAGTATTCGGGAGAAATCTTAAGGAACACAACAAAAACCTTATGGACGTTTTTACTAGACTTCGTAAAGTAAATTTAAAACTAAATCCCTTAAAATGCGAGTTTTTAAGGAAAGAAATTCTTTATTTAGGTCACATTATTAGTGATAAAGGAATATCTCCTGATCCTGAAAAAATTAAAGCTTTAGACGAATATCCCGTTCCAAAAAATTCAGACGAAGTTAAACGTTTCGTGGCTTTTGCAAATTACTACAGAAAGTTTATTCCGAAATTTGCGGAGCTATCTGTACCCCTAAACAAATTGTGCAGAAAGTATGCAAGGTTTGAATGGACGGATGAATGTAACAACTCATTTAAAATCCTAAAGAACGCACTAAGTCAATATCCAGTTTTACAGTATCCTGATTTTGCAGAGAAAAATGAATTTATACTTCAAACTGATGCGTCAAAGTCAGCTATTGGAGCAGTACTCTCAAATAAAAATAATAGACCAGTGGCGTACGCCAGTAGAAGTTTAAATAAAGCGGAAATAAATTACCCTATTATTCACAAAGAACTTTTAGCTATCTACTGGGCTGTAAAGCATTTTCGGCCTTATTTATATGGACGCAGATTTAAAATAGTAACTGACCATAAACCTTTATTATACTTATTTAGCCTTACTGACCCATCCAGCCGGTTAACAAAATTTCGATTAGGCCTTGAGGAATATGATTTTTACGTTGAGTATGTGAAAGGAAGTGAAAATGTCACCGCGGATGCATTATCAAGAATTATCTTGACATCTGAGGAATTGAAAAGCATGAATAATGACATGATTGCTGTTTTGACCAGAGGACAGTGTAAGAGTATGAAAGAGCAAGATTGTGTGTTGGACAAGGATAACCTTAATGTTTGGCCTGATCAACCAGATATTGTGGAAGTTCTTAAACAACCTAAAAATTGCACTGAGTTAGTTTTAACGACATCGTCCAAAATAAAAACATTGTCAAAAGATATAACTGAACACTTGGGGAGTTTTTATTATGTTCCATTGCAACTTAGTTTGTACTTTAGTCAAAATACTCGATCGGCATTGGCGCGAGACGAAATGCTGAGAGATTTGGCCAAAATAACTAAGAAAGCAAATATAAATGAATTATATATTTTAAAAAATGAGAAAAATAAAATGTTTATTAAATGGATAGGTAAGGAAATAAATAGTAATCCTAATTGGGGGGGCCCCCGTATAAATATTGTACAAGGAGCTAGCAAAATAATAGATAATGATGAGAAACGAATTATTTTGAATGATTTTCATTTACTTCCCACAAGTGGACATGCAGGCATAAATAGAATGACAAATAATATAAAAAAGTATTACTTTTGGCCAGGTCTAGATAACGATGTTGCAGACTTTGTAAGAAAATGTGACACTTGTCAAAAACAAAAGCATTGCAATCGTTATACTAGACAGCCCATGGTTATTACGTCGACAGCCAATTATTCTTTTCAAAAAGTATATTTAGATATTGTAGGACCACTACCAACAGATGTAAATGAATTTGCATACATCCTGACTTTACAGTGTGAGTTAACAAAATTTGTGGAAGCATATCCTATAAAAAATAAAGACACCGTATCTGTGGCAAAATCATTTGTGGAAAATTTTATCTTACGATATGGAATTCCACAGGAAATTGCAACGGATAGGGGTTCTGAATTTATTTCTTCCACTATGAGTGAGGTTTGTAAGCTTTTAAAAATAAATCAAATTTATTCCACGGCATACCATCATGAAAGTATTGGTTCTTTGGAAAATTCACATAAGGTATTGGGTGCCTATTTAAGAATTCAATCCGAAAATAATGATGCAGCGTGGAGTACATGGATTCCTTATTGGTGTTTCTCTTATAATACTACAGTCCATACTGAAACTAAATATACTCCTTTTGAACTGGTCTTTGGAAAGAAATGTCAGATTCCTAATAATCTAAATAATATGTTAGAACCCATTTATAACTTTGAGAATTACCCTATTGAGTTAAAGTATCGGTTGCAAAAGGCTCATGAGGATGCAAGAGCTAACTTATTACATTCAAAATTTAAAAGAAAGCAAAGTTATGATGAAAAAATTAAACCCATTCAATACAAAAAAGGCGATTTAGTACTGGTAAAAAATGAAGTGGGAAACAAAATCGCAAGTCCTTGTTTTCTTGGTCCTTATTTAGTTATCGAGGATGAATCTCCAAATGTAAAACTAATGAAAGGTAATAAGGAGATTGTAATCCACAAAAATAGAACTAAGTTATATCATAGTTAAGTAATTTCTAGGTAATAATTTAGTAGTAAGGAATCGGCCGGCCCTACTTTCGTATTCTTCTCTATCTGCTATTTATTCTAGGTCTGACTACTCTAATTTTCTTCCTTTTCTTTCTTCATTTCTTGAATTCTTATTGACTAAGAAAATGTTTGTTATAAGTATAGTTATTATTTCACATGAGTTAATTACTTTCATATTATAATTAGCAGGAATTTCCATTTGAAAACAAAGTGTAAATTCCTTAAATTGCCCGGGGAGGTGTAATATGAGGGTAAAACACTCTGTATTAGTATATTGTATTAGTGTTCTAATTAGTTATTATGATTAGCTAGTATAACAATACTGTCGATATAACAAATATGTAATATAAACATTTAGCGTAAGTGGAACAACTATGTATGTGGCGACATGGACTAAGATGGAGAATATAGTTTGATGTTGAATATGAAACACCGTTTTCTTTGAACCCTTTGCTGCAACCTATCTGAACATCAAATTATTACAGGGATGTACAATTATTTAATTGGTGTAACAGGACTCCACAGTAAGATAGAGTGCTAGACTATAACATAGTGTCTATTTTACTTTCATATCTACCCTCTACACCTATAAACTAGGCAAACCCTTGTTTCTTCCAACGCCTTTAAGGGTCAATTTGGCATAAAATATGAAAATACAATTATTCGAGATCCCAAGGTCATTGCAGACAGTTTTGCCTCATTTTTCCAGAACTCCTATGTTGCTTCCTCCAAAAAAATAAGTGATTCGACTGATTTCTATCCCTCACAGAGTCCCCTAGATGTCTATAAAATAACTGAACAGGTGGTCACTACTGTACTAAAACAACTTAAACCTAAAGCCACTATAGGGCCAGATAAAATCCCTGCATTCTTGCTGAAAGACTGTGCGATTGTACTTGCTCGTCCGCTTGCAATTCTATTTAATTTATCACTTTCAACTTCTACATTCCCAGACCTGTGGAAAATATCGCGCATAACTCCGGTTTTTAAAAAAGGGGACAGCAGTAACATTACCAACTATAGACTAATCAGTATAATAAATAATTTCTCGAAAGTTTTTGAAATTATTTTACACGAATATATATATAATTCAATTAGCATTCACATATCTGCTCAACAGCACGGTTTTATGAAGGGTCGCTCAACCGTCTCAAATCTATTTTGTCTTACTCAGGATCTTGCGGAATCTCTTGATGCGGGTGAACAAACTGACGTCATTTACACTGATTGCTCCAAAGCCTTTGATCGGCTCGATCATGGTATTCTTCTCGATAAATTGGCTACGTTTGGTCTATCACAAAGACTTATTGCATTCTTTGAGTCATATTTGACTAACCGCCTACAATATGTTCAATGCCATGGTCAAAATTCCAGAGAGTTTGCTGCCACCTCAGGTGTCCCCCAGGGGTCACATTTGGGACCCCTACTTTTCATTATATTTCTTAATGACCTTATTTTTATCCTAGATGTCGATCATTTAATTTATGCCGACGATGTCAAGTTATATCTTAGAATTAGAGACGAGAGGGACTGCATGAAATTACAAGATAACTTTGAGAAAATGAATAGGTGGTGTGAGAAAAATAAATTACTATTAAATGTGTCTAAGTGCAGTATTATTACCTTTACTAAAAAAGTGCATCCGATTGTATATGAGTATAGTCTAAATGGGGATATGTTAAAACGGTGTGAGTCTGTGTGTGATCTTGGTGTTGTGCTGGACTCAAAGCTCTCTTTTCGTGATCATTATTCTAAAATTGTTGGAGAAAGTTTAAAATTGCTGGGCTTTATTATAAGAAACGCTGGAGATTTCACGAGTTGGGACACACTTAGGTTGTTATTTAATAGCTTTGTTAGGTCACGCCTTGAGTACTCCTTGGTTATTTGGTGCCCTTTCTATCAAACCCACATTAGTAGTCTGGAAAAAAATCAAAGACGCTTTTTAAAGTACACCAGTTTTAAGCTAGATGGAATCTACCCTGAAATAGGGTTCCCGCATGATCGTCTCTTGGCAAGATTTTCAATGGAAAGCCTCGAAACAGGGCGAACAAAATCTCAAATTATCTTTCTACATAACGTACTTTTCGGAAAAATTGATGCTGGGAATATTTTACAGTCCCTGCACTTTCAGGTGCCAAGGCCAACCTCGCGTAACTACCTGACTTTTACTCTACCAACTCCAAGGACAAATACACTAAAGTTTTCTTCATTACATCAAATATGTGAAAAATATAATAAAATTCATAACCAGTTAGATATACATGCCTGCACTGTGGCCTCCATTAAACGCCTGACTCTGTAATTATTTACATATTATATATCATTGTTTATTTATTCTTACTATATCTATGTTGTTTCTTTTTTATAATGCTTTGTATTATGTTAAAACTTTTTTTTTATATCCCATTCGATAATTGGATATTTGATTCTGTAGAATGTGGTAATATTAAATAAATAAATAAATAAATAAATAAAAGCAATAAGAATAGAGTGTAAAAGTGGCCGGCCTGCATCAACGGCTTTAACTAATAAATGCTTCAACTGATTTTAAATAATGAATGATCCTGAAAACCAATTGCCTGAAAACTGGTATTCATTGAAATTGGTTAATTATAAATATTTTAATATTGATTATATTTTATTATTATTAATTATTTGTATATTGCTAAGATAGTAACTTAGATGTTGTTCATTTTGTTTAAGATATAGTTCCTAGGGTTACATAGAAGAGTGAGCTCTGTGTGTATGCAAATACACCTTTGCTTAAATGTAGTCCTTTTTTTCAACTAACAGTAAGTTCATTCATGTGTTTTCTTTAGATTTATATGTTCATCCTTATAGATGCTGTTTTGTTGAAAAAAATATATATTGTAGTTACGAGCCAAACAAACAACAAGCGGAGCGCCTGCCCATGTTTTACGTTCAATGCTGCATTGCCATAATATATTTTACGTTCGCGGCCGTAGTATAAAGCCCCCAAAATATTGAATTGTAATTAAAATGGAGAAACTATTAATATTAAATTTATAGAGCAAATTTAATGATGATAAATGAAATGTTTGGTATTGGAAATAGGAGAAATAATTAACCTAAACTAGTTTTTTTTGCACAAAAAAAATTTAGTTTCTGAATCCTAACGCGTGAGCTTGCTACGACCCCCTACTGAACTGGGAACTTTTAGGAAGAAACCAGTATCAGCTGGTAATGTCACCTGTAGGTGTCAACTGTCGAAAAGCTTTGTTTTTGGAAGTTAACTCTAAACAAAATAAATTAGTGTTTCACTCTCGTCTGGCATTTTGCTCAAGGCAAGAGTAGTTCGGTCTCATGTGAGTCGAGAGATTTGACTGCGAGAGTTTGGAGAGATAAGAAATGCACAAATCCGTAGAATCTTGAACGGGAAATGATAACAAAGTTCATGATAAGGAAAGCAGGCCGACGTTTTTTAAAAAGCAGAAACTCATCGCAATGGAGAATTAAGAAGACTTGTAAATAATGATCCAGTAGAGGACGAGGAAAGAATGAGGGTATACTATAAGCGGCCAAGAAATCAGCTATTGTATAGTGTTCCTCATGTTAATTTTATGATATAAAAAAGTATTTAATTCCTAACCATAGGCGTCGCCAACCAAATAATTAAAAGGCGTAGGGTATTGTTTTAATTTTTTAAGAAGATAATAAAATAAATAAAGCAACTTTAACATAAAAAAGCATTAAACTCCTAATTATAGGCGTCGTATCTCCAAATAATTAAAATGCATAGGGAATATATTGTTTTAAATTTTTAAAATGATAATACAAAATAAATAAAACAATTTTAATAGGTAACACGTTGTAAACGAACATTATTGATAAAAAATGCAGTAACAATTGAATTGGTGGAATCATCATAATTTTCAGAAGTAGAATCGTTTTCAGTTGGATCACTATTGGTGCTATAGGCGATAAAACAGGGATATTCCATTTCTACAGTAACGTGTGCTTCGCAATTTTTCCATACATCGCTACTCATGTCGTTAATATAATAATACGTTGACATTGAATGTGAATCTTTGTTTCTCAATTCCGGACTTGTTGCGCTCTCGAAGGCCGACTCCACCGAGCATATTGGCACCAATATAATTCACCTTAATCTGTTGTTTAAAATGATCGCTAAAAAGCCATTGCTGATAATAAAATGTACCAAGTAAAAACGTATATGTCCAAAACCACACAGTTATGAACCAAAATTAAATATGTAAATTATAGCAAATATGTTAAACCACCTACTCCACTGTCCTTTTCCTTAAGAAACTATTAATAACTGACATGACAGTGATGATGGCTCAATTATCTTTTAGCAGGTAAATAAGAAATATCGTGATTCGCTGAAAATATTCCGCCTTTCTTGTCTAGAACATATAAATTTCCAATTGCGTTTGTCTTTGTATCATTCGCAGATTGGGAGACAGTGTTCGAGACGTGCATAAATTATGCACGATTGCCAGTTCTACTAAATTTTCGAGTTTGTTAATAATAATATATAAGTATACGAGAAACAATTGTTTGTTAATTAGTTGTTTTTTAAAAACGAAAATCCTTTTTATTTTAGTTTTTATTCTTTTTTTCTAAATAATATTTCTTAAGGACTAAAAAACCTATAATAATATTAATGTTCTTCTTTCTTTCACACTCAAAACTTCTTAATTTAAAGTATATTTGTAAACTAGCTTTCAAAGAGAATTACCGACTAACAATTGAGTACTGATATAAAAAGATCATTTTTAATAAAAAGAACTTAAAGAATTTAAAAAAAAACAGATCTGAAAACCCTGGTTGTGAGGTCCGTCTCTTTGAAGCCTGTTAAACGCTTTTTTATGTCATCAAACTAAGTTTGGATACATTATAATAGCTTAAAGTATATTCGCTGCCGGAATAAAGAAAAAAGAAAGGAGAAGAAAGAAGAAGGGAAAAGGGAACTAGAAAAAATATATATTGCAAGAAGTCATTAAACTAGACTCCACCATACCTAGTTTAGTAGTTAGGAAACAAACAAAAAAACAGAAGGCCTACAAAAAAATTTACCTACCACACAAAAACTTACTACCCACAACACTGCACCATTACACACACCTACACATCAGTAAGTTCTTAGTAGCTTCTTAATACAGCTTCAAATCAGCACTGCAAGTTCTTTTCCTAAAACAGTGGGGTCCCCATAACTGCGAAGCATGCGCACGTGTACCTCATCTGAAGCACAAACACCTACACAAATAGTTCACAGAAAGTCGCTAACAAAACTCACAACTAATACTTCTACAACAGCTTACTACTGCTTCAGATCAGCACTGCAAGTACTCTCCCTGAAATAGTGGGGTTCTCATAGCCGTAAAGCATGTGCTCATGTTATCTCTTCTGAAGCACAAACACGTACACTGCACCAAAAGTCTTACACATACACAAACACCTTTACAGTCAGCTGTAAACAAACAAAATAGTAATAGGACAAAAACGAAACCTAGGTGCACCGGTACCAAGGTCTAGGTGAAGTACAAAGCAAAGCACGCACTAGGCGTACAGAGCAGAAATACTAACCGATTGGTCAGAAGGTTTAAACCGCAGGAACACGGGGAGTTTAGTCGGTGGGTTAAATCCGAAACTACACTGCTTTACAGTCTTTAGAAGATTCTCCTGGAAAAAAAAGGACCGGAAACTAATGAAATTAGAAAAATGAATTTTATAATAATTTTGCCCCTAGGATGTTTTTGATCCGAATTTCAATTAACAGAAACACGTATTTCTTTTCTGTTTGAAAATCAGTCCCCAACGGGGTGAAATGGGGTAAATATAAAAGTTTCCATATGTGAAATATTCTTTATCAGATTTTTTTGAACTTCATGGGGTATAAAAGTGTTTGGAAAATATAATTTTAATCCAAATTTCTTAAAACTCAACTACTCTAAACAGAAGTTATGAAACAAGTATTGAAGAATATTGGTTATGAAAATTTATATAGGAAAAATACTTTTAATATAATAAAACAAGTATTTCTGTTTAAATCTGTAACTAAAGGACTTTTTTGACATTAGGTTTCGTTACTACTCCGTAGTTATCCGTAACGACAAATGCGTTAGAATAAAGTAGCTTAGCAGTACGTTAACTTAATTGCATAAGCAATAACTCTCTAGTCAAAATGTCCAGATTGATAATAAAAAGAATAAAGCGGAAAGTTGTCTATATTGGACCAGTTTTAAGTGTATTCGCTGTGGATTCTAAAAGCAGCGTTATAGCAATGCCAGAATTACTCATAATATAGTCAGATAATAATAATAATAACAATAATAATAATAATAATATATATCTGCTATTCTTACACTTTAACCCATTGTATAGTAGTCATAAATTAACATTAAATTTGAAAAAATCCTCTTTTTTTATGTATAGGAAAGAAACCCAATTTATACAGAAGTGATTTAAAATTAAAAGTCGGGCATTTAAAACAATCAAATAAAATTAAATTTTTGGGGTTGATATTAGATGAAGAAGCTATTAATTGGAGTGAACGTATCAAAAACTAAACATTCAAATATAAAGTTCAATTACAGACGTGACGTACATGATCATTTAACTAGAACTGTTTTCAATATTGATTTACCTTTATTACACACTAGGGCAGCTCAGAACTCCATTTGTTATCAAGGTATGAAATTTTACAACGAACTACCCCAAGAATTGAAATTTTTAAATATAAAACGTTTTCAAATGGTAACTAAGAAAATACTTAAAAAAGGGGAATCTAAATTTTAAACTAAAAAATATTTTAACGTGCACTTATTTTATGATTAATTACTCTTATATCTAAACGATTTATTAGTTATATTATTTTTTTTAAAGAAATAATATTTGAATAATTTTATACATATTTAAATATTTTTATTTGTTTATTGAATATTAACATTTTAAGTATTATTTTGACTTAACTTGTATTTTAATTAGTTATGTTTAACAATTATATTTTTGATGTTGTTATTATTAGAGAATCCCGCATGAACAGTTGTTTTTGGGATTTTATTTGAAATAAATAAATAAGGAAATACTTACAGTATACAGGGTGTTAGTAAATAAGTGCGACAAACTTCAGGGGGTGCTTCTTTAAGTGATTTTAAGAAAAATAGTTCATATAAACATGGGTCCGAAAATGCATAGTTTTTACGATACAGGGTGTCAAACTTTTAAAAAAAAATCGGATGTTCGTAAATATCTCGATATTCTTTTATTCGATTTTGTTGAAATTTGGTAATTTTATTTATAATAACAAGAGGATAATTTAGCCTCAATTAGATTAAAATTTTTAAGTCCAGTGGCGTTCCGGAAGACAGTCCAACTAATATTTTTGACAACAAAACTGCGCGCCACTGGCTTTTTTAAAAATTATGTATTTTTTTCGAATTAAGCAACTACAAATACAAATATGTTATTTTTTGAGTTTTTTCATATCTTGCTTTGTTTTTGAGAAAAAAAATAGAAACCACTTTATTGCATGTCCCCGGGACAATAAGAGTAAAAAATTTAAACTACTTACTATGCTATTAAGCAATTAATTACACGAAAGTCCTCTTTTGAATTTTAATATTTTAAAATCTATGCGAAAAATTCGAAAGAGAACTTTTGTGTAATTTTAATTGGTTAATAGCATAGTAAGTGGTTTAAATTTTTACTGTTATTGTCCCGGGGACATACAATAAAGTGGTTTTTATTTTTTTTTCTCAAATACAAAGCAAGATATGAAAAAAACTCAAAAAATAAAATATTTGTATTTGTAGTTGCTTAATTCGAAAAAAATACATAATTTTTAAAAAAGCCAGTGGCGCGCATTTTTTTTGTCAAAAATATTAGTTGGACTGTCTTCCGGGACGCCACTGGACTTAAAAATTTTAATCTAATTGAGGCTAAATTATCGTCTTGTTATTACAAATAGAATTACCAAATTTCAACAGAATTGAGTACAAGAGTTTCGAGATATTTACGAACATCCGATTTTTTTTTTTAAGTTTGACACCCTGTATCGTAAAAACTATGCATTTTCGGACCCATGTTTATATGAACTTTTCTTCTTAAAATCACTTAAAGAAGCACCCCCTGAAGTTTGTCGCACTTATTCACTAACACCCTGTATATGCGACCTTTTTACTGAAGTACTAGAAAATTATACACCCTTGCAAGTGGTTCGATAAAAAATATCGGTGGCTTAAATTGGGTCAGTGGCTTCCTTTATATATACCTACTTCCTATGTAAGTAAAATTAAATTAAACACATTTTTATTTGGGAAAAACTAAATACAAAACCATTATAATAAGAAAAACTTGTATTTGGGTAAAAAAACTAAAAGCGAAAATAACAAATAATTTCTTTTCTTAATTCTACGTCGGCGCATATTGCATTTGATACATTGGATCATGTCTTTAATGACACATTCATAACGAAATTTGCAGTTTTTATCATTCATCTCGTTTTTATTAAAAGTGCCTGAATCCAATAATATAACCTTACGCTTAAAGATATTTTTTATCTGGTGTCAATATGAGCAACCTTCCCCTAACGTTTATCGCATCAAGAAGTTTGTTGGTTATTGACAATAAGTAGATGCCATTGCAATCCTATTTTTCATGTATAAAAATATCCTTATTCCTTCTACATGATGTGGTAGAAGAAGAAAAAGAAGAAGAGGGAGAACGCTATAACGCGTTAGGTTTTTGGAATGAAATAGTGATCAAACCTGTCCCAATCTGTACACTTGTAAAACCCAAGGATGTTTATATTCGCGGAATTGATTAATAATTTGAAATACGCAAAATATCGAATAATCTCTTCGAATTTAAATAACAATGAAGACTAACTGACTAAATAATCTTAAAATTTTGTTCATTCTATTAAGAAACAAATTTGTGACAAGACGTTCCATATCATATTATTTTAAGAGTATTAATTGATTGTGCAAAATATGGAGTATAAACTAGTGCTCTTGTGTTTGTTCCTTGGTGTGACCGACTATTTGGTAGTGGTATGTATCTACTATTAAATCTGATGGTTATACCTCTCGCGAGACTTTTTTTACTCTTTTTTTGGAAATATATTTTTTATAAAAGTTATTTAAAGCACGCATCCTTCAACGGCATGGGTGTAGTAACTAGGCTTTGATGTAATACCCCAAAAAACAAAATAGCTCCCTCCTCATAAATATTAAACATTATAAAAAAAAATTGTATCTTATTCTGGGTGTCCCATAACTAACGGGCCAAAGAACACCAGGAAATAGTAGACTTGAAAATGAACCATTTATGTTTAAGACTAAACACTAGTGACGCAATCGTCGTTTCGTTCTTTGATCACTATTTCATTGCTTCTTTTTATTAAAAAATCGGCCATTTTTGGATTACTATTACACTTATGGATTTTCTTTATAGATATTTTAGTTTAGTTCAAAAAAAGCGTCACAAATTAATAAAAGCAAAAAAAGAAATATGCGCAAATTTTACAAAATTTCGTTACAACTGTAGGTTATTGTACTCCAAAGATGGATATTTGGGCAACGAAATATTCATTAAACAACCAAACAGGGAATTGAGGGAATTCGTCACTAGTATTTGCTTTTCATTTCTTATGATAAACTATATAAATTTTTCAATAAATGATATGCCACATGTTTTGAAACACTGTTTTATTCAAATGTTTGCTGATAATACTTTATCTTAACATAGTATAAAACAAAGTCGCTGTCCCCGTCTGTCCGTCCCTATTCTTTTATGCTTAAATCTTTAAAACTACGCAACGGATTTTGAAGCGGTTTTTTTTAATTAGATAGAGTGATTCAAGAGGAAGGTTTTTATGTATAATTAGCGACCCGCCCCGGCTTCGCACGGGTGCAATTCCAGAAAGTGGCATGCCGGGTACTAATATATCGGGTTTGTTCGGGTTTGTCTTTATACCAGCGGGTTGCAACGCATGCCGGGTACACGCTAGTTATATAAAAAGGGTAAAAATATTCTTGATTGTATAGAAATTTTAAATTTTGAATTAAAATCTATATCAAACTGGTTAAAGATAAATAAATTAAAATTAAATGTTTCTAAAACAAAATTTATGGTTATTGGAAATAACGTGATTAATACCGATATAAATATTTTTGTTATATTTTGGCAGTCATTTTAGACTCTTAATTAAAATTTGAATTGCATTTCGAAAATCTTGTATCTAAAAGTGGAAAAAAATTAATTATTTAAAAATAATTAGACTAAATTTAAGTTTATTTTCACGAAAAACAATCTATAACACAATAATTTTACCTCATTTTTTATTTTGTTCAACTATTTAATACACAGAAAAGAACGAGGTATTTAATAGACTCCAAGTTTTGCAAAATAAAGCGGTGCGTATAATTTCAAATGTGAAGTAATATACGAAAATAAATTTAATGTTAGAGAAACTTCACTGGTTAAATGTTAAAAATTTGTTATTTCTTTTCATACTGTAGAATAAACAGGCTTAAAGACCTTTTTATTGACCCTTGATAAAGTTTTTATATAAAACGAAACGTTGGGTTAAATACAATAATTGTGTCATTTCATTGCCTGCCCTCATTCCTGCTATACTATTCGAATAGAATAAACGTTACTTAACAAACTTGTGACGTTTAGTCTATTGTTTAGACGTCATAAATATCAAGGTAAATTTGTTCTTTTACTTTTCCGGCCGGCTGAGTTTTTCGGGCCGACCGGGCTTTGCGGGCCGACTGGGCTTTTCGGGCCGGCCGTTCTTTTTTGTTCCAATCTAATAATTTCTTCGGGCCGCGTCAATGTCTTGGTTGCCGGGCCGGGTTGGGTCGAGCCGTAAAATTTCGGCCCGTGCAGGGCTCTATTGGTAAGCCTGTGTTAAGATGGCGGTAAATTTAAATTATGGAATGTCATGTTCATTGAAAGTTCATAGAAACAATCAAGGTTAATAATGCAGCAAGAAACAAAAGGAACGTATATGTATATTGTTTTATTATAAATTTATTCACTTTATTCAGGATAAAATATAAAACAATATACATGTAGACAATATTATATCTACTCGAAATAAGTTTTTTTTAGGAAAGAAAGAAAAAACTAAAAGCCTTCCTTTACAAAATTTAAAAGAATATAGAAATTCTTTAGGGGTCTCTACATGTTTCGAACGTAGAAACGTTCATCATCAGAAGACAGAAAATTTAGATATATAGTGCTGATGGTATTAGCCGAAGAGAAAATGGTAAAAACCATAATGGAGCTTTTATGGCATTAAAAATTTGAAATGTAGAAGTGACAGATATAAAAAAGTTGAGAAGAGTTTAAACATGCAGAGCATGTGACAAAGGAAGTCTAAACAACCAAATGATGAGGAACAAGAAAAAGGCCTTCTAAAGAGAAGGTGTCGAGGATTTTTTAATTATTTATATAAAAATATTTGTAGAATTATTGGTAAGTCTGTAGATAGCGTAATGAACTTCCAATGATCATTACATTCCATATTTTAAATTTACTGCCTTTTTTATACAGGCTTACCGATGTTTTAATAGGATTATTGGTTACAACTTTAAAGATAATTTTAATAAGATAATCGTCGTCCATCATGTACTTAATTCCTTTTGGGATTTTTTAGCAAACATTTTTTGATGCACATGTTAAGTATAGTGGACCATGCAGCTAACCAGACAAATTATGAACGCTGGAATCTTTAATCTCCTTAAAACGTAAACAATGTAGTCTATTTTATGAGAAGTCTATGGAAAAAGCACTAAGATCACACAGAAATACACGCAATATTGCAACCAAAACAACGAAATAACAAGAAATACTAGAAAACCGGCCCGGTCGCCAATCGACTTGACGTCTTCCGCCTTACCCACGCGAACCGTTCATTCGAATGCTCTATGTTTTTCTATGTTTTTTTCCCAGTAACATCTAAATAGTTCCTTTAATTTTTAGAATTCTCATGAATTACCGGACCTCGCCGAGACTACAGCCGAAGCCCTTCCCTTCCATGCAGTAGTACGTTCAAAAATGGTCTGCAATGGTATTCTTATTACGGACCAATACGTGATTACTCCAGCATATTGTGTCTATGGGTGAGTTATTTAAATGATGTTCATCTTTTCAAGTATGTAAACCCATATTTTGTCACCAAAGTTTTTCAAATTGAGATTTACGATTTGCTTTAGTTTTAAGATAATAAAAGACCTACTTTCTTATGCAACGAATTGAATCATTGAAGTAGACAATAAATTATACTAGTATAATTAGGTAAGCTTTAGTAATTATTTTCTCCCAATGAAAGGCTTAAATTAAATAGATATTTGTGTATTAAGAGCGCAAAGTAATACATTGCCGCTCTGAGAGAAAAGTATGACGCGGCTACCTCCATAGACATTTACGTTTAGATACGTTCAGCTTATCTCTTGCGCAAACAAAAGTTAAGTTTTATGGGTGAAAAAATACGTCTGAGCGCATGGCTCGCCGGTCAGCTGCCTTTCCTCGCAGCATCGGGCATGCGCACAAACCTCTTATTATCGGCCTGTCCTTCTTTAGCGACATGCTCATGCTCAAAATACTCGGCCCATTTTTGTTGTTGTGTTTTCTCCGTGAATTCCTTGTTTTTCTCTTTGTTTTGTGGGTGTTTAATATTTACGGATTTCTAGTTCGGTGAATTGGGTTTGTGAATTTTAGTGACACAGATACTCGGATTGGAATATAAACAATGACTAGTTAAAACCGTTGTATGATTTTATTATGCCCAAATAGGGGTAAAATATCGGATATTACGTATTTTCAGTAAGTATGAAGTAACGACGTCTCCTAGCATTTTATTATAATCAATTTAAATACATTTAACTAGGCCTAGGCTGCACAAACAAAGTATAAAAATAAAGAGAAACACACACCACAATAGATTATCCCGATGCATGTTTTGGTATATTTTATTTGCAGCCCTGCAGTCTAATTAGGATGGTACGCCTATTTTTCGAACAATATATTGCGTTAAAAAGTTTTAAAGACACTTTTCTCTATACTTATATTAGGTATATTATAAAAGAAAAAGTAAATACCTAGGTATTTTGGTATTAATCCAAGGGTGAAAGTACTTCACTGGTCAAGTCCTCGGCCAAAAACTTTTTCAAAATCTTGTTGTGCTTGAAAATAATAATAATAATAATTATAATAATAATAATAATAATAATAATAATAATAATAATAATAATAATAATAATAATAATAATAATAATAATAATAATAATAATAATAAGTTTATTTAAAATTTAATAATATAATAAATATGTTTATTTTGAAGAAATAGTCCATGCTCAAAGTGGAGTCGAAAGTATGAAAAGGGAAACAAAAACACAAAGTCTTCCTCCACTAATTTAATGGAAAAAATTCCAAGTATTAAGGGTCTCTACATGTTTCGAACGTAGAAACGTTCATCTTCAGGAGACAGAAAGTTTTAAATCTATGCTGATGGTGTTAGCAAAAGAGAAACTGAAATTTAGAACCTTAATGGATTTAAATAGAAGTGTAGAAGAAACATGAAATATTTGGTAGTGGCGAAACCACAGAGCGATTAAAACATAATAAAGGGTTGTGAAACAACCAAAAAAGTAGGGAAGAAGAAAACCTGTCTAGGTGTCGAATTTTTTTTCCATTAAACTAGTGGAGGAGGACTTTGTGTTTTTCTTTCCCTTTTCAAATATGTTTATGTTGTCTTCGATAAACTTATTTTTCAATCCCCTGAAGCTGAGCTTGTTAGGGGTAAATCTTTTTTTTTTTTCAGTATGTAAAATCATAAAGCATTAAAAATCAAGTTTTTTTTAAAGTAAAAATGTTATTTTATAGTATAAACGCAGCTTTTTTGAAGAAATATGTTACCTATAATAAAATTATTAATTTATAATTTTTAAGTAAAAAATATTACTCATATAAATTATTCAGAAAAATATTAATTAATTTATTAAAGCATTTCTAAAAATATTTTCAAATTGTCTGTTTTTAATATCCATGTTTTTATTTCGACTTTAAATTTTTTAATGAAATCAATTTTTTAATTTTTGTTGGTAAATAATCGTTTAAATAAAAACATAAATATTTGAAATTTTTTTGTCCTATGGACTTATTTATTTTAGGTTTTATGGTTATTTCATTTTTATGACGTGTATTATTATTATGGTTTTTAAATTGTATAAGGTTTTTATTTTTAAATATAGATATTATAAATTTAAAGTTGTCTTATGTTCAACTTTTTTGTTTGAATATAATTCTTTTGAAGTATAAAGATAATCTTTACTGTATATAATTTTTAGAAACCTTTTTTGTAATATTTCTAATTTTTTAACTAAAGTTCTATTTATTCCTCCCCAACCTAAAATTCCGTAATTTAAATGAGTTTTACCTAACGCGTAATATAATATTTCCATATGTCTTACATTTAAAAATTTTTTAATGTTTTTAAAAATCGGTTGTACACTTCTTAATTTTTTAATTAAGTATTCTATGTGAAAATTCCAATTTAATTTACTGTCAATAACAATTCCTAAATATTTTATTTTATTTACTTTAAAAATTTGAATTTCTTCATTTATTTGAATACTATTCATATTTTGTGGTAGGCTATTTAGGTTTAAAGTAAAAGGAATATAATTTGTTTTATTAAAATTAATTGTTAACAAATTGTTATCAAACCAATTTTTTATAATTTTAAAATCTTTTTTAATTTTATTATTTAAGTTTTTCCAATTTGTATCGGTATAAAAAATTGTAGTATCATCTGCAAAACTATGAATTTGTCCATTGCAATTTATATTAAATAAGTCGTTAATATAAAAAATATTAAAAAATAATGTTCCTAAATTGTTCATTGGGGAACACCATACTTAAATACCTTTGGATAGCTTTTTTCTTTATCTATTTGAACATAAGTTGGTCTATTTTTTAGATAATTTTTAATTAATTCTAATTGCTTTCCTCTGAATCCAATATTTTCAAACTTTTTTAACAGTAAATTATGGCTAACTGTATCAAAGGCTTTTGCTAAATCTAGAAAAATACTAATACAAGGTTTTTTATTATCTAGTGCATCATATAATTGTTCTGTCAGATAGCAAATAGCATTTTGTGTTGATTTATTTTTTTGAAACCCAAACTGTTCATTAGAAATAAAATTTATTTTTTCCAAATAATTTGCGATTCTTAATTTTAAAACTTTTCGAATACTTTTACTATCGAAGATATTAATGTTATTGGTCTATAATTACTAGTTTTACTAGAATCTCCATTTTTTAAAATAGGTTTTATTATACCAATTTTGAAAGCTTCTGGATATATACTGGTTTTAAAAATATTATTTATAAGAAATGTTAATGGTCTAGAAATAGAAGTTTTAATAGTTTTTAATATTTCTGTTGTTATTCCGTCGGCAGCAGGAGATTTCTTTAATTTTAAACTATCAATAACATTTTCAACTTCTTTATGAATAGTTTCTTCTAAATAAAATGAATTTATATGGTTTATTTTTTTATTTGAAAATATGTTATTACCTTTATTGATTTTGTTTGCTAGCTTTTCTCCCACTTCAGAAAAATAGTCAATAAAGCTATTAGCTATACTTTTCTTATCAGTAAGTGATTCATTTTCAATTTTGATTTCCTTTATATTTTTATATTTTTGATTTTTATTACATTTTTTTTTAATAGTTTTCCACATATCTTGATTAGAGTTTTTACATTTATCAATTTCACATTTATAAATCTATCTATAATGGACCCATTGAATGTAGACTTTGCGGCGAAGAGGATGAAACCGCCTCCCATATCATGTACAGCTGCGAAGCGCTAAACCGTAAAAGATTTAAAATCTTCGGAAACATTCGACGTGGCGATAACCTCCCGCACGACAATCTTGGAAGAAAACTACTGGACCTCATAGAAGGAACAAATCTTTTCTAACAAGACTGGGGCGCACAATAAGCCAGAATGCTGCAGTGTAAGAAGCTTGGGCCACACGTCGAACCCGACCCCCGCCTTTAACCAACCAACCAACCAACGTTTATAAAAATTGGTTTTTGTTTCTTTAATTAGTTAAGTCAGTTTGATTTTATAGATTTTATATTTATATAATAAAAATCGGTCATTATTTTTTTGTAATTTTTTATAAAGTTCATTTTTTGTTTTAATAGAATTAAGTAAGCCGTTCGTAATCCATTCTTTTCTCTTTTTAATTTTAATTTTTATTTTACTTGTACATTGTTGTACATTATTTTGGATTTCTTTTATTAAATTATTGGATAAGTCATTCGTTTCAGAATAAGAGTAAAAATTTGTCCAATCTATTTTTGTAATTTTTTCTTTTAATTTGTAATGATTAATAAAATTTTTATACATTGGTAAAGGCTCATTATTAGTTTTGTTAATAAGTATTTTTTGTAAAATGGTTGGGTAATGATCCGTTATTTGATATTTAATGATTAATGATTGGAAATTATCTAAATTTTCTTTTGTTTTTACAAAGATATGGTCAATACAAGAGTTATGTTCTTTTATTTCTCTTGTGTTTTTATTTATAAATGATACAAAATTATATTCACTTAATAAGTTTAAATATTCGTTACTGTTTTTAGAGTTTGCGGAAATATCAATATTTATATCACCTACTAGAACTACTGTTTCATTTTGACAAGTATATTTAATATTATCAAAATTTTTTTTTAAATTCATTGTAAATTCGAAAACATCTAGTGGAGGAGGTTTATAGATACTTATAATATTAATTTTTTCTTTTCCGATTGATAGTTTCAAAAAGATTATTTTTATTTTTCCCATAGATATAATATCAAAAAAATAATTATGTTAATTTTTAACATACATTACAATACTGTCACTTTTATTGAAATTTCCATTATTGTAAATTATATCATAATTATATAATTTAAATAAATCGGCATTTAAAATGTTTTACACGTAGCCAAGTTGTTGCCAAATTGTAAAAATCAATATAAGTTATATATCAACTAATATTTGACTTGATGTTAGGTACGCGATAACACCGAAGATTGGTTATTTGTTTGTTTTTTATATTCGATTTTGTAAGACAAGTTTAATTAACTTGTTCTCTTCCTTTTCGAACTAAAAACACGACGAGTCATTTTTAAACAAATTTAAGAAACAAAACCTTAAAAACAATTTTCTATCCTCAAAATCTGATACGTTTGCAACTACTAAAAATGCCAGAAAGCACTACCTTTTTTCCCAAGTTGATCAACAATTGGGAAGAAATTCCAATTTTTGGGCAAGAATTGGGGGCAAATTTTAGCTGTTTACACGTAAAAAATAAATTGAAGGTCAACTTTTACAATTTCTTGATTAAGAACTTAAATTTTAAAGCCCGGACCTGTCTACTTTCCCAATCGTCAAATGATCATGTTGCAGTGCGCATCTCTAATCGTGTGTAGCTTTATTTACATGCGCGAGGCCATAAATTTGCCGCTTTCGTGATTATTGTTTGCTTCAGTGTTGCCAATCGGCGGACTTTAGTCCGATTTTCGGACTTTTTTTAAGGCTATGGACTTTTGTCGGACTATGAAACTATTTCGTACTTCTTGATACCTGACGAAAATATGCTAAATGCCCAAATTTGGAAATAAAATCGGCAGGTAACTTATTGTTTATTTACATAAGCCATATTTGAGCGAACTGGCGTCTTCAAGTTAAATTTGTAAGCGTCTTTAAGCGTGACGTCATCAAATTTTTGATTCGCACAAACACACCGCTTACTGCTGACATGTCACAATGTCACTCAGTTTTGAATTTTTTCCTTTTTTAACCTTAAAAAATATTTTTATAATTTTTCGTACAGTTTTACGATTTGATGTTGGTGTAAACGTGTTTAAAATGGAAAATATATCTGCAGCAGAACTGCAAAACTATTCTCCTTAGTAGGAAAAGACGAGTTTTCTGTATTCGCGTGTTTATTTATTTTTAAACGGTTTCCTATGGTTCTCAATTTGTTAATTTCATTTATGGCAAGGGAACAACATATTCGATCCATTTATGAGGATGATTAGATATACAGGTGTTTAAACCAAATACTTTTTTAAATTGACTGTGACCATACCCGACATTTCCTCGGACGTTGTAACAGTTTAAAAATATATAAAACGAAAACGTAGACTGCTGGTACCGCCAATATATATGCCAATTGTCACCTAACCCTAAAAACCCAACAAACATCAACATAATTTCGTTATTTACCCCCCACCACACGCTTATTATCTTTCTGGCGGTCTCCAGACACCGCCAAGTATCGCTTAAAGCATCTTTAAGCGTGACGTCATCACTTATTCGCTCAAATGACCCCGCGAAGCGACTTATCGCGTCTTACTCGCACAAATATGGCTCAAGTGCTGGGTTGTCTTATTACTTATTACATTAACTTTTTTATTATTGTTTTTTTTTGTTATTAAAAAGTAAATGTTTATAGAGTGATAATTCTTTTTCATTATATAATATACCCCAACAGTAAAAAATAAATATCACTTATGGCGAATGCGCCAGACGAATCATTTTTATTTCGACGCGGACTAAATCGGACTTTTTGTGCCACTGGGCGGACCTTTTCACCTAATGTCATTGGCAACACTGGTTTGCTTATCCAGTGCTGGATTTACCATTGGGCTGAGTAGGCTGGAGCCTAGGGCGGCAGATTTTAGGGGGGCGGCAAATTTGGCCCAAAATTTTTTTTTATCTTACAGAAATAAATGGTACAATCTTTATTCATGGTCGACGGGTAGTATTTTTTTAAATAAACTTTATTGTTGGCCGTGTCTGTTAATGGGGATAAAAAAAGGTAGTTGGAACTTTACTGGCTTTGCAGAAAGAAATTTCATTTTCAATCAAATAAATAGGTAATCATAAATTTTTAAAATATTTACTAAAAATTATTGACCAAATTTGGGCGTGATCTTAAAATTTTTTCGCCTGCGGCGCATTTTGCCTGCAGCAGGCTTTTTCTTTCCCGAACACTTCACCTGTTTCACAACTCACGAGCCGTCACTGGTATAGGGGCGGCAAAAATTGAAAAGCCTACTAGCGGCAAATTTGTAAATCCGCCACTGTGCTTATCTAAAGGTAAATGTCTATGGCTACCCCGCGAGTTCGTTTCTAAAAAAACAGTATTCAATACTAATATATTACCACACTTTCTTTATTGTTCTTCTATTCTATTTGATGCAAGTGAAGAAAATAAATATTTGGTAAATTATACATTTGACAAAATACGGCATGAGGTCTGAGGATTTGGCAGACAACTCAATTTCGCCTGCCCTCCCTATCAACTGATTTGCCAGCATTTGGTTTAAAAATTAACGCATCTCTAAGACAAAATAAACAACCTTATTCTGTTGAAACCAGATATTCCTTCGGTCTAGATGAAAAAAATTTAATTGTGGAATAATCTGTTCACGTAAAAACTACAAGTAAAGTTCGCTCGTAAGGTTTCCAGCAATAAACAAATGTCCAGTAAAGTTATGGCCTATTATAATACACGCCTAAACATTTAATTTTTCTGGTCTTTGTGTGTGTACTTAGATTATCCACCGGGAATTAACAGCAGACCAATATCTACAGAACTACAGTTGTGCCATTGACATAAAAGTACCTTCATCAGAAAAGAAAATGTTATTGGTAAAAGAAGGATTAGCATAAATCACATGCTTCATGTAGTTTTTGCACCATACTAAACCATTGTTAAAATCTCAATTATTTCTCTTTCAGTTTCGCTACAATCATTGTTAATGAAATCAAAATTTACGTAGAGATTGAAAAAAGGGGTGTAGCCTATATTGAGTGAGGTACCTACAACTGTCTACCAAATGGTTCAGGAAGAACGCTTACCCCTATAACATTTTTATTGTTTAAATTATAGAAATAAAATTTGGTGGGATTATATGTGATATTATTTAAAATTTCATGGCATGACGGATGCCATTTTGTCACTTTTGGTTTAACCGGAAATGACCTCAACTTTAGATTTTTAAATGGAACACCCTGTATATTTTTGACTAAATCGATTCAGAACACTATTCCAAATTCAACGTCACCCCATGCATCACTTTTACATTTTACATAATTTTTCTTTTATTTTTTATCTAGATTGCTGTGAACTCTCTAAAATAGTTACTTGCAAGCCAAAATTTTGAGAAAAATGCAATTATCAAGTCAGACAAAATAATGTGTTTTATATTTCTGCAAACGTTTTGAAAAGGCTTTTTCCCGGAATTTTTTTTTTCAAATGGATTCATATTGCCTCACTCGGATAAAAATATACAGCACTTTTTTCCCAACAAATTAATATCACACTACGCTATGACAAAAATATAATAAGAAACCAAACGTTTTTGCATTTATCTACACAGTAAAAAACGCATGTAAATTTGTTTAATTTTCCTACTAAACACATTACCCACTAACTAATTTTTACTTGGTCTAGACTGTAATTTATAGGATACATATATTACCAAGTAATTATCCCTCAATAAGGGAATTTTACACTTTAATACAAGAAATTACAGGGTGCTATTTAATTTCTTGTAAATTTAAATAAAATCGTGTAAAAAATGTAAAATAATGTTAAAAAGCATAACCGGTTATGTATTTCGCCCCGTTCGCTTCGAACGCGTGCTTAAGCTTGTATTTATTATACATCAGAACGCGGAAGAGTTCACGCGGAATTGACTGACAGAATGTTGTGTGTGTTACAGTTTATTGTTTAAAGGTAAGTAATAATGTTTAAATGTGATTTTTGTAGTAGCTGTTTCTTAAATATTTGAAAATATTGTTTACATCAACATTTTCATCGCAAGAATTGTAAAAATTTTCGATGTGTCTACGATAATTATTGCAAAATGGTATTTTTAAAATATAGTGGATTTTTTTGTCACATTCAACGTCAACACACTTTATTGGAAGATAATTTAGAGCAATATGGTAGTGTGTCTGAAGATGTTTTATTTGTGTGCAGATTGGAAGAATGTACTTTTAAAACCACATTAGTAAAGGATTATAAAAAGCATTTTTATATGCATTTAGGTGAGGGAAAAACATTTTTGTGTCTTTTTAAATGTAAAAGCAAAACAGTTTTTAGTAAAAAAAATACATTAAGGGTGCATTTTTGTAGAGTACATTCAAAAAGTACAATAATAGGCCAGCATGGTGTTGGCATTGGTAAGGACGAAACAAGTAATTGTTTACAAAACATGGACACACATTTAAATAAAAATATTGCACTATCCTTAAATGAAGAAAATATAATAGAAAATAGATCGATATCATTGAATTTGTTTGCTAACCTTTATTTGATGCTAGAGACTAAGTAAATGCTAAGTAAATGCTCTATTCAATTTTTAATTTCAGCCATTTGTGATATTGGTAAAGTAAACTCACAGTACATACATAATATTCCTACTATCGAAGATATAAGAAATGAATGGTCAGTTTTATTAAAAAAAGACGTACTATGGTGGCATTTCAGCAAAATAACCGGCTGCGACGTAAATAACATTTATAGCGAACTTAATAATAAAGCAGAACACATACTGGACTTTGCAAGAAATAATAAACAACCTGTACCAAACAACGAACTTGCTGACAACCTGGTAGCAGCTTTGCAAATAGTATCTGATTACTTCAAAGAAGATCTGTCCTTCATTTGTAATATTTTTGTAAGTACAACATTATGATCTCTTAGGTGGTTATTCTATATTTTTTTTTATTTTCGAAAAACAAAGATTTTCAGGATACATAATTTTTGTCACAAACCCAATTAATTATACATGTGTTCTTTTTTAATTTCAGGAAATAGAAGGCAGTGACTTGGTTCCCAAAACGAATAGCCCCTCCATACTTAAATATGGTAAGTGCCATTTTTAATATACTTACTGATTATAGAATAAAAAATAGCAAAATTAACCAACATATTTTCGTACAAAGAGAAGGGATAGGAAGATGCCTAAACTTGGAGTATGTTGTCTCAATTTTATACCTATGTAGAGCTAACAAAAAGCTTGTAACATCTGAAACATATTTTTATTGTTAATAATAATAATAATAATAATAATAATAGTATTATTAATAGTAATAATAATAATAATAATAATAATAATAATAATAATAATAATAATAATAATAATAATAATAATAATAATAATAATAATAATAATAATAATAATAATAATAATAATAATAATAATAATAATAATAATAATAATATTAATAATAATTTTCGTTTTATGATTTTAATTTGCCCTTTAGGTTAAAGTTGACTTTTGGCGAAATTTATTTCCTTTATGCAAATTTTATTAAAAATAATACAATAATAATTATTATTGTACGGGTACGAAGCTTCCACTACTTATGTATTTTACACTTGGCCGATAGCCGCAAATTCTCTCTGCTTTTAATTAAAAATAACATTACTGAAAAAATCAATACTATAAGAGTTTTCCACATTTTTTAGGGTCCAGCGAAAATTTCCAATATAGAATTTTAATGGAACAAAAAGACATTGCAGACGGGGGGAGTGTTCCACATTTGTTGAGGCGTTTGTAACAGTTTTTTCATTATATTTTGTATTTAATTTACGATATCCTGTAGAGGTTAGTTCTACGTTAGAACTAATACAGCGATATTTTTTTGGTATTCATCCAGAGACTGGTACAAGGTCAAAGAAAAAAAATACGAAAAATAAAGTTATTAATTTAATTAATAAGATATGTAAATAACCTTTGTTAAAAGTAAGTTTGTTGCGAGAAAAATAAATTGGCGCCTTTATTTTTCCCGCATACTGACATACTATAGTTATTTATGCAACAAGGGTGTAAAGTAGCATTTTTTTTACGAATGGGAAATTTTTCGCACGAGCTGCAGGCGAGTGCGCAAATCACATAAGTAAAAAAAAGGCACTTTACGCACGAATTGCATACACAATTTTTTCTACTACCGGACGTTATACAGGGTCGCTGTTATGTATTGAAATGGTCAATTATTTCTTAAAGGACGAAAGTTATCTAAAAAATATTAAGAACAAAAGTTATAGGAACAATATCAATAATAAAATTTCATATATGTACTTACAAATACGGATTTATATTCAATTTAATTGTGGACTATATGAATATTAAATGTACAGCTATTAGAATTATTAAAAGTTAATCCTTGGCTCTTAAGTCTAGAATTTACTTGTGAATCTTCACAATCCACACGTCTGCTGTTACAAGCCACATTAGAACTAGATATAAATGGTGTATCAATTAGCTTATTTATATTGGTTGAAACTTCAGAAGACAAATTTGATGTAATATTACTTATTTCGATTTCAGGAATATTGTCAAACGTACTAGTGGAATTAGAAGAGGAAGCATCATTTGTTAATATTTTATTCGATATGTCAATTTTTTTGCTTAGTGTACTGTCAATGCGCAGATGATTTCCATCCCCCATGCTTCTTTACTGTTATAAGGTCTCCTCCAGAACATAGTGGCAGATGACCTTCGAAAAGAGTGACCAATATAACATGTTGGATTTGGCAATTTCAGATATTCAGCTATTACAAAAGGCATCTTACTAAATGTGTTTATGGCCACAGGTTGTTTCGAACATTTATTTTGGGCATATTTTAAAAATAATCTGGATAATTCAATATTAGGAGGTCTTAATGTCATATATTTTATAATGTACGATAAATAATTTATGGAATTATTTGGGTTTAGAACTGTAAAAATTCTTTCCATACCATTTTTTGAATCAGGAATTCTTATAATAAGGACTGTTTCCTTGTTCTCAACATCATTTATTGTCATTTTCATCAGTTCTTCTCTGCGACAAGCCCCAGAAATGCCAATAATAAATGCAACCTAAAATAATAAATCGTGTCGATATAAAATCTATAATAACTATTAAATACAAACATTTTATAGAGAATCTAAAAGTATTAAGAACTAAGGTAAAACGTCTATAATTTTGATATGATATTTTACCTTACCAATAGAATTAAATTGATGTAAAGTTACCTTTATCATTAAAAACTTCGAATCCGGAGCCTCCAAAATAAACTTGATGAAATGACTTTTTTCAAATATTCCTGATTTCTTTGCTTTGTAGCCTTTCCTTCTCTGTTTAAGAAAGGCAATTAACTTGTGGTAGTTTGAAATATCTACTGAATTTTTAATTTTCAAGGTAGCCTTTAGCATGGAAAATATTGACCACACTGTCGATGATTTATAGCTTTTTAATTCATCTGAAAAATAAGCTAGCAGAACATTTTCTGAGTACCTTGTCACTTTATTTTTCTTGCACCAACTCATAAACAATGTATATTTTTGCTCGTAAATTAACCGAGACTTGTTGGGAAGCAAATTCAAAGTAGCTTCCTGTGCAGAATCTGCAATATTCGGCGGAGTGTTCTCAAAATCCGATAATGTTGAGATTTAAAAATCTGAAATGAAATTAAACGAAATCATAACAATATAACACATTTGATATCACAACTCAAAACTTACCGTATTAAAATCTTCACTAATTCCTAAAATCATTAAAACACCTGGCATAAATGACAAATTGTCAAACAGAAATCGCCATTTGTCCATGGCCAACCAGACCAATTTTAAGTAAAAATGCAGGTATCCATATCAATGTAATCATTCATATTTTTTACTTTTTTTAACTAGTGCGTAAAGTAATTTACTTTACGCACTAGTTAAAAAAAGTTAAATTTTAGACACCTTCCATAGTGTGTAAAGTTAGTGTTTTACGCACGGTAGTAGAAAAAAAACTTTTTATTTAGTTTTTATTTTTCCTGATCGTGGTATTTATTATTGGATATTTATGTAGTTTATTAATGTACAATATATATACTGTTTTTATATAAAATTGTTTAATTGCTGATTTCCTTTATACCTATACACTATCCAAATTTTGATCCTTGTTAGATACCCACAGTTATTAGGTAAAACTAAAAAAAGTTGCTTGTATATTCATTTTGCAAAAAACACTATAATAAAATCATATAACTATTCAGACTTATACTAAGCAAATTTGAAAACAATCCAAATTCTACGTAAATTGGATTATAGTGATAAACTGATGAGAAATTATAGGGCACCGGCTACAGGTTTCTAAAAGTAAGTTTTATCACCAGCTTTATATTTTAGATAAATTTCTTTATTACATAGAAGTAATATCTTATCTACAGTGTAAAAAATCATGGTGAAATTTCATAAGTATACTGTATTTTTTACGCTATATATTTAGGAATTTTTTTTTTCACTACATAGAAGTAAAATTTAACTTATATGTAGTGAAAACAAAATAATTTCTAAATATGTAGGTAGCGTAAAACATACACTATAATATTATGAAATTTTACCATGATTTTTTACAGTGTATACTGCAATCAAGGATTGGTACTTTTACATGACTGAACACGTACGATTTATGTAGTATAAAGTAATAATTACACAGATATGCATGCTAATTTACATGGTTTTATAAGTAAATTATTTTAACGTCCATAGCGGTTCAAGTATTTTTACATTAAAGGGTAATTAAATATTACATGGAAGATAAGTGAATAGTTACATGGTCGTATAAGTTCAAAGTTTACCTGTGTTTCCTGGTAGTTTTTTACTTGGAGATCCATGGCCTTTTATTGCCAATGAAGGTTATGGTAAATTTACATAAAAAATTGTTACTGTGTAGGTAGGTACCCATGGCGCTATAATGCTAACAAACAAATAAACAGAATTGTCCGATCCAAAATGGCTGTTCTTTAAATTTACGTCCCTGTTTAGTAGTTAGTTCGCTGTTTCCCGGTCGCGGTGCAGTGATCGTCAAGTGTTTGACTTTTTACAGGTTTTGATAGACGTCAGCGGTATTTTTATCCAATAATTAATAAAATAAGCTTTATTAGATATAATATATACATATCTCCGCCTGTAGAGGGTTTTAGTTAACTAAATTCAATAAAACAGTTGATTATCCCATAAGAACCCATGAATTTTACAGATTTAAAGGAATACATGCGCCCCTGACGGCTATTTTTAAAGCTGCTTTACCGATCCAAAACTTTGCCCGAAACCAATGTATTGCGATCGGTCTCCTAACCTAAAGCCCTCCATAGCCAATACCTACCAAAAACAGAGTGAATATTAAATTGTCGAGAAAACGTTACAAACAATCGCTTTTGTCGAGAACTTGAGCTTTTCAAATTAGTGATAAAATACAGGGTGCTACATTTAAAAAAAATATACTTATTGTCACCTTTTTAAACAAGACCGTATCTTATTTATTTAAAAGCCCATTACCACAGCTGCTTTGGCGAGAAATGTAATAACATTTGGATTATAGGATTTTTTAGATAAATAAGTCAAACAAATAACAAAATAACATAAACGAGGCCTTAATTTATTAAAAAAATAAATAAAACTAATAAAGTTGGCGAAAAAGGCTATTTCTGTACGATTTTAACATTTTAATAAAAAGAAATATAAAGATTTTGGTAAAAGCCTAAATAGAATTACACACCCAATATTTTTGAGTTAATTTTTAAAAGGCAACAGGAAACGACCTGCGGTTTATGCAGTAATCTTTACTAACTAGTTAGCTATCAAATAGAGGCAAAATTGTCCAACGATTGTATTTTGAGTTTTTAAGAAATCGAAGCTATAAGTATATTTTTTTAGCCGCACGAATTAATTTTTTTAATATTTATTTAAACATTCAATCAGGATACAACGTTCTCTAAAACCATTATTTTACACCAGTCAGACTGGAAAATGTTAGGAAAAAATTGATATCCAAAATTTTATTTCTGGAAACTGTTTATGGGGTAAGTATAAACGTAATAAACCAAAAATAGACAACTGGATCGGTCATCCCTCCCCGTGGGGGGTCGAAAGGGGGTGAAAAATGGTGTTTCGTGGTTTATGGTAAAAGGAGACGTCATAGAAAAAAATGTTTCATACAAAACTTGTAGATCATGTAAAAATCTACTACTTTTGTGAAAAGCACTTTTTCACATAACCTCAAATTTATTTAGATAAGTGCGAAAAACCGGTTTTTGTGTTTTTTAATTTTCATTTGAAAACGTGTCAACTAATATTTATGAAATTTTAGGTAGAAATAGCTTTCCTTATGACAAATAAGGAAAAAAATTTTTTGTTTTTATTTCATGGGCTGTTTTGAAGATATTTGCTTTTTTTTTTTTGTATTTTTTTCAAATAAAATTTGTCCTTCGAAAAATCAATTTAAAAACTTTTGGTTGTGCTCATTTTTTTCGTTTTTAGTTGCACTTTAACATGAAAAAAAAAAAATAGGTCAGGGCGCAAAAACATCCTTTAAAATGCACAAGAAGCCAAAAGTGAGTTTTACGAAAACGAATATTTCAGTATAAGTTCATAATTCGTTTAAAATTACGAACATTTTTTAAAAATCAAGTACTTATTTGTATTCTATGGGAAAAAATACTAAAAAAATTATTAAGAAATTTAGGTTAATTAAAATTTAAATTAGCAAGAATTTTAAAATACGAATTTTGGTAATTGATCGAGAAAAGTATAATTGCGTAAGCGAGTCACAAAAAAAATAATTTTAGGTAATTTTGAAGTACTCTGGTTCTTTTTAACTAATAAAAATAAACTTAAACTAGATTCAAATAACAAGTATATATTTTAACGAAATATAAATTATTAATTCAAAAAATTTCTTCATGTTAACATAAAGCATGGTAATGATGGTAACATTGAAAAAAAGTGGTATACAAAACCTGTTTGGTCTAGTAGATACTTAACCTATAACTCACGAAAAACTCAAGAATTGCAAAATTATTACATTATTATATTTTAAATAAATATTTAATATAAGTACTAAACCAATCTACGTTTTTTTGGTACACTTACATCATTTAAATTATATGATTCTGATTTAGAATTTATTTTTTCCGCTGAAACGTTTTCTTTAACTTTATTGCCGTCTTCATCCTCACTACTAATGTGAAAAATATCTTCAAATATTTGTTTTTCAGCATTTAAGCAAAGGGTTGGTTCTTCGTTTGCAGCTAAAATATCTACTACATCAATAAAGCCATCCAAATTTTTTCGCTCTACAAAATTAGTACAATTACCAGCACTCTGACATTTTGCACATAAGTCAGTGCATTGCAGACCATGCTTTCGGCATCCGCACTTAGTACCACAGCCTTTTTCACAGCTACAAGTAATGTGTCCCGAATAACTGGATCGTCTGTGAAATGAGGTAACAGCACGTCTTTCTTATTAGTTGTTATTTTATTCCAGCCCCATTTAGTAGCAAGTAAAGTATTGTTTCCAAGCCACTTTTGAACCTGGAAATAGCATCTGTAAGAGTGTTGCGTAGCTGCCCCAACAGTTGGTGGCATTTTTTCTAATTGGAAACCTTTTCTAGTCGATAGTTTTTTATACTGGCTGAACCTCAATTCATCAAGTGATTCTTTGGATTTTACACATTTGTAAATTGATTTTATTAAAGTACAGCAGTTAGCAGAAATGATCGTGGGGTCTACATTTTCTTTATAAAAAGGTTTAACCAAAGTAGTCAAGTTTGAAGTTTTTAATAATAAATGAAAACTTGTTTTCTTTCCTTTGCCAGCAAATCCAGAGCTTGTATCGCAACCAGTGAAACAGTGAAAAAGGCGACGATTGATCGTAAATTTTGGTGTTAAAAACTTTTTGAAGAGTAGACTGCATTTAAAATATAATAATGTAATAATTTTGCAATTCTTGGGTTTTTCGTGAGTTATAGGTTAAGTATCTACTAGACCAAACAGGTTTTGTATACCACTTTTTTCAATGTTACCATCATTACCATGCTTTATGTTAACATAAAGAAATTTTTTGAATTAATAATTTATATTTCGTTAAAATATATACTTGTTATTTGAATCTAGTTTAAGTTTATTTTTATTAGTTAAAAAGAACCAGAGTACTTCAAAATTACCTAAAATTATTTTTTTTGTGACTCGCTTACGCAATTATACTTTTCTCGATCAATTACAAAAATTCGTATTTTAAAATTCTTGCTAATTTAAATTTTAATTAACCTAAATTTCTTAATAATTTTTTTAGTATTTTTTCCCATAGAATACAAATAAGTACTTGATTTTAAAAAATGTTCGTAATTTTAAACGAATTATGAACTTATACTGAAATATTCGTTTTCGTAAAACTCACTTTTGGCTTCTTGTGCATTTTAAAGGATGTTTTTGCGCCCTGACTTATTTTTTTTTTCATGTTAAAGTGCAACTAAAAACGAAAAAAATGAGCACAACCAAAAGTTTTTAAATTGATTTTTCGAAGGACAAATTTTATTTGAAAAAAATACAAAAAAAAAAAAGCAAATATCTTCAAAACAGCCCATGAAATAAAAACAAAAAAATTTTTCCTTATTTGTCATAAGAAAAGCTATTTCTCCCTAAAATTTCATAAACATTAGTTGACACGTTTTCAAATGAAAATTAAAAAACATAAAAACCGGTTTTTCGCACTTATCTAAAAAAATTTGAGGTTATGTGAAAAAGTGCTTTTCACAAAAGTAGTAGATTTTTACATGGTCTACAAGTTTTGTATGAAACATTTTTTTCTAGGATGTCTCCTTTTACCATAAATCACGAAACACCATTTTTCACCCCCTTTCGACCCCCCGCGGGGAGGGATGACCGATACAGTTGTCTATTTTTAGTTTTTTACGTTTATACTTACCCCATAAACAGTTTCCAGCAATAAAATTTTGGATATCAATTTTTTCCATTTTGCACTAAAATTTTGATAACTTGACTGGTGTATTTCTAACCATTGGAATATTTAAACTGAGAAAATTTATATAAATTAAAAATATGTGTTATTATTCATTCAATAACCATTCATCAAAAAAAATCAAAAATCATATTTAAAAAAATTAATAATAATAATAATAATAATAATAATAATAATAACAAATTTTTATTAGTTCATTGAACTATTTAATTACATTTCAAATTTTAAATTTTTTCTTCTCTCCTGATAGATAGGTAATTACAATCTAGAAAGACTATTTTATTAGACTTTTTTACATACAATTTGATTCTTTAATTTTTTTACAAATAGTTTTAAATTACACCTTTTAATTTCATTCTCTAACTTGTTATATTCTATAGCACCACTAAAAAATATTGATTTTTGAGTCGATTTCAAATTTGTATGATCCAAAATAAAGTTATTTTTTCCTCTTGTTTCATGAATATGAACTTCATTAAATTTTGTCATGAAATTTTCATAATATGGTGCTTTTATATTTAAATTTATTTTATGAATAAAAATCAAAATACGAAATAATAAAAAATTTTCTATATTCATGCATTGTAAAGAATTTAACATTTCCGTTATTTTAGTGTATTTATTACATCCCAATATTATTCTCATTGCTCTATTTTGTAAAATCTGTAATCTGTTTTTATCTTGTTGTGAACACATATATAAAATTGAACTACAAAAAACAAAATGAGGTAAAATAATACAATTGAAAATATTTTTTTTACTATAAATGCTTAAGTATCCGCTTAATCTATTTAGTACTCCTATTTTTTTTTGAAATTTTTTTACAAATATAATCCATATGATCATGAAATTTTAAATTTTTGTCGATAATAACTCCTAAATATTTAACTTTAGTAACAATTTCAATAGCTTCGTTATTTATTTTAAAAGAAAGATTTTGATTTTGAAACTCATTATACTGTTTATCAGACCTTAGTAACAAACATTTTGTTTTATCAATATTTATTTTTAATTTATTTTCACACATCAATTTATATATATGTTCTAGTATATTGTTCATATTATTTATTAGAGATATTAAATTACAATCTGAAATATAAATTACTGTATCATCAGCAAAAAAATGATATTTACAAATGTCTAGATTGTAGGCCAAATCATTAAAATAAATTATGAATAATAAAGGACCAAGTATACTGCCTTGAGGTACACCAACATTTATACCTTTTTTATTTGACACATACTCGTTACATTTAACTACCTGCCATCTATTCATTAAATAGTCATGTAACCATTTATGTGCCTGTCCACCAATTCCATAATGTCGTAATTTTTCTAATAATTTTTTTCTATCAATTGTTTCAAAAGCACGTTTCAAATCTAAAAAAATAACGGCCACCATATCACCCTTATCAATTTTAAGTTTCCAATCATTTAAAACATATTGTACAGCAGTTTCACAACTATATTTCTTCCTAAATCCTGATTGAAATTTTGATAATATTTTATTTTCCTCTACAAAAACTAATAACTGATAATAGACAATTCGTTCTAAAATTTTTTTGACAGCTACAAGTGTATTTATTGGTCTAAATTCTTCTGGTTTTGATGTATTTTTAACCTTTCTTATTGGCGTTATTGTAGTTATTTTTAAAATTTCAGGGACAATACCAAATTTTAAACTAGAATTTATAATATCGAATAGTTGAATAGATATTTCATTAAAATATGTTTTTAAAAAAATTATTGATATATCATCTGTACTGGATTTATTTGGAAAACTAAAAATGATTTCTTTTAGTTCATTTAAGTTTAACAATTTAAATTTATCAAACCTAGTATAATTTTCTTTAAAAATAAAGTTTTCATTGTAATTTGGTATTGAATTAACTATATGGTTTATGCTTTTTATAAAAAACTTGTTAAAATTTTCTGCAATTTCAATGTTATTGTTTGAATTACCTCCATTAAAATTAATTTCTTTATATTCTTCTACTTTGTTTTCCTAAATAAACAATTTTAAAGTCTTCCACATTTTTTTTGAATCATACTTACATTCATCTATTTTTAAATTAAAAAACTTTTTCTTTTCATTTCTAATTTTTAATGTTACTAAATTTCTGGATTCTTTATACGTAAGCCAGTCATCCGCCAGATTTGTGAATCTAAATTTATTGAAACATTTATTTTTATATTTTATTAATTTTATAATTTCATTACTGACGTAAAATTTTGGTTTAGAATAATAATATAATAAAACTTCTTTTTTAGGGGAATATGTGTCAATTACCTTTCTTACACTATTTACAAAAAATTTACACTTTGTATTTATACTCGGTTCACTAAAATCATAATCGATATTTTTTAAAGAATTTTTAAAATTTGCAGTATCATCCATTTGTTGACGACTAGTAATTGTTTTATCATTTTTAAGGTTTTTTAAAAGAATCCGTTTCAACAATACAGTGATCAGTAATTATGGGAGTTGTTAAGCTGTGCGTAACAACATTTTTGTTATTTGAAACTATTAAATCAATTATAGTCGCATTGTTAACTGTCAAATGTGTTTCTTGATTCACCAGTTGATAAAGACCACTATAATTTAGAATGCATTTAAGTTTTTTTGTATAAAAACTATTATTGTCCTTCCAATTTATATTGAATTCTCCCATAATTCTGTGGCTGGAAGTCAAAAGGGCACAACTCGATTTTTGGCAGAAATGAGATAACTACATCAGTAGACTTAGAAACTAGACTTCTATCAACTAGCAAAAGGATATATCTCAATATCTTTAAATAAGGCAGATTTTTAAATACAAAAGGGGTTAAGTCGTATATTTTTAAAAAAATTCTTCCAATATAAGGGCACGAATCGACATACATTTCATTAAAGCTACAAATACCTCTGATAGAAGGTCATACCTCGGATTACTACTAATCAATCTTGCTTTTGCAGGCTAACAAAAGGGACTATCTCATTATATTCAAATTAATATTTCACCTTCAAATTTGACAAAATGGCATAACTCAAATTATACCGTTTTGTCGGTTTTATATATATCAAACAGAGCTATACTTATCTCGAGCTATTCCCTTAGGACGGCGTGCGTATGCGTTACTTATCGAAACGGCACGACCCCTGGTCTTTTTTCACAGTTACTTTTTAGTTCTTGTTTGGACTTCGCAGGAGAAAGGTTGATGCTTGCCATTTATTTTAACTCTTGCAAACATAATGCGTCGAACTCAAAAAAAAAACCAGAAAACTCAAACCCAGTTTCTATGAAAATATACTCTCAGATGATAGATAATTTAAGCTTGAAATTTAAAAAGCCACATAACGATACCTGCCGAACATGTGACGAATTAAAAATGAAAATTGATTTCTCAAAAGATCAAACAGCAAACGACTTGTTAAAAAAAGAACTTGACAAACATCATGCTGAACCTGAAATGGCGTATAATGCTAAACAATCAGATAAGGCACTGTCTAAAGAAAATTTAAATTTAAAAGTATTAGTTTTTGATCTGCAACAGGTATTGCCGACTCCCTACCTCACTACAGGACCATTTTTTATAAGAGGCAATTACATAGATACATATAACCTTACCATTCATCACTGTGGAACGAACGAGTCCTATCACTTTATGTGGCATGAGGGAATTGCTGGCCGCGAAGTCAATGAAACTACCTCGAGTCTTTACAAGTAGTGGTGGGCAAGACGGATCTATTTTGGGATTCGGGTCACCAAATCCCAATCAGCACAAAGATCCGACTCAATGAGCCGGATCCCGGGTCTTGTCCCAAAAATCATAAAGAAAATCTTATCGGTTCTCGGCTCGGTTATTCTGAGTCACGATCCGTGTCATTGAACATTATTTTAAACGATCTTACGCGGTAGCGCCATTTAACATTATTCAAAAAATAAGAACCCCCCAGTGATTACAGAAATGGACAAACATTTAAATGAACCGCTTATTAAAAGATACGAAGATTCTTTAGAATGGTGGTTTTATAGAAAAAACTTACATTCCAGACTCTATGAAATCATCAAGAAATAAGTGACGCAACCCACAATACAATAAACACAACAGTAATAAATCGCCACGCTTCGTTTTCTTTTCCAACGCTGCGACCCGCATGTCAGGCATCGGAACGACTTTAAAAAATCTTTTAACGGATCCGAGAGCCACGAGCCACTCTCCATCGCATCGCAGCTCGTAGCGCCGCGCGCCGTAGCAGTGAATTCTACCCCTACGCCGAACGTGAACCTAGCGGTCGACAATCAAATCAAATAGATCCGTCAGATCCGTGATCCGTCTATTTTATTTTGAGAGTCGGATCAGTATAAATCTTTCTTAAGATCCGACTCACCGATCCGGCTCAGATCCGATCCGCCCATCGCTGTTTACAAGTTCCTAAATAATCTGGATAAGTCTATAAGTAATGTAATTTTCTATAGCGATACATGTGGAGGACAACATAAGAATTCTTATGTCACCACCATGTTTACATATATTTTATCAATGCACAAAAATTTGAAAACCATAGATCATAAATTTTTGGTACCGGGTCACACTCATATGGAGTGTGACTCAGATCTTGCCCGAATAGAGCCCTAATCACGTACCTTGCGATTGGCTAAATTTAGTTCGAATGGCAGTTCAGAAGTTCAATGTAAAATCTAAAAACGAACAAAGTAGATTTACAGTTATAAAAATGACAAACAAAGATTTTTTACAGTTTTCACAACTCCTTAAAGGCCCTCTTATTTCTAAAAAAAGCACAGAGGAGAACAAAAAACTATTGTGGAGAGCACAAAAATGGATTCGATTTGGCATTGTAAAGTTTAAACAATCTTTATTAGAAAATAATGAGTTTCAAACCGTAAACTTTAGACGAAGAAATTCAAATATTTTAGAATCCGATATAGTCCTAAGTACATCTTATCATGCTGAGAGACTGATAAACCAAAAAAAAAAAATAGATTTTTAGAACTTCTTCCATTAATGAACGATGGAGCTCGAGACTTTTATTTAAACTTAAAAGTTGCCTCAGATAAATTAAATAATAATGACACTGATCCAGATATAGGCCGAGAACTTAGTGATGCAGAATTTTAAATATGTTTTTAAATATAAAAAAAATATTTTTTTTTAACATTCTATAAGCAAAAATTACCTGTATTTTATTATTATGTTAGAAATTTGGTTATTTTTTTTATTAAAAATTCGAAAATTAAAAAAATTACCAAATTATTGTATCTTTAACTTCAAATATACCAAAATGGTTTAACTAAACTGTATTATTTTTATTTGACAAAAAGGTATAAGTACATATATGACCTTTTTACTGTTTCACATTTGATTATATTTTAGGTATATATGTACATATGCCCTTTTTCCAGATTATCATAATAAAATAATTTAAAGTTATACCTTTAATGTTTTTAAAAACCTCTATTTTTTTTTTTAAAAAACTGCTAAAAACTTTTTTTTATCTTGAAAATTAGTATATATGGGTTTAATGCTTAAGATACCCTAGACGGAAGTGGAATATTTTAAGAGCATAAGGAAATAACTTAACAGATATGTTTTTTGCATTTCCTGAAAAGTTTCAAAATCAGAGTTATTCCCTTTTGACTTCCAGCCACAGAATTATAATATCATTTTTAATTAAAATACCAAAACTTTCATACCATTCAACAAAATAATTTAAAAAATCAGCATGAGAATAATTTGGCGAGTGATAAATACCCACTAACGTATATGATTTATTTAAAATTTTAATTTCGATGTGTAATAACCAAAGGTTATTTGGAATAATTTTATGAAAAATCTTTTTGTAAAATAGATCCTTTCTTATATAAAATATTACACCCCCTGTATGTCGACTGCTGGAATTAAGTCTTTCTATATTATAATTACTTATTTCCAATTCAAAATTTTCAATATCCTCTGTTATGTGGGTCTCCGTAAAACAAAATACTAAAGGTTTTTGTATCTTCATAAAATTTGTTATTTCATCCAAATGTCCCAAAATTCCTTGAGCATTGAGTAAATATATTTTTTCTTCTTTCTTTGAAATAATCCTACTATTCTGATTTAATTGCTACTTATTATTTTTTGAATTTTCTACCTTCTTAATGTAAACTTGACATGATTTTTCAAATGGTGAATGTTTAGTATCTAAATTTAATTTAAATTTTATGTTTAATTCCTCACAATTTGGACATCTTAGATCGTTAAGATTGCTAGTGCAACTTGGGCTTAAATGCGATTTACTTCCACATCTTAAACATACAGCTTTTTTAGTGCATTTGTTTGCCATATGGTTATATCCTGCACATTTGTAACACCTTAAAATATTAATGTGTTCATATACAGCACAAATTGACAAGCCTATAGATAACAATACATTTTGTATAATATTATAGTAAGTATTCTTATCACATTCTATAATAGCCATATATCTATTAACCATTTTACTTATTTTGATTACTTTTATTTCAGAATCTTTACTCGTACAATTATTTTCCTCTCTTAAAAACTTTATGATTTCCTCATTACCTAAATTTCGTTCTAAACCAATAATTTTTATTTTAAATTTTTGTTCCAAACTTATGTTGTAATGATTTCCAATATTTTTTCGACTTATTTCTTCAATTTTTTTAATTTCTTCTTCATTTTGACATTTAATTATTAGTCCTCCTTCATTTGTTTGACGTATAAAAGGTATTTTCACGTTTAGATCGGCAGGTTTTAAAAATTTTTGAATATCTTCCTTGGTTTTTTTAAATTTTTTGTTTATTTTTTGGCTTTATTATTAGCGCCTTGCTGTTTTCGGTGGCATTTTCTTCTATCTTTCTATTTTTTTGTAATATCTCGATGTAAGAACAATCCTACCTTTATTCCCATTATTTATCAAAAAATTAATTTTTTTTGAAGTAAAACTGTCTTTTCATTTAGATCTTGTATGATAATATCTTTTGATTCAATTAATTCTTCTTTTGTCAGTAAAATTTCTTCATATAAAGCTAATTTTTCTTTTATTTCCTTTTTATGGTTCGATATGTAATTTAAGATACCTGTCATTTGATTTTCTAGCAATAAATTTTCCTCTTTTTGTAAATCTCCATTGGAACTATTATTTTTTTAACTTTCCCTTTTAATTTTTGGCTCATCAGGTCTTCGTTATTTTTTTTACTATAAAATAACCCTTTTTTAGTACTTATTTGCAGAGATGATTTGACGTATTGTCAATAATAAATAATACTTTACATAATCATCAACCCGGCAAACTGAAACTCTTTTGGCAGTAAATATTAGAAGTAATTTCGGTAAACGACCATTTTTATACAATGGGATTATGATCTATAATAACCTACCAAATAAATATAAGAACATTAAAAAATTAGTACTATTTAAAAATCAAACTAAATTGTATTTTTTAACAAAATAAATGATCCCATTTTTTTTTTAATTAAATAATATTTGACTTTTTTATTAATTTCGTTAAATCAGGGTGTTATTTAATAAGTGTCCGATATTGTACAGGACGATTCCCAAGTTATTTATAAGGTGAAAAGTTCATATAAGCATGGGTTCGCAAAGCCTTAATTTTTAAGATACAGGGTGTTAAAAGTTGTGGGTGTGGGTGGCGCCCCATACAATTAAGGGCGAAACTAAGATGAAATTTGAATTTCTCATAGTAAAAAATCCACAAATACTAATTTTCTTCCAAATATCGACATTATTTCAAAAATTATTTACGAATAACAAAAATAAAATAAAATTTTTATCACACTTTATCTTAAAAATGAAGGCCTTGCGAGCCCATGCTTATATGAACTTTTCACCTTATAAATAAGTGGGGAATCGTCCTGTATAATATCGGACACTTATTAAATAACACCCTGTATATTTATATATTTTTATAAAAGTTGTTAATTTTTAAGTTTGTTATTGTTTATAATGTATATTCCCTGTAATGGACATTTAAAGTTCGTTGGGAATTTGTTAATAAAAAAATAAATAAAATTAGTTAATGTAAACCAAAATTCCAGCCTTTTTGGGTGGAATTTTCAACGTCATTTAATCTATTGCTAACCTATTTCGCGTTTCTCTTTTATTGAATTAATTTATTAACTATCGTTTAAATATTGTTCAATGTTAAAAAAATCTTACCCAATATTTTTCGCTATACAATTATCCTAATATATAATTAATCCTTGATATTATTTAATATGTTACTTATTATTTATAAAATATGAAGACAATAATGATTTTCTTTAAATTTGGTGTAAAAGCTAGAAAAAATCAAAAAAAAATCTACGGGAAATAGGTTATAGGTTGGCAAGCTTGTTGACACTCTAACCTTAAGTATTTTTACTTGTTACCTTTTTCAGACCGTTATACTGATCACTGCGAAGAAATTGTTTTTATAATATTTATAGAGTATATTTATATTATTATATAGAGTATATTATTACTATAAGAACTTAATTTATGACCTACATTGTATGGAAACTTTTAGAAGAAATTAAGGACTTGTAGTGAGTGTATCATAGTGACTACGTGTCATAATGGTAGAGTTATGTACTTAAAATTTATTCCCAGCGATTTTTTGGTCTTATTTCATAATACATTTATTACTTCAAAGTCATAGCAAGCATAGGTTTGGAGATACAGCAACCCACGCTTAGTGGATTACCTTGTATATTAAATCATTATTTTATTTAAAACCTTTTAAAAAAGATTTTAAATTTACGATTGGGAATTTTTCAGTGTCAATTTTAAAAAAGCATAGGAGTGTATGGTATCAAATTGTTGGAAAAAAAGGCTCGTTTTAAATATCCTAGTGTACCACCATCGTTCCATTTGGAAAAGTGGAGTAAACTTCAAGAAAACAAAATTTCATTTTTTAAACGCTTGTGAAACTTAGAAAGTCAATTATTATGACATAATTTTAATTTTCATATACTACTTGACTATAAATTAACAGATTTAATTAATTTGTAGCACTCTAGATTGAAAATAAAAAATAAACATAAAAATGTCGTCAATAAATGACACGTGAGGTGTCATTTCACTCATAATGTTATGCTGAACCCAAATAAGTAAAAATATACAATATGTCCCATTTAGAATATCAAAGTCAAGGTCACTTCCGGTCAAACCGGAAGTTCTAACAAATTGAAAATTATGCCAATAAATGCAGACTCATCTCTTATGCATAATCTCAAAATTTCATTTTAATATCTATAAATATAAAAAATGTATAGGGGTGAACGTCTTTTGAGAAACACCCGGTATGTATATATTATGTGACATCTAATTTTGTATATCTTTTTGTTTCAGATCATCAAGTGCGACTGTATACCTAGGATTTCGTGGATATCCGCATTATATGGCTCATCACCCGGAACCAAATACGCAAATTATTCCTTCTAGTAAAGTTATCATTCACGACGATTTTGTTAAGCTTAACAAGCAACATTACCTAAACAACATTGCATTGATAAAACTCTCAGAACCTGCAACGCTTAGCGATAAAGTAAGGCCCGGCAAATTAATTTCCAGGCAAGAATATCATTTACTTGACGGAAAATTTGCCGATGTTAGCGGATGGATTGTCGGCAAAGACGAAGGCAAAAAAATTGCGAGAGTACAAATTCGAAATCAAGATACGTGCAGATATCTTTTTACTGATCAATTTTTAAAAAGTCAAGAGTTTTGTGTCAAGTGGTTCACAAAAACCCGCTTGAATTTGGTTGGAAATCCCGTAGGGATGGATGATAAAATCATTGGGTTTCAAACAAACACCCCGCACTGCTCGGGGGATAGTTTCGGCTGTAGTCAAAACGACATGGTTTTGAACTTCATTCCTTTCTTGGACTGGATGTCGCATAACATGGATGTTCCTATTGAAAAATTTACAAGTAAAAATCATGATTGTAGCGATAATCACGATTTGATAAAAATAGAAGATTTGGTACGGAAAATTAACGAGACTTTATATAAAGAATTAATAAATTTCAGAAAATATGACGTTGACATAGCGGATTTGAACAAAAAAATCGAGAATATTTTAGCAGAACTTAAAAATACCAAACAGCAACAAAACAATTTCGCATTGTCCCTAAACGAACAAATTGCTGCTATTGCCACCCAAATTAATAATAATAAAATTCAAATTGAACAAAATATATTTAAACTTCAGGAGGAACTTAACAGCATGAAAACTGAAGTGGCCAGCGGGTTAACTGCTCAGCAAAGTTTCAATGACTTAGAAGCTAAATTTATTGGTTTAAATGATACCGTAGAGCTTAAAGTAAATGAACAAAGTGACAAGTGGGAGGAACGAATTCAAGAACTAACCATTAAAACTAATAATAATGAAAAGGAACTTTTTAAGCAAAAAGACGAACTTACCGATTTGTCTATCCACCTAAGTAATATTACCACTGAACTAGAGGAAGGCCGGCATGCTCTTGATGAAAAATTTAGCCATATTGACAGTACTATTCAGACCATCTTTAATGAACAACATCAGGTTAACGTTGGGTTAAGTAAAAATGAAGAAGTGTTTAAAATTCATGTATTACGTGAAAAAGAAGCAATTACAAAATTAGAAGAGGATCTGGTCCATACTGAAAAAATTGTGATAGAAAGTAAAAAAGAAGCCAGCATTCGATTTGATGAAATTGAAAAGTTATTTGGGGAACAGAGGCATGATATGGACCATCATATAATTAAAGAATTTGAACAACTTCATGATATTAAGACGAAAATTACTGCGATAAATGCGACTCTCAATAAAATTGTGGGTATTATTTATGAAAATCCATCTCCAAATTAGGAAAATTAAAAAATTCTAAAGTTGATTACTTGTAATTTTCTTAATTAGTATTTAATAAACTGTTGATAATAATAGGAGTTATGAGTTTGAAGTTAATCGGAGGCTTAGAGGTAATATGTTTTATTTGTTTGTAAAATGTATAGTCACATTTTATTTTGGATTATTGGAACTCTTGCTATACTGAGAAAGGTTTGTTAGAACTCGTTGAAATGGTGAAAATACACTTACCTTACTTGATCTAAGTAAGTAGCAAATGCTAAAATAGTTTTTCTAAACCTAGTAAACTGTTTTACCTAAAAGTAGGGTTCGCTAGAATAACTAAACGGGGTTTATGTGAAATAAACTATGTTTATTTAAATTACATTTCCTATATAAGGTAACCCAGTATATTTTACGTTTATTCCTACATATTTTTATAGTATTTAAAATAAAATACAATATAATAATATTATATACCTACCTCGATATACAGGGTGTTCGAAAAGTAGACGAAGATATTTTAGAGGGTGATTCCTTGTTAAAAAATATGAAAAAAAGTTTCCATAAATATGGGTCCGGAAATGCAGGGTTTTCAAGATACAGGATGTTAAAAAAATAGAAATAAAAAATGAAATTATTAATTAAATTAAAAATACTTGCTCGATGCTGTTGAAATTTGGCAATGATATTTGTTGTATTAAGAGGCTAATTTAGCCCTAAATAGATTAAAATTATTGGGTCCAGTGGCGTCCCGGGAGGTACCTTAGCGAATATTATTATCAAAAAAATGTACGCCACTGTATTTTTTGTAGCTTTAATATTTTTTGTTTAATTAAGCATCTAAAGATACAACTTCTTTGCCTCTTGTATCTTTTTCCTATCTCACTTCATTTTCGAAAAAAAAAATAAAAACCGTTTTATTGTATGTCATTGAACAAATTGGTTTATTAATTTCTACTAAAATAAATCACAAGTGCATTGGAAAACAAATAATCATTTCTGCATGAAAGATTGACATTTGCGCGTTAGTTCTTTTAGAAAAAATTATACACTTTTTTTGGCGAAATTGTTCTAAAAAGTTTTTGTCTCGGTTTTTGCGATGGAAAATTACACTTTTGAGGAAATGGCAGACATGCATGTAATGTATGCACGTGCCTATAGTAACTGTTATGCAGCGAGGCGCCTTTATGCAGAAGCGTTTCCCAATCGGCAACTTCCAGATAGTAAAACCTTTGAAAGCGTAGACCGTAGATTACGGGAAAAAGGTAAATTTTCTTATTTCTTTTTTGTGATGTTTTTGACAATAATGTTATTTAGGAAGTCTTGCCGTTCCCACCAATGATAGAGACCGGCCAAGGTCCATAAGAACGCCCGAGTTTGACGAGGCAGTTTTACGTGCCGTGGAACAAAATCCTGGTATCAGTACTAGGACTATAGCAACTAGATTAGGGCGTAATCATTCCAAAAGCACTGTGTGGTAGGTTCTTTCCGAGCAACTCTTGTATCTCTATCCTGTCCAACGTGTGCAAGCATTACTACCAAGAGATTTTCTTCCTCGTTTACAGTCTTTCCAATGGTACTACCAAGAGGTTAATAATAATAGGAACTTTAATAAAACCATACTTTTTACAGACGAAGCAGGATTTCGGCGGGATGGTATTGTTAATTACCATAACACTCACGTATGGAGTGACGAAAATACCCATGCTTTCGTGCAGTGTCGCCACCAGAAACAATTTTCTTTAAATGTGTGGATGGGTATTGTTGGTAACAATTTAATTGGTCCTTTCTTTTTACCCTTAAGATTAAACGGCAAATCTTACTTAGAGTTTCTTCTACAAGAATTGCCCGTACTGCTAGAAGAAGTTCCTCTAAATATACGTAACCAAATAACTTTTATGCACGATGGAGCTCCTCCTCATTTTAGTAGACCTGTCAGAACTCATCTGAGTAACAACTTTGGTGAAAATTGGATTGGAAGAGGTGGACCAATTAACTGGCCACCTCGCTCCCCTGACTTAAATCCATTAAATTTTTATTTATGGGGACATCTTAAGACAATGGTGTACACTACTCCCATAGAAACAATAGAAGAACTAAGAAGTAAAATCGTAAATGCTTGCGAAGAAATAAAAAATAGACCTCGAATTTTAGCTTGAGTTCGTCGTTCAATGATGCGTCGAGTGAGAAGGTGTACGGAAATGGGTGGTGGACATTTCCAACATTTGTTGTAGTTTATGTTATGGTATTGGAAAAGTTGCAATAACATTCTTTCCTAGAAATGTTTTTTATTATTTGTGGTCCAATGCACTTGTGATTTATTTTAGTAGAAATTAATAAACCAATTTTGTCCAATGACATACAATAAAACGGTTTTTATTTTTTTTCTCGAAAATGAAGTGGAATAGGAAAAAAATACAAGAGGCAAAGAAGTTGTATCTTTAGATGCTTAATTAAACAAAAAATACTAAGGCTACAAAAAAGACAGTGGCGTACATTTTTTGATAATAATATTCGCTAAGGTGCCCCCCGGGACGCCACTGGACTCAATAATTTTAATCTATTTAGGGCTAAATTAGCCTCTTAATACAAAAAATCTGTGGATATTTGCCAAAAGCCGACATGTCATTTTTAATAGTTTTAAGGGAAACCATTTTAAAGTTTTTGTGTTATTGACAAATCGATTTTTACATGAAAACTTTTTCCTCATAATGATATTGTTTTTGATTAAATTTCATTATTATTTTAAAATATCCAGTTTTTAGAGAAAAGTTAATGTTTTATTAAAAAATTGAGAGAAATTAGAGTTTGAATGACATACCAACTTTTGCCAAATATGGGGGTTGACATATCAATAATTGGGGAAGTGGCTTATGACTCAATATCTTTATTACAAAAGTAGGTATAAAAAAAAACAAGATTTACACAACATTACATTCCAATTGTCATTAAAAAAAACTTGTCCGCTGCGAGATTTTAATTTTCTTTATTAAGTAAAAAACAAGCCAAACTTTACTTTAAAATATAAACATCAACTGTCTGTAACAGCTTAATAAACAACAAAACCTTTAATATTCTAAGGGTCAAAACTTGACATGTCTTTGTCTACCTTTCGATTAAAACTGACTGAACATGATATGTCACAGACATAACAGGTTTTGTCAAAAACAGAAGTGGAGTTCAGAAACATATCATATTAGGACTCGATCCGGCGCATGCTCAGTTTAAAAGATTGAGATATCATGTTTTGCCATATAAAACTTTAAACTTTATGACATATCAAGGCGATGAAATCCGTATATTGAAAAAAACTGACATGTCAGCTTTTGGCAAATATCCACAGAAATAATATTGCCAAATTTCAACAGCATCAAGTAAGTATTTTTAATTTAATTAATAATTTCATTTTTTATTTCTATTTTTTTAACATCCTGTATCTTGAAAACCCTGCATTTCCGGACCCATATTTATAGAAACTTTTTTTTATATTTTTTAACAAGGAATCACCATCTAAAATATCTCCGTCTATTTTTCGAACACCCTGTATACGTATATTTTTTTGATTATTTGTTGTTTGATGTAAGTTCGCTAAATTTGAACCACATTAAGGATTATGGTACTTTTTAAATTATTATAAATAAAAAAAAAGATAAGGAAAACTAAGAAGAATGGGGTTTAAACCAACAGTTTCAGGTTTAAAGAGTTTTATTTAAAAAAAATAATATATTTATGCAAAATTACTTAATTAGGTACCCATGGACAATATCGTTGTTACATTAAAAACTTCTATTTTAATGTCAGAATTCTGAATTTAAATTATCATTATTATAAACGTGATAGTAATGAGATTATTTAAGGTCACCTTATTCGCCTGGTTAAGTAGACGATACCCTTAAACTTTTTTTTTATTGACTTTTTCCCCATAATATTATTTGTTCGAAACGTTATCTTTTGAAGAATTTAACATTAATATTGATAAAGTCCTAAATTTCCTGTGCGCGATAAGGTTTTTTTCGTTAAGATAGTAAACATTGTTGTCCAGTTAGGTCTTCTATTTTTCCTAGGATTTCTTATATGAAGAATAGTAGATTTTCCCTATATTCCTTCAGGATATATACAGGATTTTTCAAACTGGAACTTAAATAAATCGAACACCGAAACTATAGAAAAATGTCAAAATCAGAAATATACGAATATGGGCCCTTGCTCCAATGACCGCTTCAAATACTAGATATCGAGAAGCGACTAATAATATTTAATTAAAAAAATCTTGCTTATTCAGACAACTTAAACTTTGCAACTTGCTCAATATCTTGATCTTATTATATTGCCATTAATAGGAACTTTCATAATACAATATCACAAGAAAAAAAACTTTGTCGGCAAAATTGTTGATTGGTATGAAAGGTTGTTGCTTGGCAGTTTCGCGAATAAAATCTTTGATAAAACCACAATGCGTCAGGCAAGTAGTTTTGTAAAAAATTTCCAGAGCGAAACTGCCAAGCAACAAATTTCAATAAACCAATAAAACCATTTTGCAGACAAAATTCTTTTTGAGTGGTATTCGACTTCGACATGACTATTTTACGAGAATGAGAATAAATGGAAACTGATGTTATTATATATAATTACAATTATTTTAGTTGATGATCAGAGCGTTATTTTTTTTTAACTATACAGCAGAATGAGTATACACCTGAACCTGACTTACACTCAAAGTGGAAGTAGAAGCTGAGACCTCATTTTTCTGATTTTGTTGGAGATTTTCAAAGTTTTAAGTGATGTTCTGAGTTTAGTTGCAAGTATGGTTTTAAAGAGTTGGTATTGGAATGACCTGTAAGTTCTTGGTTACCAACTCCAAACCCTTAGCAAGGGCGTACCCCAAGGGTCGATCTTAGGGCCTTTGTTATTTCTTATTTATACCTACTTTTGATATGGAGAATGTTGCAACAGACTACATTATGCAGAGATACGCTGATGATACGCAGCTGCGAATTAGCTTTGCCCCCACTGAAGCAGCCACGGTAGCTGAAAGAATGAACCGATGTCTTGATAGTGTCTGCGAATACTCTACTAAAAATGGTCGAAAAATTAACCCGTCTAAATCCGCTGTTATGTTCTTTAGACCAAATAGGAAATGGGCAAACGAAAACCTAAACCCTAAAATGTTAGATGCCACTATCCCCACAGTAAAAGAGTACAAAAACTTGGGAGTCCTTCTCAGTGGCGTAGTGATGCCGTTACGGGCCTGTGTTCCATGGGATCTCCGGGCCCCGTGCCCATTAAAAAACGAAGTATCTATTAACGTATATTCAGACTAACGCAACGGGGGTTGATGATGTGTCACCTTTAATGTTGAAATATTGCAGTCCATTTATTGATAAATATATTACTCATGTTATAAATTGTTGCATAGAAAAGAGCTATTTTCCTGATCTGTGGAAGATATCGATCGGTAAACCGCTGCCAAAGGTTTCTGATCCTGCAAGCTTTAATGACCTTAGAATTATTAGTATCTTGCCTGCCCTCTCTAAAATTTACGAGAAAATATTGTATCATCAAATGTATGATTTGTGTGTATAAGAAATGCAATAATCCCTGATACCCAGTGTGGATTTAGAAAAAATTTTAGTACTTCTGTAGCTCTAATTAATGTAATCGATGACGTAGTTCGTGCTACTGATAAAAAACGAAACAGTGCACTAATATTATTGGACTTCTCGAAGGCATTCGATACCATTAATCATCAACTTCTAGTGTCAAAATTAAAATACTATGGCTTCCAAAATGAATCTTGTTTAACAATTGAATCATATCTTTTTAATCGTTACCAAAAAATATTTTCTGATAGTAAGTACTCGGAACAGGTTAGAATATTATCAGGCGTTTCACAGGGCTCTATATTGGGCCCATTACTTTTTCTTATCTACACTTCCGATATTCTTAAATCGTTGAAACACTGTAAAGTCCAGGCGTATGCTGATGATACACATATCTATTTTTGTTTTGATTTTGAAGAATATATTTACGCTGAATCACTTATTAATGAAGACTTACTAACTCTAACTCGCCTTGCTTCTGCTCATAATTTAAAATTGAACCCATCAAAATCATATCTTATGTTGTTTGGTAATAAGAAAAAAGTTGATTATCTTAAGACTAATATAAATATAGTATTAAATGGTATAAAGCTGGCAGTAGTTGAATCTGCAAAAAACTTAGGAGTAGTTTTGGATAACGAATTAAGATTTCGTGATCATTTAAAAAAAATATATCAAAAGTCTTACATGGCCCTAAAAATACTCTACAACAATAGACATATTTTAAATTTTAAATTAAAAAAGACACTTTGCGAATCACTATTGCTTTCAAATTTTAATTATTGCGATTTCGTTTACGGTCACTGTTTAGATAACGTAAGTAAGTCTCGTATTCAAAAGGTACAGAATGCTTGTGCTCGATTCATCTTTGGTCTTAAAAAATATGATCACATCTCGCACACTTTTTTGGAATTAAATTGGTTAAAGATGGACTCCCGTAGGCTTCTACATTTTTGCACTTTTATTTACAAAATCTTGAATGAGCCGAATTCTCCTGTCTCTGTCCGCGAACGCCTAGTCCCCCGCTGTAATGTACATTCCGTCAACATTCGCCATAGAGGTAGATTAACGCAACCTCACCATCAGAGTGCCTTATTTCAGAGGTCGTTTACCTATAATGCGGTAAGAGCTTATAACTCCTTACCTAATATCTTGATTGGTTTGAGTGTTCAACTATTTAAAATAAGTTATAAAAAACATCTTTTAGCTTTACAAACTTAACTATTTCTTTTTTAAAGTTTTTTTTTGTCTCACTTTATAAAAATATATATATATATCCTTTGGGAAATGGTTTACCCTATTTTACGTTAATACGATACAGTATGTTGAATTTTCGAGTTTTAATTTTCCCATTGCTTGTTGACAGGCTGTCAATTATTATAGTTCTTTTATTTAAATAATACTAATTTACATTTTTTTTAAATTATTACTGTTATGCTTCTTTATAAATTTTTCATTGGATGTTATTTAAAAAACTTATTTTATTAGGTTTGCTTGTTGTGGTATGGTTCAGTAGAGTAGCTACTAAAGCTAGACTGCGCCATGCTACCTCAACAAATAGAGTTAAGTTTCTGTAGGTAAAATAATCTGTAATATTTTTTTTCCTTCTCTGGTAATATAAAGGCATTATTTATTTTATTTATTTATTTAAAAAAATATGTAACGAACATAACAAAATCACAAAAAATTAAAAGCAGTAACAAGCCATATAACATAAAATATAAAAAGAAATGAAATCACTGATCTAAATAAATTTTTTTTTCTCGTCTTATTATTTGCAAAAACCGATACAATCGAGGACACGTCTATTTTCCGCGCAATTTGGTTTTCAATTGACAGAATTGACAACCCCGACAGTCTTTTCTGTCCCATGGTGTTCCTAAGAAATTTTTTTATTAATTTTAACTTGGAAAATGATCGTTCGGCTGTTGCTACAGATACAGGAATACTTAGGAAAATGTAGCAAGCCGTCAAAATTTCGCTAAAACTACTATACAGGAACTAAAATTTTCAATTAAAATAAACTCAATTAAGTATTTAATGGATTTGATTCTACCTAAATCGCCCTTAAAACAACTTCTAAAAGAAACAAGTTGTGAAGAAATTGTATCGGAAATATCATCGGAATATTTGACGTACAGTTCCTGGCCAATCGCATACAATTCATCATCAGAAATTGAATCATTATCAAAAACTTCCGCAGATATTCCACGAAAAGTTTTATAAATTTCGTTTATCCCGGACGTTCTATCTCCTAATTGAGATATTATAATATCTAACGTTGTATTAAAAACGTTTATTTTAAACCAGTCTTCGTTAGATTCGATTTAAAAATTATTTTTCTTTCCTTTAAAAACCCGTTTGGGCCTGGTTATTCTTTTTTTTGAAAACTCCGCTTTGATCCCCAATTCCGCAGCTAAACTATTTGATTCACTAATCAATAAATCATAATTATTTCTTAGCGTTTTGATATTTTCAAGCGCAGTAAGAAACATTTTTGATGCATGTTCAATGTTTTGCTGTTTATTTTGCAGGAGTTTTGAAAGAGCATCAGTTAATTTTAAAATTTTTGATTGGAGAACTATTAAAAAGACAGTTTCAAATAATTCAAGTTTTTTTTTTAAAGAATTAGCTTCTTCTACTTCATTTTTATTATTAGAGGTCAATATAATTTGCGACAACACTTTTAAGACATTTACAAATCTAAACCTAAGGGAAGTAAAGGAAATCATTTAAAACCTATTTGGAAACGAAGTAAGAATTTAAAAGAATAGTTTATTATACTTAAGTAGATGATTTTCTTACATTAAAGTTAAATATATTGTTTACTTAATAGGAATTATTTATATGTAGAACCGGGCCCCTTGACGTACCGGGCCCGTGTTCCGCGAAACACGCGGAATACTGGTGACTACGCCCCTGGTCCTACTGGACAGCAATCTTTTAATGGTCAGGTTTCCAAGGTAGTTCAAAAGTCAATTATTTCTCTTCGGAATTTATACAAAAATAAGGAAATTTTGAGAAAATATAGCAGATTGGCTTGTTTTTTGTACAAATTGCTTGAGACCAGGACTCTTCGATACTTGCGGGAGAAGCTGACATTTCGCTCTACAACCCAACAACGCGAAACTCGCCACAACGACCAATTAATATACCGCGTCACCTAACAGCTCTATAAGAACGTTGCTTTTCCTATGTAATCCCCAAATTATTTAACTCTGAGGTTCGAAACAGGTTTTCTAACATAAGCTATATATCTTTTAAAAGAAAGTTTAAAGCCTACTTATTTAATAAACATTATGAAACCCTAACGCTCGAACAACTATAAACTAATAAATTCGTATCACATTTTAAATTCAGTAGAAATTCCTACAATTATCGTTTAATTTTATTACATTTAAGAAATATTTGGTTAATTCGCAACTTAATATAACCTAGCATAGTACTGCTGCCAATACTCTTAAAAAAATGTACCTGTAATTGTAATTATCATTATTATTTTTATTATTATTATTGTCAATTTATTATACAGGGCTCCCCATTTAAAACGAAACAGGCTAAATATCTGGTTCCACGTTAATTACAAAAAAAACGCCCGGACCCGTCAATTTTTATTTCGAGGGGGACATCTTTTGCGTATATTGTCAATCTTGTTACTTCAAGCCCCTAGGAGGGAGGAGGGGAGGTAAGATCTAAATCTTAAATGGATAGCCCTATTTTATAATATATATATAGTATACTTTTTTTGGATTCTAAACATTTTTTAATAAAAGCATTATTAGTCTATTCAAAACAGTTTCCGAGATATTGACTCTTGAAAAATGAGATTTTTGAACTTTAACAGCGTCTAGCTTTCTAACTGTACGTCTTAGAGTAAAACGGCTTACATGTCTCTATCTTCAATTTTAATTATCTTTCCAATAGCGTCAACTTCCGATTAAACCGGTTGTAAGAAATATAGTACTTCTTAACCCTGTGTTGTAAAAAACAATAATGGGCACTATATTTTGGTAAATCATAAGCAGTTTCAGTTGCATTTATTTTTACTTACCTTGTGCTCTAGTAAAACAAGGTTTAAATAATAATCTAACATAAATATTATTCTTTATACGTTCCATAATTTTAAAAATTAAATAATAACGTGTACAAAATGTTGTTGTCATAGCAACATGTCAAAACGCAAGTGCATGATTACCAAAAATTACAGGAAATTTTTTTTTATTAAGATTCGCTATTATATTACCATTAAATTAGTTTAATAATAATTATTATGCGTTAATACAGTGACCGGCAGAAAGTACGCACCAAAGGGGATTTTTTTTTATTTCAAAACTTACCAAATTAATTTGGCGGTGGAAAAGTTCGGCATGTCCCTAAACAAAAAAGAGCATAGACAAAACCAGTAAATATTGCGCCGTATACGAGGAAGAGGTGCAAATGTTAAATTCACTCAAGAATAAATTGCCCGTATTTTTCACTGTGGAAAATTTTTTTAATAGGAAAACTTTGCATCTGAAAGTTATCCATAAATACCAAATTTCAGCTCGGTAGCACAAATATAAATATTTTTCATGGCAACTAGATTTTAATGAAAACGAATTTTATTGTAAGGGTTTAAACTTTAATTTATAAACCAATGGGTATAAGAGTTTTAAAAAAATTGGGAACGCCAAATTATTGTTAAATGTATGAAGTAAACCCTCATTTATTTTGCATAAAGTTATTCCGCTTATCGATAGAATAATGTACGGTGTGCACCAGAAAAGTTATATTATTTTTGACGTTATTTTATTAAACGTCCAGTTCTCGCGTATTTAAACAAATTTAAGTAAGTTATGTGTCTAATTGCTCAAGAGCTATTAAAAAATTGAATTTATAGGTTGCATAGCTTCTATCGATTCGTTATACGAGGGGTCGTAAAAAAAAGTAAAAACACTTTTTTTGTGCTACCGAGCTACAATTTGGTATTTATGGACAACTTTTAAGTGCAAACAACATTTCCTAATAAAAAAAGTTTCTACGGTGGAAAATAAAGGCACGTTATTCTTGAGTGATTTTAACGTTTTCATCTCTCCCTGGTATACTACGCAATATTTACTAGTTTTGTCTATGCTCTTTTTTGTTTAAGAACATGCAAAACTTTTCCACCGCCAAAAAAATTTGGTAAGTTTTGAAATTTAAAAAAATCCCCTTTGGTGCGTACTTTCTGCCGGTCACTGTATATTTGAAAATTCAGTTTCGTATTTAAATTTGGGATACCGCAAAACTGATATGAGTATTAAGATATTTAAAAAAATTACACAATAAAATTAATAAATGTATACATTTACGCACTTAGAACCAACAATAAATTAATACAAACCGAATTCCTAGATGTCTTACTTTTACTTTTATGTCTATAAATAGCCAGAAATTTAATATAATCTAAATAAATTATAAATAATTTAAATATTCAAAATAGGGGGAGTCCAGTACCCGCTGACCCCCCCCCCCTTTTTTGTAGTATGTGCGCCAGTGACTTCCAAACTATATTTTCTCAGGTAATGTTTTATTTTTTAATTACTTTTTAAATACTATAGAATTTAGATGAAATGATGCGTTTTGGAGATAATTTGAAAAGTATGAATCCTTAACTCATGCCAACGCGGCTTACGTAATCTCATAATTTTCAAATGGTAAATCAACTCAGCCGTTGTGGCTAGGGCTGGGCGATATTGAAATTCCAATATCGAATATCGATATTTAAAAAAATATCGATATATCGATAATATCGATAATATCGATAATATGGATATTTTATTTTTTAAATATCGATATATCGATATTTTATTTTTTAAATATCGTTATTCGATATATCGATATATCGATATTTTATTTTTTGAATATCGTTATTCGATATATCGATAAAACATAAAAATATTATATTATAAATACAGTGTCACCAGTAAAGTCCGCATCATATTATTATGGGATTTTTTTTTAAATAGCTTTATTCAAAATTTCACTTTGGCATCAAGTTCTGCTTCGATCGAGATGAAAATTAAGCAAAAAAATAGTAGGCAATGCGAATCACGCATTATCTGTCAAATTTTAATTTTTTTCAAAAAATAATTCAAATGTGGGGTGGGGTTATTCCTGAAAAAATCGAAAAAGTTATTAGAAAAAGTTTTTCTAAATGGAGTTTCTAGCCCACATGCAAAATTTCAGCTGCATAGGATAATTTTGATTTTTTACCTATATTTTGTAAATTGTACCACTTGCAAAATAAGACTCAACGCAACCTACATAAAACTTCTTGGTTTTGACAATGCATTATTTCAGATACATTTTCTTTAAAGTAGCACCATATAAAAAGTGTGTTTTTCTACAAAAACGTTATTATGGCATAGCTTAATAATAATATATAATATAGGGGTTTTAAATTAAATCGTTGAATATAGAAACTTTACGTTGTTAAACTAAAATTTATTTTCCACTTAAAAAACACTTTACTGAAGACAGTGTGTTCTTTTTTGTCTTAGTATTAAGGTGTATTACTTTTAGACACAAACTACGTTTTCAAAAATACTTATTTTATGAAGTTACCTTACACAGAGTCAAAAACAAATTTTAAATAGCCCAATTTTGATTTTGAAAATAAAGCTATTAATAAAAAAAAAATCCCATATGATGCGGACTTTACTGGTGACACTGTATATCAATATTGTCTTATGTGCCCTTTAAAACTCCGTACCTTCATTTCAACGGGAGACTCGTAATTATGAAAACATGAAGAAAAAAGATTGAATTAAATATTGGTCCTTAACACGTTCACTGCCGGCAACGCGGCTCCCGCGTTCTTGTGTACCTTGGTGGTATGCCGACAACGCGTCTCCCGCGTTCCGTGTCATGATCCACCGTGACGTCAATGATCATTGTCCGGTGGATCATGGTGGATTTTGGTTGCTGTGTGCCACCAACGCGTTTCCCGCGTTTGTTTTTTTTTATATAAAAAAGTTTAACTTACATGATATTTTATAGTTATAAATAAAACTCCAAATATATTTTTCGATTTAAGAAGAAATTGTAAAAAAAGAACCATGGCACCCAGGTTTTGCCGCGTTATTGGTCGGCAGTGAATGTGTTAAATGTGTTATAAGGACGATATTGAAATTCCAATCGAATATCGAAAATATCGAAAATATCGATAATATCGATAATATCGATAATATAGATAATATCGATAAATATCGATATATCGATATTTTATTTTTTAGCTATCGTTTATCGATATATCGATAAAAATATCGATATATCGAATTTTTGCCCAGGCCTAGTTGTGGCCTTACCATAAATACAAGATATAATTAAGTAAAACTTTGCAATAGGTGACAATACCGAAAGCAAAGGATTAGCCAAAAATAATGTAAAGACAGTAGTTTACAGATTAAAACCTTTTGTATTAAACCAGTTAAATGTAATTATTCTTTGCGTTGTTATCATTTAATCGAAATTTCATGGGAGTTAAAAAACAATCAAAAACAAATGATTACCTGAAAAAATATGTTTGGAAGTCACTTTAAAAAATAGGGGGGTCAGTTGGTACTGGACTCCCCCTATTTGAAATATTTCACAATAATTGTTTTTCTTTTATAGAAAAAAGAAAAGCACAAAGTATTTCTCCACAAGTTTATTAGATTAGCTAGGCGAACCTAGAATAATTCATAATAATTCGACATGTTTCGAGTGTAGAAACACTCATCATCAGGAAAACAAAGTAAATAGTACAATGCCGATGTTGTTAGCAATAGAGAAAATATTATGTGGGATTGAGCCGTAATTTTAATGGAGCTTTCAATGGTGTACACGAGGTGTAAAAAATGAATAGTCAGAAGACCGACAAGATTTCAGCATATTGGAAAGTCAAGGGCTAGTGCAAATGCTCTGTCTTGTGCAGAAAAAATGAAGAGAGGAAAAGAAAAATCTGAGAGTTTTAACAGACTTTGTGAAAATCATTTAGGTATAAAAGTAGTGAAAAGTCTAAAGTTTCATTAAACTTTATCGGAGACATGTAAAAGAGGTGAAATGAGAGGGATAAAAAAAAGAAAAAATTGGTTTTCGTAAAATTCAAAGCATCATTTAGCTTAAAGTAAAATGCTGTTGGGGTACCAGGCTTGTTACGGCCCAGTTCTTTTGTTTTTCTTAAAAGATGTAACTTTTTATGTTGAAGCAATGTACCAAACTTACATCGAACATGAGGGTCCAAAATAGCATTATAAAAGTCATTTATTTATTATTTTTTCTCAAGAAATATGGTTAACGGATTGACTATCTTTTTCCGGATACCCTGTATAATCGACATAGGTAAAAAATAATTATTATTATCAATAACTTCCTACTAGAGTTAAATAAAAAAAACCTACTTTCCGTGATTATTTTCATAGAAATACACCTTCCAGACGAACTGTCAGAGAAGTCACAAAGTACAACGCTATTCCAATTAGATGAATCGGGATAGTGAGAGCACGCGGTGTCAATCAAAACCGTTTCTCTCGCTTATTACCCATTTGACATGGAGAGGCGCTCGCCTGCACCCCCTTCGGACGGCCATCCCACAATTCGCCCCTCCAAAAAGGGCTTTTGGCATTCTGCGCGTTTTGTCAAAAGCTCTAAAAGCTCTCAGAGAAGGGCTGAAAGCGCGTCGCTCGTCGTCGCCGATCGCATTGTGAGTTTGTCGATTCGCGAGGGAACACACTCCACGTTCATTAACCTTTCTAGTTAAAAATTACAACAACCCGACGAGTTTGTGTGTGACGTATATCCATTGGGATAGGTTATTTTATTAATTAGAGGTTATTAGCTGATAACTTAAAACGACGGGCTGTTTTTGATTTAATCCGCGCAGCAGTGATCGAATAGTTCGACTTGTATTATTTATTATTGTTAGTGCGTGTGGCTGAACCCATTCAAATTTGGCGCTTTTTCATTGTGGCTTTGTGACTGGACCTTGGTGGTGATAGGTGAAGCAGGGAAACAGCCTTACAATTAAAGCGGTAAGTCCTGCGAATTTTACAATTGTTTGTTTTTAATTGGGTCAATTTTTTATCCTATGTTAATAACGTAAATAAGTTAACAGCCTTATAATTAAAGCGGTAAGTCCTGCGAATTTAAGAATTGTTTGTTTTTTATTGGGTTAATTTTTTATCCTATGTTAATAACGTAAATAAGTTAACAGCCTTACAATTAAAGCTGTAAGTCCTGCGAATTTAACAAGTGTTTGTTTTTTATTGGATCAATTTTTTATCCTATGTTAATAACGTAAATAAATTAATTACGTTTTTGGGTATGTACAGCAAAAAAGCTTATAGTTGTTGATAAGCAACACGTAATATTTGCTCCTAACAAGGAGATGTTTGAAAATAATTAAATTGTCAAAGTGATAAATTGTAGTATTGCACGTGAAAATACCATGCCCATAATAGTTTACAATTACTATCTCATGAATTTATCATTCTATGCCGAACGCCCAAATAAAGAGATGTCATTTATTTTTATTTTTCTTTTAGATGCTATAAGAGTTACAAAGTCGAGTAATAAAAGCAAGACCTACCTATAATAACTCGCCAAAAATAATTTTAGTTACTACGAGATGTGAAAAGTTTTACAAAGTCGCTGAAAATAATGCATCTCTCGTAAAAGTCGTCTCAATACCTACTAAACCGTTTAACTTTTAGAGTCAGTATTGAATTACGTTTATTACCAAGTTTTTTAGGGGCCTGGATTTTTTATAATTTAATTCTTGACAGTTGAGTTTATCCTGAAATCAAGGGTATCTTTTAATATTTTTATAACGTATTATGGGTAAGAGAGAGACGCTATTAAGCGTAAATCCAAACTCGATTTAAAAAAAAGTAACTACTTGTAATAAATTCTTTGAATCGAGTAGTTTTTTTTTGATAAATGCTTGGACAAGTGTATTAATATTTTAAGTTGGGATATTTCTTCTTCTCATAAAAAAAATATTTATACAGTGTGTCCCAAATTAGAGATATTACGATATCGATAAAAAACTATTTTTAAAGTGCATTTTAAGTTATACTTAAGCATCAAATTTCAAAGATTATTTCTTGTTATGTATAAGATATTTAACAAACAAAAATTAATTTAATTAAGAAATCAAAAAACCTTCTACCGTGCGAGCAGAAATTATTTGCATCGAAAAGGGCTTGGATTAAAAAACGTAGGGCTTGGTTTAGATCACAATGATATGGGGATGATATGTCTAACCAAATCTAGGTTAAAATTTTGTCAAATTCATATTATGACATGATATGCCAAACTAATGAGTAATAAAATAAGTAGACCAATACAAATTTATTTTTGTTGTTTACAAAATTAACAAAGTAAAAATAGGTATACAGAAAGAAAAAGAAAAATAATTACATAAATTGCTGAAATTGGCCACCACCATGCTCCAAGCATAAATTCACACGTCTTTTCATATTTTCGAAAGTGTTGACCAGCATCTCTGGAGAAATGTTACCAAATTTTTGGATAATCCTTTCTTGTAATTGTTCTAAATTTGTATTTACACAATTCATACTTGCACTTTATAAGGAAATAAATTTAGCTGCTTCTTAAAAGAATAGTCCTGCATGTTCCATAAGATCTTCCCACATCTTGGGACAGGCGTCTTCTACAATTTGTTGGCGTATTTTGCATTATTTCACGAACGTTTGCAACAATTTCTTCTGTTCTTATAGATGGTTTTCCTGCTCCTTTTTTTTTTGTTGTATAGAACCTGTTTCCCTAAACACAACCACGGTTCTTTTCAGGCAATGATAAAACTCCCCATCAGCAATAAAAGCAACGTTAGGAAAATGTTCGTGAAAAATTAGCGATGAATCAAATTACTTGTAACGACTGTCAAAGATGACGGAATAACTGATTAATTGTTAATTCAGGTAGTTACTGACACCCAACAGGTATTAAGCTCTACGGCTAAGCATTACGTCCTTAAATGCAAGGCCTTCTTTGATACAAATAATTTTTGCTCTCACGGCAGCATCTTTCGTTTGTACTTGTTATTTATTATTTTTATTAAAATGCTCCCTGAATACGTAATCTAAACCAATGTTATATCTACAGCAAAGTACCTACACCTATAACCTTTAATTTTAAAGATTTGTTATTTATTAATTATTTATTATACAGGGTGTACTAACAGTGTAATGACGTAAAATAACTCTTTCTTGGTTAAAGATACAAAATACGTTTAATAGAGCAATTATGTACAGGTACAGGGTACGAGGGGACAATATTCTAAAATTACTGCGATATATGTATAGGGCTTTTGAATTGTAATTGTATTAATATTGAGTTACTTTCACAATTACCAATATTTAAAACTCTCTGTTTTTGATATATTGGCCCTTTTCTACATATTAAAAGATTTTAGAATTTCATGGTTATGGTATATTTTAGTTTTTTTTCTCTATCCAGGATGACATTTTTCTCTAGAGAAATAAAAACTGTCATTCTGGTCTAATGTTCAACCTACCAAAAGGAAATCGCAGCCAGAAAATTCGTATGGCAGGAGTTAGGTGAAGGAGATCAAATATATATCGACATATATATACTATACTTATATATTTTTCAGCAAAAATTTTTTTTTATAAAAATGACTTCTCCGAAAAAAAAAATGTCTGCTCCGCTTGCTCTTTTGTCTACCACATCACCGGACATACTGTAGTGTATAACCCATCTAGGGTGGGGTGTGGTGGAAGAAAAATCCAGGATTTTAAATAAAAAATTTTAAAATTAAGAAAAATATATTACAAAACTAAGAAAATTGAGCTGTAGGCGAGAGAACCAGCGCAACAGGCAAAACTATTTACGAAATAGCCAGTGTGTAATATAAACAAATTAATAATGTTATGAAATTTGTAACAAAACTACAAAAATTCGTTACTATTATACAGTGTGTCCGGAAACTTCGTTCGTATACTTTAAGGGGATATTCTACATATGAAAATATGCAAAAAAGTTCATATGAATGTAGGTCCTTAAATGACTTATAAGGAAGCTATGGCCGTCCAAAGGTGACCTCTAAAGATTAGTATCTATTTTATATCTATGCAACCGCTTAAGGTACCGGTGTGCTTTTTGGCACACAAACTAATATTAACAATTGCTAATTTATGATATTGAGAGTTATTATGAAATTTAGTCAGGGACCTTCTTACGGGGGGGGGGGGGGGGGTGGCTTAGTTTATTTATTCCTAATTTTTTTACACGACACATTTAAAAAATTTTACCCAAAAATTATAATTCCAGTGATTTTTCTACACAAAAAAGGTATTCTTAAAAAAAATTAATGGACCAATGATTTAGGAGAAAAATCCATTTATTTAAATCATTGCATAAACTATTATCGAATTGTGTTTAAACTAAAACATCAAAGTAGTCTTATGACAAATACAAATTTGAAGTAAAAAAACATCAAGAAGCCCATGGTTAGCGTTAAAATAAATTGACAATGACGTTTTTGTGATTTATTGTAGTGATCATTGATCAAGTGCAAAGTGTTTTTAATTAATTAAGGTGCAAATTTTAAAAAATGGCCGGTTATTCATTTGCTGTGTTAGCTGATATGCATTTTATGTATGGCAAAGCTAATGGTTGTGCTCAAGAAGCTCGCAGGTTGTATCAAGAATATTTTCCAAACCGTCAAATTCCTTGTGAGAAATTATTCATTAAGTAATTTACATCAACGATTAAGAGAAACCGGAACTTTTATGCCAAATATGAATGAAACTGGGAGAAACCGTATATACTACTAGGACTCCACAAGCAGAAGAAAGAGTGCTCAAATGCGTTGCAGCTAATCCGGGTATAAGCACAAGAAGAATTGTCTTACAAGAGGGTATCCCTAAGAGTACAACATGGGAAATTTTGCATGAACAACTTCTTTATCCATACCATATACAAAGAGTTCAGGCGCTTAAGCCTCAAGACCTACTTCCTCGTGCAGAGTTTTGTCAGTGGATACAGAGAAAATGTCATCAAGACCGTTTTTTTCTACATAAAGTCTTGTTTACTGACGAAGCAGGGTTTACCTGTGAAGGCATCGTAAATTTTCATAATAACCATGTATGGGCAGAAGAAATTCCCCATGCAATTTTCGAAAGTCGATTTCAAAATAAATTTTCAATTAATGTTTTAGCAAGTATATTGGGCGATCGATTAATAGGACCATACATTATGCCTCAAGGTTTAGATGGGCCCGCATATTTAAATTTTTTACAAGACTCTTTGCCTGTTCTACTTGAAGATGTGCCGTACCAGCAAAGACTTACAAACTATTTTATGAACGATGGGACTCCACTTCATTTTAGTAGATTGGTTCGAGATCATTTAAATCAAACATATCCAAACCGATGGCCGAGGTGGGCCCATTGCCTGGCCTCCCCGTTCACCTGATCTCAATCCATTGGATTACTTTCTTTGGGGATATCTGAAGTCTCTGGTATATTCAGTACCTGTTGAAAATGTACAACAATTTGAACAACGTGTTATTTATTGTTGCGAGGAAATTCTTAATAAGGAAGGAGTTTTCGCAAGAGTACGAACATCAATGAGAAATCGTTTAGTTGGTTGTATTGATATGAATGGAAACCATTTTCAATATTTGTTGTAACTTTTCTACTTTTTTCAGATTATTCTTGTTAAACCAACAACTCTTAATTTATTTTGTTTAAAAATGACAATAAAACAACGTTTTGACTTAATTATTGTCATTGTCAATTTATTTTAACGCTAACCATGGGCTTCTTGATGTTTTTTTACTTTAAATTTGTATTTGTTATAAGACTACTTTGATGTTTTAGTTTAAACACAATTCGATAATAGTTTATGCAATGATTTGAATAAATCGATTTTTCTTCTAAATTATTGGTCCAATAATTTATTTTAAGAATACCTTTTTTTGTGTAGAAAAATCACTGGAATTATAATTTTTGGGTAAAATTTTTTAAATGTGTCGTGTAAAAAAATAAGGAATAAAGAAACTAATCTTTAGAGGTCACCTTTGGACGGCCATAGCTTCCTTATGTCATTTAAGGACCTACATTCATATGAACTTTTTTCATATTTTCTTATGTAGAATATCCCCTTAAAGTATACGAACAAAGTTTCCGGACACCCTGTATAAGTGCCGCAGGCGAAATTTTGGACTAAGCACCCGCATCGCTGTCGACATCTAAAAATTAAAATCTTTAAGTATGGGAAATATTAAAGCTAATTTACTTAGTTCTTAGTTTGATTCTAATAATTCAAAAATGCCCTAATATGTGTAGTAGTTAAAAAATATAGGTACCTTTTCATATAGGTGTATATCTTAATGCTCGGACAACCTCTATGTTCCACAGCCATGTATATATTAGAAAATGCCTACTAGGATTTCATACAATTTTTCTAACAAACTGCTTTTTTGTGTAAGTTTACCATTTAAGGTCCTTTACACTTTACATGTCTAATGTCTGTAAGTTCTGTAACGTGTATCAGTAAAATAACAAATTAACAATCGCTGATTACATGAAGCGAACTAATTGAATTTAAAAAAAAAGCGATACTTTAAGCAGCAGGCAAAAATAGTTGGGTTAAAATAAATTGAATCATTTACTTTATTGCACCATTGCTTTTGTTTTATTGGAGCTTTTAAAAGTAATTATACTCGTTTATTTATCATGAATAATTTTAATTTAGCGAAAAGATTACGTTAATACATTGTGTTTAATTGGAATAAAATTTTATTATAAGTTCAAGTTGTAAAAACTAACACACTTAAAAAAAATTATTAAATTTTTAATCAAAACAAACTCAGTACTGAGTACTGATTAAATCCAGGTCCAGACCACATTGATTTCAAATATTAACTCTGCTAACTGATTACGTCAAAGAGTCAGTGACTAGGCCGTCGTATTCAAAATTGATTAATGGAATAATCATTACTGTTTACATTTTAATCAATATTGATAAAATTGGCTTCGATATGTAATAATTTAATCATTTTTTATTTATCTTAAATCATTTTTGATTAATTCCCAAAGGGTTTCTTTACCCATACTTTCGTATAGACTGCACAAGAATAAACTAGTTTTTAAAGACGCTGTCTGTCGAATTTGAAGAAACAAATCTGCATAGCACACAAAATAACTTCTCTCCCAAATGTCTAATCAGGGTGTCAGTTTTGATGAACGCTAGGAAGAAAAATAAGAAGCAAAAGTGTTTTTATTTTGTTGTAAGATAAAAGTATATCGCTGATGGGCCGTAAAAAAGCAGTTTTAAAAACACTGGAAGGCAAATGCAACACATAAACATACAAATTATGAAGATCCGAACGATTTTCTGCGGTAGCAGTAATGTTTTTTCCTACGATCGGGGGGAAAGTACCACTTTTCCGCACGATTTTACTTTCCCGCACAATTTTTACTTTACCACACTATTTTTGAAATTGTGACAGAATTTATATATACAACGTTCGGTAGAATGTGTTTCCGAAGGAGGTCAGACAGTAGCAAGCGCACATGAAATTCAAGTAAAAACCAACGAAGTTCTTCAAGATATGACATCTGCAATAAATCTACAATATGCTACAAATACCAATTGCACGTTTAACTTTAATAATATGCTTAATTTGTTCTCAGTTCTCTATTCTCCTAGTCTAAAATAAAGATTTTTGTAATATTTATATGTAAATATGTGTTTATATGTAAATCGTGCGGAAAAGTAACTCTTCAGGACGATTTGTTAAATTAATGAATAGGTACCTTATCTAAAACACTCAATAAAGTGAAATACTTGCAAAATAAATATTTTTTTTGGCCAGAAGCTCAATAATTTTTGTAATTACAGTATATTATTACGAACCTAATGGATGTTTATCTGAGAACTATATCGATCGTAGGAAAACTTTGGTACCTAACACATGCGGAAAGTGTTTTTTCCTCCCTTGACGGCTTGCCCGAACTCAGCTTCGTGCCGTTCGTGCAACTGCTGTCGCGTGCGGAAAAGTACCACTTTCCGCACTTGATAGGTAAATAACTATTACAACAACCCACTTTTTTATGTCACATATAAAAACAAAATGGACAGGCACTGTCCGAACGATAAATAAAGTTCAAAGCCAACGACTGAGTGCCACTTGACGTGCCACAGGAAAATTATGGGGTGGTACACCCGACTGATTAAAATGTTGCGTGTTACGCATACATCCAACCCCTTAAATTAAACATGATTTAAAAGGTTGGCAATTGATCAGCATCGATTTAAAGTAATCCAATTTGATTATTTTATCTAAATAATACCATGCTAGTAAAAATTATTTGCATCAAAGAAGGCTTAGATTATAAAACGTAGGGCTTGGTTTAGATACATTTAGAACGATATATCTAACTAAATCTAGGTTAAAATTATGTCAAATTCATATTATGACATGATATGCCAAACTAATGAGTAGGTAATAAAATAAGTAGACAAATACAAATTTATTTTTGTTGTTTACAAAATTAACAAAGTAAGAATATACAGAAAGAAAAAGAAAAATAATTATATAAATTGCTGAAATTGGCCACCGCCATTCTCCAAGCATAAATTCACACGTCTCTTCATATTTTCGAAAGTGTTGACCAGCATCTCTGGAGAAATGTTACCACATTCTTGGATAATCCTTTCTTGTAATTGTTCTAAATTTGCAACTGGTGTTTTAAAAATAGTGTTTTTTAAATGAGGAAAAACGAAGTAATCCATAACCGTTAAACAAGGTGATCTAGGTGGGAATTCAATGTCTGATCGAACACTGATCAATCTGTAGTCGAAAAAATTGCGTAAGTAGTTAATAGTTTCGGCGGCTGCACCGTCCTGTTGAAAATATCCAAAACGTAGTTCGTCGTCAAGTAATTGCTCCACAAATGGATTTAAAATATTGTCTCTATACCGCTGTGCTGTAACTGTGTCATGGAAAAAAATAGGACCAACAATTCTTCTTCGGGAAATAGCTAACCAGACAATAATTTTTTAAGGGTGCAATGTGGACTTGGAAATGGGGATTTTCACTACTCCACATGCCTGTATTCTGAGAATTCACATAACCGGAGAGGTGGAACCAGGCTTCATCCGAAAAAAATATCAGGTCTAAAAAATCATTTCTTTCCAATAAATTTTGGGTAAACCATCGAGAGTAATTCCTGCGCCTTTTAAAATATGCAGCTTATATTTCCTGGAATACTTGCACTTTATAAGAAAATAAATTCAGCTGCTTCTTAAGATTAGTCCTGCATGTTCCATAAGATCTTCCCACTTCTTGGGACAGGCGTCTTATACAATTTGTTGGCCTATTTTGCATTATTTCACGAACGTTTGCAACAAGTTCTTCTGTTCCTTACAGATGGTCTTCCTGCTCCTTTTTTGTGTTGTATAGAACCTGTTTCCCTAAACACAGCCACGGTTCTTTTCAGGCAATGATAAAAATCCCCGGCAATAAAAGCAACGTTAGGAAAATGTTCGTGAAAATCGTCCATGCACAAACCAGGATTGTATTGCCACTCACCATTTACTCTAACCCCGTTTCGAAAATACGCTTCAACCATGAATGGTTTGTGCTATTCCGTAAAGCCTATTGTGTGAATTGTTCAAGAAATTGGAAAAATTAGCGATGAATCAAATTACTTGTAACGACTGTCAAAGATGACGGAATAACTGATTGATTGTTAATTCAGGTAGTTACTGACACCCAACAGGTATTAAGCTCTACGGCTAAGCATTACCTACGTCCTTAGATGCAAGGCCCTCTTTGATGCACATAATTTTTGCTCGCACGGTATAAATCATATACATAACTGATTTACAAATTGAATTTAAAACAAAAATAATAATCAAATAAATTAATTCAGATATCCCTTTCTTTTAATCAATTGATTTTTTTATTGTGTGTTTTAAAGTAGTGCTAACATTGAAAGCAAACATTCAGTAATTTTATCTGAGAAGAATAATTTTACTTTCTCCTAGACCCTAGAGGAAGGACTAAAGTTACTTACTAGGTTTATACCACTCGATATCCATCTTATTTACCACCTACCTCCCGCGCCAAGAGTTCGCGTCCAGTCGATGTGACCCTTCCGGCCTTCCGTTGTTGACATTCACCGTTTTGACAAAAAATTATTACATATTTTTTAATTCCAAAACTCTTCTCATATTTAAAAATTTGAAAATTTAAGATTTTTCCCTACATAATGATAGTGGGTATTGTAGCATTATCTGGATATGCGGAAATTTTGAACTTTCCACTTCTTTGGAATTTTTTGTCGCACAAACGTCGTTCCATTAATCATTATATACTGGGTGTCCGGATATTTCAAGGCTAGGTAGCTAATACATTCATAGACACATGAAAAAAAATTTGTTTGAATGTAGGTCCTTAAATGTCTTATAAGAAATTAAATTAACAAATCAATAATAGTTTATGTAATGATTTAGAGAAATCGTCTTTTTTTCCTAATCTGTTAGCCCTGCTGTTAATTACAGGAATACCTTTAATGTAGAAAAGTCCTAGGGATTATAATTTTCGGGTAAAATGTTAAAAATGCGACGTGTAAAAATAATTGTGATTACCTAAATGTATTAGAAACATTTCATTTGACGCTACCAATTATCAATACCAAAAATTAGGATTCATTAACATTAGTTCGCGTGGTAAGACACACACTAATACCATAAGCGGTTGCAAAGGAATAAAATAAAAACTATTTTTCAAGAAATCTATCTATTTTTGTTAATTCTATAACTCGTTTTATGTTTAGCAATTTGAAAATTTTAGATTTTTTCCTATATTGCATTTTCAAGATATGTGGAAAATTTGAATGTCATCCCTTATCTGGAAGTTGGTTTTTCTTCCGAACTCTAGATTGATATAGATAGGTTACAATGAGCAATAGTGAAGTAGAAACATCATATAATTCTCAATAGAAAATTCTATCTAATATTTACGTAATGTAAAACGTTGGAGATGGTATCAAAATTAGAAACAAAATCAAACGGCGAAGATAAAGCTCAAATTCGGATTGACAACACACGCACACATAGGTACAGGGTTTTTCCGTATATTTTGGAGCACCCCTGGAGCTTTTATTTGAAGACCTAGAAAAAACTTTAAATTACCAAAATTGCATGATTTCTCCTGAACTGCCAGAATTTGTTATCGGACAAAACAAATGAACATCGTAAATTTGTTTAATAATGCCAATGTCCATTTTTTTAAATGGATCACCCTGTATATTTTTTTTTTAAACTCCTCACTCTTTTCTGATTCCAAATATGTATATATGTTATATGTTTACTTTAGTCGTTTAGGCAAAATTTCATTTCAAAATATTGCGGATTAGAAAATCTATATTGGTATGAGGAAAACATGCTAGAACATAATGCTTATTTAGTAACAATAATTAATATAAATAATGATAATAATTTATGAAACAAACATATAACATATATACATATTTGGAATCAGAAAAGAGTGAGGAGTTAAAAAAAAACTAATATACAGGGTGTTCCATTTAAAAAAATTGACATTGGCATTATTAAACAAATTTACGATGTTCATTTGTTTTGTCCGATAACAAACTCTGGCAGTTCCGGAGAAATCATGCAACTTTGGTAATTTAACATTTTTTCTAGGTCTTCAAATAAAAGCTCCAGTGGTGCTCCAAAATATACGGAAAAACCCTGTACAGTTGTCACCAGTAAAGTCCGCATCATATGGGATTTTTTTATTAATACCTTTATTCCAAATTTGACTTTGGCACCAAGTTCTGCATCGATCGAAATGAAAATTAAGCAAAAAAATAGTAGTCACGTGATTCGCATTATCTGTCAAATTTTAATTTTTTCCAAAAGATAATTTAAAAGTGGGGTTATTTCTGAAAATATCGAAAAAAGTTATTAGAAAAAGTTTTTTTAAATGCAGTTTCTAGCCCACATGCATTTCAGCTGCATAAGATAATTTTGATTTTCTACCTATATATTGTAAATTGCACCACTTTTGCAACGCAACGCAACGCAACCTACATAAAACTTCTCAGTTTTGACAAGGCTTTATTTCAGATACATTTTCTTTAAAGTAGCTATTAAATGTGTGTTTTTCTACAAAATCGAAATTGCAGTCAAAGGCAAAAAAGTGTGAAAAGTCCTCCGAAGAGATTGTTAGACGTCATCAAAAAGATTGCTGGAGAAAATGGTATCAGGTGGCACAAAACAGAATGACATAGAGACAAATGAAAGAGGTCTATGTTGAGTAGTGGACAAATAATGACAAGGAGAAGTAAAAGTAATTCTCCCCTCTGGTTCACTAAGGGCGGATGTCACAATTTTGAGAAAATAGCATTAATATCATTTTCCACTAAACCGAAGTCGCTCTATACAATGGACTAAAGCTCTATGCCCTAAAGTTAATAGTTTTTAAAATAGTAATTATATTAAGCCAGTTGTCCACTTCTGCTTTGGAGTACTAACGGCCTATGTGACAAAGTTTGGACAACCGTCTTTATCGCCCAGCACCCGTTAGACCGAAGTCGCACATACGTCTTTTGTGGAAGCTGCCAACATTGGACATGTGGCTTCTGTCAGTCTACAGTGTACTGTAAAACCTGTAAAATTTCAACAAACTGTGATTAATTTACTTGGGTTGACACTGTTTTTGCCATTTTTTTTCAACAATGGATGGTAAAAATAAAAAAATTGTTTCGTCAATATCGCACTTCAAGTAAAAACTTGACAGCTGTCAAAATTTGACAGGAGGATTTTTTGCGTATTTTTTCCGTATTCCTTGGGTCTGGTACTACCCGCTATTTTTTTTGACAAATATAGAAAATTCCCAAATTTGACATTTTGACAGGTATTCTATATACAGCTTGTCAATAAGATTTTGACAGATCTGAGATATACGTTTTGTAGTATACCGCTACCGTAGCCACCATACCGAATTTTGTCAAAATCGGATAAACTATAAGGAAGCTAGAGCGAAAGAAAATTTTGACAAATAGTTTATACACGAGCTGCAGCTCGCACGGTACATACGATTGTTACGAAACTTTTTTTCCCATTTATCGTTTCAAAACAAAGCTCGGTACGTCGTCCGATTTAAAAAAGAAAAAAAAAATTAATTTGACATTGACAGGTGTCAAATTTTGACAGTGGAATTTTTTGCTTATTTTTTCCGAAATCTCCGCCCTAGAAGGAATACACCTATAATTTTTTGAATTTTTTTTAAGGCCACTTTTTTGCCCGTTTCAGCTCGCTCGCGTCATTTTTATGGTAATTTTTTATTTAAAAAATTTATTTTCGTTTAATTTAGGTACGTTCACAAAATTTAGAGCTTGCAATATATTCAATGGACTTTCCAGTTTATATTTGAAAATGTAATAATTCTAAAACAATTATAATAACAGCAAAATCTAAAAAGAAAGTCAAATTATTAACGTTCTTAGCTCTCCCGTAAAATACCTTTTTTTGACATCCGCCCTTAGTGAACCAAAGGGGAGAATTACTGTTGATAACTGTTATTTCTGTGGTCCCATTTAGCATATATTTAAAAATAATAACTCATGTTGAGCCCCGCATGCTGAAATTGTCTACTATCTATTTTCTTGAAGGCGGAAAACTTCTGGACTCATTGCATCTACTCCAAGTTTGTTTCTGTATTCCAGTAATATTGCCTCATCGCCTGCCACTTCTTTAACTTTAAATAAGCCTAATGTACCCTGTAACGCTGCGTTCAGATAGTTGTACGCTTTAAATTGATCATAATTATTTTTACTTTTTGCAAACATTAGAATAATTGGTTACGTTTGAAGGCCTTTCGCTTCTTTTGGTCATCTTCAATGGGTTCATGACCCCATCAAAATAATTTTTTGACAAAAAGTTTTCTGGTAAAGACGTTAGTAAAATAAGCAGAAATTATATACTCATTATTAAATTTATGTGATTAGAAACTCAAGAATTAAGCTACCCAGGGCACTTTGTGAGAAAATAATTTTTGTCAATATCATTTAGTCAGAGTTAAAGTTTTCTGATTAATAAATAAATAATTAAGCCATCCGGCCACGTAGCTTCTGAGTTAATCATTTCTGCTAGTGTAATTTTTATGTCACAGAGTTAGTTTTGTATTAAAATATTCATGCCAGTCTGATATAAAGGTACGTTGCCCCAACTACGGTAACAAGAACTAGTAAAATTTTCTCGTATATAATATCATAAGAGAGAAAATTTTGCCAGTAAAATTTTCGACTGGTATGAAAGTTTGTTGCTTGGCAATTTTGCGAATGAAATTTTTGTCAAAAATTTCATGAACAAAATTACCAAAAAGCAATAAAATTGAATAAAACCAAGATAAAATTTTGCCGATACAAAATTTTCTCTCGAATGATATTCTTCGACAAGACTATTTCACGAGAAAACAATAAAAACACACTGTTTATTTAGCAAACTAGAAACTTCATTTATTTATTAGTAATATTAAACGTACAGTTGCTATAAGTAATAGTTTGTCCATTCCTTTCTATCAAAGGAGGGTCCACTTAGATACTGTATTTATTCCTAGTGGAGTATTTTTAAACCAACATCCCTTCTGCCAGTTTGGATGAACGGAGAGAAAGAGTCTGTCTCTGGAAATGTTTGGTCCTCCTTTCTCCAATAATTTTAAAAATAATCTTACAGGGCATAAGTCTTTGTTTGATAAATTTCTTAGCAACCATTTGCTGTTTGCCAATTCTTGTGACCCACTTTGAGCTGTCTTGGAAAATATGCTGTTATATTCAATTCGTCCGGTAAAGTCTTCCATGGTATCAAACTCCTTTTGAAAATATTGAATTTTGCAATTTATGGTCTCATTACCTCTCCAAGCTAGTTTAAATGAGCAGAGAAGGAAAAACTTGTTTTGTGCTTCATCGGGGGTTTCTCCATTTCTGCTTTGCATTATTGTTAGCAAATCTTTGGTGGATAATGCTTTTAAACTTACTTTCCTCTTTTCCTAACAACTTTGGAGTTGCTTTCTTTTTGCGTCTCCGGCCACTCGCGCATTTTTAAAGGAAATATCCGTAAAAGGGTCAATCTTTATTTCGTATTCTGTAAAATTAATTTCTTGATCATTTTTGCTGTAGTGTTCAATATAGCCTTTACAGAAGATTCTTTATAGTCTTCGCCATTCTTCATATTAAAGGCGTAATCTTCGAGGATTTTCGCCAGTTCCATCACAGTAGTACATTTTTCCAGTTTATAATTTCTTACCATTAGAAACTCTAAGAACTGTGCCCAAATTGAATTCTTGGATTTCTGTGTGTTAAGTGGAATATTTTCTACTATCGATTTTTTTTATTTCTTGGATAGATTGACATCCAAATCTTGCATTTTTGTTTAAATTGCTCATTTTGTCTTTTTCAAACCAGGATGAAATTTGTCAGAATAACAATAGTTTTTACGTGACATCTATCAAAATTATGCCGCTGAAAAACCATCTTGTTGATTTTGCCCAGGTGTATATAATTAATAGGTTTTCCACTAGAAAACAGGCCGTTGCTATGATTTTTGCCAATATAAAACACTCTAGCGAAATAGTCACAGAAAAATATATAATATTTTAATTTTTAATCTCAAAATATTCAGCCATTTCTCTTTTTTTAGAGATTTGTGCTGAAAATAATCAAATATTTTAACTTTATGACACCTTAACAATAATTTAAGCTTGACCTTTATAATTGGATATATATATGTTGTTCCCCCCTTAAGACGAACTTAGCTAATTAGTATAGGTTTACAAGTTAGTTTCGCAGCAGATGTAATAAGCGAAAATTACAGCCTTCTCGGGTTTTGTTTTAAAGATCTAATAAGAAAAACGTTAATTATTTACCAGGACAGGAATAAACTACTTAATTATAATTATTGTTGTTTAAGGCATTAACGAAAGATAGAAGAAGTTTAGCAACTGTGTAATTAAAGGCTTAATTGGGAGAAAATTACCATAGGCTGCAGCAAAAGAGACGAATCTTTTTTACATTCGAAGTAGTTCTCAAGACTTTTTCTTATGGTTGAATATTTGCAATGCATTTTGCTTGCAGGAGAAATAATTTAGTATTTACCATAACAGACGAAAAAATTGCTTTACACAGGAAAAAATGTTTGCCAAATGCCTGATGTATTTAAACAATGTTTCTTGGAAAAAGATAGCTCCAATTTAAAATAAGACGTGATTATAAATGTAGAAATGAAAGAAATGGTAGAAACTGGATCGAAAACGGCCAACGGAGTAGGCGCAGGTATATTTGGGGAAAGACCCAGAATGAAAATCAGCATCCCCCTGGGAAACTACGCCACAGTTGACCAAGCAGAAGTTCATGCGATACAAGCATGCGTACAAAAGAATCTTGAAAAGGGCTACCACGACCAAAAGATACATATCCTGTCGGACAGCCAAGCTGCCCTGAAGGCTCTGAACTCCTTCCGATTTACATCAAAAATCACACTGGAGTGCCTTAACGACCTGAATGACCTGGCAGCCAGAAACAACAAGCTTGAACTCCTATGGGTTCCTGGTCATTCAGGGATAAAAGGCACCGAAAAAGCAGATGAACTGGCAAGAACCGGATCTGCTCAAATTTTCAGGGGCCCAGAACCCGCCCATGGAACATCAAAAAAGGTAATCAAAACAACATTAGACAGATGGGCGCAACCGAACGTTGCGTTAAGTAACAAAATAAAGACAATGAAAGTGAGAGAAGCTAATTTTTTTTTTGATACTACTTCTTTGTCTACCACCTCCAAACAAAATTGAATAAAGTTATATTGCAGAAGTAGGTGAGAGAATCCCAGTATATCCGTGAAGCAATTGGTGGAAAGCTCGACTGGTAATTGAGAGGTTCTGGGTTCAAATCCTAGCGGAGGTGTAAAGATTTTTTAAATTTTAAAAATTTTGTGTGCGTGCCGATTAACATTCCAATAAATATTACATTTTATTTTTAAAATATTGGCTAATTGTATAAGTTTTTTATGAAATTACTTGGCACTAAGAAATATTTTAAAGCTACAACATCAATTTGGTAATCAAGAAATATAAGGAAGCCAAATAAACAGTTTTGGGTCTTGAACAGCTAAAATCCTAGCTAGTTAATCTTCTTTTAATTGCAGACAATCCCCAAACCAAAATTCATAAGATTTTTGGCTTTGAATCAGGAGTATTCTAAAGCCTTAAGTACAACTTTACTTGGTTCTCTGATAAAATATGTACGTTTTGGTAGGAATAGTCCGTCTTTCGGACACATGTTTGTATTTCATGGACTTCTGCTAGGTATTTATGGCGTCGCTCTTCAAAAGCATATGGGATTATGTCAATTCAAGGTATTTACTATTTACATAAATATATTTGTAACTAATCCATTTCATAATATTTAAAACAGTGTTCCTCTACCATGCCTTTAATTAGTAAAGATCTACTTTTTTATAGAACAAATTTCTAATGCTTGCACAAAACAGCTGGACATAATTTATAATCTGTAGTATCCATAGACAATTTACTTTTAGATAAGCAAAATTATCGTTTGACGAATGGGAAAATAGACAGGTCTGGGCTTTAAAATTTATATTCTTGCCAAAAAATTCTACTTTCTTCTCAATTTTTGATCAAGTAGGGAAAAAAGGTAGTGATTTCTGGCATTTTTAGTAATAGCAAACCTATCAGATTTTAAGGATAGAAAATTGTTTTCAAGGTTTTGTTTTTAAAATTTGTTTAAAAATGATTCGTCGTCGTGTTTTTACTTCGAAAAGGAAGAGAACAAGAACAAGTGAATTAAACTAGTCCTATAAAATCGAATATAAAAACAAACAAAACCAGCAAAATAACCAATCTCCGATGTTATCGCGTACCTACCTAACCTCAAGTCAATTATTAGTTAGTATATTGGTAAAAACTTGGGTACATACGTGTAAAATATTTTTAAGCAAAATTTCTTTTTTAGGGATTGAAAAGTGTTTGCCCGAGAACTTGACCCGGGGAATACAGGCTTTATTAAAAGCTTAATGTCGGGGTGTACAGATTTTAACCAAAAAATTAACCAACCAGCAACTTTAACAAAATTAATTTTCTCACAATCAGACACAATTCACTAAACTACACAAAACCTAGAAATCCGTAAATATTAAACACCCACAATCCACGATAGCTAAGAAAACTACAAGGAATCCACACAGAAACCAAAACACAACAATAAAAATGGCAGCCGAGCCGGTTCTGGGAGGGTATTTTAAGATGTCGGCAGGGGCGGTTCTAGACCCAAAATATTGGGGGGGCACCACATTGGCACAGCCACAATTTTTGGTAGCCTTCGCAAGCAAATAACGCTGCAGCCCAAAATTTTTTAGGATCGCGTCCAAATTGTATCAAATTATGTAAATAATAAAGCACCCGGAATTTTTTTTTATCATTGGCATGAAATCATAAGTAGTTAGCAATTTGATCAGCGATAAATTTATTTATTTAGTATTAGGTTTCACGAAAAAAATATTTGTATTATTTCAGTTTTCCTCAGCCGCATTGTAGGGACATAGGTTTTGGATATGATTACCTAACATGTTTCGCGAAGATTTTTGCTTCAATGCGAGGGTGCCTGAAACCTGGACTAGGGGCAAAATAAAAAAAAAATTGTTTTTCTCATTGCTTTATTATTATTCTGTGTATACAGGTTGAGTTTTTTAAAGTGTTACAAGGCGATAGGTATCTCGAAAACGGTTTAAAATATTTTCTTAAAATTTTAGTGAGAGAATAGGGAGATGGGGGGGATTTAAACATATTTTTGACGTCCACACCCCTTCCCCATTTTTGAGGGGTGGGGGGTAACTTTGGAATTTTAAATGAGACAATGTACTTTTTTTTTGGTAAATACGAACTACGTAAAAAACTACGTACGTATACAAAAAATGTTTTTCTTTTAAAAACCAATTACCCCAATTATTAAACCAATACATAAGGTTCTGACATGAGGTTTCAATAGGACGAAGCTCCACCGCATTATGTGATACAGCTAGGCCCATAATGAGTTGAACGAATTGTTTGAAAACAGGTGGATAAGTCGAGCTGGTTCGGTAAACGGCCTGCTAGGTCCCCTGATTTGACCCCCCTTGACTTTTTCCTTTTTTTATTTTTTATTTTATAAAAGTTAAAGTGATGGTGGCTACACCTACAACTTTAGATGAAATGAAATACCGAATCCGCGTTGCATGCTTATTAGTGAAACTTAAAATGTTACAACGTTTTACGATATTTATTCTGAAAAAAAGTGACAAACTGTTTGGAAGTTGAAGGGAGACATCACAAATAAGTTGAAATTAAATAGTAAAGTATTTTTTGTGTTTTATAACCTAATAAATCATAATTTCGTAACCAGGGGAGTAAATCAAAAGATTTTTTGTATACGTACGTAGTTTTTTACGTAGGTTCGTATTTACCAAAAAAGAGTACATTGTCTCATTTAAAATTCCAAAGTTACCCCCCCCCCCCACCCCTCAAAATGAGGAAAGGGGGTAGACATCAAAAATATGTTTAAATATGTCCCCCATCTCCCCATTCCCTTACTAAAATTTCAAGAAAATATTTTGAACCGTTTTCGAGATATCGCCGTGTAACACTTTAAAAAACTCACCCTGTATGAATGTATGTTGCCAAATTGATTGTATTTCTCTATCGCAATGCGAGGTTGTCATTGTTGCCAAATTAATTGTATTTCTCTCGAGATATTTTAAAGTTTTTTTCAGAAATGTTGGGTGGTCCTGGGCCCCCAGGCCCCCCCCTAGAACCGCCCCTGGATGTCGGTAAAGTAGGACAGGTTTGTGCACATGCACGAAGGTTTCCAGAGGGAAGGCAGCTGACCGGCGAGTCATGCGCTCGGACGTATTTTTTCACCCATAAAACGTAACTTTTGTTTGCGCTGTACGTCATCTAAAGGTAAATTGTCTATGGTAGTATCTCCAAGCAAATGTGGCCCCTATTTTGCTGATTTTTTTTCTTGCTTACTTTCTTAACGACGGGTATTTGAGGTTCTCTGCACAAAAAAATAATTACGTGAAATAATTAGCCCAGTAATAAACACCCATAAATCTAAAATTAAGATAATTATAACAAGGCACCAGATTTTTAAGTCAGTCTTTTATAATTGGAGTCTGATGCCCGTTTGCACCATTACATTTAAGTATGACTTAGAGCTAAGTCAGCCTTAAATTTAGATATTTGTAAACAAATATTTGAATTTAAGACTGACTTAGCTCTAAGTCATACTTAAATGTAATGGTGCAAACGAGCCTCAAACTTGCTGTGCTGTTGCCTCCTTAAACCCAAGGCTTGCAATTTGGCTAATTAGGATTGGTTTACAAGTAAGTTTCATGGCAGATGTAATAAGCGAAAATTAGAGCGTTTTCGTATTATTTGTTTTTGGGATATACCTAATGAGAAAAAAGATAATATTTCATAGCGTTTCGTTGGTAATATATTAAGTTTTTAATTGTATCATACTTATAAGGAACTGGAATTAGTTAGATTTTAAGTACTGGATTTCAAAAAGAGATTATACGGATTTAGTATTGGTTATAGATTTATAGGATAAACAGTTTTTTTTTAATGAATCTGCTTGTTTACAGTAATGATAAGGTTGAACATAAAAGCAGTGTTTTGTTCTTCTTTTTACTTCCATATTATCACTGTATCCTTACATAAAATGAGATACTAACAGGAGAGAGCAGAGCAGGCTATAATTAAAGAGTCCATAAAGAGTCCTCTATCCACACAGGGTAGGTAGTTAGGTTAGGACGAACGACAAGAGAATATCTGGTCACTTAAAGCAACAAGATTAATGGAAATGGATAATAAGCCGATATATAAATCCATATCTTCTATGGTGTGCAACCCCCAGTCACTCTTATACCTAGGTGGCAGCCAAGCGCAGCGATAGCGTTCTCGCATCGCATGCCGAAGGTACCTGGTTCGATCCCAGGCAGGTTTGGCGGACTTATTTAGTTTGCTTGACCAGGCCACCGTACTTCGTAATGTTGCATTGTACAACACACACTGGCATTCTCAATGGTAAAATAAACACTGCAATAAAAGGCGACCTCGATACGATACAGCTGTGGAGCTCTCGGGCTACCTCCGGTATCATTCGGGTGTTCCTTCGGCATATTGTCAATAAGTGAGGTACTTCTGATCCAAATGACCGATTCGGTGCGGATCTAGTGACCCACAAAAGCGACGCATGTCTGATACCGATCTGGACGGATTGTGGGACGCCCTAAATCAGAGGATTTGGTAATTCGGACGGTGTACGGTGTGTCCCGTGGAGTGATACTAGATCCCGATGGATGAGGGGGCTCTGCGGCAACATCCTTCAAGTCGCACCACGGAGACGTAAGAGGCTTCCCCCGTCGAGGTCTGTGGTGGACAAGAGGTGTTACAACAGGACTGTAAAAACTGTGCCGAGAATAACATCTGCCGGTAAAATTGTGGTTCGGAACCCACGTAAAACTGTAGGTCCCATCAGACGTAAAATGGGGTTAGCAAAAAGGGTTGCACTGGCCTACTTGCTTGGCGCTAAGCCTCCCCTTTTCTACTACTACTACTACACTCTTATATCTGGATCCAATAAGCAAGATCTCATAAAAGACCGGTTGAGACATTTCTTGTAATGGTTGCATTTTACAATTACCAAAGTTTATAATATTATGGTATACAGTAAAACAAAGTTAAACGGTTAGAATAAGAACATAATGCTCCATTATTTGGTTGACATTCTAATCTAGTATGGTCCGGAGTATAATACAAAATGTATCATAAATAAAAATCATTGGTAAAATCCCATTAAAGGTGATTTAATAAGTGAAAGGCTTCCAGGGGCAACAAATCATGTCTTCCCAAATAGGGTAATGGTTTTCGAAGATCGTCATTTCAAAGCGTCTACTGACTGCTAAAGAATGCAATGGATCTTTAAAAAGCATGTTCACAATTTTCCATAAGTATATTTTTCATAAGGTGGTTTTCAAGATGTCTGGACCACGTGAATTATAGTACTGATTTCGCTACGTCCAACCTATTTGTATTTAGAAATTTGAAAAAGTACCTCACGGCATTGATGGCTATTTAAAGGCATGACAATATGAATTTTTATTCTTTAAGATGTATTATGTGAATTAAAAATAAAATTATAAAAATAAAATAGTGCTGACCCCGTTGTTTCAGTATTAGGAAGAAACTTTTTTTAATGTCTGTTGTGGTAGTAATGGATTCGTGTTATATTTACTTTCATATTATTGTCAGTGTCGATAGAAAAGAACAAGTCAATTTTTATATCTTTAAATTCACTCTATACAAGGCATGTAGGTTTATTTTACTCGAAGAAATTTTAATCAAAAGTACGTATAAAGTTCCTGCTTGGCTTTCCACTTAGAAAATAAGGAAAAGCGACGCTCTAATCTTTTCCTGCAATCTGCCTGATGTTTGATCGTAGTTCCCCGGCTTACCGCAACAGCGCTATTCCAATAATTGAATCACTCTCCAATAGCTGTAATGCGCTAATAATACGTCATAATGTGCGATTGTATAGCCTGATGAGATTGCTTTGTTTCGTATAGATGGCGAATCGGATTCTTGCCTGCGAGCAGGGGCTCTCAAATAGATTGGGAAACGTAATACAATTTACTTTCCTTGTGTATATATATCACCAACGGTTCGTGGCGGTGTGTTACGCTGATTAACTTTCCATGAAAAGTTATAAACCATGCTCGGTTTTTTTTGGTAAGAGCTCAGTGTATCAGATTAATATTTAAGACGCCCCTTAATGGTTAAAGCGTTCACTACAGGATGTTCTGTTTATATGGAGAGTTCAGAAAATTTATTACAAAACGTAAAAGCTTTAATATTATTCTATTAAAAAAAGTCTTAACGAATTCGGAAAACTGCCAAATCTGGAAACATTGCTACAATCACCAGTCTATTCAGAATGATATCTGTCATCTATACGAACCTACAATAAGGGTAGAGTTGGGCTGCACACATTAAGACAATTATTAAATCAATCACACAACTTTGATTTTGACATAAATGACATTAGCAAATCAAAAATTAGGCTAACATACCCACTTTGATTATGAGAAAATCATTTCTCCCAACGTCATTTGTACTGTGCGAGCAAAAATTATTTGCATCAAAGACGGCCTTGCATCTAAGGACGTAATGCTTAGCCGTAGAGCTTAATATACCTGCTGGGTGTCAGTAACTACCTGAATTAACAATCAATCAGTTACTCTGGCATCTTTGACAGTCGTTACAAGTAATTTGATTCATCGCTACTTTTTCCAATTTCTTGAACAATTCACACAATGGGCTTTACGGAACAGCCCAAAACATTCATGGTTGAAGCGTATTTTCGAAACGGGGTTAGAGTAAATGGTGAGGGGCAATTCAATCCGGGTTTGTGCATGGACGATTTTCACGAATATTTTCCTAACGTTGCTTTTATTGCTGGGGATTTTTATCATTGCCTGAAAAAAACCGTGGCTGTGTTTAGGGAAACAGGTTCCATACAACACGATTCATAATAATTAAATTCGACATGTTTCGAGTGTAATAACACTCATCATCAGGAAAACAAAGCAAATGGTACAATGCTAATGTTGTTAGCAATAGAGAAAATAGTAAATGGGATTGAGCCGTAATGGAGCTTTCAATGGTGTACAAGAGGTGTAAAAATTGAATAGTCAGAAGACCGACAAGACTTCAGCATACTGGAAAGTCAAGGGTTAGTGCAAAGGCCCTGTCTTGGGCAGAAAAATGAAGAGAGCAAAAGGAGAATTAGGGAGTTTTAACAGACTTTGTGAAAATTATTTATTAAGTAGTGAAAAATCTTAAGTTTCATTCAACTTTGTCAGAGACATGTAAAAATATTGAAATAAGAGGGAAAGAAAAAGAAAAAAAAATTGTTTTTCATAAAAGTAAAAGCATCATTTAGCTTGAATTAAAATGCTGATGGGGTACCAGGCTTGTTACGGCCCAGTTACCCCGGCACGAGTCAAAACATACACATTGTGTGAAAAAATAATAGTTATAACAAAAGTTTTTAAAACAGTTTATTTGGTTTACTAGAACATCGTAGAAAGGTAACCCTTTCTTTGTTAAAGAAGTTTCACTGCAAGTAGCACGTATCAGAAGGGAAAATTTTTAATTGCTAAGTAGAATTCCCTATAATTAGCTTCGATATTATGCCAGTATTCAATTGAACGTCCGTTTCCTACTCTTCTTCTATAACTTAGTTAGCTACGCATGTCTGTAGTGTTCATTTTTGTCCAAGAAGTTAAGAAAATTATTTTAATTAAATAATTTATTTAAGGGTCGTGCATTGTGTACTGTACAACATTCTCCATTCGCATTCGCGCATTCAGACGCGATACTACATCGCGCCATGTGGAAATCATATATACATATAACATATATATACAGGGTGATTCACGGTGGATGGAACGTTAGACGTTTCTGACGAACCAGTAAAGGAATCGTTCTGAAAATTTGGTCGCGTACATAAACGGACATGCTCTACCAACCTAAAATATTTTTTACAATACAGTATTGCCGCTTCCACACAAAAATAATAGTAACTTCGATTTTTTAAACGCAACACCATATATTTTATTTTATTTTCGAAACCCCCATTACTTTCCTTACAATTTTTATTAACTCTACTCTATACTTATCTCTTACCGTTTCTCAGATATAAATTAATTTCGGTTTTTTTTGTCCGAAAACGTCACTTTTAAAAATGCTGATAATTTTGAACTCTAAAACACTGAAACCCTGACATTTGGTAAATAGTTATTTAATATCATAGGGCTCTTTGCCCTAGCCCCAAATCTTAGTTGCAATATACAGGGTGGTTGAAAAATACACTTATTCTGGTAACTTGAAAAAGTGACCATAAGTCCTTTTTTTCAAATGTAACACCCTGTATCTTATTACGGATTTGAAAAGCTGCTAAAATTTCACTTCATTCTTGTATATTACATCTGTACCTAACTAACTGGTTTATACCATTTTTTTGACGTATTAAACATAATTTGTTAAATTTTCTATACAATTCAATTTTTATTCGGTTATTAGTAAGTTCGCCATGACAAAAACTGATGTTTTCGTATGTTACTATGGTTATCGTTTTGATGTTTCATTAAGTTTAGATACAAGATAGAAATACACTTTAAAGTCATGAAAGAAAACTATACAAATGCAGTTTTTATGAATTTATTTATTTTATTTGGACAATGTGATAGAATTATCGCCAGGACATGTATAAAGTTTAACGAAATGTACTTTAATTTACCGCCAATGAATCTTAGAAAATTCATAAGGATCCTAGGTAGTCAAATAATAAAAGACTACTAAAATTATAACTAATAAAATGCTATTTTAACAGATGTTCAAAATGCTGGCCGTTTACATCCAAACACTTTAATATGCGGGTGTTGACTGCATGGATTTCAAGTAAAATTTAGTTTTAATGTTTTTTGCATGTTAATGCAAACACACATTGTCCTAATAAAATAAATAAATTCATAAGAACTGCATTTGTATTTGTATAGTTTTCTTCCATGACTTTAAAATGTATTTCTATCTTGTATCTAAACTTAATGAAATGTCAAAACGATAACCATAGTAACATACGTAAACATCAGTTTTTGTCATGGCTAACTTAAACTTACTAATAGCCGAATAAAAATTGAATTGTATAAAAAATTTAACAAATTATACTTAATACGTCAAAAAAATTGTTAAACCAGTTAGTCGATCAGGTATGTCAGTCAGTATGATATACAAGAATGAAGTGAAATTTTAGCAGCTTTTCAAATCCGTAATGATATACAGGGTGTTATATTTGAAAAAAAGGACTTATGGTCACTTTTTCAAGTTACCAGAATAAGTGTATTTTTCAACCACCCTGTATATTGCAACTAAGATTTGGGACTAGGGCAAAGAGCCCTATGGTATTAGTTAACTATTTACCAAATTTCAGAGTTTCAGTGTTTTAGAGTTCAAAATTATCAGCATTTTTAAAAGTGACGTTTTCGGACAAAAAAAACGGAAATTAATTTATATCTTAGAAACGGTAAGAGATAAGTAGAGAGTAGAAATAATAAATATTGTAAGGAAAGTAATGGGGGTTTCAAAAATAAAATAAAATATATGGTGTTGTATTTAAAAAATCGAAGTTACTATTATTTTTGCGTGGAAGCGGCAACACTGTATTGTTAAAAATATTTTAGGTTAGTAGAGCATGTCCGTTTATGTACGCGACCAAATTTTCAGAACGATTCCTTTACTGGTTCGTCAGAAACGTCTAACGTTCCATCCACCGTGAATCACCCTGTATACACATATGTACGAGGTACTCTTCTCTACTCTACCAACTTCACCAAGCCCCTCCAATATTAGTAAAATTGTTTATTTAAAATTTTTCTTTATACCATAAATATAGTTTTCGGTACATCCAGTGTATGGTTTTCCTGCAAGTGCTTTTTAATGCTTAAGAGAATTGCTTGGGGGGGCTTGGATCGCCCCTCTCTGTTTCCTTGCCTGCGGCCCTACTATAATATAATATAAGTCTAATTGTGTTCACCCGGTACCTGTTCTTACTTAATCAAATATGAGGGTAAATAAAAATTTCCGTAACAAGCTAAAATATTTCAAATTGAAGTTCCTTCGAACAACATTAAATCGATCGCGGCAGTGTTGACTTAGGATGATTAGGTATTGGAATAAATTTAAAGAAGCAAGAGCTTTGGCAAAGCCCATTTGATATTGTCAATCAGCATGAGATCTGTTTACAGAGACTTGACCACCATACGTCTCCAAGATAGACTTTCTTTGTGCAAATGCAGGGCTTTATTTGTCTAAAAAGAATAATGGACTGATTTCTGTTTGTTTACAATCATTTACTGAGGATAATTTAGCAGATGTTTGTAAGGGAAACGTTACTAAGACTCATGGATGAAGTAATTTGTGAAACTTTATTAACGACCTCAGATGTCAGCAGATGCACATGAAAAACAAACAACAGTATTTTTAATTGTTTGTTTGAAGGTGGTAGACAATGAAGTAATATCAAAAAAAATATTACATTGTCTTTACTTTGTTACCTAACACAACGTTTCGGTTAGTTAGTATCTCTAACCGTTTTCAAGTGTAAACTAAATTATAATTCTAAGGCTACTGTCTTAAATACTATCCATGTGCAATGAAGCTTGATGACTCTACGTGCTTATTGGAGTATGAAGTTTAAGCTGTTGTGATATATTCCAATTTCTGTAGGGGAGAAGCCACAGGGAGCATTCGGCCATCTAGGTTATTCCAAAATCTATTTACATTTCCCGCGTTTTTTAGTAAGTACAGTATTACCAACTTTCTTATTCGCATCCTGAATTATAATAAACACGGTATTGGTGCATCAGACCAAATTTACCAAAAAAAATAATAAAAACTGGCTTTTAGGTAAGTTTTTTTTACTAAATATATTCCCCATATTTTGTTTGAAGGAACGATATTTAATTTTATGTTTTGTAAGTAAAACGTGCTTCTATAATGCTGTTTCTATTCCCGAATCATTTTATAACATACAAAAATTTCTTACTAATATGACGTTTGATTTAAAATATTTTGGTAGCTGGGGAGCATTCGTCCACCTATACCTGGGGTAAATTCGGCCTCTCCGTTCTGTACGTAATATTAATTTATTTGTTATTTTACTTTCAGATGCCGCGAAAACGTGTCCTTAAAACGACAAGAAAGTTGATAACAATATATATGTTAGATTTATAAGGCTATACTTTACCAGTTACCTTACCAGATACGTCCTTTGGCCGAATCCTCCCATTTGAATGGCCGAATGCTGCCTAGGGATGGGGAGCATTCGGCCATTTGTAAGTATATTTTTTGAAAAATAAAATTTTATTAGAAAACGTGATCTTTTAATTTTTCTTTCTTATTGTATGTTGAGATTAATGTTTATCATTCCCCGCAAGTACATTTTTTTAACAGTTAAACATTTGGTTTACTTCTTACTTAGAGAATTGTGCTTTGTAGCCGAATGCTCCCCGTTCTCCTAAATGTATTAAAAAACACTTTTTTAGATGGCTGGGTACTTGGCTGGGTAGGTACGTTTTCTTTTCTATCTCCCCCGTATTATGTAAAATATATGACCGTTGAAGTAAATAAAAATTATAAAACCTGTTAAATACTAAGCTTACCACCCGATGCGTATGAATCAACGATGTAATTGAATAACATGAATTGATTAATAAAATATAATAAGGTTTTGTAATTAATACTTCAATTTATGGGCAAGACTGATTGTAAAACAAACAGTTAATGTCATAATAAATTGCTACTACATGAACATAATTCCGCATAATATGACATATCCAAGCATGACTTAAGGCAGCTGCAGATTATATCCGTTATTGCTTTAAAATTGGTTAAAAACGACAAAAATGTGTAGAATTTATGACACATCTGAAGATATAGCAGAAAACTCAAACAGTTTTTTTGTTAAGAGTATAAAACATAGGTAAGTATATTGAATGGACGATCATTAAGTGTTTACGTAATTCAATAAAAAAGCAAAACTTAAATTCATCGTTATCATTATACAAAGGCGGATGAAGTATTTTGTCATTGGGAGAGAATTTATCTCACGGAATCGAAATATTTTAGGTATTAACACACTTAAAAAAATGATTAAATTTTAAATCAAATTGAACTTGGTATTGATTAAATCGAGATCCACATCAGATTGATTTAAAAAATTTACTCTGCCTACTGATTACATCAAAGAATCCGTGATTAAGCCATCTAAATTAAAACTAATTAATATAAGAATCATTACTGATTATATTGTAAACGTGTTATAATTTAGTAATTTTTTATTAAATTTAAGAAGCCTATGTATAATATTCATATACTTTTCTTTAGGCTGAACTAGCATAAACTAGTTTTAAAGGCATTATCTATTGAATTTGAGAAAACTAATTTGCATAGAAAACAATTCCTTCAATGTTGATGATGTCTTGGCGCCTTTTTTTTTAGAATGGCGTAAGTTAAGTTAATCTTTAAATCATGAAATCATAGTGTAGAATTTGGTTTTTGAGCGATGTGCTTTAAAATGGCATAAAAAATAATATATAACAATATTGGATCTGATATAAAAAACCATTTATTAACTATTAGGCTCTTAACAAACATTATCTTAGGACGGATGGGACGACTGATTAATTTTTAATCAAAATCCTACCTTTTTGTGTCAACTAGTACCGTGCGAGCAAAAAATATTTCCATCAAATAGGGCTTGGATTAAAAAACGTAGGGCCTTATTGGTTTAGATCACAATAATATGGGGACGATAGGTATATCTAACCAAATCTAGGTTACAATTTTGTCAAATTCATATTATGACATGATATGCCAAACTAATGAGTAATGAAATAAGTAGACAAATACAAATTTATTTTTGTAGAAAGAAAAAGAAAAATAATTACATAAATTGCTGAAATTGGCCACCGCCATGCTCCAAGCATAAATTCACACGTCTCTTCATATTTTCGAAAGTGTTGACCAGCATCTCTGGAGAAATGTTACCACATTCTTGGATAATCCTTTCTTGTAATTGTTCTAAAAAAACTGGTGTTTTAAAAATAGTGTTCTTTAAATGAGGAAAAACTAAGTAATCCATAACCGTTAAACAAGGTGATCTAGGTGGGAATTCAATGTCTCATCGAAAACTGATCAATCTGTCGTCGAAAAAATTGCGTAAGTAGTTAATAGTTTCGGCGGCTGTATGGGCGGTTGCACCGTCCTGTTGAAAATATCCAAATCGTAGTTCATCATCAAGTAATTGCTCCACAAATGGATTCAAAATATTTTCTCTATACCGCTGTGCTGTAACTGTGTCATAAAAAAAAATAGGACCAACAATTCTTCTTCGGGAAACAGTTAACCAGACACCAATTTTTTGGGGGTGCAATGTGGAGAGGTGGAACCAGGCTTCATCCGAAAAAAATGTCAGATCTAATAAATCATTTCTTTCCAATAAATTTTGGGTAATCCATTGACAGTAATTCCTGCGTCTTTCAAAATCTGCGGCTTGTATTTCTTGGAATACTTGCACTTTATAAGGAAATAAATTTAGCTGCTTCTTAAGAATAGTCCTGCATGTTCCATAAGATCTTCCCACTTCTTGGGACAGGCGTCTTATACAATTTGTTGGCGGATTTTGCATTATTTCACGAACGTTTGCAACAAGTTCTTCTGTTCTTACAGATATTCTTCCTGCTCCTTTTTTGTGTAGTATAGAACCAGTTTTCCTAAACACAGCCACGGTTTTTTTCAGGCAATGATAAAAATCCCCAGCAATAAAAGCAACGTTAGGAAAATATTCGTGAAAATCGTCCATGCACAAACCCGGATTGTATTGCCACTCACCATTTACTCTAACCCCGTTTCGAAAATACGCTTCAACCATGAATGTTTTGGGCTGTTCCGTAAAGCCCATTGTGTGAATTGTTCAAGAAATTGAAAAAAGTAGCGATGAATCAAATTACTTGTAACGACTGTCAAAGATGCCAGAGTAACTGATTGATTGTTAATTCAGGTAGTTACTGACACCCAGCAGGCATATTAAGCTCTACGGCTAAGCATTACGTCCTGAGATGTAAGGCCCTCTTTGATGCAAATAATTTTTGCTCGCACGGTATAACAATATTGACTCTGATATAATAAACCATTTATTAATTATTCGGCTTTTAACAAATATTATCTTAGGGTCGGATTGGACGCCTGATTAATTGCAAATCAAAATCCTACCTTGTTGTGCCAACTAGTATGTTACTGTCGCCAATAGTTATTTTTAGTTGTTATATTTTATAATTTTAATATTTTGGCAAAAATAAATATCTTTATTATTATTATTATTATAATTATAATTATAATTATAATTATAATTATAATTATTATTATTATTATTATTATTATTATTATTATTATTATTATTATTATTATTATTATTATTATTATTATTATTATTATTATTATTATTATTATTATTATTGTTATTATTATTATTATTGCCTTATGCCTTAATACGATACTGCTCTTATTTGGTATGTTGGTATTATATGTTTTCCTTTAAAACATTTTATCGCAATCTGCATTGTAAATAAAATAAAACAGGACACCAAATAATCGGAAAGCAATTCCTCTTTTTCCTAATAAGGAAATCCTGAAACCAACTCTTGATACTCGAAAAATAATTGATAATTAAACATTAACAACACAGTACGGCCTTTTACAACGCTTATTAAGTAGAGTTTAATTGGACCGGCTTATAAATTTATAAACCTACTGGAAAAGCTTTGGACGGCTTCTAAATAAGATTTTTGTACGGCGCGCCGCACACGGGCGAAAAGACGATAAAATTCGGACAAAACTAAATAGTTTTATTAAGGAGCTTACCTAGGCTTATGGTTAATTTTCACCTATTGTTTAAATTTTACTGATGCCTTGCAAAAACGCTAACGTTATGGAGTTTATTTTATATTTAACTTTTGTTTCATTAAAGAACGAAAAAATAAATAGGTATTTTAAACAAAGGCGTTCGACTGTCACGTGTCAATTCGGTACGCTTGCGTGGTTTTTAATTCTGACCAACTTTTTTTTTTTACCGGTCGAGCAAAAAGTATTTGCATCAAAGAGGGCCTTGCATTTAAGGACGTAATGCTTAGCCGTAGAGCTTAATACCTGTTGGGTGTCAGTAACTACCTAAATTAACAATTAATCAGTTATTCCGTCATCTTTGACAGTCGTTACAAGTAATTTGTTTTCCAATTTCTTGAACAATTCACACAATGGGCTTTACGGAACAGTACAAAACATTCATGGTTGAAGCGTATTTTCGAAACGGGGTTAGAGTAAATGGTGAGTGGCAATAAAATCCGGGTTTGTGCATGAACGATTTTCACGAACATTTTCCTAACGTTGCTTTTATTGCTGGGGATTTTTATCATTGCCTGAAAACAACCGTGGCTGTGTTTAGGGAAACAGATTCTATACAACACAAAAAAGGAGCAGGAAGACTATCTGCAAGAACAGAAGAACTTGTTGCAAACGTTCGTGAAATAATTCAAACTATGCCAACAAATTGTATAAGACGCCTGATGTCCCATTTTCATTTATTTTATTTTATTTTTCTTTTTCTTTCTGTATATTTTTACTTTGTTAATTTTGTATTTTTCTACTTATTTTATTACTCATTAGGTTTGCATATCATGTCATAATATGAATTTGACAAAATTTTAACCTAGAGTTGGTTAGATATATCGTCCCCATATCATTGTGGTCTAAACCAAGCCCTACGTTTTTAATCCAAGCCCTCTTTGATGCAAATAATTTTTGCTCACACGGTATTATCAAAAAATTACCTAGTCGGACTTCCATTGCCTTTATTTTGTTACTTACCAGGACGTTTCGTTTAGTTAATATCTATTACCGTTTCCAAGTATAAACTAAATAATAATTCTAAGGCTACTGTCTTAAATACTATCCATGTGCAATCAGGCTTTCTGACTCCGCCTACGTGCTGATATTGGAGTGTGAAGTTTGAGCTGTTTGTTTGGGACAAGGAGAGGCTTCCAGATATTGGGGATTCCTATTCTTGGTTTACTAAGTATACGGGTATTTTAATTCATAAAAGCTGCTTTTTGGAATTTGCATTTTCGCCAGTGCTGTTCCGTCTCCAAAACCTAAAAGCATCCTTCAAATTCGAATACTTATATGCATAGAAGCTTTGTTACAAAATTAAAACCCGGCAGTAATGAAAGCACAAAAAATTTCATCTTGTTATATGTTGTGCGTTATTTGGAAGGATACGTCATTAAAGAAACAAATTGTTTGTTTCATGGGTAAACTAATTCTAGTTTTCCAATCACCAATCTATAAGTGCAACGCGCAATCCATCGATGTTGCTACATTAACACTTATATAAATATATACGAGCAAAAAATATCAAACATAACCCTAATTTATGGCTATTCAACAATTACACAATTTCCTAATACTAACTGGTTTTACAATATCTAAAATAGATCATTATAATTATAATTGATTATTTTCTTTACTATTACTTATATTATAATCCGTAGAATCCCTTGCGAGTATGGAGAATGGTACATTGAAGAAACAAAAATACCCCTTTACACATACAAGTTAAAGGACATCTGAAATATATCCAAAGAGGTAAATCTTCGAAATCAGATATAGCGGAACATGTAGAGGTATGGACCAACCAACATTATATTATACAGTTTGTGTAGATAGTTTTTAATGGGTTTAAGGATCTTAGGAAGCAATTGAAACCTAAATTATAATTTTCCGACGTTTCGGAAAATATATTTCCTTCCTCACGGCTCTGAAACCATAGGATTCTTTCTGAGGTTTCAACAGTAACCAGAAAAACATTTTATAATTCTCCACAATCAAGTCAATTTGATCTTTAACAATTTTATTTTATAATATTATATACAGTGGTCAAGGTTTTGGACACAAAACAGCATTGGCGAAAACGCAAATTCAAAGAAGCATCAGCTTTTATGAATCAAAATACCAGTGTATTTAGTACAGTATAATATCTAAAAGTATCTCCTTGTCTAAAACAAACATGTCAAACTTCACACTTCAAAATGCTCGTCTGCGGAGTCTTTGAGCTTTATTGCACACGGATAGTATTTAAGACAGTAGCCTCAGAATTATAATGCAGTTTACACTTGAAAACGGTTAGAGATACTAACTCACCGAAACGTTGAATTAGGTAACAAAATAAAGACGAAGGACGTCCGAAAAGGTAATTTTTTATGGTAAATTTTATTATCTATTTAAACAGGCCTAGACTCCAAATGTTCTTATTTGAATTTGAAATGTTTTATCATTTAAACCTGTAAATTATCATAAAGAAAAATTGTTTCGCGCCAACAAAAGGATCTTTGAGATAAAACAGAAACTTTTAAAACACTTAATGGATACTGAACCGGATCTTAACATTTACCAACTTAATGAGAATGAAATCCTAAGAGGTATAGTCTGAAAGTATCCAAGGAAAGATGTGAGAAACTCCCGAGAAAAAAACTTCATAGCAAATCGGGTTGTATACCAGTGGAATACCCTAAGCGAGAATACAGTGACAGCCACCTGCATTAACTCATGTAAGAACCACTTGGATAAGGATCTGCAGCGGATCAATACAACCTTAGTACACTACCTCTAACTGACGTTGAGTGTGGAGAACATCAAAACTGCAAGACTGAGACACGGATATTCCAGTTTAGGAAGAGTAGAGAAAAATACTCCATACTCCATAGATTAACTTTGGCTATGCAACAATAATAATAATAATAATAATAATAATAATAATAATAATAATAATAATAATAATAATAATAATAATAATAATAATAATAATAATAATAATAATAATAATAATAATAATAATAATAATAATAATAATAATAATAATAATAATAATAATAATAATAAATAATAATAATAATAATAATAATAATAATAATAATAATAATAATAATAATAATAATAATAAAATAAGGCTAAAGTAAGTTATGCACAAAAAAAAATAAAACATAATCCAGAATAAGTTCGGACAAACTTATTCTTTCCTGAGGGCATGCGTCATTTAAAAAATGCTTACTAGTTTAAAGCCTTAGATAGTTCAGGTAAATTTATTGAATTAAGGAAAAAGTTAATTCAATTTATGGTGGATTATTTGTTCTTTGTATATTCAGTAATTTCCGAGTAATTGTGTGTTCGTATTTTTTGATTTTGTCCGATCTTTAAGAATTTTTTCCTGTGTCCATCGACTGTAATTTATTTTTATTTTCCTTGCAGTATAATAGCCTTCTGTGTATTGGAACTAGTTTTAATTAAATGAAATTAAATGTAAATTACTTCGGCTGATTGTTTCCAAGACTCGCTACACTGTTTTTCTCAGTTTTTCAACGGAAATGCATTTAAATAATATTAATTATAATTACTGCAGTCAGCTTTCCCAAGCAGATTTCCATGGTAATTATGTAGTTACTAATAGCCCCCAGGCATAAAGTCATTGAGTTAAAAGACGTATATTCTGCATTAGTTAGTGCAAATGATACGTTTAACTCAGGATATTCATACGCAACAAAATAATGACACACATTATTATGCAATGTAATAATTTTAATTACTGCGCTCATTACATTATAGATGTGTAACTAATTAAAGTTGCCGATTTTAAAAGTATGGAAACTTTTTTGTTTTTGTTCCATTTTAATAATCATTTTTAATGCAATACAGTAAGGTAAAGTTTGTAACAGAAATTTTTTTAAAAAGAGAAAAGATATGTTTACAAATATATAATTTTTCTAACGAAACCTACAAATTTTTACCATTTTAGGACAAGCTTAATTATACCTAGCTTTAATTTGTACATTTATATAATGATATTTTTTCTCGCTCCCCACACTATTGTGTGCTTTCAATTTTATCTGATTTTTCTTCTGGGTTAATATAATTTACCCTTTCTTTTTCTTATTCTATTTCATTTCAGATTTTCCTTCACTACAATTAGTTTATATCTTTCTTAATAACAATTAATAACAGCCTGCTTCAATGTTAAGTTTTTCATTACCTTTTTTACAGTTGTTTGAGGTCCTTCAAAAACCTTAGCTGGTAACCTAGATCTTTGTATCATCTTGGAGCTCCGTTAAGACTCTTTGCACCGTTTGTATTTCTTTTTTTTCTTTTTCTCTATTTTCCTGAAGATGAAAGTTCATACATTCGAAACATATAGATAATTTACCCTTTAAAACTTTTTATCTTAATAAACCAGTGGAGGAAGACTTCACGTAACCCATTTCTTTCCTTTCAAAAAGATAAATGTTTTTTAAATATTTTTTATTTTACCTTTATATTTTTAAGAGGCCTGCGCACAGGCCTATAAAAAAAGTAGAATGCTTATAGGTGGCCATCCACTACTTTGAGTTGGCAGCATCCTTCCAACTGACTGTAACTTCGTAGCGATCAAGTCAGCCCCAAATTTAAAATTACAGGGTTATGTTATTTGGGTTGGTTGAAAGGCCAAAAAAAATTAGCTGATAATAATATCTGGACATCAAAAACTTTACGATTATATATATAATATCTTAATAAAACAGGGCACTTATTGCTATTTATTATCTGTTGAAAGAGATATCAATCTTCTGCGGCACTTTTCTCACTATAACATAATCATATACTAAATACTGTGCATGGCACTGTTAATACCTGTTGTTTTGAAAGTTTATGTATCACAAAAATAACAGCTCGTGTTTTTGGTGCGCGTTAATATAATTTCAAATGGTTGCCAACTTTTTTCTAGGGGAAAAAATTAATTCCCTGGCCTCACAGATTCTTCAAAAGATGTTATTTTAAATACACTGTACTTATGGGGCACTTAACTTGTTTTGAATACACCCTAAAGTATGCTGCGGTGACCTCTTTAGATGCTTTGACCGATAGTTCTTAAAGAAGCCGTATTTTATAAATAGAATTAGAAAACAACTACTTCAATTTTCATCATAATATTAAAAAGCAGTTTATTTGCTAATCCATTTTTAATGATATATTTTAGTTCAGGTTTACAAATTATTTTGACGCGTATTTTTTTAACAGCCCCTTTATATTATGTTTCAACATTTCTTGCTCGCATTATACTCTTGATTCTACAGTTACACGCTTAATGGATAGGTTAAGTTAAATTTTAAAAGAACAATTTGTGAAGGATTTAATAGGCAATTACTCTTAAAGTTCTAACCAGATTCCGATTTATACGATTATCTGAATTAATATGTATTAAATTTATTTAAATTCTCTTTAGTTTTAAATATTGATTAAAGTCATAAACGACTGTCAACGAGTAGGTCCATCAGGGATATGGAGAAAGTTCACATTATTAGATGATAAGTTTGAATGAGCGAAAAACATATCAATTCCTCCTAATCCTATAATGGTGTATGCCCGCATATATTGCCAATAAATAATTAAATAACTAAATTCGAAAGAAATATGGATTGCTTGAATTGTTCTTGGAAGGTAAAATCAAAAAGAAAAATCGATCAAAGAAGGTTTTTTAGTGTAAAAGCGCTGCTTACTGTCTTGACAGATGACTGCGAACTTTGTCTTTGATGATTGATACATTGTTTCATCTCTGAGACCTATGTATCATAATTTCTTTTAGCATAAAACAGTTAGGTATTATTATTAGTATTATTATTCTTATAAAAAATTAAAGGCTTTAAAATATCTTTAAAATTTTCACTAATCTGCACACATTACTTACTTGTATTAATTTATTATCGGGCTATGCAATGTAGGAGACTGGGTATTGTAGCTTAGATAGTTTGAAAATAAAAATTTGAATAATTTAAGCTTCTCTATTGACCAGGGTTATGCTCCACTTTTTCACTGAAACACCAAGTGTCTTTAACTAGTTTGTTGACTAGTAAAAGCAAAGCAATTAATAATTATGACATAAAAAACAGCAAAAGTGTTTACCAAAATCAATAATTTAGAGAGTTACTTTTGAAGAAGAATTGTCGCTTTAAGGCCTACATAGGGATAGGTGATTTGTTCCAAGTAAGTCAGAAGAAACGATTATCACTTTATATTCAACTCAAGCCAAAAGAGAAATAAACAATTTACTCATAATCACTTTATAAAATGATGTACAATGAACACTTAAGCAATGGTAGCAAAGTAGAATAGTTCTGGGGCAGTGCCTTCCATAATTTCACTGAGATAAGAGAACCGAAGAGCTGATAATTGAATTGTTGAACGGGCAGATGTTTCCCTTACACTTTAATACGTTTCGAACTCCTCCCCCTAAGTGCTCTTTTGAGTTTTTATAGTGCTTTGGAATGCCCACCAAGTAGTAGAAGGGGTTCCTTTGTGCTGCGTCAGAAATTATTTTCGAAACCTGGCAAAGAGGTGATTCTCCTGGATGTAGTACGGTTTACTGTTCATAATGAAACCCTTTATTCCAATCAATAGCAAACGTTTATTTTTATAAACATTCTTACGACTACTCCTACAAAACTCAAGGTTTTACTGACTCATATAGCCTTAAGGATGCCATTCTATATCCGACAATATTACCAGTACTTACCTTGACTTAAGCTTACACATTTTCCATACTTGAGTACCTACATGAGAAAATTATTTGACATAAAGCAATAAAATTATAAACAAGAGTGTACTGTTACATTATTATAACTCATCCTTTTAAGCTAGTACATGAGATAAATTTATGGAATAATTGCCTTCCACTGGGTTGACGCGTCTATACCTTAATTATGATGCACAATATTCATAAACGGGAAAAGTGAGTGGCGAAAATGTAATTAAAATTGCTTGTTACTAGAGGAATGTTGAGCATATAAGTAAAGTTGTGTTTTCTGTCAGGGTGTATATCACCCATATAATATACAGGGTGAGTTTGTCACTTGGAATAAATTCAGTATATCCAGTTAATCTTTTTTTTTTTGGAAAATCCTTGGACACGGGTATTAACATTTTTAGTTTTGTTATTTAAAAAAATATGGACACAGTTTGTTCTAAATTAGTGATATGACGATATCGATAATTTTTTTAAATATCAACATAATATGCTGCATTGGTTTAGTGGCCAAAGACGTAGCATAAAACTACAATATCAAAGATAGGGAACCTACAAAGATTTGCCTGCTTGAATATTACAGGGGCAATGAAATCGACCCCACATCCTCTATAGAGAACATCTTAGACCTTCCACTTCTTCACCTAGCGATAAAAGGAGATGCAAGAACGGGAATTTATAGATTGCAGAGTGCTGGGTTACTCCTTGGGGTCATTAAAACTGGGCACGCACTCCTATGCGATGCCACAAGATAACCTGAGTTAAAAATGATATCAGGTTACATAAATCCCAGGTATCGCTAGGACTTACTATTCAAGACCGTAATTGATGAACGGGATGATACTTCTGGAGTAATAAGCTAGTACATAGACGGCTCAAAAACCAAAGAGAGTACCGGAGTAGGAATACACGGGATAAGACCGAAAAAATATGCTTACTTCTCCCTGGGCAAGTCTCTCACGGTATTCCAAGTAGAAATATAATCCATCTTGCACTGTGCATATGAAAACAACAGGGGAACTTATGCCAATAAGCAAATCCAGATATACGCTAGGCAGCCCTTAGAGCGCTAAGATGCAACAAAGTGACATCAAGACCGGTCTGGGAATGCCAAAAAGAACTTGTGGCCCTGGCAAAAATTAACAAAGTAATATTTCAATGGGTGTCAGGACATGAAGGTTTGCAGGTTATGAAAAGGGTGACGAACTTACAAAAAAGTGTTTAGAAAACACATTCATAGGTCCAGAGACGGCATTCGTTATCCCAAGGTGCACAGTACGAGATGCCATAAAACGATGGACAAAGCATTCTCACAAAGTGTCCTGGAAAAATAGACAGGGATTAAACAATATTAAATCTCCACTTATTTAATTAAAATCCTACTGTATTAACTTAACTAATTAGGATATTAAGAATCGCAATTTACTACTACTACTTAAGAACTGGTACGAACTGAGAAGTTGCATACTTTAAGTGTATGGCAGGATCCTCTTAGTTGTATTTGTATTTTTATAACCCATTGCTAATACAACTTTTTAGAAAGTGAACGCCCAGGAAGTTTTTAAAAAGATGATTTGCCAATTGTAAATAAACCATTAACTTTTGCTGATCTTGGTTACTTCAATAAATGTAATTAGCTGAAGTTGACTAGTAAAAAAGCAAGTTCGAAATAAGTTCTAATATAATGAAAAGGTCATTTTGAGAATATTTTTATTTCTGGCTTTAAAAACGTGTTATAATATCCTTAGTAAATAGGGTTAACGCGTAAAGCCAGTTTTAAGCAGCTCGATGTTTCAGAACTAAGCTGAGTTAGCTAAAATCATTTAATGCTTATAACAAACATGCAGTGCATAGCAAATCACTTATATTTTGGACAACTTCGAAACTACCAATGATATAGGGCTGGTTAATACTTTAGTTGAGTTTTGATGCTCATCGATATAGTCTTTCTGAGAGCTAACTGCTAGAGAACTACATTAACCAAAATATTTCGATGTGCGTAACAAACATTTAAAGTGTATACAATTTGCTGGAAAAACCATAAAATGTTTTAGTAGATCTTTTGTTTCCTCTTGCTCCAAATTCTTGATAGAAGTATGTATAAATGGGTCACCAATGATCAAGTTTTATCAGGTTGTGTCAATCTTAAACATTTTGCATACCTATACTTATATAAACTTATTATAAGAAAAGTATTTGATAATTATTATTGTGCACTTATTGGCTGTATTTATTTATTTATCTCCAGTAAATCAATTTGCAAAGTAAACATTGGTTTTTAGGTGACCCCAAAGGAAATAATTTAGGGGATTAAGGTATGGTGATCGTGGTGGCCATTTAATGGTACTACGTCTTCCTATCCAGCGGTTTGTAGCAACGTCACTTAAATATTGTCGAACATTTATGGCATAATGAGGCGGAGCACCCTATGCTATAACCATATTCGATCATCATGAAGATCTGCTTCTGCATGAGGAAATATTTATATAATTACTTTCGGTGTGAAGTGAAAGGGCACTCTAAAGGTATTAGTATGGCGACCACGCCTTTCAACTGTATTAACGTTTATAAGATCCAAAATCTCAGGGCAGTCGATATGACCACTAATATCATTAGGTATGCAAAAAACAATATCAATAACGAATCGCCTTGACTTTAAAGTGATTAATCTCAAAGAGATAAAATAACATCATCATCGCCACAGAGACCCAATCTAAAGGAAAATAGTCTCGGTATGGACCCTATCATTTAGAAATATATATTACCGAACAATACTCGAGTACCTACTAGTCTAACAAGAAAGCAATAAAAAAATTTTAAAAGTCGCAACACTCAGTCATTGCACAAATCTCAAGATTTTCATGGTCTTCTCTGAAACATTTACAATGTGCTGCTCACAAGAAAATTTGGAATCCAATGCAAGGTCAAACTCTCGTACATTGCTCTGTCTTGGCAAAACTATACCATTCAGGGTAGGTATATTTATGAAAATACCATAAGGAAGACCTGGAAAAGGTACACTTTTTAAACTCATTTCCTCACTTAATAGATTAACATGGCAATAAAATTAAAACAAGAGTGAACTGTTACATTATTATTAAATAGCTTATCCTTTTAAGCAAGTGCATGAAAACAGTGAGAAATTTATGGAATAGTTGCCTTCAAGCGGGTTGACGCGTGTCTACCTTAATTATAATGGAGAATATTCATAAACGGGAGAAGTAGTGAATGGGGAAAATTTAATTAAAATGGCTTGTTACTGGAAGAACGTTGAGCATATAAGTGAAGTTGTGTGTTCTGCCAGGGTGTGTATAATTTATTAAAAATGTAATTAGGTGCTCCCGTGTAATATTCATTATCGGTATATTAATTTTACTAATTGGGGTGGGGAGCAGCACAATTTATCACATAGTAATAAGGCAAATATTGCAAAATTCGGTGTTGCCTTTAAACATATTTTCGTTTGATTTAATTTTATACTCATTGGAATACCTGTATAGTCTGACACAAAAGTAAAAAAAATAGTCTTTAGACTCGCAATGTCGTCAAAACAATGATAGTTTTAATATGAAATAAGTGACAGTAAGCTACCTACTAACGTTCAATAAGTGACAACATTATTCTAGTTGCTTGAAATTTGATTTTTTGAAACAGGGCATCGCAGTGTCATCTATTTTTTTGCAGAGGACCAGAATGGTCCTACATAAATATTAACGAATGAATGATTGCAGTTCGGGCGGCGAGTCTTCGACATATTTTATAATAACTTAGTGGCCGAAGACTAAGACCGAGACGAAAGAACTGAAAGACCCCAGAATCAATTAATACCTTGAAATGCAAATTTACTAATTTTGATCGCAGGAAAATGAAGATAATGGTTTTTGAAATCCGTCCGTTTAAATGTGATATAATGTATCCAAACTAAGCATTTTTAAATTCTCGATGCATTGGCATAACTACAAATTTTAGCCCCACACCCGCAAAGTTTGACTAAGGGCTCCGCTACATACATACCACATGCTTGTAAACTCAATTACCTATACAATAAAACTACCTTGTTTAACTTGAATGAAATGATTTGTGACTTACGTAAACCGATTAACAGCACGATTACGTTAGGATATTTTAAAACTTTAACAGCCGTATATTCACAAAAGCCTTTTTAATTTAATCTCGTCCTTAGTTGGCCTTTAGGCTCTTTATTAAGGCACTTTGTCGTATCCAGGTGGGAGGGCGTCTCAGAGGAGACAGATCTAAAAAAATCTAAACTATTAAATGAAAAAATTGTAAATAAAATGGTGTCTAAATATTATAAATAGGTATATTTCATCTGACATAGATATTTTATTAATAACGCGATATTCACGGATAGTAGATACAGCATTACTTCCAATGGCGCTGTAGTTGTTGAGACTGTTCAGTAAAGGGCACCCGTCACTTCCCAATAAGCTACCCGTTGTATCTTCGTCAGTTTCTTCATGTGTACTGCTTTTTCAAATCAGTCCACCGGACCAGAATCCCGTAGGTTAGTATAGGTATTTTAATGGTTTTAAAAATCCAATGAACTATATGGAGTTTCAATCCCCACTTTTTACCAATGGCTTTGTTGCACGCATAGAATGCGACTGACGCCTTTTTGACTCGTTATTGTAAGTTCATGCCCGAATTAAGATTAAAGTCTAGGATCAATTCTAGGTACTTTGCTTTTTCCTTCAGCGCTAAAGTACTGTTGTTCAGGACTAGGAGCCTGAAGTTCTCAATCATCCTTCTGTGTGTTAATAAAACTAGCTCCGTTTTTTCTTGGTTAATTTTCAAACCACATTTCGAAGCTTGAACGCTAAGCTGTTCCTGTTAGATCGCTGATGGTATTTAAAAATTTGCCTGCAACAAGTATAACTAAATGGTCAGCATGTATCTACAATTACCTTAAATCCAGCCCTTTCTAACTCTATACAAATTTTATTTATCGCTCTTAGCCAGAGTGTTGGCGACGACACCCCGCCTTGCAGGGTTCCTTTTTCTGCAATTCTGACACCTCACTGCTACCTAAACTAGAGAAGATTTGACGTATTTTAACATGTTATGAATCCAAGGGCAGAAACGGCATCCGTGGTTAACGCGGCAGTCGCCTATAACTGTAGGACGAGGGTTTGTTGGTTCGTATCCCCCTACCGGCCAAACAGTAGGTAATAGAAAGCGTGAAACCAAAGGTCGATAATACTTGGACTTGGGGGGTGCTTCTAATGACGGAGGATCGTGGTTCAAAGCTCATGTTAAAAACAGTAGGTCCCCTCGGGAATGGCCCTGGCAGCGAAAGAAGAGAAAAAAATACGAAAATAACAACAACCAACGGCAGATATAGTTCAGTAAAGCGGTTAGGTTATATTTATCTTAGGTGACCAAAGATCAATCAGTCAAAGGAAAAGGAGAAACCGGCCAGTGCTGAAGTTTTTTACAAAATATAAAATGTAATATAAAGTCGCCACAGTGGTTCTTTTCCCGTGCGTCATCACTTTTACGTCATCAAAATCGTATGAATCAAATCAAAATTACGAGACGAAAAAAGTCAAAACTAAGTTAAGTTCATAAAATGGACGTGCCTGCCTACCGTTTGACGTACCTACATAATATCACGAAAAATTATTATTTATTTTAAGTTTTGCCCGGCATTCTCTATTATCTAAAAGAAATTGACAAACAAATGTTTATACATTTAATACTATTTTTAAAGCTTAAAATCTACAAAAGTTTGGTGTTTTATTGACTATTAAAATCGCAAAAGTCAAATTTTTAACATCCTTTCATTTAAGGGAATTTAGCCACTGCCGTAAACGTTTCAAAGAACTTTCACGGTTAGAATATTTCAAATAAATAAATTAGTTATTATAAAAATCCATAAATACTTACCGCCAAAACAGATGGTGGGTATAATTACCTCTAAAAAGAACTATTTTTAGAAACAGGAACAGTTCTAAGGCACACAGATTTACAAAATACGAATTAGATTGGCAGATCAAAATAAGGTTGACAATGACGTTCTAAAATACAACGGTTGTCAACTAAACAAATAAAGAAAGTAATTAACTGACGTTTATAGTTTTATCCTTGTCTAGCACGTTATATTATTGCGGAATTTTGGAGACGTTCTTTTATGCTTTTATTCAAACTTGTTACTGTAATAAACAAGGATGCAGAGTTATTAACCACGTCGAGTCCTGATCGTTGATTGATGACGCACGGGCAAAGATCCACTGTGGCAACTTTACCTAACTGTTTAAAGCTTAAAGCTTACAGAAAAATATATATACAATTGAAAATGTGCACATCAGCGGCAATATTTCTTTACAAAATGGATAAGACTGTATTTAACATTTACAAATTATTGCACAAAGCAAAAATAAACATTAGAATTAAGTAAATATTTTGGTAAAATTAAATAAATCGCAAATTCTAGCGAGCATACGTAATTAAGACTATTTTGTGAGATATTTCGTTCTCGAATAATTTTTGTCCCGTCTCACGAATTTCGCTAGCAGAAAAGTATTTTGTCTCTTCTACTATAGAATATTTGACCGTTATCGTATAACTTTCGTCTCATCGTCGCGAGAATAGAAAATTGTGATACCAGAGTAAAACTCTAGCTTGATCCTTATTTATTACCTATTTTAATAATGTAGGGCTATTGATAAAAAATACCAGGTTTGCGTTTAAAAATCGCTACCGCACAGCAATGGTTGAATTGGAGTTAAGGGAGATAATCGCGTATAATAAAAATTGCGTAAGTTTTGGTTTCTTGCAAGTAGTAAACTTACCTCGTGCCTTAGACTGCTGATGCGCTCTCCGTGCGCTGTCCGTCGAACGAGCAGAGAATACTGTGGCTGGGCCACTCAAGTCAAAGTCAAGTCAAAGTCAAAGAAGAGATAGATCGAATAGCTAAACAACTTACGCAAAGCAAGTGAACAGTGCTTACTACTTGTAGCATCTCCAGGCAATTGTGGCCCCTACTTGATGACAGAAAAACCGCAGCGCTATTACAACACAGTCGAAAGGACCTAAGAAACATCACTGCCGTAGTCATCGGACATTGCCTGTTCGGTAGACACGCTGAACGTATGCAAATACCAACTCACGACGTCTGTAGAAGTTGCAGAGATGATGAAGAGGAGGAAAGTATTCAGCATTTCTTGTGTGAATGCTCCGGCCTCACGAGAAGAAGGTTCAATGCACTGGGCGAACCATTTTTTATTGATCTGGAGGAAGTGAGCAGCCTGCAACTGGGTCTACTTACTAAGTTTATTAACAGCAGTGGCTGATTTGAATGAGCTGTCAAGATTCTTTTACGATCGCGTTAACCATCAGGAAGCTGATGCGGATTGGTTCCGCGGAACATGTGTGGTGCCAAAACGGTCCTTATAGGACTACGCGTGACTGTTTGGACAATGCCAGAGGTCTGCCACTCTAACCTAACCTAACCCAACCTACCTCGTACCTTTCGTACCTAACTGGAGAACCTGTTTTCAAAAAAGTCGAAAAATGTTCTTCTGCTGAAGCTATAGCTATACCTAAAATCCCATTTTGAAAACGGGCCACCCTGTACAAATATTGTTCGCACATACAAGCATAAGTGGACGTTTAATTTTTCATGCGTGGGTATTTCCAGTTTATATAATTTTGAAGGAATTCACTTTGGGAAGTATCGATCTGGCTTGGCGACATTTTCCGCCTTTAACTTAAAATGAAAGTCCGAGCTCCGGTGAAACACTTCCGTTGCACGACCGGGCAATATCTTAAGGAGACCGGGCATTTATTATGATTAAGTCTAAAAAGAATGATTATAAAAAATACATCGTATATGAAACTACGTATTTATGAAGACAATATACAAAACGCCACGAATTCTCTCGTTTTCCGACAAATGACACCAGAAATTTGTCATCGATTAGCTAATATTGGGACATAATACTATCCCCAGATTAGTAGTGGCCCACACAAGTTATTATTTACTTGAACAAAATATTACAGGTTAAAGTATTATTATTCTTTTTAAGACGTTAAATCATTATATAGGCATATCGCACTACTTTTACACCTACCAAAGTATTTGAAACAATCATTTACAACTCTCACAACAATCCAATTTCCAACAGGATTTTCCAACACGGCTTTATAAACAAACGCACTACCATAACAAACAAAACCAATCTATGTGCATTGCACAATAACCCAATATATTTTAGAAGCAACAGCAACAAACCACAAGTGGTTATATATATACACCGATTTCGCTAAAACTTTTGACAAGGTATCGCACTCGGTAAAAATTAAAAGTGTTATTTATAAAAATATGGGTTATCAAAATTTGGAAAAACAAAATATTGCACTTTCAGAGGTATTCAATCGAATCTCTACTATCAACTTATTAATGTAAGAATTGAATTTTAATACCGTTTACGATATTGCTTGGAGGACTGTGTGAAAAGCTGATTAAAAAACATTAAGATTTTATTTAATTAGTTTATCTTAAACCACCTACGTTTTGCCGACGACATCGTGCTGATCTCAGACCGACTGGACGAGGCAAATGAAATTATCTCAAAACTATCCACAGCTTCCCAAAAAGTAGGCCTTAAAATCAACATTGCCAAGACGCAATTCATCACAAACCTAGCACCTAGGTTGCAACCTAATGCTAGGAGGTAAAGAAATTCAATACACAACATCCTACAAATATCTGGGACACGAGATCCAAATTGGAAGAGACAATCAGACCTGCGAATTCAACAGAAGGATAGGACTGACCTAGGCTCTCTTCGGCAGGCGAAGGCATGTATTCAGATCAGATATACCGATGTGTCTTAAACGAAAGGTGTTTGACCAATGCGTCCTCCCCGTAATAACGTATGGCTCTGAAACACTAACACAATAACACAAAGAACTATTAATAAAATAAGAATAACTCAACGAGCCATGGAGAGGTCCATGTGACATTGCGAGATAAAATCCGAAACGAAGAACTACGTAGAAGAACAAAAGTTACGGATGCAATTAAAAGAGTCACAAACTTAAAATGGGACTGGGCTGGTCACGTCGCAAGAATGTCAGATAACAGATGGACAAAGAAAATACTAGAATGGCGCCCCAGAGACGAACCATACAGAAGCAGGGGACGACCGCCGACTAGGTGGACGGACGACTTGAAGAGGATATCTTCAAACTGGATCCAAGATGCTCAAGACCGAAAAAAATGATCTAGGTTAAGAGAGGCTTGTGTTCAGCAGTGGACGAGAGAAGCTGCTAGATGATGATGATGATCTTAACCTACGTTTAATAAATTAGTAGAACCATTACTTTTCTTTTAAATACTGTAAAACATGTTGAAACTTAAAAAAGAAAACTTCTAGTAACATTTGGCATTATCATAATTATTACTGGTAGTTTCATTGAAGTATATATCAGAGCCATATTTAATTAATAAAAAGTGGTCGAATTTTAAATTAATATCAACTAAGTATGGATTAAATCCAGATCCATACCAGATTAAGCCCGTCTTATTTAAAACAAAATAATATAAAAAAATATACTGATTATATTTTAATCAATTTTTATTAAAAATTTTAATCTATAATGATAAAAGTGGCTTCGATCTGTAATAACTTAATAATTTTTTTATTTAATATTAAATCATTTTTAATTATATTCAAGAAGCTAATGGCCTGTATTCAGAGATGTTTTAAGATGCCTTAAACGGTTTCTTAAGCCATACTTTTGTATTTTAAGCTAAACTAAAATAAACTAGTTAAAGGAACTAATCTGCATACCACGCTAAATTGCTTCTTTCCAAAATGTCTTATTAGGGTGTCAGTTTTGATGGACGATCGGAAGGGAAAAACATTATAACTAGGGAATAAAAGATTTTTTGTTGTAAGATAAGCTAAAAAAAAAGATTTTTTTTCTTATAGAATATTTTTTTTCTCATTTTATAATAAGACATACGGTGTATAAACGGGTAGTTTTGAAAACACATGGAAGGCAAAAGCAGCACATTAACATTCAAAGTTAAGATGACCATGGATATGTGGCAAGAAGAGTGGGACCAGACCGAAAGAGTGGCCCAGTGGATAAAAAGGCTGATACCAAACATTAGAAAATGGGTCAATTGCAAGCACCGTCGCACAGATTTCTGAGGTGCTCACTGGACACGGTGTTTTTCAAGTATACCTGAAAAGATTCAAAAGAGCAGAGATGGAAGAGTGCCTATACTGCGGAGCCCCTGATACAGTGCAGCATACGCTCCTTGACTGTCAAAGATGGGATACGCAGAGACGGAACACATGCCTACTACTAGGGGTAAATAACCTATACCTAAATACCTTTCTAGAACAAATGCTGCAGGCAAGCGACAAGTGGACAATAATACACAACTTTATAAAGGACATACTGAAAAACAAATCAGAAGGAAGGCAGTAGAAGCAAAAACATTGACCAAGGCTCCCCTGACGGCATACCTTACGGTGATTCCGGGGCAGTCACTGCGAGGAGGAGGAAGGTTTTAGTGCGTAAACAGGCTGGCATCCTGGACTCGCATACTATCGGTGAACGGAGGAACAAGTAACCGGTGCCCATAAAGGGTTTCCTCCCTGGCAAAAAAAATATATATGATGGTCCGGAAGCTTCTCTTCAGTAGCAGTACCGTAAACCTTACCTTTAGTATATTTACAACCACCCAAACAATTTAAAAAAAATGATTAAATTTTAAATCGGAATAAACTCTGCACGTTTTAATTAAATACAAGTTTACACCAGGCTCGTAGATAAGGGGGGGAGGGTACTGGGTGCTAGTACCTTCCCTCCCCCAGAGCCAGTTTGTGTCATCAATTAAAGCTTACATTTACACTATGCTTTATAAAAAATAATAGCACTTTTTAAGGTGGGAGTACCCCTCCCAAAAAAAAAACGCTATCTACGTGCCTGGTCCACGCCAGATTAACTGACAAAATTAACAACACCCACTGATGAAATCAAAGAGTTCGTGAATAAGCCGTGTTATTCAAAACTGATTAATGTAAGAAGTATTTCTGATTATATTTTAATAAATTTATATTAAATACCATAATCCATAATTATTGGCTTCGGTGTTTAAATTTAATAATTTTTTTATTTAATCTTAAATCATATTTTATTACATTTAAGAACCCAATGTATAATATTCAAAGTCGTCTCTAAATGGTTTCTTAACCTATATTTTGTATAGAGTAGCATAAAATAGTTTCAAAGGCGCTGCCTGTCGAATTTGTAGCAACTTATCTGCATAGCACATGAAATAGCTTCTCACCAAAATGCCTTAAAGTCTATTAATTAAACAAACCTTTCTTTTTTTCTGTGACTAATCGTCGTATTTGTTATTGCGATATCGTGGTTAGTTGTAGGAATACTCGTATTTGTAAACTTTTGTGCTTTTTTAAGGTTTTTTTTTGGATTTTTCATTTTATTTTATTGTTATAAGTACTGAACTAAAGGATTCGTCAGTGTCAGATTTGTGGAAAATAAGATTCTTTATATCTGGAGTAATATTTTTACAGGTAAGGTTATAATTTGTATTATTTGCCCATTCAGTGGTGTAACAATTCACACAATGTGCTTTACGGAACAGCACAAAACATTCATAGTTGAAGCATATTTTCGAAACGGGGTTAGAGTAAATGGTGAGTGGCAATACAATCCGGGTTTGTGCATGGACGATTTTCACGAACTTTTTCCTAACGTTGCTTTTATTGCTGGGGATTTTTTACATTGCCTGAAAAGAACCGTGGTTGTGTTTAGGGAAACAGGTTCTATACAACACAAAAAAGGAGCAGGAAGACCATCTGCAATCAGGAAAAGAGTAAATAAAAATAATTCTTGTTAGCATTTTATGTGTGAGATAACTTCTAAGGATACCATTATTGAATCAATTATTGTTGTCCTGGTAGTTAGGTATAGTTATGTGGGTTCAAGCCGGACATTATTAATTGGGACTTTATGAATATATTTCACTCTTCTCTATGAAATTTGAAACATTCGAGTGTAAAATAACATATACCTAGGGCTTCCTCATAAAAGCAGGAAGCAAAAAAACGATACTTCTATTTATAGCCTGGCATGCCAGCAAGCATGTAGCATACCAGAGCATGTACAAATATCTTCTAGGTGGTTATACATGATTAAATATCAAAAAAATATTCTATAATAAATATAATAATAATAAGGGTCTTTATTTGACCCTCAATCAAAAGCAATATTATATATTATATATTCTATATTCTATATTCTATATTCTATATTCTATATTCTATATTCTATATTCTATATTCTATATTCTATATTCTATATTCTATATTCTATATTCTATATTCTATATTCTATATTCTATATTCTATATTCTATATTCTATATTCTATATTCTATATTCTATATTCTATATTCTATATTCTATATTCTATATTCTATATTCTATATTCTATATTTTATATTCTATATAATTATTTTCTTGTCTAATATTTCATTCTTTAATAATAACACTATACCGCTGGGGTAGACTAATCGCTCCGAGTCCTTTACAGCCATTACAATTCCGCACGGAGTCGGAAATTTAACGCTATCTCTCTCCTCTGTCTTTGTTTTAGACGTACGAATGTTTTATACAAAAACACACATGCTATTCATAAATGAATGCTTTAGTATATTCATATTCTATAAGAAGTCTATGGTTATCGCTTATTTAATATTGCTATTTTGTTACTCGCTGTTTCGTTTTGGAGCCACACGCAAACACATTTTCTAGGTATTCAATAAATTTGTCATCCTGTCTAAAACCATTTATAATTTTTTCACTCAAAAACAACTCGGATGCTTGCCGTATTTAAAATAATTATTTTCGAAAGCACTTAAAGACGTTAATAGCATTTACATCTTGACAGTTTCTTGTTTGGTGGGTTGTCATCATGGGTTAAGGTGAGAAAGTTGTTAATATGAATTATTCAAGACTCGAGCTCTTAGAGAACGACGTCTTCACTTAATTGGATATAAGCCTTGATTGCACGATACAGATTATTTAAAATTTTCGATCAATAGTCATTAACATGCATTGTAAGAAACAGTTTTGGAGAGGTTGCTTCTAAATTTAATTGGAAACTATACAGGATAAAAGCTTTCGGGTAACTAGCAATTAAAACTTGTTTTAAAATTTAAATCAGTTAATAAATTATTTATTTAGGAACTAGCGAAAAAGCGTTTTTTTAATAGTGGCGTATATGACACTATTAAAAAAGTACCGTGCGAGCAAAAATTATTTGCATCAAAGAGGGCCTTGCATCTAAGGACGTAATGTTTAGCCGTAGAGCTTAATACATGTTGGGTGTTAGTAACTACCTGAATTAACAATCAATCAGTTATTTCGTCATCTTTGACAGTGGTTACAAGTAATTTGATTCATCGCTAATTTTTCCAATTTCTTGAACAATTCACACAATGTGCTTTACGGAACAGCACAAAACATTCATAGTTAAAGCGTATTTTCGAAACGGGGTTAGAGTAAATGGTGAGTGGCAATACAATTCGGGTTTGTGCATGGACGATTTTCACGAACATTTTCCTAACGTTGCTTTTATTGCTGGGGATTTTTATCATTGCCTGAAAAGAACCGTGGCTGTGTTTAGGGAAACATGTTCTATACAACACAAAAAAGGAGCAGGAAGACCATCTGTAAGAACAGAAGAACTTGTTGCAAACGTTCGTGAAATAATGCAAAATATGCCAACAAATTGTATAAGACGCCTGTCCCAAGAAGTCGGAAGATCTTATGGAACATGCAGGACTATTCTTAAGAAGCTAAATTTATTTCTGTATATTCTTACTTTGTTTTTTGTAAACAACAAAAATAAATTTGTATTTGTCTACTTACTTTATTACTCATTAGTTTGGCATATCATGTCATAATATGAATTTGACAAAATTTTAACCTAGATTTGGTTAGATATATCGTCCCCATATCATTGTGATCTAAACCAAGCCCTACGTTTTTTAATCCAAGCCCTCTTTGATGCAAATAATTTTTGCTCGCACGGTATTTAGGCCCGAACTGCATCGACCTTTATTGGAAAATATAATAGATGCAATAGGAGTGTTTTAACCTATGCGTTATTACTCATAAGGGAATGAGTGATTTTTTTATAAGATGAGCTTTTATTAACAATATTTTCAAAAATTGGATGCTAAATTTAGCATGCCTACAACCGCAGCGCGGAATGACATTTCTCCAGGACCCGAGTGAGCACCTTGTTCATTTATAGCAGGGTGCCCGGAAATGACGATGGCAAATTTTATAACATAAAAATATATGATAAAAACTTTATATATACATAGGTCCGCAAATACTCCATGCTCCATATGGGGTTACAGACCCTTAAACGGGGTTTTATCGTAGCGTTATATAATACATAAATGAACTTTTATGTATAAGTAAGTGTTACTGGAGGCTACTCTTTGAAAATATTCGTAGATGGCATTCTATTGCGTGGAAAAAAGAGGGTGGTGGGTTATCTAAGCTTACATATTTTTTCCACTGAGTGTATTAGTTTGCGCTATTATTTTTATAGAGCGCAAAAATTTGGCGACGTTATTTCATGACAATAGTGCGCACCTTGTAGCTCGTGTTTATTGTACAGCGTGGACTGCTAACGGGCATAGGAGCCGGTATTGTAAAATAATCTACGTTGGCGAAACTTCAAACACTAAAACTAGCTGGGGACGTTCACGCCAAGTTATTAACTGTTTTAACATAAATAAAAATTTATTATTAACAAAAATTGTTTCAAATGTTTAGACGTAAAAGAACGACGTCTGTCGTAGTATATCCATTTTATTTGGGAAAAAGACGTTTCTACGTCAACCGAAGTGCCGGCTGCGTATATTTCTTTTTTAATAAACACCAAACTCATATAAATAAAATAATTTAAATAATTATTATAAAATAAAATTCTGTATGTACCGAATTCAGTCTTTTGAAAATGCTATTTATTCTATGGGTAGGTTAGGTTAGAGTGGCAGATTTCTGGCGCTGTCCAAACAGTCTTACGTAGTCCTATGAGAACTGTTGTAATACCACACGTAGTCCACGGCACCTATCCCCATCAGCTTTCTGATGGTTAACGCGAGGTAGAACTAAAAGAATCTTGGTAGCTCATTCAAACCAGCCACTACTATTAATAAACTTAATGAGTCGACCCAATTGTAAGGTTCCTACTTCCTCTAGATCATTAAAGAATGGTTCGCCCAAGGCATTAAACCTTCTTCTCCAGGGATCACACAAGAAATGCTGAATACTTTCTTGGTATTTGCATACGTTCAGCGTGTCTACCAAACAGGCAATGTCCGGTGACTACGGCAGTGATATTTCTTAGGTCTTTCGGACTGTGCTTTAATAACGCTGCGGTTTTCCTGTTATCCAGTGGGAACCACAATTGCTTGGAAATGCTACAGGTTGTTAGTTCTGTCCATCTGCTTTGCGCAAATTGCTTAGCTATCCGATCTATCTTCTCTTTGACTGATCCCAGTGGTGTAGCCACATTATTCTCTGCTGGTTTGACAGACATGCTAGCGGCCTCCCAGGCGAGCGCATCGGCAGCCTCGTTGCCATCTATATTGCAATGACCAGGAAACCAATACAAGGTGATTCGATGCTGAGCACCAAGTGTGCAGAGATTGTTGCGACTTACTAATTTTAATTTAATGCTGCTGGAACAAATTGGGTTTATCGCTGCTTGACTGTTTTTATAGATAGCTATAGACTCAGCTCCTTATAGGCCAGCATAGTCCTGCAGGATATTGACTGCTTTATCTACTGCCAAAATTTTTGCTTGAAAGATGCAGAAGTAGTCTGGGACCATATACGACCTCTGTATTTGCATGCTCTCGGAGAAGATACGGGCTCCCCCTTCGACGTCCATTTTTGAACAGTCTGTGAAGATCGAGAGGTCTGTCTCCATTGGTATTTAATTGCCTTCCCATTCTTCCCCACCCGAAATGAGCATAGAAAAGCCCCGTCCGAGGTATGGCAACAAAACAGTGTAATCGGTCGGCTCTCATAAATTTTGGCCTGGATGTATCCTTAGTATGCTGCTATGATGTCCATAGTTGATTTTAGTATTTTTAGCCCATTTCTTAAGGCAATTGTAAACACATGTTTTTGATTTATCATAATTATGTTGTGGTAGGCTATGCTGTTTTATTTTCCGCGTTCTCCTATAACCAATAAGCAAAACACGTGTTATTCCCAAGCAAAACAAGTGTTATTCCCAATTATTTATGAACACAATTTTGCAGAATTAAAATTTTTTTGCGAAAACAAAAATTGCGAGACTCTTGTGGGACGAGAGTTTTTGAAAAATTCGCGATCTTTCGTCTCGTTAAACATTTCTAATAGATTAGAAATTACTCGACAAACAAAACAGCGCTAAAAAATTAAATACCATGAAAGTTTCACTCTTTCCTTGAAATCTAAGTAGTGTGTCTGCAATTATTTATATTTCACATACTATTTAAATAGCACACAACTCTATGTACATACATATTTCTTTTTAAATAATAATTTATCAAAAGTCTGTGAAAATGTTTTTGTTGGCTTAAAATCTGTGTTTATGTCTCGGTTCTTACAAGAATTTAAGACCTGCGGATTTATGTTGGTACTACAACGATTTGTAACTGTATAAGTCTAAATTATGCTCATTAACTTCAAAGAGTTGATGGTTGATATTTTGCAAAACTTTATTTCTTACTTTAATTTATCTTTCTTATGGAATATTATAATTACTTTTAATTTATTTGCAAGAAGTTTAGTGTAAGTTCGCGACTAAAACTGATGGTACTGGCGTTTTGGGAACTGTGCTATACAGGGTGTTTATTAAGTACTTGTACAAACATTTAAGGGTGAATCTTTGACTAATTTTAAGATAAAAAGTTTATATGATCGTGGGACCGCCATGGCTTGGTTCTTGAGACACAGGGCGTCCAAAAAAGTTGTCTTTTTGATTTTTGATTATATTTTTGTTTACTAACATCATGTTCGACGAAATTCTGGACTCTGGACGTACTGATGATGAAAAACTAAAATATTTACTTAGTTTTTTTTGTTTAATTCGAGTGCTGTACCTGGATTTAAATAACAATATTTTTTTTGTGTGCCATACGTCATTTTTCACTAGACAGGTCTATTCTCTATTCAATTTTACATACAAAAGATACTCTTAGATTTGTCGCTGAAAGCAGCTGTTTGTAAATAAAATCAAAATAGATATACCGTGCGAGCAAAAATTATTTGCATCAAAGAGGGCCTTGCATCTAAGGACGTAATGCCTAGCACTAGAGCTTAATACCTGTTCGGTGTCAGTAACTACCTGAATTAACAATCAATCAGTTATTCCGTCATCTTTGACAGTCGTTACAAGTAATTTGATTCATCGCTAATTTTTCCAATTTCTTGAACAATTCACACAATTGGCTTTACGGAACAGCACAAAACATTCATGGTTAAAGCGTATTTTCGAAACTGGGTTAGAGTAAATGGTGAGTGACAATACAAACCGGGTTTGTGCATGGACGATTTTTACGATCATTTTCCTAACGTTGCTTTTATTGCTGAAGATTTTTATCATTGCCTGAAAAGAACCGTGGCTGTGTTTAGGGAAACAGGTTCTATACAACACAAAAAAGGAGCAGGAAAACCATCTGAAAGAACAGAATCACTTGTTGCAAATTTAGAACAATTACAAAAAAAGGTTATCCAAGAATGTGGTAACATTTCTCCAGAGATGCTGGTCAACAATTTCGAAAATATGAAGAGACGTGTGAATTTATGTTTGGAGCATGGCGGTGGCCAATTTCAGCAATTTATGTAATTATTTATCTTTTTTTTCTGTATATTCTTACTTTGTTAATTTTGTAAACAACCAAAATAAATTTGTACCTGTCCACTTATTTTATTACTAATTAGTTTGGCATATCATGTCGTAATATGAATTTGAAAAAATTTTAACCTAGATTTGGTTAGATATAATAATATCGTCCCCATATCAGTGTGATCTAAATCAAGCCCTACGTTTTTTAATCCAAGCCCTCTTTGATGCAAATAATTTTTGTTCGCACGGTAGATAATAGTCCTGTCTAGTAAAAAATTACGTATAGTGCGACACAAAAAAAGTTATGGTTATTTAAATCTAGGTACAGCTCTCTAATATTAAATAAAAAACTAGGAAAATGTTTGTTTTTTTTCATCATCAGTAGGTACTCCCAGTATCCCGATTCGTCAAATTCCCATGTTATTAAACAAAAATATATTCAAAAAATCAAATAAAACAACTTTTTTGGACGCCCTGTATCTCAAGAACCATGTTTATATGAACTTTTAATCTTAAAATTAGTCAAAGATTCGTTCTTTATAGTTTCTACAAGTACTTAATAAACACCCTGTATATAAAACACATATTCGTCAATTCCATGAGTTTTGGTCTCGTATATTAGGAAGCAGCAATTTATTTACCTGTTGATTAGATATAATAATGAATAAATATTACCTTATGGAAAATTAACCCATTTTTGCCTACCGCTATCACTGAATTTCTCAAACTTTGAACTTGGCTTTGGCTAATACCTCACGGGGTTTTTTTTTAGAACTGACAGTACCGCGCTACGCTGCGCATCTTTTTCCGAATGAAAGTACTACAATTAAATTGTTTTACATGACCAACATAGTTCGAACCTTTATCCATCCAGTGATACCAAACGTATTCTTGTTTAATTTATTTTTACTGGTAATATGCAGGAAATACAATTGATTTAGTCGTGGTTTCTTACTTAGTTAAAACAAAATAGTTCTCATTTTAAGTCAATTATCTTCGACAACCCCCATTTCCTGTCAAAATTCTAAAACGACGATGTGATGGTGCTTATAATCTAAATGACAGGCCCAAGGTGTTAAGTAAATTTGTTTCTATTTGTCGCATCCTGCCTTAATCATTTTTGTTTTGCTTTTTTATGAGGCAAACATCTTGATGGGTCATTAACATCTGTGGCAAGGATCCAGTGGCGGGTTGGCATTAGAAAAACCAGAAATAGGTAATAAACCGAAGAGCCGAGAACAAAACTAATTGTTTTGTTAAAAAAGCTCATACTATTCTATTTATGAGAATATGTGTAACAGTTTAAGTCTTAAATTCTATTATTTTTTGGTTTAAGTATAGAAAACTGGTTTAAAAGTTTAAGAGTATACCATTTGTGATTCCTGTTTGGTAATAATGTTGTACCTTTAACCAAAATTAGAAAGCCCTGGTCGGGATTTTTCGTGTCTTGGCAAATTATACAGGGTGTTTGGGGAGAAAAGGGCAATATTTTGGAAATGTGTTCAGTGGGTGAAAATAAGAGAAATAAACCCATATGTTTTAGTTCGATTCTCAACCATTTCTGAAACAATCGGTTCTGAATTTTTTTTATATTGAAATAATAAAGGAGGCTTTAGTTTAAAACGTCCGATACATTTTGATTGATAGTTTTGATATGCATCATGTTGTCCGTTAGTTTCATATTGAGCGTATGAGCGTATCGACTTGAACCAAGATTTTCATACTTACAATGCCCCACACATTCAGTCACAGGGAGTGTATGCCGACATGATATTCGTGTATGGTTACTGTAACGGTAGTGCGATACACGTCGTTAATAGACACTTGAAGTGATGCCATCCACCTAAATGTAAACGTGTAAATTGACATCTGCGCAACCGCAGTAAAATATTTTTCCCGTTAGCGCTATACGGACTACGTAGACTTGCGTTCTTCCACGGTCCGTCTAACGTTACCCGAAGCGAACCGATTCGCTGCCGAACCTATCCGAGTCTCGACTGTCCATCATCTGTCTGGCTTTTGTTGTTCTATTTCTAACCTAAAATTAAAAAGCTCGATTTTCCTTTTAATTTAGCAACCAAGTTTTTCTAAAAATTTTATAAGTGCAGAGTTACAAGTAATTAACGGTAAGTGGCTTGACAAATCTGAGGCAAAATAAAACAAACAGAATTATTGAAAAACAGCACAAGAAAGCTGATACGATTCTGCTTTAGAATGTTAGGTTATAAGTTAGTATTTTAAGACCTGACATTTGACATTTTTATGTACGTACGGGAAGATGATGTACTTCAACTATGCATCACAAGGCTGCATAAAGACTCGCAAACGTGTAAATTCGCGCGTTTACGTTTACGTTAACGGTGATCACTTCAAGTGTCTAAAGAACATCGACGTCGTTTTCCAAATCGAAGAGTTCCTAATGGAAGGGTTTTTCATAAAGTATTTGCAAGTGCTCAGGAAACTGGAATGTTTCCAAGCGTAAAAATTGTTTCTGAAAGAGTGCAGGGCCTAGATTCTAGATGATATTTTCGCAGAGAACTCAGGTATAAGTACGAGACGGGTTGCAAATTATCTTCATATACCATCACATCTAGCCGTATGATAGCCACTTAGAAAAAACGGTTTTAAACCTTTTCACGTTTAACCCGTTCAACATCTTCTAGATTCTAGATGGTGATCCTGCTTCAAGGGTACAATTTTGTGAATGGATCCATCAAAATCGAAGTCTGCACAAATACATTTTATTTAGCGATGAAGCTCAATTCACTCGTGATGGAATTAATAATTGCAACAATGAACATCGGTGGTCAGATGAAAACCCTCATGCTACATTCGAACGAAACTTTCAACATCGATTCAGTATTACTGTCTGGTATCGAATGCTTAACGACCGATTGTTTGGTCCATTTGAAATGGATGGGCGTCTTACTAGAGAAGGATATTTACGGTTTTTGAAAGACCATTTGATACACATTTTGGATGATGTTCCGTTAAATGTTCGACAACGAATGTAATTCCAACATGACGTTTTTTCGAAAACGGTTAGGATTGGCGACATGAATGAAGAGTACTTAATTTTTAGTCAACAGTTAAAGGTAAGTAAAAACGTTGTCCAAAGTTTTTACCATACAGGGCGTAAAAAAAATGGGCACATTGGTGTCACAGCTAGTCCGTCCTTGCAGCTGTGAGTAATTCGCAACACTTTCTGGGATAGTAATTTGAAGGGTCTTACCTGGTATTGATGAAAGAAAAATTGAAATATACCCGTTGGTTTAATAATTATGGGTCAAAAACTTAATTCCATGGGAGCTCTTTGGGAGCCCATATCTCCGAAGAGGAGGCCGATACGAAAGAAGATTATATAAACTTGTAGTATTTTTTTTACGTATTTTTTTCATATCCGGGAGATTTCCCACATTTTCCCGGACACCCTGTACATTATAGCAGGTATTGGTGGTCCATGGAAATAGGCATCTATTACTAACTTATGCTAAAAACAATAACTATCAAACTCGTTATGCCAATGTCATGATTGCACCCAATTTGTTTCACCTTCGTAAAATCTAGAAAAAGTAAATATTTAACCTTATTATATTATCTTACCCCAAGCAATAAGCGTAAGTAGTACCTAGTCTTCTAAAAAAACTTGGAAATGAATAAGTTTTGAAATAAACCCGTACTTTGACCTTCTAACTTGATAATGTTGTGCTATTGTGATGTTTTATTTTAATTATAATTTTGTATTAAATCTAAGTGTTTGTGAATTATATATTATTGCATTGCTACTAGTTGTATTTTACAAAAAAGTAGTTAAATAAACAAATAAATAAAAATAAATATACATTTACACGACTTTCCTTGTCGATACGTACTGATTTGGAATATCATTTCCGTTGTTTTAACAATGAAAATCCAGACACACACGCAACACCACTGATTCTATTAAAAAGTTGTTAGGATTGGATTAAATGGGAGATTGGGTTTAATTAGCATTTAAAGAGAAGCATGGAACAAACGTTCGATGTTGATGAGAAGAGCACCTGGAAATCTTAATAATTTTAAAGTGTTAAATACATTAGTATAGCTTTTTTATACCTACGCTACGTCATAAAGTTGATGTGAAAACATTAGAAATTCAATTCAATTACGAGCGACACTGAAATTTCTTTCAGACCAAAGACTTACCTTTTTATTGTCCATTCTATTCATCTATTAAAATCAATATTTTATTATATGTTGCCGTGGTTAGGTCTATTGTGAAAATTGTCACGATGATTTTCACTAGTAATTTAATTTTAAGAGGTTAATAATTATTACTTTAAATTTATTGGAGTCAAAGACGACGGATAATTTTCGAAAAATATCCATAAGCGATATTATATACAGGGTGTTCCTTAATGACGTGCTAATATTTTAGGGTGCGATTCCTCAAGTCATTTTATGAAGAAAAGTTTATATAAACATATGGCCTAAACGGCTTAAATTTTTTGCTACAGGGTGTTGAATGTTTTCTTTTTTAATGCGTTTTTTGTAATATCTCCGAAAGTACTTTATATAATAATTTAAATTTTGGCATGTGCTAATAGGACATTAGACCATATGTTTTAGTTATAAAAGTAATTTTTTTATCCCACCAGTGGCGTCTCTGCAATCATGTCCTTTGATATTTTTTTAGAAAAAAAGTGGTACGCTACTAACATTTTTCCATGTGGATATTATTTCTGATTAGCCTGATTAATTCTACATAAAAATGGTCTCTTGTGTTTTTCTCCTCAGGCACACTGTTCTTAATTAAAATAATTAAATTAAATAAGCTTCATTTTGCAGTATTGACGAATAATTTTTGATCACATAAATCTAGTTATCCTGGAACGGTGACGTTCTTAAAAATATAATCAACGCCCTAACGGCAGTCTTATCTGCATTCCCTCCATGAAGAACTACCTGTGTTACTTGAAGATGTACCATATGCGGCTAAGGAATCAAATGTGGTACATGCATGATGGAGCTCCTGCTCATTTCAGAGTAATCGGTCGCGACCATTTAGATGCAGTTTATCCGAATCATTGGATAGGTCGCGGATGAGCTCAACAATGGCCAGCAAGATCCCCTGATCTCAATAGTTTGGATTTTTTCTTGTGGGTCATCTTAAAACTCTAGTGTATAAAACTTCCATTAACACTTTAGAAAATTTAAAGGAGCGAATAATTGCCTTCTGTGAAACAATACGGAATTCGCCTGGAATATTTAAACGAGTGCGCTATGCGATGCAAAGACGGACGAAAGCATGCCTATTAAGTGAAGGTGGTCATTTCCAACCATTTTTATAAAACAAAATTTTGCATTATCAATGTTAATAATACTAAATAGTAGAGCTAATTTAATTTAATTATTTTAATTAAGAGCGGTGTGCTTGAGGAGAAAAGCTCTAGAGACCATTTTTATGTAGAATTGATCAGGCTAATCAGAAATAATATCTATATGGAAAAATGTCAGTGGTGTACGACTTTTTATCTAAAAAATATCAGAGGACATGTTTGCAGGGACGCCACTATTGGGACAAAAAAATAACTTTTATAACCAAAACATGTGGTTTTATGTTCTATTAGCACATGCCAAAAATTAAAAATATTGTCTAAAGTACTTTCGGAGATATTACAACACACCTTGTAGCAAAAAATTTAAACCGTTTAGGACATATGTTTATATAAACTTTTCTTCATAACATGACTTGAGGAATCACACCCTAAAATATTAGCACGTCATTAAGGAACACCCTGTATAATTTATCAGACAGATATATTTAATTAATAAAGCGATATGTTCAATTTGTAATTCTATAATCTTGATTGGTTAAAAAGTACTTATAGGTTTGGAAATAAAAAAAAAAAAAACAGCATTTTTTAATTATATGTGCTACCTATATTGTATGCGAAAAAAAAGTTAAATATACCTACTTAATATCCGAAACAATATTATTTATTAAAAGTAAAAATGTAGTGGCATAGAGGAAAGATTAGCGTATCTGGTATTATAGAACACAGGAATCCAAGCATAATGGATACACTGGGGCGGCTAGACCACGACGGCATTTTTGTCCTTATTGTGACTCTACGGGAAGCCATAACCCAGAGCAACTCCACAGAAGAGGACATACATGCACTTAAAGCCACCTTGTGAAAGCGAGAACAAATATGTAGTATCGCTATCTATAGTAGAAATAACTTTAATACAAAAGGCAGTCTCACTGGTAATAAAATCGAAAGTTAGGGTTTTTCTTTATAACGGCTTATCCATCTTCATTTAAAAATTGTAATAACTACTTTACATTTCCCTGCCACGCCCAGCAAGCTCATAATAAGCGATATTAAAGAAATTGTTTCTGCAGCCTTCCCGCTGAGCTTTATCCTATGTCTGATAATTTTCGAAAACTGTGCATAATCCAATGCAACCGCTCTAATTGAGTTTTTTCGGCTTTCCATTGCAAGATTTTCCTTTTAGAAATATGTTCTGTTTTTCTACCGTATTCGGTGACATACTTTTCTTTTAATAGTTTCCCGAAATCATTTCACATGGTTTTATAAAAGCTTCTTTATAAGCGTAAGCAGCCATACAGGCTATTTGCTCCAGAAGTCAAAATTAGTAAAGCGTTGTCGTAACAATCTCTGCACACTTGGTGCTCAACATAGAATCACCTTGTGTTGGGTTCCTGGACACAGCGACATAATATATGGCAACGAGACTGCTGATGCGCTCGCCAGGGAGGGCGCAAGCATGTCTATCGAACTAGCAGAGAATACTGTGGCTAGACCACTGGGATTAGTCAAAGAAGAGATAGATCGAATAGCTAAACAACTTGTGTAAAGCAGATGGACAGAGCTTACAACTTGTAGCATCTCCAGGCAATTGTGGCCCCTACTTGATGACAGAAAAACCGCAACGCTATTACACAGCACAGTCGGAAGGACCTAAGAAACATCACTGCCGTAGTCACCAGACATTGCCTGTTTGGTAGACACGCTGAACGTATGCAAATACCAACCAACGACTTCTAAAGAAGTTGCAGAGATGAAGAAGAGGAGGAAAGTATTCAGCATTTCTTGTGTGAATGCTCCGGCCTCGCGAGAAGAAGGTTCAATGCACTGGGCGAACCATTTTTTAATGATTTGGAGGAAGTGAACAGCCTGCAACTTGGTTGACTTACGAAGTTTATTAACAGCAGTAGCTGGTTTGAATGAGCTGTAAAGAATCTTCTACGATCGCGTTAACCATCAGGAAGCTGATGCAAATAGGTTCCGCGGAACATGTGTGGTAGCACAACGGTCCTTATAGGACTACGTGTGACTGTTTGGACAATGCCAGAGGTCTTCCACTCTAACCTTCTTTATATTCATCTTTTTTCTTTCTCATATTAATTTACCTAACGCAGTAACTGAATGTTTCATGGGAAATCCCAATTTTGATCCCCTCAACCCTCAAATATTGGCTGCCCTATTAAGTTTACATCAAAATTATATTGAACTTATATTTTGATTTTGCACACCATAATTTTAATATTTTATAATTAGCCAATTAAAATTTATTTAGAAAATAATTAAAAATTAAATATGGCCGTGATACATACCTCAATATAACCATCAGTAATAATTATGATAATGTCAAATATTACTACATGTTCTATTTTTTATTAGTTTCGACATGTTTTACATTATTCAAGAAATATATTATAATAAAATAAAAGAAATAAAAATTATATTAATAATTAATTCCGAATGGCATATTATGGCAATAATAATATGACACTAGCTACTTTTTAGTAAATTTAATTAGGTAAATCGGTCGATACTTGGTGGAAATCCATTTCATATTTAATTAAATGGAAGTAAAACGCAAACATTTTACTCCTTTTTCCACTTTATTTAACACTGTAAATTATTATATTTACAACACGGCAGCTTCTTTAGATATACATAGTATACAGTACATACAAAGGGTATTTTATTTATATTTATCATAATTACAAAGTACCTTAACTTGAGTTTTTCTATGATACTTTTTAATTAGAAAATATTTGGCAAAGGTGATTTATTTAAATCTAATTGGTTGTTCAAACTTTTGAGTTGGTTAATGTCCAAGATTCGAGCAAATATAATTTTATACCTTTATTTTCTGTGTGCATAATTTCCAAATTATCGTTAAAATTATGAATAGATTAATATTTGTATTTATAAAACTGGAATAAAGTTCTTTATTCTTTTGGAAAACCTTCTACCTGATTGTCCTGTGTAAGTTTTTGAGCAGTCACCGCATATTAGTTCAGATAACCTAGATTTATTGTTTTTGATTTATTTAATTAAAATACGACAACCCTATATACCTAGTACATAAACTCTCCGTACTACCCCTCTCAGTGTTGCTACCGACAACAGGGCCCGCTCTAGACCCATACCAGCAAGGACCCTCACCCTTTGACCCTCCCGAGCCAAGCCGCTCTGGAGCGATCAAAAAGCCTACTCCTATCGCTGAAACGGCAGTTCTTCACGAGCTTCAGTCTTCAGCTTTCGCCTAGGCATCCTTGCGTGGATCCTTGCTCTAGCCTGAAATGTGAACGCAGCATTTTCTATCAATGAAGACTTTTAAACATCTTGGTGTATCTTCGACACACAACCCAAACGTTACATATTTTATTACCAAGTGTTTTTTACAAATGTTTATACCAATAAGTTATGACTTTATAACATACAGAATTTTTTTTATTGGTCCGATTTCGTATTTATAATTTTAGAGAAAAAAACATTTTTTACAGCAGCAAAAATTTCAAATAACTCGTTGACAAGAAATTTGTTTGAAACAAATTATTTGTCAACTCGTTTTTCCAAATTTTTTCGGAAAAATAAGATGCACTTATCATATTACCCCCGATAATCGGCGAGATCACAGAGCAGCCAAAGTCTAACTCATTCTCCGCTACTAACCTACCTCTTTCGAGATGGACCATCGACTGAATAGTTGTAATATACCTGGATTTATATGTCGGTATTATTTTTTTCTTTAATTTCCTCGCTCATTCCTCCTTCGTGATATAAAATAATATATTTTCTAACTGGTTGGCGTAAATGGCTGGTCGGTACAATCTAATTATTTACTTAAACGATTGCTGCAGAAGCCCTGATAACCGGACATGGGACTTCCTCAAATAACGACACATCATTTAAGTGTTAAATTAAAATTATCGCATTTTGTTAAAAATAATTGTAATTAAAAATACATATAATATCCGGTGGGTGGTCGAAGGCATTGGTGGACTAAGCGAATACGTGAAATAAAGCATTCTCAATTTGTAGCAACTAAATAGTTGACTAATTATTTTAACCAATTATGTATCACGACCGTCACATAACGAATCAGGTTTCTGTATTTTATGAAATTAGCCAATTAAAACAGTTAATACTGAGTTAAACGTATCATGCAGTTTAACAGGATTGACTTTACAACAATATATGTATTTAAATACTAGTCCTATGTTCACAAAAATATAGAGTCACGCACTTCTAATTAAGCTAAGTTATGATTTACAATTTTATTACCGCTTAACCATAAACTCCTAAAACCCTGTGGAATTGTATAAATATTTTAAATAATAATTAACTAACCAACTTTGACAGTAATACATGAATGACATTGGCAGAAATGATTTTCTCACAGACTGGTCCGGTTCTCTTAATTTTTGATTTACTAATTAACAACTATTGTTTAAAATTTTTATACAATCTGTCATTACCCTTAAAAAAATTAATCCACAAACACAATTAAAAGTACATTTTTAAAAGTTTATTGTGACTAAAATGTCATTTTATGACACTATAGTATAAAAAATAAATGCAATGATATTTTTAACTTTTATTAACAGTAATATTGATTTTAGAATTTGAGAAACCAGAACTATGATTTTCTTCTGTATTGATCAGGGTTTTGTTATAATTTTGCAATGAATTGGTACATACAGATGGCATACGTCATTAATAAACGATATTAAAATGTGTTGACAACATCGTTTGTAGGAGGGAGGCTTTTTCAACAACTGTTACCGTCCAATTTCACTGCTATATGCCATCTCTTTAAACTCTACGAACGGCTAATCCTCCAAAGAATCCAGAACCACATACAATCTCTGTTAATACCCCAACAGGCCGGCTTCAGACCGGGAAAATCATGCACTGGTCAGGTACTAAATCTTACAGAGCACATAGAGGAGGGATTCCAAAACAACAGAATCACAGGAGCAGTGTTCATCGATCTTACAGAGGCATACGACACAATAAATCACAAAACACTACTTAACAAAATCTACAAAACCACAAAAGACCATAAACTAATGAAAGTAGTTTAATCAACCCTACAAAACAGAAGATTTTATGTAGAACTCCAAAACAAAAAAAGCCGTTGGAGAATCCAAAGAAACGGGCTACCACAAGGAAGCGTTCTAACCCCCTATGCTATTTAACATATACACCAATGATCAGCCCATAACAAAAGACGCCAAACATTACGTAATCGCCGACGACCTTGTTGTAACAGTCCAAGGTCAAACATTTGAGGAACTAGAGGTAATACTCGAAAATGCGCTGGGCTCCATGGCTCAGTACTATCGAGGAAACCAAATCCATCAAAAACACAGTTGAGTTCATTTCACCTAAACACTCATAAGGCTCATAATCAACTGAAGGTGACCTGGGAAAGCAAGGAGCTAGAATATGTCGAGACACCAAAGTACCTACTTGGGCGTTATCCTAGATAGAATATAATATAAAAATAAATTTTATTTCTATAAATTGCTTTCTTTATATTAATTTTCCCTCTAAAGTCAATCCCAGAGACTTCGTAATATACGAAGTCTCAGTCGCAACAAAATATTTCATAGTGTAACCGTCCAAAACTAAAAAGTTGGCATTTTTGATAGAAAAATAAAAACTGAGATCGAACTATGGAAACCTTGTTTCATAAGATGTATTCTTTAAAAGTTACAGCCTGTTGAAGTTTAAAATGTACATATCTCAACAACAAATGGTTGTGGCTACAGATGATCTGCCGCAACTTCACTAGAATTGGTTGATTTTAATTTTGAGACACCCTGTAAATTTGATAGCAGCATTGCAATATTTATCTTAGGTTTGCTTACAATTCTTGTGTGTAAAACGTTCCTGTATATTTAACTTAAACTTTTAAACAGTGTTGCCAAATCTATAATTTTGGACGTATTAGCAATATGGCCTATAAATTTTGCACACTGCCTTCCGCGCGTCATACTTGTTTAAATATATTTTGCGCAAGTGGAAAATACTTAAAATCGGTGGTAGACCCTATACAGGGTGTTCCCTAATGACGTGCTAATATTTTAGGGTGTGATTCCTCAAGTCATTTTATAAAGGAAAGTTCATATAAACATATGACCTAAACGGCTTAAATTTTTTGCTACAGGGTATTGAAATTTTTCTTTTTGAATGCGTTTTTTGTAATATCTCCGAAAGTACTTTAGGTAATATTTTTTATTTTGGCATGTGCTTATAGGACTTAAAACCACATGTTTTAATTATAAAAGTTATTTTTTTTTGGTCCACCAGTGGCGTCCCTGCAAATATGTCCTCTGATATTTTTTAGAAAAAAAGTGGTACGCCACTGACATTTTTCCATGCGGATATTATTTCTGATTAGCCTGATCAATTGTACATAAAAATGGTCTCTTCGTTTTTCTCCTCAGGCACACTGTTCTTAATTAAAATAATTAAATTAAATTAGTTTTATTTTGCAGTATTGACGAATAATTTTTGATTACATAAATCTAGTGATCCTGGAACGGTGACGTTCTTAAAAATATAATTAACGCCTTAACGGCAGTCTTATCTGCATTTCCTGCAAGAAGAACTACCTGTGTTACTTAAAGATGTGCCATATGCGCTAAGGAATCAAATGTGGTACATGCATGATGGCGTTCCTGCTCATTTCAGTGTAATCGTTCGCGACCATTTAGATTTAGATGCAGTTTAACCGAATCTTTGGATAGTCGCCGAGGAGCTCAACAATGGCCAGCAAGATCCCCTGATCTCAATAGTTTGGATTTTTTCTTGTCGGTCATCTTAAAACTCTAGCGTATAAAACTTCCATTAACACCTAAGAAAATTTAAGAGTGCGAATAATTGCCTTCTGTGAAACCATACGGAATTCGCCTGGAATATTTGAACGATACAAAGACCAATGCATGCCTATTAAGTGATGGTGGTCACTTCCAACAGTTCTTATAAAACAAAATTTTGCATTATCAATATTAATAATAATAAATAGTAGAGCTAATTTAATTTCATTATTTTAATTAAGAACGGCGTGCCTGAGAAGAAAAACTCAATAGACCATTTTTATGTAGAATTGACCAGGCTAATCAGAAATAATATCCACATGGAAAAATATCAGTGGCGTACCACTTTTTTTCTAAAAAATATCAGAGCACATATTTGCAGGGTGGGACAAAAAAATATATTTTATAACTAAAACATGTGGTTTTATGTCCTATTAGCACATGCCAAGATAAAAAATATTATCTAAAGTACTTTCGGAGATATTACAAAAAACGCATTAAAAAAGAAAACATTCAACACCCTGTAGCAAAAAATTTAAGCCGTTTAGGCCATATGTTTATATAAACTTTTCTTCATAAAATGACTTGAGGAATCGCACCCTAAAATATTAGCACGTCATTAAGGAACACCCTGCATAGTGTAATAAAATATGTTTATTGCAACTTATGATATGAATCTAATTATTCCAATTTAACACAACCTATTAACGAATCTTTTTGCTAAATTACCTACAGTTATTCATGCAAAATAAACGAGTAATATTATTTTTAAAAGCCAAATTAAAACAAAATCTTTAATTAAAATCGTCGCTATAAAGTAAATGCTTCAATTGATTTTAACTCAAATATTTTTCAATTAGTTTGCTTCTTTTAATCAACAATCGATTACCTAATTGTTATAATATTTATTGGAGATATTTGTTTCAAATTAGTTTTCTAAAAAGTTGACTCTATTCTGGTTTAACAGGCATGACAAGAGTAGTATTGACGCACTCTCACGCCATGATAAAAGACAGTACAGGGTGAGGGTGTTATGGAAATTATTTATTATATTTTAAACCCGCAAATGGAAAAGCATATTTTTAAATGTTAGAAATTTACCTAAGGAAGGTCCTCATCAGCAATGGAAAAAATGTTTATTTCGGGATTAAGCTTATCGCACTTAGGGTAGATGAAACAATTTTTGCTCTCACCTCCGATTTTACTTGGTGCCATATATACTCGAGGTAGACCCATCTGTTCCGCCAAGTTATTACATAATATGCATTATTTTTTATTGTTAAGTGTATTTAAGACTCTTAAAAGCTGTTATTTTTTCTAAATAAATTCAGAATAATAATTATAATTTTCCAATAAATATTTTTGTATTTCCGTTTTAGTTCTTGACTCTATACAGCAAATGACTGTGATAACTTACGTTATCCATTATAATCACGCTATTTTCTTCCACTAGATGCAGAGCGATAATTTTCCCACGGGCGTCACATAATAAAAAACTAGTTGAACACTAACCAACACTTCAACAAATTTCTCAAACGTACAATACACTAGCTTTCTCAAGACTGATTACATCCTAATTGCAACAGGCCCGCCCTGTATTAAGGTGTGTTACCTAAATAACAATTGCAAACGCCATAAATTTATCGAATACGGGGTGGACCTACCTGCTCTTGATAACAAGGACAACATTTCTATACAAAATAATGGAAAACAAGTGACAATATGCAAATTGTAAATAATATGTCACCCTGTAGACCTTTTAGGTATACAACAATGAGGTTTCATTAAAATAAATGACAGGTCGCAATAGCCAAGACGTTATAGTTTGAGATGTACTTGACAAACTACAAAAATTACAAAATACTTCTCAATTATCAATGTTTTGGTTCATTTAGTTGCATAAATAAATGATTATTTTAAAGTTTGGCTAATTTCATTCTAGCAAGATGTCAAAGCTAAAATTATTTTTCCAGGCTTCCGTAATAATTAAGATTGTAATATCCGATGAACACCAACGACGCAAAAAATATTTTCATTTTAATTTATCGCCTTTAAGTATATTAACTTGGAAAACTTAGCCTGAACGTGATTTATTCTGGTTCCTACTTTAAATTGACTATCATCCGTTCGGAAATTGAATACAATTTCGTTGAAAATTAAAATGAGTTTTGCTTTTTCTTTATGTACTTTGCACCCTAATTCGAATAATCAAATACTAAATCGCGTGTCGTCAATATAGAAGAAAATTTACAGGAAATTTTGCTTTTTCAATAATCGCGTTTTGATACTTGCCGAATAATTCAATGTGTATAGGAGCTGTGCCAATATGCTTACTTTCTCAATGTATTAAAAAAAAATCGGTGAGGTCCTGATCGAGCATTATAGCTTTAGGGGAAAAGTTGGTGACTGAATGTAGCTATATCTAGATACTAGGTATCCGATTGTCGATATTGATGGAGTGAGGTCGGTCAAACTAGATGTTCCTGTTGGTGTACCACAAGGATCGATTCTTGGGATCATGGTATTTTTGATATTTTCAAATGACTTACATAAGATTGTTGATTACAAAAATGACCTAACAATGTTTGCAGTTATTTATGTAGAGATAATTTACTTGAAGGAGCCATTAGGAAATTGCAGGATATGCTGCTAAATAATTTTGTTTAATGATTCCTAAAAAATAGTTTATGTCTTAATCCTAAAAAAAGTGTCCTTATTAGGTTTGCATCAAGATGATAATTGATCAGTGAAAGTTAGTTAGTTAGGACCAACTTAAGCAGACACTCTGCTTACTGCCCAAAGCAAAACAATTAGTGTATATATTATAGAGCATTATTTTTACTGGGATTATCATATAACGGAACTATGCGGAAAGTTTTCCACAATAATTTCCTTCGCTATTTCTCATCTTAAAAACATTCCGTCAATTCCGTGTCAAAGTAATAGTAGTGAGAGAATGAGACTATAATGACAACGATATAGTAATGAAATGCCCCAGATTTGGTGCTATTTTTCGCTTAAACATTTCTACAAATATCTTTAAAGATAAACCAAGAAGCTAATATTTCTTGGTTCAACAATATGTACAAAGGAACTCTCGTTTTAAAAGAGCTTAAAAGCTACAAACAGTGTAAAATTTAACCCTCATATCAGCAAAACGGCGCGAACGGGTCAATTTCTGTAGTTTTAGAAAAGCATAAATATGGCCACGCGAAGCGTCACCACTCCTGAAGGCAGGGGTAAGCATATAAAAGTGGTCAAAACCAAGCTTATGAGGAGACTCAACATTTTTCCAATAACAAGATAAGGTCGTTACGCTGCCAGTTAGTTCTTTGAGGTTGCTAATCTATTCTCTATTTAAATCTATTCTTTATTTTTTTGCTTAACCTAAGGTGCCGGAATTCGATTGATGGTGCGCCAGAAATCTTTGATAACAGAATTAAATTGACACGCTGAATTAACTTATTGATAACAACTAGTTGGGTAAAACTACTGCAAATTGATAAGACGGTCCCGAAAGTTACCCCATGGTGCTTGTCGTCGTCAAGGAGCAGTAGAAAAACTAAACGATTGCAGTTAATAAATCAGGACAGCAACAATCTTAAATTCATAGTTATTTAAATGCCGCACCGTATAAAAAATTTAAATATTCTTTTACTTGAATTCAATTATTACAAATATTTTTATCAATAATTCTTATCAGAAAATTGTTAACGGCTCAATTAATTGGGGAAGAGGTTAAATTTCTGGTAGGGTTCAGCTAAAACGTCGGCAAGACGAAATTGCCTATTAATTGTTTTAAAATACAAGGCTGACCAAAGCGTAACGGTACTATTATAGTACTATATACCGTTATACTTGTGCAGTATGTAAGAGCATTATGCCAAGCATAGGACAATAACAAATTTATACCGTGCCAGCAAAAGTTATTTGCATCAAAGAGGGCTTGGATTAAAAAACGTAGGGCTTGGTTTAGATCACAATGATATGGGGACGATATACCGTGTGAGTAAAAATTATTTGCATCAAAGAGGGCTTGGATTAAAAAACGTAGGGCTTGGTTTAGATCACAATGATATGGGGACGATATACCGTGCGAGCAAAAGTTATTTGCATCAAAGAGGGCTTGGATTAAAAAACGTAGGGCTTGGTTTAGATCACAATGATATGGGGACGATATACCGTGCGAGCAAAAATTATTTGCATCAAAGGGGGCTTGGATTAAAAAACGTAGGGCTTGGTTTAGATCACAATGATATGGGGACGATATACCGTGCGAGCAAAAATTATTTGCATCAAAGAGGGCTTGAATTAAAAAACGTAGGGCTTGGTTTAGATCACAATGATATGGGGACGATATACCGTGCGAGCAAAAATTATTTGCATCAAAGAGGGCTTGGATTAAAAAACGTAGGGCTTGGTTTAGATCACAATGATATGGGGACGATATACCGTGCGAGCAAAAATTATTTGCATCAAAGAGGGCTTGGATTAAAAAACGTAGGGCTTGGTTTAGATCACAATGATATGGGGACGATATACCGTGCGAGCAAAAATTATTTGCATCAAAGAGGGCTTGGAATAAAAAACGTAGGGCTTGGTTTAGATCACAATGATATGGGGACGATCTACCGTGCGAGCAAAAATTATTTGCATCAAAGAGGGCTTGGATTAAAAAACGTAGGGCTTGGTTTAGATCACAATGATATAGGGACGATATATCTAACCAAATCTAGGTTAAAATTTGGTCAAATTCATATTATGACATAATATGCCAAACTAATGCGTAATAAAAAAAGTAGACAAATACAAATTTATTTTTGTTGTTTACAAAATTAACAAAGTAAGAATATACAGAAAGAAAAAGAAAAATAATTACATGTATTCTGAGAATTCACATAACCGGAGAGGTGGAACCAGGCTTCATCCGAAAAAAATATCAGGTCTAATAAATCATTTATTTTAAATAAATTTTGGGTAAACCATTGAGAGTATTTCATGCGTCTTTCAAAATCTGCGGCTTGTATTTCTTGGAATACTTGCACTTTATAAAGAAATAAATTTAGCTGCTTCTTAAGAATAGTCCTGCATGTTTCATAAGATCTTCCCACTTCTTGGAATAGGCGTCTTATACAATTTGTTGGCGTATTTTGCATTATTTCACGAACGTTTGCAACAAGTTCTTCTGTTCTTACAGATGGTCTTCCTGCTCCTTTTTTGTATTGTATAGAACCTGTTTCCCTAAACACAGCCACGGTTCTTTTCAGGCAATTATCAAAATCCCCAGCAATAAAAGCAACGTTAGGATTGTTCGTAAAAATCGTCCATGCACAAACTCGGATTGTACTGCCACTCACCATTTACTCTACCCTCGTATCGAAAATACGCTTCAACCATGAATGTTTTGTGCTGTTCCGTAAAGCCCATTGTGTGAATTGTGCAAGAAATTGGAAAAATTAGCGATGAATCAAATTACTTGTAACGACTGTCAAAGATGACGGAATAACTGGTTGATTGTTAATTCAGGTAGTTACTGACACCCAACAGGTATTAAGCTCTACGGCTAAGCATTATGTCCTTAGATGCAAGGCCCAAATAATTTTGGCTCGCACGGCAGGTCGTTGATTTCTTACGTTAGACACTGGGAAACTTTTAATATACTTTTTTTTATCTGAATAAATTTTGAATCCGAAGTTTTACGATTGCTAAGAACCATATTGTATCTCGAGATTAAATGCAAAACTGTTACTAAAATACTCTGATTACTAGAATTGAAAAAAAAATTTGCTTATAGACGCAGACTAAACTCTGGATAGTTCACTGGTAAGATAATTACTTGTACCAGTAGCTATTTCAATTTAAACGCCGCTTAAAAAATGTACATAAAAGATTAAAGCAGCTTGTTTATTAACATTGTACGAAAACAATATATTAAAAATAACTTAAGGTTAGCTTTTAACTTGATCTTATACTGCACAAGCGGGCTTTAGTAGACTCGATTCGACCCTCATGTACAAAAGCTGTCTCATACGATCCGGTCAGTCAAAAGCGAGGGTTTCTTTCGGTATAGAAAATGAGCTTTTAATTGAATTTGTTTATGTGTGTGCGTGCACCGGTTTTAAATTCGATTTCCAACGACTTGTGATTGAATAAATGGGGAAATGGTTATTTCTACCCCGGCAAAATCTCTCCCATTGCTTTCTTTCGAATAATGTAACTTTTGATTGCAGATTTGTGTTCTGTCAGTGACGTACGTAAATTTTTCTACGATAACAAATACTTATTATCATTTCTAAAACATACTGCACTCATAATTATTATTCGCTGGCTGTTCGTCAGGGAGTAATCAATTCATTACTAATGGACTAAGATCTGTGATTAAGCAATGCTTTTTCTACAGCCATTTAATAATAGGTCCGTTATACTTGTGAAGTATGTAAGAGCATTATGCCAAGCATAGGACAATAACAAATTTATACCGTGCGAGCAAAAATTATTTGCATCAAAGAGGGCTTGGATTAAAAAACGTAGGGCTTGGTTTAGATCACAATGATATGGGGACGATATATCTAACCAAATCTATTTTAAAATTTTGTCAAATTTAAATTATGACATGATATGCCAAAAATAAGTAGACAAAAACAAATTTATTTTTGTTGTTTACAAAATTAACAAAATAAGAATATATACAGAACGAAAAATAAAACATACTTGTATTCTGAGAATTCACATAACCGGAGAGGTGGAACCAGGCTTCATCCGAAAAAACTGTCATTTCTAATAAATCATTTCTTTTCAATTAATTTCGGGTAGGTAAACCATTAAGAGTAATTCCTGCGTCTTTCAAAGTCTGCGGCTTGTATTTCTTGGAATACTTGCACTTTATAAGGAAATAAATTTAGCTGCTTCTTAAGATGTTCCATAAGATCTTCCCACTTCTTGGGACAGGCATCTTATGAAATTTGTTGGCGTATTTTGCATTATTTCACGAACGTTTGCAACCAGTTGTTCTGTTCTTACAGATGGTCTTCCTGCTCCATTTTTGTGTTGCATAGAACCTGTTACGTAAAGCCCATTGTGTGAATTGTTCAAGAAATTGGAAAAATTAGCGATGAATCAAATTACTTGTAACGACTGTCAAAGATGACGGAATAACTGAATGATTGTTAATTCAGGTAGTTACTGACACCCAACAAGTATTAAGCTCTACGGCTAAGCATTACGTCCTTAGATTTAAGGCCCTCTTTGATGCAAATTATTTTTGCTCTCACGGTACTTATTCTCGTAAAACAACAAGGAGTATTGTGAATTCTTAACAATCCGAGAGCCACAACTATTTTGTAATAACCAAAAGGGCCAAAGCGAATTAGGACTTTATATAATTAGTATGAATATATACAGGATGTCTCTAAAAGGTGCGCCATTTTACATCTCATTTTTTTAAATTTAATTTTAAAGTCGCAAAATTTTGCCTCCAGTGGACTTTCAATAGAAATATTATCGTCTAACGCGAAAAGAACTCAGCTACAAAACCTATGAAAATTTATTGCTATAGTAATTTATAAGTCTAGCAGCGACAACTTCTTTCAGAAGAATAGCTAGGGGTAAACAACCCGAACTTAAAATGCTCGTTTATCGTATACAAGCGAGCGCAGTATCAAATTATGAAAGACTGTACAGTAAATTATTTTAATTTTAATTTTTAGCTTAAAATAACGTCTCAAAGGTATTTTACATTGAAAAGGATTTTTAACCAATTTTTTCTCAAAATATTCAGTTAGGACGCATTCAGCAATACAGGGCTCGGTACAATACACGGTTTATTAAGGTACAACTGTCTACAGTTACAAGTAAAAAAAGTTCATTTATAAATTATTAACAAAGGCAGAAAAATAATTACAAACTAAGTTTTTTGCTTTTAATCTTGTTAGTTAATATGCAGTGAGAACGCTTGAAAGAAATTCATTTAAAATTCAGGTGCTTTTTTTTGAAGAATTCTCAGACCTACGACTTGAAATAATACCACAAAAAGAATCTCAAGGAGACAAATCCGGAGGTCTGGCCGCCCATTCAACTGGGCCTCATCAGGAAAGCTGTATTGTGGTACGCACGGGGTGGTATGGGACGGAGCTTCGTGCATCTTGTTGATAGCACAAAAAATTGTTCTATGCATCAGGATCTTCTGGATTTGAGTATAATTTGGCATGATGCCAGATTATTTGCTAAAAATTATAAATATCTTTCGATAGTCAAGGTTCCGTCAATAAAAGAAGTGGCCCAAAATTCGGTTCTCAACAATGTCGGTTCAAACATTAACTTTCTGATGTGACGTTCCATGATCCAGCGTGGATTTTCTGAGGCCCAAGAACGATAGGGTTGGTTTATTGGCAGTTCCATTCAGATAGAACGTTGCCTTATCCGCCAATTCAATTATTCGTCTTCGTCTTCATCTTCATTAAGTTCCTGAACCAATTGGATTTTGTAACGATGTAATTTATTTACCTTTTATTACTTCAGTACGGACGCAGAATTGATTTAACGTGACCCAAATTCCCATATTTTACCTTTTTTTGCTGACAGTAGATTAAGATATCGGTTCTCTGCGAGGGTACTTGTTACTGATGATTGAAGAGCTCGCAAACTTCTATTTTTGTGCGCATCCTATCCCCAAAACAAATCATCATTAATATCTTTATTCGCTATCTTTCACTTAGCTGTGAAACGAAAGGGTAATTGAAAAATCTGCTACATGAGAAACAGAGCTTAAGGATGGGTCTTTCAATATTTTTAAATTAAAGTAAATTGTATGTGCGATTTCGGAGACAGCGGAGCACCCTTTCGAACGGTTTTTGGATAAAACTAAAAAGTAACGAAATATTAATAACAAAATTAAATGGCGAAGTTGTCACCTCATACTTTTACAGAGAGAAAGGAACTTAAAAAAATAAAATACATACCTATTTATCTGGTTTTATAATGAACGATTGGATAAGGGAAAACTAGCATTATTTTTTTTTAAATAAATGTGTATTTGTGTTTGCAATAAGTGTGGATAATTTCGGTAATACGGAGTATCACAGTTCAATTTCGTTTTAGTTTTTCAAAAATATTTTTTTTATTAATTAATTGGTGTATTGTCACACTTTTTCGCTAGGGGGGGGGGGGAGGGGTTGTATGGTTAAAATTTAAAATCTTCCCTCATTTTTATTGTGAAATTTAGAGGATGCCACCTGTAGTGCTTCGCCCACATTTACACATTTATAACGAAATGATTTTTTTGAGCCACTCGATATTGAACTTTTAAATTCTTATTCTCCAACGGAAAGTAAATATAGTTTACAATAATTCTTGAAATTCTTAATATATGCAGAAAATAATATAATAAATTTGCATGTATGTTTGTTTGCAACCGACTGTCTCTTTGAACCCGATTTTGACCCATTTTAAACGGTCAGATTTAATTTAAATTTTGTAGACTTATCAATAACCGCTGACAGTACAATAATCTACTAATCTAGAAAATAATAATGAACGATAAACGTTAGTATTATTGTGAAAAAAACGTGGGGTGCTCGATATACGAAAAATATAGCACAAAGCGACCCACGCTTTTTTCACAATAATACTAATATTTATCGTTCATTATTATTTTCTAGATTAATAGATTATTGTACTGTCAGCGGTTCTTGATAAGTCTACAAAATTTAAATTAAATCTGACCGTTTAAAGTGGGTCAAAATCGAGTTCAAAGAAGTCGGTTACAAACAAACATACATCCGAACAAACCCGAACAAACCCGGACAAACGACAAAAATTTCGAAAATTATTAAAATAATATTTGTCAAAAATTTATTTTGACGGGTAGAATTTTTTTTTTATTTTTCTCTAATCTTAGCGACAATATCTATACGACCCCACGTTTGTTTCATTACTCTCGGTTATTGTAATAATTCTGACATATTGACAGGTGTCAAATTTTGACAAGAGAATTTTTTGCGTATTTTTTTCAACTTTCCACCGTCAATATACATACGACCTTATAGTTTTTTCATTAATATCATTTTTTTTAAACGATTTGACATATTAACAGCTGTCAAATTTTGACATGAGAATTTTTTGCCTATTTTTACCGAAGTCTCTACATCGAATACTATACGACCACATAATTTATTTCGTCAAAATCGCTTCTTCATTTTATACTTGACAGCTGTCAAAATTTCACAGGAGAATTTTTTGCGTGTAGATTATTATATTGTCAGCGGTTCTTGATAAGTCTACAAAATTTAAATTAAATCTGACCGTTTAAAGTGGGTCAAAATCGGGTTCAGAGAAGTCGTTTACAAACATACATACAAACAAACATACAGGTGAGGCTAATAAAAGCGTGTTAAAAAGGTGTACGTGGTAAGAAATGATTTAAGCAGTTGTTTTTGAAATATCTGGATTTAAAAAATTTACTTCGTGTATGTACCGGTTAAATTATTGTAATAATTGAACACAATTTAAAGCGAAGGTGTTAATTTAAAATAAATGTTACCAAAAACTAAAAAAAAGGAAACAATTATTAAGGTACATAAATTTGTATTGTTAATTTCATTCTCTACTAAAACCAATCTATAAGGGATTCATCAACAACAGAAAATTAATATAATTTAAAAAAAAAAACGCTTTTAAGAAATGCCCAATATGAGCTTCATTTTTGTGCGTACAAAGGTTAATACGTTTTAAAAAATAAATTGAACTTTTTGGAGCATTTCGTCATCATTTCTCAAAGCCTCAATTCCAGTTTGAATACGTCTTCCTAATTCATTTTTGTATCTACTGGTCCAGAATACACAACGGTTTTCAAAGTTCCCCATAAAAAGCCATCCATTCGGGTGATACCAGGGGATCGAGCTGGTCAATTTGCCGGCGCATCATTACCTCCACCTATCCATCTACTTCTACTTGGATACTTTGCACAGGAAGAAATAATAATAACTACTTGTTATGTTTTACAAATTTAATCAGTTTCCTGACACGTGTTTCGGCCCTTTCGGATCATTGTCAAAGGAGTACAAGAAGATACTAAATTCTACGTGACATTACAAAGATATTTATATCATATTATGGTAACTATAAACCTGTCATAAAATTAAAATTAGGATTAGAAGATTGACTGGTCAACTGTGGGTTTTCCTAATTTTTAAAGGTACAGATACATATTTAGTCCTAAATAAGTGTGCTATTAAGAATTAGGGAAGCACCTGAAGGTATTTCAGTCCAATGTCCAATGAAGATAATCTACATTGGACAAACAGGTAGAAATTTTGACACCATGCTTAAAGAACACAAAACATCTATTTTAAAAAACCAAATTAAACAGGGTTAGCGATCACTGCTTAAAAGACAATCTCTCAATCTCTAACAACATAAAACCCATATACATACACAATAAAAGCAGAAAACTAAATCTACTAGAAACAATAGCTATCAAAAAAGCGACAAAAAAACAAATGTAATGTTGTGAATAATCAAACCGAAATACCTTCAGGTGCTTCCCCAATTCTTAATAGCACACTTATTTAGGACTAAATATGTATCTGTATCTTTATTGAATTTGGAAAACCCACAGTTGACCATTCAATCTTCTAATCATAATTTTAATTTTATGACATGTTTATAGTTACCATAATATGATATAAATACCTTTGTAATGTCACGTAGAATTTAGTATCTTCTTATACTCCTTTGAAAATGACCCGAAAGGGCCGAAACACGTGTCAGGAAACTGATTAAATTTGTGAAACATAACAAGTAGTTATTATTTTTTCTTCCTGTGCAATGGAACAACAGTTTCACCAAACATGTAGCCCAACACAAATTAATTATATACTTGGATACTGTTCGTTCAAATAATTACGTACGTTTTAACGAAAAATGTGAAGGAGCACCGTCATGCATAAACCAGTCTTCTAAAACTAAAATCAAATGGAACGTTTGACACACTGTATCTCCGAAATTATCCACTTTTGGACTGAGGTAAGTTGGGTTAGATCGTCATATTTAACCCTCAGCAGTTTGTGGTAGCATTTTTCTTAACCTTTTTAGAGACCCTGTATAAACATTTTATATTTTAAGCATTATCCAGCAGACAAAATACCGGGTGTTTCTCAAAAGACGTTCACCCCTATAACTTTTTTATATTTATAGATATTAAAATTAAATTTTAAGATTATGCATAAGAGATGAGTCTGCATTTATTGGCATAATTTTCAATTTGTTAGCACTTATAGAGACTTTGACTTTGATATTTTAAATGGGACATCTTGTATATTTTTACTTATTGGGATTCATCATAACATTGAGTGAAATGACACCTTACTTGTCATTTTTTGACGTGTTACATTTTTATGTTTATTTTTTATTTTCAATCTAGAGTGCTACAAATTAATTAAATCTGTTAATTTATAGTCTAGTCTAGTAGTATATGAAAATTAAAATTATGTCATAATAATTGACTTTCTAAGTTTCACAGGCGTTTAAAAAATGAAATTTTGCTTTCGTGAGGTTTACTCCATTTTTCCAAATGGAACGATGGTAGTTCACTAGGATATTTAAAACGAGCATTTTTTTTTCCAACAATTAGATACCATACACTCCTATAAAACTACCATCGTTTCATTGGGAAAAATGGAGTAAACGTCAAGAAAACAAAATTTAATTTTTTTAACGCTTATAAAACTTAGAAAGTCAATTATTATGATATCATTTTAATTTTCATAAATATACTACTATACTACAATAAGAGAACTAAAAAATAAAATTTTAAATAGTTTTATAATTAAAAAAAAAAAGGATTAAAACCTGACTATAAATTAACATATTTAATTTGTAGCACTCTAGATTGAAAATAAAAAATAAACATAAAAATGTTATAACACGTCGAAAAATGACAAGTGAGGGGTCATTTCACTCGGGATGTTATGCTGAATCCCAATAAGTAAAAATATACAAAATGTCCCATTTAAAATACCAAAGTCAAGGTCACTTCCGGTCAAACCGGAAGTGTTAACAAATTGAAAATTATGCCAATAAATGCAGACTCATCTCTTATGCATAATTTCAAAATTTAATTTTAATATCTATAAATACAGAAAAGCTATAGGGGTGAACGTCTTTTGAAAATGAAAAACACCCGGTAGAGAACAGATATTTATTTTTAATAAAATGCTAAAACTGCCTGACAAATCCGAAACCACAATAAGGTGAATAAGATGAACAAATATCATGCATGTACACGTACTAACCAACAAAGGCTGCAATTACGGCCCTATTATTTGCAATTTACTGATCTTTTATAAGTCACCGGGTTCAATTCTTCATTAAACGCATGCCTTCTCCTTAAAAAGAGGTAGGTAATGACGCAGTATTCAAAAAGATTTATCGAGTTGTATAGTGCTATTATTGATACAATAAAGACTGGACTAGTTTTTATGTGCCCTTTGTGCTTTAAATTGGATGTCAGTTCAAGGAACATTGGCGTAGAGTTTCGTGTTTTGGATTTTTGTTAATTTTCCTAATTAATAAATAAAAAAAAGCGTTTTATATACTATATTATTTAACAAGCGTATAATATAGGCCATTATAAACTAGAATCAGAGTGTATTGTGATGGTTGTATGTATGGTTCGTGATAAACGAGTCAAATACTTTTACAACGATCCACTTATACAGTGCCAACGAATATTAAACACCAATTTTTGCCTTATTTTTATATTTTAAATATCAGCTGACTCTTTATTTGATGTCAAATGCATGCTATTTAAAAACAGGTGATTTTTCCGAAACTCGGAAATTGTAGATCATCTTTAAAATTAAAAATGTGAATATAAATATTATACGTATATTTTTCCTTATTTTTGGACTCGAACTAAAATGTAGAGATCCCAAATAAGCCATGTGGTCCAACATTTTCGTTTCAAAGGTTTATGTCACTTTAGAAACTAGACGAAATACCCCATTTTTGTCTTTTTTTCACAACGTAATTTTTAATATTTTCAATCGAAATCTTGGATTATTACTAATTCACAATTATTATTTCATGAGAATTTATAATTGCATTTGTTGTATTATGCATAGCATAATACTATTAGAAGTATATTATTAAATGATAGTAGGTATAATATTATACAGGGTGTCTGGAAACTTCGTTCGTATACTTTAAGGGGATATTCTACATATGAAAATATGAAAAAAAGTTCATATGAATGTAGGTCCTTAAATGACTTATAAGGAAGCTATGGCCGTCCAAAGGTGACCTCTAAAGATTATAGTTTCTATTTTATATCTATGCTTAAGTTACCGGTGTGCTTTTTGGCACACAAACTAATATTAACAATTGCTAATTTATGATACTGAGAGTTATTATGAAATTTAGTCAGGGACGTTCTTACGGGGGGGGGGGGGGGGCTTAGTTTATTTATTCCTAATTTTTTTACACGACACATTTAAAAAATTTTACCCAAAAATTATCATTCCAGTGATTTTTCTATACAAAAAAGGTATTCTTAAAAAAAATTATTGGACCAATGATTTAGGAGAAAAATCGATTTATTTAAATCATTGCATAAACTATTATCGAATTGTGTTTAAACTAAAACATCAAAGTAGTCTTATGGCAAATACAAATTTGAAGTAAAAAAACATCAAGAAGCCCATGGTTAGCGTTAAAATAAATTGACAATGACAATAATTAAGTCAAAACGTTGTTTTATTGTCATTTTTAAACAAAATAAATTAAGAGTTGTTGGTTTAACAAGAATAATCTGAAAAAAGTAGAAAAGTTACAACAAATGTTGAAAATGGTTTCCATTCATATCAATACAACCAACTAAACGATTTCTCATTGATGTTCGTACTCTTGCGAAAACTCCTTCCTTATTACGAATTTCCTTGCAACAATAAATAACACGTTGTTCCAATTGTTGTACATTTTCAACAGGTACTGAATATACAAGAGACTTCAGATATCCACGAAGAAAGTAATCCAATGGATTGAGATCAGGTGAACGAGGAGGCCAGGCAATGGGCCCACCTCGACCTATCCATCGGTCTGGATATGTTTGATTTAAATGATCTCGAACCAATCTACTAAAATGAGGTGGAGCCCCATCGTGCATGAAATAGTTTGTAAGTCTTTGCTGGTACGGCACATCTTCAAGTAGAACAGGCAAAGAGTCTTGTAAAAAATCTAAATATGCGGGCCCATCTAAACGTTGAGGCATAATGTATGGTCCTATTAATCGATCGCCCAATATACCTGCACAAACATTAATTGAAAATTTATTTTGAAATTGACTTTCGAAAATTGCATGGGGATTTTCTTCAGCCCATACATGGTTTTATGAAAATTTACAATGCCTTCATGGGTAAACCCTGCTTCGTCAGTAAACAAGACTTTATGTAGAAAAAACCGGTCTTGATGACATTTTCTCTGCATCCACTGACAAAACTCTGCACGAGGAAGTAGGTCTTGAGGCTTAAGCGCCTGAAGTCTTTGTACATGGAATGGATAAAGAAGTTGTTTATGCAAAATTTCCCATGTTGTACTCTTACGGATACCCTCTTGTAAGGCAATTCTTCTTGTGCTTATACCAGGATTGGCTGCAACGCATTCGAGAACTCTTTCTTCTGCTTGTGGAGTCCTAGTAGTACGGCTTCTCCCAGTTTCATTCATATTTGGCATAAAAGTTCCGGTTTCTCTTAATCGTTGATGTAAATTAACTAAACAAAATGCACAAGGAATTTGACGGTTTGGAAAATATTCTTGATACAACCTGCGAGCTTCTCGAGCACAACCATTAGCTTTGCCATACATAAAATGCATATCAGCTAACCCAGCAAATGAACAACCTGCCATTTTTTAAAATTTGCACCTTAATTAAACAAAAACACTTTGCACTTGATCAATGATCCCTACAATAAATCACAAAAACGTCATTGTCAATTTATTTTAACGCTAACCATGGGCTTCTTGACGTTTTTTTACTTCAAATCTGTATTTGCCATAAGACTACTTTGATGTTTTAGTTTAAACACAATTCGATGATAGTTTATGCAATGATTTATATAAATCGATTTTTCTCCTAAATCATTGGTCCAATAATTTTTTTTAAGAATACCTTTTTGGTGTAGAAAAATCACTGGAATTATAATTTTTGGGTAAAATTTTTTAAATGTATCGTGTAAAAAAATGAGGAATAAATAAACTAAGCCATCACACGTAAGAACGTTCCTGACTAAATTTCATAATAACTCTCAATATCATAAATTAGCAATTGTTAATATTAGTTTGTGTGCCAAAAAGCACACCGGTACCTTAAGCGGTTGCATAGATATAAAATAGATACTAATCTTTAGAGGTCACCTTTGGACGGCCATAGCTTCCTTATAAGCCATTTAAGGATCTATATTCATATGAACTTTTTTTCATATTTTCATATGTAGAATATCCCCTTAAAGTATACGAACGAAGTTTCCGGACACCCTGTATAGGTCATTGCATAAATCACTGGCCGCTTTTTTTTCAAAATAAGCACCAAAATTTAATAGAATAAAAATTCTTTACTACTTTTTACATGTTTCGAACGTAGAAACGCTTATCATCAGGAGACAGAAAATTTATTTAATGCTGATGGTTTTATCAGAAGAAAAAATGGTGTAGAACCTTAACGGAGCTTTTATGGAATTAAAAAATTGATGTGTGGAAGTGGCATAATATGAATAAATTTGAAAAAAGTTAAAACATACTGAGTATGTGAAAAAGTCAGTAAAGAGGGTCTAAACCAACCAAATAAACTGGGGAAGAAGAAAAAACCCTTCTAAAAAGGAGGTGTCGAGGGTTATTTAAATTTTTACAAAACTTTTTAAGTATGTCTGTAAGACAGTATAAGGATAAAATTAGTCATGGTATTATGAAGAAGTGACAATAAAATACTATCCATAAAACAGTTTCCTACAGAACACTTTGACACATGACTAATTTTGTGCTTATAATGTGTTTACAGACATAAAAAAGTTTTGTAAAAATTTAAATAACCCTCGACACCTTCTTTTTGGAAGGGTTTTTTCTTCTTCCCCAGTTTGTTTGGTTCGTTTAGACCCCCCTACTGACTTTTTCACATACATGATATGTTTTAACTTTTCTCAATTTTCTTCATATTATGTCACTTCTACACATACATGTAGAGATCCCTTAAGAATTTTTATTCTATTAAATTTTGTGAAGGAAGACTTTTAGTTTTTTCTTTCATTCCCATACTTTCAACTTCACTTTAAGCATGGACTATTTTTTCAAAATAAATTGTTTTATTATCAACTCCAATACGTTTCTCATCATAATATAACAATATTAAAAATAAATCCAATATTTAATAACATTTTTTTTTCAGGTAAGTCACTTTATTATCAGGAAGAAATTCTCTTTTGTATGGTAAGTTTTTATACAATAATTACCTTAAAAGTATTGGAAAAGAAAAGGGTGGGTCTATTGTGCGAAATAAAATAATTCTATTGCTTTATCTGACATACAAAGTTTAAAAACCTTAAATTCAAAGTACAAATAAATTAATTGATACAAGTATTGTATGTGCAAATACGTTAAAACTAATACTAGGGCGCGCGGCCATTGCCTATCACTATAAACCCACACCAACGTTTTGTGGATTATAGAGTTTAATAGATACAATTCGTTTTTGGGGACGCTGTTCTGCTTTCTTAATTGTAGAGAAACTCTTTACTGGGAACAAAATGCGTCGCATTAAAAATATATAATTTATTTCTTAACAAAATTGCTGTGTTAGTTCATTATTCAAGACTGTGCTGCTAATGGAACAACTGATTACTACCAATAAAAACACTGTTTTAGCATATCTGGAAATGATATTTAACACTAAAGTGGGTTTCATACACTAGCAATTTATTTAATATGGGTTAATAAAAAATACGTTATCAATAAAAACTATGGCTTAGCCAATCCGTTGTATTTAGATCAGTTTCCTCAGTGTGGCAACGAGATATTGCTAATAACGAAAAATTTCCGAAAGACGTTGTGTTACGTTTTTATTTACTTTTATGTTGATAACAAAAAATAAAGAATTGTAAATCACATTGCGCTTGATCGTTAAACGATGAAGCGCGGGTAAAGATCTACCCGAAATACTATATTAGTACTACTTCCTACGTTAATGACACTCGCATGCCTCTTCAAATAATTATGTCATTACTGCTCCTAGAATATTATACAATTATTCAAGGATCCGTTTCCTGCAAATTTCTTTACCGTTTAATATGGAAACTTTTATGGAATATTGTACATTTCTAAATTGATAAAACACGAAATAAAAGGAATTGCGGACAGCAGTCTTAAGTAATCATTTTTACGCTTTTAAGGAAATTATAAGAGCGAACTCGCAGATCTGGTACAGTTTTTAATTTCAGTTATGGAGTCGTAACTTTAAACATTAATCGAATAAAGTATAATAATTCTGCCGTTATAAGTGTCGATTTTTATAAAGAATAGAGCTTACAAAGTGGCCAGGGCCCTTTTAAGTAAATTGGAAGTAACCGTATATAAGTTAGAGGCGTCGATGGAGCACTTTAGACATAGACAACACAAAACAGGCCCTTTCAGATAAATTACTTTTATCGAAATTTACCATCGAACTAAGGTTCTTATAATATTAAGTTTTTATTACTTTGCTCTATTTTATTGAGATTACATCCAATATTGAATTATGTTTTCAATATTAATAAAAGCGGTCCTGCGAGTCGAACTCGCGTGATAAGTGTTTCTTATCATGGGCTTCTAATTTTTTTACAATGCATAGTCGCTAGATGCCTTTTTAACACGCTTTTATTACCTTCACCTGTATGTTTGTATGTTTGTATGTATGTATGTATGTATGTATGTACCTATGTATGTATGAATGTATGTATGTGTGTTTGTAACCGACTTCTTTGAACCCGATTTTGACCCACTTTTAACGGTCAGATTTAATTTAAATTTTGTAAACTTATCAAGAACCGCTGACAATACAATAATCTACACGCAAAAAATTTTCCTGTCAAATTTTGACAGCTGTCAGGTATAAAACGATGAAGCGATTTTGACAAAACAAATTATGGGGTCGTATAGTATTCGATACGGAGACTTCGGGAAAAATAAGCAAAAATTCTCCTGTCAAAAGTTGACAGCTGTTAATATGTCAAATCGTTTAAAAAAAATGATATTAATGAAAAAACTTTAAGGTCGTATGTATATTGATGGTGGAAAGTTAAAAAAAATACGCAAAAATTCTTTTGTCAAAATTTGATACCTGTCAAAATGTCAGAATTATTACAATAACCGATAGTAAAGAAACAAACGTGGGGTCGTATAGATATTGTCGCTAAGAATAGAGAAAAATTATAAAAAAAATTCTACCCGTCAAAATAAAATTTTGACAAGTTTTTTTTTTAATTTTGAAATCTTTGTCGTTTTTTTATTTCTTGCGAATAACAATACAATAATTTAAAACCCGATTCGGGTTGGTTCGGGTTTGTTCTCAAACTAAAAAATGAAAAATAAATATAGTTTAAAAAACCAAAAAACACGCTTTAACAATTATTCAAACTAAAAAACGGAAAATAAATAAATATCGTTTAAAATAATTCTTGAAATTCTTAATATAGGCAGAAAAGTATAATGAACGATGAACATTAGTATTATTGTGAAAAAAGCGTGGGGCTCTTTGTGCTATATTTTTCGTATATCGAGCACCCCACACTCTTTTCACAATAATACTAATGTTTATCGTTCATTATTATTTTCTGCCTATATTAAGAATGTCAAAAATTATTTTAAACATTTATTTATTTTCCGTTTTTTTAGTTTGATTAATTGTTAAAGCGTGTTTTTTAGTTTTTTAAACTATATTTATTTATTAATTAATTTATCTTTACTGCAACTACTTAAGGGTATTGGTGTAATATTTCTATAATACGCATCAGATTTATGCCTGCTGTACCGTTATAATCAATATTTTCGAAAGCTGTCTACAGGGTAATTTTTTTACATAAAATATATTTTCTTAGACTATAAATAACTAAAAAAGCTGAAAAAAATAAAGGTTTAAAAAAAGTTAGTAAATAAACTATAAAATGTTTAAAAAAATGTAGTAAAGAATATTTAAAGTAGGTACAAAGCGATTTTTGATATTTTTCTTTTAGGAGAAAATAAAGTCATTGATATTTGTCACGGTATGTATTTTCTACCAGAGGTAAGCTTACTTTTTATAATCGGGCTTTGTACTTTTATGCAGAATAGTATTTTATTAATAAATTTAATTAATTGAATAGTAGAATCTGTAACGAGGTTGGAATGAAAATTCGATCCGAGCGGAAGATTCCGAACGCGAGCGTAGCGAACGTGAGGAACCACGAGTATCGAATTTTCATTCTAACCGAGTAGCAGACTATATTTTCTCCATGACCATCCAGTTCCATATCTGATTCATCCGATTTTTCACTCATTTTTTGACTTGCACTAAAATTTGTCTGAAAATAATTATTACAACGCGGCCATTTTTATCTGACACTGACAGTTTCGAAATTCATGGCAACCTATGTCGTTTATATCAATTACAGAATATTCATTCCGTATCTTGTTATGGACTGAAAATACACGCAAAACGCATAAGATGCAAGTGTTTCAGAATAAATATTCCAACTCAAGAGCGAGAATTTTTACATTCTATTATCAAAAATGATTTTGGAATTATTGCATTCAGTAATGGTCGTGGAGAAACAAGTTTATAGTTGAAATCTATTTTGTTTTGTTTTTTGGCTTTTCCGATAAATATAAATTACTCGGTAAAATTTTTTATAGAGACTGTTTTGATTTGATACATATTTAAAAAAAAAATTGTCAAAATTTTATTTTTACTGGTAGATTTTTTTTATAATTTTTTTCCTCCATTCTTAGCGACAATATCTATACGACCCCACGTTTGTTTCTTTACTATCGAATATTGTAATAATTTCGACATATTGACAGGTGTCAAATTTTGACACGAGAATTTTTTGCGTATTTTTTTTAACTTTCCACCGTTAATATACATACGACCTTATAGTTTTTATAATTTTTTAAACGGTTTGACATATTGACAGCTGCCAAATTTTTACAGGAGAATTTTTTGCTTATTTTTCCCGAAGTCTCCGCATCGAATACTATACGACCCCATAATTTTTGTTTCGTTAAAATCGCATCTTCGTTTTATAATTGACAGCTGTCAAAATTTGACAGGAGAATTTTTTGCGTATTTTTTCTCCGTGTGGAATACTACACGACCCGATATTTTGTTTTGTCAATATCGCACTTTTTTTTTATACCTGACAGCTGTCAAAATTTAACGGGAGAATTTTTTGCGTGTAGATTTTTGTATTGTCAGCGGTTCTTGATAAGTCTACAAAATTTAAATTAAATCTGCCGTTTAAAGTGGGTCCAAATCGGGTTCAAAGAAGTCGATTACAAACAAACAAACATACATAATAATACATATTACATACGAACATACAGGCGAAGCTAATAAAAGCGTGTTAAAAAAGGGTTCCAAGTTCCAAGATTCACTCAAAGTAAATGAACATATGTGCAAGTAAGTATTCAAAACAATAAACATTTTTGCCGATACTTTTTTGGAAAAAGTCACATTTAAAGTTTCAGAACACGACCCAATAAGTGTTTACTTTGCTTACTTCTTCTGTATAAAAGTATTGTCGTCCACACGGTAACTTAACCGAGACGAAAGGGTGAGGAAATACAAAAAAATTAGTTTAAAATAAGAAGTCATATGCGTGCCTACTTTATTTTTCCTGTGCAGTTTATTTTTTTTTAATTGTTGAAGTTTTTACATCATCACATCACGATACATAACATAAATATTAATTCTCAAGATAACAACTAAACAAATAAAATATAAATTAAATACCGTCTTGTTTTTTTTTAATTTAATTTTCAAATCATGGCCCCACTTCATCACATACTCTATATTATTATACGTTTGCCACTACCTCCCTTGTTTGGCTATGAAGGGTTTTTCCTTGAAGATTAATTTTAACAAAAAACGCAGACAGTAAGAAAATGTATAAAAATAATCTTTAAATAGTTAAACAATCCCATATAGCCACCACTGGCATGCATGCATCCATCGCAATTAGTTGATCATATTAAATGACCTGCAAGCCTGACGACTGTTTTGCGATGCAAATTTGTCTGGTCGACTATTATTTTTTTCAATCGCGCGAGATTTTGTACCTATTGCCAGATATGACATTAAGAATTTGATTCATTTCGCCCAAATTAAGTGTAAAAATTTGCTTGCATTCCGGACAGTACCTATATAATAATATTTTCTTATATCCAATATAGATAAATACATATTGTTTAGTCTTACGAGTTAGTAGGTAGATATTTTACCATAAATATGATTTTCTTTATAAGTGTGCCAGTTAAAATGTCTATTTGGATTTATTGATAATTAAGCCGACAACACCGCAAACTTTTTTCTGCATTCCTTAGGTGGTTGCAGAACCGTGTGTCAGACAATACGTGCCACTTTGGCATTTTAACCTATGTTCATATAAAACGTCTTTTTTTTCTAGCTGCAAAAATAATCCTTTGACAGGCAAACAAAAACCCATGCAAGAAACCCCAAGTCTTTAGAGCGTGGTTTAAAATATAATATCTTTAATAGAATCTCCTTATCTATTTATTATCTTTTGGTTAAAAATTTGCATTTAAGGGTAAAGTCTACAACATTGTACCAGCTTCCCATTACAAATGGTCGGTATAAATATTACTTTAGCGTTTGAGAAAAATATGATTTTAAATGAACCAAATGGCTCTTAATAAATATTAATTTTGGACACGTTATGTATGTTTTTAAGTATAATAGTTTTTAACGAACCCAGCAAATTAAAATGCGAAATTATATATTTTGCAAAATATCTCTGGAACAAGGCCTTGGCGAATGTTAACAGCATTGATATTAGAGCGAGGAGTTAGGCGTTTATAAAGAGTGGTGGGAAAGTTTATTTAAAATTTTATATTTAAAAATATTAAAATGCAGATGGTTATCCATCTTCAGCCAATTTAGTTCCAAGAATATATGAGAAATATGGTTATATTTCCTAAGACCTTGCGCAAGCGTTCTGCACTTTTTGAATACGAGACTTACCAATATTGTCTATTCAATTTAACGATTAGAATATGTCTATTATTATAAAAAAATTTTAAAGCCAGATAAGATCTTTGAAATAGTTTTTTTAAATGGTCTATCTAGAACTATTTCCCATTTTTTTGTAAAATCAACCACGGTAAGCCTAATTCCTTTTATTTTCAGGGTAATATTATCCCTAAGATAAGCAGCTTTATTTGTATAGCCAAATAACATAAGATATGACTTACTAGGGTATAGTTATTTTAAATTACGATTAGACCAGTTAGAGTTTACATACAATCATTTATAAGCTGTTCAGACTTCAAATATTCATCAAAATCAAAACAAAAATAAATCTGAATGTCATCAGCATAGACTTGTACCTTACAGTATTTTAAAGATTTAGGAATATCGGACGTATAGATGAAAAAAAGTAACGGCCCTAATATGTTGTTTCGCTCCAGATAATACGCTAACCCGATCCAAATACTTACCGTACAGAAAATACTTTTTAATAGGTATTTAAGAGGTATGACTTGATAATTGAAAATGATTCCTTTTAAAAACCATAAAATTTTAATTTTTATACAAGGAGTTTGCGATTAATGGTGTCAAACGCTTTGCAAAAGTCTAATAAAATTAAAGCACTATTTAATTTTTTATCAGATGCTCGAATTATATCATCGATAACATTAGTTCAAGCAACAGAAGTACTAAAACCCTTTCGAAAACAGCACTGACTTTCGGGGATAATCTTATTTTTAACACAATAATTATACATTTGGTTGTATGATAGTTTTTCATCAATTTTAGACCATGCAGGTAAAATACTAATAATTCTAAGGTCATTAAAGTTGTCAAGGTTTGATACTTTAGACAGTGACAGTCCAATAAATATTTTTCATATATTCGAAAAGTAGCTTAATTCTATACAACAATTTATAATATGAGTAATATATTTTTCGATAAATGGACTGCAGTATTTCAGCATTAAAGGTCATCAACTCTCATTGCGTTGGTTTGAATTCCGTTTAAAAGTTTGTTTACATCACTGATATATCAACTAAATTAAAAGAAAATGCAACATTATTATCAGTGTAGAAATTACTGCTATAAAAATTAATTTTATTTGTACAGTCAGATACATTTTGAAGAAATGTTCCAAAAAAACTATTTATATCATTAGGATCATATAAAGTTTTTGGAATAGAAATATTCTCATTAGAGGTTATATACCGTGCGAGGAAAAATTATTTGCATCAAAGAGGGCTTGAATTAAAAAACGTAGGGCTTGGTTTAGATCACAATAATATGGGGACGATATATCTAACCAAATCTAGGTTAAAATTTTGTCAAATTCATATTATGACATGATATGCCAAGCTAATGAGTAATAAAATAAGTAGACAAATACAAATTTATTTTTGTTGCTTGCTTATTGCTTCGTTAATTTGATTTTTGTTTATTGGCAATAAATAGATACGCTATGGCACAAGCTAAAGCGCAGCGCGTCTTCTACGATTGGCATTCGTATTTAAAACTCACCGAGTACAAATAAATCCGAGTCGATCTAAGACCACTGGTTAAATGTTTCAGGAATTCCAAAAGATCGCGAGCCAAGCCAAAACTGTTATAAAACGTGGACGTGGAGGTTTGTCCCATTAACGAGAAGATTTAATCAGGCGAATCTAATCGGGTTGTTAAGTCGGCGAGCCACATTCGGCTGTCCAAAAATGACGAGAGTTTTGGAACGTGCCGAGCCTAGCTCGCAGACCAAATCCGAACGGATCAAATCGGTCCCACTTATATGTTGATGTATGGGGGGCTATTCACTAACTACTAAGCTATCACTAACAAAAATCACATCTAACAAAGTACTAGCATTTGCAGTAATCCTAGTTGGTTCATTTCTTACTTGATAACAGTTGTAATTTTTAAACAAAGGGTTGTCAAGGTTCATTAGGTTAACATTGAAATCACCCAAATAAAAAAATTCATCTACTACGAGGCATGAGTTCTGAACGAAATAAAATTATTAAAATTTGATTTAGGGGGGCCATATATAAAGCATAGCAAAAGCAATTTTTTGTCTCCTTTCCTAACCGTTAAAATTATAAATTATGAAGCTTTATTTACAGAAAAATCAAAGTTAACTTCTTCAGCAGTGAAATAATTTCTTACATGAGATGCAAACTTGGTCTGGGTCCCCGGACACCCAGGGGTTCAGGGCAACGAGATGGCGGATGATCTTGCCAGACTTGGACCAGAGCCGGCTATAGGAATAACTAAAAAGCAGTTAGGATCTGCACTAAACGAGTGGGCTGAACGCCGCTCTAAGGAGCAATGGCGGACGATCCAAGGGGCAGACAAGCTAAGGACTTTATAGCTTGGCCGGGCAAGGCTAAGCTAGAATGGATTTTTAATAGATGACGATGTGTTCTAAATCCCTTGATTGGGATACTGACAGGACACTGCAAGCTGAGGAAGCACCTAACACTGATTGGTGTCGAAGACGACCCAATCTGTGCCGGATGCCTGGAGGAGGAAGAGACCCCGCTGCATTTTCTGGGCACCTGTGAGGCCCTGGGAACTCAGGTATCAGGTGCTGGGATCGGCGCCTCTCCAAAAGGAAGAAATCACGGCCCGAGCCTGGAGCGACATACTTAATTTCATAAAGAGGTCGGGACGCCTTGGCGGGGTTCAAGGCGGTTAGAGTGACTGGGGGAAGACTCTGGTCTGGAGTAGGCAAAAAGGATCGCTGTTGGTCTATTTGCCAGGTTTCGGAACCTCCCCTCAATTACTACTACTGCTACTACTACTACATGAGATGCAACTTCCCCTTCTCTCCTAACTCTATCCCTCCTATAAAACTGGTACCCTGGTATATCAAAGAGTGCAGAGTCATCTCCAGCAGAGAGTCATGTCTCGCACGGAAACATAATATCAAAATTATGGTGTTCAATCAAATGTATAAAATCATGAAAATGGAAAAAAAACTTTTATTATTGATTTTCTGAAAAAAATATCCTTGCTAAAATTTGATCATTATAGAAATATTTCTCAGAACCGGGCCAAAGTTTTATAAGAATATACAGGGAACACTAAAGACATAAGAATTCGATTTTCCATGACAATTAAGTTTGCTATTTGTAAAACGGGATATAAAGACCTTTAAATTACAAATACCTACTTGAGTTATCGTTGCTGACATAAGACAATTATTAGAATCAGCATGTTTGTTAAATACAACAACTGCATAATATTATCTGTTTCTTTAACTGCTTCTGGGAATTGTAATAGTATACTGGCATTCAACGAAATAACATTTGCTTTTATAAAAGTAAGTAATTTAATTACTTAATTAAGCAGAATATTGGGACTAGAATTTTTGCAGCGTGGCCAAGCACAGAGCAAAACTAACATAAAATATTAATAAATATTGGCAGCTTCCTCGTACCAGAAGCTTTTATAAAAACAAATGTTATTTCAAAACGAAACGTAACAAGTATATTTAATAAAAATTGAAAAATTCTTTACATAAAAGTAAAAGATCAAAAAATATTAGGACCTGTTTTGATCTTAAAGAAGGTCATCATCAGCGGTTGGAAAAAAATAGTAGTAGTTCGTGGTTAAGCCCTACAACATAATAATTAATATTGAAGAATTAGTCCATATTCAAAGTGGAGTTAAATGTATAGAAAAAAGAAAAGCACAAAGTCTCTCCACAATTTTTTATTAGAAAAACTAGGCGAACCTACAATAATTCTTAATAATTAAATTCGACATGTTTCGGGTGTAGAAACACTCATCATCAGGAAAACAAAGTGAGTGGTACAATGCTGATGTTGTTGTAGGCAATAGAGGAAATAATAGTGGGATTGAGCCGTAATGGAGCTTTGAAAGGTGTACAAGAGTTGTAAAAAATTGAATAGTCAAAAACCGACAATCAAGACTTCAGCATACTGGAAAGTCAGGGGTTAGTGTAAAGGCCCTGTCTTGGGCAGAAAAATGAAGACTGTAAAAGAAAAATTAGAGAGTTTAAACAGACTTTGTGGAAAACATTTGTTAAGTAGTGAAAAACCTTAAGTTTTATTCAGCTTTGTTAGAGACATGTAAAAGTATTGAAATAAGAGGTAAAGAAAAAGAAAAAAATGTTTTTCATAAAACTTAAAGCATCTGTAAAAGAAAAAAAAGGGGAATGTAGCAAATAAAATTTAATAAAATGAGGTAGATTGGCTTGTCATTTAGCTTGAAGTAAAATACTGTTAGGGTACCAGGCTTTTTGACTCCTGCCGGGGTAACTGGGCCTAACCCCTGACTTTCAAGTATGCTAAAGTCTTGATTGGCGATTTTTAACTATTCAATTTTTTACACCTCTTGTACACCTTTCACCTATTTCACCTCTATTGCCTACAACATCAGCATTGTACCATTCACTTTGATTTCCTGATGATGAGTGTTTCTATACTCGAAACATGTCGAATTTAATTTTTATGAATTATTCTAGGTTCGCCTAGTTTTTCTAATAAAAAATTGTGGAGAAAGACCTTGTGCTTTTCTTTTTTCTATACTAATTAATAGTTCGATGTACAAATATGAGAACTAGGCTCAGAGGAATAGCAATTCATAGATCAATGTAATAAATGATAGTTAAGAAAAGTAGTAACTTAGGTGACAAAAAATTACGATAGAATTGGTGACAGAAATTTGAGAACAGCCCAAGTTTGAAAGTAAGTATTTGAAACAATTGAATAATTATTATAATATATCATGTTCAATATCTAATAAATTCGAAATGAACAGTAACTTTATTTATAAAACTTAATAATTTCGGGAAGGGTAAAAAAAAAAGTCTTGAAACAGTTTCACATTTGTTTATTTTCTATGGTATATTGTTATCTGGTTTTTTGACTATGTCTCCATCGTCTTTCACAGAAAATATAGTGTAAATAAAGTTCACTGAACACAAATTCGGCAATAACACAAACTGCAACCTACAACACATATATTTAATAAAAAATACTACAGCGGCTCAGCGCAGTGCGCAGCTTACCTTACCACGATTTGTAAAAAGCAACTAAAGACAGAGAAAGCTCAGAGAAGAAGTGGACCGCTGTTCAATTTTTATTTGATGGATTCTATAAAGCTGGAGTACATTATATATTTTGTTTGATAGATTTTAACCAATATAGGTTTAAGATATTGGTATACCCACCAGTACACCAAACTATTTGTTTATATTCAACTATTATTTTGTCTTCCGACGCTACATTCTTTTTGGGAATAATTTAAAATTTAAAACGTTGATGCCTTAAGGCTAATGGTGCAATAACTTCATAAGGGGGCCGCGAAAATCCCAGGCGCTTCGCAGTCCCGTAAAAATGGCATAGGCCAAGGCCTGGCCAGCCTGTCGCATAAAACAGAGGAAGAGATAAATATAATTATATCTTTCTCTCTTACAGGACCATAGGGATTTTGTGACTTGGCCAAATAAAAAATTTTCATAAATCATACATATTTTATAAAACTATGTCCAACAAGATAATTAAGCGTTTTACATTAATTCAGAAGTAAACAAAAACAGTAGCACTGCAAATACAGGAATGACAAGCTGCAGATGTTTTCCGATCGACTAATGTGTCTTTTTAGTATTCGCAACGTTACGCATGGGCATAAGCACATGCTACCTTAGCACGTCATTTATCATTGCTGCTTTGGGATTTTTAAGTTGGTTTAATTTAAACAAGTGTTTATTTAGTTAAATAAAATTAATGGTATATCATAGCAACAATTTTATTAATGAAAAATACTTTCATTTAAATTTAAAAACTAACTATCAAATTTTGCATATAGTTAGGTTGTCGTAGCAATTAGAATTATTGTTTCGTAGTCACATTTTGTTAATTATCGCTGAGAAATGTATCAATCTAATTATACTCTCATGACATTTGCTAATTAAATAGTCAGACTTCGTGATATCTTCAGGAATAGAGAGATTTCGCTGGTTCGAGCAATCTATGTTTAGACCTCATTCTATATACATAGTCTAAAATTTCATCCGTTTTACGTGTATTTATTGGAATAATTTAGACATTTTGCGTATACCTAACTAAATCTAAAACGTTTTTTTCATTATTTTAATGATTTTAATGATAAAAGTTTGACTTGATATTTTTATTCCCTAAACTCTACATCTGTGCGGTCTTTAAGTTGTGGACTGTAGATGGTCGCCTGGCTCGGCCTTTTCTAACGTTTGTAAATTAAAACACTCAAAATAATTTACTATACTGCTTTTTGTATTGACAATAGGCTGACACACAAGAAGAATGATTAATACAACAATATAAACAAACTGTCTTATTTTTGACAGTAAAAAACCATGGTAACGTTGTTCACTTAAAGTATATCAAACATCGCCCCGGCCTTGAAAGGGAGTCCTTTCAATACGGCACGCACTCACATTGTTCAGAGCACGCACTACTTGTAGCATTAAGAGTTCGAAGGCAAAGGACAAAGTTTTGCAAAGGAACGTTTTATTGTTCCTGTTTTGGTCTTTATAGTAGCGACTCTTGCTACACCATCCTTGCCCGGGTGTAATTCTATAATTCGACCAAGTAACCATTTAAGAGGAGCTTGGTTATCTTCTTTGATGATGACCAAATCGTTGACCTTGAGAGAACTATGTGTCGTCTTCCATTTGCAACGTTGCTGCAATTCTGAAACGTATTCAAGGGACCATCTGGACCAGAAATGCTGCTGAAGCTGCTGAATACGTTGAAAGTGTTTGAGTCGATTTTCTGAGGTTGAAGTGTAATCTGGATCAGTAATTGAAGTCAGGGGCCGCCCAATAAGGAAATGAGAGGGTGTCAGAGGTGTTAAGTCTGCGGGATCACTTGAGAGCGGAGACAGAGGACGCGAGTTTAGCACCGCCTCTATTTGAACTAGCAAGGTATAAAATTGTTCAAAAGTTAATATAGCATCACTGGCTATGCGTTTTAAATGATATTTTGTGGACTTAATGCCAGCCTCCCACAACCCGCCAAAATGGGGCGAATATGCTGGGATAAATGACCACGAAATTCCTTCATTTTGGATTGAATCGGTCAAAGCTCTAGCATTTTCTTGCAAAAAGGTACCTAAACGTTGTAGTTCTAAATGTGCACCAACAAAATTGGTGCCGTTATCCGAGTACATCTGAGAGGGCCTTCCACGACGCGATATAAAACGTTTAAAGGCTGCTAAGAATGCCTCTTTAGTTAGATCCGAAACCAGCTCAAGGTGGATGGCTTTAGTTACGAAACAAACGAACAGGCTAATGTAGCCTTTAGTAACTTTGCAGCCACGACCCTGTCTGTCTTTTAAAGATAAGGGTCCCGCATAATCCACGCCAGTCGTAAAAAATGGAGGAGCAGGGTTCAATCTTCGAGCAGGTAAATTGCCCATAATTGGGTTAATATGTTTAGGATTAACTCGAAAACAACGTACACATTGGTGAAATGTTTTTCGCGCCAAATTGCGTCCTGATAAGGGCCAATAATATTCTCGAATTGATGATAATAATAGTTGAGGTCCCGCGTGACATAAGCGAATATGTTCTCCTCTAAACAATAATTTAGTGAATCTATGCTTTGAACATAAAAGAATCGGATACTTCTTATCATATTCAAAATTTGAATTTGCTAATCGACCGCCTACTCGAAGAATTCCGTCATCGTCGAGAAAGGGATTAAGATTTGATAGCTTGCCTTTTCCATTAGATTTTTTATGATTGATTTTAAGAGCTGATATCTCATTGGAAAAGCTTTGTTGCTGTACTATCTTTATTAGACATAAAGAGGCACGATTAATATTTTCCGTATTTAACGAATTAAGATCTCTCTCGATTTTGGATTTAAAACAATTGTCTTTGAACCTCATACAATAGGCGATTATTCGTTTTATTTTAGATAAATTAGAATATAGGTCAAAGTCTATTATCGAGTTATTGACTGAAAGTTCTAACGATATGACGTTTTTTCGCACTTCGGGCAAGCCGTTGGTCGAAGCTTGCGATTTTGGCCAATAACTTTCGTCTTGCTGTAACCAGCTTGGACCGAACCAATAGGTCTCAAGGGACAATAAATTGCTGGGCGCGACGCCGCGTGATACATGATCCGCTGGATTGTCAACAGTTGGAACGTGTCTCCAATCTTTAGTATCCGACAATTCTTGAATGGCCGCAACTCTATTCGCGACAAATATTTGCAAGGTGTGAGGAGCCATATGCAACCATCCGAGCGCTATCGTAGAGTCGCACCAGTAAGTGATTCTTACGATTTTTATATTTAGTGATTGGCTCACCCTTTTAACAAGTCTGGCAAGTAATACCGCTGCTGTTAGTTCCAATCGTGGAATGGTTTGTATTTTTAAGGGTGCCACTTTAGATTTGGCGCAAATCAATTTTACAGATACCTCACCTTCTTTATTTTGCGATTTTATATAAACACAAGCACCGTATGCATGTGAGGAGGCATCTGAAAAACCGTGGATCTCTACATAAATTGCGTTTTTGCAAATAACTTGCCTTTCTATGCTTATTTGATTTAATGCCGTTAGATCATCCCGAAATTGCAACCACCTGGTATGCAGTGCGTGCGACAATGAATTGTCCCATCCTACTCTTTCTAGCCAAATATCACGCAAAATGATTTTGGCTTGTATTATTGCTGCGCTTAATAGACCGAGGGGGTCAAAAATTTGAGAAATTTCGGATAGAATTGTTCGTTTTGTTATGCGTGTACCAAAGTTGGTTCCTATTTTATACGAAAGGCTATCTTTACGGCCGTTCCAAATCAAACCAAGTGTCTTGGTATTTTCGTTTGCTCCTAAATCAATTAAATCTGTTTTATTGGACGTTTTTATGCCCTTTAACACCTCGGAACTGTTTGATACCCACTTTCTTAGATAAAAACCGGCTCCTTTGAGAATTTCTGAAACCTCGTTAGCTAAAGAGACTATTTCCTTCACGCTACTCGAACCTGTTAACATGTCGTCCACGTAGAAATCTTCTTTGATAACTTGCGCAGCAACCGGAAAATTTGCTTCGCATTCTATTCCGAGTTGAAAAAGACATCTAATTGCTAAGAATGATGCTGATTTAGTACCATACGTAACAGTTGATAGTTCATACGTTTCGATGGGCTGATCAGGATTATCACGCCATAAGATTCGCTGTAAACAGGTTTGATCGGGATTTATTTGACACATTCGGTACATCTTTTCGACATCCGCGGCAATGACATAATTATGTTTTCGGTAACGCAATAAAATTGAAAAAAGATCCGATTGAATAGTTGGGCCAGCCATTTGTAAATCGTTAAATGAGTAGCCGCTGCTGCTTGCACACGACGCGTCGAATACAACGCGTAACTTAGTCGTTGAACTACTTTCTTTAATTACGCCGTGATGTGGCATATAATACGCATGCCGCGCGCTATCTGGTTCGCCGACCTTAGTCATGTGGTTCAGCATATGATATTCCTCAATAAACTTACTATATTGTAGTTTAAAATTATTATCGCGATTGAATTTACGCTCTAAAGCGTAGAATCGTTTTTCTGCTATTTCGCGAGAATCACCCAATTTAATTACTTCATCTTTTAGCGGTATAGTTACCTCAAAATGCCCGTATTCATCGCGTTTTACCGTTTCTATGAAATGCCTTTCACAAATTTTCTCTTCGCGAGACAATAGATTTAAATCGCGAACTTCTTCTATTTCCCAAAATCGCGTAAGTTGTTTGTCGATTTCTATATTTTTCAAAAGGTTACAATGGATTTTTTGGGATTGAAGCCGATCAGCTAAAATTTGTCCGGATACTATCCAGCCAAACTTAGTTTTTTGTAGGAATGGACCGCCACTGTCTAATTTGATTTGGCCCACGCACATGACATCCCAAAAGTAATCTGCTCCTAAAAGCATATCAATTTTGCCTGGTAAATGAAAGTTTTCATCAGCCAGTTGTATGTCATTGGGAATTTTAAGCCTTTGTTTATCGACTTTAAAGTTTGGTAAATCGCTAGTGATAGTTGGTATGATTAAACATGAAATTTTGCATGAATAGTAATTTACTTGCGACTGAGCTTGTAGTGTTGCACTACCTTTTACGTTAGATACAGTATCATTCAGCCCGCTGATTTGTAAATTGATCGGTTTATAGGAAATTCCAAGCTTACTGTAAAACTCTTCAGTAACAAAGCTGCTTTGTGATCCCGCGTCTAGTAACGCACGCGCAATAAATGGTTTATTATTTTTATCAAAAATACGTAGCAACACGGTTGCAAGAAGTACCTGCTGATTAACTGATATATTGCGCGACGATAAACTTATATTTCCGTGCAGTAACTCTCTATTTTCAACCGATACATTCGAATTTTGTGCGTTATGCAAATTATCGCCTTTTTCCGAATGTATTAAAGTATGATGTTTTCTCTTGCATGTTTTACAAGGCCCGGAAAAGCACTTTTCATATAGATGCCCGAATCTTAAACAATTTAAACAAAGCCGTTTTCTTTTAGCCTGTTCTACGCGTTGATTTATATTTAATTTTAAAAACTCGGAACAATTTTGAATGTAATGCTCATTTTTACAAAAAGAGCACGATGGTTTTGCCGCACGATTTCCCGACAAAAGCGTTTTAGGTCTACGTTTAAACCTGTTATGATTAGAATCCGTACTTTGCTCTTTATCATCTTTAGTTTGCTCTATGGACTCAAGTAAATCAGCCCTTCCCTTTAAAAAGTCGCTTAAGTTCTCAAGTGTAGGTGTTTTGTGGGTCGCTTTTATTTGTTCCCACTTTCGAAGTGTAACATCGTCTAATTTCGTAGTAATTAAGTATATAATTAAAGTATCCCACGATTCGATAGGTTCATTTAAGGTTTTCAGGGCCCTAAGATGTTTGGCAACACCGTCAACCAATTTTCTTAAAGCGCCAGATGATTCAAATTGTAACTTTTCTGTGTTAAATAAAGCTTTAACATGATTTTGTATTAATAATCGATTGTTATTGAATCTATCACAAACTAACTGCCATGCGTTATCGTAATTAGAACCTGTGAACTCTAGACTGGCTATAATTTCAAGAACCTTTGGGCCTAAATAAGCCCTCAGATAATGATACTTCTGGATGTCGCTAAGTCTAGCGTTTTGATGAATAAGCGATTCGAAAGTGTCTCGAAACTCTAGCCACCTGTCATATTCACCGTCATAAGTCATAATTTCAATAACTGGCAGTTTGACGCCACTAGCGCCATCGCTTATAGGTGGATTATTAGTATTGCTAAACGCGACTGAACTCTGCGTACCTCCACCAATGGCATTTAATGGGGCCGAAATATTATCAGCAATTAGAAATCGTTTTGATCTGGCAACAACCCCGTAAAAGGCGCTCTCAAATGTTTCACGTTCGGGGTACTCGTTTGTTGGATCTGTACTGATCTCTTCGATTTGACCTTGCAGGTCTTCAAATTCATCTAGAACGTTTTGGAAGCGTTCTGCTCGCTGTTCTAGTTCTAAAAAGTCGATTTGATTATCGATAGTGAAATCGACATATTTTTGCTCTAAACGAGTTATGTATTTACCAAAAATTGTTACTTTAGCTTTGACTGAACCTCTCTTTCTAATGAGTTTTTCACTCTGTGTATCAGGCTTATCCGTCATTATGATTGATTTTATTCAAACAATCTCGAAAATGATAACTAAATTATCCAAAATGCGTTAGAAAATTGTTTGAATCGATTAAGGTATGACAAGATTCGTTCGAAAAACTCGCTAGTTAAAATAAGATCAGCCTAAAACTACGCTTAATGGGAATGCAACACAGGAAAGTATGGAACGGACACACCTGTTTGATGTCTTCTTTCTGTTTTGCATCCGCTGCTCGGAGGTCCAAATATGTGCGGTCTTTAAGTTGTGGACTGTAGATGGTCGCCTGGCTCGGCCTTTTCTAACGTTTGTAAATTAAAACACTCAAAATAATTTACTTTACTGCTTTTTGTATTGACAATAGGCTGACACACAAGAAGAATGATTAATACAACAATATAAACAAACTGTCTTATTTTTGACAGTAAAAAACCATAGTAACGTTGTTCACTTAAAGTATATCAAACAACATCTATCAAAATATTAAGATCGTATAGTAATTCTGGGTTGCACAAAGGTTTTTAACAATCATTAACTTACCAAGCAACTTTGACTGTGACATACATTTTATTGGCAAACAATATTTACTCACAATGAAAGTTGCCTGACTAGTAAATCAGGAATTAACCTAACTGGGCCCCTTTAATTGTAAGAACCTCCTTTCTGCCAGAGTCATTTACGACACAGTCAATTGGAGTGTGAAGCTTGAGCTGTCGGTTTTGGACAAGAAGAGGCTTCCAGATATTGGGGATATCTATACTTGGTTTACTGAATATATGTGTATTTTGATTCATAAAAGCTGCTTCCTTGAATTTTCGTTTTCTCCAGTGCTGTTCGGTGTCCAAAACCTTAGCATCTGCCTACTGTATATTATGTTGGTTGGTCCATACATGTTCCGCTATACCTGATCTCGAAGTTTCACCTCTTCGAGTATGTTTCAGATGTTCTTTAACTCGTACGGGAAGAGGTCTTTTAGTTTCTCCAATGTAGGATTCGACACACTCGCAAGGGATTTGATAGATACATTTTTTTGTGTTTTCACTACTGGGGGTTTTTATTTTTGTAAGAAAGCTTTCAAGCGTATTTCCGGATTTAAAGGGTGTTTTGATATTATAGTTTTTGGTTATCCTTCTAATCTTTTCAGAAATCCCCTTGACATAAGGTATTGTAAGAAATGCTTGCTCCTCTTTCGTTTCTTTATTACTTTTTACTTCGCGATTTTTGTTTCAATATTTAGGTCTTCTGGATTGTTGCAACCGTTAGATGCTCTGTGAAACGTTGTGCTAAGTAACAAAATAAAGACAATGGAAGGCCGACTTGGTAATTTTTTCGAACATGATCAAATTAAATCGTTTATTTTCCCAGAGACAATTTACAATTGTAGGGGAATAGTTAGGGTATGTTTTCAATTTAAAACTAGAAACTAACGTAACTATTTTAAAATGAACAAGAATAATCAAAACATTTAAGAACGCAATATTAATAAAACATATAGAAGCTTTAAGACAGACAATTAAAGAACTCATCTAAACTATAAAAATATTCAGATATTAAAAATGATTTTAGTGACGATGTAACTATGTACTACAATGTATACTACTACAATCCTTATTTTTTTGGGCAAAACATTGTAAACTCTAATACCCAGATATTTAGGAGAGGCTACTAATCCTTTAGAGTGCGGAGCACGAAAACTATTCTAGTGCCTTATATTAAAACGGTGCACGTCCCTGTTTTGTAGAAATTCACCTTTAGTACAAAAGACAAACACTGCTAATTCCAATATATGTATAAGCTAGGCATACAACTATACCAATAAATCCTGCTTTAAATTTTTTTTTGTTTTGCAAAAATATTTTTAAATAGGGTCGAAGTACCCCAAAAAGTCGGACCCTATCTTAAGTATGATTCTACATATGCATAAAACAACATAACTAGCTGTTTCTCTACCTAACATAGATCTTAAACTTATAAATAAATAAAAGGATAGTAGTAGTAGTAAAGGGGAGGCTTAGCGCCAAGCAAGTAGGCCAGTGCGACCCTTTTTGCCAACCCCATTTTACGTATGGGTAATGCCAGCCAGACGGGACCTACAGTTTTACGTGGGTTCCGAACCACAATTTTACCGGCTGATGTTATTCTCGGCACAGTTTTACGGTCCTGTTGTAACACCTCTTGTCCACCACAGACCTCGACGGGAGCAGCCTATTACGTCTCCGTGGTGCGACTTGAAGGATGTCGCCTTTTACTGCAATGTTTATTTTTGCCATTGAGAATGCCAGTGTGTGTTGTACAAACTACAAAGCAACACTACGAAGTACGGTGGCCTGGTCAAGCAAACTAATCAAGTCCGCCAAACCTGCCTGGGATCGAACCAGGTACCTTCGGCATGCGATGCGAGAAGGCTATCGCTGCGCTAGGATGCCACCTAAATAAAAGGATAAATTACGTTCAGATACAACATGTTCACAATGTACCTTCCAGGTCAAACATTCGTCCTGGGTCCTGAGAGATACCAAGAAACTTGGTACTCTGAACTTGGCACCAGGATTTATTATCAATACATAAATTAATGCTATCATCTGTTTTTTGTCTACATTATTTAGTAACATAGAATTCTCCCCAAACCAGGAACAAAGTTCATACAGAAGACTATTTGACATCTGTTCCAAGATATATGAAAACTTGTTAGTATATTATTTACCAAGTTTTTCTTGTGTTGGTATGCCATTATGATGACGCTTGTGTTTCAATTAGTGTTTAAGGTGTTAAAAAAGAGCAATTCACATCGTAAAGCGCACGTGTGTTTCAAACGGAATAATTGCCCTTTTTCCCTTGAGGACGTTTTTAAATATTATACTACAGCCCAATAAATTTTATTTTAATTTCCTTAGTAGAGCTATTTCTATAGCTACTTTAGTTAGTTAATATTAAGTCCTTAATGTCTGTGACGCTATTCATCAACACACAGGGGGCAGCAAAAATTTGTATTTAATTATCTTAATTTTTATTAACTTGGGTAAAGTTTTAGTGGAAGATGTATCTAATTCCTAGGAAATATTCTATAGGTTAAAAAAATGTTTATTTAAAACGATGTGCCGTGTTATTATTAATCCATTAAATGAACTCTGCTTGCGCCAGATATTAAATCATCTACTTGGCCAGTTGTCATTTTCCATTGTCAATATCACTGTCACAATTATTATATTTTATTTATGAAATTTTGTTTTATGGAAGCTCTAAGAGATACTATTTATTATAAAGGTTAGTAAGATAAATGCTTTGTCAACTACGAATAAAATTTTAGACGACTTACTTGTATAATTTTTAATAAAATAGTAAGGTACCTTGGCAACAACGCCTTTTTGCAAGTTGTGAGATAATTATGATGATTTTAAAAATCATACGCGCCTTATTATTTAAGAAGGAATAAATTACTGACAAAATTTAGACATTTTTTGTAAGTAAAAAAGTTTATTCCTAATAATTGTTACGAAGAACATTATTACAAGAAAATTATTTAAGATAGATACGAATGAAAGTACGTAGGTATAAAACTAGTGTATGATTGTAAGAAGTTTTTGTTTTTGGAAGCAATGAAAAACACAATATTTCGATCTGTTAGCAAAACCTAAATTAATATTATGTATTGGTTTGGAATAGCTATAAAAGTAATAACTGATCGAGGTTCTTACCTCGAGCCCATTTAAGGATTTTCGTTTTCCGTATGGCATTAAACACGTCCCGAATGCAGTAGCTACTCTCAGGGCAAATGTGCAGTGTAAAATAGTTAGTAAGACAATTTTTAATTGTTTAGTAACCTCAGTCGATGGACAATCATTAAATGTATGGGTTATTTATGTTAATCAAAGACAAAGTATACTAAACTATAGAAGTAACAAAACTATCAAAGCTGGAGATACTAGTTAGGTACAAAGGTAAAACAATTAATTGCAGTCTAAATATGATTAAGTACCTAATTGATTTACAGTAACTAAGCCCAATAATGCTAAGCGAATATCGAAATTTATTATAAGAGAAAAAGTGACACCACGTTTGTTCCATGCATCTACAATTTAATAATCTGTAACCTAAACTCCTTTTGTTTATATCAACGAATTATTGTTTACAAACATAAGGTGCTGTAGCTGATTGGCGAAAGGCAGGCAAGCCAAGTCTATTTTCGTTTTTCTAAACAAACGTTGGGGTGTTTCTGATTAAAATAGAGAGGTATGTCATAAAACTATTTTGTTTATAAATATTATGTTGCTGTTTTCAAAGTATTATTTCCGTTTTGTTAACAGTTTTGCATTTTCGTGAATTCTACCCCTCATCCAGAAAGGAAAACTTCCTCAACTTTTTTTTTAATACAAATGCATATGTGCTTGTAGAAAAGGACATCAAAATGGAATACACATAACCATCCATTAACTTTTGAATTTTAAAATTGAAATATTATTGATAATAGGGTATCGCGATCGATTGCGAACCTAAGCAGTAGTAAACCATTTATTTTAACAACAGCACCCTAATTTACCACCATTTCTCACGGCACCATTATCAAAATTGAAGCACATTAATGTGAGGGATGTACCAAGACAACGACAACCTAGCGTAATGTAGGGACACACACAATTAAAATCTTGCTGAGTCTTCAAGAAAACCCTGTCACCGCAGTTGGACAACTGGCAAGAGATCATAACGGAAATCAATCATTTACATTAAAGTTAATAAATTTATGTAAAATGAAGGAACATAAGACAGGAGTTAATAAAAGATAACCTCAATTTTGTGAGATTAAGATTAGAGATTACTTTTTCCCATAAGTGTAGTTTTTTATTAAATGGTGTTATGAATAAGCAAAACTGTCAATTCTGGTCCGATAAAACCTGACTGGATTCGACAAACTCATACTTAACGTCCACAAAATCTTAATTTTGGAAAAGAATAATTGGTGATCGAGTCAGTGAGCCAGTCTTTTTTAAAGATAATCTAAATGTGCCGTTACCTATATATCTCATTTTGACGGCGAGATGACCTTACTTCAGCTTTGGTTGCGTTGTTTCCTTCCTATGCAGATGAATTATGGATATAGCAGAATGATGCACCGCCACATAACGCTTAGAATTATTCACAATATTTAAAGTTTTTCGGAACTAGTGGATAAAAAGAAAATTTACAATCGAGTAGCCGGCATGATCGCCAGATCTTAACCCCCTAGATTATTTTCTTTACCTATAGCTACCTTAAATATAAAGTTTTCGTGATTAAACCAGAAAATTTAGTGGAATTAAGGCAACGACTAATAAAATCCGACAAATTACTTTAAAAATGGTGCATAATGTAAAAATAATTTTACTATCATAAGCGATGGTTTTACTAAAAAAAATTCCAACAAAATTTACAATAATCGGTAATCATCATTAATAGACATTTAAATGTTTGTTTAAAGGTTGAAGACGATTATTTTTCTTGAATAACAGAAGAGTTTTCGTCCCGTTTCAGATGGACGCGTATGGTACGCGGGCGTACGATACGCGCGAGGTAGAAGATCATAACTTAAATGTAGGTTTTCAAATGGACGCGTAGAGCGGATGGCCGTGAGCGCGCTTCGATTTATATTCGCGGGCGATGGCCCAGCCCGTGCGCGCCGCGTAGGAACGCAAGGCGCAGATTGCCCGTCGTTCAATTGATGTTTTCAGATGGTACGACGCGTACACGAGCGTATCTAGTTGAGAGTGATTGTCTTTGTTGCCGATTCTAACCAAAAAATTATTTATTTACGTTGTGAACAGAAAATGGCTAATGATTTTCTAATTTGCTATGTAATTCATCAAACGTTGCTGTTGACATACGAAAATAATTAAAGAGTTTTCTAAGGTGCTCACGTAACTCCGAATACATCGTAACGAACGCACCTTTCAGTAATCGATTTTCAACAATAGGGTGCACCCATATCATTTTCTTTTTTAGCCTTTTTTTTAAAGGTAATATGCAGCAGCAATGGCAACAACGCTAGATGTTTCCCCTCGCATGTTTCTTTTGCTACTACTGTCTGCGAACGTCTGTACGCCCCATGTGAAAGTAAAACCACGCGTACACATACGCGTGACCTTTACCACGCGCGCGTACCATACGCGTCCATCTGAAACGGGACTTCGACTTGTATTGTTTTTATTGGTTTTGAATCACGACGTTTCAACTGGTATGTATCTCCAGTCATATTCAGGTGAATACTAAATAAGTAAAGTAACTACACAACTCTATATCTACTAACTAGACGCACTGGAGCATAACTGAAATGCGCTTAATTCGTGCGCGGTATTATTCTAACATTACAATCATCTTAACCTACTTAACAACGGTTGCCATATACAGTGTGTCCAAAATTCAAGTCTCTATATGGGTATCTCGCTTAATAGATGATATAGAAAGTTGGTTAAATGGGGAATATTTTAGAGAATTTAATGCCGATCTCGAATCCTTTTTCCAAATTATTAAAAGTTTTGTAGTTTTTCACTTATTAAACAAAAACTAAAAATGGCGCATTTCGTTTTTTTTAAATAGGGGCTTAACGGTTAATTTGACATATCCCAAAGTGTTACATTCTTAAGACACTTTTTAGGGAAGAACATTTCTGTACAAAAAGAAAATGCAGATTGTCTTTTGTTTGTGAGTTACCCACAGTAACTTTGTTATTTCTTATGGCGGCCATCTTGGATTTGTACATAAAATTATTTCTCTTTGAATTACCTTTTAAACGATGTGCCACATTCTACCAAAATTTCGGAGAAATACTCTTAAATTATTAAAAAACCAGTTTTATCGTTAACTTGGCAACAGCGCATGCAACTAACATAGCAGATAGTAATTAAGCCATTTAAAGCACCTCTTTAACCTTTATTTTTTTAGAATACAGTTTCTTACAAGATCCTTAAATTCTGAACCTGACCTAACCTAACCAAAACCAAGTAATATGTTTTATGGGGTTGATGTCTTTCTGGATACAATTCCAAATATCTAGCAGAAGCTAGTTCAGCATTTCGGTGTGATTGCAACATATCAAATTTTTCTTCATTTAAAATTTATGCCATTTTTAAAATAAGATAAGATGTAGGTAATATTATACAATTTAAACCACTTTTTAGAATCTTTTAATGACAAATAAATAGGTACTTCATTTTTTCTAATATTGCATACCATGGCCTAGCATGTAAAAATATCATGGCCTTTTTAGCATGCAAAAATATCACGGCCTACCATGTAACAATAATCCTTCCGTTATTATATGATTATACCAAATAATTTTAATGTATCTAATAATACCTACTTAGGTTTGGCAAAATTAAAAAAGGTTTGCATTTTTTTTTGTTTGTAAAGTTTTTTTTCTGGTTTAATTTTTCTAATATTTTAACTAAATGTAATTGCAAACAAAAAAATACGCGATTTTTAGTTGAAAGCCCTATTTTTTCTAATTGAATTATTTTTCGTTTCATTCCGATTAAGATTTTTTTTAACGCGGCGTTGAAGAACCTATTTAAGACCGTAGACAAAAAATGCGTTAATTATTTTATTGGCTAGAAAACAATGACTATTTGGGGCAGAAAATGTTTTTGTTATTAAACTAATACCCTTGGATGTACCCACATGCTATGTTAGATGCATGCGCTGTTGCCAAGTTAACGATAAAACTGGTTTTTTAATAATTTAAGAATTATTTTGGTAGCATGTAGCACATCGTATAAATGGTAATTCAAAGAGAAATAATTTTATGTACAAATCCAAGATGGCCGCCATAAGAAATAACAAAGTTACGGTGGGTAACTCACAAACAAAAGACAATCTACATTTTCTTTTTGTACAGAAATGTTCTTCCCTAAAAAGTGTCTTAAGAATGTAACACTTTGGGATATGTCAAATTAACCGTTAAGCTCCTATTTAAAAAAAACTAAATGCGCCATTTTTAGTTTTTGTTTAATAAGTGAAAAACTACAAAACTTTTAATAATTTTGAAAAAGGATTCGAGATCGGCATTAAATTCTCTAAAATATTCCCCATTTAACCAACTTTCTATCTCATCTATTAAGCAAGATACCCATATAGAGACTTGAATTTCGGACACACTGTATATCTTTTACCTAATGATATCTTACTAAAATAACCTGGTTTCTGGGGTATAGCAGCATCTATCTTGAATTTCCTCTTTCTTCATTTAAATGTTAATAGTGGGTTATATTCCATTTTCAATGTTTCTTACCGCAAACTGTAACATGACATGCATTTGTATTAAAAAAAAGGGTTAGTTTTCATTCCTGGTTGACAGATAAAATTCACGAACGAAAAATCTATTGTACCGTGCGAGCAAAAATTATTTGCATCAAAGAGGGTTTGGATTAAAAAACGTAGGGCTTGGTTTAGATCACAATGATATGGGGACGATATATCTAACCAAATGTAGGTTAAAATTTTGTCAAATTCATATTAAGACATGATATGCGAAACTAATAAATAAGTAGACAAATACAAATTTAATTTTGTTGTTCACAAAATTAACAAAGTAATAATATACAGGAAGAGGAAGAAAAATAATTACATGTATTCTGAGAATTCACATAACCAGACAGATAGAACCAGGTATCATCCGAAAAAATGTCAGGTCTAATAAATCATTTCTTTTCAATAAATTTTGGGTAAACCATTGAGAGTAATTCCTGCGTCTTTCAAAAATCTGCAGCTTGTATTTCTTGGAAGACTTGCACTTTATAAGGAAATAAATTTAGCTGCTTCTTAAGAATAGTCCTGCATGTTCCATTCCCTCTTTTGGGACAAGCATCTTATACAATTTGTTGGCGTATTTTGCATTTTTTCACGAACGTTTGCAACAATTTCTTCTGTTCTTACAGATTGTCTTTCTGCTCCTTTTTTGTGTTGTATAGATCCTGTTTCTCTAAACACAGCCACGGTTCTTCTCAGGCAATGATAAAAATCCCCAGCAATAAAAACAACGTTAGGAAAATGTTCGTGAAAATCGTCCATGCACAAACCCGGATTGTATTGCCACTCACAATTTACTCTAACCCCGTTTCGAAAATACGCATCAACCATGAATGTTTTGTGCTGTTCCGTAAAGCCCATGGTGTGAATTGTTCAAGAAATTGGAAAAATTAGCGATGAATCAAATTACTTGTAACGACTGTCAAAGATGACGGAATAACTGATTGATTTTTAATTCAGATAGTTACTGACACTTAACAGGTATTAAGCTCTACGGCTAAGCATTACGTCCTTAGATGCAAGGCCCTCTTTGATGCAAATAATTTTTGCTCGCACGGTATTAAATGGGTAGCAGTGTCTTTGGATTATTTGATAAAATGGATAGATATATTCTTCGTTATCGAATTTATTTCAGTTCAAAGATTCACCCTGTATTAACTAAATTCTACAATTTGTCTTAACTTTAAAAAAATAGAGAAGCTACTTAATAGGTGATAATTATCTAGTTGGTATTGCGTACGCATTTACGTAAGTAAAGTACCGGAGCTAATAAAATAATAAATATTTATTTTTGTTTTTACCGTTAGATAAACATAGTTGCTTCAATAACTCCCTATAACCGCTTATCTAAATCCGCTGACCTCTCAGATCGCTTTAATTGGAGTAAATAATTTCAGTTCTCAGTTAATTCTCGTTCTTAATTAATTATCTGGTTTAGATATGTTGGCTAATTAACAGAATTTTATTACGTTGCACGTGAATTAATATACAGGTATGGACAAAAGTTTGTAGCATATTATTGTCATTTTGCTAACAAGGAGAGCGACACGACGCGACGTCCATTTTTTAGCTCATTATCACAACACGGCATAATGAAAATTCTTGTATTCCTTTTTCTAGTCTAAATGTGACATATTATGATTCTCCTAAATGTATTATTGTGGTTATGGGCAGTGGCGGCTCGTTAATGAAGGGCTCTGGGGCGCCGCCCTCCCTGCAATTATTTCAAACAGAATTCAAAAATACTTTACTTAAAAAACCAATAAAGCAATGTATGTAAGCAATCCATTAAAATTATTCAAACCAAACATAGCCCTATTCCAGCGGGTAGGTTATACTAAGCGCAGGCATAATAAAATTCAAACCAAACATAGCCCTATTCCAGCGGGCAGGCTATGCTCATAGACAAGCGAGTCTCAAGATTATACTAATTTGTTTTGATTTATTTATTAGTTACATTATAAACTTGGAAAATTTCGTCTAATATGAAGGTCATTGATTTACAGAAGCTTGTGTTTAGTAGTTCTCTGAGCTTAAGTGAAAAACTTGATTTGGCCACTAACCAATATTGAATATGTATAGTAGGTACCTACAAGTGCAATCAAAATGTAAAAGTAAGGCACAGTTTACGCGTAAGTTTGACAAAGAAATATACATATAATAAAAAATCCTGGATATGCGGTTGTGAGGACAAAATTTTTTTTTTGTTTCGTGTGTCTTCTTTTGACGGGGATGATAATTGGACCATAAATGGGGTGCAGGACTTAAAACATCTTTCAGAGAAAATAAAAAACAACAAAATAGTGCAAAACATCGTTATAAAGTGGTAAGTTTTGAGATGTGTTAGGACAAACTAATATTTTAACTTGTTTAAGTAGTGCTTATGCTGATGAAATTAAAATTCACAACGAGAAAGTTAGAAAAAACAGACACGTACTTTCCAAAATAATACACATTTTAATTTTTTTTATATTTAAAGCCAGCGCCCCCCCTGACTCACTAGTCACGAGCCGCCACTGGTTATGGGTCATCTACAGTGTGACCAGTAAAGTCCGCATTATATGGGATTTTTTTTATTAATAGCTTTATTCGAAATTTGACTTCGGCATCAAGTTCTGCTTCGATCGAGATGAAAATTAAGCAAAAAAATAGTAGTCACGTGATTCGCATTACCTGTCAAATTTTAATTTTTTCGAAAAAATAATTCAAAAGTGGGGTTATTTCTGAAAATATCAAAAAAAAGTTATAAAAAATTTTTTTTTTAATTTTAAGTTTTTATTTCTTGTCATTTATACAGTATCTTTAGGAGTTGAAAGCACGAATAAGACATGAGTGTTGGTTAATTTCTCCCTAAGTATTTAGAAATTTTGAAAACTAGTTTTATTTGCGTTTAGGATATTGCCAAATACTGAATGAACAAAATGTTGTGCATTTATTGACCAAAAAGTATTAAAGATGTTTAATAGGGTCTTTTATTTTTCAATTAATCTATTTTTTTTTGTTTGTTTAATATCTTATAAATGACAAGAAATAAAAATTTAAAATTTAGTATGCGCTTTAAAAATAGTCAATAAAACCCTATAGGGTTTCCATTTAAAAAACCATCGATATCGTTATAATATCTCTAATTTTCGCAACACTGTATCAACACTTTTTTCTAAAAAAATACCACAACTTAAAATTTTAATACTCATTTTTCCAAAAAAAAACTACTGAATTTATTCCAAGTTACAAACTTACCATTCTATATCTCCAAAGATGGATAACTGACTGATATTGGCTGATTTTTAAAATTTTTATTTCAGTAAAGAAATACTTACTGCAAATACATTAATTTTCTACGCCCTAAGGGTACATAAGAAGTGATAAAACACTCTTATGTGTTATTTAACTAGTAAGTTAAGTACCCTTAGTATAATATTAAAATTTTACATTTTTCTTAGGAAATCTAAAAAAAAAATTACCACGGAAATGTGAAAACTGAACTTATTTCTTGGTAATCTTAACAATTTTTTAAATAATAATTTAATATGTTTATGTAACTCGGTGTTAAAATATTTATTCGAATAGAATGTAGAAAAACAAACATTAGAATAGTATACGTTAACTTACAATTTAATTGACAGGTTGATGGGCAATTCTCCCGAATATTATAGATACTTCTTAGTAAAATACCTACTTACATTATTTAAATTTAAAAATAAGATTTACCGTATTTTAGTAATCATAGAAAATACGCTCGCAATTTGGTAAACATTGTTTGTTTTTATAAAATCATGCAATTTGTTTACAAAAATATTTGAGAACTAAAATAATTTGTTAAATTTAAGTCAAAATTAAGTTTTTTCGAACTTTAATTCATTTATTTACCTTTTTAATTGACAATTTTTTTGCAAATCCTTTCAAAACGACCTGTGAAACAAAAAACATTCTTACCCTTAGCTATCGCTCCCTTTCTTTAATTTGGTACAAACGATCAACTTCACAATTAAAAAATATAAAAATATCAGAGTTGCCACTGGGTTGAGCATAATTATTACAGGGTGTTATTTAAGTATGTGGCCAAACTCCAAGGGGTGCTTCTTTAAGTGATTTTAAAAATAAAAGTTCATATAAACATGGATCCAAAAATGCATAGTTTTTACGATACAGGGTGTCAAACTTAAAAAAAAAATCGGATGTTCGTAAATATCTCAATACTCTTTTATTCAATTTTCTTGCAATTTGGCAATCCTGTTTTTAATAAAAAGAGGATAATTTAGCCTTAAATAGATTAACATTAGTAAGTTCAGTGGCGTCCCGGAAGACAGTCCAACTAATATTTTTGACAAAAAAATTGCGCGCCACTGATTTTTTTTAACCTTATGTATTGTTTTCGGATTAAGCAAATACAAATACAACTATTTTATCTTCTGAGTTTTTTTTATATCTTGCTTTGTTTTCGAGAAAAAAAAAATAAAAACCACTTTATTGCATGTCCCCGGGACAATAAGAGTAAATAAAAAACTTAAACTACTTACAAACTATTAAGCAATTAAAATTACACAAAAGTCATCTTTTGAATTTTTTTGCACAGATTAAAACTGTCTTCGATAAAAGAAATTAACAAAAAATAATCGTATAACGTTATAATTTATTACTGCAATGTTTTAAAAGTAACAACTATAACAAACTCTTATTATCCCGGGGACATGCAATAAAGTGGTTTTTATTTTTTTTTTCTCGAAAACAAAGCAAGATATGAAAAAAACTCAGGAGGTAAAATAGTTGTATTTGTAGTTGCTTAATTCGAAAAAATACATAATTTTAAAAAAGTCAGTGGCGCGCCATTTTTTTGTAAAAAATATTAGTTGGACTGTCTTCCGGGACGCCACTGGACTTAATAATTTCAATCAAATTAAGGCTAAATTGTCCTCTTGTTATTACAAACAGAATTGCAAATTTCAACAAAATCGAAAAAAAGAGTAGGTATTGAGATATTTACGAAAATCCGATTTTTTTTTAAATTTTGACAACCTGTATCGTAAAAACTATGCATTTTCGGAACCATGTTTATATGAACTTTTTCTCTTAAAATCACTTAAAGAAGCACCCCTTGGAGTTTGGCCACATACTTAAATAACACCCTGTATAACTTATTCAATTTAGGTTAGTAGTATATTATACATATATATAGCTTGGAGTCTAATGAGATTTCAAACTGCGGAAGGGGTTATTAACAGAAAGGAACTCACTCACTACCAGTGACCATGAAGATCCCTTTTTGTGTTTCATCCATACCTTGTCGACATATAGCGACATCTGCAGGAATCGATTTGATATCTTTGAACAGTGATATCTAGGCGTAATAATTTACAAGGACATTTTTTTAGTGTCTTAAAAAAATGTAAACTGTAAAAACACACTGTTATCCTAACACCTTACATACACTGCATTGGCATGTGCTTTTTTAGGATTAAAATTTTTTTATTTTTTTTTTATTTTACGTCGGCCTTTTTCCGCAACGAGGCCAATCACCGACGCCAGGGAATTTGTCACACACTATCTGGTAATTTTGCCGAATCCCTCTTTGTCGAGGGTAGGGTTCTTTAACGTGCCAACATCCATGACACGGGGCCCACAGTTTAACGTCTCTTCCGAAAGACGGCGCACCTCTTAAACCAAATTCCAAATTTAACATCGACGTTGTCGGCACCGGGAATGGAACCCGGGTCTACGATCTGTGAGGCCGCTGCGCTGACTACTAGACCAGTCAGTGAAAGTTTGCCATATACAGTGTCACCAGTAAAGTCCGCATCATATGGGATTTTTATTAATAACTATTCGAAATTTGACTTTGGCATCAAGTTCTGCTTCGATCGAGATGAAAATTAAGCAAAAAATAGGCACGTGATTCGTGATTAGTTTTAACAATGCTTTATTTCAGAAACATTTTCTTTAAAGTAGCGCCATATTAAATGTGTGTTTTTCTACAAAATCAAAATTGGGCTATTCAAATTTGGTCACATGTCATGCAAAGTTTATTTGTTTTTGACCCTGTATAAGGTAACTTCATAAAATAAGTATTTTTGAAAACGTAGTTTGTGTCTGAAAGTACCTAATACACTTTACTATTAAGACAAAAAGAACACTGTGTCATCAGTAAAGTGTTCATTAAGTGGAAAATAAATTTTAGTGGTGGGTAAAAAATCAAAGTTATCTTATGCAGCTGAAATTTTGCATGCGGGCTAGAAACTGCATTTAAAAAAACTTATTTTAATAACTTTTTTTGATGTTTTCAGAAATAACCCCAGTTTTGATCTATTTTTTCGAAAAAATTAAAATTTGACAGATAATGCGAATCACGTGACTAATATTTTTTTGCTTAATCTTTATTTCGATCGAAGCAGAACTTGATGCCAAAGTCAAATTTTGAATAAAGCTAGTAATAAAAAAAAAATCTCATATGATGCGGACTTTTCTGGTCACACTGTATATTTTGCAAAATTTACTTAAAATACAGAACTACTTACACCATTTCTTTTAAGCTAAAACACTTAACCTGAATAACCTCACTTACCTTCGAAATATTAATCCAGGGCTAGAATACTCGGGTCTCGTATACCCCACCACACACTGGCAAACCATTGTAAATAATAATAAATATCACTAAATAATTCTATTTCAAAAAAATACTAAAAATTTCTAGATAAACGCAATTAATCACAAACACAGCTTACCAACACTGTAACATTCAATTAATAATCGAAAATTCTGCGTCACTCGTAGTAAAAACGTCCGTACAACGTTGCCGTTTTAATTTCCCTGAAACAAATAATTTGATATCATTAGGACACTATGAATAGTTTAACGATTGGAAAATTTCAAAAACACACATATATTTAGTAAATTATTTTTACTTAATAGGTCCACATGACAAATGGATTTGAAATTTTTAATATAGCCTTCGTTTTCAAACACAGTCAATCAGCAGATTTATGTCATCATTGAATTTTGTTAAAAGCTTTTTCTGATCGAGACAAAATGTAAACAATTTTGTTTTCTTATATATTACATGTCTGTGGTGCAGATAAATTGAAAGAGTTTTATGCCTCCTTCGGGAATCGAACCCGGAACCTCTTGATTACCTTTTTTAAATTATCCTTCCTATCATTAACGCCTTTGCACAAATTAAATATCACAATAATTACACACACCTAAAGTGTTTAAGACGACTTTTTTTTGACGAAGCGGTAAAATTTTAAATATCTTTAAATTGATTTAATTTCTCAAGCTTGGCAGTCCTGTAAACTGATTTAAAATTCCAGGTCCGTATTTAAGCAATTTGATATGACGGTGTTATTTAGAGAATGAAAAAGAGAAAACTTCTTCTATGTTCCAAAATTTTCGTTTTAAATGATCGACCTGATTGGCCTACTTATATAAGTTTTGGGATCCCATATTTCATTCCAATATTTTGATGGTGTGTCGATTATACCTAATGTTACACACTGCAATAAGCACGTAGGCGGAGTCATCAAGCTTCATTGCACATGGATAGTATTTAAGACAGTAGCCTTAGAATTACAATTTAGTTTACACTAAACTTGAAAACGGTTAGAGATACAAACTAACCGAAACGTTGTATATAGTGACAAAATAAAAACAATGTAAGTCTGTCAAGGTACTTTTTTTGATATTACTTCATTGTCTACCACCTTCAAACAAATATTATCAATATAATTGGGTAAAAGAGAATAAATTAATTATCAAGCGTAAAAGGAAAAACTTGTAACGTGACACTTAAAAAATTGATTGTTAGAAAGTACGGAAACAGCGTTGTATTACCCTTGAAGAGTGTAGCAGCAAAACACTTTTAGCTTGCCGTTCAGGAAACGAAACTTTTCGTCAAGAATGTCAGAGTCTGCGACGGCCAGGAAAATATTTGGTCCCCTGAAAGGTTTCTCGATGCTCTAGGGGATTTGCTCTTTCTTTTCGACCGGACGAGGTCAGATACAGCACTCTGCTTTAAGTGAATATGCCCTAAGTGCACTAAAACAGGGATCATGTAAAATTATTAAGGACATCGCGCATCGCCTACATTTTTAAATATGTCAGATTTATGCCTCGTGCGCAATTAGTGTTTAACGAAAAGAGAATTCTCGTACTGTAAAAAAACACTCTTCTCCTCTCGCAAACCGTTCGCTAACATCTTTCGCAATTTATCGTTCTCGCAGTATGACTCCACACTAAAATTTAAATTTTGCAAAATTGTCATTCGGTTGCATCAAAGAGGGCTTGGATTAAAAAACGTAGGGCTTGGTTTAGTTCACAATGATATGGGGACGATATATCTAACCACATCTTAGTTAAAATTTTGTCAAATTCATATTATGACATGATATGCCAAACTAATGAGTAATAAGATAAATAGACAAATACAAATTTATTTTTGTTGTTTACAAAGTTAACAAAGTAAGAATATACAGAAAGAAAAAGAAAAATAATTACATAAATTACTGAAATTGACCACCGCCATGCTCCAAGCATAAATTTACACGTCTCTTCATATTTTCGAAAGTGTTGACCAGCATCTCTGGAGAAATGTTACCACATTCTTGGATAATCCTTCCTTGTAATTGTTCTAAATTTGCAACTGGTGTTTTAAAAATAGTGTTCTTTAAAAGAGGAAAAACGAAGCAATCCATAACCCTTAAACAAAGTGATCTAGGTGGGAATTCAATGTCTGATCGAAAACTGATCAATCTGTCGTCGAAAAAATTGCGTAAGTAGTTAATAGTTTCGGCGGCTGTATGGGCGGTTGCACCGTCCTGTTGAAAATTTCCAAAACGTAGTTCGTCGTCAAGCAATTGCTCCACAAATGGATTCAAAATATTGTCTCTATACCGCTGTGCTGTAACTGTGTCATGGAAAAAAATAGGACTAACAATTATTCTTCTTCGGGAAACAGCTAACCAGGCACCAATTTTTTGAGGGTGCAATGTGGACTCTACAAAAAAATGGGGATTTTCACTACTCCACATGTGTGTATTCTGAGAATTCACATAACCGGAGAGGTGGAACCAGGCTTCATCCGAAAAAAATGTCAGGTATAATAAATAATTTCTTTCCAATAAATTTTGAGTAAACCATTGAGAGTAATTTCTGCGTCTTTCAAAATCTGCGGCTTGTATTTCTTGGAATACTTATAAGGAAATAAATTTAGCTGCTTCTTAAGAATAGTCCTGCATGCCATAAGATCTTCCTACTTTTTACACCCATTTATACAATTTGTTGACGTATTTTGCATTATTTCACGAACGTTTGCAACAAGTTCTTCTGTTCTTACAGATGGTCTTCCTGCTCCTTTTTTGTGTTGTATAGATATAACCTGTTTCCCTAAACACAGCCACGGTTCTTTTCAGGCAATGATAGAAATCCCCAGCAATAAAAGCAACGTTAGGAAAATGTTTGTTCGGGTTTGTTAGGGTTTGTTCGTTCATTGAAAATGTTCGTAAAAATCGTCCATGCACAAACCCGGATTGTATTGCCACTTACTATTTACTCTAACCCCGTTTCGAAAATACATAAATGTTTTGTGCTGTTCCGTAAAGCCCATTGTGTGAATTGTTTAAGAAATTGGAAAAATGAGCGATGAATCAAATTACTTGTAACGACTGTCAAAGATGACGGAACAACTCATTGATTGTTAATTCAGGTAGTTACTGACACCCAACAGGTATTAAGCTCTACGGCTAAGCATTACGTCCTTAGATGCAAGGCCCTGTTTGATGCAAATAATTTTTGCTCGCACGGTATATGGGTAAGAACGTCAACGAGAAAGTCGAGACTGCCCCTAAGCATATGTCTTAGCTGACTTAAATGCTATGCTTTAAAGCCCTACACATTTAAAAAAAATAACATAGGTTTTCTATTACTGCCAGCAACGTGATCTATATCTTTCAAATACATTTCTAGAGATTGGCGGTCGACTTGAGAGTAAATTAGTGCCCAGAGAGCCAAGCAATTTCCGGATGTTTCTAAAATAGTTGAGTATCCGTTGCTACGTATTTTCCAGATTTGGTGCCGCTATTTCAATATACTGTGTGATCACAAATTATCTAAACTTAGCTAAGAGCGTAATCATGATTTGCTTTTGGGAAAGGGAAAAGGGATATGGACATTAACATAAATATAAAAAAAATACATTTACAACAAATTTATTATTTTTTGATGGGGGTGGAGGGAGTGACCCCTTACCCCTCATAGCTACACCACTGCACTTACCAATTAGTACAAGTAACCATCCATATAGCAGATGCAAGTTTTAAGCGTATGCCCGTGGTTATATATATTTTTAATTTTAACGTTACCAAAGTTGCTAATTTGTTTCAATATTCCTGTCACTTAAATTCACCGAAATTTGTACTTTTTTTCTTGGCTGTACAAAAAAAAAATGTAGTTTCTGGACTGCTAGGAACACCTTTCGAGATGGTGAGTGGTATCTGTGATTTCATTTTGCTTTTCATGCTGCAGCATTCTGTTTTTGAAAGGGTCCTGTTTTTTTGTACGTGATGCATAGCTAAATTTTTTTTATTATATATTACATATTAGTAAAAAAACCGTTGTCTTGTCCAATAATGTTTAACTTGTCTAATTTTGGAAAAGGGAATATAAAGAACAATAAATAATAGTAACTAATATTTCGTAATTGTACCATTGCTGTCGCTGACGGTTGTAGACGACGTGGCATACTTAACACCATAGTCCTTGTAAATATTCTGTCAGAGTTCTTTGGGCTTCTTGGTGCCAAACGTTCTTAAAGGATCGAGGTCCGGACTTTTTGAACTTCACCGTAAGAAGTAAACATTGTTTTCTATTAATGCCACGTGGATTGGTGCATTGTCGTGCTGAAAGATAAAATACCCTCCATATATCAGTCCAACCACTGATGGAATCAGTACTCGAAGAATAATATCTCGATAAACAGCAGCCGTCAGTCTTCCCTGAACAATTTGCAAAACTCCTGGGTCCAATGACACTAACTCAGCCCCAAATATTAATCGAGAAACGTCCACTTTGATTAGTTTTATGGGTATATCGCTCTTCATATCTTATGTTTCTGGGTCTTGAGATATTCACCACAAAATTCCACTCTTGTGTTTGTTTTCAATAGTTAAACGTTGACAAGCCCGGTATCTTTATCCTTCGTCGAGATCTTTTTTCTAGCTGAACCTGGTTTTCTCTTAAGTGCTACATGATCTTCAAGTTTCTCTTGAATGCTATTACTATATTCTTGCTTACTAACAGTTTCGCAGCAATATCTCTTACGTCAACTGTCTCAACTTCTGGTGTGAATAATTATAGCTATTGCTCTACAATAGGTACATCTTGGCATTATCGTTTTTTTATTTATGTTGTAAATCTACCAAATGATGATGACAATAATATAATATATTATTTGACATGCCTATGACAACAAATCAAAACTCACATACCTGCGTAACTTGACATATTGAGCCTAATGAATAAAAATTAAGCAATTAATTGAAACAATTACTTTTAGTAAAAGTAATTGCTTGACTAGCAAATGCTATAGGTAAAAGCAATTTCTAGAGCTGGATATGAATAAAATTTTGAAGCAATTGCTGTTTTTCTTACACCTTTGTAGCAAATGCTTATGGAATACAAGTTCAGACGTGGCTTATCCACTTCTTCAGATTATAGATTTCATGTTCAGTTTGGTGCCTAATTTGCAAAAGAGTTAACATAAATACAACAACGTTGGTCTATTTATTTAGTACAATAGTAATCTGTTACGTTTTTGTGGAAAATAGGAATCTTATATTTGTGATATGGCAGATTTCAGTGAAAATGAGGAAAGTGATAGTAGTGATAAAGAAATTAAAGACAAATTGAAGGAACATAAATATATCTCTCTGACCACAACCATTTAGCTTCTACAACAGCTTCAGCACTTGTAGGAAATTTAATAAAAATATTTCCCTTCTCCAAAACTGCATCCATTACAGAAGTGTATGTCTTACAGACGGTAGTTTGGTGGACACCGAGTTCTTCACCTATAGAATTTCGAAAGCCCGGATCCGACAATTTCCGCAGAAAGACTTTAATCTTATTTAAAGGCGACAGTGCACCCCCTCGCCTTTTATCAGTATCAGTCAAAAAATAATTTGCCAACCACTCAACATTTTCGCAGTCAAATCGATATAAAACTTTCTGAAATCATCATATCTGCACTTTTTACGCACACTGTAGATTTTTATTTTACGGACGTTCATATATTCAGCCATTGAAGACACAAATTAAGAGCAACGTACGTGTATGCCGCGGAGAACTAAAGTTGTCTGCTACCAAGCAAATGATGCAGGGGTCGACCTACCTTAAAAAGTTGAAAGCAATAATTGCTACACCAGAAAAAGCAATTCCTTAATTTATTTATTACATTTTAAGCAAACGATAGCGATCGCTTCTATTTTTTAAGAAAAAGCATTGAATAGAAGCGATTCCTGCACTTTTAAGCAATTGCTGGACGCAAAAGCAATTACTTTAGTTTTTATTCATTGGCTTTCAAGAAATTACTTCGATTTTATAAGAAAAAGCAATTACTACATTTTTATTCATTATGCTTATAATGTAACCGAAGATTAAAGCAAATATGTTCGTCCCAGTATTTTTTTGGCGCAATGGTACATACCAAAACCATTTGGGATTTAAGGAGGAGTAAGTGAACTGTAATACAGGCCTGTTCACTAAAAAAAAGAGGTGAAATTTGGACGTTTATCTCGTGGACTACGTGGATCTATAGTCTTCTAGTACTATAGACTAGTAAAGCTTCAAACCAATTATTGTATTGCCGAGGAGCAAACCAAAATGGCATTTAGTTTTTTGATATTGATATTATGACGTCTTATCATGATTTGACAAATGAAACTAACCTAAAAATACACCGATGTCAACGTCCTGTCATAAAACTAACCCCAAAATATTAAATTAATAAACAAACGAGCGTCGTATCATAATTTGATAAGCTCAGATTATTTAGTTGAACTGCTGCCGCCTTACCCCTCTCAGAAGCCCTCCCACCTGGATCCGCCAAAGTGCCTTTGTGAAGTAGTATATTATGCCGACATTTCAAAAACTTACTAAGCGTATTTTATTGTTAAACACTAAGCTACCATCATGTTTCTATTCTTTAATGTATTTTGGAAAATTTTACATCTCATCGCTGACAAAAAGGCGTTATCTGTGTAAAAAGTTACTTACTGTTCACCTGAACGGTAAATAAATTACTTACCGTCGAGTCCCGTTAACACACATAGTAACCAGAAAATACGCTTAACTGTATGGGAAAGAAAAAAAATCACAAATAAATATAACTTTAAAGAATTTGCATAAGTAATATCGGTAAGCATCTGGAGATGTGTCGAGTGTATAATTCAAGAAGATAGATATATATGAAATTGCCAGCCTTGATGCAGAATATAATTAGGATTACTAGAAAAGTCCAAATGTTGTCCATTCTTCTATAGACAAAGCTCAAGTCAAATAAGCAAATTTGGGTTACCTTTCTTAAAGGAGTTAAAGAAGTTACTTGACGAATAGAACGCAAGTAGTTAATTCTAATGGACATTGCCAATAAGTCTCTCGTGTGTAGTACCACAGGGCTCGATACTTGGTCCTTTATTATTTTCTTTCTATACGTCGCAATTTTAAACACTCCTAAAACATTATTCAGTTTATTTCTATGCGGATGACACGCAAATATATATTTCATATACCCCTGATAGTATTGATGAAGCGAACCGGAAAATAAATGCCGACCTGGGTGACCTGTTGAATGTTTTCCATTGTCATTGTCTTAGTCTGAACCCTAGCGACTCTTAGGTTTTATTATTTGGTAAGTCATAGTAAAGATAATGTAGCCCTAGTGTAAACAATGTAGCATTATCAAAATATTTACATTGTCGGACATCCATTGTCTTTATTAAGTTACTTGACCCAACGTTTCGATTAGTTAGTATCTAGAACCGTTTTCAAGTGTAAACCAGTGTACTCACCGAAACGTTTGGTAAAATAACAAAATAAAGACAAGGAAAATGATATCGTAAGATAAAAAAAACTTTCTCTGAGCATATTGTGGAATCAATCCCGCATGTCCTAAGTGATTACTCTTTAAATGAAAAAACGTAAAGGTGAATGAAAAATAGAATTATCAAGTTCTGAAGTCATTTAAGAGATGCGTAATCGATTCTACAACATAGTTCAAAGATTTTGTTACCTTATCTTACCCATATTAAAAATTCGAAACAATTGACAGGGCTAGATTATTGAGTAAATTGTATTAGTATGGTATTCGCAGAAACGTTTATAAATGGTTTAAAAATTATTTAAGTAATAGGTCACAAAAAACAAAAATATCAAAAACATATTCAAATAAAAAAATAAATAATATAGGAGTTTCTCAAGGAATTATACTAGGTCAAATATTATTTATTTTATACATCAACGATTTGCCTTTAGTTTTAAAAATATGTAAGTTACAAATGTTTGCAGATGACACCTTAATTTACATTAATGTTTTAAATATTTTTGATGGTCTAAATACTCTAAATTCTGAAATAAATATATTATTAAATTGGCTAAAAGTAAATAAATTATAATTAAATATTTCAAAAACTAAATGTATGGTTATGAGTAATAATTTAAATTGTCAAAATATAAATGTTGTAATTGATGCTGAAAAATTGGAATTAGTAAACAGTTTTAAATATTTAAGGATAATCATTGATTCAAAATTAAAATTTTTTAATTATTTTGAAAGTATTATATCAAAGATTGCCGGAAAAGTAGGTTATTTTAAAAGAGTCAGTTCTAATTTAAGTTTGTTTTCTAAAAAAACTGTATTTAATACTATAATATTACCACATTTTCCTTATTGTTCTTCCATTTTATATAGTTATAGTGAGGAAATATTTGATAAATTACAAATTTTACATTAAATTAAAAATAATTTATTGCTTGATTGTTTAAAAAATGTTTGTTCTTTTAATTATAACCATCATAATTATAAAACAAGAATTAATCAAATTTTTTATGTAGATATAGTGACTAAAGCATTAGCTTTATAAACCTATTTTCTATAAAGGTTTGATAGAATATAATAATTTGGAAAATTCTATTAAATCTCAAAAATCATTAAAACTGTTTATAAAAACTTTAAAATTACATTTAATTAAAAAACAAAATGATATGACGTGATATTTAAAAGAATTTTCAAAATGTTTAACTTTTCTGTCTCTTTTTGTTAAAAGAAGGTTGCGTTTTAAAATTTAAAAATAAATCTATAAAAATGTGTTAAAAAAATGTATTAAAAAATATTTAATTGTAGCTTTTTGCTAAATAAAACATGTTACTACCACTACTACTATATATATGCTTTTTATAATAGGTTTTAAATAGGCGCCCGCTCCACTCACTCCCTTTTCCCCGAAGCAAACATCAGGAAAAAGGAAGTTAAAAATATTTTTTGCAATTGTTAAAAACTGATATTTCTGGAGAACAGCCCATTCTCGGCTAATTTATCTATTAGTGTATTCGTATTAACACAAACCACATACACCCTAGGGACAGATTTATGACATAAACAAAAAATATTTCTTCTTTACCAGTTCCTTTGGATAAGTTTTATATTTAATTTATAAAATGGTAAGCACCATAGTCTTCTTATAGAATAGACTACATTGTTTACGTTTTAAAGAAATCAAGGATTCCAGCTTTCACAATTTGTTTTGTTAGCTTTCAAATTATCTTTAAAACGAATTATTTTATCGAAATTTTATAGAAGAAAAAAAAATAATTACAAAGAAATGTCTACCTGAAAATATATAGCTCGGAAGTACTGGTGCACGTAATAAAAAAAAGGGGATCAGCGGGTACTGGACCACCCCAATTTTAAATACTTGACAATTATTTTTTGTTTTGTTTTTTTTAAACGATGTAACTCTTTATGTTGGAGCAATGTACCAAATTTAAAATTAAGATTTTAAACACATTCGCTGCCATGGCGGACACCGGTGTCTGATCAGCTATGATTTTACCACGCCACAGCAGACACCCGTGTCCGCTACATTTATTCAACGACACTGCCCAGCGGACACACTTTTCTATAAAAGTTTCCATATGAGGTGTCTGTATTGGCGCGGCGGAACAGTCCACTTATTTTGGTTTTTTGATTAGACAATGTACATAGATTTTATAACCTGTCTGCTATTGTGTCCGCTATGGCAAGCATACTTAATTTTTTTAATTAATTTTCTTACACGCCAAGGCAGACACCCAATGTATAGTACTTATTACAATAAAAATTTAAAGCCGTTTTTATATTTATTTTCTTTTTAGAAATGTAATCAAAATATTAACACATTATATTAGGTGTTGTAATATAATAAAGAGATATAAATAAATCACTCCCTGGTAATAAGAGACATAATTCTTCACGTTCTGTTATTCATTTTTGCACAAAAATAGAATATAATAAAATAAATCACGTAAATCGGCCTAAATTTGCAACGGAGAACTAGCAGAAGACACAACCTTACCTTACTTCCAACTGAAGTCTCCTTACACTTCTTACAGTAGGGCTATAGCTCTATACGGTGTCATATATTGATTTTTGTCGGAGACCTTGCAGGATGGTGGAACGGTTCATGCTATCTACACAGATTTCTCCAAGGCCTTTGACAGGGTCAGTCATCGGGTACTTTTGGCCAAGCTTGAGTCTCTTGGTATTCATGGCCCTCTGCTGAAATGGTTTTAAAGCTATCTACATAATCGAACTCAGATTGTTAAGGTTCATAACTTCACTTCGAGGGTGATTGAGGTTACTTCAGGGGTGCCCCAGGGTTCTCATGTGGGTCCCTTACTTTTTAACCTATTTATTAATGATATTCATAAATGTTTAAATTTTTCCCACTATCTTTTATTTGCCGATGACCTCAAATTATTTTCTCGTATCAGCTCTTCGCATTATCATTGCAATTGGATTTGATCAACCTCATGAACTGGTGTAAATTAAATGGAACTTAATGCTTCAAAGTGTCACTTGATGCTGTTCTCTAGGTCTCGCACTCCACCTATATACCAATATGTTATTGGGCAAGATGCACTGAAGCTTGTGGATAATGTGGTTGATTTGGGGATAGTATTGGATCGCTCTCTTGGTTTTGTGCCACATATTACATTAAGAGGAAGGCACTAAAAATGTTAGGGTTTATAAAGAGATCTTTGAGATATTTTATGAGTCCACAATCCTTAAAGTCTCTGTACTGTTCTTTGGTGAGACCCAGTATGGAGTCCATTTTATGCAACACATGTGAATAGCTGATTTGAAATTATTATACAATATCTTAAACCATGTTTACCATTGTCCGGATTTGTTGGTGAAGATTTCACTTTTTGTTCCACCCAGAACCACAGGTTCCAATTTTACTTTCTATCAGCCATTTAATCGCACAAATTATGCTTCAAACTCTTTTCTGCAGAGGTCTATCAGGTTGACTAACTATTATTCTAACGATTTGGACTTTTTTCATCTGCTTCAAGTTTTATAGGAACCTGCGTCTGGTTACCTGATATTAAGTTGCTCCCTGCTGATTGTTTTCTTTAGTTTGTTAGTTAGCTTATCTTTTTCTACACTGTGATATTTTTTTATTTTTGAAGTGAAAACTTCTTTAGGCGCGTTTAGCACTTTTGTGGGCACTGAATTAAACTGAGCCGTCACGCTCGGCTGTGTTACGCTCGAATTCGACTCCTATATTCAATCCGAACTGACCCGAATGAACGTTATATGAAAGACCATGCCGCATCAGTCGCATTCAGTATCGACGTGAAAACAGTGTGCGTTGTTTGTGTGTTTAAGATCACAAGATAGAAACTTGTTGCGTCTCAGGTATGTTCTGGCGTTTTTTTCAAGGGTTGTTCAATTTTAGGAAATATATTTTTTCGTATGCAGTAAAATTATCCCGTATTCCAAGTTTATGTTATTTTTATGATTGCTTACGAACCTAACCTAAAAGAAACAAAATTGAAAAGCAAAATGTTAGGTCTTAGTTCCCCGACAATTATTACAACCACCGCATGCCATTTATATTACTTTGCAACGAAAAAACTATAATTATCCCCTTACTTCACCCTATATTCGACGTAAGATGTGATGAAAGTTCATTAAAAAAAAATCAATACTGCCTAATTGTCTCATACTAATTAACGTCTTGTTGTATATGGTATTATACGGTTATATACGAACAAACTCGAACAAACCCGGCCAAACCCGAACAAACCCGAACAATTGTATTTGATATTATTAATTTCACCTTGTTGAAGTTTTCACTTCTGTCGTGTGGTCTTAAGTACACACAATTTTTTTTTATTAGTGTTAATACTATTGTTAATTTTGAGTTTGTTAATTTTATTCTGTATTTACCTATGTTAAAATATGCATTATTTGCCAATTATTGTAATTTTAAAAAATGGGCTAAGCTTGTTAATAAATAAATAAATAAATAAATAAATAAATAAATATACGATGGGCGGGTTTTGACAAGATTTGACGTGTCCGCTATATAAATCTTGTCCGCTAAGGTGTCCGCTGTGGCGTACCCATATAAGAAAATGTCTTGTTAGAGTGTCTTCTGTGGCGCGTTATGGGAAGAAAAGTTTAATACCTACCTTATCACCACGCCATGTCAGACACCGGTGCCTGTTTATGTTTAATTAAAAAAAAAACAGGCAAACAATACATCCAAAAAAAAACTGCATACCCAATAATCTTAGAATTGTCGTATCTTATAGGATTCAGCCTTTGCCTGCCAGACAATTTTTACAAATTTGGCTTGGCAGCGAATGTGTCTATAATTTCAATCTTTTTTATTTTATACTTTTTATATCGAACATGAGGGTCAAAATGAAAAATGGCATTATAAAAGTCATAATATTTTTGTTCAAGGAACATATGGTTAACGAATTGACCTCTTATTTCCGGACACCCTGTATAAAAAATATTTTAATTATTATTTTTAAAAAACAAGATGTTACGAAGGCGTAGAAGGGCCACATAAATTAATTTTTTTAATATTCCGACTTTAAAGTCAGAATTTAACTAAATTCCGACTTTAAACTCGGAATATTACTAAATTCCGACTTTAAACTCGGAATTTAACTAAATTCCGACTTTAAACTTGGAATTTAACTAAATTCCGACTTTAAACTCGGAATATTATTGTGAATTATATTGTTTATATTGTAATATGTGTTTTTCCCAGATAATTTCTAAAACTCAACAACTACCCTAGGGCACTAATTGACTAACTCTACTTTAACTGAAAACGCCATTTTCTTTATTTCACGTTTATGGGGCAAAAAATTAAAGCGTAAACTTTCTAGGTTTTAATAGCATTAAAAAGGGTATGGCACCAACATTTTTTTGTGTAAGATACATTTTTTGTGAAAGAAAGAAAGAAAGAAAGAAATAAAGGAAAAAAGAAAGGAAAAAAAAATAAAGAAAGTAGGGTTTAAGTTAAGCCCCCAAAAAAATGTCAGGCTATAGTGGCGCCTCTGCTGGCATGTGGCATCTATAAACACGCGAAAATATGTAAACAAATAAAGTTACATGGTTATTCATTTTACACTTTATCGTTTATATAGGTATAGGTACACACAATACACTCCTATTTCCGATGCCAAAACTTACGAAAAATACAATGTTGTTAAATTCCGAGTTTAAAGTCGGAATTTAGTAAAATAAAAATAAAATTAATGTGGCCCTTTTACGCCTTCGTAAGATGTTGTTTGTGTTCTTGATTAAATTTAGTACAACTTAAATTTTTTTGAAGTTTTGTGCCCTTAATTACAATTTTGTGTGCCTTCAGTTACAATTTTTTTTACTAAGATGGGACAACTCTCCCGGAATAATCTTATCTACCCTAGCAACACTTCAATGATCGGCCTGTCTCAAAAACGAAGACGTTTTAGCATTTGGCTAATTTTTTTGTTGCTATATACATCAATAAATATTCCACACAACCCTCAAAACACGAAACTTCCTTTCTGACCAGTTTTATTTAAGTATCACGATACATAAACATAATTTTTAGAGACTAGGATCAACAAAAGGTTTTCTGCTTGTGGCATCTTTATTTCAGGGACGAAATATCCCTTTGTAAGAACAGACCATTTTATTTATTTACGGAATATTCTATGCGAATATCTGAATATTTAAAAAATGATAAATAGCTTTTAGAGTATATTGTATATGTGTATGCCGGCCACATTTTTAATATTTTAAATAAGCCGAGCTTATTTTTTTTGGAAAATCTTATTTTTACCTAAAAAGGGGTAAATCTATAAGATCAAAATGAGATATCGAAGACAAGAAAACTATGCCTCTAGGAGAAAAAAATCGGCAAAAGCATCGCGTTCCAGGTAAACTTAAAACCGCACATTCAAAAAGGTTTAATATTATTTATTACCAAGTGAGTAAAAAGTAATAATACAACTTAATATACCTAATACTTGTGATAGTAAGATCATATAATAATATATAATATACCTAGGAATATTATGAATTTGTAATAATTCGAGGGCCAAAACTGTATTTTAATAATAAATATGAAGATATAATTAGACAGCACTACTAGTCCAACCTAGTGCTAATATTCCAGCTTCGTTAAAATTCTTTCTTCACTACTACCTATTAAAAAGCCATTAATAATAATAATTATTATGAATTAAACAATTTAAATGAATTTCACTTCTAAACTCAAGTTTTATACTATTATGTTGTCTATAACATGCTCGTATTTTTGAAGGCTAGTGGAAAATCTTCTTCAATTATTTTGTAATATTTGTAACTTTTGTTTGTTTTAATAATTTATATTTATATGATATATACCGTCACCATAATTTAAACCACTTAAAATAATAGAATTTACAATCCTTAAATTTATATCAGTTTTAAGTACAATTTAAAATTATATAAAATTTTTATTTTGCGGAAGTAATCCATTACTTATCTCAAATTTTAGTTTTTTTATCATGTTTTTATATGAGCTTTAAAGATCAAATATTGATCAAAAATAATACCAAGATTTCTATCGAATTTTACCAATGTTATCGCATAATTATTAATAATAATTTTGAAACCAACACTGGTTATTATTTTTGAATGAATAGATTTTGGACCAATTAAAAGTAATTTAATTAAATCATGATCCTTTATTACTTTGGAAACATTAGAAAGATCCTCATTTATCAATGAAATCCAATGCAGAAGATTATCATTTTTTATTTTGTAATATATTTGTTTATCATCAGCTAAAGCTAATAGATACTTATATTTCATAGATAAATAAAAATCATATTATGTATAAATTCCAAATAATAAAGAACCCAGTACAGATCCTCGAGGAACTTCTTTTAGTAAAGAACTTCGTTTAAAATCCTTGTAATTTGAGATATATTTGATAAATAATTTGCAAACCATTCACAAATGTGTGTACTAAATTCTATATATTTAAGTTTTGTAAGTAGTAATTCATGATATTAGAGAATCAAAAGCCTTGGCCAAATAAAACGATACTAGTAACAAAATTTGAATCCCAATTTTCTAAAATATCATCTTTATCTTTAAGTTTACATGTTAATGTAGTTGTGCTAAAATTAGCTCGGAAATCAGATTGATTGCTGGGTTAAATATTATATTTATCTAAATAGAATATAACTTGATAAGCGTTCCTTGATCATTCATTATTTCTTATTTTATGTCAATATTCAATGTTTATGATTCTAAAAGTATTATAGTTATAGGTACCTATACAGTGAGGACCTAAAGTCCGTCCCCCCCCTCTAACTTCTAAACCGTTCGGTATATTTTAATGAAATTTTGAACGATAATATTTGAGCAAGTCTTGCACTTTTTGACATACCAATGACAGCTTTAAATGTCAAGATGACAGCTGGGTCCGCTTTTGGAATATTTTTTTAAATGGAACACCCTGTATATTTTTACATTTTTAAATTCCACATAAAATTATAATTATTTTTTATGAAATGCATTATTAGTCTATACTTCATAGTTTCCGAGATATTGACTCTCGAAAAGTGACATTTTTGAAATTTGACAGCTTATAACCTTCTAACAGTACGTCTTAGAGCAAAACGGCTTACATGTCCCTATCTTCAATTTTTATTATCTTCCCAAAAAAATCAACTTCCAGTTAAACCGGAACAACTATATTTCCTGCTTTCGAGTTACATCCGGTTTAACCGGAAGTTGATTTTTTTTGGGAAGATAATAAAAATTGAAGATAGGGACATGTAAGCCGTTTTGCTCTAAGACGTACTGTTAAAAGGTTATAAGCTGTCAAAGTTCAAAAATGTCACTTTTCGAGAGTCAATATCTCGGAAACTATGAAGTATAGACTAATAATGCATTTAATAAAAAATAATTATAATTTTATGTGGAATTTAAAAATGTAAAAATATACAGGCTGTTCCATTTAAAAAAAATATTCCAAAAGCGGACCCAGCTGTCATATTGACATTTAAAGCTGTCATTGGTATGTCAAAAAGTGCAAGACTTGCTCAAATATTATCGTTCAAAATTTCATTAAAATATACCGAACGGTTTAGAAGTTAAAGGGGGGGGGGCGGACTTTAGGTCCTCACTGTATAGTTCAAAATCTGCTGGTTTAACTAGGGGATACAAAACGAATGATAACACTCAGATACTAAAACTATAAAGGAAGCCAGCACACGTAAAATTATTTTTTTAAACCGACCAGAAAATATACACTTTCTGGACAATTTTTCGTCTAGAAAATAACCATTTTCCGATCACAAGACCGGAAAAGTGACTTTAGAGACCGGAAAAGATTTTTCCGGTCCCTGTTTTTTGTTTTTCCAATCGCTCTTTGATAATACAAGCTACCTTGATTTCGTTACTATGACAACAACATTTCGATGTATTGTCGAGTGACAGTTTGTTGATTTTTAATTTGTTGTTTATGTCAAACTTGTTTCGCGAGTTCGCAAATTTAACAATATGAATTCAGATTTTGAATTATCCGACACGGAAAATGAGATTTCAGAGGAAATGTTGGAAGCAGCAAGGAAAGCAACTTACGATATATTGCCAGTAAAATCAAAAGTCCGTTACGAGAATTCATACGACGCATTTAAAAATAATATAAAATAATTTAATGTAAGTATATCGAAGTGTCGGTTTTAAAAAAAATATTGTACGTCACGCAACCGAAAATTAGTATTTTCCAGGTCTCTCCAAGCTTCCAGGACTCGCCTACGGCTTGTTTCGACCTGAAAAACACTCTTGCCTGCTAAGGTAAAACAGCATATGTGAAAAAAGGTAGTTTTGAGAAAATTAACTTTCTATGAATCTTTGTTGCCGTTTTGTAATTTTCCAAGACATATTAATTATATTTGGTACACCAAAGTAAGTAAACGTTGAGAACAAGATTATGAAGAAAAAAAATGTATTCCTGCATTAGTTCATTTAAAATATTGCTTATACTGTTTTACCTTAGTGTAACAAATGGTGGAAATATAATATTATTATAGAGAAACAGTATATTATGTAAAATATATACTATTGAGCCATGGGAAATAAACATAAACAAATTATGAAGAAACAGGAAGTTTTATACAAAGTTAAATTTTAACACCATTTGGCTGTCTTAAAGGGCTAACTATTAAAAATGAAAGTTAAAAACCAAACAAAGTAGGTAATCGAGGCCTAAATAGAAAGACATTTAAATATTTTTTTTAGTTCTAAAAACATAACCTGAATAAAATTTTAAAGGGTAATTTATTATTAATTAACAACTTCTTACAACGAGTTTTTGTTTGCTAGCAGGTGCTAGTATTCTTAGAATTCTAGAGGACATGTTCCTCTAACACGCTAGCAAGTTATAACATATGTTATATCAATTTACCGGTGGAGGGATTAATATTACGCCCGGTTGTACTAAGGTAAAAGAGCATATAACAATATGTGCTGTTTTACCATTGCCAAATTCATAATTTTAACTTATTTTGAACGTGTTAAAAAGTGTATAGATAGTTTATCAGATTTTACCATTACCTAAAGCTAATATAATACTATAAAATATTAATCACTGCAAAATAAGATATAAAACTATATGGTTTTATGCCATGATTTTAATGAAGATTTTTTTGTCAACATTTTATGTAGACGCGATTTATACTATTTTACCATGATATACCTTGTCGGTTATACTGTTTTACCATAACAGAAATTATGAAACAGGCCAATGTACTGTTTTACCATGTGCTTATTGGCGTTTCCAAATAAGATATAAGAAAAGTAAATATTGCATAAGAAAGAGCAGGACAAAAGGCGTAGGTTGATAGAGAAAACAATAAATCGTTTTTTTACACATATGCTGTTTTACCTTAGCAGGCAATCACTACTTTCCGGTCTTGTAACGTAAATTACTATTCCTCAATTACGAAAGAAGCAGTAATGAGTTTTTGCATGAAAATTGGAAAACATAGCTTGCTTCACCTTCCACTTTTTAGCCATACAGCAAAGTAACGTACGTTTCCAAGGACAATACGTAATTATTAAGCACGCCATTGAATCTAAATAAACAGCAGTGTACATACATATTATGGAGATAAAGGGCATTCAGTCCCAGGGCGCAGTTTATGTTTCAGAGCATGGCCGCGTAAAGCTTTGAACGTTTAATGCGGTCTAATGTAAGCGAGTAGTCGTGTTTACTAATAAAACATATTGGTAATTAAGCGTTGCTAATTTGGTAATAAGCATCACAAACACAGAATTCAATTAACGTCAGAGAAGGCTGTGCGGCGGAAAGCCGGACTGGAGAGAGCGCAATAACGAGCTCGGTCGAAATGAAGCCGACCGGCGGAATCCGGCAGCATCGTATGTGAAGTGGAGCCGTAATGGGCCTTTACAGGGTGAGTATCGGCAGCTTTATTGTTCATCGGGCTCTCGTATTACTTGATAATAAGAAATAAAATGTTCTATTAGTGGCTTCAGACGGCAAAAAGAAAAGTAAAGGATGTAAGAGAAGCAAAGTAAAGAATGTAAATGATCTAGAACAATTTCTTTTATGTGTTTTTAGACAATGATGACTGATTTATTGCCTGAAAATGGGTCTTTAAGGATTTATTCAATGGAAAATAAGTACCCTCAAGTCCCTCAAATATTGGCTCCTCTAAAATTTTATTAAAATTTAATAAAAAGGTGATGGACTGGCACTCTAAATTTGATGTTTTCCAATAAGCCAACTAAAAGTTATTTAGAAAAACCTCTTCTCTTTCGCCTCTAATACGTACATACCTGAATAAATCCACCAGTTTTCTATTTCTTCAATTTTCAATTAGTTTTAAGATATTTTACAGCATTCAAGAAAAAATGATGAGTGTAATAATTCAAATAACGCAAGTACTTAAAACGAGATAATGAGAACTTTATTTATTTCAGCTTATTTCAACATTTACAGACATTCGAAAAAAACCATTAAAATCCTTTAGACAAAAATTAGCAGCTCAGACAGTCCTCCGTTTACCGTCACGCAATATCCTAAACGGTAAAAAAATAACGTTCTTATTAAGCTGATACGCCGAGATTCAATTATTGTATACCTCTAAAGTTTCAATATCTAGTTCATTCAAATTTAAATAACTCACACTTCGATACCTTCATGTGAAAACCTTCTCTTTTTTGGTTTTAGAGCTTTAAACGCCATCTGTTAGGTAAAGGCCAAAGCTTTCTAATTTGTAAACTTCCTATCTCCACAAAATTCCTGTAATTTAATATACGATAAAAAGAAAACCTCTTAACGCCTTCGGGCTCTTTTTGTTCCATGAAAAACCTCGTATCTCCTTCTACCTTGGCAGTTGATTAAATATTCGGTACTGATTGTTACTGAAATATCACGTTAAAGTTGTTGTTTTGTGTTTTAAAGTGAATTTTGGTGTTAACAAATTAATTATTTTTCCAATATTTTTAACAATATTTCATTAAAAAACACTTCTCAATCTTGTATATTCCCTTATTAAAACAGTTTCTTACGCCTCCTGTAAAATTTTTAATTTTGGAGTTACCAGGTTTTGACATAAAGGTAACGATTTTTATAAATAACACTTTTAATGTGACCCCACAGTTAAAAGTCGTTTGATAAAAGATCAGGAGACCTAGCTGGTCAATTTATGGTTTATCTTCGTATTTCATCACATGCCTCTAAATCCTGATGTTTTTGCTATTTAAATGGATGATATTTAACAAACTGATGAATGCTCAAAGTTAGCGTCATCTTATTTTCTCCGCTGTAAAAAAAATTATAATATTATAATATGTCAGCCTTATTACAAAGATATCCGATTTTCTAGCACCTGCCAACGGCTAGCAGATCTTTGATACGATCAGCCCGAGTTCATTTTTTATGCCTTTTAATTGGGTTTGAAAACACTAGGTATACCAATAGTAGGCTGGGCCGAAAAAGTGAAAAATTGGAAATTGCAAATGGTATATTTGCCAATATCTGACTATACATCTAAAAGTAATTTGTGGAAAATTTTATTAAAATCCGAAATGTTTCGCCGCGCCCCTGTGACCTTGAAAATTAGTAAAAAGGCCGATTTTTTAATATTTAATATTTTTTAAATCCAAAATTATAATTTTTTTGTGACTTCTTGTGGATGTGGGAATGTGTATAAAAATAATTTTTTTAATAAAATATTTTTCTGTTGGATGGAAATTACAAATTTGTCCTCAAAATCTTCATTTACACGTAATTTAACGTTTTCAGAGACAAATTTGTAATTTCCATCCAACAGAAAAATATTTTATTGAAAAAATTATTTTTATACACATTCCCACATCCACAGGAAGTCACAAAAAAATTATAATTTTGTATTTAAAAAATATTAAATATTGAAAAATCGGCCTTTTTACTAATTTTCAAGGTCACAGGGGCGCGGCGAATCATTTACGGATTTTAATAAAATTTTTCACAAATTACTTTTAGATGTATATTCAGATATTGGCAAATATACCATTTGCAATTTCCAATTTTTCACTTTTTCGGCCCAGCCTAACCAATAGGTAGGGTAAAGTTTTAATCCTGAAACGAGTTTTAAATTTTTCTGCACGTATTGCGTAGAGTTAACTTTTTCTTAAAACAAAGCGTCTCAACAGAAGACAAGGGTATTTGAAAAAGCTTGCCCTTATTTTAATCGGATGTTTTGCTAATATTTTTACTAATATTTACTTCATCTGCTTTTATTGTTCTTACAGCCTCTTTTCATCGTACTGTTATTAAGGACTTCCTGTCCAGCGGTTAAAATCGGCGTTTTTGATAAATAAAGACGTCCATGGGACTGTTTGTTTTAAGCCAGAAGCTCTAATTATATTATTTAGTTGCGATATGATACACGAAAAATAATATTTGTCGTAAGGAAAAGTTTATAACATTGCAGCATGCATTATATTTGAAACCGCACTACGTTCACCACATATACGGGTTTTCTTGTTGTTTTTTTAATAAAATATATGATTTCTAAGAAAAAACAATATTTATCTCTAATTGAGAAAATTTGCACAGTTTGCAGCCGACATAAACTATTTTTGCTTTTAATAAATAAACACTAAAAGAAATAAATGTTGTTTTATTTTTTATAGATAATAAAATTGATACGCTACGTAATTCTTTAAACAATATTTTTAAAATCTGACAAAACTTAAAAGATGGCGAAGGTAAAAAGCTTAGTCCGGTCCTGTATCTGTTGCAAACCGCTTAACGTAAAATAGACCAGACCTCAGCTGGGTGCCATAAATGACAAGTGATGCGGCGAATTATTAGATCAATTTGACTTTTCCATCAATAAAATAATTAGAAGTAAAGAAAAAGTAATTTAAAAAAATAACAATTTTACTATAAAAAATGTTAAGCGACATGTGGACAGTTTTGAGTATTTTTCACTCTCAACTGGAATTTATACCGTTTACCCAGTGGCGGCTCGTGCCATTTTAGTAAAGTAGGGCCAGGCAAACCCTTAGCGCCGTAGGCAAAAATTTTTTGGGTGCCACGCCCTTTTTTGTTAATAGTTCTTGCTTTTGAAGTAGGAAAAATAAGCAAAAAGGCACCTAATTTAATTTATGAATTTACAATCATATCTTGAATTTTAAGAAAATACTGTAGGAGGGTGTATAGAGCATAAAAATGGGGGAATTTTTTTCAGAAATGTGTGGGAGTATTAACTTACCTAATTATTAATAAAGTACATGATGAACAAAGTCCATTCTTCGTTCCTTTTGGCTCACAAACTTTGTTATCACTTTATTATTAAAGTCACTAATTGAGTTAACAAACTGTTTCTCAGCAGATAACATACTTTAAATACTTTCGATTATTCAATATGATCTTTAAGAGTTTTGTCTAATTCTGAGCTGAAATTTATTAATTCACGAAATATGCCTCTATTTTCCGACGTCTCTTTTTCTGTTCTAAAGAAATGGTAAAAAATGGAGTTTCCTTTAAAAATCTAATATTATTCATTATGTATTTCTAAAATAAAAAGTTCGTTAACATAAATTAAATCAGCCGGCCGAACGAAAATTATTAAGTTTACAAACAACCTAACCTAATACAAACAAATCGCGACGAAACGCGAACAACTGTTTGAAACGACTAACGTCAAACGGTCAAACGAAGAGAGCCTGGCTACGCCAAGATTTTTTCGTGCTTACATTCAAGGTTATTTTCCAATGTTTCTTATTGATTTGTTATGGCGTTTCGTCATAACTTTGGGCCTCCCGTGTGCCTCCGTCGCTTGGTACGAAAGCTACGTTACCGATTTACGCATAATCGCTTCCTTCCTAGATGAAAACAAACCCGACTGTGTTCCATTTTTAAATTATTTTGCTAATTGCTTTAAAAACGAGTTAATTTTAATAGGTTTTGGTAATTTGTAAAGGGCAGGACGCTGGACAGGAGGGCAGGTAGTGCCATGGCACTGTGGCTCTACCCCACGAGCCGCCACTGCGTTTACCTACTACTAAAATGAATGCCACTTGCCGCACATTTTTATATGAGGGAAGTAGCCACTTTTCACACTGTGGTAAAAAATATAAACATTGATATATTAAAATATGTAACAGTAATAAAATAACTTGAGTATGACTTGCATTTGAATATTTTTTATAGACATTTCCATGAAGAAAGAATTAACATTACACAAACCTATTTTCGCTAACAAAAATCCCATTCTATATTTAACAAATTCTCATTAACGGAAATGTTTTCCACTACCCACAATTCCCCGGCACCAGATTAACTATTAATTAAAACATATAATTAGTAGCTAAAAGCAGCCCATTATGGGTTCTAAAAATACCATCAGATTAATTAAATAATTACTTAAGCTCTCACACATTCCTACCTATCACGTATTATGCGACACAATTAATGAGTGTACACTTTAAAAAATAATTTTAGCCTTCAATGGTTGCAAAGAGGAAAGATATTACTATAAGAACAGTTAGCAATAATGGCAATTTCAAAAAATACCATAAAATTGGACATATTTTTAGCAGTTTTTTGGGGCAAGTCAAAATATTATTTTAATAATCTTATTTTTAACGAAATCTACGTTAACGTACTTAAAAAAAAATTATACCTGCTTACTAAGAGTTCAAAATGGACGTCAGTATCCTCTTTTAATTGGTTAAAGTCAAATTTCTCTAAGAACACGCCTCATTGTGGCTAAGTCGCCTGTCATTTATGGCACCCAGTTTGGTTTATTTTACGTTAAGATGTTGGCGATAGGGAGAGGACTGGGCTAAGTTCTTTTACCATCGCATTCTTTATTCATATTTTAAAGGGATCTTAATGCTTCATTAGTATAATGACTTGCAAAACTACAGCAGTAATTTTATTAACAACATCGAACTCAACGTGCGATAGATTTAAAGTTATGGCCCTATTCATTGGTAAAATATAGAAATACATTTCCAAGCAACAATACGACGTTGTTACAACGTTGCTTTAATCGACCCGACGTTGAAGCGCGACGTCAAATCGACTTCGCCACGACCCACATTTGCACCAAATCGGTCACACAAGTTTGTGTCGCTACGACGTCGGGTCCGACTATATATAGTCCGATTAAATTAACAAACCTTGGAGTCGTGACAACGTTGGTATTACCGACTATGATTCACCTAGTTAGGGCAAACCTGGTAGGATATGCGCCAATTATTTACACTAAACTTTCTTGTTGTAGATAGTTTGGTGAAAATAAAATACCTGTTATTGGAGTACTTCTATACTGTGGAATTAAACCTTTAAACCGATGATAAATATGGCTTACAAGAATGGCGCAAACTTTGATAACTATAGAAATTTCGAAATTATTTTTCGGGCCATCTCTGGGTCTAAATACTAAACGCAATCCAGTTTTTTGATAAACATGCATATGAGAGCTATAAAAACAAAAGGGGCCACAAAAAGAATAAGCTAATAAAACATATTAGTTTTTATTCATCATACCAGGTTTTTTAATTATTAATATATTTTGCCGTAAAAATACGAAACAAACATATATTTGTTTTAAAAAATTATTGTAGGGTATTTTATTGTGTTTTTGCGAAAAAAAAACAAGTAAATTTGTAACGAAAAAGGATTTGCTACAAAATGGATGCCGTCATGGCCCTATTGTAAACAACTAAAAATGGAGGCGTCGGGAAAATGACTAAAACACTCCTTTTTTGCCGTAAAATTGCAACTAGTTTAACTACATGTACTACTTCTGTCCATACCTTACAAAAATTTTACCCACATTTTACTCTTTTCAACTTCGGTTGGAGATACTACGTATATTTATACCATCGCCGACCGGTTGTCGAAAAGAATGCACTGTTTTTATATCGCAACCGACTTTACGATAGGTAAAATAGTTGTCTACGCTGTCATTTTTCGATAGCTTCGCTAGTTGTCTCTTACATGTCATTTATTTATTTATTTTTGTCATCAACATTCGATTCGTTTGCAAACGTTGCAACGCGTCATTTTCAGAGTTGTTTTCTATTGGCCACATTTCTGGATCACTATCGGTGAATCGTTGTTGTAATCACCAGATGGGGTGTGCTGACGAGATGTAGATGGACCGGCTTCATCTGATGTATTGTATGATAATGTGCTGTTACAGGTACTGCTTTTATTTTCAGTCTTCTATAAAAAGTAGCTGAATATTTAAAGGGCCGACGAGGCGAAAGCTATTTTTTTCCATATCAAATTTACAAATAAGAAAACATAAGACTCCCTAACCTCACTTTCAGGTAAAACCTTTACGATCTTCTACTGACATCTGTCAAAAAATAGAGTAGTAAAAAAATACCAATACCAACAATGTGTTTTAGGACTATAGGCAACTTTTAGATAGTAGTCATCTCCGACGGCGGTACAACGTTGTGCATGCACCCAATATCAAACTTGTTGCACTTGATGAGTTGTGAAATCGTCGATCCGCCTCCAGATTTCTGGTAACAGCTAAACAACGTTGAAACGACGTTGGTTTGACGCCGGTTTACATCCTGTACAAACACTGACTACTATATGGACACATTGCAACGTCGGGGTTGATAAAAAATTAGTTGAAAGTCAGAAAAATGCTGCTTGGGTTACCATGCACTAAACTTACCAATGGAAAACGCTATGAACAACCTTGACAAAATACAAGAGTTCCGTCGCCTAAATATTATAGTTACGAGTCGATCAAGCGGCAAGAGCCTGTGCATATTTGGCGTATAATGCTGCGTTGCCATATTATAGTTTACGTTTGCGGCATAGTACAAAGCCGCCAAAATGTTATGTGTTTTCAAATACAATTAGCTGGATTAGTAAGTGAGCACAAGGTTTGGCAACCTATTGTACCGTCATTAAAATAGATAAACTAATAATATTACATTTATAATAGAAAATGATGATAAATGAAATGTTTGTTTTTGGAAATAGGAGACTTAATTAATCTAAATTGGTTTATTTTACTCACCGTTCAACTTAAATAATAAACACCAAGTAAATTTAGTCTCTGAGAACTGACGCGTGAGCTTGCTATGGCCCATTACTGAACTGGATCCCGGGAAAAAACTAACAAAATAGACTTTATTCAAGGCCCCGAATAAATAAGTATCTAAATTGTTAATTGTTGTGTATTTTATTACAACTCATTTCTATCAGTGTAGGTGTTGAATTTTTTAAAATGTCGCGTCCGCAATTATAGCATTAAGTTACTAATTACCCTAATGGGATCCTGTAAATAATACAAGGGTCTGTAATAGCGCCCAGACTACACTAATTCTCACTTTAATATAAATGTTATATGTATCATGTGCTGTACCGTCTGATGAACAGGGGCGTACTCACTAAAAAAATAACAACCTATCTGCCTGCACATAGAATACATTAATCGTACCTTATATTAAATATTTTAATTAATAATGATAAAACGGTCTTTGATGGGTAATAATTTAATTATTTTTATTAGATAGAATGGGTAAGCTGGTAGTTAAAAAAACTGGAGCGCAAAGGCTACACATAAACATACAAATTTAAAATGATGATCCGAAAGTTTCTTGCCAGTAATAATTTGCCTATATCATACACGATGACAAAATGAACCGGCACCGTGCGAACGACACGCAACGTTTAAAACCAACGACATCTGAGCATACGACTAAAAAACTTTAGGTTTCCATTTAAATTAGTTGTTGTCTTAATAATTGTATAGAGCAGTTACAATAGTTACATAGTTACAATAAAAAACACATTAATTCCCATTATGCAATACATTTAAATAGTGAACAACACAGTTTTCATGAAAATTTTGAGATTTTACATTTAGAAAATAAGTCAACAAAACTTAATTTATTAGAAAGTATGGAAATTAACAAATGCAAAAGATCAAATATTCTATTAAATGACCAGTTAGACCTAAACAATTCTCCTTTGTTAAATTTAAATTTAATCCGTTAGGGTTTTTTCATATAATAAAATTTGTATATTCAATAATAACAGATAGTTGGGTTATTTGGTATTTCCAAGTGTAATAAAATAAAATAGGTAAATATTTAGAGTAAATTTTATAGTTTAAGATAATTTAAATCATCCATTCATTTGTAACCATCTGACGATGACACTGCGTGTCGAAACAATTGTTATGGTATAACAATAAATTTAGTGAAGATTTATACACGAAGTATTTTTTTATAGTTGTCTTAATATTTTTTTCCTACGACCACCTATGAATATGAGAAATAAAGCACGCCTAACTTGACTTGGCTAGAAAGTCCTTTATATCACACGCGTGTTGAAATATTTTCTTTCAATACGTGTGTTGAAATATAAAACAGCTGATGGCCGACGAATTTGACAGCAAAACTATTAAAAAAAATAAGAAACTTACGGGATCCGTGGAGTGAATTGGGGTGCTGAGTGGGGTAAAGCACACTTGGGCATTAATGCAAATAAAAAAAATAATTTTTTTCGTTATTTTTGGGAACCTAAGAGTATTTATAATAAAAATAATAATATTATCAAAAAGGGAAAATATGTCAGGCAACCCACCAAACATGTCAACTGAGTTGAACCACAGAAAAAAAAGGGGCAGCTATAGAGCAGAAATAGAATACCCTAGGAATACCGATTTATAATTTTGCAATTATCTCGGATAAAAATATCCATACAATGTTTAAGGATATGGGACAAGTGAATGTGCTTTATGTAAGCAAATTTATTTTATCAATATTTAAAACAAATCGAATAAGATAGACCTTTTATAATTAACAAGCTATCGATATTTAACTCCATCTCTATCTTTCTATAATGTTGAACAAATGTTGAGGTTATGTTTTAGTTTTGTGATATTATGTTGTTTTTGTAAGTATATTTAGGTATATTATTGTTTTATTAAAATAATGCAAGCAGTTAAAAGATCAGAAACGAAATTTATTTACTGTACCTAGATAGTTAGTAGGTATGATGTGCGTAAGCAAATAGGAGAAAAAGTTATTATTTTTATTTAAATTTAGCTAAGTTAAAATGTGTAAGTCAGCATTGTTTTTATTTTTTTCAACTCTAGAGTTGAAATAAATTTTTCAACTCTAGTGTTGAAAAAATTTGTTCAACAAAATTGTGATACCTACAAGCTATTAAAAACCAAACAAACTCTTTTTGATTATTTTGTATGGTCGTAGGAAAAATTGTGTACATTACGCGTGTGAAAGGGATTTTCTCACACTCGGAGAATTTCCGCACTCGGCTAACGCCTCGTGCTAATTACCTCCTCGTTTGATTAGTACCACTTTCAACACTTCTTATGTAATATACTATTGGATGATTTTTCATTTTTTTGTCTTCATTGTATCATAACGTATTAGATCCGAATTTAATTTTTAAGAATATTTGGTTTTTTTCTAAATCACTTTTAATTGGCTTATTGGAAAATAACAAAATTTGGTGTGCGACTCCCCAATATAAGCACCTTTAAAAAAGTCTAATACAATTTTTATGTGGAATTAATAGGGGAGCCTATATTTACCGGTAGCAAAATTTACAGTTACAGTTTTTTCATCGACTAATTTTTTTTAAATAATCGTTAGCAATAAATGTCTATTATAATTGTGTGTAGAGGAGAGTCGGATAAAATCGGGTATCAGTCGAAAAACTGACTACAACTTGTGCGATTTTAGGGTAGCAAACGTTTGTTGTAGATTGAAATATTTCCAAAAGACTTAAGTTTGATATACCAATGTCACTTTGTATAAATATTCCTGATTTTTTTAAATCTTTTATGAAAATATTGCAAAATATCCGATTTTGTCCAACCCGTATGATAAAACCGGGTAGTAACTTAAATACCATGTAAAAAGGCTAATAGGGAGAAAATAAAATATTTATTTAAAATAGGTGAAAAAAAATCAAACATCTATGAACAGCAGTAGCAAAAAACTTCATCTACAACATCATAAGTACTACAGGCTTTATGAGCCCATTTGTTGCAAGATCCAGATTTTATCCAGCCTTCGTTCGACTTAGAGTTTCTGAAATATCAGAATCTGCAATCGGTATTTCTTCAATATTTCTTCCTTTTTTTACACGATCTTCTAAAGTTTATTGAAGAACAGTACCTAAAACTTTAAAAGGCTTTTCTCCACGACCATTACTGAATGCAATAATTCCAAAATCATTTTTTATAATAGAATGTAAAAATTCTCGCTCTTGAGTTGGAATATTTATTCTGAAACACTTGCTTCTTATGCGTTTTGCGTGTATTTTCATTCCATAACAAGACACGGAATGAATATTCTGTAATTGATATAAACGACACAGGTTGCCATGAATTTCGAAACTGTCAGTGTCAGATAAAAATGGCCGTGTTGTAATAATTATTTTCAGACAAATTTTAGTGCAGTCAAAAAATGAGTGAAAAATCGGATGAATCAGATATGGAACTGGATGGTCGTGGAGAAAATATAGTCCGCTACTCAGTTAGAACGAAAATTCGATACTCGTGGTTCCTCACGCTCGCTACGCTCGCGTTCTGAATCTTCCACTCGGATCGAATTTTCATTCCAACTTCGTTACAGAATCTACTATTTTATATCCCAACCTATGTTCTAATAATTCAATTATTGCATTTTGAATGCTTTTTTGATCCCATGACTGACAACTAGTTTTTCTTTTATAATGCCACATGTTATATATTTACTCAAAGAAAAAAAGACGCTGCAATAACTGGAAAAAACAACAGGTCTGATAAAATCGGATACCCGGTTTTGTAACAACCTGGACTACCCAGTTTTGTAGAACTCGTCAACAAGATATAAAATATTATGAAAAGGAGAGTCGGTTGTACGCCGTATTTTAACAAATGAAACATTATATATATTTGTATTCAGCGTATTTTTATTGCTATCGCCTAGCGCTTTCGGCCCATTATAAGGCCATCAGACCTAAGCCCTGATGATGGCCTTATAATGGGCCGAAAGCGCTAGGCGATAGCAATAAAAATACGCTGAATACAAATATATATAATGTTTCATTTGATAAAATATTATGTAACATTTTTTGGTTATGATCTAATATTCAAAATTTTTGACCAAATTAGAGGCAATATACTTGGTTAGGCATAATAAATTTTAAAATGATCATTAGTTATTCAGTAAAGAAATAAAAACTATAAACTTACTCTAAAAATCGAGTTTGGTACACCGAAAAACACTTCTCAACATAAGATCTTACTGCTCCGGCTCAAATGATATAGAAATAAATACAGGCGACTGTTGGCGATTTACGAATACCAATTTTAACATTGTCCGATTGATGGCAACAAATATTTGGCAGAACTAGGCGGTATCCGGTTTTGTCCAACTCTCCCCTACTAATCACTGAACTCTTCAAATGGATTATTTGAAGCTCAAAGTGACCTTATTCGGTACGTTATTTTTGATAATTTTGCTGCAAATATTCCTTTAATTTTTATTTATTAACTTAATAGCGTTTGCAATTTATTATTGGTAAACAATTTTTAAACTGGGGAAAATCACTTTTTTTTTAGTGTGACGTAAAATCTTTTATTTCAAACAAGACACCGTTGCTGTATTTTTTAAGATACGTTCAAAGCCGCAGTATAAGCTAGAATAACAATAAATATATATAAAAATCCAGGCTTAACTCTTTAGTTGATTGCGATAGTCAATTTGTATAATGGCTTAAATTCTTTGATATATGCACGACCTTCTAAGTGTATTACAGATAGTGATAGAAGAGACTCCGCTACTATTGATGATTACAACCCAGTCCATTTCGGAACGTTTTCGCAGACGTAAAATCAACGAACGATAAGTAAAACGGACGCAAATGGCTAAACGTGGATGTTGATACAGAGGAAATTTAAAAGGACACAGATGGAAACAACTAGTTAAAAAATACAGGGTTAGGATAAAGAGACGGAACAGTATTTTATATTAACGAAAAATCGATTGGAACCGTTAAATATACTCTTTAGAAATGTATTTTTTTAGAAAAAAGATATTATACTGTGCGAACAAAAATTATTTGCATCAAAGAGGGCATTGCATATAAGGACGTAATGCTTAGCCGTAGAGCTTAATACCTGTTGGGTGTCAGTAACTACCTGAATTAACAATCAATCAGTTATTCTGTCATCTTTGACAGTCGTTACAAGTAATTTGATTCATCGCTAATTTATCCAATTTCTTGAACAATTCACACAATGGGCTTTACGGAACAGCACAAAACATTCATGGTTGAAGCGTATTTTCGAAACGGGGTTAGAGTAAATGGTGAATGACAATACAATTCGGGTTTGTGCATGGACGATTTTCACGAATATTTTCCTAACGTTGCTTTTATTGCTGGGGATTTTTATCATTGCCTGAAGAGAACCGTGACTGTGTTTAGGTAAACATATTCTATGCAACACAAAAAAGGAACAGGAAGACCATCTGTAAGAACAAAAGAACTTGTTGCAAACGTTCGTGAAATAATGCAAAATACGCCAACAAATTGTATAAGACGCCTGTCCCAAGAAGTGGGAAGGTCTTATGGAACATGCAGGACTATTCTTAAGAAGCAGCTAAATGTATTTCCTTATAAAGTGCAAGTATTCCAAGAAATACAAGCCGCAGATTTTGAAAGACGCAGGAATTACTCTCAATGGTTTACCCAACATTTAATGGAAATAAATGATTTATTAGAACTGACATTTTTTTCGGATGAAGCCTGGTTCCACCACTTCGGTTATGTAAATTCTCAGAACACACGCATGTGGAGTAGGGAAAATCCCCATTTTTTGTAAAGTCCACATTGCACCCTCAAAAAATTGGTGTCTGGTTAGCTGTTTCCCGAAGAAGAATTGTTGGTCCTATTTTTTTTCATGCCACAGTTACAGCACAGCGGTATAGAGACAATATTTTGAATCCATTTGTGGAGCAATTAGGTACTTGACGACGAACTACGTTTTGGATATTTTCAACAGGACGGTGCAGCCGCCGAAACTATTAACTACTTATGCAATTTCTTCGACGACAGATTGATCAGTTTTCGATCAGATATTGAATTCCCACCTAGATCACCTTGTTTAACGGTTATGGATTACGTCGTTATTCCTAAGGGTTATCCAAGAATGTGGTAACATTTCTCCAGAGATGCTGGTCAACACTTTCGAAAATATGAAGAGAAGTGTGAATTTATGCTTGGAGCATGGCGGTGGCCAATTTCAGCAATTTATGTAATTATTTTTCTTTTTCTTTCTGTGTATTCTTACTTTGTTAATTTTGTAAACAACAAAAATAAATTTGTATTTGTCTACTTATTTTATTACCTACTCATTAGTTTGGCATATCATGTCATAATATGAATTTGACAAAACAGTTTCATCCTTAGACGAAGAATATCTAAACAACGAAGATCCGGAACTAGCAGATAAAATACTGCAGAGCCTCGATACTGCCAGGCGAGACAAGTGGTCCCAAACTGTTGCCAAAATGGACTTTAAACACTCAAGTAGGAAGGCCTGGGGCCTCCTCAGAAAACTTGGATCAGGCACGCCACCTATAAGAACTGACCCAGCAGTGACTCCAGACCGGATAGCAAACCACATTGTTTCTACATCCAGAGCACCCAGTGACAGAAACCATACAACCATCATTAAAAAAGAACTATCCTAGCTTAAGAAAGACATCGTGGAAGAATCTGAATACTCGGAACCCTTTTCAACATTCCAGATAGAAAACGCAATAAAAGAAATGAAAGCTGGAAAAGCTCCCGGCTATGACGGGGTACACGTAGAGTTCCTGGCTAAATGCGGACCCGTAACAAGGAGCTGGCTGGCAAAATTTTACTCAGATATCCTATGTACAGGCTATATTCCTCCAAAACTTAAAAACTCAAAAATAATATTAATACTTAAGCCAGGAAAAGATAAGGATAAGCCAGAAAGCTACAGGCCGATCGCTCTGTTGAGCTCCTGCTACAAACTACTCGAAAGACTTATACGCATAAGCGAGACTATCATGCAACACATACCGATAGAACAAGCCGGTTTTAGAAAAAATCGAAGCTGCTGCGATCAAGTTCTTAGTCTTACAACTTTTATAGAAGCAGGCTTCCAAAATCAAGAAAAATCGTCAGTTGTGTTCATAGATCTGACCGCAGCATACGATACGTCTGGCGCCAGGGCATAACGTATAAGCTACTTAAAACCACCAGATGCAAAACAATAACAAAGCTTATTGACAATATGCTCAGTAATCGCACCTTCCAAGTACATATTGATGACCAATCAAGTAGAAAGAGAATACTAAACAATGGTTTGCCGCAGGGGTCCGTTCTCGCTCCGCTCTTGTTTAATCTCTATGTATCTGATCTACCTAAAACCCGATCTAAGAAATTCAACTATGCTGATGACATGGCTCTTGGGCTTAAACACAAAAACCTGCAAATAGAAGAGAACGCTCTAAATGAAGACCTAAAGGCCATGAATAATTTCTTCGTTAAATGGAGACTCAAACCTAGCGAAACAAAAACTGAAACATCATGCTTCCACTTAAATAACAAAATGGCAAATACACAACTACATGTCGAATTTAACGGGACCCGACTAAAGCACAATAAGCACCCCAACTACCTAGGAGTAACCTTAGATCGCACACTATCCTTCAAAAAACATTTAACAAACGTAGCTGCTAAACTAAGACCAAGAAACAACATAATCTCCAAATTAAGCGGCACGAGCTGGGGGGTACCTCAGCTGAAACGCTCCGCTGTTCTGCTCTGGGCCTTGTGTTCTCCACAGTCGAGTACTGTGCACCTGTCTGGCTAAATAGCCCACATTCAAGACTAATAGTTGTCCAACTCAACATCAACAACACCCTACGAACCATTAGCGGCACTATTAAACCTACACCTACATAGTGGCTACCAACTCTGTGCAATATACCTCCAGCTCACCTACGACGCTCAGACGCTCTCTGTAGAGAATTTAGAAAGATCTTAAGCAACCCTCAACTACAAGTCCACGAAGATATTGATCAACTTGGCCAAAGGCTGCGTTCCAGAAAACCCCCAATCCAAACAGCTGCAGCTCTTACCGCAAGCAACTTTAAACTAGAGGAAGAGTGGACGCAATCCTGGCAAAATAGTGTACCCCAGATATTCATAACAATCTTCATGTAAACGAACCAGCTCCTGGATCCTCACTTCTCAGAAAAACATGGTGCTATCTAAACCGCATCCGTACTAAATGCGGCATATGTGCAGACTCTTTATACAAATGGGGTAAAACCCGAAGCAACACTTGCGACTGTGGCGAACGACAAACCATCCACCACATAGCCTATGAATGTATAAACCGGCAAAGTCAATGCTCGACCAGAGATTTCCTGAGGGCCACTCCATCGGCTGCCACCTGGATCGAAAACTTAGACATTAAGATTTAGAATTGTTATCCTTTTTTTTTCTGTTGTCTGATAGAATTAAGTATATTTTAGACACATGTGTTGCCATACGATAAATAAATAAATATTAGACGCGTTTCGCCATATCACTAGTAAGGCTAGGATCTTGTGACAGGATTGATCTGGTATATCACTAATTACTAGTTAAATACGTGGTAGCGTTCTGACTATAATAAACATTATTCATTATCAATGGTAGCGTTTCTGACCGAGAATACCAGACCTGGTCCTTTCACATAAGGGTAGAATTACTAGTATAAATAACTAAGACAAATATATAGCAAGAGCACTCTTGGAGATGATAACGTCAACGTCGTCTCGTTCGGTTAGTTGTATCTACTGTTAATACCAAACGACTTACCAATGTCGACCAAACAGCAATATCCAGGTGATGATGTTAACAATAACGTCGCAGCGACGCGTCTTTAGGGCGCGAGAGCGAACCGTTCAACCTTTGTTAATGAAACCCTTTATATTGATTGTTACAATAAAACAACACCCAGTTTAAACAACAACTTATAAATCTATTAACAACAATTATAAAGAAAGGTAGAAAGAAAAGTTACTGAACAAGAAAAAGAAAGACTGTAAAACTAATACAAAATATGTATTATGCTAACTAATAAAGAGAGATTGTTCTATTTAAATGCGTTTACTGTACGAATCCAAAAATTACCCATTTAATATTTAAAACCCTGCGAACAAATAAAATTACTATTTTTAAATCAATACAACCCTGTAATTTAATCACCCAAAGAATAATTTATGATAATCCCCAAAAACTAAAAAGTCTAAACACTAAAAGCCTGAAACTGATAGGTAAACACAACAATCTTACTTAAACCCACAATTTAACTTTACACTTTTAAGAAATAAAGGATTCACTACACAAGAGGTATATCAAAGAGATAAATGTGTCCGAAAATATATGTACTCTTAAACCCGCCTAATTACACCCGAATATAGCATCTTTGGTACTTGGTCAACCGAACCGAAAAATAGAAACTTCGGAACTTCTAAACCGAAACCGTTAAAAGAACTTTAGGAACTTAGTAAACCGAACACGACAATAGAAACTTCGGAACTGAATTGTGAAATTCCCTGATTAAGCATATAACTTCTAAATACACCCCTTAAATTATGCTAATTCAAATATTTAGCTATTTGAACCTATAGAACGTACTAAAATCAGTCTCACCCCTCGGTACCACGTTTTACAGAATATAAACAGTTTATTCTATCCAACCAATCAGAAGTCATTTCTCTCTAAAACTCTGCCTTAGATCATAAAACAGGGTCGTCCCAATATATGATTGTAGACATTACCGCTAGGTGACTCTAGTTATACATTCTTGATATTTAATTAGAACTTTTCCTCTCTTTATGGACATTTCAACTTAAAAATCATATCTATAGATAAACAATACATATCATGCTTGTAGAATAACCGTAAAAAACGGTCTTACAAATAACATTCCTAAATTAACCTTAAATTTAAAGTACAGCAATCAGGTTTACTTAAAAAAAAACCTTTTTAAGCTGTTCCAGGGAAAATAAAAGAATAAATCTGATCCGACTTTTACATAAATAGAATGGCCAAAATACAAATCCCAGGTTGCTACCTATATTTTCCATTTTATTCTCAATATATGGTTCATAACATAATTATCTCATTATAATTGACCACCAGCGAAGTCCCCTTTATTTATTATTCCCATCTGTTTTATTATAGATTCTTAGAAAGTTTACATTACCTTTGACAAAACGTGCTCTTCTATAGATTCTATTATTTATTTGAGTTTTTGCTAACAACCAGCTTTTAGGGTATTATAGAAAAATAAACTTTATGACTTAACAAATCTTTAGGATAACTTGGGCAATTTATTTGTTTAAGAAAAACCGTTGGTATTTGTTTAAAATAGTTAGCTACATTTGGGTTTTATTATCATATTTATTCTTGGAATAAAAGCTTTTAGAGCCCTTCTTTGAATTTTAAAATAGGAAACATATTGTTTTGCATGAGAACGCACTTTAAATAAAAATAACTTAAAATAAAAACATAGATTTTTGCGTTCTATTACAATCTGACGAAAGGAGCGAAGCCAATAATTTATTATTAATTATATAATTGATTGTTAAGTCATCAGTTTACACGTCGAAAACTATCTATTCCTTCAAATCGTGTTATTCTTATTTCTAATATAGTAAATGGCCAATTCTTATTATTTAGAGTTGAGGTTGTTTTCCAAATTAAATAAATCTTGCATGTTTATTATACGGATCCGGAAAAACACTTTTAAAATATTAGGAAAGCTTTTACATAAGATTCGGAAACCGAATCCGATGAAATTAAGTAAAAGACTAAATCGCACGGATACGGGGTCAAACTGCCTTTTAGGCTCTTAAACAAAGTAGCAAGACAATGTGTGATAAATTAAGAAGCCTGGTGTTGAATAGTAACACTATTTTAACAGCGACATGACGTGATAAAAGCCAAAATATAAAATATAATAGTAGCAAGTGTTTAACAATAAAGGTTAATTTCCCGAAATGAATGAAAATAGTACATTAAAGTATATAAGTGGATATTAAGTTCCTTAAAACATGCGCGATTTGGCGAGCACGACGGCTTAGGCAGAGTGCTCGAAATACAGCAAGTGTTTTAAAGACCAGAGCCACGAACACTACAGGGTGTTTCATTAAGGGTGGTCACCGGCCATATTTCGGAAATTACTAGGCATAGAAACTTTGGAAAACAAATTATGATTAAAGCCGTTATGAGAAAATTCTGGAAATTACTTTTATGTTTCTTATTTCGCCGCAAGGGGGCATAATTGAATATTATTTTTTTAAATTCTAAATTTTTTCGAAATCTTTCTTATTAAGGTTTTACTCTGGTTACATCATTAGAAAGCTTGGACAATTCTGCATCATTTTGGTTTAAGGCTCATTGGCGTACCGACCTTGATAAGAGTGGAGAAAACTATTAAAAGTGTAAACATTAAAATCGCTGTAACTTCTAAACGACTTAGCCGATTAAACTAAATTTAGGTTTGCTTGGAAGAGAAAGGTAAGTGCCTTTAAGTGCCGTATCCAATGGTATACGATAGTTTCTAATAAAATTGCTAGAGGGCGCAATTTGTAATAATAATAGTTTTTTCTATTTTACTCCGAAAATTCAAATCATACGGTATAACTATGACATAATAATCGGAAAGTAGATTCAATTTGCAAAATAAATGTGAAGACCTTAGTTCGATATCTTTGTTCGTAATTGTTATTGCCAAAATAATAATTTTTAACACTTTAATGGAAGAAATTATCGTTTTTATAGCTTGGTGGCCAAAGCATGCCACGAAAAAAAAATGTTTTTTTTTAACTTTATGATTCAGTAATATGTAGGTTTGTTACTTATTATTCCAATGGCCCAAAAAACTACTTTAGAATTAATAAAAACTTTTAATTTAGGCATAATTCTAATATTCTACATTTTTTTTTATTGGTACACTTTGAGATCATAAATACTGGTATTAATATTATAGAAAGGGAAATAAAAATAAAGTAAAATTGTTGATTTTGTGGTGTCACATCAGTATCCCTGTCGTTGTTATGGAAATGAGAAAAACATAAATTAATTTGCAATCTATCACATAAGATTAATAATTGTTCTCACCATAGTTGTTATGGTATATTGCTTTAAAAGAATGAATTTTAACATTGATTTGATTACTTAAATAGTAAAGCAGAATCGCGGTTAATACCGCAAAAATCGGAAGTCGCTTATAGAAAATAATACGACAAGTTCATCAAATGGTTGGAAGAGCAAAAGGTTCAAAAGGATACAGATGAATGAGTTATGCTTGCCTACCTTCAGAAAATATCGGAGCAGTACAAGGCGCCGACTATGGGCGTTTTCACACTAGCCGACACGATACCGACACGATACCGGCACGATCACGACACGGTAGCGACACCGACACAATAAATCGGCGAGTATTTTCACATTTGCCGACAGCCATCCCTGTCATGTGGTAGTGTTGTGCCGGTATTCGCAGACGTGGCTCCTGTAAATAAATTGTATTTGCGACATTTATTGCATTTAAGACTCAAAAAGCGAAGACCGCAAAGAAAATGTTTGATACATCCAATAATAAAGGTGCGCTACTTACACGGCACCTATTACACTCTTTTTGAGATATTGACTAAGGATTCTGACAAATTTTTCGACTACTTTTGAATGAGTCATGAAACATTTAACTATGTGCTGAGCAAGTTAATTGACGAAATCAAAAAACCAGAACAGAAACAACTAGGAAAAGGAAAAACCGCCAACGACACGAGTGGAGCGCTTGCTGCTTGCCGACCTGTCGGCGCCTGTAACGACACGATAACGATATATCGGCAAGTGTGAAAGCATTCCCTTTACTTACATGAGATTACGCGTCCACCGGTGTCGTTGTCGTTGTCGTGCCGGTATCGTGTCGGCTAGTGTGAAAACGCCCTATGTGGTATATCCATTCAAAATTGCAAAGTACCGTGCGAGCAAAAATTATTTGCATTAAAGAGGGCCTTCCATCTAAGGACGTAATGCTTAGCCGTAGAGCTTAATACCTGTTGGGTGTCAGTAACTACCTGAATTAACAATCAATCAATTATTCAGTCATCTTTGACAGTCGTTACAAGTAATTTGATTCATCGCTAATTTTTCCAATTTTCAATTCACACAATGGGCTTTACGGAACAGCACAAAACATTAATGGTTGAAGCGTATTTTCGAAACGGGGTTAGAGTAAATTGTGAGTGGCAATACAATCCGGGTTTGTGCATGGACGATTTTCACGAACATTTTCCTAACGTTGCTTTTGTTGCTGGGAATTTTTATCATCGCCTGAAAAGAACAGTGGCTGAGTTTAGGGAAAAAGGTTGTATACAACACAAAAAAGGAGCAGGGAGTGGAGTTTATTAACAGCACTGGCTGGTTTGAATAAGCTGTCAAGATTTTTCCACGGTCTACGTCGTGTTAACCATCAGAAAGCTGAAGCTGATGCGGATAGTTTCCGCGGACCACGTCTGGTACCACAATGGTCCTTATAGGACTATGTGAGACTGTTTGGACAGTACCAGAGGTCTGTAACTCTATCTCACATTTATTAAAAAAAATAGAATTGTTAGGTAGTTGAATAAACCTTTTCAACCATTAGTTAGTAATATTTTTTTGACCAAATTTAAAACACGCGCATTTTAAAAGTTGGGTGTAAACACGCTGAGGCGTACTTTAAATAAGCAAAATAGGGTACCAATAAAAAAACTATTTAAAATGTTTTAGGTACTGTTTTTTTTTAAATTTTGTTTTTACAAAAAATAGTATTAAGCCTCACAAACGATACGGCGTACTGAGTACGGGTCTGAAACAATATTTAACTTCGCTCTGAATATTATTTTTTTTTCATTACTTTAAATTTATAGGTAATAGGGGTGCCATAAGTTTTTGTTTCAAAAAATATTGTTCTGGAAATATTTCTTTATGGTAGACTGACCAACGGATCACTGACGAAAAATAATAGGTATATATATATATAAAATCCTAATAAAAATTAAACTTAAAAATGTTATTTTATTTCCAACAAGGAGGGTTTGCCAAACAAACTCTGTTCATACCACTGTCTATTGTTCCACCCCCTTAAAATACATTTTTAAATAAACCCCTGTACATTTTCATTTAGCTTTTTAATTATTTGCGAAAAAGGTCTACATTGTTGCTTGTTTCTGTCGCTCATTCACATTTTATGGTTCTCGCTTTTATGTATTCCACTTTTTTAATAAGAAAAGGCGATAACTCTGACGATAAGGGCTGAAACGCACTCGAATGTATCCGAAGAATAACCCTGTTAATTAAGTTTGTCACTTAACTGTTCACCAGGCGGGGCAAATTTAGGTTTTTAATTATTTTTGTTCAGCATTTCCTCAGTTAGTTCATTATATAAAATTTAATTAAGTTTCCTCGGTCCTAATTTAACGCTACTAATCAAGTATAAAGTTTTTTTCTCTCTCTTATCCAGTGTCGTAACATTAGATACAGTACTAAGGTGGGGGTTTAGCATAATATGTTATTTTATTGCCTAATAATATTGAATAGGTGTTTATTAGCACTAACATACTAGGTTAAATGCATAGATAATTTACCTTTAGATAAGCAAACAATAATCACGAAAGTGGCAGATTTATGGCCTCACGCATGTAAACAAAGCTAGACACTATTAGACATGCGCACTGCAACATTATCGTTTGACGAATGGGAAAATAGACAGGTCCGGGCAATAAAATTTAAATTCTTGCCAAAAAATTGGACTTTTTTCTTAATTTTTGCTCAAGTTGGAAAAAAGGTGGTGATTTCTGGCATTTTTAGTAGTAGCAAACCTATCAGATTTTAAGAATAGAAAATTGTTTTTAACGTTTTATTTTTAAAATTTGTTTAAAAATGTTTCGTCGTCGTGTTTTTAGTTCGAAAAGGAAGAGAACAAGAACAAGTGAATTAAACTAGTCTTATAAAATCGAATATAAAAATAAACATAAACAGCAAAATAACCAATCTACGGTGTTATCGCGTGCCTAACCTCAAGTCAAATATTAGTTGGTATATAAGTTGTATTGATTTTTACAATTTGGCAAAAACTTGGGTACGTGTAAACATTTTCAAGCAAAATTTCTTGTTCAAGAATTTGAATAGTGTTTGCCCGAGAACTTGACCCATGGAATACTGGTTTTATTAAAAGCTTAATGTCGGGGTGTACAGATTATCCAACCAGCAACTTTGACAGATTTTATTTTCTCACAATCAGACACAATTCACCAAACTACACAAAAACTAGAGATCCGTAAATAATAAACACCCACAATCCACCATAGCTAAGAAAACTACAAGGAATCCACAGAGAAACCTTAAGAAACAACAACAAAACTGGCGGCCGAGCCGCTTCTGGAGTGTATTTTGAACATGTCGATAAAGTAGGACAGGCCGATAACACGATGTTTGTGCGCATGCCCGAAGGTGCCCAGGGGGAAGGCAGCTGACCGGCGAGTCATGCGCTCGGACGTATTTTTTCATCCATAAAACGTAACTTTTGTTTGCGCAGGAGATAAGCTGTACGTATCTAAAGGTAAATTGTCTATGGTTGAATGTGGTACTGGGCTACATTTTACCCTCCACTGCGACCGTACGATCTACTGTGGCTCAAACCTTGTTTATATTTCTCCCAATAGATCTAGCTTCTCAATGAAGCTAATAATTGTAATGGGGGAGACAATCTTTATGTCTTCCAGCAGCAGTATCACTTCGCCGAATCGGGCGCATCTGATTCTTGCTGCTGCGGGGCAGGCGCACCACACCGTCCGTGTTCCGCTATTTCTGCATCTTCCATGCAGAGCCGGCATTCTCTATCTTGCGCTAATCCACTAACAGACTAGCTTATGGTGTAGTAGAACCAGCAAAATGACAGTCAGCCTTTTTCTAAGATGCCTTAGCTTACATGCTTCGAAAAACCACAAGATATCCACGGTGAATATTTCAATTGGAATAAATTCGGAAACAAAGATCCATCAATTTCACATTATGTAATTTTTTTTTTGATTTAATGTTTTTCCGTGATTTTTAGCATTCACTCAGGCATGGAAACTGACCTCATTTGTTATTCAAATGCATTTGAATATGCTCGAGATATTTGGAATGAAATTTTTCTAACCACGGTGGAAGCAGAAATGAATGGCCGGCAAGATCGCCAGATCTTACCCCTTATTAATTTTCCTTAAGACCACCCTAAAAGTAACGTTTACGTGACAAAATCAGAAAATTTAGAGGAACTTAAACAACAAGATGCAAGAAATCGATATACAGGGTGTTCCGATGATCATGTTACAAAATTCTAGGGTAGATAAAACACACGAAAATAAGAAAAAAAGTTCATGTGAACATGGGTCCGGAAACGCTTCTTCAGGGAGCTAGGGCCCTTCGAAGATGACCTTCAAAAACTACTTTTCGTTTTATAGCTTCGGTACTACTGCAGCTATCGCAACCAATTTTGGGACATGAAATCTAGTTCGTAGGTTCATCAATTTGAGCCTTCCGGATTTTGTCACCTTTAACCAGGGGCGTACAAACCAAGGGGGTATTTGAGTAAATTTGACCCTACTCCTCTTAGGCTTTAATTTCTTACCATTTTTATATCTGATTATGATTCTCCAATGCCTTTTACATAATAGTTACATAGTTGTCAAAAATCTGTCAATAAAATATTGTGTCGCCAGAACCTACGAACTAGATTTCATGTCCCAAAATTGGTTGCGATAGCTGCAGTAGTACCGAAGCTATAAAACGAAAAGTAGTTTTTGAAGGTCATCTTCGAAGGGCCCTAGCTCCCTGAAGAAGCGTTTCCGGACCCATGTTCACATGAACTTTTTTTCTTATTTTCGTGTGTTTTATCTACCCTAGAATTTTGTAACATGATCATCGGAACACCCTGTATAACTCGAGTAATGTTACATAATGTTAGAAATAAATTTTACTTTAGGATGGGGTTTTACAAGAAAAAAAAAAACGTTTTTGATAATATTTACAATAAAAAAATGATTTGCCAAATTTTTAATTTTAAATTTAATTCGCCAATCCACCTTACCTTACCATTTATTGTTGTTGTATTTTATATTAAGTTTTTTTTCCGGGATATCAAAATTCTTGTATCAATTTAAAAATCGGACACCAAACATCAGTACGTTGTTTTCTTTCTTTTCTTGGAAGCCCAAGGGCATGCGGAAGGAGCGAAATAGGGACCTTATCCCTTCATTCAGGTGGGCTATATTTCGTTAGTAAGTGAAAAATACTTTTCCAGCTTTTCCTTTTTCACTGGAAATTAAATAATAGCTTTCGTTTAAGAGCAACCGACTATTACAAGTAAAAGCACTTTTTCCTTTCTGTAAAGATATCTGCGGTTACATGGATTTAGCATTTAGCGCTTGAACATTAATAATCCCTTTCAGAAAGGTTTTTAAAAAGCCCTAAATTTGCCAGTCTATGTCTATAATTCACGTGATTTGTCTTAGTCTTGGCTAAATAAATTATTTCAAGAATAATTAGTATCTGCATTTATACTTTTAAGTCTTAAAATTCTTTAGATACATGTCTCCAGGCGCGTAACTAGAAAATGTTTAAGAAGGGGAAAGGAAAGGTTAAGAGGGGGTGAGGAGTTAAAAGTACAAGTTGAAAAGCTCATTTCATATAATATAGGGTAAAGTTGGTAGAGATGCCCCACTTTTTCTTAACCTGGCCTAAATTTTATAAAAATAAATAATAAAAAAAATTAGCATGCTTTTCAGTAATTGAAACTTTATTCAGTTACGATATTTATAATAAGATTCCAAAAAAACAAGTTTTATTTCACAATAATGCATAAAGAAAAATTTTTGTAATTGGCCATCTCTCCCTTAGGGGTTGGGTAAGCAGGGTGGTAGTGATGGCCTATGTACGCGGATACAAAATAAGTTATGTCTTCTTTTTTGTAAAGTCGATTCGCTCAGTAAACCTGCAAGATGGCCGACATGTCATATGACAAAAGTCATTGAAAATGCAAAAATTCACTTTATATAGCTGGAATATGACTTTTGTCATATGACATGTCGGCCATCTTGCAGGTTTACTGAGTGAATCGACTCTAGCTACTCTTCCACAGGGATAGCAAAAAATAACAAATTTGCTGCATCCATCGTGATACCATTGTTCGCAGTGTATACATTTTACCCAGTCATCTTTTCTGGTGGTTTAGGAATATTTCTCTCCACATCCCGCAATATTAACAGGCCATCTCTACCCACTTTGACTAGGGCATCTATACCAAAAGAAGGTATAAGATGCCTCACCATGTATTTTGTATAAATATACAGGTACATGTGTTTTGAGGTTAGAATATTGTAGCACATGCATTCCACAATTGTTTGACCAAATTGCAAATTAAATAAAAACATATTAATGATTTTACAACCTATAGCGTAATCATGTATAAAAATTTGCACCTACCTCAAAAAAACGATCACAAAACTTTGTCAAAACCAGACAATTGTGAGCAGCTACACCACTTTTCAGGCTTTAGCATAAACAACTGATTGGGTTTGGACAAACCAAACGATCGTATATGTAAATGTTTTCGAGTTATAAAGGTAGGCCATCTCTACCACTGGGGCATCTCTACCAACTTTACCCTACACCACTGAACCCAATGTATGTAAACGTTTCTTTTGGCGGTAAGTTTTGAACGTTTTAATTATTTTTACTGAGTTTAAGAAACTTGATGTGCGATTTGTGTTTACTAAGAAAGATTTTGGTATGGTTGAGGTTTGTCTCGTGCCAGATAATTATTGAGATAATGCAGCGAGTGCGATAAAGTGTTTTGTACGCTCTATAATTAAAGAACATACACTAGTAACTCCAAAAAGTGGCCAAATAACCTTTGGGTAGCAGTAACCTACAATCTTGAGTTTAAAAAAAATTATTTATCCAACACATGACAGTTATGACTATCATTATCAATGTCATTTTAGACAAGTAAACTATCAAATAGGTAACACTATGGAGAACTATAGGGTAGGAGGCCGATCGACAATGGCAGCATTTTTAATTTCTGTCCCGGTTTTTTCGTTAGTTCGCTATTGGCCGATAGATGGCTCTCGCGTCCGAAGTGGGCTGATGTTGTCTTCTTCTTCTTCGTTTTTAATATGAAAAACTAGATCCTCCATAGTTTTTAACTTTTACTTAAACCCTTTATTTTTCTGTGCTTTTACTTTTGACAATTGACATTTTATTTTTCGAAATAACAAATAATGTTTGAAGGCAAGACAAGACAAATAACGTTGTATTGTAATTAATTTCCATATTTATAATAAATAATGATACCATTTATAAAAGTAGAGTTTGCTTTGTGTCGGGGTGTAAGACAGAATCTTTTTCAGAGAGAAAACGCAGCCAAATAAGTCTCTTTCTAGCTTCAAAGGTATAGCTAGAATGTTTAATACCCTGTATTTTAAAAACCAAGCATCGTTGGAACTTTATACAGGCCGAGTTTACTAATAAGTATAACAAAGTAAGTGTAAATTCATATAAAAGTCCTTATTTGTTCCTTAAAGAACTAATTTAAATAAAAATAGTTATTGCGTCCATAAGAAACCATTATTTGATAGCCCACTTCGAACACGCGCGCCATCTTACAGCGACTCGTAAAGCTGAATTACCGATGCTAATTTGGGACCGAATCCAATGCATTGCGATCGGCCTCCTACCTCAAGTCCTCCATAGGTAACACACTAGTGAGTCATAATCCATAACGATAAGTTATGGATAATAACTCACGTTCATATTTAAAGTAGGTAGTATTCTATTCTATTATATTACAATAATTACAAGCAGAATTCACATTGATATTGAAATTAAAGAAAAACGCTAACGGTTTATTCGAATTTGAAGTCATTGTAAAATTCGTTGGTTCATTGGAACCAGACGCTCCCATATCGGTACAGCTGCTGATAGTTCTAGAAGACGCCGACACATTAGAACCTTGTATTTTTTCTGCAATTTGTATTTTGTTATGCACCGATTCTTCTAGGTATCCTTCTGCTACCGTCGAGGACTTCCATCCTCCGTGACGCTTCAATGTAGTCATGTTAGCTCCTGCATTGGGTTAAGGTTAAGAGTCGCCGAAGACCTTCTCAGACAGTGACCGGTGTAGAGCGCTGGTTCCTCCAATTTCAAAAACATTGCAATTCTTGAAGGTATTTTCGACATCGTATTTATTCCCACACACTGGCTGGTACACCTCCCATTATGAATGGCTGATTTGAAATTTAAAGTGTTTTATTGAAGAATTCATCAAGTCTTTAAAAAGTCAAATCTATTTTGGAACCTTTATACCGTGCGAGCAAAAATTATTTGCATCAAAGAGGGCTTGGATTAAAAAACGTGTGGCTTAGTTTAGATTATGGAGGACTTGAGGTAGGAGGCCGATCGCAATGCATTGGATTCGGTCCCAAATTAGCATCGGTAATTCAACTTTTCGAGTTGCCATAAGATGGCGCTCGTGTTCGAAGTGGGCTATCAAATAAATAGTTTCTTATGGACGCGATAACTATTTTTATTTAAATTAGTTCTTTAAGGAACAAATAAGGACCTTTATATGAATTTACACTTACTTTGTTATACTTATTAGTAAACTCGGCCTGTATAAAGTTCCAACGATGCTTCGTTTTTAAAATACAGGAACATTCTAGCTAGAGGGTTTTACCTTTGGAGCTAGAAAGAGACTTATTTGGCTGCGTTTCATCTCTGAAGAAGATCCTGTCATACACCCCGACACAAAGCAAACTCTACTTTTATAAATTGTACCATTATTTATTATAAATATGGAAATTAATTACAATACAACGTTATTTGTCTTGTCTTGCCTTCAAACGTTATTTGTTATTTCGAAAAATAAAATGTCAATTGTCAAAAGTAAAATTTAAAAACTATGGAGGATCTAGTTTTCCATATTAAAAACGAAGAAGAAGAAGACAACATCAGCCCACTTCGGACGCGAGAGCCATCTATCGGCCAATAGCGAACTAACCAAAAAACCGGGACAGAATTTGAAAATGCTGCCATTGTCGATCGGCCTTCTACCCTCTAGTTCTCCATAGTCGGAAGTACTATATTTCTTACAACAGGTTTAACCGGAAGTTGACACTATTGGAAAGATAATAAAAATCGAAGATGGGACAGGTAAGCCGTTTTACTCTATAGACGTACAGTTAAATAGCTAGACGCTGTCAAAGTTCAAAAATCTCATTTTTCAAGAGTTAATATTTCGGAAACTGTTTAGTATAGACTAATAATGCTTTTTATTAAAAAATGTTCAGAATTTTATGCATAATCCAAAAAAATTATATAAAATAGGGGTATCTATTTAAGATTTAGATCTTACCCCCCCTTCCCTTCTAGGAGCTTGAAGTAACAAGATTGACAATATACGCAAAATATGTCCCCCTCGAAATAAAAATCGACGGGTCCGAGCGTTTTTTTTTAATTAACGTGGAACCAGATATTTAGCCTGTTTCGTTTTAAATGGGGAACCCTGTATAATTATTATATTAAGCTATTTAAACCTAAATTATTGCATGTCGACTATTTAATATTTTTATACTATATTTAGCTTGTACCATATATTTAATTTAATTATATTTCTTTCTTGATAAAACATAATTACAATAAACGTATCGCCGAAGTTTTCCGATATTTTTAAACACATCTTTTTCTTCAGGGAAAGTTTGTAACATTTATTGGTTTTAAATTTACTTACACAAGTCACATTACGGTTTGTATAAAACATCAAAATGTATTGTGCTGAGACACTTTAAAAATGAAATATTAAAAAGCCTCTTCGATGTGGATTAAAATATCTTACTAAGTTTTGAATGTGTTTTTCTTTTCTTTATGTGGTTTTATTATGGTTTAACCCTAGATTGCCAACCTACGTAAAATTTATGTACAGTTTTTTTTAAATCTGAAATAATTGGCCTATTATTTGTATCCTCGTTCTGCCGCTCAAGCAGTGCATCTCCCACCACCACAACATTCGGCTACCGACGCGTTTTTGATGTGACAGTTGCAGGTTGCACGTGACCGAATAAAAAGTGATGTTTGGCGCGTAAATTTTACGTATAGTTGGCAAATTCGTACGGTGGTTATACGTATATTTTACGTATTGTTGGCAATAATGTAAGTCTGATTGGTCAGATTATGTTTCCGTTATTGGATTTTTTTCTTTTTATTTTGGTTGATAATGAGCACAAAACAAATTTTAAGCCCAAAAAAATCAGATAAAGACTTAGAACAAATTTTCCAAGCTAGCGACTTTAGTGACTGTAGCGACATCGAAGATAATGACAATCAACTATCTCAAGTACGCTGGGTGAAAGTTCTCAAGTAAAAAATACAAGGTTAGAGAAAAAGGGAAAGCGAACGTATTGCGTTAAAAAAAGAATGACAACAACATATTGTCAAAATTGTCCAAGACCCCTTTGTTCAGAGCACCAAATAAAGATGTGTTATGAATGCGCTGAATTCAACTAATCTTTTTATGTGTATTTTTTGGTTATTTCGTTTGTTTTAGATTCAGGAAATGTATGTTATTTTTGAATAAAAATAAGTTTCAAAAGTTAAATAAATAATTACTTTTCCCTAAAACATTTAAAGGTTTGAGAAAATTTGCTCATATTTGTAATATACGTAAAATTTACGTATTGTTGGCATCAACGTATATATTTTCAACGTTGGCAATCTAGGGTTAATGGCGATTTAATCAATATGAGATACAAGTCAAATTACTTAACTGATAGTTCCTACATTGGTGACCTAAATAAATTTTAGTATAGTATACCTACTACTACAGATTATAAGTACCTATTTCTAATGGTACCTACAGTGTCAAAAATTCGTTACGTACTAACAATTAATATCCTTAGCGTCAAGACAATAACTTAATTATTTTTTTTTTGTTTTAGGTAAGACAGGCGTGTAAACTTGAATGCAGTCTATTGTGGTGAGTTTAATAATGCTGCAATTTTTAAACAATGCATTGGTAGCGGACACAAACTTTTTCTTTTGTTTATCTTTAGTATAACGTAAAACAAGAAAAAAACGTCGTCAAAGTAAGTTATAGCAATGAAATATGTTTTTCTATACTAAATCTATTTTTATCGCTATACTAACAAAACTAAAATTTAGGTACCATAAACCTGTCCATTTTTTACCGTGTAACTACTATACCGGGTGAGGCAACGATTGCGCGGAGTAAATTTATGCCTTGAAGATAAGATTTGTCGATACTGAGCTTTTGTAATAAGGTATGGTTGGATATCTGGCACATTTTAAAAATATTTTAAATTATACAGGGTGCGCCCAAAAAGTAGGGTGTCATAACGTTTCATTTTTTTAAACGGGACACCCTATATTTGAATACATTTATTAATTCTACGTGTTATTTCATGAATTTTTTTTAATGGTTCAATATACGAAAAAGTTGTAGTTTTTTAGATAATTCAACTTATAATGAAAATTTTGAATTTGCAAGCATCTCGTTGTTGTGAAAATGCTACTTAAATTTTGACACTAAGCGATTCATAATTTTTATACTTACTAAATAAAGTCAAAAATACATATATTCACTATAAAATATTTGACATCTCATTTACAGGCTGTTTACGTTCTAGGACCAAAGTCCGAAAACTTCTAATTGAAAAATACTTTCATCTTCATATTGTTTTATATTGTTGGAAATTGAGTGATTGTCTTTTATGCACTGATCAGCTAACCCTGTTTTATTTTCACTCAATCTCTAACAACATAAAACCCATATACATACACAATAAAAGCAGAAAACTAAATCTACTAGAAACAATAGCTACCAAAAAAGCCATAAAAAACAAATGTAATGTTGTTAATAATCAAACCGAAATACCTTCAGGTGCTTCCCTAATTCTTAATAGCACACTTATTTAGGACTAAATATGTATCTGTACCTTTAAAAATTAGGAAAACCCACAGTTGACCATTCAATCTTCTAATCCTAATTTTAATTTTATGACATGTTTATAGTTACCCTGATATGATATAAATACCTTTGTAATGTCACGTAGAATTTAGTATCTTCTTGTACTTCTTTGGCAATGACCCGCAAGGGCCGAAACACGTGCCAGGAAACTGATTAAAATTGTGAAACATAACAAGTAGTTATTATTTTTACCTCCTGTGCAATTAATTATTTTGGCAAGAAGGCCATGATAAACAAAGTAATAATTGAAAGGCACGTGCAAAAACCGGTCAACTCCACTTTTTACCCTAATTGAGTTATTATATGCATCTTATAGAAGAAATGTTTGCGCATCTTTTGGTGGAAGAATCAGCCATCTCCGACAAATCTTATTGTAGATATATAGGCGAAGGAGTTGACTGCACCAATACTTAGGTGCAAGAATCGGTCAACTCCAGGAGATGACTGTTTCTTGCCACCAACAACATTGGCAAAATTGTATACTTACCTTCTGAATGGAGGAATTTAATACCTTTAAACCTATTTTTTTTAAAATCATCAGTAACCAACAAAAACAAAGATTTACTGTCTCCAAGTACCGCCTTATTGAATATAAAAGAAAAAACATAATACAGTGTAGTACCACAGCAGGTGTTACAATATATTCATCATTTGCCATTAAGAAACCTAACACAGTTTTAGTATTTCCAAATACCAAACTGTACAACACATTTCTACTTAAAATAAACCCCAAAAAAATAGCAAATGTCATTTCTTTGGCAGATCAGTATGTACCACCAATACATAAGTGGTACTACGAGCAAATCCGAGTCGCAAATACTAATGAAGAACAACAACAAGAACAACCTGACAGTGACAATGACGAAGTTGAAACTGAAGATTTCTAGTTTTATTTATGTTGATCAGTTTTCTTTGCTAAAAGGTGTTTTTTTATATATTTACCACATTATTTGTTTTCTTTTCTATGGTCTTATTGTTTCTCGAGTTGCTTTCATTTAAAAAATAATGGTGTTTCACAATAAATACAACTCCAAGACTTAAAAAAAATTTTTCTAAAGTGTAAAAAAAATATTTTGTTATCAGTTTAGTATTAAATCATTTCCCAATACCAATTCAAAAATCTAAATTTTCTTTGACAGAAAATTTTGACAAATGACAATGTTGGAAAGTTTTTATTGATTTTCCACAAATTATAAAAAATGGAGTTGACCGGCTTTTGCACCGAACCCTTCAATTATGTATCTACAGACGCGTGTCATTGTCAGTTGCAATTCTTACTTGTTATATCATAAAATTAAGCTAATTAACCGTTGCGAATAATATCACCGCAGAGTAATTATAGTCGGTAAAAATTAAAGATATTAGTATGAAATTAAAACATAAAAAATAATTTTAAACAATACTAATTTTAACTAGCTACCATAAAACTTTAACGTCGGTCAAATTATATTATCCAACATTAAGGCTTGTAAATTCTATTTCATTAAGTGGTTTAGATTATGTTGATGTTATATAATATCATAAAAATATAAATTATAAAAACAAACCAAAGTTAAAAATATTATAAAACTGTATAAGATTTCAATAATAAGACCGTGTTACTCCAACCTATTTATAGACAACGTAATATTATAAAACTGGAGTTTTGACGTGAAGTTCATTTAAATTGTTTTATTCATAAAATAAATTCTCCAAACAAAACAGATTATTTATATGAAAAAATTTAATTAAGAAAAAACACAATATAAACACTTGAAATGAAAATAATTTGGAAATGCCAATACATCATAAGGAAATACATAAAACTTCTTTTAAATATAATAATTCAATAATACAGGGTGAGTCGGGAGGAACGGACCAAATTTCAGGAGTGTATTATACCCGCGAAAACAATGTAAAAAAACCCATATTATGTTCTTATCCGATATTCATTTGTTTTCAAGTTATAGCGCAATATCAAATTTTTTTCTACGTTCCACTTTTATCAAAATTTTCACGTAATTAGAGTATGCCACGCTCAAGACTCTAAACTCTAAACTAATTGACATCTATGTTGTCTTGACAATGTGTCTGTGTATTGTGGCAGTAATTAAACGTTTATTTTCTAGTTTGAGTGATTAAAGTATTACAAAATGCCAAATACTTATTCAAATTTAGAATATGCAAATATGGTGTTTATTAATTTATGGTTTCTGTAATGGAAGTGCTACAGCTACTGTTGAAGAATATCGTCAACGGTATCCACATCACAGACATCCGACTAGAAACGTGTTTATCAGAGTTTTTAACAATTTGTGCGAGAATGGTAAGCTTCCCAGTGCCAACATTACATCTGAACGAGCTACTTGACAAGGTTTAGAAGAAGTAGAAAATATTCTGGATTTAGTGGAAGAAAATGCAACTACCAGCTCACGAAGAATTGGTACTCAATAATTGGGCATTCCACAAAAAAGAGTATTAAACACACTCCATGAGCAAGGCTTATATACCTAACCATGTACAGACAGTACAGCACCTAAAACAGGAAGATTAGGCTAAACGTATTGAATTTTGTCGTTGGATAAATAGATAATCATCGTGTTGTATCGCGTATACTTTTTACAGATAAAGCAACATTCACCCATGACGGTATTAATAATACTCATAACTCTCATGTATGGTCAATCGAAAATCCCCACGCAACAGTTGAAAGTAATTTTCAACATAAGTTTTCGGTTAACGTGTGGTGTGGTATGCTCGATAGCTATTTAATTGGCCCTTTCATTTTGGAGAATCGCCTCACAGGAGACAACTACCTAAATTATTTACAACATGAGTTACAAGGACTACTGGAGGATGTTCCTGTAATTATCAGAAGGCAAATGTATTTCCAGCACGATGGAGCTTCTGCACATTTTGCTCATCAGGTTAAGCACTATTTAGACGAAACATTTCCAGGGCGTTGGATTGGTCGCGGTGGTCCTATTAATTGGCCTCCAAAATCTCCAGACCTCACAGCACTAGATTATTGTTTATGGGGCTGGTTTAAAAATTAATTGTACAAAGTAAAAGTGGACACTCGGGATACACTAATTCGACGTATTAGAAATACTGCAGCCAATTTTAAAGAAGAAAGACATGAATCAATTAGAAGAGCAACTCGAAGACGAAGCAGAAAATGTTTAGAAGTAATTGCGGTATTTTTGAACATTTATTAAAAGGACGCTATGATTAGGAAACCGTTAATATAAGAACTTTTCTTTATTTGGTATTACGCTTAACTGAGTTTTTTTCAAATTGTTTTTGCGCTCCTAAAGTTTGGTCCATTCCTCCCGACTCACCCTGTATATAACACTATAGAATTTAGTTAAAAGCTACTATCTGGCTTTTTTGCTATCTGGATAGTAAAAAAGTATTGTGTAATAATATCGGCGAGCAAACTAGCTACATAACAGAAAATTTTCGCTGATGACGGTTTTAGGGTATTATTATTAGTTGGTGGTTTTATGAAGCTTGAGATGTAGTGAAAGTGCTGCGGGTGGAGCCCTCTGTAATGTAGATCGCAACTGTGATCCGATTTCGGTTTAGTTATTTCATGTAATATCGCGAAAAGCCAAAATGATATCTTATAACAAAATGAAAAAAGAAGTTCTCCGTAGATGGGCCTTGGTTCTTGGAGCTGTTGTACAGGCTGAAGAATTGAAAAATACGATTTGCGAAAAACGAGATGGGTGAGGGAATGGATTTAATAATAATAATAATAATAATAATAATAATAAATGTCTTTTTATTATTCTTACAACAATTTCATACAAAGTATGGCAAAATGGCGGCGAGATCTAGTCAGGCTACTCAATCTAACCTCTATGTAAGTTAATAATATTATTAATATATACCAATAAATATAAGCAGTATTATAGTAATCAATAAAATTAAAATTAATAATTATAAAGCAATCTAAAATTAAAAAAAGAACAATAATTATATCAAAATTATTAGTCTTCAATAATATTGTAACAAAAGAAAACCCAAAAATTAAAAAGAAGAAGTATAAACATAATTAATTTACGCACCATCAGTATTTACCCACGATTGATTATTAATTATAAAATGTTTAACAGCTTATTTAAAAGCTGGTATTTTATGAATAGCTTTACATTGTACAAGTAATCTGTTTTAGACCTTTGTTGCATTATACGAGAAGGATCTCTGAAACATGTCTTGGTACCGTCAACTGTTGATTATGTCCAGTGTCCCTCCCATAACTATTAAGCCCATAAACAAGCTTTTCAATAAGATAATGAGGGGTTCCAAAAATTATAATTTTTTGCACCAGAGTTGCAAAATGAAGTTGGAAACGTTCATTCAGTTTAAGCCACTTTAAATTATTATATAACGGTGTAATATCATCATATTTGCGGGCCCCGTAGGAAAACCTTAAGCAATTATTTTGTAGCTTCTGTAATCTCTCCCTATCCCTCGCCAACAGAGCCGGCCAGTAAACAACATTAGCATACGATAGACCTGAAAGATTCAAAGTGTCACATAGTTTAATCTTAATATCTGAAGGCAAATAGTCTTTGTGCGAATACAATACTTTGTGTTTGGCATAACCTTTCCGAAGAAGACCGGAAGTATGTTTGTCGAAGCTTAGCTGGCTATCCATAACCACCCCCAGGTTCCTCGCATTGTCTGTAGCTTCAAGCAATTTGTCATCAACTTTTATTTGAAAATTAGCATTATTAGCCAACAAATCTTTTTGTTTACCGAACACTATCATTTTAGTCTTACCAGCATTTAAGACCAACCCACGAACTTTCGAATAATTAGTTATAATTTTACGCAAGGATAAGTTAATTGATTAAAATTATTACATATTATGAACGTCCCACATCATAATCTAATTATTTAATTAGTTGTTAATCAAAATCCTATCTTTTTGTACCAACTAGTATTGTCTATTCAGCGAGATGACTCTGCTGCCGGACGACATTAAAAATGTCTCTCCCAATACCATCATTAACTTCATCAAAAAGTTAGACCTATTGGGGGAAATATAAATAAGGTGTGAGTCACAATAGATCGCATGGTCGCAGTTGAGGGTTAGCTGTAGCCCATGATACAAAGAAAACAAGATATGACATTGCGCATGTGGGAGGAGCCAAGCGATCAGCTGGTAGACGTAGCCTGGTGACCCATTTTGACATTTTGCCTTAAATTTGCATTGTTTTCATTGATTAATCGTGTATTGGTGTATTTTTTATTCTTTAAAAAAGTTTATTTTACGTAAATCATGCGGTGTGCGGTGTGTGTATTTTTCTGTCATCTTCAAAACTGTATGTATTTATGCCATTAACAATTTTCTTTTCATCATATTTCCATATTATCATATTTTTAAATTATTTCATCTATTATAAATAATTAATAAAATATTTCTTTGTAGTAAAATTGAAACAAATGCTATTTAAAACTAAAAAAACAGCGTAGAAACAATCAGAAACATTTAAAAACGGCTTGACCCATAAGCAATAAAGGTATTATTTCAAATTTGTGTCACCAGATGACGTCATGCGCGTGGCGGACGTGTTTTGTTCGACGATCGATCATATCTTGTTCTCTTTGTATCATGGCTGTAGCCCACTCACTTTTAACCTAACCTAACCTAACCGACTAGTATGTTACGGTCACCAATAGTTATTTTTAGTTCTTATATTTTATAATTTTTATATCTTGACACAAATAAATATCTTTACTATTATTTATATTAATGTTATCTTAACATAGTACAAAACAAAGTCGCTATCGCCCGTCTGTCCCTATATCCCTACATGTGCTTATATCTTTAAAACTACGCAACGGATTTTGAAGCGTTTTTTTTTAATAGATAGAGTGATTCAAGAGGAAGGTTTTTATGTATAATTAGTGACCCGCCCCGGCTTCGCACGGGTGCAATTTCAGAAAGTGGCATACCGGGTACTAATGTATCGGGTTTGTTCGGGATTGTATTTATACCAGCGGGTTGCAACGCATGCCGGGTACACGCTAGTTATTATATATAAGGATGTTGTCAATAGTCAGTTAATAGTAAATTTTCCCTAAATGAAATAAATAAAAATATTGACTCTACCGTGCTGTCACTGTGATTGTTGTAATGTCGTTTATTTCAAGTCAAAATCATCGTACGTGCTCCGAAAGTTAACTGATAAAAATTTTAAATGACATTCTTTATTAACTGACTTTTATATTAACTTGTTTTGGAGTTCTTATCCTGCCTTTTAATTAATGTTTTTAATTAATTTTTATTAAGACTGTATCTTTTTGTGCAAGGAAGCGGTAGGTGGCACTTTAAAAGCTATGGCTCCGGGATACTTGAAATAATGTATAGTCAGTGGCATAACAAGAAAATATGTTCTCGGTTGGGGGAGGAGGGAGGGGGAGGGCTCATATTTTCTAACCAGTTTTTAAAAGCTCGCGTTTTCTAGTTAAAAAATAAATTTATATTTATTTGTCCTTATAAGAATAGGTATATGCGGTGAATTATGCAGTAATTTAACATTTTATAAAATAAATATTATAATAATTTATGCCAAGAAATTTTAAACTAAGCTATTTTTATAACTGAAAATGTTTTGAAGCTTACAAAATTTTTTAAAGTTAAACAAGTTTTTTGCCTACGCTGGAAATCGAACCTATAGAACGTCTCAATCAACAGTGGAACGCTCTGCCATTTTCGCTACGGTGACTCTGAAATTCTCCCATCAACTTTGGTCATACAGTGTCACCAGTAAAGTCCGCATCATATGGGATTTTTTTTTATTAATAACTTTATTCGACATTTTACTTTGGCATCAAGTTCTGCTTCGATCGAGATGAAAATTACGCAAAAAAATAATAGTCACGTGATTCGCATTATCTGTCAAATTTTAATGTTTTCCAAAAAATAATTCAAAAGTGGGGTTATTTTTGAAAGTATCGAAAAAAGTTATTAGAAGAAGTTTTTTTTTAATGCAGTTTCTATCACACATGCAAAATTTCAGCTGCATAAAATAATTTTGATTTTTTACCCATATTTTGTAAATTGCACCACTTTTGCAAAATAATACTCAACGCAACCCACATAAAACTTCTTAGTTTTGACAATGCTTTACTTCAGATAAATTTTTTTTATAAAGTAGCGCCATATTAAATGTGTGTTTTTGTACAAAATCAAAATTGGGCTATTAAAATTTGGTTGCTTGTGATGCAAAGATTATTTGTTTTTGTCCCTGTATAAGGTAACTCTATAAAATAAGTATTTTTGAAAACGTAGTTTGTCTGAAAGTAATAAACCTTAATATTAAGACAAAAAAGAAGACAGTGGCATCAGTAAAGTGGAAAATAAATTTTTGTTTAACTTAACGTAAAGTTTATCTATTTTCAACGATTTAATTAAAAACCCCTTTATTAAAATTTGTTATTAAGCTATGTAATAAAAAAAAGTAAAAATAGTCTTTTATTTTTTAAGTGCTGTTTCCAAAAAAATAATTACAATGATGCACCAAAAACACGTTTACAACGACAAAATATGGGTAAAAAATTAAAATTATCTTATGCAGCTGAAATTTTACATGTGGGCTAGAAACTGCATTTAAAAAAACTTTTTTCGATATTTTCAGAAATTTTTGGAAAAAATTTAAATTTGACAGATAAGGCGAATCACGGGACTACTATTTTTTTGCTTAATTTTCATCTCGATCGAGGCAGAACTTGATGCCAAAGTCAAATTTCGTATAAAGCAATTAATAAAAAAAAATCCCATATGATGCGGACTTTACTGGTCACAGTGAAGATTAACAGTTTTTAAAATCGAAATTATAAAATAATTTTTTTAAGTAAATACGGAGCGAATGTTTTTGAAAAGAACAGTTATTTTGATTTCACAAATTATATTTAACATTTTTTGTACTGGGTTTTTTAAAATTGTGTCAATTTTCAGTTTTTGCAAAGAAAATTCCTGTGTTTTTATTCTACCAACGTGTAGAAAAATCTACCTCAGTATTTGGAAAATTTGACTTACCTATAGGTATACATAACTATCTATACAAAACACTACTAATTCTCTCGTTTCCGATAGATGACACCAGGAATTTGTCATCGATCTGCTGATATTAGGACCTAATAATATTCCCAGATGGACCGTAACGCCGAGTTATGAATTGAGTTTTTATGCTTCTTGTTACATTTGATTACGATTTCAAAATGTTTAATATTTCTTGTGCCTTTTATTTCTACTTTGATTAAATTTTAATTACTTTTATGTTGCCAGTAAGTACCGTAAAATGGGGTGAATAGGATCAATTTTCCACTTTGAAAGCTTGTAACTTGAAAACTATGTGCCTGAATAAATTTCTCAATAGCTTAAAACATGAGTTAAGGTTGGTACTTATAAATGGTGGTATAAGTTTTTATACCAGGTGTACCCTGTTGTATATATATTTTTTTTTGTGCACAAATTCTATTCACCCCGCAGGCGGTGTCAATAGGATCATTGATTGATTTATTGACTGTATCGCATTTAAATAACCGCGGGGTGTATAGAATTTTGCACACAAATTTATCTTAAGTAATATAAAAAAGCACTAAAAATAATATTACCTAAATTTTATAAGTGCTGCAGAGTTGTAGAGATATGAAATTTGTAAGACAAAAGCAAAGATAATATGACAACAGTTTAACTGCTAAATTTGACGTTTTAAGTTATGGTATTCAGCCTGCGATGTGGCCAAGTTATTTTAAGTTTAATGTCATAAAAATTACTTATAACAACCGTTACTTAAAATCTGTACATTAAAATGACCTACAATTTAATATTACAATTATTACAGATTTTTGAAATTTGAAGGTAACTTTCAATCCTATTTACCCCGCTGATCTATTCACCCCATTTTACGGTACCTACAATTATTATTATTTATTCTTTTTTTGAGACGTAAAATCATTATGGATCATAATTATTATTATGGTGTGCCTTGCACCTTAGTTGATTTTATTGATAAATAATAAGTTTCATTTCATCTGAACGCGGTTTTTCTTAGTAATTGAGTTTCTTAAATTGTCTGTTCGCAAAGGTTAGATTTCTAATGTATAATTTTCATTATATAGGCTATCCTTTTCTGTTTCAAGAAAAATAAGTCGAAATGATTTTTCTTAGGTAGGTACACCTAGTTTCACGGCCAACTTCCAAGTGAATTAAAATTGCTGCAATTTCTATCGGCAACGGCTTATATATTTTTACGTCGAGAAACTTCGTCTTTTAGCCTCTTTGTGCATAAGACAAAGAAAGAAACTCCTTTTATCAGTATCGAACAAGTTCGATTTAATGCTTTACAATGACTGAAATAGACTCGAGGACACAAGAATACGGGTAGAAGAAGAGGGGGTGGGGGTCAACTGTTAGCATATGAAATTAATTCAAATTTATTTATTTTGATTGGAGGAGTGATGGGTCACGTCACGCGTAAAAATTTTTTCTATTGCTTGACTGCTTGACCTTTAAGTAATATACAGGGGGTGGCGCACTATTACCTGGGCGTCCGAACAAACTTTTTTATGGAGGGTGGGGCAAATATTTTTTTGTCAGATAATCGATTCCATTGCGATTAAAAATATTTAAACTAATTAAAATAATATCCGATTGGTAAAATTTGCTAGGTGCTATAATATCAATGTTAAATTGTTAGGATAAGAGAGATTGATAAATTAGTTAGCGCCACTAATTAAATAAAATAAATATGCTGTCGCAATTTGGCAACACCACACTCTCAAATTTAATATTCTAATGCTTACAGCTTATTATTTATGTAACGTCTTCCGTTACAATAGGCGACAATTGGTATAAAATCTTGTTGAAATATTTTTGAAGGTAATTTAGAAAATATTATGTCAGAATGTTAGCCATAAGAACTTCTGATAGGCAACTAGGTTAGGTTAGGTTAGGTTAGAGTGGCAGACCTCTGGCGTTGTCCAAACAGTCACACGTAGTCCTATAAGGACCGTTGTGGTATACCACACATGTTCCGCTGAACCTATTTGCATCAGCTTCCTGATGGTTAACGCGATCGTAGAACAATCTTGACAGCTCATTCAAACCAGCCACTGCTGTTAATAAACTTAGTAAGTCGACCCAGTTGCAAGCTGCTCACTTCCATTAGACCATTAAAGAATGGTTCGCCCAAGGCATGAACCTTCTTTTCGCGAAGTTCACACAAGAAATGCTGAATACTTTCCTCCGCTTCTTCATCTCTGCAACTTCTACAGAAATCGTTAGTTGGTATTTGCATACGTTTAGCGTGTCTACCGAACAGGCAATGTCCGGTGACTACGGCAGTGATGTTTCTTCGGTCCTTCCAACTGTGCTGTAATAGCGCTGCGGTTTTTCTGTTATCAAGTAGGGGCCACAATTGCCTGGAGATGCTACAAGTTGTAAGCCCTGTCCATCTGCTTTGCGCAAGTTGTTTAGCTATTCGATCTATTTCATCTTTGACTGATCCCAGTGGTCTAGCCACAGTACTCTCTGCTAGTTCGACAGACATCCCTGCGCCCTCCCTGGCGAGCGCATCAGCAATCTCGTTGCCATATTATATCGTCGGCTTAATATGCAAATCACATATGTCCCAAAATCCATATTTTACAGGATACAAAAAAAACTGTATGTCTAAAGAAGTATTATCTTTTAAGATTTTTTAAGTATTATTAAGTTAATTTAGTTTTAATATTTACCTGTCAAAATATTGTAAAATATTGTTTGTTCAAATTTTTACCGGACATATCGTCGGCTTATCCTGCTAAATCAGTAAGTCCAGAAATCAAAATTTTACAGGGGAGACCAGAAACGCGTTATAATTAATTTACAAATCAAATAAGAAAAACGGAGATACTTACATGTTTTTCCTAATGCATACTGGCGGACTTATGGCGATTGCCGTATGAGTTTAGCCAGGGTTGGACTTACGGGTTAAGTAAATACGAGAGCCACGCATTAAGGATTTCTTTGGAGTTACTTAAATTTCTTAGATAAATAGATTCTTTTTTTTACAAAAGATGGCGGTAAAATGTAAAATTTGATCAAATGTGGACTTACGGGTTTAGCAGGTTAAGCCGACGATATGTGATTTTCGACAAGTTTTGTCATTTTTTTTGGACTTATGGGGATTTAGGCACAAAAATACCCTATCTACAGGAAATTTTCATCACATAAGTCCCAGAGAGACCATTTTTCATATAATATAAAATCACTTAAATCCATAACAAGTATTAAGAGAGTATTTAGTTATTTTATATCCCTGGAATTTAATAAATTATATTAACAATATATTATACATAACTTACCTTATACTATAAAAGTTTTATTTCACTGTAATATTAGTAGATTAACGAAATACCGGTATCACTATGCAGGACCAACTGCATACGGGCGCCAACCATAACAAATAGTAGAGTTATGTGATTTTACTATTGATAAGGTAGGGTCGGACTTAGGTGATTTTCTTGACATTGATTTAAGTAGGTAAATATATTTTTTGGAGTTGTGTGAATTTCAGAGATGGTGAGTTAAACGGTCTTTTAAAGACTGTTATAGTAACTTCATTTCACCAAAAATTGAACTTATGTGTTTTGCATATTAAGCCAACGATATGTTGCTGTGTCCAAGAACCCAGCACAAGGTGATTCGATGTTGAGCACCAAGTGTGCAAAGATTGTTGTTACATCGCGTTACTAATTTTGACTGGCAACTAAAAAGTAAAAAAAGGTTTTCCCGCTACTAAAAAAACGATATTGGCTATTTACTGTTTTTTTTATCTTAAGAAACACATGTTTTAGATATTTTCCGAAAAAAATTTAAAGTTACGTATAAATTTCAGAGAACTTCTCTAATTTCATCATAATACTTTTTCATAAAATAACAGAGAGCGCAATTTAGAACCACGAAATTTATATACACTGTATAATAATTTTAACCAGAAAATTTTTATTACAAATAAATTTTTCAATTTGTAAAAAATAATGAGGTACGTACGTTGTACAGCGCTATAAGTATTTGGACGCTCTGTATCTTACCTCCCATTTTTAATGTCCTAACAAACAAGATCTGTTGGTGATTTCAAGATTGTTTATTACCTCTTCTTTTCTGTCAAGAATATAGAGTAATGTTCCTTAGTTAACTTTTTATATGCCTGCATTGGATGGCGCAAAAAAAGAATATTCGTTAGCACGGCCGTAAAAGAATATAAATAAGTTTAACTATACCGGATTTGTTCCCCCGCCAGACTGGTCATTGGAAATTCTATGGAAATTTTGCTACCCTGAAATATTAATTTTATATTAAAATTATCTGAGACTTTTTTGAAGCTCCTTCTATGATGGACTTGCACACCAAATTTTATTATCTTCTAGTGAACCAATTAAAAGTTATTTAAAAATAAATATAATTTAAAAACACTAAAAAACACGCTTTAATAATTAATCAAACTAAAAAAGCGGAAAATAAATATAGTTTAAAATAATTATTGAAATTCTTAATATAGACAGAAAATAATAATGAACGATAAACATTAGTATTATTGTGAAAAAAGCGTGGGTCGCTTTGTGCTATATTTTTCGTATATCGAGCACCCCACGCTTGTTTTACAATAATACTAATGTTTATCGTTCATTATTATTTTCTGCCTATATTAAGAATTTCAATAATTATTTTAAACTATATTTATTTTCGGCTTTTTAGTTTGATTAATTATTAAAGCGTGTTTTTTTAGTTTTTTTACACTATATTTATTTTTCATATTTTAGTTTGAGTTATTATTAAGAAAATTTTTTTTTTAGTAAATTGAGCTAGATTAGAAGATTATTGTATTGTCAGCGGTTTTTGATAAGTCTACAAAATTTAAATTAAATCTGACCGTTTAAAGTGGGTCAAAATCTGGTTCAAAGTAGTCGCTTACGGACAAACAAACATACAGGTGAAGCTAATGAAAGCGTGTTAAAAACTCTAAAATTCTTAAAAATCAAATACAGCTTTGATACATACCTCACATAAACCACTAGAAATAATAAATTATTGTAACGTTTTTATTATTTTCGACATGATTTACAGTATTCATGAAAAAATAACAACAATAATTAGTGGTACTGTATAAAAAATAGTTCTCGGAGAGTACTTATCTGAAATGTTCTCTGCGATGTTTCCTGATGGACCCATTCCCAGCACAACAACGTCCTGAATGTTGCTAATAATCGCTTACTATGCCAAGCAATAATATTAATATTAATGATTATAAATATTAAAGCTTTAAAATATAGTTAAAAATTATATATTATTACCCAAACAGCAAAAGCACTCAAAAAATATTAAATGTGGTGTTCCGCAAGGGTCAATTTTAGATCCAATATTATTTCTAATATATATACTAACAGCATATCTAAATTAAATTTAAATGGCAAGATACAATTATTTTTTGATGATGCAACTATTATTTACTTTGGCGATGATAACTTTGACATTCAAAATCAAATAAAAAATGATTTAAACAAAAAATTTTCCTGGCTGCAGTCATATAAATTATCAATTAATTTTACAAAATCTTCTTTTACATTTATTACTAAAACATAAATAAACAACTTCCTACCAAACAAAAATATTATTTGATAATAAAATCATAAAATATGCTTATTCTATTAAACTTTTGGGACTATATATACATGAAAATTTAAGTTGGAAAACACATATCGAATATATTAGAAAAAATATATCTCCTTTAATTGGAATTTTATACAAAAATTAGACATTATTTACCAATTACACTTCTGAAAAATATTTATTATTCTCTAAATTGCAATATTTAATTTCAATATGGGGATCTGCTATCTCGACAATAATAAAACCTTTAAAAAAATTACAAAATAAACTTATAAAAGGTATATACAAGCTTCCCTTTTTGGAACCCACAATAAATTTGTATAAACCACTGGGATATTTAAAGCTTATTACCCTATTTGAACTATAATAACCTACCAAATAAATATAAAAACATTAAAAAATTAGTACTATTTAAAAATCAAACTAAATTGTATTTTTAAACAAAATAAATGATCCATTTTTTTTAATTTTGATTGAATAATATTTGACTTTTTTAATAATTTCGTTAAATATATAATTATTTATGTATTTTTAGAAATATTGTTAATTTTTAAGTTTGTTATTGTTTATAATTGATATTCCCTGTAATGGACTTTTAAAGTTCGTTGGGAATTTGTTATTAAAAGAAAAGGTTTACTTTACCTTCTTCCAATTTAATTAGAGGTTAAACTGGACCTAATTTAACCAGTGTTTTCATTTTAAATAGCAGAGATATTTCCTTTATCATAGATTTTTGTATGTGTGTAACTACCTACTTACGTATAGTTTAAAGTCTTAAACCATTTACTGTGGTAACTTCCCTAAATTTTTAGCCATCTGTCAAATATTGAATTATATCGCTTTGAGATGAACTAAGATATTTTAACAATAGCCACATCATACAAAACCGATGAAAACTAGGAAAAACTTAAAATAATATGTTTGAATTCAAATGGCTGATTTTTAAAGGTTAATAATATGAAGAGTTGATTTTATTTTTAGGACTATGGCGTAGTGCCAGGGGTGTAGTTACCTAACTAAGTCAGAAAAATTATTTCTACTTATTTTTCTTGAAACAGAAAAAAAATTACGTACATAATGCAAAAATTTTACATTAGAAACCTAACCTTTGCAAACAGACATTACTCTAGATTATATTCAGATTATAGAAGCGCGTCGATATTCGGCCAGAAGAAAGCCTTCAACTGGTCGAAGCAGCTGTGACCTGCGCCAGTGCTTTTGTTATTATTTATTCAAACTACTCTTTTAAGGGAATTAAAAATGGTAAAAACTAAAATCGCAGAAAAATGTTTTAGGGTCAAAATAGAAAATAATTAAAAACACCATTAGTTAAAGAAAAGTTGTGAATTTATATTTTTTACTAGCAGAGGTAGAGAAAATTAATTTATTTTGCTTTTACACAAAGTCGGAAACGAAGACCAAATAAAAATATGTCTATTATTTTAAAGTCAGCAGCAGCTACTCTACCTGAAAAATATATTATTCTAAAAAAATTTAAGTTATTTTGGGTATATTTATCCGTTCTTTGATAAAAGTAAGTTTTTTTACTTTCAGTTTGCAAACAAAACTTACTATAAACCGTTTTCAATTGAAAAGAAAACACCCGGTTTGATAGACATACACAATCATCTCTGGCAACACTCGGATTTGCTTAACATCGACAGTCTGACTAGCATCTGGATCGTGACTGTCACAATTTTGCATGTTGCCAACTTGCGTTAAAATTACCGCAAAAGCAGGATAATGTAAACATGCTTGGTCAAGGGTTTTAACATTTTACGTTGTGGTATTTTTATAAAGAAAATATTAATATAGTGTGTCCTAAATTAGAGGTATTACCATATCGATATTTTTTTTAAACAGCATCTCTAGTTTTTATTTACTATTTTTAAAGCTTCGTGAGAAATTAATTTACACTCATGTTTTATTGGTGCTTTCAATTCCTTAATATTTGACAGGGAATAAACATTTGAAATTTGTTACCTACTTATGTATCTTATGTATCGAAAACGGTTTAGTTTAGAGTTTAATGTAACATACAGGTTTTAATTAGAATTTCGAAAAAAACATACGTATCGAGTAATAGGTGTTTTATTAAAAAAGAGTAACTTTTTGTCTCATCCTGTATACCTAACTTGTCTTTGTTCTGATGGACATTAAAAATCCATAAAACTTTTATATTTAACTATGGAATCGGTCTATTATTTCCTAAACATATCAGAGACCCTGTATCAAAATGTTCATAAAATCCTTTTAGAACAGGTACACCACACTATAATAGGTAGACAGAATAATTTCTTTAGAACAATTTATTATTTCGAAAAATTTTAAAATAAAAAAATTAAAACTTTGCCCACCTAGGTACCTATTTTATTTAATTTTTGTCAGTTAATTAATTAGTATCTAATATGATCTGTGATTATTATACAGGGTGACTGGTAAGTAGACGTATTCCTTTGGGGAGGTGTTTATAGTTCCTATTTGCAATTGAATGATCCATAGTACCCTCTATGCAAAACCCACTGGATTTTGAGATATTTTCATGTTTATGTTTTTTCGAAATTCTCGTAAGTTTTCGTTTTTGGCCCTGAATTTTTATTTCTTTTACTTCTTTGCCATACTTTTTGCCTTATAACCTGCACTAGTGTGTCAGCTAACACGTAAAATTGGAACATTTACAAAAATGATAATTTTTTTCTTTAATTTCAAATTCTTAGTAGTCATACTACGAGAATTTCGAAAAAACATAAACATGAAAATATCTCAAAATCCAGTGGGTTTTGCATAGAGGGTACTATGGTTCATTCAATTGCAAATAGGCTCTACAAACACCTCCCCAAAGGAATACGTCTACTTACCAGTCACCCTATATATGTAATCAAAAATTAAATGAGGAACTTGTAATGAATTTTTTTAATGTCAAAAAAGAGCCGGTAGTAATTTAAATGACGGCCTCCTTAACTTAGTTTAGCTAAGTTCCAGCGCGTTTTTGTTAAAATTCATATATTATAGTAACTTTTATACCGGGTGTCCACGGAAGGTGGTTCGCCCCTCTAACTTTTTTGTTTTTCAAGATAATGGAAAAAAAAAATAGGGGGATTTGTATACGATATAAAACTGCATATTTTGACAGGTGACTTAATATTATAAAACTTCCGGTTTAACCGGAAATTACATAAACTTTCGATTTTTAAATGGGACACCTGATATATTTTTCCTTTTTTTGACCTCATATTATGATATTCTAAAAAATATAACAATGTGTCGCTTGTCACTTTTTGCCACCAAAAAAATATTTTTTTTTTCAAATTTATTTTTTTATCTAGAGGGCTATGAATACCATAAAATCACTTATTTCAGTTCTTTAATATTGGGAAATTTAATCTTTAAAGTTGTATAACTCATTTTTTTTTAAACGGCAACATGGTGGTTCGTCGGGTTATGAAAAAGGAGTGTTTTATTACGATTATTTTGTTACCACACACTATAACCTCGACAGCTTAGAACATCGAAGACAGGTTGGTGATTTGACTCTCTTCTACAGATATTTTCATGGCAAGTGTTCGACAGATATTGCCCGCTCGATTCCACCTAGAGTAATGCATAGCAGAAACACACGACGAACCACTGCCGCCCATCCCTATGTGGTTCAACTTAGTACACCCCGAACATCATTGTTTCAGAACTCTTTCATTTGGAGGACGTCATCTTTGTGGAACGGCCTTTCTGAGACCGTGTTTCCAACCGAATATAACCTCCAACGATTCAAGAAAAACGTGAATCGCTTTCTTCGCACACGCACCGCTCCCAGAGCGCCTTAAAGGATTTTCCTATAGTGCTTGTGCTCGATCATAAAAAAAAAAAAAAAAAAAAAAAAAAAAAAAAAAGATTTTAGAAAAGCTGCCATTAAAAAACTTTAAGAAGTTACTTTGGAACTTTCCTAAAATGAAGCATCTTTTGAGAATAAATTTAGATTTAAATGCATCAAGTAGCCTGTGACCAGCAAAACTAATAAAACAAAATCATGCCTTGAAGAAAATTAAATTTAATTGGAAATTGGCAGCCATGTCAATTTTCTTCAAGGCATGATTTTTTTTCATCAGTTTTGCTGTTCACAGGCTACTTGATGCGTTTAAATTTAAATTTATTCTCATAAGATGCTTCATTTTAGGAAAGTTCCAAGTCAACTTCATAAAGTTTTGTAATGTCAGGTTTTTCTAAAACCTAATTGTGTGTGTGGTATTAAAATAATCGTAACAAAATCCTCTTTTCTCTTAACCCGACGAGCCATCATGTTGCCGTTTAAAAAAATTAGTTATACAACTTTAAAGATTACATTTTACACAAAAAATATACCATGTGTCCCATTTAAAAATCGAAAGTGTATGTCACTTCCGGTTAAACTGGAAGTTCCATAATGTTGAGCCACCTGTCAGAAAATGCAGTTTTATGTCGTATACAAATCCCCCAAATTGTAATTCATTATTTTGAAAAACAAAAAAGTTAGAGGCGCAAACCACCTTCCGTGGACACCCGGCATACGTGGCTACTTAATGGAGATACGCTTAAAAAATATTGTAGGTACGCAAGAAAAGTACGCGGCAAACAAAATTTGTCCGCTTTATTATAATGAGATAATAAAATAATTAGATATCCTTAATAAATGGACTCGTTTTTTTTGCTTTATTGCAAAGAGGACTTTTGCAATCTCGGTAATTCCAAAAAAAGAAAATAGATCTGGTCTAGTGGTCAATGGTCACTGTACCTGCTATTAAACAATGTTACACCGATGAAAAGCATCGGATGTGGCAACGTAGCAAAGCTCATAACACAACGGCAAGAATTGTGAAGGCCAAGCTTTAGACGATAATGAAATAGCTTGGTGGTCTTTTGAAAGGGCACCCTGATCAATTTCACGCTTATATCGCTCCGTCTATGCCTTCTATCTCTCTTTCACTCGAGTTCGAACCGAATTTCCTTTCCTTCTCACGACCCCATCCGTCACTTACTTCGTTTAGTGCCACTTAGTTCGTTCTGTTTCACCCGTTTTTCTCTCCTCCTTCCGCTTATTTATTTTGGATTAAAGTCATTCAATTTATCATCTCATTACCTATTTTCGGCTTAAGATGGGGAATGATACACTTTGATTAAAAAATTAATTGTTATTTTATCTTGTTGATTGAAATTTGTTATGGCTGATCAATTTTTGACGTTTTATCATGCTAGATGTAACGAGAGCTCGTATATTTATCCAGTTTTTCATGCCGTTATTTCATTAAAATAAGTTTAAAGATGATAATGATCGTAAAGTTTTGAAAATTTTTAAATTTTGATTAGTGGATTTTAGTCATTCAATTCAAATTATCGCAATAACAATTTTTGGATTAAGATCTTACGTCTTGTGCATCTTGATTAAAAAAATTTATTGTTATTTGAGTGAAAGCTGTTATGGCTAAATGATTTTTTTCAGTTTCCAGCTATTCCGTCTAAAAACTATAAAGACAATAATATTAACTATTTAAAAAATAAGCGACGTGTTTTTACTATTGAATTTAAGTCAATCAAATTAAAATCTTATAATATTTTTGGCTGGGTTGGTATAAATTCGTTTAAAATTCAGGTGATTATTTTCTGGAAAAACGCTTGGACATGTCGATTATAATTTTTAATTGCGAATTTTTTGACATAAGAAATGTGTATACAGCTTGTCTCAAGAAAAACATATACCGTCAACATTAATTTTTTTTAAAAAGGAACACCCTGTATATTATATTATTTTTATATTCTACGATACATTCTGAATACTTTTTGTAGAACATACCATATCTCCAAAATCAACGGTTTTCGATATATTGACATTTTTTCTGGTACGAAAACTACAATTAAAAATGAACTCTTTACATCTATTTAGTCTTTAATATTTACATAGACAATATTAAATTTTATTTTAATAAATGTTGAAATTGACCCACCACCAACTTCCTGGCAATATGCAAGTCGATCTTTGAATTCTTCCAAAACGTTACGGATTACCTGGGGCTCTATTAATCTAACCTCATGCCTTATTCGAGTTTAAGTTCATCAATATTGTTAGGTCTGTTAAAGTATACTTTAGATTTTAAATAGCCCCACAGAAAAAATCTAGCGGGGTCAAATCTGGTGACCATGCCGGTCATTCTATTGTACACCGTTGACCAATCCACTTGCCAGGAAATACTGTATTCAAGTACTCACGCACCAAGCGTCTGTAATCGGCTGGTGCTCCGTCTTACTGGTACCATAAGTTATTGTTGGGAATGTCTGGCTCATCTGGATTTTGATAGAGTACAGCAAGTGCCGGTATTAACTCAAATTCTAAAAATTCTAGATACAGTTCGCTATTTAACGTACCATCCAAAAAGAAGGGACGTAAAATCCGGTTATTAACAATTCCAGCCCAATCATTCACTTTTTGCGGGTATTGTGTGTGGGACTCCATGATCCAGTGCGGATTTTCCTTAGCCCAATATCGACAGTTTTGGCGATTCACATGCCCATTTAGAGTAAACGTTGCTTCATCTCAAACATCGGCTACTGACGCACATCTTCGCAGACAACATGAGGTATCACGCCTCAATAAAGACCTGGAAGAAATTTTGTCTTGGGGTGACAGTAACCAAGTCGAATTTAACGCTCAAAAAACCCAGGCTGCAGTTTTCTCTAAGAAGGTCAACATTGCAGAACCCGATATCGTTATGGCAGGACACGCAATTCCACTGACTTCGTCTATTAATTTGCTGGGTGTCAACCTGGGAGGAAATATGTCTTGGCATAATCACGTAGTGGCAATCGCCAGGGCAGCTTCTCAGAAGCTCGGTATACTTTTCCGTACCAAAAAGTTGTATACACCTCAACAACTTTTGACACTTTATAAAGCCCAGATTCGACCATGACTGGAATACTGCTCTCATATCTGGAGTTCTGCACCGAAGCATACCCTTCGGTTGTTGGATTCCATCCAAAGGAGAGCCGTTCGTCTAATCGGCGACCACGAGCTGACTAAGAACCTCGACAGCTTAGAACATCGAAGACAGGTTGGTAATTTGACTCTCTTCTACAGATATTTTCATGGCAAGTGTTCGACAGATATTGCCCGCTCGATTCCACCTAGAGTAATGCATAGCAGAAACACACGACGAACCACTGCCGCCCATCCCTATGTGGTTCAACTTAGTACACCCCGAACATCATTGTTTCAGAACTCTTTCATTTGGAGGACGTCATCTTTGTGGAACGGCCTTTCTGAGACCGTGTTTCCAACCGAATATAACCTCCAACGATTCAAGAAAAACGTGAATCGCTTTCTTCGCACACGCACCGCTCCCAGAGCGCCTTAAAGGATTTTCCTATAGTGCTTGTGCTCGATCATAAAAAAAAAAAAAACACAATTATTTTTAAAATTTGAGGATCTTTAATATATCTGTTGTTCATAATTATTTCGCAAAATTCTGTTCTTCTATCCGGATCATATTCATTAAGTTCATGAACCAACTGTAGATACCCTATAGGGATGTCATTTATTTTTGTGTAAATAATTTAATACGGTTGCTTGACAAATATTATTTTCCGTGGCAATACCGCGAGTAACACTATGGTGGTTTTCTTGGAAAGCTAAGAGGACATTTAACTGCACATCTTCTGAAATCCTAGGTCGACCATGAATACAATAATTGTCTCCAACATGCCCCAAATCCTATATTTTTACAATTTTACTAAAAACAGATTGAGATATTGGTGCTCGGTTTGGGTACTTATTGTTAAATAACTCACACACTTCTGTTTGGGTACGCATCCTATCTCCATAACCAAGCATCATTAGTACCTATATCCTATCTTTTTCACTTAACCGCGCCATTTTTACAGGAAGTTAGATAGATCTACACAATTTGAAGAATTTTTGACAAAAAGTAAATTTTTGTGTCAAAATAAATTAGGTTACAATAATAACAAAGAAATGCGCAATTAAAACTAAAAATCCACGGATCTCAGCATTTTTTCAGAAAAATATTAAAAGGTCAATATATCGAAAACCGTTGATTTTGGAGATATGATATGATATGTTATACAAAAAGTGTTCAGAATGTATTGTAGAATTTGAAAATAATATAATAAACAGGGTGTTTTATTTAAAAAAATCAATGTTGACGGTATAAGTTCTTCTTGAGACAACCTGTTTACACATTTCTTATGTCAAAAATGTCGCTATTAAAAATAATAATCGACATGTCCAAGCGTTTTTCCAGAAAATAATCTCCTGAATTTTAAACGAATTTATTCCAACCTTTTTGATCTCACTGTATATTTTTACGGATTTTTAAGGTTGCTTGGACTATTATTCTTTCTTTAAAAAAATGCTAATCCTGAAACATTAACTAGGTACGTATTTTGTTACCGCCAATAAAAGTATTAAATAAGGCCCTAATGATCGTAATAAATAATTAAGAAAAATTTAAATTTCTGCAAGAAAAAAAACAATTAAAACGGATTCCCTTGCCGATGTCTTTTTCGTCGAAGCGAGACAATAAAATTAGCTAATTAGCTTTTATCCCCGAGAAAAATCAATGGAAAGAAAACTCCAATTAAGTAAAGTAGTTGATTAGAAATTCAATACCGTAACCTTAAGCGTCCATTGGGGGAGAGCCGAGAAAATGGGTTATTCTCACATACAGGGTTGGTCAAAGATAACAACATTATTATTTTTTGTGAAGAAAGTAGTCCATGCTCAAAGTGGAATTAAATGTATAGAAAAAAGAAAAGCACAAAGCCTTTCTCCACAAGTTTATTAGAATAACTAGGCAAAACTAGAATAATTCTTAATAATTCAACATATTTCGAGTGTAGATTATCATGAAAACAAAGTAAATAGTTTAATGCTGATGTTGTTAGCAATAGAAAAAATAATAAGAGAGATTGAGCCGTAAAGGAGCTTTCAATGGCGTATACTAGGTGTAAAATATAAATAGTCAGAAGACCGACAAGAATTCAGCATACTGGAAAGTCAAGGGTAGTGAAAAGGCCCTGTCTTGGGCAGAACAATGAACAGAGCAAAAGAAAATTAGAAAGTTTTAACATACTTTGACAAAATCATTTAGGTATAAGTAGTGAATTGAGGGAAAGAAAAATCTTAAGTTTCAATAAACTTTGTCGGAGACATGATTGTAAAAGTAGTGAAATGAGAGGGAAAGAAATAAGGTCGGTGGCTGCATACCGCTGTAAATAGCACACAAAAGCCATTATTAAAAATTTTATTTATTTTAATCGTCGGTACTCCATATAATAGATAGGTAGTCTGGAAATTTTCCAATTTCCTCAGAAATTGAAGTCGAAAGCCCTCATGTATCGCCTGTTTTTGACAAGTCATGTCATTGTATTTAGATCTATAATACAACGAAAAGCAAATCACACTTCACAAAAGCGAGTGTTAAGATTTCGAATTTTTTTCTGTCCCCGCGCTGAATTGCTGAATGAAATTTTAATGGTGTGTAATCCATACAATAGATAGTATGAAAATTTAAAAATGTCCCTAAAACTGCATATTTAGTTATATCATTTTAATAAGGCAGGCCATGGGAAGTTAACATTTAACTTAATTTAACTTTTGGTGCTTGGTGACTGCTTGACGCAAGTGACAGCGGTATTGCTTTTGATATAAGTACGTGGTTCCCAGAATGATTGGTTTTAGACGACCTCTACCTAAAGCTTTATGATATAACGAGAATCAAAGTGACGTCAGACGGATAGTCGCGTTTCATAGAAGTTTACCACCGGCAACATTTGACTGACTGAAGAAGAACCACGACAAAATGCATGCATACCCGAGTAAACCAAAACAAACCGGAAAAAACCGGAACATACCCGCTTTCTCAATTTATTATAAGCGGTTAAATTTTTATATAGCGTAGTTTCTCTGGATTTCCTTTATCTATGACTACAGTCATGACTTTCAGACCGGGACACATGGGTCTAGAGGGTAATGAGGCTGCCGACAAGCTCGCTAAGAGAGGTGCAGCACTAAAATTCACAGGACCCGAGCCGGTAATAAGTATATCACATGCTGCGGCCAATAAAACAATACTAGCTGAAGCAAAAAGCAAATGGGAAAGACGCTGGTTAAACTTACCAGGTCTAACACACTCATAAGCATTTATAAACAGCTAACAGACAAACTTTTAGTGCTCAATAGGTCATGCCTTAAAGCACTAGTGGGATTGTACACCGGCCACTGCAGGCTGCGACACCATAATAATATGTATAAAATTGGAATAGCCCCAACTGATGAATGCCGGCTTTGCCTGGAAGATGCAGAAACAGCAGAATACGTAATGTGCGCTTGCCCCGCAGCAGGAAGAATCAGATTCGCCCTATTTGGCGAGGTGACTCTGCTGCCGGATGACATGAAAAATGTATCTCCCAATACCATTTTAACTTCATTAAAAAGTTAGACCTCTTGCAGGGGGAAATATAAATAAGGTGTGAGCCACAATAGACCGCATGGTCGCAGTGAAGGGTTAGCTGTAACCCACTCACTTTTAACCTATCACCTATCATGCGTTTCAGAGTAAATGTTATGATACATACGATATGTTGTCCAAGGTGAGTTTCGAGGATAGCAGTCGTGCAAACGGTGATTCACTTGAGGATACCATGGACATTTATCGGGATAAGTTGGAGAATCCTTAGAACTTAAGGATTCGATAGTGCAGATTGTGTCTCGTGAAGAGATCAGAGCTTCTGATCCCGGTGGATTAAGGGCTCTGTGTCGACATTAGTGAAGTTGCACCATGTAGGCATATTGTCGACAGGATTATCATTAATTATTGCAGCTTATATTCAGCCAAATGTTACAATAGTATACAACAAAAACCCATACCTATCTTTAAAATAATATAGAAGGCCACTTTTCGAAGGGGAAATCATCACCAGACGTATCAAATATCGCCGGGCTGCTCTCAGCATGTCAGCACCTTATGGCTGCGAGAATCAAGGTATTGCAACCCTTCGTCCCACAAACCCAAGTACCCTCTCGGTTGGCACGATACGGTACCACTGAGAGGATTTGCAGGGGCGCGGTTAAACAAAAGGGATCCTTTGGTAACCATTCTGAAGTTTTATGGTTACTTAGTTGAACTTTATATAGAATGCAGAAGTATTACAACATAAATAATGGGATTGTTAAAATTGGTAACCTAGGCCTCCCAAGCCACAAAACTATTACAATTTGTTTAAATCGCCTGGACGCCTCTGATTTTAACTGAAGCCAAGTTCATTCTGGTCCGCAAGAAATTCATAATCAATCTTAAACATACCAATTATGTGAAGAGGGAGCAGATCAAAGACGATTGGGTTGCAATCAACGCTTCCAATTAAGCACCGCTCCCGGCGGCGGCTGCGAAATCAATCAAAAAACTAATTGAAAGCTTGCTATGATCCCTTTAATCCCTTTTCAGTCAGGGACGGATTCGGAAGCATATAGAAGTTGTTTCGGTGTTCTGATATTATGGAAGTTTTAACATTTACGATTTCCCGTCTATTATAAAATCGATGATATTATACAGGGTGATTCATTAAGGGTGGCGACCGGCCATATCTCGGGAACTACTAGGCATAGAAACTTGGAGAAAAAAAAATTATGATTAAAGCGGTCATGAGAAAATTCTGGAAATTACTTTTAAGTTCCTCATTTCGCCGCAAGTGGGCACAATTAAAATTTTTTTTTTAAATTCTAAATTTCTCCGAAATTTCCCATATTAAGGTATAACTGTCATTAAATCATCAAAAAGCTTAGACAATTCTGCATCATTTTGGTTTAAGACTCATTGGCGTACCGACCGTGATAAGAGTGGGGGAAGCTATTACATGTGTAAACATTAAAATCGCTGTAACTTCTAAACGACTTATCCGATTTCACTAAATTTAAGCTTGTTTGAAAGGGAAAGGTAAGTATCTTCAATCGTCGTATCCAACAGTACACGATAGTGTTTAATAAAATTGCTAGAGGGCGCAATTTGTAATAATAACGGTTTTTTCGATTTTATCCCGGAAATTCAAATTATACGGTATAACTATGACATCATAATCGAAAAGTAGATGAAATTTGCAAGAAAAGATGTGAAGACCGCAGTTCGATATCTTTGTTCGTTTCAGAGTTATTGCCAAAACAACAATTTTGAATACAAATTGCGCCATCTAGCAATTTTATCTTGTACCGTTAGATACGACAATTGAAGGTTCTTCCAAACAAGCTTAAATTTAGTAAAATCGGATAAGTCGTTTAGAAGTTACAGCGCTTTTAATGTTTACACTTTCAATAGCTTCTCCCACTCTTATCAAGTGAAACTGTAAACATTAAAATCGCTGTAACTTCAAAACGACTTAACCGATTTAAATTTAAGCTTGTTTGGAAGAGAAAGGTATGTACCTTTAATTGTCGTATCCAATGGTACAGGATAATTTCTAATAAAATTGCTAGAGGGCGCAATTTGTATTAAAAATTATTGTTTTGGCAATAACTCTGAAACGAACAAAGATATCGAACTGCGGTCTTTACATCTTTTCTTGCAAATTTCATCTACTTTTGGATTATGATGTCATAGTTATACCGTATGATTTGAATTTATGGGATAAAATCGAAAAAACTGTTATTATTACAAATTGCGCCCGCTAGCAATTTTATTAAACACTATCGTGTACTATTGGATACGGCGATTGAAGATACTTGCCTTTCCTTTACAAACCAGCTTAAATTTAGTAAAATCGGATAAGTCGTTTACAAGTTACAGCGATTTTAATATTTGCACATTCAATAGCTTCCCCCACTCTTATCAAGGCCGGTACGCCAATGAGCCTTAAACCAAAATGATGCAGAATTGTCTAAGCTTTTCGATGATGTAATCAGACTTATACCTTAATATGGGAAATTTCGGAGAAATTTAGAATTAAAAAAAAAATAATTTAATTGTGCCCCCTTGCGGCGAAATGAGATACTTAAAAGTAATTTCCAGAATTTTCTCATGACCGCTTTAATCATAATTTTTTTTTCTCCAAGTTTCTATGCCTAGTAGTTTCCGAGATATGGCCGGTCGCCACCCTTAATGAATCACCCTGTATATTCACTTGGCCCAATATTATATTAGTTTATGACGATGCGGCTCTCGCAATTTCCAGGGCGAGCCGTTAGGCGAGTAGGCTAACCTCGTCGGTGGTTCATGAAGTGAAATACTTTTTTTTTAATTAAAATTTTTTTTAATTAATTTTGTTTACTTTATTCTAAAACTTATGCGTTTTTTAACCAAACGTCACAGATTTAAAACAGTATTTCACTTGGTTGCTGAAATATAAGATAGGTGATAGGTGATAGGTTAAAAATGAGTGGGTTACAGCTAACCCTCCACTGCGACCATGCGGTCTATTGTGGCTCACACCTTGTTTCTATTTCCTCCAATAGGTCTAACTTTTTGATAAAATTAATGGTGGTATTGGGAGAGATATTTTTCATGTCATCCGGCAGCAGAGTCACCTCGCCAAATAGGGCGAATCTGATTCTTCCTGTGCGGGGCAAGCGCACATTACGTGTTCTGCTGTTTCTGCATCTTCCATGGAAAGCCGGCACTCATCAGTTGGGGCTATTCCAATTTTATACATATGGTGTTGCAGTCTGCAGTGGCCGGTGTACAATCCCACTAGTGCTTTAAGGCATGACCCGTTAAGCACTAGTAGTTTGTCAGTTAGCTGTTGGTTTATATGGCTGTTTATAAATTCTTTTGAGTGTGTTAGACCTGGTAAATTTGACCAGTGTCTTTCCCATTTGGATTTTGCTTCAGCTAGTATTGTTTTTCTGGCCGTAGCATGAGATATATTTATACCGGCTCGGGTCCTGTGAATTTCAGTGCTGCACCTCTCTTGGCGAGCTTATCGGCAGCTTCATTACCCTCCAGACCCATGTGTCCCGGTATCCGGTTATTTTGTTGTTCAGACTTAGTTCGGATAGTGTTTGGTGACAGCTCCACGCCATTTTTGGGGTACACCATCTCGATTCAAGAGCTATTAACGCAGCTTGACTGTCGGAGAATATCTTGATTGACTTATGTGCATACCGTCGATCTATCAGCAGTCTTGCACATACTTCAATTGCATAATCCTCTGCTTGAAATATGGCTGTCATAGTTCCCAGGCTGATAGTTAGTTCTATTTTTGTGTTTTTGCCATAAATTCTGGATCCAATACCTTCTTCAGTTTTGGAGCCGTCTGTATATATTCCAAATTCCGCCTTTAGCAGGTCAGCACTGTTATTAACCCATTCATCGCTTCTTGGTTGGATGATTTTGTAAGGCGGTTCGTTTTTGGGTTTTCTTGTCATTATGTCTGAGGGCATATAATATAAGCTATATAAAAGCTTTTACTTTATAGTGTTTGGTATATCTTTCTCCTCCTTCTCCATATCCTTAATTTGAGTCGGGCCAACGACGTACTGCGTCTCACGGCCGACAAAAAATAATTGCCGTATCAAAATTTACCTTAACGAAATGTCAACGTAAACATCTAACCTAATTTTTTAACAAATTTAATTTATACAGCTGTTACCAAATGAGTGACCTTTTTGCGCCTTGGAGTGGCTAAGTCACCTGACATTTATGGCACCTTGTTGAAGTCTGGTCTATATTACGTTAAGATGTTGGCGACAGAGACATGACTGGGCTAAGTTCTTTTTACCATCGCTTTTATCCCATTTTAAACTTGTAAATGGTCTGAACGGTTTATTAGCATAATGGCTTGCAAAAATAAACCGTTAATTTTATTTACAAGTGAAACATCGAACTCAACTTGCGATAGATTAAAAGTTATGGCGTTACTCATTGGTTAAACATAGAAATATAATTGACATGCACTAACCTTATACTAATGGAAAACGCCATGAACAAACCTGACAACATACAAGAGTTTCGCCGCCCAAATATTGTATAAGAGCCGATCAAGCGGCAAGCGGTGCGCCTGTGCATGTTTCGCGTTCAATGCTGCGTTGCTATATTATAATTTACGTTCGCAGCGTAGTACGAAGCCGCTAAAATGCCATGTGTTTTAAAATACAAACAACTAGGTTAATTGTCAGTTAGCGCAAGGTTTGGCAACTTATTGTACAGTGAGTAAAATGGATAAACTAATAATATTACATTTATAATAGCAAATGATGATTAATGAAATGTTTTTTATTGGAACTAGGAGAGTTAATTAACCTAAACTGGTTGATTATACTCACCGTTTAACTTAAATAATAAACACCAAGGAAATTTAGTCTCTGAATCCTGATGTGTGAGCTTACTACAGCCCACCACTGAATTGGGAACTTTTAGGAAGAAACCAGTATCAGCTGGTAATGTCACATGTAGGTGTCAACTGTCGAAACGTTTTGTTTTTAGAAAAAGTTGACTCTAGTAAAAAATATATATGCTATATCACCGCTCAGTGACAGGTTCAGCGGGGGATGCATGAGACGCGCGTTATTTATCCCTTATTTTATTATAATTTTTTTAAATATTTCCACTTAATGCACAAATTTCTAATTAATATTTTTTTGAATATTGTTAGATTATCGCAATTATTTTTTTCTTTTATGTTTACATTAGATCCTTTTAATTAAATTGGTGATATTTGCAGAAATAAATTTTTTCTTGTTTTCTTATAATGTATAATTAAACTTAGTTAATTATAGTAGGTAGTATTTTTCCATATATCTGGCTGCTGCGAAGTATTTCAGGCTTTTCACCTCCCTTTGAAACCTGTCTGCTTCTGGCAGTTTAGCCAATAGTCAAGGTTTATTCTACGTTTATTCCCGATATACAATAAATTGAAAACATAATGGATACTATCCATTTTCGAACCTATATGAAATTCATAAACAAATTATGAATATAATAAACTCCCAGACACAAAATTCCGCCGACCTGGATTTGTTGCTTTGATCCCTTATACCTTTTTGTTTTTATTACGATTTTTACAGTCTTTTTTAGATAACGGTATTAGGAATGTGCGGTATGTTGTTAATGATGTGATTAATATCCTCAGTTTTAAACACTGTGAAGAATAATCATACTAATAATTTCTTGATACCGCTTAATGTTTTGTTCTTGAGTCATGTCGTTATCTTAATTTATGAGAGAGGTACAAATTTTTTAAAATTATTCAGCAAATTATATTATTTTACAAGACTACCGTACCACCAATCATTGTAAAGTTGAGTCAACTTATCCTATGGTAAAAATTATTGAACAGTGACAGCCCTTGATCAGCATTTAGTAGATTTGTACGGGATCATTTTTACAGATGAATGTTCTTTAATACTGAATGGTGAAGTCAATAAACAGAAATGTCGATATTGGTCTGCAGAACATCCTCACTAGATGCAAGAATCAAACACTCAGCTTCCACAAAAACTTAATGTTTGGGCAGGCGTAATTGGCAACCGCGTCATTATGCCAATATTCCTTGAAGGTAACTTAGATGGCCATACCATACATATCTGCATTTTTTGCAACGAGAACTTATTCCAGCTTTGACTGCTTTATTTGGTCATGCAGAAGCAGATCCTCATGATGATCGAATATGGTTACAGCAGGATGATTCTCCGCCTCATTACTCCATAAATGTCCGACAATATTGAAGTGAAATTTTTACAAACCGTTGAATAGGAAGAAGGGGTACTATTGAATAACCGCCACGATTGCCGGACCTTAATCCTCCACATTATTTTCTTTAGGGTCACCTAAAAACCAAAGTTTATGTAACAAAACAAGAAAATTTAGAGGAACTTAAGCAACGACTTATACCCTTCCAACAATTTTAAAACAAATTGCGTCTACATTGCCGAAATACAAAAGTCAATAGAGGGTCGTATTCCCTTTTTATGTCCTTTTCAACGAGCATCGCAATACATACCTGTACCTTTGAAAAAAATTTGGGGGTGGTTTCTACTCCCAAAAGAGTGGTAAATTACATGAAGACTCGAAAAAAGTATGCCAAACTAAAAATAAACGCAGTCGTAGTTCTGTCTCTTTTCAGCAATTAAAGAGGCTTTCTAATACTGAATTTATTCCAGTTAAAAATTCCACCCTGTATTTTAAGGAAGATGTTATAATAAATTAATAATACATAAGCATTATATTGTACTGACCATCGATATAACAAAACAAGGTTAGAATTGGTTTTGTTGTAATAACTGATGTACAGGGTCATCCAACCAGGACTGAACAGGGCCTATTTTTTTAGTTTCCCTGTATTTTTATTTAAACCAATATAGCCATTTAGTTTATGCTTTGCAGTAGAATCTAAAATTACCATTTAAAAAGCGATCTGACTTAAAACAAAGGAACTGTGGCGTAAAGTTGTTGTTTTTTAATGGAACACCCTGTATATTATTTATTTTTATGAAACGCCCTTCTTTCCTGATTCAATAAATATATAGTTTGTCCATATTAGCTCAAACCGTTTTTAAGATATGAGCAATCAAACATTTAAAAAGCTGTATTCATTTGAGCTTAATACGTCTAGAATGCCTTGGAAAAGAAAATCCTCGTAATGGCGATGCATTAAAATACAGCTTTTTAAATGTTTGATTGCTCGTATCTTAAAAACGGTTTGAGCTAATATGGACAAACTATACATTTATGGAATCAGGAAAGAAGGGCGTTTCATAAAACTAAATAATATACAGGGTGTTCCATTGAAAAAACAACAACTTTACGCCACAGTTCCTTTGTTTTAAGTCAGATCGCTTTTTAAATGGTAATTTTAGATTCTTCGGCAAAGCATAATACAGTATAAATACAGGGAAACTAAAAAAATAGGCCCCTGTTCAGTCCTGGTTGGATGACCCTGTACAAAGTACCTAGAACAATAAAACACTCAAAACGTATAAGACGGTTTTATCAGTTTATCCCCATGTAACCTGTGTTCGAATCATCTTACGAGGCTATACGGCCATCAAAGACAATTCACCTAGTTCTAGTAATATTGTTGTGAGTGTAGGAATGAAACTTTCTTTACCGGTTTTCTCTGAAAGTACGCCCCTGCTATGATTTTAATTTCTTGTACGTGACTTAAAGTTTTGGTCAAACTCTTTATTTAATGAGTTTATCGATACAAATACAGTTTAAATTAATTGACATACAAAAAATGAATCCATTATATTTCGGTGAGATAAGGTGTACACACCCTGAGAAAAAAGTATTATATTCCTTAAAATAATTCACATACTCTCTATACTACAAACTGTTTAATACTATATGTGACAGCAACGCGCTTTCCTACTGCAAGACAACGAAAATTGCTAGACCGTTGTGTAGTGATAATATTACGGTAATTTAGCCAATAGGAAATAGAACTTATCGTAACCATATTACCATATAGCGATTATTGCTCTGAATACTCACAGTAATTATCAAGTTCTATTGAAGGTGTAATCTAGTTTAATATGCTGTAATAGTTCCGACTGACAGTTGTAATGAAACTTGACATTAATCATATTAATTTTTGCTCGCTACGGTTAATAAAGCATATTATATTTACCACTAAAAATCAGTACTGTAGTTCTCAAAAATTTAGATAGCTTCTAGTGTGATATTGTTCTTGTCGTTTAACATTGCATATTATGATTATCTATTATGCAACATGGTTTGCTGAGATGGTAAAATTCGTCCATAGATTATAAAGTCCAATACTAATGATAGGTTGTGCAAAATAAGAATCTTCTATTGCTTTCTCTGACATGCAAAGTTAAAAAAAAACTTAAATACAAAGTAAAAATAAATTCATTGAAATAGGTATTGGAACGATCAATACAATTCAAATTCACACAGTGGACAGCTAGAAGACTCCGAACAACGATGTGACCTGCGCAACAAATACATTAAAACCAGTGGCGCACCCAGGATTCAATCATGGGAGGGGCACAATCATAGACGGTCCTAGACCTTTTAATTAGGGGGCCCCAGGAAAAGGAAACTCACCGCAGGTGCCGCCGGAGGCTAATCGCCGAAGGAGAAAAATTTTGGGGGTGCCACGCCCAATTTTTACCCAAAAGTCGTTAAAATCGTTGAAAAAATTACGCCCTCAGCGCCCTCTTGTGTTTGCTGGGTAGTAGATATATATAGAAATACAGGCAATATTTTTATAATTTAAAAGTTAAAAATCTTTGTCATCAGTGGGATTTTATCCTAAATTTATGAAAAAATCTTTGCACAAATAAATTTTTATAAAGCTATTTTTCTACACACTTTTTTGGAAAAACGTTAACAGCATCGTCCAACTTTACGTCAAGGTCTTTTTTTCATCCTAAATCACATTGGGTCATTGGGTGCTAAATAAAAATCATTATTAGTTGTGTTAGTAGCAGTTTGGTAGCGAAGAAAAGAAAGCTTTTTATGAAAAAGTTAATTAATTAATAAATTAGTAAAATTACTGGAATTATGTAGATATATAGATTTTTTTGGATTGCCACATTTAAATTTAGGGGGGCTAATCCGAAATTTGGGGGGGGGGCTTAGCCCCCCTAAGCCCCCACCTAGAACCGCCTATGGGCACAATATAAAATCTATGCAAATTTTTTTTTTTAAATATCTATAAATAATGCAAGCAAAATACACATTTACAAAACAAAATCAACCTCCTGGGTCCTCTTTCTTTTCAAATACTTAAGACTTCATTGGTATCAATATGTACCTCCCTATGAATATTTAAATTAGCAAGTCCATTTAGCCGATTTTATCCCATTGTATTTCTTAAATAAGATTTAAGCCTTCTCAAAGTTGAAAATGTTCGTTCTGCTGTAGCTGTCGACACCGGTAATGTTGAAAATATCTTAAGTAAGTAGTATAAAAATATTTGGATACGCATCCACATTCATCATATTTATGGCATCAAGTGCGCTCTTTGGAATAGAAGGGCAGTCAATCCGGTCAATTATTGCCTCACTGGATTTAATAAATTTTTGGTACCATAGACGTAGCTCTGCTTCTAAGACATTCTTACCTAACTCTTGTATATCTTGGCGATAAAAGGACACCAAGTTACGAAAATCTTCTGGGAAAAACTGATGATTTCGATAATCGATCGAGTAGTCGCTACTTTATTAGTAAGCAAATAGTAGAACTTGCGCTCAGTGCTAGACCGAGTGACGTCGGTTACATATTTTAACAATCGAGTACTCCGGTTTTGAGCTACTTGTTGGGGGGGCACGTGCCCCAGTGCCCCCCCTTGTGTGCGCCACTGATTAAAACTAATACCATGGCGCGCGGCGATTGCCGATCGCTACGAATGCCACCAAGCAACGTCTTGTGGATTATAGGTTCTAATAGATACAATTCGTTTTGGGGAAGCTATTCTGCTAATGGAACTAATTACTAGATACCAATAAAAACACAGTTTAAGCAAATCTGAAATTGATATAACACTAAAGCGGGTTAAATACACTAGTAATTTATTTATTATGGATTAATACAGGGTGTTTCATTAAGGGTGGCCACTGGCCATATCTCGGAAACTACTAGGCATAGAAACTTGGAAAAAAAAATTATGAAAAAAGCGGTCATGAGAAAATTTTGGAAATTAATTTTAAGTTCCTCATTTCACCGCAAGGGGGCACAATTAAATATATTTTTTTTAATTATAAATTTCTCCGAAAATTCCCATATTAAGGTATAACTCTGATTACATCATCGAAAAGCTTGGACAATTCTACATCATTTTGGTTTAAGGCTCATTGGCGTACCGGCCTTGATAAGAGTGGGAGAAGCTATTGAAAGTGTAAACATTAAAATCGCTGTAACTTCTAAACGACTTATCCGATTTTACTAAATTTAAGCTTGTTTGGAAGAGAAAGGTAAGTACCTTTAATTGTCGTATCCAATGGTACACGATAGTTTCTAATAAAATTGCTAGAGGGCGCAATTTGTAATAAAAATTATTGTTTTGGCAATAACTCTGAAACGAACAAAGATGTCGAACTGCGGTCTTCACATATTTTCTTGCAAATTTCATCTGCTTTCCGATTATGATGTCATAGTTATACGGTATGATTTGAATTTTCGGGATAAAATCGAAATAACTGGTATTATTACAAATTGCGCTCTCTAGCAATTTTATTAAACACTATCGTGCACTATTGGATACGGCGATTGAAGATACCTACCTTTTCCTTCCAAACAAGCTTAAACTTAGTAAAATCAGATAAGTCGTTTAGAAGTTACAGCGATTTTAATGTTTACACATTCAATAGTTTCCCCCACTCTTATCAAGGTCGGTACGCCAACGAGCCTTAAAGCAAAATGATGTAGAATTGTCTAAGCTTTCCAATAATGTAATTAGAGTTATACCGTCAACCAGGGTTAAGTAGTCCAATATTTTCGGTTTTTTGCAGATTTTTGGAAAACTAATAAATATTTTGGTTTAGAGATTTTAATATAAAATCTACCATACTTTAGTAAGCTGCCTGTGAAATTTTTTTATCTTAAATATATCTAGTTTTTTTTACATTTTTTTTTTCTGTAGGTGGTCCACTTATCCCACACTTTGTGGTAAAGGGGACCACTTGCCCGTTTTCCACTAATTTACGCTTTAGGGTCCCATTTAATCGTTGTGATGGGAAAGTAGTCCACATTAAAACTTTTAAAAAATTATTTGCATTCGGAAAAGCATTTGCAAAGAAACATACGAGAAGGTACCTATATGAAATGGTTTTATTTATTTTTAAATTTAAATGCAAAAAACGAACTTTACAACTAATCAGGTGTACAAAAATATTTTAATAGAAACAAAAACAAGAAACAAAACAAAAAAAAATTAAAAATTGGAAACATATTTAGGTAAGTTGACCGGTCCACTTTTCCCAGAGTTTTGCAGATTTTTTATATTTAACTACCCCACTGGTACCACAAATAATTAAAAATGTTTTTTAAACTAAATTATTTTTCAAAACTTAACGTACAACTGCCTACCATAAGTTGAAACTCAAAAAACTTACCTGTAAACGTACTGCAATGGAGGTTTTCCGGAAAATAAAAAACAATAAGAATTTGCACGTGTTTATTTCCGCTTACTAACTGGGGCTAAAGAAGTGTAACGCGCTCGATCTTGATACTCAACCCTGCGATAGGTATTCCTATACACACGTGCGTGAGAAACCGTTGTTGTCGGTTGTATTTTAGCAGATACACATTTTTATTATTTTTAATGTCCCTTCGGACCACTTTACCAGCTGTGGTCCTTTTAGCCCCGGTTGACGGTACCTTAATATGGGAATTTTCGGAGAAATTTAAAATTTAAAAAAATAATTTTCAATTGTGCCCCCTTGCGGCGAAATGAGGAACTTAAAAGTAATTTCCAGAATTTTCTCATGACCGCTGTAATTATAATTTTTTTTCTATGTTTAGTAGTTTCCGAGATATGGCCGGTGGCTACCCTTAATGAAACACCCTGTATAAAACAAGCTATCAATACAAACTATGTCTTAACAAACCTGTTATATTAGATTATTTTCCTCAGTGCAATAATATCTTAAAGTAAGAGAATCAGAATAACATCGCGGCAGTCCTAAACATGAAAATTTTATTTTTTGCCGCTTTGTTTCACATCATCTTGATTGCTCCCTCTTTGCATTCTGCTTCATCCTGTTTTCATATATTAAACGCCCAGCCTTTTAGTATTATTGCCATCTCATTAATACTCATGTTTTTATTAAAAATGTACCATATTCGCTGCGGAAACACATAAACTAACGTCCCATTCTCCGTCATTTAAGTTTTTTTTTGTTTGGAGAGCTGTTTTTAATGCTGCTTTACTACGATATTGTTAATTGTCTTCATTATACTTAACGTAAAAGCAAAAAGTATAGAAGCTTTTTCGTACACAGAAATAGTGTCGTCATATGGAATATGCGCGTAGTATATGGGATCCATTTTATGAAACATATAGAGCTACTTGAACGAGTGCAAAGACGAGCCACGAAGTTTCCTCTCGCAACCAGAAATATGACCTACGAAGACAGGCTGCGAGTGTTTGAATTGCCAACGCTAAAAGAAAGACGACTGAGGGGCGATCTAATAGAAACTTTTAAAACACTTAATGGATATTATGAACCGGATCTTAACATTTACCAACTTAATGAGAATGAAATCCTTCGAGGTCATAGTTTGAAACTATCCAAGGAAAGATGTGCGAAACTCCCGAGAAAAAACTTCATTGCTAATCGGGTTGTATACCAGTGGAATGCCCTAAGCGAGAATACAGTGTCAGCAACCTCCATTAACTCATTTAAGAACCACTTGGATAAGGATCTGCAGCGGATCAATACAACCTTAGTGCACTACCTCTAACTGGCGTTGAGCGTAGAAAACATCTAAACTACAAGACTGAGACACAGATATTCCAGTACTACGATATTGTTAATTGTCTTCATTATACTTAACGTAAAAGCAAAAAGTATAGAAGCTTTTTCGTACACAGGAAAAGTGTCGTCATATGGAATATGCGCATAGTATATGGGATCCATTTTATGAAACATATAGAGCTACTTGAACGAGTGCAAAGACGAGCCACGAAGTTTCCTCTCGCAACCAGAAATATGACCTACGAAGACAGGCTGCGAGTGTTTGAATTGCCAACGCTAAAAGAAAGACGACTGAGGGGCGATTTAATAGATACTTTTAAAATACTTAATGGATATTATGAACCGGATCTTAACATTTACCAACTTAATGAGAATGAAATCCTTCTAGGTCATAGTTTGAAACTATCCAAGGAAAGATGTGCGAAACTCCCGAGAAAAAACTTCATTGCTAATCGGGTTGTATACCAGTGGAATGCACTAAGCGAGAATACAGTGTCAGCCACCTCCATTAACTTATTTAAGAACCACTTGGATAAGGATCTGCAGCGGATCAATACAACCTTAGTGCACTACCTCTAACTGGCGTTGAGCGTAGAAAACATCTAAACTACAAGACTGAGACACAGATATTCCAGTTTAGGAAAAGTAAAGAAAAATACTCCATAGATTAAATTTGGCTATACAACAGCAGTTTCATCGGTGCAAGCCGCCTACTGCTGTGACAACAACAATAATAATAATAATAATAATATTATTAGGTTCAGTTTTTCTTTTAAAAATTAGTATATTACGTAATAAGTGTCGAAAGTGGTACTTACCAAACAAGAAGGTAAGTATTTAGTACGAGGCGATTGAGGAAATTCTCCGAGTTTGAGAATATCACTATCACACGAGTAATGTATATTATACACCAATTTTCCCTCGACAACAAGAAATTATCAAGAAACATTTGATTGGCATTTAATATTTTGTAGGTATACCACCATTATATTGAACAAATAATTTCAACACTTTTGTTGCCTCACAGTCTAACTCACCTTATTTTTCTCCTAGTTGCTTGCGCTCACTACCTACTAGCTAGTTACAGACTATACAATTCATTTCTGATTTTTTTACTCCCTACATCATTTCAACAAAAGAAATACACCTAATAAATATACCAATACTAAAAAACAACAACAAAATAACAGAACTACACTCATAGCTTCAACAATTATATGTAGAGATGGAGTTAAATATCGATATTTTGTTAATTATGAAAGTTACACACATTTGTTTTGCTTTATAGTTATTTACATTACTAGATGCGAAAGTTAATTTTTTGGTGTGAGGAGGTTTTTGAATTGCCGAGACAAAGCCGAGGTGATTTAATACCTCCGACCACCGAAAAAAGGATTTCGCATCGTGTAATGTATTAAATTTTTTCTACTACTGTTCTCTGATCAATATATTATTAAGTAATAAACTTTGATTTTATTCAAATTAAAATGATAAAATAAGTTTTTTTTTTCCACCTGTCAAATAATCCATGACAACTAGTTATTTGAGTATTGTTAACAACTAGTTATTTGAGTACTGTCAGAGTCTGTCAGTTCGAATTTTTTGTCCTGGCCCGAAAGTAATACTTAACATAGCTAGCAACGCTACTTTACATAGCTAGCAACGAAGGGTGTTTTTTTTAGAGGCGGAGAACTTTAAATTGAAATAAAACACAAATGTTTTTTTTAATATCCATGAAATGGTATTTATTTGAAAGATAAGTTTTTGGCATTAATGTTTGAATATGATATCGGGCATGTGGCCATTGCGGCTTGCACGTACATGGCGTAATCTGGAGGTTTTTCACACACTCTTCGCAATACAGTAGGCTGTATTTCGGCAATAACGCTTCGAATGTTGGCTTCCAAGCGTTCAATTCTTTCAGGTTTATCGGTGTAGACATATCCCCAAAGAAAATAATCCAATGGCGTTAAATCGCATGAACGACGTGGCCAGTTAACAGGCCCATTTCGTGAAATTAACCGTTGGTCAAATGTTTCTTGCAATAAATTAATTGTATCGCGCGCTGTGTGGCATGTGGCGCCGTCCTGCTAAAAGCACATGTCTGCAACATTAACACCTTCCAAGTGAGGTACGAGAAAGTTAGTAATCATGTCTCTGTACCGCTCACCATTCACTGTAAAGCTTTGACCATCAGCATTTTTAAAAACATAAGGACTAATGATTCCACCGGCCCATAAAGCGCACCAAACGGTGAGTTTTTCTGGAAGTACTGGTGTTTCGACAAAGGCCTGTGGATTATCACCGCTCCAAATCCGGCAATTCTGTTTGTTCACATAGCCATTTAACCAAAAGTGTGCTTCATCACTGAACAAAATTTTGAACTGAAATTGTGGATCAATGGCAATGTTCCCTTCGGCCCATTCACCAAATGTACGGCGCGTACGATGATCGTGTGGCTTCAATTATTGCACAAGTTGAATCTTATAAGCACGTAAACCAAGATCTTTACTCAAAATTTTCCATAAAGTGGATGGACACAAGTTTAATTGTTGAGCTCGAGGACGAATTGACACATTTGGATCATCATTAACACTACGCTGCACAACAGCAATTGTTTGTTGTGCGCGCACTGTACAACGTCTTACGGGATGCCTATTATCGTTTAGAGTAAACGTAGTGCGAAAACGGTCGATAGTTTCTCTAATTAATCGCTCTGAAGGACGATTATGAGCACCATAAAACTCACCTTTTGTCCGATATGTTTCTCGAATGGAACCGTGTCTTTCAAAATAAATTTGAACAATTTGCAAACGTTGCTCCGGCGTAAGTCTATTAATGATGAATTGCCAAACCAAACTAACCTCAAACCAACCGAGAAGTGTCAAATCGTCTGTCACAGAAAACAATGTTGCCAATTTTAAGTTCTCCGCCTCTAAAAAAAACACCCTTTATAATATTCAGGTAACTCGAATGTTTACTTTCGTTATCTGTCGTGTCGCTAGGGCCCAAAAGTTAACTTATCTATACAGTAGTAGAAAAAAAAATATATTTAGCATAATATTTTTACTTACTAGGTATACATGACAAACGCATCTAATATAATAAGTATAACCTTCGTTTTCAAATACAGGCGGTAGATTTAGCAGATTTGTCATCATTAATTTTTGTTTAAACGATTTATGATAGAAACAAAATGTAAACAATGGGGTCTCCTTCTATATATTACATGTCTGTGGTGTAAACTGCTTTGAAAAATATTTAATTATTGTTTACATCATCTAAAAGTACAACGGAAACAAAATCTAATCAAACCAAAACAAGATGGTAAAACCAGCGACAATCTTCCATGACAGACAAATCATTTCAATCATAAACGTACTTTTGAGACGAACCGTACTTACTATATACAGGGTGAGATTTTTAACTGGAAAAAATTCAGTATTATGAAGCCTCTTTATTTGCTGAAAAAATATAGAACTACGAATGGGTTTTATTTTTAGTTTGGCATATTTTTTTTGTGTCTTTATGAAATCTACCTCTTTTGAGGGTAGAAACCGTTACCACACTACAATTTGGGTTTTGCCAGCGCAAACTGTTTTAACAAAAAAAAAACGTGTAATTGATAAGGTTGTTTATTTACTTGATGCCACTTTAAAATCGTCACTTTATTTTAGATTTAGAAGAAGTGAACAGTTATCTGTTGTAGTATTTTGTGCTGTCTAAACCGTTTCCTTATAATAAGAAGTGTTTTTCCATACTATAAAATGGGTTATTTAACTGAATCACACAAAATCAAAATTTTAATAATGATTGGCTTGAGCGACAGATCGCGTACTTAAGCAGAAATCGCAGCTATCATTAAATACACGGAGTACCATTGTATGGCTACACCACGATGGTCGGACCTTAATCCTGTAGCTTATTTCCTTTGGCGTCACCTAAAAACCAGAAAATTTAAGGGAACTTAAGAAAGTTATACACGAAATTCGTCAAATAACCCTGGATTATGGTACATAATGTCAGAAATGAAAAGGGGTAAATTTTTGTGAAGATACGACAACAGTATGCCAAACGAAAAATAAATGCAGCCGTAGTTCTGCATTTTTTTCAGCCAATAAAGAAGTTTTTTTATACTGAACTTATTTCAGTTATAAATTCCACCCTATATTTGGTCGCTTACTCCAACTGAAAGACGTAATGGGGATGAATTTGTTTTTGAAAAGACTAGCGATACCCAGCGTTGCAACGTGTTGTAGATTCTTAAGAGATGTGGCACTTTTTATTAAATGCCGGGAAATCATATTATATTATCTGTCACTTTTACTGAAAGGGTACAGGGGAAAAACGGGTTAAGTCAATTTTTAACGAAAATGAGATATCGACGTCATTCGATAGAAAATATGTTAAATTTTGCTCTAAAAATACCTCCCACGGCAAGAACACGATAAGTCAGGATATATGAAATAAGGAAAATATTCCGTATAGGGGAATAACGTGATTAGTCATTGCGGCACCGCGCAAAAACGGGCTAAGTCAATTTTTAACGAAATTGAGATATTGACGTCATGCGATAGAAAATATGTTAAATTTTGCTCTAAAAATACCTCCCACGGCAAGAACATGATAAGTCAGGATATATGAAATAAACAAACTATTCCGTACAGGGGAATAACGTGATAAGTCATTGCTGCACCGCGCAAAAACCGGCTAAGTAAATTTTTAACGAAATTGAGATATTGACGTCATGCGATAGAAAATATGTGAAATGTTGCTCTAAAAATACCTACCACGGCAAGAACACGATAAGTCAGGATATATGAAATAAAGAAACTATTCCGTACAGGGAATAACGTGATAAGTCATTGCGGCACCGCGCAAAAACGGGCTAAGTCAATTTTTAACGAAATTGAGATATTGACGTCATGCGATAGAAAATATGTTAAATTTTGCTCTAAAAATACCTCCCACAGCAAGAACACGATAAGTCAGGATATATGAAATAAGGAAAATATTCCGTATAGGGGAATAACGTGATAAGTCATTGCGGCACCGCGCAAAAATCGGCTTAGTCAATTTTTAACGAAATTGAGATATTGACGACATGCGATAGAAAATATGTTAAATTTTGCTCTAAAAATACCTCCCACGGCAAGAACATGATAAGTCAGGATACATGAAATAAGAAAAATATTCCGTACAGGGGAATAACGTGATTAGTCCGTGCAGCACCGAGCAAAAACGGGCTAAGTAGCTTTTTCACGCGTCTATTCTGTAGCGTTGTGGTCGCCATTTTAAATTGTTTTCGCTTCGATTTGTTAGTGATCTTCATGTTTTTTATTCGTAAATATTGTTATTAATATTATTCTATCATGGAAAGTGACTTAAGTAATTGTGAGGGTGCGCAAACATACTTCACAAAACAAAATTGATATAAATTCAGGGGAAAAACAATTATCAATAAATTGTTGATTTTTTTTAATGCTTTTAGTTTGAGATTCACACATCTCAGACAGTTTGGAAACATATTGGTAAAAAAAGAATTTTCCGATTCCAAATACTTTAGTTTTTGTAGCGTTTTGAAATTTAAAATTGCTTTATCTCAAAATTATAAAATTTGACTTAGCCCGTTTTTCCCTGTACCCTTCATTGGCTTTATTTAACGATTTCATATGAAGTTTCTAATAGACATAGAGTAAATATAGTTAAAAAGTATTTTATTAACAACTTAAGGTAACTTAATAAGTGTTTTTAAAACTACCCGATAAAGTTAGGTAAAGTTTCTTTTTTTACAACCCATCAGCAACATACTTTTATGTTGTAGGTATATAATGCTATTCTCTTCCTAGCGTTCATCAAAACTGCCGCCCCAATCAGACATTTCGGACAGAAGTTATTTTGAGTGCAAAGCAGATTGGTTCCTTTATATTCAACAGATCGTGCCTTTAAAACTAGTGTATGCTAGTTAAGCCTATACAGAAGAATAGATTAAGAAACCCTTTTCAGGCGTCTTAAAATATCTCTCAATATTGGCAATGTGTTTTTTAAATTTAATCAAAAATGATCTTAGATTAAATAAAAAATTCTTAACTTATTGCACATCGAAGCCAATTTTATCATTATGGATTAAAATATTTATTATAAATTATTGATTAAGATATAATCAGTTATGATTCTTACATTAATCAGTTTTGAATATGACGGCTTAATCACTGATTCTTTGATGTAATCAGTTGGCAGAGACAGTTTTTTGAATCAATTTCGTGTTAACCTAGATTTAATCAGTACTGACTTCAATTTGGTTTGAAATATAATAATTTTTTAAAGTCTATAGCGTAGAAAACTTACGATGCGTTTACACATGAGTTAATTCAGAACTTCCAAGTTTCATTTAATAAAAAACTGAAACTTTGCAATAGTTAAATTCATCTATCAATGCAAACCAATTTTCGATTGATTTGTTGTAATAAATTGCTTATCAAGAACTCCCAAATCGGTTGTAAGGTTTTTTTTTAATCACTATTTTTTATTATAGAATAATCGCCCGAACAAGTCCAATCCTGGTTTAATTCGGACGAATTTTCTCCTTATTGGATCTTAAGAATATAGCTTGCTTTCTCATTTTCTTTTTTCGGTTCTCCGGGATTGATAACTGTCGTCTGTTTTGTTTCATTAATAATTTCCCGAATTCAATTTGGCATTTGACTTCATGTGATATTGTGATATTGCCGCTGATTTTATCGGTCCACGTTATTATAGTCTTTATTGGGTTTTAGTTGGTATATTGTCTTTATTGGACATTTTCTTCGGTTTCGCGGATAAGGTTTGTTCTAAGCTTCTTTTCAGATAATTACGAGGGCCATACAAGTACTTAAAAGCAATTCAATAAATAATTGACAATTACATGAATTCATAAACAAAATTTGTAGATACAAGGGCAACCTAAACTATTTCCGGAACAAAAATGTAAATAAATAAAGATGTACTAACTATTAATGTTAATTTTCTACATAATGCCCACAAACTTAGAGGTTTAACTAACTTGCTCCTATGGATTGCAGCTTTTTGATCACTTAAAGCATAGAGAAACAAAACGAAGCGAATCCAACCAATAAGAATATTTTACCGCTCATAATTTTGTACGAGGTACAAACCTGTAACGAGTTATGCCCTACGTTGCCTGTGATCAACATTTAGCAAAGAAGAATATCCGTCCAAAGTGACTTTGATCCTTGGATTTACATCGCGGCCTTGCACCTCGTTTTCACCCAGTTAGATGGGATGTCTAGGTCAGTGCCATAAACCTCTAAGAGCAATTATTTACTACACAAAAACCTTTTAAAGTAGGGACTCAATTATTTACTATTTTGTCCGATATCTCATAATTTCGTCATTTTTTTCCCTTTCATTGCGCCGTAGTCAGATTTACATATTTGTCGAAAATAACTTGAAAAATCCCCCAAAAATATGCTAATTTGGCAAATCCAATGCAACTGCTTTAATAAAATAACAATCGGTAATGATTTCCTACATACTCATAATACCGTGCGAGCAAAAATTATTTGCATCAAAGAGGGCCTTACATCTAAGGACGTAATGCTTAGCCGTAGCTTAATACCTGTTGGGTGTCAGTAACTACCTGAATTAATAATCAATCAGTTATTCAGTCATCTTTGACAGTCGTAACAAGTAATTTGATTCATCGCTAATTTTTTCAATTTCTTGAACAATTCACACAATGGGCTTTACGGAACAGCACAAAACATTCATGGTTAAAGCGTATTTTTGAATCGGGGTTAGAGTAAATGGTAAGTGGCAATACAATCCGGGTTTGTGCATGGACGATTTTTACGAACATTGTCCTAACGTTGTTTTTATTGCCGGGAAACAGATTCTATACAACACAAAAAAGGCGCAGGAAGACCATCTGTAAGAACAGAAGAACTTGTTGCAAACGTTCGTGAAATAATGCAAAATACGCCAACAAAGTGTGTATAAGACGCCTGTCCCAAGAAGTGGGAAGATCTTATGGAACATGCAGGACTATCAGATATATAATTTCCTTATAAAGTGCAAGTATTCCAAGAAATACAAGGCGCAGATTTTGAAAGACGCAGGAATTACTCTCAATGGTTTACCCAAAATTTATTGGAAAGAAATGATTTATTAGACCTGACATTTTTTTCGGATGAAGCCTGGTTCCACCTCTCCAGTTATGTGAATTCTCAGAATACACGCATGTGGAGTAGTGAAAATCCCCATTTTTTTGTAGAGTCCACATTGCACCCTCAAAAAATTGGTATCTGGTTATCTGTTTCCCGAAGAAGAATTGTTGGTCCTATTTTTTTCCATGACACAGTTACAGCACAGCGGTATAGAGACAATATTTTGAATCCATTTGTGGAGCAGTTACTTGACGATGAACTACGTTTTGGATATTTTCAACAGGACGGTGCAACCGCCCATACAGCCGTCGAAACTATTAACTACTTACGCAATTTTTTTGACGACAGATTGATCAGTTTTCGATCAGACATTGAATTCCCACCTAGATCACCTTGTTTAACGGCTATGGATTACTTCGTTTTTCCTCATTTAAAGAAAACTATTTTTAAAACACCAGTTGAAAATTTCGAACAATTACAAGAAACGTGTGAATTTATGCTTGGAGCATGGCCAATTTCAGCAATTTATGTAAATATTTTTCTTTTTCTTTCTGTATATTTTAACTTTGTTAATTTTGTAAACAACAAAAATAAATTTGTATTTGTCTACTTATTTTATTACTCATTAGATTGGCATATCATGTCATAATATGAATTTGACAAAATTTTAACCTAGATTTGGTTAGATCTATCGTTTCCATATCATTGTGATCTAAACCAAGCCCTACGTTTTTTAATCCAAGCTCGCTTTGATGCAAATAATTTTTGCTATACATTCACAGCCTAGGCTTTTTCGAAGGCTTCTTTTAATCTTCACTTTATTAATTTAATTAAAACTTTTTAATTAATACTTATTTATTCATCGCTCTGAATCCTTCAACCATTACAATTCCGCGCGGAGTCGGAAATTTAACGCTTTCTCTCTTCTCTATCTTTATTTCACACATACGAATGTTCAATGCAAACAAACAGGCTATTTATGAATGAATGGTTCAGTCTATGCTATAAGAAGTCCTTGATTACAACGATAAGGTCCTTTTTTTACCATTGGGGTGGCCACACTCTAAGGGCGATGGGGGCGAAATTATTGACGTAAGCCATATTTCTAGGGGCGATGGGGGCGAAATTATTGACGCAAGCCATATTTCTGTTCGCTAAAAGCCCCTTTAACGTTTTTAATTGTTTTTATTAACAAAACACACCGAAACCGAAACCCTTTCTTACCTCTTAATTTTTTTTACTACGGAAAGTGCAATCTTTGAGACGACCTGATTAGTGATGTATATTTAAAAAAAACGTGTTTTTTTAGAAAAAAAACAATTCGGTTTTTTTTTTTTTTAAATGTTTTTTTTTCAGAATCGTTGATTTTGCTTTATAGAAAAGAGTAAACTTTTTTTAATGTAATAATTTTATAAAATATAATAAAATAATCTCTATTCTATTCTCTATTTATTAATAAAGGTACATATTTATTTTATTATTCCTATTTTTAAGAAAAAGGGTTTTCCCCGAAAATAGTTCCGGCTCCGGCAGATGACGGCAGAAGGCGCTGTAGTTTGCTTTGTTGCGCAAATTCATCTCATGAAACAAAACATTGTTTTGCTGATTGCTGGAATACTTAACCTTAACAGTAGCTGTCGCTGTCGTATGATGATTTTTAATAATTTTATTAGAAATATAAAATCTCCCATTTTTCTTGTGTATTTTCAAGAATTTTGGTCCAACCGGGCACAACGCACAACCAATAAATATGTTTATTTATTTTTTTCATAAAAAACAAAAAAATAATTTTTTTTTTAATTAATATGAATTTTTTTTCAGAAAAAAAAACCGTTTTTTTTGCATCACTAGACCTGATACATAACATCATTTGGATTTCTCCTTCCTAGTAGCAGCATTCTAAAACAAAACATTACATATTCACCATATAATAACTTTTTTTCTTCTAGCTGTGCTAACATAATTTTGTGGGCGCTGACCAGTAAACAGCGGGAAAGAGAATCGCTCCCGTTTGCCTCCACCTGGCCAAGCTACTGCATTTTTACGCGAAGAAAAATACATTTATTGGTGTTATAAAAGTGCGAGTGGAGTTATGCTTTCTTTAGTGTGTCTTCCCATAACTTTGCAGCCAAATAGCATATACCGGGTATCCACGGAAGGTGGTTCGCCCTACTAACTTTTTTGTTTTTCAAGATAATGGAATACAATTTGGGGGATTTGTATACGACATAAAACTGCATTTTTTGACAGGTGACTCAGCATTATGGAACTTCCAGTTTAACCGGGAGTGACATAAAATTTCGATTTTTAAATGGGACACCTGGTATATTTTTCGTTTTTTGACCCCATATGACATTCTAAATACAATGATGTGTCACTTGTCACTTTTTGTCACCAAAAAAAATTTTTTTTTCCAAATTTATTGTTTTATCTAGAGCAGTGGTTCCCAAATGGTGGTCCGCGGCGTATTTTTTGGGGGTCCGCGAACCCACGGAGCACAAAGGGAAAATAAAACAAAAATAAAATTAAAAAAGAAAACATTGAAAAAAATGTAGCTCTTACAACAAAACAACATCAGCTCGTCGACTTGTCATGTAGCATTTTCAAAAAGGATATTTTTAATGATAATAGTTTAATTCAGTTTTGGTTTAATATAAGTCCTGATCACAATGAGCTCGCCGAAAGGGCTATGATACATGTGATTCCTTTTTGCACAACGTATTTGTGTGAACAAGCTTTTTCTGTATATGTTCAGTTAAAATCAAAGCAAAGAAATCGGCCTAATATTGGTCCCGATTTAAGGTTAAAAATATTGAATATTAGACCAGATTTGGAAAAAATTATAAATTCAAAAACAATATTTTATTCTTCTCATAAAATTTTAAAATTAGTTACTTCAATATGCCTAATGTTTATTTTGTTTCATATTTTTAAAGTGTGTTTAAAATTTACTTTGTACCTACAACTAGCACTATAGAATAGAGATAATCCTTGTGTTTTAAGTTTATTATTGTTTTTAAGGAAAATACGTTATATTGATAAATAAAATGTTGCTTAAATAAGTTACAAAACGGTTGTTTTAGTACTTTTAAAGATTAACTGGCCATGGGGGTCCGCATGTTACTATAATCCGATTTCGGGGGTCCGGGATTTTGCGAAATTTGGGAACCACTGATCAAGAGGACTATGAATACTTTAAAATCACTGATTTCAGTTCTTTAATCTTGGGAACAATACAATATTACTATTTTTGGTTCAATGCCATGTGCTGTGTAATATTTAATCTTTAAAGTTCTGTTATGTAGGTATGACTTATTTTTTTAAACGGCAACATGGTCGCTCGTTGGGTTAAGAAAAACGAGGATTTAATTACGATTATTTTGATACCATACACTATAAGATTTGACACAAGCTGCCATTAAAAAACTTTAAAAAGTTAACTTAGAACTTTTCTAAAATGAAGCATCTTTTGAGAATAAATTTAGATTTAAATGCATCAAGTAGCCTGTGACCAGCAAAACTGATAAAACAAAATCATGCCTTGAAGAAAATTGACATGCCAACAGCTTTTGCCAAAGTAAATTAGTTTGTTGTTTAAAAAACATGGAAATACTAGTTTTACAAGGAGTGAAAAGTTGATATGCCGGTATACCTGTGCTTTCCCAAAGTCATCTCGTAAATGATTTGTCTTCTCCCAAAGTTTCATTCTTGTAAAGAAATTTCGTTAGTTTTTTTGCCTTTTATCAAATTGTCTTTCGCCAATAATGTATTACTTCCATAAGAACATCTGTCATCAATGATTTTATTTCTAATAATTCCGGGCAACCAGTATAGATACAGGACCCTCGTATTTCATGCTTTTTATTAGTTTTAGTTGAACTATGATATTGTTTCTATTGGGCATTTTCTTCGATTCGAAAAACCCATTTTTATTATCTCATTGTTTTCAAATAATTACTTTAGGTTTAGAACTGCTTGGGCGATGAAAAACTATATAAGTTTTCAGCTCCAGGATATAACATAAAATTAAAATCGATTTCTCTTCTTTCTATATCTTATAATCTTTAAATTAACTTTTTGCGAGTTCGCCAGAAATAATATTGTTTCAAATAACAGGCACATGCCGAACGAAAATTAAAAAAGATAAATATCCTTTTTTATTTATCCAATAAACTGAAACGTAGATTTGAATCACTTGATAAAATAATCGAAATTCAGTTAATATTATATTCATTATTCAAAGGAAATTCGACTATAATAAATATATCGTGATCGTGAATTGATTAGTAGCTTTTTAACAGTTGACAAATAAAATTTAATATACAGGGTGTTATTCAAGTATGTGGCCAAACTCCAAGGGGTGCTTCTTGAAGTGATTTTAAGAAGAAAAGTTTATATAAACATGGGTCCGAAAATGCATAGTTTTTACGATACAGGGTGTCAAACTTAAAAAAAATATCGGATGTTCGTAAATATCTCAATACTCTTTTATTCGCTTTTGTTGAAATTTGGCAATTCTGTTTGTAATAACAAGAGGACAAGTCCAGTGGCGTCCCGGAAGACAGTCCAACTAATATTTTTGACAAAAAAATTGCGCGCCACTGACTTTTTTAAAATTATGTATTTTTTTCGAATTAAGCAACTACAAGTAAAGTCTATACGAAGTCAGTTGAGACAAACAAAAAAAAAATTTGGCTAAAATCGGCATCTCCTTTGGGAAACATGAGCGGCGGTAGAAATTTAAAAATGTTTTACTGAATTATATATTGGATTTTTAAAGAAATTTATCACAATTTTAATCAATTCCAACTATAAACTATCTGATGTATTTATAAACTGAATATAAGATGACGGTTAATTTTTTTGATTTTTATGGTTTTCTTTATAATGTATGTCATTATAAATTCATATATAAATAGGAAAATAGGTAGGTATTTAGGGTTTATACACAGTGTTTATGCAATAGGTAAAGTGTTTCTTAGGTCAATTTAATGACATAAAAATGTATGAAACTCCTAATAAGCGCCCCAAACAAATAATTAAAATGCAGGGTATTGTTTTAATTTGTTAATATGATAATAATATTATAAATAAAGCAACTTTAATACATAACACGTTTTAAACAAACATTATTGATTTAAAATGCAGTGACAATTTAATTGTTTTTTTTTGTCGATGAGAATCTTCAAAAGACTGACCCCCTGTGGTGATACTAACAGGGAAGTGTCAGATTCAACCCCCTGTGGTGGGGCCGCCTACCGACTAAACTCACCGTGTTCCTGCGGTTTCCGCATTATAGGCGTATAAACCTTCAGACCACTCGGTTCGGTGTTTCGGCTCTGCACAGGCGTGCTTTTTTTGCGGCTAACGAGGAGAATCTGCTTACAGACACATGTGCACTCCACTTTCCGGGTACAGCCAGAGCAAATGGCCCCCACCGGAGGAAGCACAGACGTAGTGTCGGGTTGACATTTATCCTGAGGGGGCAACTGCCGACCGACTAAACTCCCCGCGTTCAGTGATATGTGGTTTCGGGCTGGATAGCCTATTAACCACGTATCGCTATGGTTTTAAACGCTCGTATGGCTCGAGTCCATACTCAGTTGATTTTAAAACCCTCCCATATTTTCGCATACAAATATGGAGGTTGACTGAAAAATGTAAAAACAATTTTGAAATTTTGTACGGAATCCGTATGTGAGAAGACTGGCATAATTTTTGTGATGCACCTAATAGGTATTCCGTGCGTATGCAAAATAAAAATTAAAAATACCCAAATTGTCCGTTTCGTTATCACTAGTATCAAAAGGCCGTCAAAATGCCATTGTAATTGTCTAATTAAAACTCGATACTAAAATACACTACAACACACACAAAATTATCACTAATCACTAATGCAAATTTAAGAAAACATCAACAACAATTTTCCCCATTCGACACAGCACTGTATTAAAAATCATACGATACGCATTCCATCAAAATGATCTAAATAAATAACTAAAGTATTTCTAACCAACCAAATTCGCAACTGACAAATCAAATTTGCGGAATATAACTCCGCCCACAATTTTTGATGACAGACTCGTCAAGTCCACGTTGACTATCTTCGAGCATCTGTACAGGGAGCGATCAATACAAATTTGGTTATATTTGTATTGTAGTTTCAATGTGTGATGCAGTAAATTGATCGTACCCCCAATATTTATGTTGTCTCAACTGACTTCGTATAGACTTTACAACTATTTTATCTCCAGAGTTGCTTTCGTATCTTGCTTCGTTTTCGACAAAAAAGTTAGGTTAGATAAGTTAGATTATAATGGTACCTAGTGGCTAATAGAGAGATTTTGGAACTCTTATTTTAGCCTGTCGTTATCGTTATCCTTATTCTGAGCATGCGCAGTACTAAAACGAGGCAGCGATTCCTTTATTAACGATAACGAGCTTCGTTAATTACGGAGATATAAGGAAGGCTATCGTTATGGTTATTCTTATTTTGTCTAATTTGCCATGTTGCCAATACTTACCTATATAATTTAATAAGAATATATTTCGGACACGATCATTTTTCGGAAAACACTTTAAAAAATTTAAATAACTTTATAACTACTGTAGTTTAGATAAAACCGAACAGAAAAGGTTTTTTTTTATACATAATTCAAAATTTTACTGTATGTAAATCAGAAAATAACGCTGCGGTAAGAAATGTAATTATATTTTTTTGTAAACGACTTGGCAACATATCTCATTATTCCAAAATAACCTTACATTTTTGTACCTTTTCATTGTTGATTGACTCATGTCATGACAATTAAAGAAATAAAAAAAAGGTTATGTTTGCATATCTGTCAAATTATTTATTTTTAAGACGTTCAAAATCTATTCTTGTAATTGTCACCGGAATCGTTATCGTTAATAAAATTAACCATAACACTGTGTTTTACTGTTGTTATTTTAAGCGTTCCAAAATCTCTCTATTAATCCATTGAGAGAAATTTCAGCGACCCCGATAGAAACATTTTATGGAGTGATAGGTCATTCATAGGCCTAGCAGTTGGTATTCTTTAAAACCCCAAATTAGGCTTCATATATACCTATACACTTATTATAAATTTATGCCATAAAAACGAATATTTCTCCTAATTGAGACCTATCAAGACAGAAGGCCAAAAATAGGAAATTTTCTCCTAGCATAACCTAATACTTACTATGTATAAGACTTATAGGTCCATTTTTTTTAAGGCCCAAACCACAGGAAATCATGATCTTTAGAAAAAATATTTTACTAACGCCATTTTTTTTTAACATAGTGTATTATTTTCAATTAATTTTGTTCAATTACTTGTAACATTAAAACAACAACAAATATATTACAAAAACCGAGCGCATAAACGAGCGAACTTATTTGTCCAAGCACAAAATATTGGCCCAATTATTTAAAATTTCTTGTGTTTTAAATTTTAATTTACCTTGTTTTTTTTATTAAATGCCTTTCTGGGGTGCGGTTAGTTTTTCAAAGTAAAATTGAAATCTATAGGAAATTTTTTTAGGCGCATCTAATTTTTCATCTCACATCGATGAAATAATGATTTTTATAAGTCTATATCTGTACCCTAGAGGTAAAGTGTACTAAGTCCACTTTGCGCTAAAAATTAGTTAACTGTACTGTCACTTGGATTTTTACGCTCTATCGAGAAAAAAATCCGTAATACATCTTATTACGTCTGTTGAGGAGTTAGTTATTTTAAATAAATACCAAGTCACAACAACAGTCAGAGGTAAACTACTAATTGGACATAGTATTGTCTCTCATCACTCATATAATATGTCCAATACCCATGGACTTTGGGTACTGTTTGCGGAGTATAATTCCTGTTGTAAAATATCTAAACTGGTACATATTCAGGTACGATCCGAACAGCCCGGTAAAGTTTTTTGTAAAAGTGACTTTGGTCAAACTGATTTCGAGGTACTTGATCTTAGCCGAGTGTCTCGAAGTGCACATTTTCCTAAAGAAATTCCGACAATTAGAAGTGGTCCAAAGCCTATAAGCGATAAAAAGTACAAGGATTTACAAACTTTATTACGGGTGCCAAAATTTTTTCACCCATATTGTACATACTACCACTACATTTTAAAAACCAATAGGTGCTGACATGACATGTTCTGATTTAAGAAAACTCCTGCCTCCTGCGCTTTGCAAAAAATTAAAAACAACTTACCATTTTCATATTTTTCTAAAATTGTGGTTATGGTTTTCTATAAACTTTATAGCTTATAACAGGCCCAACATAGGCCCACAAAGGTTAAACACAGGTAAAAAATACATCTTTACTACCACGAAGAAGACTACTTGGCCTTGTCTATGAAGCCCAATTCTCCTAATGACAGTGTTTTTTACCACTTTATTACCTTGGTTTTATTCCCCACTAGCTAATAAAGTGGTATAAATTACCAACTTCTGACTACGTAAAGTAGCCTGTCGAACTTTATAGTATAAATTTTAGGTAAAAGTCACCTAGACTTAGACTATAATTGTTTGTTGGGTAGCCATGTCATACGATAGAACTCCTATCTTATCTATATCGTCGTCGGTTTCTCCATGCACACAGTTAACAAGCAGTATTCTTTGCACTTACCGAGCAATATCTGACTTTAAATTCTATTTTTTATCCTCTTGTAGGAGGTACTTAAACGAAAAATCAAAATATTTATTATTGAGACATTTTATGTAATTTTAAAACTAAAGACCTTTTTTCGCTGTATATACATCAAGATACATACATATTATTATAGTATTACATTGTGTTATACAATACTCTATACTTTTTTTTCAAATTGTCGTCTTAAAATTTGGTTAAGACCTCTAAAATCAGACCAAATGAGCCACACGACAATGGGTAAACAATATTAATTTGAATCCATATAATTGCAATTTGAATTAAATATAAGGTACAAGCGACGTTCTCAAACATTTGTAAGTAATTTTAATCAGTTCAACTGTTAATAGCCGTAATAAACAAAGAATTATTAATATGTTTCTTATACTGTAATGTGGCAACGCTGTTTACGGAAGCTGACGGTAAGATGCATAAATATTCTTTGATTATCTACTCGTAAATGATAAAATAAAAAACAAGTTTTGAATAAACGTCGGTGGTTAAGTCAACTTTTGAAGCTGAAAGGTGCAACAAATATATCTTGAAAAAAATGCTGTTGCTTCAGTTGTCCTAAAGTAATCTTTATAAATGCAATATGCCTGTGAAAAAAAGAACAAACCCCAACAATGATGGGCGTGTTGCATCCATCACAAATTACAAGTTAGTTTATTATTGAGTAAATAAATAGAAGCCGTAGTTATTATTTCAAACATTTTACATTATTATACAAATTTTACCATCTTTTATACAATACCAACGACACATTAGAGATTGTTCAGGCAGTATACTGATCCACGTAATAATCTTTATTAAAATCAATGTTATTATTTTTTTTCGATAACGTAACTTACAATAAAATTTTCATTGAATCAATAAGTATTAGGTACGGTGTTTGATAGTACGATAGTTTTCTTTCTGTGTATTTTTATATTAATTTAAATATAAATAATAATATACAATATAGTATAGAAAGTGTTGTATATGGGTTAATTGCTCCAGTGGTTTCGGGAACAGGTTTAATTAATATGCACAATAAAAACCATAAGGGACATTGTTGATACGTAAATTATTTTAGTTTAAATCGATTTTTAGAATTGTTGGTGAATAATAGTTAACGGTTTTAATAACAGAATCCTGAAATACCTCGATGTAACAATGTGAACTAAAATATTTAAAAAATAACATTTGGCGACGGGAAATAGGGTATTGAAAAGGGACCTGAGTATTTGTGAAAAACGTACAATTTTTGCTTCTAAGGTAACAGTCGTTAAAAACAATCACTTTAAAAAATTTTGGGTTTATAAAAGTTTTATTAAGAAAAATGTCATACCGTGCGAGCAAAAATTATGTGCATCAAAGAGGGCTTGGATTAAAAACGTAGGGCTTGGTTTAGATCACAATGATATGGCGGACGATATATCTAACCAAATCTAGGTTAAAATTTTGTCAAATTTATATTATGTCATGATATGCCAAACTAATAGGTAATAAAATAAGTAGACAAATACAAATTTATTTTTGTTGTTTACAAAATTAACAAAGTAAGAATATACAGAAAGAAAAAGAAAAATATAATTACATAAATTGCTGAAATTGGCCACCGCCATGCTCCAAGCATAAATTCACACGTCCCTTCATATTTTCGAAAGTGTTGACCAGCATATCTGAAGAAATGTTACTACATTCTTGGATAATGCTTTCTTGTAATTGTTCTAAATTTAAAACTGGTGTTTTAAAAATAGTGTTCTTTAAATGAGGAAAAACGAAGTAATCCATAATCGTTAAACAAGGTGATCCAGGTGGGAATTCAATGTCTGATCGAAAACTGATCAATCTGTCGTCGAAAAAATTGCGTAAGTAGTTAATAGTTTCTGCGGCTGTATGGGCGGTTGCACCGTCCTGTTGAAAATATCAAAAACGTAGTTCGTCGTCAACTAATTGCTCCACAAATGGTTTCAAAATATTGTCTCTATACCGCTGTGCTGTAACTGGAAAAAAATATGACCAACAATTCTTCTCCGGGAAACAGCTAACCAGACACCAATTTTTTGAGAGTGCAATGTGGACTCTACAAAAAAAAATGGGGATTTTCACTACTCTACATGCGTATATTCTGAGAATTCACATAACCGGAGAAGAGGTGGAACCAGGCTTCATCCAAAAAAAAAATATCAGGTCTAATAAATCATTTCTTTCCAATAAATTTTGCGTAAACCATTGAGAGTAATTCTTGCGTCTTTCGAAATCTGCGGCTTGTATTTCTTGGAATACTTGCACTTTATAAGGAAATAAATTTAGCTGAATCTTAAGAATATTCCTGCATCTTCCTTAAAATCTTCCCACTTCTTTTGACAGGCATCTTATACAATTTGTTGGCGTATTTTGCATTATTTCACGAACGTTTGCAAGTTCTTCTGTTCTTAAAGATGGTATTTCTGCTCCCTTTTTGTGTTGTATAGAACCTGTTCCCTAAACACAGCCACGGTTTTTTTCAGGCAATGATAAAAATCCCCAGCAATAAAACAACGTTAGGAAAATGTTCGTGAAAATCGTCCATTCACAAACCCGGATTGTATTGCCACTTACCATTTTTTCTAACCCCGTTTCGAAAATACGCTTCAACCATGAATGTTTTATGCTGTTCCGTAAAGCCCATTGTGTGAATTGTTCAAGAAATTGGAAAAATTAGCGATGAATCAAATTACTTGTAACGACTGTCAAAGATGACGGAATAACTGATTGATTGTTAATTCAGGTAGTTACTGACACCCAACAGGTATTAAGCTCTACGGCTAAGCATTACGTCCTTAGATGCAAATAATTTTTGCTCGCACGGTAAAAGGGGTATAATAGGGTTTATATTGGAAAAATATTATTTGTCCGAATTTCTTAAAACTTAACGTAAATACTCTAAAAAATTTAAGTAGTGAAACACGTTTATTTCTTTTTTTTTTAAAGTCGCGTCGGCCCCTAAAAGGATGAAAAGGGGTTATAAAAAGGTATAGGCAAAAATAATTTTTGACTGACCTTCTTCAAACCCAAAGTAAATACTTTAATATAGTACAATTATTAATAAAACGCGTATTTCTTACTTTTTGAGAATTGGTCTATAAAGGGGTGAAAAGGAGGTAAGTATAAAAGTTTGTATTTGAAAAAAATTTAGTTGGATTTTTTTGATATTTCACACAATTACTATACAATAAAATGAGACTTGTACTTCTTTTTTTGTTCTGAAAGTCCGCCATTAAAGAGGTAAAAAGGATCAAAAGAATTAATAGATTTGATACCATTTTAAAATATTTGTCATTTATAACAATACACTTATATAGTAAACTAGCGTTTACCCGGCCTGCGTTGCAATGCCAGGCATTATACGCCTCTGAGATAATAAGGCGAGTTCATCATCACGTCAAGATTTATAAATGCAAACCCGAACAAACCTCTAAATTTATCAGTGTTTCTCTACAATATTATGCATGTATTATACATAAAAACCTTCCTCTTGAATCACTCTATCTATTAAAAAAAACCGCTTCAAAATCCGTTGCGTAGTTTTAAAGATTTAAGCACATATAGCTGGGGACAGACGCGACAGCGACTTTATTTAATACTATGTTAAGATTGCAAAACTGAGGCGGTTTCAATGGGTTTATTATTTTCCGTATAATGGTATCCTATTTACACATTTTATATTGATTCATTATCCACCATGCTTTTTTAGATTAATGAATAAATACTTATGTAAATATGTTTCCTCTCTTTTATAGGCTTTTTATAAATTAATTTGATTCATTTTTGTTAAATAGATAATAACGCAAATCTTCGTTATTTTAAACTTGATCCTTTTGCTTTGATCTTAAATCTATAAAATCAAAAAAAAAACTTTCATTCATCTTCATTATTTGAAAGATTTTTTTAGACTTCGTTGCATTTTTTCTGATCATCACTAAATTTTTCGTTTTATTTCATGTGATATGATGGTATAAAAGATATTTTATGATCCATAAACATTTGACAGATACTCAGTTATGAATACCTCAATTAAGGGAAAAAAAATTCATATCTCATGCTTACAAGAGTTGAAATAATATAGATTTTGTCTGATACAGAAAAATTCTATAGTTTTTCAAATCGGCCCTTGACGTTATACCTTATTTAGGATAATATGCTTGCCCTTATTTGTAGGTGTACTTTTAAAAAAAGTGCACTTTTTAAATTAGTATGTTTCAACGATCGATCCCATTGAGTCGGAATATTTGGTTCCCTTGGAACTATTTTTTTGTTCCTCTTTTTGTATTTTCCTTATCGGTATTTTTAGGGTTCTACAGGACATTTTTTTTGTTTCTCTTGGTATATTTTGAAACTGCTGAACTGACTCAGAGCAATAAATAAAGTTTTGTGGTGAGAAAAGCATGTACCAAATTACAGTGTATTAATAATGTTAAAATCGTTCTTATTCCGATACGTTTCAAGTTTAAAACGCTGAAATAATTTATTTCGCCAAATTGTCAGGAAAATTCAGCTTGTGAATGGAAAGGTGACGAAACAGCTGCTGGTAAAGTGAGCTATGCCAGTTTGCATTAGTTTATTTTATCGTAACAGAAAACAAAAATTCAGCAATGGTTTTATATCACAGGACAGCGAAAGGTTCAATCGTTGTGTGTCTTGTAATAGATTTTTAATTTAAACATTTTCTTTCGGAGAAAATAATTTCTAAAGTTGGCTTATTTATACTAACACAAATCACAGGCCTGCATGAAATTTGTGATGACGTGATTTTTCTTTGTTGAGCTCAGTTTTTATATAGAAATAACTAATTAAAATACAAATTGGTCTCTATCACCCACAGATTTTTTTTTGCAAAAAAAAAAGAAAAAATATAAAAAAAGCTTATAATAGGCGTTTTAATACATTTTAAAATGAATGTAGTACTTCAAATTCTAAATGATTGATGAATAAAAAATGATTTCCTGTGGTGCTACAAACCTTCCGACTGGAGACTTTTAACCGACTTCAAAAAGGAGCATTAAAGCTGTTCTTTAACATAATGACAATGTTTTTGCTTCTGTTTCGGTCGGCCATACAGTTAAGTTAAAGAAAAACTATGAAAATTTAGAGGAATTACTTTTAAGAATACAATATGAAAATCACAACAGGGAAGTGTGTGAAGATCTAAAAATTTTAGGTCTTCTCTTAGATCAGCAGTCTGGATCTACTAAATTTCCATGTTTCCTGTGCGAGTGGGCTAGCAGGAATCGAGAACAGCATTGGATAAAAAGAGACTGGTCACAAAGAGAGACTTTAACACCTGGAAACAAAAATGTAATTCGCGAAAGTCTTATTGACCCTCAAAAAGTTTTACTTCCACAACTTCACATAAAACTTGGACGTATGAAACAATTTGTTAAGGCATTAAACGAAGAAGGAAATTGTCTTAAATATTTGTGTAAAACATTTCCGGCTCTGTCAGAGGCAAAATTAAAGGAGGGAATCTTTGTAGGGCCGCAGATTAGCAGCTTGATGAAAGATACAGAATTTGAAAAGGTAATGGAACATAAGGAAAAACATGCATGGAATGCTTTTAATTTTAGGATATGAGCATAAAAATTCACTTTTTACATTCCCATTTGGACTAATTCCCGTAAAATCTTGGGGACGTGGGTGAAGAGCAAGGTGAAAGATTTCATCAATATATTAAAGAGATGGAAAAAAGATACCAAGGGCGCTGGGACACAAAAATGATGGCCGATTTCTGTTGGACATTAAGAGGAGATCTTCCTTTAGCTGAAACAGAAAAACAACCAAAAGAAGCTTTTCTGAAAAAAGAAAACGTTTTTTGAAGGAGCGTAACGAATAAATTACCATTTATAATAGTATTTATGTGTATATTTTATATATTTTTGTATTTTTTTCCTTAATATATTCAAAAACCAGCTTATAAATGAAATAAATCGTGTTTTTTCTATATTTTTGGATTTTACCGGTTTGAAAAATAACCTTACGTGATAAAAAAAAACTGAAAGCAGATTTGAAATCAGCGCTACCAAATTACTAGAAAACAGTTAAAATTTTTAAATCAACTTTCAAAGTGTTAAAAAATGCAGGCCTGTGAATTATAGTAAATATATTTTTAAAATGAAAGGATAATCGGAAAATCTGCTACATGAAAGACATAGTTTAAGTCTTTCAATGTTTTTAATTCTTCGAGTTATCAAAAGGTCTGTAAAAGTACATGGAAATGGATTATATTTTAATCCCTAATAGGAATTAAAAGGAGGAATAAAAAATATATATCTTATTCTAAACATTAGGTCCATGTTACAGACTGTGGTTAAGTCAGTATTTTCTACCTTGGTTAAAAAATGTATATTTAATATAAGAACAAGTTAATGTAGGAAGTTTAATCTTGGAAAGGACCGGCATACGCAGGGAAATAAATAATGCAAGGCAATAACAAAATATTGCCGGACGGTATTCAGTGCCGTAGGTTTAATTTAGAGTAAAGATATGCGATCACAAACTAAGATTTATTAATTTCTTGTTAACAATCCAGATAAACAAATAACATAAATATACAAAAATGCAAAGTATTAAATCCTAAGCAAATAGGGCATATCTCTGAGAAATGCCTATTTCGCTTAGAAATATGAGATACCTAAGCCTTAGTTGCTTTGGTTTTACATATTTTTTTGAGATGTGGATATTTTTATTGTAATTTTTTTGGTGTTTTGCGTTTAGGTTACGCCTATTTTGCCTAGTATATATATATATAGATAATACCTTTAGGTATCCATATTGATATATAAAAAGGTGTTTTCTTGTTTCGTACACTCGCGTTTCGTACACCTCGAAAATTTACCTGAAAAATTCTCGTTTCGTACACCAAATAAATTAATCCACTATCGGCTTCTCGTTTCGTACACCGACCATTGTGACGGCCTGGTTACCTGTAGGTACCTAATACCAAAATAATTATACGCTTTGTTGCTTTGGATTTGTATTTTTTTTAGATGTTTTATTATATTACATTATTACATTAATATAAGTTATATAGGTAAGCTACCTAATCAAATTTTACAATATATATTAAACGATTTAATGTCTCACGAATTTCAATTTTTTGAAGTAAATATTCACTTAATATTTTGCTTAAGCGGCTGTCCAAATCACTGTATTTCTTTGAACGTTTCGGCGTAGAGATGTGTAGGTCGCACCGCTGCTGTACGATGTCATAGTAATGCATTTCTTCTGTAAGTACGTTGAAGAGCTCAAATATATTAGGGTGACACTTGCCAATGCTTGCCAGATTGCTTGGTTGAAATGGAAATTGCATCCTTTGATAACAACTTCGGGGAAAGCATCTCTTAGTGCGTTTATTGCGGCACGCTCAAAGTCAATGTGTACCTTTTTTGGAATGAAATTAGGTACCTTATCTTGTAGTAACTTAAAAAGCCTCTTATAGGTCGTTTCTCTGCGGTTTGGCAATAGCGCGTAAACAGCAGGAATGATACGTGTTGCATCTGGAGTACTTCCCAAGTCTACGTGTATGGTGTAGAGTTGATCGAAAAGAGGGCAACAACTTTTAAATGTCCCGTCCACGAAGAATTCTGATGAGTTTGCAAGCAAGTGTCCTCCATTGCTCGCAAAAATTAGTATTCTGTCTTCTTGGCCATCGTCTACTAATAAATAAGACTTCATGGTTTCAGTCAAGGTAAGGTCTTCTCGTTTTTTTGGCAGAACATCTATGCCTAGAGCCCTGTGCCGTTCTCTGTAGAATCGATCTTTAACGCAGGAAAATTCAGGAATATTAACTACAAAGTCTAGCCCAGCGTCTTTTGCAACCATCATTTCTTGCCTGTAGATCTGTGGTATTGGAAGTAGTTCTTCTCGAGCACGTTTCTTGACCTTTTGCAAGCATAAGTCAACTTCATTTTTCGCTATGTCAGGAACACATGTATGGCTTGATTTTGTTTGACTCAACTTGTAGTCCTTGAAGGTTGTCAACGTCCCAGGGCATGGTCTCTTGGTGCACATCCACAGTATGATGTTGGTATATGTACGTTTCATAGTATAACGATGTCCTGAATGCAAAATAGCTGGCTTCCCTCTTTTCGTTTCAATAACTTGAATATCCATGATAAAAAATATCAGCGTCGTAGTAAGTAATCTTTTACAATAATATTAGAAGCAAATTCAACACCCTTTATATACACCATATCGATTATTGTATCCTTTAATGAAATTATTATGAGAAGTTTTTGTTCCCTAATTACTTAAGTTAGTACCTGTCACCTGTAAATTCCAGTAACCCTCAATACGAAAAAAATTATATTTTGTGGCAATAATCTGTTAATGACAGCGGAATTTGCGTACATCTATTATTGTTAAATTATTTTATTACCATTATTAAATAATTATTATGAAAGTGTCTACCCATTAAGGGGTAGGTATGGTCATCACAATGGTCGGTGTACGAAACGAGAAGCCAATAGTGGATTAATTTATTTGGTGTACGAAACGAGAATTTTTCAGGTAAATTTTCGAGGTGTACGAAACGCGAGTGTACGAAACAAAAATAAATCTATAAAAATACCAAAATCAGAAAAAATTGAGATACCTACGCCTTTTTGGCTTAAGAGGGCAGTAAAGGTCGCTGCTATCTGAATAATAAACAAAGATAACATTATAATCGGTCGCAGGTGTGTAAAATAAAATAATTGCTAGTAACATGGGATGACGAACTAATCGGATCTCTTCATTTTATACTTTCGGCTTTTGCGATTTTTTTTTAATTGAATCGTTTATTGTTAACATGCTAAGCGACTTTTTGCAAACTTTTGAGTAAATAAAAAAAAAGGTTTAGCTTTCGAAATTGAGAAAATGTGTAACTTGTATTACTTGTATGTACCTACTTGGCTTGTTTCTGCAACAAACGGCTTGAGTGACACATCGAAAAAGAGCATATCGGATATGAGTACTTGGTTTCTTTCTGCACTAAACGATGCGTCTACACTAAAAAAAAACTACTCTCAAAACAAGCTTATAGTAATGCTCAAACAAATAGCCTTACTTTGAAACTAACTTGTTTTATTTTGTGCCTAAAATATATTCATTTTTAAACTACTACTGGTTTTAAATTATAGCATCAAGTAAATCAAAATTATGTTCATAAAGAGATTACATCATCATCATAACAAGATAATCTAATACTTGTTTTAAAAATAAGTATTGTGGTCAAAGTGAAATATACTATGATGGGTTTAAAAATAAAAATAAATTTGTATTCTCATAGCGAGCACAAAGACAGTCTTTATACTCAACTTGAGTAAAATCTAAACCCTTATTATTTCTTTAATGCTATTTGCATCACGTGACCTCTTGTTCTGTGAGGAAACGACCGAAATGTCCGAAATACGTTTAGTCGTTATTTAACATCCACGCAGACGTCGCGCGTCGATGCTCACCGATGCTGGTAGTGTGTGTTCTATTTTGCGCGTTTTATGTAATAGTGTGATAGAGGAATTACTCAGACTCTGGAAAATAATTTCTTCCTTACTCCTTGGTATGAGATCAACGGAATTAAATATACCAAATGTCATGTTCTAATACATGAATACACTACAGATAAGTTACCGAAAATATGCCAAATTCAACATATTCTTATCAATAAAAATGATGATAGAGATGTACACTTTTTGTGCAACCCTGTACAAATTAGTAATTACAATAAACATTTTCGCGCACATAAAAGAATTTGTAACGAAACTGGCAATAGCAATTTAATTTCCGTTAATATAAGAAAACTATCTGTTCCATTTCCAATGATGGTTTATAGGGTGCAAGTGAATCTTACATACACATGAACTAAAAATATTATATCCGTTATTGGTATGGTTTTTTTGTTACCTGTTTGGTTACCTGTTTATTTTTTTTTTTAATAAAACCAAAAGGAATAAAAAGTTGTTTTATTTATCAGTTATCTCTTAGGGCTAGGTATATTCAGATCAGATACCTAAGATAATATCACAATAGTATTTAATACCTATGTCACAAAGACATTGTAACTTGACATGTACAATTCTATTGACTGCGGTGAGCTTATCCTATCTGAACTTAATAATATAGTCCTTTCAGATCTGTCTGTTTAAAAACTACATGATTTTAAATTTCACTCTATCTAATAATAAACTAGTTTTAAGATGGTAATAAATTGATTTGTCTAGTTTCGCTGAGAATGTAGGAGCAACTTCGTATATTCACTTTAATAATAACTCATACTCAAAACGAAAATAACGAATAATCATTCTTAGAATACTTTAAATCAAACCAATATTAACGTTATACTATATCTGCAACTACAATTATTGATAGGTTGATCATTTATTTTTATTACCCTAAAATTAAAGTAGAGTCAAGTTAAAAGAATGTAGTACCTATTAATTTAAAACTATTTTTTGATGCTAAGGTATTTTCTATTTAATTTTACTTTAGCATTGCTCCTATTTATGTCTATGATAGTTTTAGTTTGAAATTTTTAGGATCAACTGGATACTAGATTTTTTTGTGTGTATAAACTAAATGTGTATTTCCGACAAAAAACGGAAATGCCCGAAAATGTTACTTGGCGTCTTTTAACAATAAATGAGTCAATTGGTTTATGGAAAGGTGCATGACACTTTAGGAATATTTTTATTATTATTGAGAAGATTTTCAATATATCCTAATTCACTGCTAAATAAGTTAAATTCGATTATAGTAAAAGAACCCATTATTTTCCAGCTACGCCAGTGTCTTATAGAACTTGTATCGGCCAAACGAATACCTTGTAGAGTTTAATAAAAACGTCAGAGGAAAGGAACTGGCAGGAGTATTAAGGGGACAGGGGTCTCCTCCAATGCGACCAGGGCTGTTTTCTTTCCAATATAATATTAATATACGTATAACACAAGAGCGGTCGTTTTAATGCAAATGTTTGCCCCAAAGAAGATTGATACGTTTTACCTAACTGAAATATTAATAAACATAAAATATTTTTATCTTCGGGCATATTTGAAATTGAAGTAGGTATACATAGAAAAAATTACGAGGGGAGGGGAGGAACCACACTTTAACTTTTTAATAACTTAACAATTGTATTCCATTAACAGTTTTATCAACAACCACCTAGGACAATTATTATAACTTCTCACAAAACAAAATACCTAGGACTATTATGAATTTGTAATAATCCGAGAGTCACAACTATATTTTAATAACCAAAACCGTGCTTATAAGTACTTAATAAAAAAAATCTCAGACAAGCGCACTTCAACCTACCGCTGGTGTTCAAATTTCATTATAACATAAAATTCTTCATTATAATAATTAATCACAATATATCTAAATATATGTCACGATAAAATATCTGATCAAAATGAAAATAATAATAATAATATTATTATTAATAATAATAATACTAATAATAAATAGCCTTTTTTATATAATTCAGCCAGTAATACAATAATGTAGATTACTCATCTAACCACCAGATGTAGAAATTAATTTAAAAAATAAACATCTAAGCTTATAGAAAATTATAACCAAAAAGCATTAAAGTAAAAATTAAAAACAATAGGAAAAAATAATTAAAACAAATTGTACCAAACATAAAATAAAATATGAGTTAAATAAATAACATAACTAAAACGGAAAAGTAGAGCATACGAGTGAGATTCAATTTATTAAAAGTTGCTTAAGAGTAATGTACTCTTGTTTTTTGATTAAGATACAATTTTTCAATTTTGTGAAAATTGTTTAGTATTAAAAGTTATGTTCCAATATGAAATCATGGCATTCTATTCAAAAACGACCTAAACCATACAATAATATCTGCAAATAGTACTATTTTTTAGAGAGGTTCCCGACATCAATATTCCACCGAACGCCACTGATTTTATTTAATTAAGTACTTAAAGTGAGTATTTAAAAACCTTATTAAGTATAGCAATGAATGATGGGTTTACTGCATTTGAATAATACCAAAATAATATTATTTCATATTAAAGCATAATAGTATACCTAATACCATTGAATATCAAACTATAAGAAGGTCATATAAGCAGATTTCCTAAATCTGCTACGTTAAATTCATAGATGGCACAATGAGTTCACCAACAATAAATCGTGTTGATGCAGCCACTAACGACAAGCCTTTTTACTGCTAAATTAAAACATTGTTGCCGCCTGTCTGTTTGACTTGCTGTATGAGTTTTTAAATTTATTTTTATAGCTTATCGTAAAACTTGATTTCACATAAGTACCTACACCTATCCTAGATTTAAGTAGCTTACCTTTATTTTCCTACCTATGGTATAGTCTAGACCTAAAAATGTCCCTATTTTTAATTGCTTAGTAGCATATAATATTTTCAACCTTTTGACGTTCCAACGTACATGAAAACATATTGACTGCCGTGTTTTCAATTTCTAACAGAATTAAATGACGACTCTCACTGTTCAATACATACCTATTATATAGGCTACATGTAGGTTTATGGAGGGAGAAGTAAAAGATTTTATTTCATTTAACACCTAATGCAACGGTAAAATGATTGTGAAAATCGGTCCAATTACCCCGGAGTAATCAGTGTACATATTATAAACAAAAACATACATTCGGCTGGAATTGAGAACCTCCTATTTTATTGTCTGTTAAAAATGCTTAAATCATTAAACATTCCAATAAAATACGATAATATGCGGCAACACCACGACATCACATCAGTGAATTTGAGACATCTGTTGCCGAGGCGCTGCATTATAACTATATATTTAAGGTTAGAGTCACGATCAACGCCACAATGGCGGCCAAACCACCTCCAATACGTCTATAAAAGGGTTGTCAACTTTTCTCGGACATCCGCTATTCTTATAGTTTAATATTCAATGCTAATACATATAATAATAAAGTTAATTTTTTTAAATCAAAAGGTATTAATATATAGTTTAACTATTTCGTCGCCTATTCGTAATTTAAAAGATCATTATCTCGTTTCAGCTTAATTTAATGTAACAAAAAATTAACTTCTTTAGGCTTTATTTCCTTGAACAGTCGTAGAACAAAGGATACTTTTCAAGTTTTTAATTAAAGTGAATGACTATTTCGCTTTATTACCTCAAAAATTAAAATTTCTTTTTGTGTATTTTTCATTTATTAGCCCCTTCTTTCTACGTTATAAAGTTAATTATGTTTTCGCTTACACAATAAAAAGTTAATTTGTACTTTCAAGCACAATAAATTGTTATTTTTACGCTAATTAAAAATTTCTAAATTAGGTGGAGCATTTTTAATTTAGCTTTCCGACAACATTGGATTCAAAAAGTTTTAAAATTTTTAATTTTCCCCGCAACCTCGGAGGTATAACTTTCAAACAGTTGTTTATAAAAACACGGAGACAGCCCTGGGAAAATAATAGGGGTATGCAAAAAAGTGTTAATATTTTTATATTACCTCTTTTCTGTTGGAATTTTTTAATAGGTCTGTTTCACCCAAATAGAAGATGTTAATATTATAAATTATAATTATCTTGATTATTAGGTACTATTTGTTATAGTTAAATATAATTAACCATACCCAAATGTCCCCAAAAGGCTATGGGCTAAGGTTTTTTTAAACTCTGTGGGTCTTAATACCGTGCGAGAAAAAATTATTTGCATCAATGAGGGCTTGGATTAAAAAACGTAAGGCTTGGTTTAGATCACAATAATGTGGGGACGATATATCTAACCAAATCTAGGTTAAAAAAATTTCAAATTCATATTATGACATGATATGCCAAACTAATGAGTAATAAAATAAGTAGACAAATACAAATTAATTTTTGTTGTTTACAAAATTAACAAAGTAAGAATATACAGAAAGGAAAAGAAAAATAATTACATAAATTGCTGAAATTGGCCACCGCAATGCTTCAAGCATAAATTCACACGTCTCTTCATATTTTCGAAAGTGTTGACCAGCATCTCTGGAGAAATGTTACCACATTCTTGGATAATTCTTTCTTGTAATTTTTCTAAATTTGCAACTGGTGTTATAAAGATAGTGTTCTATAAATGAGGAAAAACGAACTAATCCATAACCGTTAAACAAGGTGATCTAGGTATGGCAGTTCAATATCTGAGCGAATATTGATCAATCTGTCGTCGAAAAAATTGCATAAGTAGTTAATAGTTTCGGCGGCTGTATGGGCGGTTGCACCGTCCTGTTGAAAATATCCAAAATGTAGTTCGTCGTCAAGTAATTGCTCCACAAATGGATTCAAAATATTGTCTCTATACTGCTGTGATGTAACTGTGTCATGGAAAAAAATGGGACCAAAAATTCTTCTTCGAGAAACAGCTAACTAGACACCAATTTTTTGAGGGTCCAATGTGGACTCTACAAAAAAATGGGGATTTTCACTACTCCACATGCGTGTATTCTGAGAATTCACATAACCGGAGAGGTGAAACCAGGCTTTATCCGAAAAAAATGTCAGGTTTAATAATTTCTTTTCAATAAATTTTAGGTAAACCATTGAGAGTAATTCCTGCGTTTTTTTAAATCTGCGGCTTGTATTTCTTGGAATACTTGAACTTTATAAGGAAATACATTTAGCCGCTTCTTAAGAATAGTCCTGCATGTTCCATAATATCTTCCTACTTCTTGGGTCAGGCATCTTATACAATTTGTTGGCGTATTTTGCATTATTTCACGAACGTTTGCAACAAGTTCTTCTGTTCTTACAGATAGTCTTCCTGCTCCTTTTTTGTGTTGTATAGAACCTGTTTCTCTAAACACAGCCACGGTTCTTTTCAGGCAATGATAAAAATCCCCAGCAATAAAAGCAACGTTAGGAAAATGTTCGTGAAAATCGTCCATGCACAAACCCGGATTGTATTGCCACTCATCATTTACTCTAACCCCGTTTCGAAAATATGCTTCAACCATGAATGTTTTATGCCAAATGTATGCTGTTCCGTTAAGCCCATTGTGTGAATTGTTTAAGAAATTGGAAAAATTAGCGATGAATCAAATTACTTGTAACGACTGTCAAAGATGACGGAATAACTGATTGATTGGTAATTCAGATAGTTACTGACACCCAACAGGTATTAAGCTCTACGGCTAAGCATTGCGTCCTTAGATGCAAGGCCCTCTTTGATGCAAATCATTTTTGCTTGCACGGGATAATTTAAAAAAATTAAGGATAGTAAGCGATAGCTACAATACAATTACCTATGTGAATTAGTTTAAAAAAATGGAATGAATAAATTTGGCGATTAATCAAAATAGGGCTTCTGTTAAAGTAATGGCGGTGGAATCCTTCTCAGGTTGAAGGAGGGACCTCCTCCGCAATACATGCTGTTACCTTTTCTAAGCATGATCATTGGTCAGCCATTCATTTATCAACTGTTTCCTGGTTAGTTCATAAAATAATTTAATAATGCAAGCACTAAAAACGAGATTATGAGAACCTTATTTGTTTCAACATTTGAAAAAACAACATTTAAAAAAATATATCTATTAAGACAACGCAACTAGTATTATGGGATTACAGTAAAACAAAGTTGAACTTGTAAATTTCCACTATATTACCAAGAAAAATGGCATATTTCGCTAACACTGTAGCTTCGTCAGACGACAATGATTTAATAAAAGGTGAAAACAAAAATAAAAGGTTGGTGCACTAAAATTATTGAAGATGTAAATAAACAGTGGAAGGGTTACAACAGTGGGGAAATCCAACAGAGGGTTTAAAAATTAAATTAGATAAGGTTCAATATGTCATTGTGTAATTTACAAAATCTTAAATATAATATACTATACCATATTATGGTCAACAGAATAAATTTAGCAAAGGTAAATTATTTAAATCTTATTGATCATTAAGTAACAGGTCTGTATTTTTAAGTTTAGGTTTTTACATAGATTTTAACAAATTCAATTTTAAGCCTTTGTTTTCTGTATGTAAGCTTTGAAAGGAAGGATCGAAATTATGTTGATAATCAAGTAAATGGTTAGCATAGTTTAATTCTGCTTTATTTTTTAGAAAACTGTCACAATGTTCCTGTATTCTTTTGTTAAACTGTCTGCCTGTTTGGCCAATGTATGTTTTAGGACAATCTTTGCATTTTAATTTATAGACACCTGATTTTTTGTTTTTATCGCTTTTAGTTTTTGATAAATTTACTTATAGAGTTGTTAGTGTTGTAACACAAATGTATATCAACAAAGTTTTTAAAAATCGATAAATTAATAAACATGGCCAGGATTCGCGTCAAGAGCATCTTGTAGGTCAAATTTAGTATACCTTCTCATGGCGACTTTGGAAAAGATTTTAGAAATTTTCGTCGGATAGTTTTTAAATTTACAATCATAATATTTTGATCCAAAAACTCTAGAACTTTAAATTGTAAAATTGTAGGTAATCGATTATATTCGGGAAACGGATGTTTTTACAACAATATCTATTTTATCAAACATGCTTTTCAAATGAACAATGATGTTGAAATATTTTATTGTGTTTTTAAAATGCATAAATATTTTTAATGTACAGGTTTGTTAAATAAGTAAATATGTTTGAAAGTTTGTATTTTCTTAAATTTAGATACATTTTTGTGTCTAGCAAAGGTCATCTAGTTCGGCCATTTTCTCTAGATGCTATGCCAGGTGCACGTGCTTTAAGCTAAATCAATTTACTTAAGAGGCTTTAGAACACAAAACTATAAATTTGGTGGAACTGCAGCGGCTGATAGATGTTCGGCGTGTGTACAGTCGTGGCCGGTAAATAGTTAATTCTTACAACGTTCAAAGACGAACAATTTACTAAGTGAGTTGCAAATGATTTTATGAAAACTGGAAATTTCTATCATAAAATTAATAGTACAAAATCGGTTAGTAACTTTCCCTGACACATTTCTCCTTTATAAAATTTTACTTTTTTTATGGTTCACCCTGTGTGGAATGGATTCAAATATACAGGATACATAATATGTATAATATGTTTTTCTGAATATACCGGGTGTCCATTTAGTGTGCCGGTGGACGATATCTCGTTAACTGTCGACTTGAGCAAAAAACTGTATATATATACAAAAGTTGTAGCTTCTGATGGTGTGCACCTTTTAAAAATAATTCATGCAGGGTGAACCAAACATGTATTTTCTTAAATGAAATGCCATATATTTTTTTATGGTATTAAAGCACCTATGGGTACTTCATATAATTCAAAAATATTTTTGCCGAAAAATGGGTTTATAATAAAAGGTCAAGTTTTTACTATTATTCAAAGCTTTCTTACAAAACTTCGGATAAAGGATATTCTTGCTTTTTGCACAATTAACATAAGTTATACAGGGAGTTCAAAATATTGATCGAAACTTAGATATTTTCTATGTCAGTTTTCGTAATTTTTTTTTAAATAGAACACTCTACCCTGTATTTGATCATTTCGTTGAAAGGAGCTTTAAATTTTCTTTAATTTGATACCAATTATATTGTAGTACTTTATTTCAAGAAATTTCTAATTTAATTAGGATTTTTTAAAAATGTTTAAAAAAAATTTGTAATAAAAACATATGCACAGTTATATTTTAATAGAGGGCTGATCAATTATATTAAATTCAACTATTTTGCAAACGGTGAAAATTATTAGTATACATAATTGACTGTAAAGTACAAGCTTATATATGCTGATGACACTTATACAGTTATTTTTGTTTGGATTTTGATGAAAATTTGGAGTCAAAATAAAGACTTGAAAACTATAACGGATCTGACGGCAGATCATAATTTATAATTAAACCTCACATGTTATTTGGCAATAAAAGTTGCTTATCTTAGGATAATATTACTCTGAAAATAAAAAGAGAATTAGGCTTACCATGGTTGATTCTATAAGAAATTTTGGGAATAGTTTTAGATAGTGAACTAAACTTTCGAGACAATTTTTAAAAAATGTCACAGATCTCTCTTAAAAAAATTTATCTAATAACATATATATTCTAAACGTTACATTAAAAAAATGCTTTGCGAATCACTAGTACTTTCAAGCTTTAATTGTTGCGATTTTGTTAATGGTTGTTGTATATACAATATTGGTAAGTCTCACATCCAAAAAGTGCAGAACGCTTTCGCAAGAATTATTTATGGTCTTAGAAAATATGACCATATTTCACATGCATACATGAATAGTTTTAGATAGTGAACTAAACTTTCGAGACAATTTTTAAAAAATGTCACAGATCTATATATTCTAAACGTTACATTTAAAAAATGCTTTGCGAATCACTAGTACTTTCAAGCTTTAATTGCTGCGATTTTGTTAATGGTTGTTGTATATACAATATTGGTAAGTCTCACATCCAAAAAGTGCAGAACGCTTTCGCAAGAATTATTTATGGTCTTAGAAAATATGACCATATTTCACATGCATACATGAATAGTTTTAGATAGTGAACTAAACTTTCGAGACAATTTTTAAAAAATGTCACAGATCTATATATTCTAAACGTTACATTTAAAAAATGCTTTGCGAATCACTAGTACTTTCAAGCTTTAATTGTTGCGATTTTGTTAATGGTTGTTGTATATACAATATTGGTAAGTCTCACATCCAAAAAGTGCAGAACGCTTTCGCAAGAATTATTTATGGTCTTAGAAAATATGACCATATTTCACATGCATACATGAATAGTTTTAGATAGTGAACTAAACTTTCGAGACAATTTTTAAAAAATGTCACAGATCTATATATTCTAAACGTTACATTTAAAAAATGCTTTGCGAATCACTAGTACTTTCAAGCTTTAATTGCTGCGATTTTGTTAATGGTTGTTGTATATACAATATTGGTAAGTCTCACATCCAAAAAGTGCAGAACGCTTTCGCAAGAATTATTTATGGTCTTAGAAAATATGACCATATTTCACATGCATACATGAATAGTTTTAGATAGTGAACTAAACTTTCGAGACAATTTTTAAAAAATGTCACAGATCTATATATTCTAAACGTTACATTTAAAAAATGCTTTGCGAGTCACTAGTACTTTCAAGCTTTAATTGTTGCGATTTTGTTAATGGTTGTTGTATATACAATATTGGTAAGTCTCACATCCAAAAAGTGCAGAACGCTTTCGCAAGAATTATTTATGGTCTTAGAAAATATGACCATATTTCACATGCATACATGAATAGTTTTAGATAGTGAACTAAACTTTCGAGACAATTTTTAAAAAATGTCACAGATCTATATATTCTAAACGTTACATTAAAAAAATGCTTTGCGAATCACTAGTACTTTCAAGCTTTAATTGCTGCGATTTTGTTAATGGTTGTTGTATATACAATATTGGTAAGTCTCACATCCAAAAAGTGCAGAACGCTTTCGCAAGAATTATTTATGGTCTTAGAAAATATGACCATATTTCACATGCATACATGAATAGTTTTAGATAGTGAACTAAACTTTCGAGACAATTTTTAAAAAATGTCACAGATCTATATATTCTAAACGTTACATTAAAAAAATGCTTTGCGAATCACTAGTACTTTCAAGCTTTAATTGCTGCGATTTTGTTAATGGTTGTTGTATATACAATATTGGTAAGTCTCACATCCAAAAAGTGCAGAACGCTTTCGCAAGAATTATTTATGGTCTTAGAAAATATGACCATATTTCACATGCATACATTCTCGGAACTGAATTGACTGATGACGAATACCTAACTGTAGGCTTCTGCATTTTAATAGTTTTATATATAAAATTTTAAATGTACCTGACTCTCCCACAACCTTTCGTAAATGTAACTCGTCGCTTTAATATCCTACTGTTTACATTCGCTATGGGGATAAGTTAAACTTTACCTCACCATCAGAGTGCCTTGTTTCATAGGTCTTTCACTGATAATCGTGTCGTCTCTTATATTTTTTTGCCTACGGAATTAGTTAGTGTATCTAATGGTGCGTTATTTAAAACAGTTCTCATTCAATTTCGTTGGAGACTAAAAAATAAATAATTTCGCATTTTAATTTGCTGGCTTCTTTTAAAACTATTATACTAAAATATCCACATTGAGAGGAAGACACGATGTTTCTTTTTAACATATTTAAAAATCACAATGGAGTGTCTTAACGACCTAAAAGAGCTGGCAGCCAGAAACAACCAGGTTGAACTCCTATGGGTTCCTGGTCATTCAGGGATAAAAGGCAACGAAAAAGCAGATGAACTGGCAAGAACCGAATCTGCTCAAAATTTCAGGGGCCCAGAACCCGCCCTTGGACTTTCAGAAAAGGTAACCAAAACAACATTAGACAGATGGGCGCAAAAACAACATCTATCTCGATGAAACGGTACAACTGGCCAGGCACACGCACTGGCCGTTATCGATAGGCCCTCGAAGAAGCTGGAATGCTGTTTTGACGCGCACCCAGTTAAAACAAGTGACCGGCCTACTAACAGGCCATTGTCACTTAAGAAAACACCTTCAACATATCGGAGTCTATAATGGACCCATTGAATGTAGACTTTGCGGTGAAGAGGACGAAACCGCCTCTCAAATCATATTCAGTTGCGAAGCGCTAAACCGTAAAAGATTCAAAATCTTCGGAAACATTCGACGTGGCCATAACCTCCAGCATGACAATCTTGGAAGAAAACTACTGGACCTCGTAGAAGGAACAAATATTTTCTAACAAGACTGGGGCGCAAAATAAGCCAGAAGGCTACAGTATAAGAAGCTTGGGCCACACGTCGAACCCCACCCCCGCCTTTAACCAACCAACCAACATATTAAGTCAAAAGTTTTCTTATTAACATTTATGTTACTTTGTTGCAGTGGCGGCTCGTGCCATTTTAGTGAAGTAGGGCCAGGTAAACCCTTAGCGCCGCAGGCAAAAAAATTTTGGGTGCCACGCCCTTTTTTGTTAATAGTTCTTGCTTTTGAAGTAGGAAAAATAAGCAAAAAGGCACCTAATTTAATTTATGAATTTACAATCATATCTTGAATTTTTAAAAAATACTGTAGGTAGAGTGTACTATACAGGGTGTTAAAAATTCGATGTTCACCATTGGGATCTCATAAACGGTAAGAGATACAGCAAAGGTTAAATTGGGGCAAAGTCGCGCAATTCATAGCTGACCAATATGCCAAGAAGAAATTAGGAAAATTCCGAGTACTTCCGAAGATATACGTAAAAAACCGAAAATCACCGTTTTGGTTTTTAATTTTTCCTGGCTTTATTTAAAGAGATAATGGAAAATAAATTTCACACTTTCATTGCCACTTTTCATCTTCTATAAGGCAGTGTTCTTAGATTTTATGTCCGACGTTTTGTCTTTCGGATGCCATCGTCAGGTTTGTTTTTTTAAATATGGACATATATTTTTTATTGCATTTATCTAAACTTTATATGCGATGTAATCTTAATACAAAATTACTTTGATTGAATATCAATGTTTCTACCCTATAAAAACATTTTCAGGAATATTTTATTTAAAAAACTTGTTGATTAGGTATTGAAGATAATTTTTTTTAACAGTATTTTCGTAAACACAGGAAAATCTATAACTAAAACAATAACAAATATCACAAAACGATAATTACAGTACGTTTAGGTACTAAAATATTCTAAATTATCTATTATTTACATTTTTTATAAATTCAAATTATTTAAACCCAGAAGAGGTAGAAACTAATGACAAATGTTTATCTCAGATGCTCAAAAAGATTTCCATTTTGATTTATACATTTTTCAATTTTGACGCGAACTTTTTGAGTAGCTCTGTGTACCGACCTTCTTCGAATTGATACAAACGCATTTATGCAACGAACTCTAAGCTCTTCTATTACGTTAATGGGCTGCTTATACACTTTGTTTTTTATGGCTCCCCAAAAAAAGAAATCTAGTGGTGTAAGGTCTGGGGACCTTGCCGGCCACTCAATAAAACCACGATTTCCAATTCATCTGCCTGGAAATTCAGCATGTAAGAAGGTTGTAACATCTCTCGTGCCATGAGCGGGTGCTCCATCTTGCTGAAACCAAATTTGTTGCAGCCGTGCAAGCGGGATTTCAGATAAAAAATCTTGGAATGTATTATTTAAAAATACTAAATAATTCTCCCCTGTTAGCCGTTGTGGTAAAAAAACAGGACCAAAAATTCTATCTCTTAATATTCCTGCCCAAACATTCAGAGAAAAGCGCACTTGCTTGCGTACTTCTCTATTATCTCTGGGATTTTCTCTTGCCCAAATATGTTCATTGTTTCTATTAAAAACACCACAATTTGTAAATGTAGCCTCATTACTCCAAAGAATATTGCTTAAAAAATTGCGATTTTGGTTATCTTGATCTAGTAGCCAATTACAAAAAGTTAGCCTTCTCTCAGCGTCTCCTTCTCGCAATGCATGTGATATATGAATTTTGTAGGGTCTCAAACCGGCATTTTTTAGAACTTTCCATGCCTTAACATGGTTTAAGGATGGCAAATTGGATTCCGCTTCAATTTGCCTACTGGATATAGTTGCATCATTGTCCACCTACAATAATGTGAAACATCATAAGATTTCAGGATATTGTATGTATACAATGTTAACTTATTTTGTAAAAAAACAATTTTTGTGAAGTTTCATGTTACATACCTGGCCTAAAACGTTCTGAATTTCGTCTTCTGTAATACGGTTACCATATTTTTGTCGAGGCTTTCCAAGCTGTCCATAATCGCTTAAATTTCTATCAAGTCTTTGAAAAATATTTTGTGCTGGCTGCTCCCTTTCCGGATACTCCTCAAAATATCTTTGTAAAGCTGTCATAGAATTTTTATTGCTACTGTAATAAATTCTTAACATATCCCTTTTTACTTCAGAAGAAAATTTCATTTTTAGATAAGACCGAATTTATCACCGCGTAATTGAAATTTAGATAACTTATGTCAAACTTTTTATTGTTTCTACATTCCATGGCAAACTATGATACTTTAAACAATGAATCCTCTATTGTAACAAACTCGAAAGCTTTTTCAAAATTATCTGCAATAGCCTTCTCGATCAGGGTTTTTAGAAAGAGAAAAATCGTTCTGTCTCTGTTATACATTATCAGATACGGCATTGATCTTCAATACCTAATCAACAAGTTTTTTAAATAAAATATTCCTGAAAATGTTTTTATAGGGTAGAAACGTTGCTATTCAATCAAAGTAATTTTGTATTAAGATTACATCGTATATAAAGTTTAGATAAATGCAATAAAAAATATAGGTCCGTATTTAAAAAAACAAACCTGACGATGGCATCCGAAAGACAAAACGTCGGACATGAAATCTAAGAACACTGCCTTATAGAAGATGAAAAGTGGCAATAAAAGTGTGAAATTTATTTTCCATTATCTCTTTAAATAAAGCCAGGAAAAATTAAAAACCAAAACGGCGATTTTCGGTTTTTTACGGATATCTTCGGAAGTACTCGGAATTTTCCTAATTTCTTCTTGGCATATTGGTCGGCTATGAATTGCGCGACTTTGCCCCAATTTAGCCTTTGCTGTATCTCTTACCGTTTATGAGATCCCAATGGTGAACATCGAATTTTTAACACCCTGTATAGACCGAAAGAACCACAAACCGAACGCAGTTTATAATTTGGTTTAATATGTATCTGTTTTTATCAATTTGCTCGTTTTTCTTCATTATTTCATTGTGATATGCAGAATTTAATTGAGTTTTAATGTTAATTTTACCAAGCATACTAAAATTAAATATATTGTTTAAATGTACCTTCGATTTTTCATGTGTCTTCATTTTTTCCCTGATATGGACCAAATCATCTGTACCTTTTTGGGACCAACAAAATAGTCTATTAGATTTATCACAACCGCACACCCAAGTATTTTTTCCATAAATATTTCTATTAAATCAGCCGGCCGAACGAAAATTATTTAGTTTACAAACAACCTTACACGACACGACGCGGACAAACAACTGTTTGAATTTGAAACGTCTAACGTCAAACGGTCAAACGGGGTCAAAGAGCCTGGCGCTACACGGAGATGTTTTCCTGCTCGCATTCAAGGTCATTTTCCAATGTTTTTTATTGGTGTGTTATGGCAATTACGTCATAACTTCGGGCCTCCCGTGTGCCTCGTCGCTTTGGCGCGAAAGCTACGTTACCGTTTTACGCATAATCGCTTCCTCAATAGATGGAAATTTGCACCCGACTGTGTTCCATTTTTAAATTATTTTGCTAATTGCTTTAAAAAGGAGAATATTAATTTTAATAGGTTTTGGTAATTTGTAAAGGGCAGGACGCTGGACAGGAGGGCAGGTAGTGCCATGGCACTGTGGCTCTACCCCACGAGCCGCCACTGCTTTGTTGTTGTTCCACTTATCTTTTTAAATTACTAGGTTATTATCATATTTTCTTTTTAAAGTTGTTGTCGTGCATGGTTCAGTGGAGTAGCTATTTGCAGCTAGACTGCGCCATGCTGCAGCAAATACCTTAAAAAAAATATTTCTTTTTTTCTTATTCTTTTATAATTTTTTTTCTTTGTAATTTAAAGGCATTATTTATTTATTTAAATTATGTGCTTTTGCATATTTACTAAATAAATAAGTATTTTACTTCTGTAAATTAGAGCATTATGAACAGCCACAATAATTATCAACGCAAGACCGAGTACTCAGCTTTTACTGTGGTTTCAGTCGTGGCAATCAGATTTAAGGAATTTCTATGACGGTATTGTTCACTTGTTTCATTACAGTTGCATACAACTAAATAATACTACTTGGGGACAAAATGGCTGCTTACGGATTCTATCTTTTGAACAGGGACTGTTATGTTGGCAGTTGCGTTAATTAACTATATCTGTGTTTACTATAAATACCAGTAACACTTTTTAATTAAGTTTCTTATGATTTAGTGATAACATTGATTTATATTTAAACGGCAAATTAGTTGGGTCGTCAATAAAATAGCATAGAAGATTTTGATTTTTGTCTATTGCCAACGTTTCGACCTTTATGAGGTCATCCACAAGGTGCTAAAAGATATTTTTTTATTACCTTATCTATCAATTGTAAAGTAATATATTTTTAGTTTGAGTTTTACCTCAGTGCTCCAAACCTCCATACCTTAAAGGATCGTTTATTCTGAATTCACGATACTTTCTTAATACATGTTTTATTTACATGACAAATTTTAAATTTTAACAATGTCTTGCAGACATACTCGTAAAAATACTATTTTATCCTCTTCTTTTTAGAAATTATTTTTTCTTCTTCCCCGGGTTCATTTGGTCGTTTTGGACCCTTTTAATTAATTTTTCCACATACTTGGTATATTTTAATCTATTTCATTTTTTCTTCACATTAGGGCATTTCGACATACTAATTTTTAATTCCATAAAAGCTCCATTAAGTTTTTATACCACTTATCTTTTTCTCTTCTGCTAAAAAAAATTTTCTGTCTCCTAATGTCATCATCAAGTCTCTACGTTGAAAAATGTAGAGACTTCTGAGCAAAATTTTTTTTGTTCTATTAAATTTTGTGGAAGAAGACTTTTAGTTTTTATTTCCTTTTCATAATATATTTTTGCATCCAATTGCTAATTTTAATTTTTAAAATACAGTAAATATTTTTAAAGGATAATACTTTTAAAGAAATGTATTATGTACAAATTAAAAATTCTATAATTACCTAAAAAAAAACAATAATTTGCGAACAAACCAGAGATTTACATACAGATAAGATCCTCTGGGTTAAAGGTTTTCTTTTTTAGCTACATTGGGAAACAATACCGGGTGTCCACGGAAGGTGGTTCGCCCATCTAACTTTTTTGTTTTTAAAGATAATGGAATTAAATTCGGGGAATTTGTATACGACATAAAACTGCATTTTTTGACTGGTGACTCAACATTATGGAACTTCCGGTTTAACCGAAAGTGACATAAACTTTCGATTTTTAAATGGGACACCTGGTATATTTTTCCGTTTTTTGACTTCATATGACCTTTTAAATACAACGATGTGTCACTTGTCACTTTTTGTCAAAAAGAAAATATTTTTTTTTTCCAAATTTATTGTTTTATCTAGAATACCTTAAAATCACTTATTTCAGTTCTTTAATCTTGGGAAAAATACAATTTTACTATTTTTGGTCCAATGCTATGTGCTATGTAAAATTTAATCTTTAAAGTTGTATACTTAACTAATTTTTTTTAAACGGCAACATGGTAGCTCGTCGGGTTAAGAAAAAAGAGGATTTTATTACCAATATTTTGATACCATACACTATTAGGTTTTAGAAAAGCTGCCATTAAAAAACTTTAAAAAGTTAACTTGGAACTTTCCTAAAATAAAGCATATTTTGAGAATAAATTTATATTTAAATGCATCAAGTAGCCTGTGACCAGCAAAACTGATAAAACAAAATCATGCCTTGAAGAAAATTGACATGCCGACAGCTTCTGCCAAAGTAAATTAGTTTGTTGTTTGAAATACATGAAAAGTTGATATATGTTGAGTCACCTGTCAAAAAATACAGTTTTATGTCGTATACAAATCCCCAAATTTTATTCCATTATTTTGAAAAACAAAAAATTAAGAAGGGCGAACCACCTTCCGTAGACACCCAGTATATGGTTCGTTTTGATTTACAATAACTTAGGATCCTTTACTGAATAATTTCTTAAGGTGCCTACAAAGGCTGCCTTGCTTGTACCATGTACCATACCATTGATCAGGGAGTTAGTATCAAATAATTTTTTTTTTAATTGTTGGTTATTTTTATTTTATTGGTAAGAATGTGAGTTAAAAAGTACTGCATTTTAATGGTGTTGTATATATTTAATTATATTGAATGAAGATGCATTTAAATTATCAATGTATTGTTTTTTATTAAGGTTTTTTTTTTAATGTTTTTCTATATTTATAGTAAAGAACGATAGTTATGGGGTATTATCAACAAAGGAGGCAATCTTCATTTAAATCAAAATTTGGTTATATAGGTATTCCAATTTCTAGTATTCATAGAAAGTATTGTAAATTCAACACATATCATTGGGTTATAGTAAACAGTCAGAGGTAGAGCGAAGATTAAATCCAAGCAAATTTAAGCTTTTTGCAGTCGACTAAAATGCCTTTGATGAGTGTCATTTCAAGGATATTCATTTTTTTTTACTGGTGTAAATTTACATTTACATTTTTATTTTCTACGATATGATATTATACGAACTGAGAGCGTTCCTATGTTTCTGTTTCTTCTCTTGGATTGTTTGTATAGATTCTCTTAAATACGGACCTGTCATTTTTATTGCAGTTTAGTTGCCCTTCTCTCTAGGATGATCTTTATGCAACACTGTTTTAATTAAATATCAACTTTTTAGCACTAGCAAGAACATCTTAAACTTTAATTCCCTGCAAAAATATGTCGCGAAAGTTAAACTGAGACAAATTTATAATAAATATACTTTATTGAATGATAAGTGTCAAAAGCTAAAAATACAGGGTAGTTTTATACAAATATACGAAAAAAAAACAATTACATTTTGATGTCGAATAAATATCCTACATATATCTAATAATTAAATGGTTTAAAGAATAACAGAAATATACACTTTTTTTTAAATTATGTAATGCACTCTTCAGTTCATAACCAGTCAATCAACGCTACCAGTAAAATGTTGCTGCACAAGGCACAATACAAATAGGGACAATATCTAAATAAGGAAACTACAAACATAGTAAACAGGACAAAGACAAACTTCACAAAATAAGGTAACCAAATGCAGAAAATACTCATAAAGGCGTCGTTGTAATACTCGACCACCTCGTAATAGGCTCTTCTGCCCACCAGTAGTTCCTTCATAGTTCTTTTAAATCGTTTAAGGGTAGAAATGTTTCTTAATTACTCACGAAGATGGTTAAACGGGTGTTGTGAGATTCGTACCGAAGGCAATAAAAGTACTAATTGGATAATGTGTTTCGTACTGAACACATCTTTTATAATTTATTCAACATTGTGATTATATAACTGATAAGAGATACACAAAGTATCATTAGTAGAGCTAGTTACAATTAAAAATTATATAATTAAACTATATCTTATAGCTAGTCGGAAAAAAAAATTACAATAGATTTAAAAAAACAATCTCAACAAATTAAAATCAGGCGGGAGCGGCATGAAAAGAAATACATTTTAATAAATGTACTCTACTGATTGCTTTGGTTTTGTATCGGTTAATAGTTTTTTCGATCAATTCTTGTCATTTTTTAACTTTATTATTATTTTTTTTTGGTATTCGAGTATCATAAGAGTGGTCACCCACTGGCAATATATCCCTACGCATATCATGCAGATAACGATCTTAAAACGTTAAGATTTTCTTAGATCTAAATAACGGTCTACATGATTCTCTGCCGTTCACACCACAATGACATCTTACAGCTCGCTTCTGCAGAATAAATAGCGAGTTCAGAGTTACACATATTTTCCCAGAATATAATTCCATATTCAGACATATTTGTGCAAATTAGAGTGGACAAATAAGAACTATGCAGTAAGTCATACCACAGTAAGTATTTGGGATAAAAAAGAGAGATGTTGACATAATTTAGAACCTACCATTACCCATAATACATGGACCACTAATAAAAGCAGCTATTGTTCAGCACCCAATGTTTTTTGTTTACAGATACTCCAACTATTACCTAGATCGCTTCCACTTAGAAATAAAAATAAATAAAACTAATTATTCCTTCGAAAACTTCGCATTGTTTCCGGAATATAGGGTTTTATTGGCCCCACATGAAGGGAAAAACTGCTAATACGTACATTCCTTCTTTGGAAAGGTCTTTGGATTTTTTGGAGTTTTATCGATAATTACCTAGACCAATCTACTCTGCAAGTTGTTAATGCTTAAACGGGATGGTTCTTTGAATAGTAATAAACTTTAAAGTATGTTTTAATGACTTGAACGGTAGATTCCAGTATGTTGAGGTTAAGGGATGCAGGTCGGTCGTTTTTGAGAGTACGTCGGGAGTTCCTCAGAGTTCCAACTTGGGACCTCTTTTGTTTTTAGCAGCTGTAAATAAAATGGCTGGCGGTTTCCGGACTGCTCTAGAGTTGTTATTTGCAGATGATTTTAAATGCTTCTATAGGATTAATTCTGTAGAGAACTGAGAGACTTTACAGAATGATTTTCGCAGTGTAACTGATTGGTGTGATTCAAAAAGCTTTAATTTTAATGTGAGTAAATGGGCGTGTATGTCTTTTACATTGAATCGTAACGTTATTGCCTATGACTATTTCTTAAATGGAACTAATTTGCAGCGGGTAAATCAACATACGGACCTCGGTGTGGTCTTTGACACAACACTGTCGTTCTCCAGTCATATAATATCTAAAATTGATAGGGCACAAAAAATAGCAGGTTTTATCGGTAGAATCACAAAAGACTTCAGTATTGACGTTAGTTGGCATCTTTTTGATAGCCTTGTGTTGCCTGTTTTGGAGTACGGAAGCATAATTTGTTCTCCCCAGTATAACGTGTGGGTTACACTCATTGAAAGAGTGCAGAGAAAGTTTGTTAAATGTATGTATTATAGGAAATATGGTATATATCCTCAGAAGGGGTGCGATAACAAATGCCTTTTTGGTGTCTTTGGCAGGCTTTCATTGAATACAAGAAGAATCAAAATTTTGCTATGCACTTTGTTTAGAATTTTAAAAGGTAAAATTGACTGCCCCGGTATTCTAGGGAAACTACCATTTGCTGTGAATAGAGTCAACTCGCGAGCCTCAAATATTTTGTATCTGACCTATCCTCGAACAAACCTTTACATAAATTCTCCAATTTACAAAATGTGTCACTTTTTTAATTTGTATGCATTAGATATTGAGGTAGATACAACTAGTCTTGGTCAGTTCAAGGATTTGGTCGAGAGAAAACTGAGGACCAATCAATAGACGTAATATTGTGATGCTCAGTTGAGTACCAATTTTTATGGGGTTTTGATACTACTTGTTCGCCTCATAGGCTTTCCTTTTGTTTTACTTTTGTTTTTGTTATATTCACTAGCTGTAAGATGTATCTGTGTAATTGGCACCAGTGCTGTTGATACTTATAAATAAATAAAATAAGAATAGTAAAAATGTTCCGGATATCATCATCATATCGATCATTGTAGATAACGCGAATCTGGTAAAAGCTGACCCAATTAGAATAAGGAAATCTAATGTAATGAATACAGTATTCAGTATACAGTATTAAATCAATAAAATTTTACCCGTATAACTATTTTTCTTTGTTCCAGATAAAGAGCCGGCCTAACGGCCCCATGATGACTATGGACGTGTCGAAAAGTGAGGCAACCAAGTCCACGAATCCCAGTGGCGGACCGCAGGAGTGCGCCGGGTGTTGCAAACCAATCACAGAGCGGTATTTACTTAAAGCACTAGACATGTTTTGGCACGAAGACTGTTTAAAGTGCGGCTGTTGTGACTGTAGACTCGGGGAAGTGGGCTCGACCCTGTATACGAAAGCAAATTTAATTTTGTGTAAAAGAGACTACTTGAGACTATTTGGCAACACGGGGTATTGTGCGGCCTGTAGTAAAGTTATACCTGCGTTTGAAATGGTTATGAGGGCTAGGAGTAATGTCTACCATTTAGAATGTTTCGCCTGTCAACAGTGTAATCATAGGTAAGTTTCTCTAGATCTCTAGAATAATAAAATTCTGTATTATTTACTTCGTGAAGATTGTACAGGCCTTGATACCTTCGTTTCCAATCATGGGTGGCGGAAGAATTAAATCTAAGTGGTGCATAATCCGTAAACTTAAATCAAATAATCCTTAAATTTTTAAAACGGTTTCCATTTCCATATACAGTGAGTTCAAAAAGGTTAGAATAAATTCGTTTAAAATTCAGGTGATTATTTTCTGGAAAAACGCTTGGGCATGTCGATTATTATTTTTTATTGCGAATTTTTTGACATAAGAAATGTGTATACAGGTTGTCTCAAGAAGAACATATACCGTCAACATTGATTTTTTAAATAGAACACCCTGTATATTATATTATTTTTAAATTCTACGATACACGAACACTTCTTGTATAACATATTTAGTCCGGTCAATCTAGACAATCGAAGGTACATAAATTAACAACAAGCTGAAAATCAGTATAATTGTTCAAAATATAATTATAAATATAATTTATAAGTTCCCCATCATTCCCGTGTTTGGAAAAAATTTTACTCAAGGTCAAAGGTCAAAAAAATAAGTTTTTTGCGATTTTCAGCAAAACGGTAAGTTTTATCATAAAAATACTTCAGATAAAAATTGTAGAGCATAAAATTATCTAAAACAAATGTATCAGTACTTTTTTTCCTACGAGCCACCGCTTCTAAGATATAACGATTCAAAAAGTTTTGAAAGTTGTTATCGTCAAAATGGAAAAATGCGCCTTTACCCGGTTAAAATGGTTTTATTGAACGTTTAACAAATAACCATATTATTATGAATTATTCTAAATCTCAAATTTAATTTTTACCATTTATTCACCAACCAGCCAGGAATTATAATACTATCTATACGACTTTACTTTGTGCATTAGAGAATGCAAAACGGTATGACCACACTGTATGAATCGTGACTTTCGACCAGCCCCTGTATGCTAATGCTCGAGAAATGGTATCAGCATCAGCCACACCTGACGGCTCTGCAGTATCAAAAATTATCATCAGACTCGGAGGATTTTATCTACTGATGTTTTTTCTGGGAGCAATTGGTCATATTATGCAAGGAAGCGGCATGACAAAAGTACTCGCAGAGATCTCTGCGGTAAAATCATTAGAAAAAATAACGTGTGCATATTATGACAATAGCAACTTTTACAACTTTTTGAATCGTTATATCTCAGAACCGGTGGCTCGTAGAAAAAAAAGCATTGATACATATTTTATAGATAATTTTATGATTTACAATTTTTGTCTGAACTATTTTTACGATAAAACGTATTGTTTTGCTGAAAATAGCAAAAAACTAATTTTCTTGACCTTTGACCTTGAGTAAATTTTTTTCCAAACACGGGAATGATGGGGAACTTATAAATTTAATTTATAATTATATTTTGAACAATTTTACTGATTTTCAGCTTGTTGTTAATTTATGTACCTTCAGTATGATTTTTTGGTCTAGATTGACCGGACTAATTACCATATCTGCAAAATCAACGGTTTTCGATATATTGACATTTGAATATTTTTCTGAAAAATGCTGAGATCCGTGGATTTTTAGTTTTAATTGCGCATTTTTTATTATTATTGTAACCTGTTTACTGAATTAATTTATTTTGACACAGACATTTACTTCTTGTCAAAAATTCTTCAAATTGTGTAGATCTATCTAACTTCAAGTAATTATGTAAAAATGGCGCGGTTAAGTGAAAAAGATAGGATACAGGTACTAATGATGCTTGGCTATGTAGATAGGATGCGTACCTAAACAGCATTGTGTGAGTTATTTAACAATAATTACCTTAACCCTTAACCGGTCATGTGGAATTATTTTGCATAGACGGTCATGTGGCGTCTGACAGACTACGGAAAAAATAAAAAGACAATATACATAATAATTTTTTGAATGTATTTATAAGTAATAAAACATAAGAAGTATACTTATTACTACATATAATACGAAAATTTACTTTAGTTTTTCCACTAAAAACACCAGAAAAAAATATTGTATGGCACCCATATAGAAATATACATTATCTTTGGTTTTTCTCTAAAATTAACCAAAAAACCTTGAAAAGAGGAAAATGTTAAGAAATTTTATTTAAACAGGATTATGTTATATAACAGACAACAAAAAAAACCGTAGAAATTAACACAGTATCTTGCAGCAATGGCTAAACATCCCGAATATTTATGCATGTATTACATAACGGTTTGGAACATTGCAAGCAAAAGTATTTTGTCATACGATGTTTTGCGATGTTTGAATTCATCTTACCATTTTAAGGCAGTTTCTTCGAAATTTTTACCCGAAAAACGAATTCTTTTCGACGGACCGGCCATATTACATTATTTAAATTAATAACATAAACCGACATGTGTCATCTGACAGACTACGGCGGAGTAAAGTGTTTCCGTAAAATGATTAGTGATAATCATACAGTGAAGTAAGAGGAAGGACCAATAGTGCATAAGTAGTGGAAGGATTAGCAGACGTGACCGATTTGTAGGCGGTACCACTATTGAAAGGACGGATGTAAATTGGTCGCCAAGGTAATCCCTTCACCTGCATTTCGACATGTAAATTCGTCGCCGGCGTTTTCTTGAGTACCTACCTGCATCGGTAGGTACGGAACAATAGGTTAATGGTTATTGGGCATAATATATACCTCAAATCTGAAATCTATTTGTTTTTAGTTTCTTGTCAATTTGCGTTCATTCATTGCTATTCGAGCGAAGTGAATCATAGTGAAAAATGTCGGTGTCAGTTATTGAAAGTGAACGTGGGAGAAGTTTAATTTTGTGCGAAAATTTTACGTTTTCCAAAGACAAGGTCTTGAAAAGTGGAGAAACATCATGGAGGTGTTGCCAAAGGAAGCTGCATTGTAAAGCAAGGCTTTACACTATTGGAACGGAGAACCTGATATCCAGAAGGGAAGATGCGCACAATCACGGAGCATTCGAAAAGGAAGTGAGCAGAAAAGCTATTTCAAGTGAATGCAAGAGGAAGGCAAGAGTAGATATCAGTGAAAGGTCTTCAAAAATTATTTGTAGAGCTTTAGCAACAAATTTGCCACCGTCTCTTACAACTACTGATGTTGGCTGCATTAGAAGAAATATATATAACAGTCGCCGCAAAATCCTTCCAGGTCCGATTCCTAAGAACATAGAAGAAGTGCATGGAGTTCTCAGCAGCGCATACGGCGAAACCCTGTTAACCAATAAAGGTGAACAATTTTTGTTTATTAACAATATGGAAAAAAATATCATTGTGTTAACATGTGAAAGCAACATACGTGTTTTGTATATGGACGGAACGTTCTCATACTGCGCAAAGTTCTTCTTACAGTTTTTTTACTATTCACGGACTCCAAAATGGCCATTATGTTCCATTAGTTTTTTGTTTGCTACCAAGTAAGACAACTGCTATAAAACATGCTTATACCTACTAAAATGCAAGATTTATGAAAAGTATGGTCTTACTTTTGATCCACGGCAAATTTTCGTTGATTTTGAAAAGGCCATCCACCTAGCATTAAGGTGGGTTTGGCCAGATGTAAAAGTAAGCGGTTGCCGATTCCATTTACATCAAGCATGGTATCGAAAGAAAAAATCAATCGGATTAAGTTCTGATTATGAATCAAAGACCGAAATAGGAATCTGGCTCAAAAACACTTTTGGGCTGACTTATTTGAATCCAAATGAAGTGGAGGACTGTTTAGTCTTTGATTTAATGTCGTACAAACCAGAAAGTGAACTTTTGGATACATTTTGTGACTATTTGTTAGAGACATATATCGTCGAAAACGCAAACTTTCTTCCTACTATATGGGCGGAAGAAGGTGCCTCGGTTACAATAACGACTAATTGTTGCGAATCGTTTCATGCAAAATTTAATTCTTCTTTTTACGCAACACATCCCTCCATATATGTCTTTCTTGAAAAGTTAAAAGAATGTCAAAATGAAACGTATGTAAAAATACAAAGTTTTGGTGTAAGTACCAATTTCAAAGACAAAAATCTTAAAGCTAAGTTAGCATCACTTGAAAATTTGGTCAGAAGATATAAATCAGGGGAAATAAATCGACTGCATTACGTAAAATGTACATCTTACTTATAATAACTATGATGTACATCTAACTTATAATAACTATATTGTACATAACATGCGCCTTTTCAAAATTGTGTACTAAAAATGTACTTTGTATTTTTAATGTGTTCTATTATTGTATTATTCATACATATTTATTGTTGCAACTTATTCATTTTATAATGTATATAACATGTCTTTTTGAGACTGCGATAATGTACTTAGTATATTTAATGTTTAGGTACTATTATATATATATGTTACTTTTGAATAATAAACTAGTCGAATTAAAGTGCAGTGTTTTTCTTTTTGGTTCCGATATAAAAGCCCGGCGACCAATTTACCTATAGGGATTAAAGGAACCCTTAAATTCCAGCGACCAATTTACATGTCGGATTAGTGGAGCAGGTAAGCTTGGCGACGAGTTTACCACCGCCGTATTGAAATATTACCCTAATTATATATTGCGTAGTCTCTCAGATGCCACATGACCGGTTAAGGGTTAACCGAGAACCAATATATCTCAATCTGTTGTTAGTAAAATTGTAAAAAATTACACACGCCCAGTGCGTGAATACTTGGATACAGTCTTTCCTGGCAAGTGGATTGGTCGATGGGGTCCAATAGAATGGCCGAAAAGGTCACCAGATTTGACCCCGCTAAATTTTTTTTCTGTGGGGCTATTTAAAATCTAAAGTATACTTTAACCTAACAATATTGATGAACTTAAAGCTCGAATAAGGCATGAGGTTAAATTAATAGAGCCCCAGGTAATCCATAAGGTTTTCAATAAATTCAAAGATCGACTTTCATATTGCCAGGAAGTTGGTCGGGGTCAATTTCAATATTTATTAAAATAAAATTTAATATAGTCTATGTAAATATTATAGACTAAATAGATGTAAAGAGTTAATTTTTAATTGTAGTTTTCGTACCAGGAAAAATGTCAATATATCGAAAACAGTTAATTTTGGAGATATGGTATGTTATACAAAAAGTGTTCAGAATGCATCGTAGAATTTAAAAATAATATAATATAGGCTGTTCTATTTTAAAAAATCAATGTTGACGGTATATGTTCTTCTGAAGACAACCTGTATACACATTTCTTATGTCAAAAAATTTGCAATTTAAAATACTAATCGACATCGACACACGAATTTATTCCAACCTTTTTGAGTTCACTGTATAGAACGTCATGCGAAAATTTTGAAATAATAATAGAATAAAAATAATAATGTGTACTTGAATAGGTTTCTGAGCTGGTACAATCTGATTGCATCAATGACAAAATCACAAAATATTTTCAAGAAACTGATTATCTTAAAAATTAATGATTATGGACTGGAGTGCATACGGTCGTTTATAATTGATCACCAACAGCTATATTAATTACTTTTACGGTGATAATCAAAAATACCTACAGGGCTCTGTTTTCGTCCGTGTTGTAGTAGTTTTAACATTAAAATTTGACACGGCGCAAACTATTTTTTTTTCGCAAATAATTATTAAGTTAATTTTCAATTGTCATGAACCATTGACCATCATCAAAATTTTCAATTCGCTGTTTATCTTCAATGTTATTAAATGTTATTTAAAATACACGAAGCGGATATACAGTAAAAACTAAAAAATACCACAGTAATAACGCTCCAGTGAGCGCTTTATATTTCATAAAAGGCAATCATTTTATCGACAAATTAACCAAAAAACGTATAACAAATGTGCGCCCAAAAACAAAACAAAATCTAATATAAAACGCACAATGGTCTAATAAAACACAATCGGAAACAAAAAGTGCAATTATATATATGACAATATATAGCCAGTGGACACAACGTAATGCAGTTAAATATATTAATAATTGCAAACAATAAAAGTGGATTATTTTGCATGGGTGGCGGTGGCCGCAGCAATATTTCAGGAGAGCGGAAAAGCGACATGCTAAACAAAGAGGGCAGGAAGAGTGAGGTGGAGGAGTATAATGGCTGCGGCTTGGACGATTTATATAAAATGTATTTAGTTGGGAAGTATTACGTCTAGTTCAGGGCCGGATTAAGACAGTTGACTACTAATCGAACGCCCTCTAGCTTCTAATAGAAATGCATTTTAAAAGTTCGCTTCCTTCTCATCTTTCCTCCAGCACACTTATCATATCCTAAAGCAAAATTTTGTATAAAATGTATGATTAAAAACTGTAGTTTCATCGGATTAAAAATATCCTTTGACTCATAATCGTTCAGTATTGACTGTAATTTTCATTGCTAGTTCACAATATCTCTTAAATAAATGCGACCAGATGGCTATCAAACCTTTTTAAAAGAAATTGCTTGTCTTAGACTACCTTTTTAAATTCGTTGGCCATTTTCAGTCTCCACACTTCACACCTTTATAAGTAAAGTGACACAACTCGAAAATTGTATATTTCTAGATTTAATCATAAAATGACACTAAATACCGCCCTCTATCAGCTGCCGCTGGACCTAATACCAAATCGCTTCTCTCCAATTAGAGGAACCTATTTATGCCTTTTTCATATTAACGGTATTCGCGCGTCTTTTTAATACTAAAGAGTATCATTTCAGTATGTTGTCTCATGCGACGGAAAATTGACACTGCTTTGGGTCTAAACTGACTTGATTCCAAACATTTTACAAAAAAGTAACTGGCATTTAATAATAAAAAGATATTATTCTAAAATGACTCGCTGAGTACAACGACAATTTTAATTTTAAAATGGCATAACTCCAAATAATCCGTTCGTTGTTAAAAAAATTTGGCAGTAAAAAGACTTAACTTGTTTTTTATTATTTATTTTTATTTTTTTGACTATTAAGGGTAGGTTTTAATATCAAATTTAAATAATTGTCTTTTAGTAAAACCATTTAGCTAATGTTTCCACAAATTTAACATTTAATTTAATTTATTACTTGGGCTTTGGAGACAAAAGAGTTAGAGGGGTCCAATATATTTTACAGTTATTCCTGTTTTCTCCAAAACTCTATTTTTTGGATTGTGTGACTTTAATTTTAAAGGTGCGACTTGTTCTTTTAACATTGCCGCACATGTACTGGAATGTTTTTTTTTTTCGTACCTTGGTGAACAAGTTGAATACTACTTGGTCAACAGCTAAACCGAAACGACCGAACCGAAATGCCCGAACTGCCCTGCACGGTGTGTCTTCGATGACCTGTGGCTGGGCAAATCCAAAACATTGGACGCGGCCCATTACTGGGCCGTGAAACTCATTGTACGGCTAAGCATTACGTTCTTAGATGCAAGGCCCTCTTTGTTGCGAATAATTTTTGCTCGCACGATATTTTATAATAGCTATTTTTATATGTAAAATACCCAGTATTCAAAGAGAGCGAGATATTCATCAATAAACATTCAGAGGCATTCAGATCGCAATAAATTTTAAATTTAATAGTATTATGAGATACAGTAAAACAAAGTTGAACTTGTAAATTTCCACTATATTAGACAGAAAATGACATGTTTCGCTAACACTGTAGCTTCGTCAGATGACAATGATTTAATAAAGGTGAAAAGTAAAAATTGGGTGCAATAAAATTAAACTATTTAAGATGTAAATAAAACAGTGGGAGGGTTACAATTGCGGGGAAATCCAACAGAGGGTTTAAAAATTAAATTAAATTAGGTACAATATGGGTAGGTATTTACAAAATCTTAATTATATGGTTAACAGAATAAATTTAGCAAAGGTGAATTATTTAAATCTAATTGATCATTAAGTAACAGGTCCGTATTTTTAAGTTTATTTATTTCCATAGATTCTAACAAATTCAGTTTTAAGCCTTTGTTTTCTGTATGTAAGATTTTAAAGGAAGGATCGAAATTATGTTGATAATCATGTAAATGGATAGCATAGTTTGAGTCTGTTTTATTTTTTAGAAAACTGTTATAATGTTCCTGTATTCTTTTGTCAAACTGTCTACCTGTTTGGCCAATGTATGTTTTAGGACAATCTTTGCATTTTAATTTATAGACGCCTGATTTTTTGTTTTTATCGCTTTTAGTTTTATTGTTTTTGATGAATTTACCTAAAGAGTTATTAGTTTTGTAACACAAATTTATATCAAGTTTGTTAAGAAAATTGCCAATTACTTTGCTAGGTTGTCCAAAGAAAGTGACAAGTTTAAATTGGTCAGAGTTTTTGCTTCTAGGAAAAACTGAGTCAATAGCCTTTTTGTAAGTTTTCTTTTTTAGGATTTGGTCAATTAAATTTGAATTATATCCGTTATTAACTGCAATTTGTTTAATAATGTTTAGTTCTTTTTGAAAATTGATTTTATTTAGAGGGAGAGTTACTAGTCTATGGATCATACTGTGAAAAGAAGCTAATTTGTGTTGTATAGGGTGGCAAGAAGAATTGTGTATGACAGTATCAGTATGAGATGGTTTATGGAAAACGGAGAAAACATGTCTATCATTTTCTCTCTTAATATTTAAATCAAGAAAATTGATAGAATTGTTACTTTCCTGTTCTATTGTAAACTTGATATTTTTGTGTAGGCTGTTAATATATTCCAAAAAGACTTTTAACTGTCTATCAGTACCAAGAAAACATGTTAAGACGTCATCAACATACCTATGCCAATAAAGAAACTGTTTGAAAAGAGGATGATTACTTATTTTATTTTCTAAAAAATCCATAAATATTTCAGCTAATAAAGGACTAAGGGGGTTACCCATACCCTTAGTCCTTTATTAGCTGAAATATTTATGGATTTTTTAGAAAATAAAATAAGTAATCATCCTCTTTTCAAACAGTTTCTTTATTGGCATAGGTATGTTGATGACGTCTTAACATGTTTTCTTGGTACTGATAGACAGTTAAAAGTCTTTTTGGAATATATTAACAGCCTACACAAAAATATCAAGTTTACAATAGAACAGGAAAGTAACAATTCTATCAATTTTCTTGATTTAAATATTAAGAGAGAAAATGATAGACATGTTTTCTCCGTTTTCCATAAACCATCTCATACTGATACTGTCATACACAATTCTTCTTGCCACCCTATACAACACAAATTAGCTTCTTTTCACAGTATGATCCATAGACTAGTAACTCTCCCTCTAAATAAAATCAATTTTCAAAAAGAACTAAACATTATTAAACAAATTGCAGTTAATAACGGATATAATTCAAATTTAATTGACCAAATCCTAAAAAAGAAAACTTACAAAAAGGCTATTGACTCAGTTTTTCCTAGAAGCAAAAACTCTGACCAATTTAAACTTGTCACTTTCTTTGGACAACCTAGCAAAGTAATTGGCAATTTTCTTAACAAACTTGATATAAATTTGTGTTACAAAACTAATAACTCTTTAGGTAAATTCATCAAAAACAATAAAACTAAAAGCGATAAAAACAAAAAATCAGGCGTCTATAAATTAAAATGCAAAGATTGTCCTAAAACATACATTGGCCAAACAGGTAGACAGTTTGACAAAAGAATACAGGAACATTATAACAGTTTTCTAAAAAATAAAACAGACTCAAACTATGCTATCCATTTACATGATTATCAACATAATTTCGATCCTTCCTTTAAAATCTTACATACAGAAAACAAAGGCTTAAAACTGAATTTGTTAGAATCTATGGAAATAAATAAACTTAAAAATACGGACCTGTTACTTAATGATCAATTAGATTTAAATAATTCACCTTTGCTAAATTTATTCTGTTAACCATATAATTAAGATTTTGTAAATACCTACCCATATTGTACCTAATTTAATTTAATTTTTAAACCCTCTGTTGGATTTCCCCGCAATTGTAACCCTCCCACTGTTTTATTTACATCTTAAATAGTTTAATTTTATTGCACCCAATTTTTACTTTTCACCTTTATTAAATCATTGTCATCTGACGAAGCTACAGTGTTAGCGAAACATGTCATTTTCTGTCTAATATAGTGGAAATTTACAAGTTCAACTTTGTTTTACTGTATCTCATAATACTATTATTATGGATTTCCACCTAGTATCGGCTGAATCAATTAATTTATTTAATTTTAAATTTGATGACATTCTAAAAAATTTCGAAAAAATTGATTTTACTTGACAACATCCATTCATGTAGATACGAGAGGTGGAGGTGTGGCGATATATATTAAAAATTCTATTAAGTTTTGTAAGTTGGACTGCAGTGAGCCGGACAAGCTGTTCAATTGGATTTGTATCTCGTTCGGCAGAAATAATCTTAAACTCAGTGTTATGTATAGGCCCCCATCATACAATGGTAATGTATTTTTAAAAGACCTTGAGACGATAATGAACATGTATAAAACAAACCATATAATTATAGGTGATATGAATATTAACTTATTAAACAAAAGTTCCTTATTAACAAAAGAGTATAATGAGCTAGTATCAATGAATAGATTTACGATTGCGAATGAACTGAATGATATTAATGCTACTAGAGAGACTGCATCAACATTCTCAATAATAGATCATGTTTTGTGTAATGGATCGTTGAAGTCGAGATGTGCGATAAAGATTGAGGATAACTCTCTGTCGGACCATAAAAGGATAGTATTAAGAGTAAAGGAAAAATTAGTATTCTCTAAACAAAAAGTGTGTATTTAAAACAGTATATTAAAGTATAAGTGGATATTAAGGTCTTTAAAACACGCGCGATTTTGCAAGCACTCCGGCTGCGCCATCGTGCTTGCAAAATCGCGCGTGTTTTAAAGACCAGTTATCCACGAATACTTTACATTATTTTTTTTTATTGGTACACTTTGAAATCATTAATTGATTGGTATTTATATTACAAAAAATGGAAATAATAGCTTAGTAAGTAAGTGAAATGGTCGAATTCGTGATGTGATATACCTATCGTTGTCATGAAAACGAGGAGAACAAAAAATAACTTCCAATCTGTCACATAAGATTCATTGTTGTCACCGTTGACATTGGTTGTGTATTGCTTAAAAAAAATAGTTTTTATTTGACGTTAAAAGGTAATTCTGTCAAATCAATAATTAAAAAGTTGACATATTTAGACTTCACGTTTCACGGGTTGTTGATGTTGTCATGGAAACTTTAAAACACGCGCGTTTTTGAATGTGGGATTTAAACACGCTGAGGCGTACTTTAAAAAAGCGAAATAGGGTATCAATAAAAAAATAGTTATTTATGCAACAAGGGTGTAAAGTAGCATTTTTTTTACGAATGGGAAATTTTTCGAATCACATGAGTAAAAAAAAGGCACTTTACGCGCGAATTGCATACACAATTTTTTCTACTACCGGACGTTATACAGGGTCGCTGTTATGTATTGAAATGGTCGATTATTTCTTAAAGGAAGAGAGTTATCTAAAAAATATTAAGAACAAAAGTTATAGGAACAATAACAATAATAACATTTCATATATGTACTTACAAATACGAATTTATATTCAATTTAATTGTGGACTATATAAATATTAAATGTATTAAACGTTATTCCTTGGCTCTTAAGTCTAGAATTTACTTGTGAATCTTCACAATCCACACTTCTGCTGTTACAAGCCACATTACAACTAGATGTAAATGGTGTATCAGTTAGCTTATTTATATTGGTTGAAACTTCAGAAGACAAATTTGATGTAATATTACTTATTTCGATTTCAGGAATATTGTCAAACGTACTAGTGGAATTAGAAGAGGAAGCATCATTTGTTAATATTTTATTCGATATGTCAATTTTTTTGCTCAGTGTACTATCAATGTAACCCTCTGCGACGGCAGATTATTTCCATCCCCCATGCTTCTTTACTGTTATAAGGTCTCCTCCAGAATTTGCCAACATAGTGGCAGATAACCTTCGAAAAGAGTGACCAGTATAACATGTTGGATTTGGCAATTTCATATATTCAGCTATTACCAAATGTGTTTATGCCCACAGGTTGTTTCAAACATTTATTTTGGGCATATTTTAAAAATAATCTGGATGATTCAATATTAGGAGGTCTTAATGTAATATTTTATAATGTACGATAAATAATTTATGAAATTATTTGGGTTTAGAACTGTAAAAATTCTTTCCATACCATTTTTTGAATCAGGAATTCTTATAATAAAGACTGTTTCCTTGTTTTCAAAATCATTTATTGTCATTTTCATCAGTTCTTCTCTGCGACAAGCCCCAGAAATGCCAATAATAAATGCAACCTAAAATAATAAATTGTGTCGATATAAAATCTATAATAAATATTAAATATAAACATTTTATAGAGAATCTAAAAGTATAAAGAACTAAGGTAAAACTTCTATAATTTTGATATGATATTTTACCGTACCAATAGAATTAAATTGATGTAAAGTTACCTTTATCATTAAAAACTTCGAATCCGGAGCCTCCAAAATAAACTTGATGAAATGACTTTTCTCAAATATTCCTGATTTCTTTGCTTTGTAGCCTTTGCTTCTCTGTTTAAGAAAGGCAATTAACTTGTGGTAGGTTGAAATATCTACTGAATTTTTAATTTTCAAGGTAGCCTTTAGCATGGAAAATATTGACCACATTGTCGATGCTTTATAGCTTTTTAATTCATCTGAAAAATAAGCTAGCAAAACATTTTCTGAGTACCTTGTCACTTTATGTTTCTTGCACCAACTCATAAACAATGTATATTTTTGTTCGTAAATTAACCGAGACTTGTTGGGAAGCAAATTCAAAGTAGCTTCCTGTGCAGAATCTGCAATATTCGGCGGAGTGTTCTCAAAATCCGATAAATCACTGTCCATAATGTTGAGATTTAAAAATCTGAAATAAAATTAAACGAAATCATAACAATATAACACATTTGATATCACAACTCAAAACTTACCGTATTAAAATCTTCACTAATTCCTAAAATCATTAAAACACCTGGCATAAATCACAAATTGTCAACATTTAGATACGTCAAACAGAAATCGCCATTTGTCCATGGCCAACCAGACCAATTTTAAGTAAATATGCAGGTATCCATATCAATGTAATCATTCATATTTTTTACTTTTTTTAACTAGTGCGTAAAGTAATTTACTTTACGCACTAGTTAAAAAAAGTTAAATTTTAGACACCTTCCATAGTGTGTAAAGTTAGTGTTTTACGCACGGTAGTAGAAAAACAGTATTTTAGCACAAAAAATTTTAAGATAAATTTTCAACAAAAATTTAACGTTTTAGAAATAAACTCATTTCAAGAATTAATACAAGTAATCAATGAGGCGAAGCAATCCTCACAGTCTACTAAACTCATAAAGTGTCATGTATATAATAATTGGGTCACACCGGATCTCATAAAATTAATAAAAGATAAAGATAATGCATATAAATATCAGAAAAAGAATCCCAGCAGTAATGAATCTAAAGAAAAATTTAGAATATTAAAAAACAGTGTAACAAATAGGATAAAAGTGTTAAAAAATAATTATTTTCGAAACAAATGGCAACAGGCGGGCGAGAATAGAAAAAAACAATGGAATATTATAAATTCCTTTATGAGTAGTAGCGCCTGTCGGGACAGTGTTGATGAATTGGAGGTTGCTGGCTCGATGGTTACAGATTGCAAATACATTGAATACATATTTTTCACAGATAGGCTCAAAAATAGTAAAAGAGGTTGAAGCGGAGAAAGCTCGCTTTGGTCCTGGTGTGATGCTGAATGAGGTTACATATGATAAAAGCATTTATTTGGAACCTACTAATGAATTAGAGATAGATGATATCATAATGAATCTAAAAAGGGATGCTGCTCCTGGTGGGGATGGTATAACAGTCCACAACATCATTGATATTAAGGATAATATCGTAATAATACTAACAGTTTTAATAAATGATATACTTACCACGGGCATATTCCCTGAAGAGCTCAAGACCGTTCAGGTTTGTACAGTGTTTAAGTCGGGATCGAGAGCATGGAAGAACAATTATAGACCGATATCTCTCATTCGCGTTTTCTCTAAGATCATTGAAATTGTGATAAAAAATAGTTTTATGTCATTTATGTCTAAATATATTACACCCGACCCTTATTAATATGGTTTTATAAGTAACAGTAGCACACTGGTTGCCACGACGGATTTAATTAGCTCAATTTCAGGTTATCTGGACAAGGGGAATATTGCCCTGGCCATCTTTATAGATCTGAGAAAGGCCTTCGATGTTGTTGATCATACACTGCTTCTGAGTAAACTTGAGAATATGGGATTTAGAGGTGTTGCTCTGAACATTGTTGCATCATATTTAAGTAATCGGACACATTACATATGCTTAAATAATTGCAATAGTACAACACGTGTTACTAACTGAGGGGTCCCTCAGGGCTCGGTGTTGGGTCCTTTATTGTATACGTTATTTGTGTTAAGCTTGCGCTTGGCGGGCCTAATAGCGGAATACTATACTTTTGCGGATGACACGGTGTTTATTTACAAATTAAAAAAATTTACGCATATGGAAATTATAGTGAACAGTGACTTAAGACTTAATTACATATCTGTACCCCAGTGCCAAAGTATGTTAAGTCAAAAATTTTGATTTTTCAGGAGAGCTTGTTCAAGTTTTTCTTTTGCTCTTTTTCCAATGAGAGTTAGTTTATCAATTCACTTTGTTTTTTACTTCATAGCATAGCCCAAAACATGTTAAGTCAATTTGAACCAAAAATACATACTGAAATTTGTGACTTAACATAACGCATCGTTGCCAACTTGCAAAGCCAGACTATATTATATAACATGACTTAACCTAGTTAGCCTTTTTTTTTTTGGGTGATGACTTAATATAGTTTTAGAAGTGTTAACTTTTAAACGAGTTGAGATAATGAAAAAAAATATATATCAATTGAAAGGGGACGTGCCACTGATTGACTTAACATTAAAAAGTAAAAATCGCAAATGTGTGACTTGACATAGTTTGGTTCTGAGGTACAGATATGGTTATTGCAAAATAAATTAAAAATAAATATAGACAAGACAAAGTTTATGATATTTAGACAAAAAAATAGGTTAATTAAGAATGTCCACATTCGGATAAATAGTATCACTGTAGAAAAAACTAACAAAATAAAATATTTGGGTTTGGTAATTGATGAACAGTTAAACTGGACAGCACATATTGATCAAGTAAAAGAAAAGATAATCTCTCTGGTAGGAGCACTATATAGATGTAGACACTTTTTATCCTTAAATGCCAAGTATAAAATATATAATGCCTATTTCTTATCAATTATGCGGTACCTGATACCAGTGTGGGGAACATGCAATCTCACCAACTCTAGTAAAATTAAAACACTTCAAAACAAAGTTCTAAAATTTTTATTTAACCTTCATTATTACACTCGTACAGAGACTGTTTACCAAGTGCTTAAACTTCAGCCTATACACCAAATGCTAATTCTTGAACAGTCAAAATTAATATATAAGATATTAAATAATAAATCAAAGTGCAATAGTAGAATTCAATATGTAAATCAGATTCATAGGCATGACATAAGAAACAGTGATGATATTCGTTTGGATGGTGCAAGGACAAATTAGGCATTACGCAGCCCGATTAGTGCGGCCTCTGAAACCTATAACAACTTACCTCCAGAAATAAAAAAAGAAGGCCGTCAACGGGTATTTGTAAATAAATTTAAAAAAATTATATTTGATGTACCTACCTAGCCTTTAAGTGGGAGTAAATGCTATACACTTAATATGTTAAGACTACAGGGGAAAAAAACAAGTTTGTCCATTTAAGTTATAACGCACTTAGGGACGCGAAAATTTGGCGGCTTTATTTTTCTCCTAAATCTTGTATGTATTGGCAACAATACTATAATGGCATGAGTGTTGCAAATCACTTAAAAAATGGCATAATAAATAAATAAATGAAATTGTTTAAATAAAAAGGGAAATAACCGGGAATGTCCAAAATATAACCACTATAACTGCCTATTTATCGGTTTTTTGAAGAAAATAACATAAGAACTTTTTCTACGAGCTTGCGGAGTATGTTTCCGCACGCATTTCTGTTTGGAACGTCGTACTTCTCCGTACTAGTACGAAAACCCACTTTTATTCATTATTTCTCTGCAATACCGAAACGCGCAGAAAAGTGCAAATTCTCAAACCAAATTGCGTGTGGGAAAGTGTACTTTTAAGAGAAAATAGGGTCATGGTATATAAGCTGCCTTTATTATTATATAGGTATAAGTAACACAAAACTTTCTAATTTTTAAGATAATACATTATTATAAAAATGGAATATTTTCGAAAAAGACTCGTCCCTCTGGCCCACAAAACTGCGCCAAAACTTTAAGGTTTGTTCGTCGACATATTTTCGCCATTATCCATTATTACATATTAGAAAAATCACGCCTTAAGACCGTAAACAAAAGCACAAAATCGTTTGAAATGCTTAGTAGCAACTGATAAAATTAACACGTCTTAAGTGGCTTGATGGACATACCTTGTTTTTCCCGTGCACGCTTGGACAATCCTGATTTTTCCCCTGTGCGAAAGAAACAAAATATTAAATATACGCCTGACTGTTCTGCTCTCTGTCTGGTTTAAGTGTACATCATATAGTATATGCATCTGCCTACAAAATGGCAATGATATCTCGTTTTTCATAAAAATGTAACAAACCTGGTTTTTCCCCTGTACTCTTCATGTATTATATAGTATACTAGCGTGTATCCGGCATGCGTTGCAACCCGCTGGTATAAATACAAACCCGAACAAACCCGATATATTAGTACCCGGCATGCCAGTTTCTGAAATTGCACCCGTGCGAAGCGGGTCGCTAGTTATACATAAAAACCTTCCTCTTGAATCACTCTATCTATTAAAAAAAAAAACGCTTCATAATCCGTTGCGTAGTTTTAAAGATTTAAGCATATATAGGTAGGGACGGACAGACAACGACAGCGACTTTGTTTTATACTATGTTAAGATATGGATATGTTGGTTGCCAAGGATGTTAAAATTATAACAAAAAATTGCCTTCGGTACCAATGCTTCAGAGCATTGTTTTGAGGGCTACCTTGATTTAGATGTTATATTTATTGAGACTGTGTATAAACTAAAGATTGTCAATTATCTGAATAAAGGATGTTTAAAAAAAACATATCAACGATGTAAAAAAAGTGCAATTTTTAGAAAATATGTATAGCTTACTGATTTAATGGGCCACAATGTTTCGTCATTTTTCGAGTAATTGAAAGAGACGTCCGTAAATTGATACCATTCGACAGTCATTCTGTGGAACGTATCGGATTGTTCAATTGCGCCCTGTTATATCGAGTTTGTAATGCAATTTTGCATTTTTATGTCCGCCGTTCTCTGTTGATGCAATTAAAAATTCGAGTTCTTTGTGCAATGATGTTTTTTGACCTATGATTATTTTGTCGATAGTTTAAAGCGAGATTTATGTGACTGTGCCGACGGCCAATGAAAATGCACTCACCATTTTATGTTGTTAACTTGTTCATTTTTTTATTAGTGTTGCTTAACTATGACGAACGGCGGCACACAGAGATAATAATATGTTATTATACTAACTAGAATTTGAGCTTATTTTTCTTGGTTTCATGGTAAACGTCTTAACACAATAGGTTCATATTATACAGGGTTAGTTGAAACAACCGGAACGGCTAATTTTCTTCAAAACTACCAAGGCTAAATCAATGAATTTTGGTCCAGGTGGATAACTTAAAAAATTGAATTAAAAATTGACAATTGCGACGTTGCCAGATTTTTACTTTTTTCTGTAACTCAAGGAATGTATTTTTTTTCAAATGTAACACTACATTTTTTTTTATTGAATTCGATTCCTCCTATCAACATTACCATTTCCTGATAGTATAAAATTTTTATCTCAAATAGTTCTATGGGAAAAAAAGTTAATTAGTTACAACTCTAACTCTAAAAAAATCCAATCTATTTCCATTTAAAAACGTTTCAAATAATGTGAAATGGAAGATTGGTTGACATAATGTACCGAATAGTATCAATAATGATAATAACAACAAACAACTACTAACGATAACATAGCTATACTCAAAACCCAATATTATATGCAGTGACGTAGCAGTCGAAACCATGGAAATCAAGGCAAACCGCCAATGATAACATAGTATTTTGGCAGTTTCCATGGCTTCGACTGCTACGTCACTGCATATAATATTGGGTTTTAAGTATAGTAAAAATTACTTACATATTATCGGTTTCATAATCAAACTAATGTAGTGTAGATACTACATTAATTTTATTGACAGATAAAAAAATAAGGTTTAAAAATGTCCATGTTGATATGAGGAATCGAATTCAATAAAAAAAAATAGTAGGTAGTGTTACATTTAAAAAGAAAAATTCCTTGAGTTACAGAAAAAAACTAAAAATCTGGCAACGTCGCAATTGTCAATTTTCAATTTTTTAAGTTATCCGCTTGTACCAAAATTCATTGATTTAGCCTTGGTAGTTTTGAAGAAAATTAGCCGTTCAGGTTATTTCAACTAACCCTGTATTCAGGGTATCAAAAAGGTCTGGAATATTGCATACACAGAGGGAAATGAATGATCAGGTCTGGTCTAACTCAACTCGTGGAAGAACCAACGCAAATTCCAGACCGAGATGGAGATTTTGCTAGTCTTTTAGATCTCTTTTTGACATCCAACCCTGACCTATACACAGTCACCGTTCATCCTCCATTAGGATCTTCCGATCACAAACTTACTTCAACTCTAAGCGAGCTGCCAATTTGTTCTGAACAACCTCCTAAACCTCGTAAAATTTGGCACTACACATCAGCTAGTTGGGAAGACCTAATGGACCATTTTCGCACTTTTCCTTGGCTGGAAGTATGCTTCTCTTCAGATGATCCATCCGCTTGTGCTCAAGAGGTCTCCGATGTTATTCTTACTGGCATGGAAGCCCTTATTCCTTTCTCCAAGATGCGCCCTTCTAATGGCAAGCCCTGGTTTAGCAAGAACTGCGAGCGTGCTGTCAGAGCTAAAAATCTAGCTTACCGACAATGGCGTAAAATCCTATCGATGTGAATCGCACCATTTTTGTTACCGCTCGAAACCAGTGTAAGCAAACGATAGATCAAAACAAAGAGGCTCATAACATGAGGATCAAAAATAAATTTCTCGCCAGTCCTAACGGATCTAGGTCCTTTTGGTCAGTCGCTAAGGCCGTCAGTCAAAATTTTACCAAATGAAATATTCCACCGCTAACACGTTCTGACGGCACAATAGCAACCACGGCTGAAGATAAAGCGAACTTACTCGCAGAACTATTTGCTTCACACTCCACGGTAGACTTTCAGGGAAAAACACCCCCGAACATTCCAGCAGTTCGATCGGAAATGACGGATATCGTCAGCGTCCTGTCAAACGAATTCTGAAGGGGCTCGATGCCAAAAAAGCTTCTGGTCCAGATGAAATTCCTATTATAGTGCTCAAGAAATGCGCCGATGAACTCACACCAGTATTTTGTAGACTTTTAACCTATCCTACAAAAAAGGAATATTTCCATCTTGCTGGAAAAAGGCGCGAGTCCAGCCTATACCAAAGAAAGGCAAGAAAACCTTGCCAAACAACCATCGACCAGTCGCATTGCTTTTAGTTATATCAAAGGTGATGGAGAAAGCTATTAACCAACAACTTCTAAAATACCTAGAAGGCCTTAAAATTATCAGCGACCATCAGTATGGTTTTCGTAAGTCCAGATCAACAGGAGACCTTCTAGCCTATGTCACTCATCTTTGGAGCAACGCAATCGAATATCATGGGGAGTCCTGGGCTATTGCACTGGACATCTCTAAAGCCTTTGACCGTATCTGGCACGAGGGGCTCCTAAGTAAACTGCGTTCTTATGGTATGCCCGGTCGATTTTGTTCATGGTTGTCTAGCTTCCTCAAGGACCGTTCTCTGCAAGTGGCGATTGACGGGTTTCTTTCAGACACCTTCACCATCAATGCTGGTGTTCCTCAAGGGTCCATATTATCCCCCACTCTCTTCTTACTGTACATTAACGATCTTCTAGCGAAAACAGAAAATCCAATATATAGCTTTGCTGACGACAGCACACTTATCTCATCTTTTACTTTGAAATCTCAAACATCGGCTGCTGACGCACATCTTCGCAGACAACATGAGGTATCACGCCTCAATAAAGACCTGGAAGAAATTTTGTCTTGGGGTGACAGTAACCAAGTCGAATTTAACGCTCAAAAAACCCAGGCAGCAGTTTTCTCTAAGAAGGTTAACATTGCAGAACCCGATATCGTTATGGCAGGACACGCAATTCCACTGACTTCGTCTATTTATTTGCTGGGTGTCAACCTGAGAGGAAATATGTCTTGGCATAATCACGTTTTGGCAATCGCCAGGGCAGCTTCTCAGAAGCTCGGTATACTTTTCCGTACCAAAAAGTTGTATACACCTCAACAACTTTTGACACTCTATAAAGCCCAGATTCGACCATCACTGGAATACTGCTCTCATATCTGGAGTTCTGCACCGAAGCATACCCTTCGGATGTTGGATTCGATCCAAAGAAGAGCCGTTCGTCTAATCGGCGACCACGAGCTGACTAAAAACCTCGACAGCTTAGAACATCGAAGACAGGTTGGTGATTTGACTCTCTTCTACAGATATTTCCATGGCAAGTGTTCGACAGATATTGCCCGCTCGATTCCACCTAGAGTAATGCATAGCAGAAACAGACGACGAACCACAGCCGCCCATCCCTATGTCGTTCAACTTAGTATACCCCGAACATCATTGTTTCAGAATTCTTTCATTTGGAGGACGTCATCTTTGTGGAACGGCCTTTCTGAGACCGTGTTTCCAACCGAATATAACCTCCAACGATTCAAGAAAAACGTGAATCGCTTTCTTCGCACACGCACCGCTCCCAGAGCGCCTTAAAGGATTTTTCCTATAGTGCTTGTGCTCGATCATAAAAAAAAAATTAAGCTAAAAAATTTGATTTTAATCTTCCTTTTTATCATTCTTACAGATTTCAACAAAATTAATTCCCTTTCTAAATAAATAATAAAAAGTTTATGTTTTATAATGTCTTAAAATCGTTTTGACATCTTCTTTTTAGAAGTGTTTTTTACTTTCCCTTTCATTTGGCTGGTTCGGACTTTTTGAAACAAATGTTTTAACCACTGCTTCACATGCTCAGTATGTTTCAATTTATTTCAGTTGTTTCTTCATTATTATATGTTATATTATCACACCACTTTCGATTCCATACAAGCTTCATTAAAGTTTTATACCTTTTACCATTTTATCTTCTGCTAAAGCCATCAGCAAACTTTTTCTGTCTCCTGATGATGAACGTTTCCACGTTCGAAATATTTAGAGACCTCTAGTTGAATATTTTTACTTTAATAAATTTTGTAGAGGAAAACTTTTAGTTTTTCTTTCATTCCCATAGTTTCAACTCCACTTTAAGCATGGACTATTTCTTCAAATTAAACAAAGTTACTAAGAACAATATTATGTTCTGACACAGCAACATTTTTAATACTTACCATAAAACGATCTCTATCGATACCAAAAAAGTTAACTAACGAACAGCATATCGAATTGCTATCTCGTTATTTATACGAATAAAACGCTTTATTTGGGGTACCAATTAAACTATTGGTTCATATTAAACATTTATTCACCTGTATGCAACAGTCTTCTAATTTGCGATGTGTGGAGGGAAACTTCGGCCTATCAAAACGTATTTTACGATGCCTTTTGCATTTGTTCTTCTCCATGTGACTTGGGCTACTAAAAAACACAAAATTCTGTTGTTATATTGAAAACCAACTTTATGGAAGTCAATATTATAAAAAAATATCGAAATGTATTTTGAAAATTATAAATATTAATAATCTTACTATTAATTACTTTAAAATGCTTTCCAATAAACATTTGTGTTATTATTACAAACTTGACAGTAATTTTGAGAGTAATTTTTAGTAAACTGTCATGTATCCTTTACGAAAATAATGAATAATCATATTCTTTACAACAGTCATCTCTACGATAGCAATATTAAACAAATTACAATATAATATACAGAGTACATTCTCGCCCATTTTGATCTTGGCAGCGTGCCTCTATATTACAATTACTTATAAGTTTTTTTTGCAAGACATTAGAGCAATGTTTGATCTTGGTATTTGCACTTTTGTCGTATTAGTTTTTGGTAGTTTTATGGACTATTTATTCAAAATTAAAGCAAAACGAAATTCTGAATATGATTGCACATGTCTCTACATTACCGTAAGACATTATCAAAATACTCCGTCGACTTTAAATCTTCAATATTAGTCGGTTTATTTTTGCAAACCCTATTTTTTAAATCACCTTACAATTAAGAGGATCTGGCATGCCATGCAATTGTGCCTCTCCGACCTATCCAATAATTTGGAAACGTTTGGTTTAATAATTGTCACACTTGTAGACCAAAATTGCCATCATATCTAACCTATATTAAATCTCAATTATTTCTTATTCAGTTAAGGCTTATATCCGTGAATGCTTCCGAATGAAAATTCGATATCGTTTTATTTATCGTCTTTTAGGTACTTTTATTTTGTTTCTTTGAACCATCAAAATAAAGTAAAAAATCTTTTCTTAGCTACGTTGTTAAAGGAATGCTTTACGAACACCTTCGGATAATCGTATGAGAAATAAAGAGGGGCATACTTTACAGCTGCAGGGGGAGGGGGGTTATTTGTTGAGCTGAGTTATTTTTTAAGGATCGCTCAACTTAGTGTTAACGTTGCTTTGCTACTTTAAAAATAACTTAATGGAACTTGGCTAATTCCAACCTTATACCAAAGGCATTTTAATAGATAAGTCCTCGGAACAGTATACAGGGTGTTTCATTAAGGGTGGCCAACGGCCATATCTCCGACTAGGCATAGAAACTTGGAACAAAAAATTACGATTAAAGCGGCCATGAGAAAATTCTGGAAATTACTTTTAAGTTCCTCATTTCTCCGCAAGCGGGCACAATTAAAAATTTTATTTTAAAATCCTCAATTTCTCCGAAAATTTCCATATTAATATTAAGGTATAACTCTGATTACATCCTCGAAAAGCTTAGACAATTCTGCATCATTTTGGTTTAAGGCTCATTGGCGTACCGACCTTGATAAGAGTGGGGGAAGCTATTGAATGTGTAAACATTAAAAATGAGGAACTTCATAGTACATTGTATACCTAGTAGGAAAAGCTGAACATTCCCGGACGACCGTAAAGATTGCCTGTCGAGGCGCAAGCCGAGACTGGCAATAGGGAGTCCGGGAATATGCTTTTTTTACGAGGTAAACATACTATTTGTCCGAAAATCGATAGGAACTTATTAGATACAATCAACTTGTTATAATTTTTAAAATAAACATTATTGTAATTATTTTATTCCCAACAAGGAAATAGGTATTGGTTTTGTAACTATGGAAATAAAGTAATATTGAATTGTCAAACTTGACGCAAGAAAAGTTTGTCGTTTAAAATGATGAGTGATGATGACTGTTCCATTTCCGGAACTCCCCCAGAACTTACGGAAGCAGTAAATACTGCCTCATTGGATTTATTGCCAAAAAAATCCAATGAAAAATATAATTATTCATACAATCGTTTTATGGAATATCGGAAGAATAAAAATGCATGTTCTTTCTCAGAAAATGTTATGATGGCATACTTTTTGGTGCTTGGTGCCAAGATGAAATCTTCAACTTTATGGTCGAACTATTTAATGTTGAAAGCAACCCTTGCAATTAGACATAATGTGGATATATCGAAATATCCAAAACTTCGTTTATTATTGAAACGGAAGGGTGAAGGCTATAGGCCAAAAAAATCCAAGATTTTAACTAAAGAACAAATCAACACATTTATACAGGAAGCTTCAGATAAAGAATATTTAATGATTAAGGTAAGTCGCATAACTTCAATTTTTATTCGGGTTATTTACATATTTATTTATTGTTTTAGGTTGCTGTAATATTTGGTATTTCCGGAGCTTGTAGAATGGACGAGTTAGTTAAAATGACTTTACAAGATATAGAAGACCTACAATCCAAGCTTTTAGTAAAAATACCAGACTCGAAAACGAATACATCAAGATCATTTGTAGTAAATGAAATGTACTTAAATATTTACCGCAAGTATGTGGCTTTAAGACCAGGAGACATGAATAATATCCGATTTTTCTTTAAGTGCCAAAACGGAAAAGGATGTAAACAGGTAGTAGGAATACACCAATTTAGAAAAATGCCTAAAATTGTAGCTGCATATTTGAATTTGTCAAATCCGACCGAATATACCGGCCACTGTTTTCGTCGGTCTTCTGCCACGATCTTGGTTGACTCTGGTGGAGATATAACTAGCTTAAAGAGGCTGGGCGGATGGAAATCGTCAAACGTCGCTGAGGGATATATAGAAGAGTCTCTTACTAATAAAGTACAGGTGGCAAATAAAATTTTCGCAGCAGATAATAATCAACAAAATAACCCTACTAGATTTGATGTTTCCCCAATACCCAATTCTTGTCAAACAAATAAAATTATTAGTGTTAAAAAAATTCAACAAACTAATAGTTCCAATGTTCTTCCAATGTTTAATACTTGTACTTATTGTCAAATAACTGTTAATATATCAAATAATTAATTTTAAAATGTATGTTATAATGTGTTTAAATTTCGACAACTACGGTTGTATTCATAAAAAAAGCGTACAAAGAGGTTACGTGCGTTGATAACTTTCAATGAAATTCTTATGGGACAGTGATATTTAGCCTAACCTTTTTTTTATGAATACAGCTGTAATTCTCAATCATTTTTTTAGTTTGCAAACAACTGTACGGAAATAAGATTTCCGTACAGTACAAAAATAAATATTTCCTTACAGTGATTTTCCGTTGCATAGCAACGACGAAGTGCAAGGAAATATTGACTTTTTCTTTCAAAAAAGTTGTCAAAAATGTCAATATTTCCTATCGATTTTCGGAAAAAGTAATTTCCAGAATTTTCTCATGACCGCTTTAATCATAATTTTTTTCCCAAGTTTCTATGCTTAGTAGTTTCCGAGATATGGCCGGTGGCCACCCTTAATGAAACACCCTGTATGGTTAAAGTTGTCTTTCAAGGGATTATTTAATGCAATTACTAAACTTGTACAGTTACAGTAACGGTTTGCAGTGGCGTAGCGTGGTTGAAGGGGCGGAGGGGGCGGAAGCTTCAAAGGTCGTAGATATTTTTCCTCATGGGAAGGGGTAAAAGAAAAAAAATAGCGCCGCAGTCAAAAATTTTTTTGGGTGCCACGCCCTTAAAATATAAAATACACAATATCCTCAAGAAAATCAAAAAAAAATTGATGAAGTAAAAAAAAGTGCTTCGTTTTCATGGCTCATTATGGGTTCCTGGAGGGGGGGGGGGTAATTACCCCTTATCTACGCCCTTGTTCAAAGGGCGCCTCATTGCTAATGTATAATTTTGTTTATTTATAGTAAATTTTGTCCTGTGAAATAAAGTTTTTGTTTCGTGATGTCTAAAATGGCCACATAAAGAAAACAGAATATGAACACGGCAAGGGGAATTTTGTTAAAACTCTAAAATATTTTATGCATAGGTTCTTATTACATAATAATATGAGCATATACTCTCATTGGCGACCATAGCACGCTTTTAAAAAGATAAAATTTAGTCTCTAGTAAATTAGAGATTTCAAGCAATTTTTAATTGTTAAAGCAAAATACCTGAAAGAATACAAATTATTGGTCGTGGCAAAATATTTTTATTATAAACTAAATCAAATAGTGAAAATAAAATAGAATCTCGAAATAGGTAACAGGTTTATTTTATCTCTTTCTTTACTCTAAAAGTTATAAACAAATATAATAACCTAATTAAACCCCATAAAAATACTTTAAAAACAAAGAGAAAGAGAGCTTCACAAAATATCATATTTGCCAATAATATTCTTCTGATAATGGTCATCTTATAATATAAACAGAAACAAAGAACTAAAAAATAATTATAATAATATTTGTAATAAATAATGATGATTTTGTTATATAATTATTATTTATATTCATAAACATAGTAAGTTTCCTCTTGCTGCGATAGGTAAACAATATTATCAATTATCATGTGAAGTGAAATTGAACTGGGAAGTACTGGGAGAGTGGGAAGGGGGCGCCGTTTGGGAAAGGGCTCAAAGGGCGGGGGGCGGTCGCCCCCCCTGGCCCCCTGCATGCTACGCCACTGACGGTTTGGTATTTAATTATTTAGAACTGATTCAAAGGGCTAAAGGTTTTAAAATGCCAATTATAGTTGCATTAATCTGTGCATAAAGTATTAATATTAAGAGAAGTTTATGGAACAGCTTAGCTCTACACGTCAAATAAATTTTAATCACCTCGAAATAGTTTCAATGACATATAAATTTAAAGATAGACTAGACAGCATCTGGAAATTTAATTCCCTGTCCGTCGTCCAGAGCGAGGAGATACGTTAGAGATCAGTGCAGGGATCACCTTTAAGGATTTGCCATATTATTTAGTTATCCACAAAATGTACATTAAACTGCCGACTGGAAGAACTTTATATTTTGCTACTAGGATGTTTTAAAGTGTTATTATTTAAAAAGTACTGTACTGCTGATACGGCAACAACTTATACAGAGAGGGCAAGTTTATCTTTACTGGCGATGGTTTTAGTCACCAAAATTTTAATGCTGAACTGAGTTAAAGACTAAGAGATTCTTGCCTTAAATACGGAAGCATAGATACCGCTGCAGCAGGTGTATCAATGATACGGGTCCCTATGTTGAAAAAAAAATCAAAAATGGATTTAACGCACAGTTTAACCAGCTTAAAATAGTATATATTAAAGTATAAGTGGATAATAAGTGCACGATAAATCGTGCCTAAAAGTAACTTTTCCGTCGACCGTGTATTTACAACCTTAATTAATGTACAAAAAATCGTACATTAATGGCCCCTATTAATGCATGATTTTTTTTTATTAATAAACGATTTTAGGCAACCAAACATACTACAAAGCACGCACTGCCGCGTACATAATGGCGTTGCCATAGTTTCTGTCGATGTCAATAATTTTGAAATTCAAAAATTTGTTGCTACAACGCTTATAATATGTAGTTTGGTTCTAAATAAAAAAAAAATATAATCTATTAACAAGACAATCGACGGAAAAATATTGTAACTAACGCGTATATTAAATAGCGATTAATACACTAGTTTGTTAAAATACTATTTCCCCACGATCGTAGGAAAAATAATATACAGAGATTATTTACGCAGTGGCTAAAATATACACTCTTTCTTGGGCTGTGCTTTCCATACTTTTTCTAATACAAACAGAATTATAAGATTAAACGAACTTACCTAAGTGAAGTTTAAACTTAGTTAAATGTAAAGTTTCGTCCCCTTTTTGTATGGATCTCCACGATTTTCAAAGTCGACCAAATATTCTTTTCTCTCTCGCTGTTCCTTTGTCCTAGATGCCTCTAGAATTTAGTTCAACAGTTTACATAATTGTACATTTAACATATATAATAAATAGATATCTTCATTGATTTTAATGTTTCATTTTTACTTTTAGGCACTAGTGCCTAAAACTGTCACATTTAGACACTAGTGCCTAAAAGAGTGTTATTTCGAAATTCTAATCAATATAGAAATATGTCTTTTTCGAAACGCTTTCACAAAAATACTATTTTCCGTACGATAATTAAAGTTATTCGAGGTCAGACAGGTTTAGTTTTTGGATAGGCCATCGCTTGTAAACCGTGCTTGTTCGCCCGTTTGTATAAGACAGGCTTATGTATTAGGTTAAAGATAATTTTTTTCACACATTTAATGCCATAAACCAGAAGGCAAAAAAATTGAGTTAAACTATTACCGAATACCGTGCGAGCAAAAATTATTTACAATATATACCGGGTGTCCACGGAAGGTGGTTCGCTCCTCTAACTTTTTTTTTTCCAAGATAATGGATTAAAATTATGCAATTTTATGTCGTATACAAATCCCCCCAATTTTATTCCATTATCTTGAAAAACAAAAAAGTTAGAGGGGCGAACCACGGACACCATGGACACCCGGTATATACATACAATCCGGGTTTGTGCATGGACGATTTTTACGAATATTTTCCTAACGTTGCTTTTATTGCTGGGGATTTTTATCATTGCCTGAAAAGAATCGTGGCTGTGTTTAGAGAAACAGGTTCTATACAACAGAAAAATGGAGCAGGAAGAAAATCTGTAAGAACAAAAGAACTTGCTGCAAGCGTTCGTGAAACAATGCAAAATACGCCAACAAATTGTATAAGACGCCTGTCCCAAGAACTGGAAAGATCTTATGGAACATGCAGGACTATTCTTAAGAAGCAGCTACATTTACTTCCTTATAAAGTGCACGTATTCCAATAAATACAAGCCGCAGATTTTAAAAGACGCAGAAATTACTCTCAATGGTTTACCCAAAATTTATTGGAAATAAATGATTTATTAGACCTGGCATTTTTTTCGGATGAAGCCTGGTTCCACCTCTCCGGTTATGTGAATTCTCAGAATACAGGCATGTGGAGTAGTGAAAATCCACATTTTTTTGTAAAGTCCACATTGCATTAAAGACTAAGAGATTCTTGCCTTAAATACGGAAGCATAGATACCGCTGCAGCAGGTGTATCAATGATACGGGTCCCTATGTTGAAAAAAAAAATCAAAAATGGATTTAACGCACAGTTTAACCAGCTTAAAATAGTATATATTAAAGTATAAGTGGATAATAAGTGCACGATAAATCGTGCCTAAAAGTAACTTTTCCGTCGACCGTGTATTTACAACCTTAATTAATGTACAAAAAATCATACATTAATGGCCCCTATTAATGCATGATTTTTTTTTATTAATAAACGATTTTAGGCAACCAAACATACTACAAAGCACGCACTGCCGCGTACATAATGGCGTTGCCATAGTTTCTGTCGATGTCAATAATTTTGAAAATCAAAAATTTGTTGCTACAACTCTTATAATATGTAGTTTGGTTCTAAATAAAAAAAATATAATCTATTAACAAGACAATCGACGGAAAAATATTGTAACTAACGCGTATATTAAATAGCGATTAATACACTAGTTTGTTAAAATACTATTTCCCCACGATCGTAGGAAAAATAATATACAGAGATTATTTACGCAATGGCTAAAATATACACTCTTTCTTGGGCTGTGCTTTCCATACTTTTTCTAATACAAACAGAATTATAAGATTAAACGAACTTACCTAAGTGAAGTTTAAACTTAGTTAAATGTAAAGTTTCGTCCCCTTTTTGTATGGATCTCCACGATTTTCAAAGTCGACCAAATATTCTTTTCTCTCTCGCTGTTCCTTTGTCCTAGATGCCTCTAGAATTTAGTTCAACAGTTTACATAATTGTACATTTAACATATATAATAAATAGATATCTTCATTGATTTTAATGTTTCATTTTTACTTTTAGGCACTAGTGCCTAAAACTGTCACATTTAGACACTAGTGCCTAAAAGAGTGTTATTTCGAAATTCTAATCAATATAGAAATATGTCTTTTTCGAAACGCTTTCACAAAAATACTATTTTCCGTACGATAATTAAAGTTATTCGAGGTCAGACAGGTTTAGTTTTTGGATAGGCCACCGCTTGTAAACCGTGCTTGTTCGCCCGTTTGTATAAGACAGGCTTATGTATTAGGTTAAAGATAATTTTTTTTACACATTTAATGCCATAAACGAGAAGGCAAAAAAATTGAGTTAAACTATTACCGAATACCGTGTGAGCAAAAATTATTTACAATATATACCGGGTGTCCACGGAAGGTGGTTCGCTCCTCTAACTTTTTTTTTCCAAGATAATGGATTAAAATTATGCAATTTTATGTCGTATACAAATCCCCCGAATTTTATTTCATTATCTTGAAAAACAAAAAAGTTAGAGGGGCGAACCACGGACACCATGGACACCCGGTATATACATACAATCCGGGTTTGTGCATGGACGATTTTCACGAATATTTTCCTAACGTTGCTTTTATTGCTGGGGATTTTTATCATTGCCTGAAAAGAATCGTGGCTGTGTTTAGAGAAACAGGTTCTATACAACAGAAAAATGGAGCAGGAAGAAAATCTGTAAGAACAAAAGAACTTGCTGCAAGCGTTCGTGAAACAATGCAAAATACGCCAACAAATTGTATAAGACGCCTGTCCCAAGAACTGGAAAGATCTTATGGAACATGCAGGACTATTCTTAAGAAGCAGCTACATTTACTTCCTTATAAAGTGCACGTATTCCAATAAATACAAGCCGCAGATTTTAAAAGACGCAGAAATTACTCTCAATGGTTTACCCAAAATTTATTGGAAATAAATGATTTATTAGACCTGGCATTTTTTTCGGATGAAGCCTGGTTCCACCTCTCCGGTTATGTAAATTCTCAGAATACAGGCATGTGGAGTAGTGAAAATCCACATTTTTTTGTAGAGTCCACATTGCACCCTCAAAAAATTGGCGTCTGTTTAGCTGTTTCCCGAAGAAAAATTGTTGGTCCTATTTTTTTCCATGACACAGCTAAAGCACAGCGGTATAGAGACAATATTTTGAATCCATTTGTGGAGCAATTACTTGACGACGAACTACGTTTTGGATATTTTCAACAGGACGGTGCAACCGCCCATACAGCCGCCGAAACTATTAACTACTTACGCAATTTTTTCGACGACAGATTCATCAGTTTTTGATCAGACATTGAATTCCCACCTAAATCACCTTGTTTAACGGTTATGGATTACTTCGTTTTTCCTCATTTAAAGTACATTATTTTTAAAACACCAGTTGCAAATTTAGAACAATAATAAGAAAGGATTATCCAAGAATATGATAACATTTCTCCAGAGATGCTGCTCAACACTTTCGAAAATATGAAGAGACGTGTGAATTTATGCTTGGAGCATAACGGTGACAAATTTCAGCAATTTATTTAATTATTTTTCTTTTTCTCATAGTCTTACTTTGTTAATTTTGTAAACAACAAAAATAAATTTGTAATTGTCTACTTATTTTATTACTCATTAGTTTGGCATATCATGTCATAATATCAATTTGACAAAATTTTAACCTAGATATGGTTAGATATATCGTCCCCATATCATTGTGATCTAAACAAAGCCCTACATTTTTTAATCCAAGCCCTCTTTGATGCAAATAATTTTTGCTCGCACGGTATGTAAACATTAATGGTAACAATGATTGTCATTGAATCAATGGTATGCTTCATACTACGATTTTGTTATATTTAAACCTACTTACCAATTCCCCAGGTGTATTTCTTTGGTATAACGTAAGCGTATAATTATACTTACTATATAAAAGCAGCAAGCAAATGGAAAAGCTTCGCTCTATACATAAAATAAATTTCAATCTTCTCGAAATAGTTCAAATGACATATAAATTTAAAGGTCGAGTAGACAGCATCTGAAAATTTAATTCCATGTCCGTCGTCCGACGTAAAGATATGAGTGCAGCAGCTCTCCGGCTTTCTTACCTTTAGACATTGCCATATTTGAAATAAAGCAGGAAAATCACAAGCGGGACGTCGCAGGACAATCAGGAAATGGGTACGTTGAGACCGTTAGAGAATAGGCCACATGTATATATATATCTATCACAATTCAAATAGTCGGCCGCGATGTCGAGCCCTGGAATGATTTCCCCGATGGCTTATAAAGTCCTTTAAAAGACAACACACGATTGAGACGAGCAGCTCTTTCCTTTTAGGAATGGAGCAGAATGCAGATTCCGAAAGGATTTATACGTTTCTACTATATTACTTTAAAGGGACATATTTTTGAGTTATTGTCCAAATGGTTTTGATAATTTTTAGAATTGATATGTTTACGGTGAGAGTAAGTAAAACCCTAACCTGGTCGACCGTGCCTTATTTTGGGTGTCAGTGACGTAGCAATGGGGGAGGAGGTAGCGGCCAATACTTTCGTCATGCTTCCATTCAGGAATAATATACATGGAAAATTCGTTATCATTTATCAATATTCCGTTAGAATGATCAGAACGCTTTATTCAAATATTTGTAAACATAATTTTAAAAAAATATTTAGTTTAACGAAATTTAAAATTTTTCTAAATTTTACATGGTAAGAAATAAATTTTAATGTAATATTTTCAAATTTCATGCAATAGAGGATATAAAATATTAGCCAGCTTTCTAGCCTTATCTAAACAGTATTCTTCCCCTTAAGCGTATCCTCTCACCTAACCACAGGGCATAAAAGTTCAGTTTATTTATATCACGATGGGGGAAGCAAAGTTCGTACACAACAACTTGCTTAAGAAGATCCGGTAGTTTAGGTTGATGAAATTATGAGTACCAAGTTTTCATTCTTACACTTATTAGTTTATATTTTCTACTTTTTTTCATAATAAAACAGTTTTTAACTAATTATAAAGCGTTTTGCTTTAAATGACTTGGGAAACACCGAATTTAAGTTTAATTCTTAAATAGTCCCACTAGTTTCTAAAACATATTTTGTCACGATTTAGTAAAACATTTCCTATAGTCACTTTGGTTCAACATTTCTCCCATTTATTTTGTAAATAAATTTTTTCCTTTTTTTAGATAGCATTCTACTAAATTTCTTATACTTCCTTAAGGCAGGTAGTCCCATCTAATTTCTTAGCAGTTCCGATACCGCGACTTTAGTATTAGTAAATATTGGTTAGACGTTGGCGCTGGTCTAGTCCAGAAAACTGTTTGCGCTAGCTTTTCTTAAGCGGTAAGCCTACTCATTCCCCTTAATCCCTTCGTATCCTGGTCACCGGAACACCAAATGATTTAAGATAATCTAACATACAAGTGGAGTATATAAGGCTGCTTTTCTATCGGTTATAACTTATAATGCCAATGATTTCTTAAAAAATGACTGATTGACCTGAAACTTAAACATCGAGGGCATGAACGGTCTTAGGTAAACAAAACTACTATCCCTGTTAGTTCTATCATAATAGGCTACACAAACACCTTATATTTTTGACTACGTACAGGACATTTCAACAAAATTTTACCAAACTCAACCTCAACAATCACATCTGACACAAAACATGACGCAAACAAGACATAATGACCCCGTACACAAACCTCTATACTCCAGACTTCCATTTTACTTTCAACAAATATAATATTATAAAACGGCAATCATGTCACATAAAATTGAAATAGAAAATTTTAAATCCTCCTAACTAAATAAGACACGTCCACAAAAACCATCAAGCCAAAATGGCAAATAATGCGCTACCTTCGGTCTGTACCTGTCTAAAATCAAGCTGGTTTTTTGATTACTTTTCCAGTTGATAATCATTCAGAAGATTTTAACATTCAAACAGCAGTAGAATCATTTTAAGTTTTCTATAAACAAAATATTCTCTCATGGCGGTAAGGAGATGACGGAACCGACCGAACCAAGAGCAACTATGCGTCAAATTAATTAACCAAAGGGTTAACACCAACCCCGCCGGCGCTGCCAGTGCCTGTCCTAGGTAGAGACAGTTACAAAAAACTGACTCTTCCTACAGACAACATTATATACATGTGTGATATATTTATGTTTTTATATATTTATGTGTTACTAAATGCACTATGTTAATTAACTGACATGTAAATTACCTAGAACAATAAAAGCCTTTTGAAATTAAAAAATATCATAATATAACGTAGCATTGATTGCCTGTACTGTGTTTTATTTTGTCCAATTTATTACTTAATAGCTCTATAGTTTCGTTTACTATATTTAGATAGATATTAATTAAATTCTCAAATACCTCAACAATGTAATGCAGTCAATATCCTGCAGCATCATCCTAGCCTGAGAGGAGCTGCGTCTATAGCTATCTATATAGACAGTCAATCAGCCATAAAGGTAATTTGTTTCGGCATTATTAAATCAAAATTAGTAAGGCGCTGTCGCACCAATCTCTGCATACTTGGTGCTCAGCATCGAGTCTCTTTGTGTTGGGTTCCTGGCCATAGAAATATATATGGCTACGAGACTGCTAATGCGCTTGCCAGGAAAGGCACAGGCATGTCTGTCGAACTAGCAGAGAATACTGTATCTAGACCACTGGGATCAGTCAAAGAGGAGATAAATCGAACAGCTAAACAACTTGCGCAAAGCAGATGGACAGGGCTTACAACTTGTAGCATTTCAAGGCAATTGTGGCCCCTACTTGATAACAGGAAAACCGCAATGCTATTACAGCACAGTCGGAAGGACCTAAGAAACATCACTGCCGTAATCACCGGACATTGCCTTTTTGATAGATACGCCGAACGTATGCAAGTACCAGCTAATTACGTCTGCAGAAGTTGCAGAGATGAAGAAGAGGAGGAAAGTATTTAACATTTCTTGTGTTTATGCCCGGCCTCGCAAAAAGAAGGTTGAATGGCTTGGGCGAACCATTCTTTAATGATCTGGAGGTAGTTACCAGCTTAAAACTGGGTCGACTTACTAAGTTTGTTAACAGCAGCGGCTGGTTTGAATGAGCTGTCAAGATTCTCCTACGATCTCGTTAAGCATCAGGAAGCTGATGCGGATAGGTTCCGCGGAACATGGTACAACAACGGTCCCTATAGAACTACGTGTGACTGTTTGGACATTGCCAGAGGTCTGCCACTCTATTCTAATCGAACTCAACCTAACAATGCATTTAATCCAAATGATTCTATTAATGCAAATAAAAGTATTTTAAACAAATCTTAGAAAGGACTAGAAAATAGTTTTTATTAAATAACTTCCTACACATAATATTAAATTAGTATCAATTTGCATCCGAGTAAATTCTTGTACAAAATACAGATACATACTTGTCCGGTTTAGCACTACGTTTCTGTTTTTTATATTATTAAAGTTATGGTACCAGATACCACAGACATTTAATATACTAAAGTATAAAACGTTAGGTAAATGTCCCATTTCCAGTAATGCTTTTAAATTAAATAATCCATTCAAAGAGAAACCTGAAACGACCGAGAGTCATTGTAGTCCTACTCCATCTCTCTGTCCTCTTTTTAAAATATTGCTGCGGTCATCTATGCAAATGAATTCACTTTAATTGCAGGTGGTTTTCTTCTGTTTACTATTTACATGTTTTTCTAATGGTGATACTGTTTAGCGAAATATTTACTTCTTTTTAATTATATACCCTGTTGTACAAAATACCAGCCTAATTTAAGGTTCTAATGGTTTTTAAACCGAACTACATAGAAGTAATGGTTTTGTTTCTGTAATTTGACTAAATTATCATATTAATGTTATCACACTAGTTCAAAACTTTTCGACAAGCTTACCAAATGAATTAAAACTGTGAGCATATTGCAGCGAAGAACTTTATTTTTATTTTTACATGGTTAAAAATTCAAACCCCTAGTTACTCTGGACAGTTATTTCAAGTGAAACGCAAATAGGTTTGAATCGGTAACTACAGGAAAGCAAAAAAAACGTAATAGCTACAAAGTTTATGAAACGACTAGTCCCACAAAGTTACAAGTAATATTGTAATTTGGTTCATAAATATAAAGTAGTACAAAGCATTTCGAAAAACATTAAAAAATTTTTTTAAACTACTTTTGATGCTGTTTTTGAATCGAATAAATTTTGTTGCATTTTTTTTTCTTTCTTTTGGAACAAAATAAAAACTCTTGTTCCTAGGTCGACCACTAAATAATTTCATCGTAAAATGATTTCTATGTATTTTTTTAGGATGCTTTTTGCACCTACTTAATAGTATCAATTGTTTTGGGATAAATTGCTACAGCATTATTTTGGTACGTTTTTGTTGTTGGTAGGAACACGGCATATCTTATTTTAGAAAAAAGTTATGAGCATTCAAACCGTCAATAAAATCGTAAGTCACCACTGTATCTTTCTTATGCTTATCGTACCTACTCAAACGACAGAAACGACTATGGGAAATAGGATTTCTTGTGTTCTTTGGGTTCCTTGGACCCTACAAAGAGAGAAAAGCAAAGTCTTCCAAAAACTAAAGAATGTGCGTCAGCTTCTGCCATAAGAGAATAATATTGTTCTGGTACATAAAGTACGAGCTTTTTTATAGTTTTTTATTTCAGTGCCCCAAAATCTCTATTGTTTGGCAAAAATAAATGCCCCTTGATTGGAAAGTAATGGGTTATTTTAGAAAACCTATCTTTGTCCGTCAATTCGAGCAAAAATCGAATAATAAATGTTTCTTCTTTTGTCCAGGACATCAGTAAATGAAGCTGAATAAAACTACTACTTGTATGTGATGGCGTAAAAAGTTTTCTAATATTTGAATTACCTCAAACTTTTTTAACGCCTATCTTTGCTTATCCTTAATGATATATATTGATTTGTTTTTACATTTTTTATACCAAAGCAGTTAACCCAAAGTAGATGCAAATAAAAGTTCTCTTGTACCAATTAAACTTTTAGTCATATTTATAAATTTACCGCAAAGACTATACATATAGGTTCTGGACTCGTGTTCTACTTGCACAGAATTTAAAATCTGATTGGTGAATATATCGATAGATTAAGTGTCATTTTCGAAAAGAATGTAAAAGCTTAAAACCTTATAGAAGTAGATTACTTTTTACTGCAGGGCATCGACGTTCTTATTAAAAAGGTTCTTAAATCAAATTAAATACTTTTAATCCCAAATTCTTCCTAATATCGTGTTAGTACTAACAGCCACATAACTTCCATGACAACAATTTTATTGTTCCAATAATATCCTTAGAAGTTATTTGACAGTGTTAACAGGATATTAACAATTTGGACCTTAGAACGATGCGTAATATAGCCTAATTTAATTCTAAATATTAAATATACATAAATACCATTAATAATAATTAAATAAACCCACCGAGAACTTAAGGACAATACACAATGGTTATTGCCATTTATCTTATTTTTTATTACTAGTTGCAAAATAATATTAAATTGAAGAAATAGTACATACTTCAAGTGAAGTAAAAGATTGAAAGGGAAAGAAAAACTTTAAGTCTTCCTCCACTAATATATTCAAAATAACTCTATCTAAAGATAACTCTACATGTTTCGAACATAGAAATGTTCATCATCAGGATAATTAAGATGTTATAAAAAGAAAAATAACTAGTATTAACGTTTTAAGCTAGGCTTTAAGATAGTGAGAAGGGCACAATAACATTCTAAGTCATAAAAGCACCAAAGAAGAAAGTACCGAAGTATTAATTTGCCAGGTATAGGGTAATAATAGTAAAATTAAAGGAAACAAGGCCCATATGTGAAGCGAAATGATTAATACAGCCGTAGAAAAAAGTAAAATTTGGATTTAAACATGCTGATGAAAGGGAGAAGTGGTCAAGTGTGACGAAAAATAATTAATAAAACAGTAAAATTAAGAGTAAAAGATAGCGTTAAGATTTAAAATTGGGTCGTCATAACGTGAGTCGTAGGTTAACTGTATAAAATAGTAGTAATCCCGAAGTCTTAGGTTCAGCATAATTAAAAGAAAAGTTCAAAAAACCAAATAATTTTCAACAAGTGAGCCAGACAGCTGAGGATTTGGAAGTGACAAGTGATAGTATAAGAGGGCTGAAAAGAACACGGCACAGAGTAAAGAGAGTGTGTCGTGTGAACGACACAGAAAAGTTAGACCGCACCAAGTATCCTTTGTGGCAGCATAGAGAAGTGATTATGGCGTAAGAGTCGCAAAATCCAACTTCATCTTCCAAAAGTTAGTAAAATGGTAAATGGTATTAGACAAGCTGAACCTTAGACTTCGGGATTACTACTATTTTTATTCCTAAGAATTTGGGAGAGTAAGTTGCATACACACATATTACATTTTCGCTAACCTGAATTTTCTCTTTTACAGTTAACCTACGACTCACGTTATGACGACCCAATTTTAAATCTTAACGCTATCTTTTACTCTTAATTTTACTGTTTTATTAATTACTTTTTCCTCACACTTGATTACTTTTTCTTCCCTTTCATCAGCATGTTTAAATCCAAATTTTACTTTTTTCTTAGGGCTGTACTAATCATTTCGCTTCACATATGGGCCTTGCTTCCTTTAATTTTACTATTATTACCCTATACCTGGCAAATTAATACTTCGGTACTTTGTTCTTTGGTGCTTTTATGACTTAGAATGTTATTGTGCCCTTCTCACTATCTTAAAGCCTAGCTTAAAACGTTAATACTAGTTATTTTTCTTTTTATAACATCTTAATTCTCCTGAAGATGAACATTTCTATGTTCGAAACATGTAGAGTTATCTTTAAATAGAGTTATTTTGAATATATTAGTGGAGGAAGACTTAGAGTTTTTCTTTCCCTTTCAAAATAATATTGCTCCCCACAAGGCAACCAGTTAATTTTATCCCCAATAATGAGATGAGATGAGATCCCTAAGGATACCAATCCATATCCGACAATATTTTCATTGCAGTTTTTTTTAAACTTTGGCAGTGCTAACATCAATCGAATAATTCAAATAACCATAAAGAACTATACAATCGCTACATTCAATTATTCCAAAAATGACGAAACACTGTGTCCCATCAAATCCGCAGAATACAGATATAACTATAATAGTCCGAGCTCGAACAATGGTCTCGAATGGCGCTTCCATATATTTTCGTTTATTAGCGCCGATTTCCACCTAACTGGCTTTCGTAATGTCAAAATCTGAACATCGCGATAAACCGGCCATTGTTTACTTGATTGTCAAATTTATGTTTGTACAAATTAAATCGGCGCAGAGCAGCCGCTATCAGGCAGTAACAAAAGTTGACAATCAGTCGTAATTTGGGGTTGCGGTATTGTTAAGCGGCCGTCGAAAATATTTCGTCGAAATAGGTGATTTTCATGAACGGGATTAACGTTTCGGGGATGTAATTAATTTATCTTCCGAAAGTGCAGTCGTAGAATCTAATGTAATTATAACTCTTTTGGTTTATCTGTTGCTAATCATTACACTCATTGAAGCTTGAAAAAGAAAACCAGACCACAGAAATAACAAGAAGAATTGGACTATCTTGGTGCGCTTTCGGTCGTCTAAATTACATCTTCACAAACCAAACCATCCCTATGTGTCTAAAAAGAAAAGCGTACCACGCCTGTGTTTTGCCCGTGGCTACTTATGGACTGGAGACTGCGACTATGACAGAAAAAAGCGCCGATAGATTAAGAAAATCGCAAAGAGCTATGGAGAGAAGAATGCTGGAAGTAACTCTTAGACAAAGGAAAAGAAATGATGACATCCGAGACAGCACCAGGATAACAGATATTATCGAGCGCATCGCACGCATGAAATGGCAGTGGGTTGGACATGTAGCTAGACAGGACTGTGACCGATGGACTGCAAAACTCGTTCATTGGAGGCCCAGAGAAACTAACCGAAGCAGGGGAAGACCCCAAAAACGATGGCTTGATGACATTAAACAACACGTGGGACGACACTGGTTTCAGCTGGCAAAAGACAGGGGTGCATGGAAAACAGAAGGAGAGGCATTTATCCAACAGTGGACAGTTGCGGGCCGGTGATGATGATTATGAATCATTACATAAACATTATTACTTTACATTTTAAAAGTATTACCTATGATGCCGAAATCCGTTTTAGTTCTTACAACCGTTAACAATTATTTTGAAACGGCTTAAAAACATATCTACAGGGTTATGTTAAAGAAACAGATCAGCATTTTATATTGACTACCGCCTACTTAATTAACAATCGCTTGAACCCGTTAAATTAAACTTTCTAAATTGCATTTTTTTTAAAGATTTTATATTAGGTGAATCAGAAAAATGTTACGTGTATTACCTTTAATTTGTTTAATAAAACGTATTGTATACTTTTACATTTCTACATTCTACAATCAATTCTAGACATTTTCCATAAATTATGCCCTATAAGTACCGTGCGAGCAAAAATTATTTGCATCAAAGAGGACTTGGATTAAAAAACGTAGGGCTTGGTTTAGATCACAATGATATGGGGATGATATATCTAACCAAATCTAGGTTAAAATTTTGTCAAATTCATATTATGACATGATATGCCAAACTAATGAGTAATAAAATAAGTAGACAAATACAAATTTATTTTTATGGGGAAAATATGGGGAAAAACACACAGTCGTCTCCACAAATAATATATAAAAAAGTCAGTTTACTGGGGTGTACATATTTCGGTACTAGTAAGTACCATCATCAGCACCGAAGGGCCCAAGTGCCACTTACACAAAGGAATGTAAACAAATTTTAAATACATGAAAAGGACAAGAACATGTTGTATAATCGTACGAAAACAAAGTAGAAATATTTAAATAGTGTTAGAAAATTAAAAATCGATTTTAAAAATCGAAAGGAGTTTCCTCCTCTTTTCCTTCCCGTACATACTTAGTAATTTTTGTTGTTTACAAAATTAACAATTTGTAGTAAGAAAGAATATACAGAAAGAAAAAGAAAAATAATTACATAAATTGCTGAAATTGGCCACCAAGCATAAATTCACACGTCTCTTCATATTTCCGAAAGTGTTGACCAGCATCTCTGAAGAAATTTTACCACATTCTTGGATATTCCTTTCTTGTATATTCTTGGAACACTTTCACTTTATAAGGAAATAAATTTAGCTGCTTCCTGCATGTTCCATAAGATCTTCCCACTTCTTGGGACAGTCGTCCTATACAATTTGTTGGCGTATTTTGCATTATTTCACGAACGTTTGCAACAATTTCTTCTGTTCTTACAGATGGTCTTCCTGCTCCCTTTTTGTGTTGTATAGAACCTGTTTCCCTAAACACAGCCACGGTTCTTTTCAGGCAATGATAATGATAAAAATCCCCAGCAATAAAAGCAACGTTAGGAAAATGTTCGTGAAAATCGTCCATGCACAAACCCGGATTGCATTGCCACTCACCATTTACTCTAACCCAGTTTCGAAAATACGCAATAATCATAAATGTTTTGTGCTGTTCCGTAAAGCCCATTGTGCGAATTGTTCAAGAAATTGGAAAAATTACCGATGAATCAAATTACTTGTAACGATTGTCAAAGATGACGGAATAACTAATTGATTATTAGTGCAGGTAGTTACTGACACCCAACAGGTATTAAGCTCTACGGCTAAGCATTACGTCCTTAGATGCAAGGCCCTCTTTGATGCAAATAATTTTTGCTCGCAAGGTAGGTATCTTCAATCGTTTTTTTTTATAAGATGTTGAAAATGTCCTCCACCAACTATTCTGCAAAAGATTAATCGAACTAAAAATTCCTGTTCAAACATTTTGTACTACTTGTGAAGAAATTTCACCTGACAACTTAAGGAACGACTTTTATTTTTTTTATTATTGATAATTTTTTATTCGGACAAGAATTATTTTTTAAAACATTCTAATTTAAGATAATAATATACAAATTTACGAAAGTGAAAAGTTCTAAAAATAGGGAAATTTAAAAAAGTCTATTCTTTTCTTAAATTAAAAATAAATGTTGCCAAATTATAAAATATTTTTTTGGTAGAACTTTTACCTTACAGTCAAATTATTTCCAAAACTAAAGTAAAATATCATTATTTTAAAAACTAAAGTAAAATATCATTATTTTAATTTTGTTTACCCACTTTTCTCTATACCTTGGGCCCTTGTATCGAAATATAAAAAATTGGTAATTTTTTGGTTTTTTTGGTTGTAATATCCAATCATAACGGAAAAAAAGTTAATAGTTTTTAAACAAGCGAAAACTCCAGGCAATGCAGAAAATCTCAAAGTAAGAAAGTGCCAACCTTAAAATGCCATAACTCAAAAACTAGTAATTGGATTGGATTACAGCCATGGACACACATACAATTAGATCTACAAAATAATAAAAATTCATGAAAATTAGCCGAAAACCATTTCCAAAGGGCGGCAATATATTACCTTAATTATTTCGACTAATCGACTTATAGTCGTTCCTTGTTGCCAACGAATTCAACCGATGTAGATCCTTTTTAAGGAAAACAGTTATTTAAAACGCAATGAAATATATAAATTCGCAAAAATTACTATCCGTATATTTAAAATGGATATCTTCTATATCCCTAAACCCAGCCCCCCCAATCCCAGAATTCTAAATTAAATTTCTAGCTACAAGTCAGCGTTCCACACAGAATCCATACACAATATTCATTTAATGAAATATGGCAGCCAAGGCTTTTGAAAAAGCGCAATGCTGAGAATAGGTTAATAGCGACAGGTCAATTGAATGTAATGAGCGAAACAGAGGATTGGCTGGCGTCTATATTATGACCGTCACAATTTTGGACGTTGCCAAGTTGTATTAAAAATATCACGATAATAAGTATCTTGTGACTAAGATTTTTCGTTATAATTGTGGCATTCCTACATAATAATATTATCTACCGACCGCAGCACAAATTAATTAAAACGCACAAACTTTAGTAAACATGGTAGGCGCGCTTTATGAATATAGTATATAGGTGATAGTTCTACGTTAATTAAAATACTTTGAATTGAAGTACTTAGATTTTTTTTAATGCTTATCTCGGAACATTTTCATGATTTCAAATGTATAAAAAAAATTGATTTGGTTCAGATTCTGATAAAAAAAAAAAAAAATAAACTTCGTAGCATTACAAAGAAGAATCGTCACGTTAATAAAAGACACGTTTTAGGCGTTCTATTATCCTATTCAAGTTAGTTGGTTTTTGTGCTCATGAATTTTTTTTCTGAGAATTGTCAAAATGCCATTTGTCATAAAGCCAACAATTTTGCAACATTTTTTCTTGTGGTATTCGTAGGTTGGTTGGTTAAAGGCAGGGGTCAGGCGTGTGACCCAATTTTCTTACAATGCAGCCTTCTGGCTTATTGCCGCCCCAGTCTTGTTAGAAAAGGTTTGTTCCTTTTACGAGGTCCAATAGTTTTCTACCAAGTTTGTCATAAGGGAGGTTAGTGTTTCGCAGTTGAATATGATATTATGAAATGAACGGCGGTTTCGTTCTCTTCACCGCAAAGTCTGCATTCAATGGGTTCATTGGAGATTCTTATTCGTTGAACGTGTTTTCTTAAGGAATAATGATCTGTTAACAAGCCAGTCGTTTGTTTTAACTGGGTACGCGTCAGGAGTAGCAATCCAGTGGTATTAGGTGTATATGACTTTTTCTCAATAGAGGGATTATTGATTATAAATTTTTTTGAACTACCTTTGTTAAAAAATTGTCTTGGAAATACCATGTTGTTGGTATTATGAGTTGAATATTATTTTTATTGCCAGTGCAATACACTCTAGTGAAATAATAGTCATTTTTATCCCATACGGCTGTGTTCATAATCCACCAATAGCAGCCAGCCATAAATTTTGAAAAAATGGTGAATTTTCTAGCTTGATATAGCAAAACGACATTTAACATTTCGTTCTTTACGAGCTATTGCAATTATTTCTTTGTATTATCTAATATACATTAAGGTGATATTAGCATACCAACAATTATTATCTTGCAGAAAACAAGCGTGGAACCATTGTTAATCTATATCTTTTTCATCATAATATTTAGATCTAGAATATGAAAGTGCATACATTGAGTTTATTAGAAGCGAATCTTAGAACGAGGATACAATATTTATTTACATAACCAATAATTATAAGCCGCGTCATTTTGTCGATTTGTGCTACTCTATTTTTCCATTGAATTAATTTATCAATCTATTCCGGGCGTCTAATTGAAAATAAGCCACAAAACTGCCCCTCCCCATCCCCCCTTAAGATGAGTGTCCTAAATTATCAAGTAGAGTCATCTATTAAATTTAAAAATATGCCCTTGCTTGCCAAATTAAATAAGTCTTAGATGTGTGACAAAAATTAGAAAAAAGTGTTGTTTTTAAATTATTGAATATGTTTAGGTTAGGTTAGACGCCTTCCGGTAATGTCCAAACAGTTTGTCCTATGAGGACCGCGGACCGCGACACCTAGCCACATCAGCTTCTTTATGCCTAGCGCGAAATACAACGAAGAAAGATTGAAAAGTTGATGTTCTCTGGAACTTTTGCAGAGCTGATATATAGATAATATATACATACGTGTGGCGTGTCTAGGAAAAGGCAATGTTTGGTAACTACCGCAGTGATATTTTTTAGGTCTTTTCTATACTGTGGAGTAGTAACGCTGCGGTTTTCCTGTTATCAAATAGGGACCAAAATTGGTTGGAATGCTATAGGTTATTAGCTCTGTCAATCTGCTTTTTGCAAGTTGTTTTACTACGCGATCCTTCTTATCTTTGACCGATCTGATAGTCTGGCCATAGGAGCAAAGCGCTCTTTTGCCATGAATATCCACAAGTGATTATCCACGGGTAGCAGATATAACAGCACTTCCAGTGACGCGGTCGGTGTTAAGTGAAGGACATCAGTATCTCTAACAAGCTGCCCGTTGTATCCTGGTGAGTTTCTTTATGTGTATTACTTTTTTTCCAAAGCAGTCCGCCAGACCTAGACCCCGTAGGTTATTATAGGAACAAAATATATATCGTATATTCTGTATTCTTTCTCCTATTTCTATTCCCCCCACTTCTCACCAATGTATTTTTTATAGGCATTGACCGCAACTGACGCCTTGAGGACTCGTTCTTATAAGATCATGCCCCACTTTTGCTTGGAATCGAGTATCAATCCTAAGTAATTTGATATATCTTTCAGCACTAAATTATTATTGTCCAGTATTTGAAGCCGAAGTTCTCGATTACTATTTTCGTCAGGGTTTCATAATAGCATTTTATTTTTCACCATAGGCAAATAATTTGCATTTTTAAATGCAATATTTAATTAGTTTAGTACCAAAATAAGTAAAATAATTCTAGAGTAATTAAATGCGATGAAATGAAATGATTTGTCAATCGACGTAACAAAGTGGTTTTATCAAACGTAGCTATTACAAATAATGATCACATCTCTTTAACCGAGCCAAATTTTCCTTGCCGCGTCGGCAACACTAATTGATCTGTTGTCCTTATTGCGGGCATCTAAAAATATTGTTTACTCTCTCATACCCACATAAAATGCCATTGTAAGCCCGAGCTTGCCCAAATGGCATGATATGAGCGAATTAGCGTCTGGTTCTATCAAGATAAAATGTAAAAAAATATTTCAAATATTTTAAACATAAAATTACTGTTGTTTCATTTTGGTTTGCTTGTTCTGCAATTTGTTTCCATATAAAGAATTAATAGTTTAAACTAAATACCGCACATTTCCGCTTAATTTTCCTGATGTCACCCCCAGCGCAATAGCTGCGAAGCTGGCAACACAGCGTGGAGGTAACACGGCAGTATATTTGTGACTGACACGTTTTAGACCAAACAGCGAATTGGCGCGTAAGTATTGAGTAATTGCATATTGGAAGCCGTTTGTCATCCTTCGCGCCAGTTTATACGGATTATATCACCGTTTGTTTTTATTCCGATGCAGAATAGCCGTAAACGGTTAGTAAATCATCGGGTAGTGTTAATTTAAAAAAAAATCTAGCAATTTGAACTCTTATGACATTATTTTTGTATAATTTAAACCGTAACAAATGATGAGCAACGATATCTCGTGTGAATATTGAGTGAACCTGTACGGTTTCTTTTCTCAATTAATTTTTAGGTTATGTCAGACTAACCCCCCTATTCTCTAAAGAGTCGTTTACCAACGGTATCGTCTAATAACTACTCTCGTTATAAATTTCGTAACGATTTTCTAAACAATAATCTGAAAAATTGCGTTCTGTATATTTTATGTTAGCTTACCTTTCAACGACTGCCGGATGTTTGTAAAATCATAGTACACAAATAATAATGCAAGTTTATATTATAATCAAAATGTAGAAATTTTGCTGTTCCGACTATGTTTGTCCTTTTTATCTTAAAATAAAAAAAGAAATAAAATATGTAAGTGTACCAACTTATTGTTAAAATCACACGCACGAATAATGAGCACTAACCTCAATCTCTATTTATTACTTTGTGTTAAATTACGGCCAATTTTGGCTATTTATATTGTCGGATATGGATTGATATCCTTAAGGCTAGATGACATAGTAAAAACTTCACTGCAATGTAAAGACTCTTAAGGTGGCGGAGCTTATCATAAAAAAGGTGTGATAAAAAAACTAGTGTGTAGAAGAGAGACATAGACAGTATTTATAGTGTAGTCACATAATGTCTTTATTAGTCATTATTACAAAGCAAGGAGCCATGCTCCATTTCACTGAAAATGCAAAGTAAATTAAATAAATTACCAAATCATTATATTTCGGTATGTCATTGTTTAAAATATGACACGCATTTATTAACTCAACAGTAGAAGTAATATTACATATATGTTTATGATTAGCATTATTTTATGCAGTATATTTGTGAAACAAAATTAAATAACGACTATTAATGTAATGAATAATATTATTGCTCTTAAGTGATTGTATCGATATAATTTCTGAAAAAAATTAGGTAAGTAATTATTTATCAAAAATATTTTTTGAAACCAAATTGGTTCGTCCTCCACTACTTTTTTTTCCATTTTATTCAATACCTATTAAAGTAAAAAAAAAATTTTATATAATAATATCTAATCCAAAATATGACACGCATTTATTGATATAATAATTTCAGTAACAATATATTCGATTGTGATACGCACTTCTTCATTAGCGAAATCAATAGATCTTCAAATACAATTGATTAAAGTGGCAAGGATAAGATTATAAGAAATTTATTAATTGTTTTAAAATGAGCATAATTAACCTAGGATGATCAGCTAAACGGGCAAGATCAACCCTATTTTAATCCTTGCCATCGCGAGAGATCCTTTGATGACGAAGCTGAAATACAATTAAAAATGAAAAGGGAACTATTTTTCAGGATAAGTCGTCTTGGTTGTACGTCGTAAAGAACGTGTTGCCGGACGCACAAAAGTATAAACATCGTCTACGCAGATACGCAAGGGTAAGGGGGGGGGGGGAGGTCGTGAAAGAAGTCGCTTAAAATATTGACACGCAGACTAAAAAAATGGGAAATTGAATAAAATGATAACGTATATAGCGACATCAGTCGATTAACATATCCTTTGAGATGGTCTCAAAGGTTTTAACTTCTAAAGTTTTTTAGTTAAAAATAACCAGTTTCTTATTAGTCCGTTTATTGTTATCAAGTGGTCAGCATAGTTAGTGCATAAAGAAGAAATCAGAATGTTATTGTTGGTTGAAGGCTCCGCATTACGTATTAAATATTTTTTTGAAAGTTTAGAATGACTTGATGTAATTCTCACTTATAATCTCCCTAGCAGCAGAATTATTACCGATAATTTTTTTCAAGGTCAAGAATAAATTTTCTATAAACAAAAACTTGAGTGAAACCGAAAAAAAAATTATCGGGAATTAATTCTGCTGCGTGGGAGATTCAGTAAGAAAATTTCATAAATTGGAGTTTTTTCTTATTGTAATTTTTTTTGCTAAAATGCCACAAAAACATATTTCCGGCGGCTTTAGTTAATAATTGTAACTAATTAGAGTTTTAGAAATAAAGTTCATTTTAGCCGTTAGTAACTCATTTTTATTACCATAAATAACAAATTTGTTATCTGAAATCCAATGTCTTTATAGTTTTAAATTCAAATAAAACTTTAAAAAACATATTTCCGATGAGTTTAGTTTAATATGACGTACTGTATTTTTACAATAGAAGTTGATTTTACTTATTAGTAACTAAGGTTTAATACTAAAATTTCAGGAATATTAAAAACATTAATTAGTTTCAACCATAACATCTGATATTATATGTCTACATAGTTTCAAATTAAATTTAAAAAACATATTGCCGATGAGTTTAGTTAAATTTTTGATGTGTCTCTTTTAGCCTCGGTGTTCGATATGTAAAGCAAATTGGTTAGTATCAATAAAAATTATAACAAAATATATTTTGATTTTATTCTGAGTGACTTTTGACAGAAAAGCTATCACTTATTAATTTCATTAAATTAATAGAAACTAAACAAAATGATTGCGATAATCTCTACGTTGCTATAACAACGTAAACAAAAGGAGCCTTCTATTTGTTTGAAAATAAATTTATGTAATTTTCTCTACAATTATTAATGCATTAGGTATATTCCTATAATACTTAATTGTATTTCTATCTACTGTAAAAGTTAAATCTCGGCATTTATTGTTAACATGTTAAACTATAATGCCTACTATTTGTTGGTTTTCCACATTATAAATTTGTAATGACAATTAATCTTACCATTGAATACCAAATAATGTAAATAATAGAACCTAGGTAATATCGTTTTAACGACTACGAACTTTTCAAAAAAATAATAATAACTAATAAATGATTGTTAGTTTAAATAAGTGATTAAATAAAATATTAAACAATATGAAGGTTTATGTAATTTTTTTAATAATTAAATGGGTTATAATTTAATCACAGTTTTGATAAAACAGAATAAAATCGTTTATCTGCAGCAAGAAGCGTTGTCCAGCGCATTCGGCAAAAACTAAACTTTCAACGGTTTATCGGAAGTTATTTAGCAAATAAAAGCAGTAAAGTAAATTTGTATTTTTATTGGTTTTATTTATTGATTTATGAACCGATAGAACAGTAAATAAATACTGAAGTAGTTGATGTCGTTGGTTAAGCATTTAAATATTAAACAATTTTTTTTTGCCGAAACTTATAGAGAATTGAGAGGTTAATTACAAGGTGAATAAACTTCTTCGTAGTTTAGAATCAATTGAAGGTATTATTAAGATATCCCTATCATAATAGTATATTAAATATTAGTAACGGTAAGGACGATTTACTGACCGATGAGAATATTTCTTACCGTTTATACAATTTTTCGTACGGCTGCAATTTTTTTTAGTCGTCCTGCTTTCATATTTATTCTCTAATATTTGACGAAAATTTTTACGTTGATTTGTTGTTGCCATGTATTTGTTTGTTACTGCTGCGTTACCTATCACGTAGCTGTCAAATGCGTATTTTTGCAACAATTATTTCGATATTGAAGAGGTTTGGAATAACGGACGCTCAGCTATTATACCAGACAGATCAAAGGTAAAATTGTTCATTTTTGTAAAGGTTTTGTTTTTTTTGTTGGATTTTTTCACTTATAATCGCCCTAGAGCCTAAATTATTTTCGAAAATATTTTCCAGCCTCGAAGTTTTTGAAATTTCTTTAAAAATTCGGAACTGAGACAAATTACCCGAATTTTAATTCATGCTCGAGGGTGATTCGGCAAGAAAATTTTATGCGAAAGCTATTTGAAAATAGAATGAAATTGGTGACATACCGATATGAGGGACATAATACAATCCTGTGTTGTAAAAAACAATGGTAGGTACTATATTTTGGTAAATCATAAGAAGTTTAAAATTTTTGCTTTCCCTGTGCTCTAGTAAAACAAGGTTTAAATAATTATCTAAAATAAATATTATTCTTTATACATTCCATAATTTTATACTACTAGAAACATGGGAAAGTATTAAAAAATTAAATAATAACACGTACGAAATGAGTGATTAATTTCTGCCCTATAATAACACAAATGTCACTGTTTTTATTACAGCTGTAAAGCAAGAAAGTTTTTCACTAACTAACCTCACAGATAGGGAGCTTTCTGAAAGGTTTTTGTTGTTCTCATTGCAACATGTCAAAACGTAAGTGTCTGATTATTTATCTAAAAATCACAAGTAAAAAATATTCATAAGTTGTATCACAAGGGGTGAATATTTTTTGACATTTTTGTGCAAAATTTCTGTCAAAAATTCGCGAGACAAAAATTCTTTAAAAAATCCCGACAGCAAAGCTGGAGGGATATTTTTTTAAAAGAATTTTTGTCGAGGGCAATTTTTATAGAAATTTTGCGGAAAAATGTCAAAAAATATTCTAAATAAAATATTTACCTCGAGTGGTATATGTTGAGATTATATACCAAAAAAAAAAGAAAAAATACAACGAAATGCAAGATTTTTAAAATGATTTATGTAGCTACTAGAAAAACGGACAAAACGAAACAAAACCTAAACAATTGACAAAGTAATAAAACTAACAGAAAATTAGTTATAAGTATTATTTTGTTAAACACACAGTTATTATAATAAACAGTAGTGGCTTGCTGGTGTTGCTGGAAACTCTTCGAGCTGCAAGAGACTGGAGCTTCGTGTTGGTCCAACCCATTAGTTGGAGGGTGACCTCTTAAACCTCGAATAGTGTTTTCGTGATGAGTTTTGTCCATCTGCAAGTATGGCTTTATGGATGCAGCACTACTATGTCCAGTTATTTTTATAAGAGTTTGTTCGCTCACACCTGCTTTGCTTAATGTAGAGACAGCTGTGGCTCGATTGGAATGGTTTGTGATTTTTTCTTTCTCAGTATCTAGTCCAATTTTTTGTGCTGCTTGTTTTGTCCAATTAGAAAGAGTATTTTTTCCAATGGGACAGTTTTTGTACCAATTTCCCATTTTCCAATTTGGATTTACTGTCAGGAATAGTCTTTGGGTAGTTATATTTTGCCCTCTTTTTGAAATTAGTTTTCTGTAAAGGCGAACTGGACATAAATCGGCATCTATTGTGTTTGCCACTAACCATTTTGAATTTGAAAGCTTCTTGGGATTTTTTTGAAAAGATTGGGTTATATTCCATTCTATTACTTTTTGTACCATCGCTATAATATTCTTTTCTGAAATACGTATTTAGGCATGTCTCGGCTTCTCCTCCTCTCCATGCTAATTCTACAGCCGCTATTTGATAGAACTTTTTCTGTAAATCCTCGGGGTTATTTTCGTCAAAAATTTTTACCATCTTTTTGTACTCGTCGTAGGTTAGTGCTCTTGCACTTTTCCGGTGATTTTTTGGATCAGCCTGAAGCAGTTTTCTTTTAGAATTTCTAGCCATACGTGCTTTTTGGAATTCAGGATCTTTAAAAGGATCAAATTTAATGTTGTATTTATTGAATTACCTTTCTTGAAGCAGTTGGGCTGTTTGGTTCCACATTGTCTTGATAACCCCTTCCTTGTAGTCAGAACCATTTTTTTTCTTCATAATAAAACTCCAGTCTTTCAATATAGCGGCAAGCTGTATTATAGTTGTATTTTTGGTCAATATATACTGCCGTGTTTCGCAGAATTTCTCGAATTGGGTCCATATATACTTTTTTGTTTTTGTTGTATTTTCTGGGATAGTCTTTTCAGCGATTTTTCTTATATTTTCGACTGAAACATTACCGAATCGGCAAGATTCCATTTTTAAAAAAATGTGACATGAATCTGACAACATCAAAAACTTGATTTGTTGAAAGGGATTTTTGTTATTATAGAAACGGTCTATAGCAACCATCAAATATTTTAAACTTGTTATGATGTTGTTATGCATTGGCATTGTTGTGGCAGGTGGCCCGGGGTATATCCACTTATGCGGGGTATATTCAGTATAATATGCATCTGATTGGTCGCAAAACAGCGTTTAATTGGTCAGAATCGGATTGAGGTATATAATCACTAATAATCTCCCTAGCAGCAGAATTATTACCGATAATTTTTTTTTAAGGTCACGAATGGTTTTGTTGATTGAAAATTATTTTTTTAGGAAATTTTCTATTAACAAAACATGAGTGAAACCGAGAAAAAAATTATCGGGAATTATTTCTGCTGCGTGGGAGATTCGGTAAGAAAATTTCATAAATTGGAGTTTCTTTTAATGTTCCTGAAATTTTAGTAATAAACCTTAGTCACTAACAAGTAAAATCAACTTCTATTGTAAAAACGCAGTGCGTCATATTAAACTAAACTCATCGAAAATATGTTTTTAAAGTTATATTTGAATTTAAAACTATAAATACATTGGATTTCTCTGGTTTTTCTCACCTGTTACTTCGAAATTACTTGACATTTGAATTAAAATTAAGTCGTAGTTGTATACTAAAAAGAAAAATTATCACTTATTAATTACATTAGGTTAATAGGCTATAGACTATCGCGATAGTCTCCCGTTGCTATAAGCAACGTAAACAAAAAGGAGCCTTCTAATTGGTCGAAAATAAATTTATGAAATTTTCACATAAATATCCGAGTATTATATCTACAGGGTCCTGCACCTCACCTCCCGTCTTCTATAGCTCACTTAGTAATTAAGTTTGAATTTTCATATTTTGCAGACCTTATCTGTGTCTTGGGGCGCATTTCGGGAAAAAAAAATTTTTAATACAGGGTGTTCCAAAAAAGTGTATCTTTTTAAATTACATGCCATATATTTTCTTACATTTTTGGGTGCCTCCTATAGTTACCTACATACCCCTTAAATTTTATTAAAATCGATTTAGTATTATAGACGAAAAAAAATAAAAACTAAAAAATATCAGTTTTGCGCCACTGGTATTAAAAATAAATAAAAAATAAAAATAATGCCTCGTTAATGAAATTATACAAAGGTACTTATTAAATAAGGTATAACAATTTCGTTAACCAAGTTTGGTTAACACGAATTGTACAGGGTGTCCAAAGTTTAGTGTCAAACTTTGCAAACTTTAAAGCAATTTATTTTTCTTATTTCAAATGGGAACCCCTGTATATTTTTATGTCATTCGATGCTGAATTAAAAATCAAACTTTTTTCCTTATTGCAACACTATCGAAATTTCTAACGCATCAAGAGTTATTTGCAGAAAACTAATTTTATCAACTATTCCAACAGTCATTATTATGAATAAATATCGAAGGTGGCGTTGAAAAACAATTTATTGGTAATAAAGTTTATTAAAGTCACCATAGACCATTTTGACTTTAGTAATCTAAATGTTTCAAATATTGTTCAATTGTTAGTAATTATTAACTGGAAATGATAATCGTGAATATGGTTATCCTTGAAAATTCATTGAACTGTTCTTTCGATTACATCTACGGCATCAGCGACTGCTTGTTGAGTAACTGAAGGATTTTCTATACCAGATAATAGCACAGCCAATTAATTTTGTTCAGTTCGGACCGGTTTATTTCTCACTGGTTTTGGGTAGTTTACATTTCCCGTTTGTACAAACCTCTCTATAATATGTTTTGCAGGCTTCTTTTGTCTGGATGTCGTCGTTCCGGAAAACACTGTGCGTAAACTCGGTTTGCCAAAAAAGAGATCTTTTAGCATGCTCCTAATATAATAATCATATCTACGAGCTCTTCTTGGTTGTAGTCCATCACAAAAAGCAATATAAAGTAATTATAACAGCTTAAGTAATAATTACTAACAATTTAACAGTATTTAAAACTTTTAGATTACTAAAGTCAAAATTGTCTCTGGTCACTTTAATAAACTTTAATACCAATAAACTGTTTTTCAAAGCCACCTTCGATATTTATTCATAATAATGACTGTTGGAATAGTTGATAAAATTAGTTTTCTGCAAATAACTCTTGATGCGTTAGAAATTTCGATAGTGTTGCAATTAGGAAAAAAGTTTGATTTTTAATTCTGCATCGAATGACATATACAGGGGTTCCCATTTAAAATAAGAAAAATAAATTGCTTTAAAGTTTGCAAAGTTTGACACTAAACATTGGACACACTGTACAATTCGTGTTAACCAAACATGGTTAACGAAATTGTTATACCTTATTTAATAGGTACCTTTGTAGAAATTTATTAACGAGGCATTATTTTTATTTTTTATTTATTTTTAATACCAGTGGCGCAAAACTGATATCTTTTAGTTTTTATTTTTTTTTCGTCTATAATACTGAATCAATTTTAATAAAATTTTAGGGGTATGTAGGTAACTATAGGAGGCACCCAAAAATGTAAGAAAATATATGGCATGTAATTTAAAAAAATACACCATTATGACGTCACACTTTTTTGGAACACCCTGTATGAAAAAAAAATATTTTCCTGAAATGCGCCCCAAGATACAGTTAAGGTCTGCAAAATATCAAAATTCAACCTTAATTCTCAAAATATCAAAATTCTAACTTAATTACTAAGTGAGCTATAGAAGACGGGAGGTGAGGTGCAGGACCCTGTATACCGTTCAGTGAACGGTAAGTAATTTACTTACCGTGGTCTTAGTAACCAGTAAATACACCATTCCTACGTAAAACCATACTCGGTAAACAATAATAAATATACAAGTCTTACAAAAAAGTTTTAAAAAATGTATATTATAGGTTAAATTACAAAAAGTCATAGACGCCGCCCTCAACGGGCGTAACAGACTAATTACAAATTTGAGTAGTCTGCCAAGACTAATCATTTAATAGTGTCTATTCTGATTTGAATGAAAAGCTTTAAACTTCTTGACGGGGGACGATGAAATTAGGTAATAACACTATTCAAAACCGGCTATAGTTTTGGTTTGCTATATACAGGGTTAGTGTTAATGCTTAGGTTAACTATATAGTACCCATAGCCCAGATTTTTTTAACGAACCCATGTATACAGGGTAGTACATAAGTGCCGATATTGCGGCAAAGTAGATTAGCTCAGTTGTTACTAGAAATACGTAAGAAATGTTAATACAAAAGTTAAAGGATAGGAAATGGCCTATTAGCTTAAAATATTTTTGATTCTACAATTTGAAAAAAAAAACGGAAAATATATAACTTTTTAAATAGAACACAATTTATAGCACTTTCGAATTCTATACATTAAACCAAGTAAGAATCCTTTGTCTCCTATACCTAATACTAACCATTGTTGAGATACCTACTGACGTTTAAAAAATTACATTTATTGGATATCTTATCAGGTTGCTTACTGGCGAATGTATGAAAACCAGCTTGCACATTCTTATCTTAGGTGTTTATTTATTATTCAAAAGTTTCAAACTATTAAACTGACACAGAAAAACAAATCGGTCAATTTGTTAAAATTATTATTTTTGTTTATAATGTTTTTTTTTGTTTATTTTTTGTTATTGCTATATTACATTTAAAAAATTCAAAGCAACTCGATTAAGGGTAAATAACTAAAATATTTTAATAAAAAAATTATACAGCGCGTGCAGTAAATCGCTTTCCAAATGGAGAACTGTTTTATTATCAATTTTTGAAAAAATACATTCTTTATAAAAAGTTTACTTTAAAAAATATTAAGATTCGCATATCTTTATTGTTATTAAGGATGTCTCAAAAGACTTTAACCTCCAATTAGGGAAAAAGTTTTAATTCAAATATTTTTGAGCCATAAAATTTGAAGATAGGCAAAAACAGATATCGATTTAAAGTTTTTATAATTAATTTTTATTATAGAGAATAACAATAAACTATCTCTTTAATAAGTAAAATTTTAAATTTTGTTTTAAATAAAGCCTAATCATTATAAACTAAACTTTAATCTGGAATAATAAAATATTAAGGTAAAATCTGCAAAGACACAAATGTCACGTGTATTTTTCCTCTAACAATAAACCTAACTAATAAGGAAAAAGTCCAACTTGTTTTAATATTTGACAATATTTATCGCACAGATAGAGCGGCATAGCTAAAAATTTTAACAAATATCACCCGTAAACACCAAGACCAATTATCAATCAAACAGTCAGTAACGTTATCAGTAAATTAAAATTTTATTGTTATATGAAATAAACATTAATTTGTTTTTAAAAAAATATAATAATTTTAAAAATGATTTAATTGTAGCCTTTGGCTAAATAAATTTAATAAAACATGTTCCCATTATCTACTTACTACAAATAACAAATTCGGACATTGAAATTTATACGCATTCCGATATTATTTATTTTAATTGATTTTCTAAAAGTATCTTTTCTTTGTTACAGGTTCTGCGTTGGTGACAGATTCTATCTATGTGAAAATAAAATATTATGTGAATACGACTACGAGGAAAGGCTAGTATTCGCAAATATGGCGTATAACCCACCACCACTGTCACATTTGAAAAGACAGACGTCAATACCGCCGGTAAGTATGTAAGTAAGATTTTTTGGTTCTTTATGCTTTGTAGTTGGCCATGTTAAAATTAAAGGATATCCCGTAATAATTATACGAACTAAAAAATGTAAATTTTGTAGAAAATGTTAACAACTGTTTATACTGAGTGATTCAGTGATCTATTAGAAAATCTGGGAAACAAGCAAAGTGACCTTTTTAAAATTTGATAACAGGAATAATAATTAACTTTAAACTTAAAAAAATATATATCTTGAGATTTTTGTCATGTCCGTTTCTACCAGAGGGTATTATAGAATGCCATGTGTGTTTAAGCATTTTTAGATACCTTACTAAAACCTGAGTAACCTGTTAATAATACCCTATACCTACCTAACCTGCCTCTAAACGTTTTTGAGTTTAAAATAATAAAAATTTTTTTTGCAAAAACATACCGAGAAGAATGTTAAGTAACTTTAAAATTAATATACCTAGCTAAACATTTAAAATTATATTAGCTTTAAACCAGAACATAAATCTCTTGCTTCTTATCCTATGTTTTAAATTATTTCTACAAGAGATTTTTTAAATATAATTTCCTTTTAAAGTTTCACTGATCAGGATTTTGTTGCCATTTTGTGTATTTATGAAGGAATGGAATGGAAACCATAGTACAGGACGACAACGTCGTAAGAAAACTTTTGGCAAATCGAGGGCTGGGAACCAGAGGGTTCTAAGTCGCAAAAACAAAATTTTACAGGAAACGAATTTAAAAGTTTAAAAGACATCAAAGTTAAAATAAATTGTTTTCTTTTGATTTTACAATTTTTTTGTTATAGTATGTAGTATATTTAATACCATATCAAAAACATTTTTCAATTTTTGGATGTACTTTCAATTATACTTAGACATTAATAAAAAAATGTACCCTGTACTTAGAACCCTATGGCTTTCTAGAGGAAAAATAATGATGTTATTATGAAAGTGGTTATTAATAAATTCGTAAGTTCCTATTTTTTTATTATAATGTAAAGCTTTATGCATTTCCATGTACAAATACCTTTTAGACGAAGAAAACTGAAATTTGTATGTTATCCAAGGAAAAGCAAAAACAATGAATATTCTGAGATTAAGCACAAAATTCGACCAAAATTTAAGAACTTACATTTGTTTTGAGTATTTACTTTCAGTTTCTGGAAAATATTCTGACCCAGAGCTTTGAAAATCACTAAAATCTGAAGAAATATCACTACAAGAACTCATCTTTACCAATAATTTGTTACTTAGAACCCTATAACTCTCAACGATTACCGCGATGTGTACTAAGAACCATCTTTCTCTAACATTTGTGGCGCTATCTATGAAGTAATAGAAACACATTTAATATCATTTTGTAGAGAATCCTTTACTCTATTTAAAACAGTTAAAATTGCCATTTCGTCAAAAATGTTACTTAGAACCCTCTGGTTCTCAGCCCACGAAATGTCTTCTCCTTTTTCACTGAGTTTCCAATATGTCCTTCTGCCACTGTTGAATACTTCCATCCACCGTGTATTTTGATAATTCTCAGGTTCGCACCAGGGTCTACTGGCAGAAGACCGACGGAAACAGTGCAAGCAGAGTAAAGCCTCGGGTCTGGGAGGTTCAATACTATAACAGCAAGCATTTTACCGAACCTATTGTACCCACTGTACCAACTGGATTTCTAGCACATACAAAGTTATTCATAATAGGTATATTTGAAAAAATTAGACGATTCTATACAAATTCAATTACAATGGCTCAACTACAGTGAAAGTTCGCGGAACCTCTGGAATCTTCGATGTTGTTGATTGTCAAATGGCATAGCTCTTTTCCTCGCCAAGCACTAAATATTTCAAATTTATATTCCAATTTAATTTCAACACGGCTTTAATCACTGAGTTGTGAGACCAACGAAATGAAGACTTTCATATCTATGATTTTTCTTTGAAATATGCGAGAAATATATTTTCATTGTATTTTCGATTAACGCACACAAATCGCACCTCTGCAGAAATTTTCCATAAGCAATTTCGTACTGCTTCATTTATTTCCATTTTTAGATATTTTCTTCCAGAATATCCATCGAAAATGTATGTCCTGTAGTACCTAAATCTGCTTGTCGCAAAAAAGTCGTAGGGTCGATAAAATCAAAATTTTGTAGCTAATTGTACCACGAAATAGTGCTAGTCATTACGCACAACTCAGTAAAAAATAGCAATATTTTCCATACAAATCATATATTTTTATTGATTTATTAAAATTAGGATAAACACGGGCTCTTATGGAATCACCAAACACAAGGATGCATTTTTCTCGGTTTCGCTGGGACCGGAATTTAATTATTTTTAAATTAATTTTATCTTCACCCAGCGATATCTTGGAAAGGTTGTAAATACGAAAAAAAAGACAGTTGGTAATAAAATATGGAGCGATGTTCTTTTTATATGAGAGAAATTGCATATTTTTAACGGTAAGTACTAAACTAGATATTTAAGTAGTTCTGGGATTATGCCACTTTGTAAAAGATTAGGCCGTCCTTGTGTTGCGTTCGAATGCCCGCCGGCCTCTATGCTTATAGCTTCTTATAAAAGTGAAGTCGTATTACCCGCGAGTTCCTTCTTCTCTTTATTTGATCTGTTCTAGTTTAAACGGACACAATTAAGTACCGAGCGTTTGCATTGCCTATAGTTAAGAGCGGTTATTTCTACATCAAGTTGGAATTTGATTATACAAACGTGTATTAGATTATTAGCAGAGATTGCTGTATGTTAGGGTTGTTAGTACAAAATTATTACTTCGAGAGATTAGATCGTTATTAATAGTAACTTAGATATTAGGTATCAGCAAAGAAAGCTAGCAACACAAGGGTTATACTTTGACTATAAGGATACACAGAAAATCTGGTTAAAAGTGAGCCATAGCGAAAACAGCAGGTTTATTCATGAGCTAAACATGGAATTACCACTTAGAATAAACTTGCTAACTTTTCATGCATTGACAGGTTGCGATACAAGTTACTCTACAAGAAAAAAAAGACTATAAAACTAATACAAAATATGTATATGCTAACTAATAAAGAGAGATTTTTCTTATGACATGCGTTTACTGTATGATTCAGAAAATTACCCATTTGATGTTTAAAACACTGTGAAAAGATAAAATTACTATTTTTAAATCAATACAATCCTGTAAATTCACCCAAAGGCTATTTAACACTAAAACCCTGAAGCTTATAGGTAAAAACAACAATCATACTTAGACCCACAATTTAACTTTACACTTTTAAAAAATAAAGGATTCACTACACAAGAGGTATATGAAAAAGATAAATGTGTCCGAAAATATATACATTGAAAAGTTAGTCCACTAAACCCGAAAATAGAAACTTAGAAATTTGCTCGTCTACACCCTAAAATATGTTTCCTTAAAACCCGCTCGACTACACCCGAAAATAGCATCTTCGGTACTTGCTTGACTACGCCCGAAAAATATGTTCTTTAAAACTTAGCCCACTGATCCCGAAAATATATTCCCTATAACTTGCTTAACCGAACCCGGTAATAGAATTTTTTATTACTGAATTGTGAATCTCCGTGATTAAGCATCTAACTTCTAAACCCACCCCCTTAAATTATGTTACTTCAAATATTTAGATATTCCACCCTATAGAATGTACTAAAATCAATATCACCTTTCGGTACCACGTCTTACAGGGTACACAATCTATTCTACGCAACCAATCAGAGGTAATTTCTTTCTAAAACTCCTCCCAAGGTTATAAAACTGGGCAGAACAAATATATGCCTGTAAACATGACCGCCAGGTGACTCTAGTTATCCACTCTTGGTATTTATTTAAAACTTTTTCTCTCTTTATGGACATTTCAACTTAAAAATCATATATATAAATAAACAATACATAGCATACCTATAAAATAACCATAAAAACGGTCTTAACAAATAGCATTCCTAAATAACCTTAAACTTAAAGTACAGCAATCAGACTTACTTAAAAAAAACCTTTAACAAGGCAAATAAAGAATAAATCTAATACGACTTTCACATACATGGAACGGTCAAAATACAAATCCATGTTGCTACCTGTATTTTCCATTTTTTTCTCAATATATGATTCATATTATCTGATTATAATAGACCACCGACCAAGGTCCCCTTGTTTATTATTGTCCATCTGTGGGTTATTTTAGGTTTTGGTAAGTTGATGTTATCTTCGACAAAATGTGCTCTACTAAAGATTGTAGTATTTATTATTATGGTTGGGGGTTTGCTATCAACCCGCTTTTAAGATATAGAAAAATAAACTTTATGACATAACGAATCTTTAGAATAACTTGGGCAATTTGGTTATTTACTTAAAAAAACGGTTGGTTTACAATAGTTGGGTAAGTTTAGTTTTATTAACATATTTACTTTGCGAACAAAAGCTTTTAGAGCCCCTCTTTATATTAATAAAGGAAATATCCTGTTCTGACTAGTGAGAACGCAACTTTTAATAAAAGTAATTATTTAAAATAAAAAGATATATATTTTGCGTTCTATTACAAATTACAACTAGAAAAAAAGAGAACGATCGTCGAGAGATTCATAGATTATTTTCTTATACTCAAGGTGCCCGATATTCGACCGGGGAAACAAAAAATTAACATTATCCCTGAACTATTGAAATATTTAATTTACTACTTACCATAAAAATATGCAAAACTTCTATTATATAGAATAAATATTGCTCCATATTTTATGACCAATAACTTATTTTCGTATTTGCAACACTTTCCAAGATATCGCGGGGTAAAGACAAAATTAATTTATTAATAATAAAATTTTAGTCTTAGTGAAACCGAGGAAATACATTTTTGTGTGCTCCTAATTTTAATAAATCAATAAAAATAATATGATTTCTATAAAAAAATATTGCTATTTCTTACTGAGTGGTATACAATGAATAGCAGTATTTTGTCATATAATTAGCTACAATTTTTTAACGACAAGCTGATCTAGGAACTACAGGACACCTCTACTAAATGCCAAGATCACTGTATTTCCGCCCATCTAAAATGAAGCGTAAAAACAGTATTTCTAGGATAATGAAAACAATTTTTCTTTGCAGACCCCGCTGCCGGGCCACTTGATGAACGGCCATCGTCCGCCACTACCCCCTACCAGTGGTGACATGAACAACAACATGTCGGCGTCTGGTCAACCTCCGCCGAACCCTAATCAACCATTCTTAGGGGCCACGCATCTCAAAAATGGACCCATGTCTCTCGGAGCGCCCAGCTGAAAGTAGTGGATTATCACTTATCTGTGATATTATGTTTGTATTATATAGATTATCGAACTATTAACTTTGTGTATATTACCTGTAACTTTACTTTAGCTAGATGTGGTAAGGATTTACTTCAATATGTGGTACTCTGACAAATTTTTTAACAATACGATATACATCCTACCACCAGTAGGAATACGCCGGTACGACATTTACACCATAGTCGCATGCTACGTGCGACGTTCTGATGCCTGGTCGCAGAAAAGGTGCTACTTTATTTAAAACCATAGTAACAAACGAGTTCTTTCACAACAAAATGGAGCTGCATGGATGCGACGTTGCATCCTGCGACTTGCGACTCGGCCGATAGAGCAAGTCCTAAAGTCGCCACAGTGGTTCTTTTCCCGTGCGTCATCACTTTCACGTCATCAAAATCGTATGAATCAAATCAAAATTACGAGACGAAAAAAGTCAAAACTAAGTCTAAGTTCATAAAATGGACGTGCCTGCCTACCGTTTGACGTACCTACATAATATCCCGAAAAATTATTATTTATTTTTAAGTTTTGCCCGGCATTCTCTATTATCTAAAAGAAATTGACAAACAAATGTTAATACATTTAATACTATTTTTAAAGTCTAAAATCTAGAAAAGTTTGGTGTTTTATTGACAGATGGTGGGTATAATTAGCTCTAAAAAGAACTATTTTTAGAAAAAGGAACAGTTTTAAGGCACACAAATTTACAAAATACGAATTAGATTGGCAGATCAAAACAAGGTTGACAATGACGTTTTATAATACAACGGTAGTCAACTAAGCAAATAAAAAAAGTAATTAATTGACGTTTATAGTTTTATTCTTGTCTAGCACGTTATATTATTGCGGAATCTTGGAGACGTTCTTTTATGCTTTTATTCAAACTTGCTACTGTAGTAAATAAGGATGCAGAGTTATTAACCACGTGGAGTCCTGATCGTTGATTGATGACGCACGGGCAAAGATCCACTGTGGCGACTGTACGTTAGGTTGGGTCGAAAAAGTAAAAAATTGGAAATTGCAAATGGTATATTTGCCAATATCTGACTATACATCTAAAAGTAATTTGTGGAAAATTTTATTAAAATCTGTAAATGTTTCGCTGCTCCCCTGTGACCTTGAAAATTAGTAAAAAGGCCGATTTTTCAATATTTAATATTTTTTAAATCCAAAATTATAATTTTTTTGTGACTTCTTGTGGATGTGGGAATGTGTATAAAAATAATTTTTTCAATAAAATATTTTTCTGTTGGATGGAAATTACAAATTTGTCTCTGAAAACGTTAAATTTCGTGTAAATGAAGATTTTGAGGACAAATTTGTAATTTCCATCCAACAGAAAAATATTTTATTAAAAAAATTATTTTTATACACATTCCCACATCCACAAGAAGTCACAAAAAAATTACGATTTTAGATTTAAAAAATATTAAATATTGAAAAATCGGCCTTTTTACTAATTTTCAAGGTCACAGGGGCGCGGCGATACATTTACGGATTTTAATAAAATTTTCCACAAATTACTTTTAGATGTATAGTCAGATATTGGCAAATATACCATTTGCAATTTCCAATTTTTTACTATTTCGGCCCAGCCTAATGTATACCAATGTAGAAAATCAAAAAGTATTACTTATTAAAGTAAAAACCACCACATATTATATAATTACTTTTATATCAATTGGTAATTGTGTATATATTTAAATATGCTCATTTTTAATATGTTTACGATAACCCTAAACATTATACGAGTTACAGTACTATTGTTTATTTTTCTTTACAAATTAGGGTCAGTTAATTTCCTTATTAATTTATTTTCAAAATCCTATAAATTAAATTACTATTTACAAAAGTAATAATGTAGAAAATTAATTTTTATTGAGAAAAACATCATTATTTTATAAACAATATATTATCTGTAATGTTATATTAATGGGCATATTTTTATTCTTATTACTTCTGTAAATATACGTAAACGTCATACTTGTTTGTAAATATTGCTCAATATGTAATATTTGTTATACTTACTCTAGATGTGCAATAGGAATTCATATGAAATACTTTCCGCTCTTTAGGTGTGTATACAATGTATAAAAAAAGTGAAAGATGTGTCTGCTTTGTTAATTTGTTTTCGATTTTTATATATTTTTTGTTATGTGCAATAAAATATTTGATTACAGACTTGCCTTATAAGATCTTCTGTCTTCCAAATTGTAATTTCTCTAGTATAATCTACACTATGTATGGTGTCGGTAGAGACCGCACCATTTTTTTTTATTAATGAATTTAAGAGAATTTCGACTTCGTGGAGAGTTCTTTTTAAAAGTATTGCAAAATGTCATAGGTAAAAATCGGCTCTACCTGTCAAATTTGATATATTATTATGATTAATAAATTTTCCAAAATGGTAATCAAGAAAATTGCATCTTTCAATTTACTACCTAGGTACCTGCCAAATTTAATATTAAAATTTTGGGTAAACTTTTAACACCTGTAATTTTTTTGGTCAAATCGATTTTAACCAAACCTTAGTAAAGTTTTTTTCCTACAAGCGTGCACGATTTGTCGTTTATCCGCACCAATTTTAGTTTGGAAAGATCCATTTTCTGGCACATATAAAATTTTAAAATAAAAGAAAAAACGTTTTAAAGAATTAAAAAATGCTAGTTCGTACTAGATACCTGTTGATTCTAAGTTATGCGGAAAGTCCCTTTACCGCTCTCAATTACTTACCCGAACTGGGAACACGGGCCTGTGGTGGCTCTAATAAAATCCTTAAGAAAATACCAGCCATTTTGTAAAAAAGAAGAGCCGGCGATCTATTATTCCTTTGTGCTCATGTAAAATTATTAACTAATTTTTCGAGGCAAGTAAGACAAATAATTTGATAGCCGAAATTTTTTATATTTGGCAGATACATAGCAAATTAAAAAACAACTAGTTTTTATTTCCTATTTTTTATTATTTACTTTTTCAAGTTTGTGAAAATACTTTAGATATGTCAGGTAAATCATTTTTAATTTACTTTTTTTCGGGCTTTTTTTTCCACCCTGTATAATATAAAAATGCATGGGTTACGTCACGCTATTAATCTCAAAGAAATAATATTTCAAAGTCTGCAAACCGCATTAAAATCCATGATGTCCTTTCCTAACTACAAAACTGTAGTAAAGGCTAAAAATAACAATTTGTCGAACTTTGTGATAACAGTTTTTTTTAATCGAAATATTGGTTTGCAATTTTAGCAATATAAAAGTAATTTGCAAATAACAATGTGGGAAATTTTTGTCACAAATTTTATGAACAACTTACCCTTAGGTAAAATAATTACTGAATACGAAATAATAAAGCAAACATAAATCCTAATGTATCTACTATGTATATTATTAAAAGCTTTGTTCATTTCTTTTATTCATAACAATGTTACTCCCTTACACATTTTTTTGCTAATATTAATATTAAACTATGAATTTTTGTATAATAAAACATGAATTTGCTTATTCTGTTACTGCTTGGCGCAACAAATGATTAACTAAACAATGAATAATTTTGCGTTTCTTACCAGTTGCAATTGAAGTTTAAAAGTTATTACAATATTTAAAACAAAAATGGATTTACAGGAAAGGTGTTAAATAAATAAGTTTTATAATTTACTTTAACTTTAAAGTACAAGGCCAAGTTTTTAATGAAAAATACTGCAAACCTAACATTTTTATAGCGGCATTTAAAAAATTCGCTTACTCCTTAAATGTAGTGTTTCACTACAAAAAAGTAGTTAAAATTAGTAATATTGCAGGATCTACCTCCTTGTTATAAAGTAGGTTTTTTAAATTAAAATTTATTTATGGCAGCAAAAAAATGGAAAAACATACTTGCATAAGCATGTTTCACGACCATATTGATAAAGAAAACATGCTAGGTACTTTATAACATGCATGTCTGCGACATTGCAAAATCATATGATTCCTTGATGAAATAGTAAGTTAAAATAACTGTAATATACACTGTTCTTTGCTATTTTTTGAAACTATTAAAAGTAGGGTTTTTAAAATATGTTCTAAAAAAAAACACTTTAAGATGCTAGTTTTTACATTCAATAACTTTACACACCATTGTTAAAAGCATAGCCTTCTCAATTTTAAAGAAGCGAGTGAGACAGCATATACTAGCCTCTTCATAAAAGCACTTTGACGGATCCAGGTGGTCTTCGAGGGTGAGATTCACCTGAGGTGGCGTCTTAAAGTCAGCGACACGGAGTTCAACTTATTTAGTTGAACTAGGGAATTAAATAATGTAATTATTTATTTGAGGTTAGGTTAAATTTGCTTGTTGCACGTTGACATCGGTTGTTTATTTCAATAAATGTTTAAACGTCTGAATTAAAACTGTTTAATTCAAATGTAAACCTGTGTTATTGCCTTAGAAAAGTTATAAAACCAGGGAGTTGTAGTAGTATTTTACAAATCTGATAAAAGTACATTGCAAATAATCGCCAAAATCAGAGAAGTTATTGAGAAGATATAATCAACCCGCCAAAATTTAAAAAAGTGTTTTCTAGAACTATTTTCATTAATGAATAACACATATTATTATTTACTATATAAAATCCTATATTTTATATTTTTAAGTGACTGGTTTTGCATTTGCACGGATTTTCTTCCATGCATATTAGCTTATATGTGCATCTCCCTTGCCTATTTTAATTCCTGGTTTAGTTTTTTAAGTTTCATAATGAAAATGCCATATTGTTGTTGTGTTCTTGGATGCAAGTCCAACTATAAATGCCGGTCAAAATATTTCTGTTTTAACTTTTAAAAAAACAAGTAAATACTTGTATAAATTACAGAAAAGTAGGCAGGTATTCTATGAAGTAACTTGGATGTCCGTAAATACATAGTTTATTATATGGTTAGAGGCCTTGAATGGTTTTTAAACCCTTATTAAAAACCATACAAAAGATTTAAAAAACTTTATCGGATACATTATACGTTGCAGGTTCGGATATGAGCCCCATTATCACCATTACTTCAAAGTCTAAAAAGTACCGACATGGATAAAAAAATTGTCCATGAAGAGGTATAAGTTATCTTTTCATTAATTTGAAATTATTTTTAAAAATTCGTGACTTGACAAAACAAACCCATGACTAAAATATCAAAATACAACTTTGGTTTGCTTTTCGATAATACCGTATGGTTTGTATCTTTGCTCCACGAATTTAAAGTCAAAATTTCATTTATTTTGTTAATGAATTCTGTTTCACTTACTTCTACTTAAATCTCAGAACAACTTGGTTAAAAATAAGTACTTTAGAACATTATTGACTTTATTATTTAGGTACCTAAATCACTAGATGATCGTGCAATTTTTGATTTTTTAATTCTTATTTATTTAAAATAATAAACCATTTTCCGCCTATTTTCGTGCTCAGTTTAAAAGAATTTGTAGAAAAAATTGTGTACGATGTAAACGTTAAAGTGTTTTAATAATGTTCGAGGAAATGGAACACTTGCTACGCTTTCCTGCTGGCTCTTTTTATAATAATTAAAAATATAAAGTATGTACTATTAAACCCTAACCAACCAATATAAACAAAGTAAGTATAATATATTTTGTTTAAGCTATATTTGGAGGTTTATAAGCGAAATATTTGTGTTCTAATTTCTCAACTGTTTAAGTAATAGTTTTAAAAGTTTAAATCGTAAATAAATGACATTACCTATTTAAAAACTAACAAATATTTATTAACCATTTTTATTTAATAAGTTGCACTGCAGTTTCAGAATATGCATTTAAAATAAGTTAATAATATAATCTTTTAATATTAATTTTATTTATTTAAAAGTTTTTTTTTTAATTTTATTTAGGTACCATGTTTAAGTAATTTATTATTTGAAATAAAACTTTTGTATAAATAAAAATAGAAAAACTTTGGTATAAACTAGTATTAATTAGGAAGTCTAATGTATTTTTTCTTTGTTATTCTTCATGTATTATTGCGATATTTTCTTGTTGCCATATTCTATGTTAATTAATTTTAATTTTAATTATAAAAATATTACTGCAAATAAAATTAGAAAATAGTAAAATCTAAAATGTAAATGAAAAGGTGCCAATTTAGTTTCTTTGTACAGTACAAAATTAGTGTATTGCATATTATGCCAATGATTTTACCAAAGAAATAAAATTATAAGTAACGAATTTATACATGTTTTATTTTTCCTTTAAATCTTGTCTACTATTTTCATTAAACCGATAATAAACACACAGAATTTATATTACCAACAATTATTATTATATAAAGCAAATACAAACCGATAACACGAAGTATATACATTTTAAATTTGTTTGATAGTCTGTATTAAAAAGAAAAATAAGAGGATGTCAAGTTTCCAAAATGCATTTAAGAATATACAGTGTGTTTCATTAAGGGTGGCCACCGCCCATATCTCGGAAACTACTAAGCATAGAAACTTGGGGAAAAAAGTTATAAATAAAGCGGTCATGAGAAAATTCTGGAAATTATCTTTAGTTCCTCATTTCGCCGCAAGGGGGCACAATTGAAAATTTTTTTTTTAATTCTAAATTTCTCCGAAAATTCCCATATTATGGTATCACTCTGATTACATCATTAGAAAGCTTATACCATTCTGCATCGTTTCGGTTTAAGGCTCATTGGCGTACTGACCTTGATAAGAGTGGGGGAAGCTGTTGAAAGTGTAAACATTAAAATCGCTGTAACTTCTAAACGACTTATCCGATTTTACTAAATTTAAGCCTTTTTAGAAGAGAAAGGTAAGTACCTTGACTTGTCGTATCCAATGGTACACGATAGTTCCCAATAAAATGGCTAGAGGGCGCAATTTGTAATAATTTTATCCCGAAAATTCAAATCATACGGTGTAACTATATGGCATTATAATTGGAAAGTAGATTAAATTTGCAAGAATCGTTCAAAACAAAAAGACAACACGTACTTATGTAAAAAATTATTATTATCATTTTTAAATTATATCATCTACGATTCATATTTAATTATATACTCCAAACGTTGCGAGTTAAAACTAGGTTAAAGTTATTTATTTTAAGCATAAATAATGGTAAAGATTAATTACTCACTGTTTCTTTATTGTGCCTAACAGCAAGGTAAAAATGATTTAAACGCAATATCATATTATAAAATATTTCAAGCTGACACGCGTAGTTAAAAAAACTAAACGTTATAATAAACTTATACGAAAGCTAAAATTCCCATAGTGATATTGGAACAGGGGAAGAGAGGGGAGGAATAACTTTCCTGTCTTTTAAAATTATGGTACAGGGACATTTTTTTAAGTGTCTCATCAGATTGACGACTTTTCTACTGACTACAATAACAGTGTTGCACTGTTGCCACTTCTACAAAAATGTAAGTAGCCACTTCGACATTTTAAATTAAACACCCTGTTTCTAAAATAATAATTAAATACCAATTTTTTGCCTGAATACATTATCTTACAAATATTTTTTTACTGTGAAATATTAGCACCCTGAAATTTTGATAGTTAAATAATACCAGGAGCCTTTTAACTCGATGCCATAATCTTAGTTGCTATATATAGGGTTGTTTAAAAATACAGTTTTTTTAATGCAGCACCCTGTACATTATCACTGTTTAAGTAGCTTTTTAAATCAGTGATAATATACAGAGTGTTACATTAAAAAAATATACTTATGGTCACCTTTTCAAGTAACCAAATTAACTGTATTTTTAAACCACCCTCTATATCGCAACTAAGATTTGAGCGCAGGGTTAAAAGTCCCGTGGTAATATTTAACTGTTCACCAAATTTCAGGGTCTTAATATTTCAGAGTTAAAAAATATCAACACGTTTTCCGTCAAAAAAATTGAAATTTAATCATTATTTTAGAAACGGTTAGAGATTAATATAGAATAATGTTAAAGAAAGTTGCTAGGAAGATAATAGTTCGAGAATATTAAATAAAATAAAATATACGGTATTCCATTTAAAATATTAAAGTTTCTACTAATTTTTGGTAGAAGTGGCAACACTGTAACATTAAAAATATTTTGGATAAATAAAGCATGTCCGTTTATGTAAATAACCAAATTATCAGAACAATTCGTTAATTGGTTCGTCATGTCATAATATACGTCTAACGTACCATTCACCGCGAATCACCCTGTAGGTATAAATATAACTTTTAAAATTTACAGTTGAAATGTTTGTTTTTAGCCTTTCTGAAAACATGAGACATCAATTTAAAAAAAAAATATATTTTTTGATTCAAGACTAAAGTTTTTTTTTACAGTTAGGCCTTTTGCACACACTAAGGTACACAGCCGGAATGTCTATCCGAATTCAGAAACGGAATTAAGTATCTGAATTTAGAACGTACGGAATTGTAGATATATATTTTTATTATACAGCACACATTCTGATTTTTTCAGATTATGAATTTTTTAGATCGATCTGTCAGAGTGACTCTGACGAGCGTTATGAATTACGGTTCTGAAAAATTAAGATTATGAATTCATAACGGACGTTTTTTCATATAATTCAAATATTCAAGCTAACACGGTCGGAATTCAGATTCTAAATTTAATTGTTTATTTCAGTTTTGCACAGTAGCGGTTGTGCGTGCGAGAAGACTAGAAGCAGTTCGTCAAACGATGCTATAATCAAAAAATCTATCAGGATTCTGCCGTAATTTTCTTGAAGTCATGTACTGACTTTCCTTTATCCTGTTTAAATTAGGAGGGTGCACCCAGTTTGTGTTTGCGCTTTTTTTTAAATAGCTAAAAGTAGTGCAATAAGTATCAATTCGTCTTCCATACCGTCACCGCTCAATTAGGATGATCACTCTAGCCGCAAACAACGAGAACACTGGTTACGCAATTTTTAAGATATGTGTGCGGCAATGGGCCCGAATTTAAATTCTGGATTCCGTTTCTAAATTCAGATAAATATTCCGGCTGTGTATGGCCAGCCTATGGAGGGCTTTAGGTTAGGAGTCCGATCGCAATACATTGGTTTCGGGCAAAGTTTTGGACCGGTAAAGCAGCTTTAAAAATGGCCGTCAGGGGCGCATGTGTTCCTTTAAATCTGTAAAATGCATGGGTTCTTATGGGATAATCAACTGTTTTATTGAATTTAGTTAACTAAACCCCTCTACAGGCTGAGATATGTATATAGTATATCTATAATAAAGCTTATTTTATTAATTATTGGATAAAAATACCGCTGACGTCTATCAAAACCTGTAAAAAGTCAAACACTTGACGATCACTGCGCCGCGACCGGGAAACAGCGAACTAACTACTAAACAGGGACGTAAATTTAAAGAACAGCCATTTTCGATCGGACTCCTTCCTAAAGCCCTCCATAGGCCAGCCTCAGGGTGACCGTCCTAACGGCACCGTTTACGCGATTTACCGCGTTCGTGTTATCCTTGCACACTTGCACGGTTTTCGTCAGTTTGATGCTGTTTTGATTCGAATATGGATCATAGACGTGCTGTGGCGATTTTAATGTCTTACATGCGTATCAAAAAACGAAGAACGGCACGAAACAGAATTTTGTAGGTTCATCCCATCAATATGGGAAGAAAACAACTCGGTGCATTCTTTGTACTATTTGGTCAGTTGAGGGAAGACGAAAAACAAACTATTTTAGGATGTCCATATCCAGCTTTGATGACCTACACGAACGATTAAAAATTTGCTTCAACGTCAATATACATTTATGAGAGAGTGCATACAGCCTATTGTTGGCCGTTACAATCAAAATCAGGATTGACCTCCAAACGTATTTCTTTCCAGGCACTTCTTGTGCAGTTCCTGTCCTTATATAGTGGATTTCACCTTAGTTTTTAATGCTTTGACGTCTCTCTTGTCAAACATATTAGCCAACACGTGATTTTAAAATCCCTAATTCTATAAACGGCTTTCAGGCACGGGCATTGGCTAGATTAACAAGATATGGATATATAACTGACCGTATAGTTACATGTACATGACGAAGATGCACACTACACAGTTCAATAGAGTGCCCTTCAATGAGCTCAAACTCGTCAAAAGCACAGCATCGCTCGTATATGCCGTTAGTATGTGAATCTTTGTCTTACGCATTTGCTCTCGCATATCTCTTTTCGTACTTCATTAATTCGATTGTCTCGTCGCGTTCTTTAAATATCTCAGAGCCGCATTGGGACACACCGCGCACCGCGTGCATTCAGCTGTTAATTCTTGATCGTTCGTGTTATTGTTTTTGGTATTTTTCAGACAGCATTTTGCTTATATTTTGTGCGTATTAGACTTTTTGGTTTTAAACTGCCGGACTGTGTGTATCTGTGACGTGTTTTTTTTTATGCAAAAGTAAGTAAATAATTATTAATGTCTCGGACAGTGACGACGACATCGACAGCTTGTCAGATGAAGAACAAAAATAATAGGGAACTTGCAACAAAATTAAATTTGAAAACCACAGTGAGCCATTATGCTAAAATAAGTTTTACATACAGTTGTATTAAAGAGTGCTTGAGGTATCTGTTCTGCAAACTCATGGACAAAAATCTTTTTTTGTAGTATCTACTTACATTATTTTTTCTTTATTCATTAAAAAAAAATACCTAATTCGATAACATTACAAACTTTTGTTGTTTTATTATAAACCAACGAAAAGTTAGACCTATTGTAAACCTCAAACTCTTTAGAACCTAGTCTAAAGAAAAAAATATCTACCCGTGAATAAGAAAATAAAAAAGTAAACAATAAGCTATTAAATATAATATATAGATTTTTTCAACTTAACACTGCATGGTCTAAAATCAAATTAAAAAACAAAATAATTCTTTAATAAAAAACGTAGTTAATTATTGATAATACTAGATTCACGACTGCCCCTTGTATATTTATTGTACTAAATTAAGAGTGTATTTTTACCAAAATAACAGTACTTTATTGTATTATGAATAAAAATTAAATGAAATTGTTTTTCTTATATTCTATCCTATTTCCATTCCCCTTTAGTATTTTTTTTTTAATATCTTAAAAATTGCTTAGGTAATTCTCGTTTTCATCCATAATTACAACTACAAATAAATTGACCCATGTTCACACTTAATTTTTAAGTCCGGCCCTGGCCAATCCTTAAGTTCTGTAAAAAGAAATGTTATAAATGACATGTGTCAGCGGCGGCCATTAAAAACTAAGGTGAAATCCACTTATATATAGAACTTGTTTGTCCCAAATAACCGGCCTTGCTTCCACCAAATATATAAGCATATCCATATCTATATCTACTGCAATTACGAAAAATATGATTACCTATGATAAAATATACTAAATAAAATAATGTTCCCGCCAATAAACCAAGAAAATGTCGTAAGCGCGGTACATGTCCAAGCATCTATTAAATCTTAAACTCTACTGGGCAATGGGCATGTCTCTCCGTCAACACGGTAATGGTCGCCGTCAATTATAGTGGGGGATCACGGTGACATCGCGGTGGAACGGAACCGTGTACACGGTGCCGGTGCGTGTGAAAGGTCACATAATAATATGCTGCCTAATCCCTTAACCGTATGAACGGTGCCGGTAGGACGGTCGCCGTGAGTGTGTGCAAAAAGCCATAAAAGGTCGATCTTCACCTATGCATTTTCATCCTGCATTTTTGAATCATGGTTGCAACAGCTGATATTATGTTTTTTTAACTCCTATGCATTCTTTAAATGATTTTTTTCTTTGAAATTTGGTTGTTGGTAATTTTTGGTTACTTATATTGGTGCAATTTGACAGAATACAAAATCTGTTAATTTTCAAACAGTTCTATAAATGCAGTGACGGAGTCTTTGCTCGAGATAAGTCCTCCCCAAACCCCGAAAGCAGCCGAAAGCGCTGTTAAAACCACATTAGGGTTAAAACTGACAAATGTCCTGTCTATTTTTTTGTCAATTCTAGGACGTTATATTTATAATTCAATTCCACCAACATAAATATCTGGGAAATTTTGACAAAATCGCCTGGGGATGTGCAAATAATTAGAACTTGTTCTATTTCAAGGCTTAAAAATGCTGCAACTTTCACTCACGCTGAAATGAATAAAAATGTAAATCACAAATTCCATGCAATTTTGATGCAGGGTGAAAATGCATAGGTACGGATCAGCCTTTACAATATTTTTTTTCTACGACCATTAAACAATACAGGTATAACATATTATGCAATTTTGATAAAGTTATGTTAGTCATAATCCACAGAGTAAGTTATAGCAGTTGTGATATGAGCTCATAACCCAACAGTCTTGTTAGTCTTCGACCAATCATAATATCGAATATTAAATTGATTCATATCCAAACAGTTTTAAGCGAATAGCGTATTTAAACAAAAGGTCGCGGCTGCCATGTTCTGTCAAAAGGTAAATTGTCAAGAAATATTTCTGTGACAGTAATTATTTTATTACATATTAGTCAGTTTATTCTTATAAAAAAATAAGTTTAAGTGAAGAAGAGGACATTATTTGCATACCACCAAATATTCTGCAAGCAGCTAAAACTACATCTCAAGAGTTATTACCAGAAATATCTCGAAAAAAGTATGAAATAATGTATAATGAGTTTATGGGATGGCGAAACGAAAAAAACGTAAAGTCTTTCTCCGAAAACGTTTTACTGGCTTATTTCGGAGAGCTGGCAAACAAGTATAAAGCTTCAACACTATTGACACAATATGCTATGCTAAAAACTACTCTGGTAATTAACAATAATGTTGATATTAGCAAGTATGGCAAGCGGCCATTTTTTAAGCGAAGATCAGAAGGTTATATTCCGAAAAAGGCCAAAGTTTTTACTCCTGAAAAGATAAAATAAATACTACATATGGTTACACATTATATGTATTGTATTTATTTTTCATCTAAATCTATGTAGTTTTAATTCTAAGTGAATAAAATATAATAAATTCTATAAAAAACAGTTGTGTGATATTTTTGTTTAACCCTGTATATTGGTCATAGAAAAAGCATACTATTTTACTCGCATGTAATAACTATAACTCACTCAGATGATTACGACCCTCGCCTTCGGCTCGTGTCGCAAACTTCATCCTCGTGAGTTATAGCTACTATTACATGCTCATCAAATAATATACTATTACGACTGAGCAGATGTCAAAAATTGACAGATACGACGTTATTTTGAATTTTTCATTATTTTGAATTTTTTTAAATGGCAACTCCCATCCATGATCTATTAATACTAAGGTCGTCTCATGCGATGCTAACCTACCTCAACGCCATGCGATAGTGCTAAGTCACACGGCGTCCGGCGCGCTTTTCACGGTATTGTCGGTCTCTTTTTCAAGCGCGATAATTCGCCATAACCCGTCCTTATCTTCAAAGCAAAATATCGGGTAGTTTTTAAAGGAATTAGTTGTTTTCTTTATTATTATTACCTACTTATTTATTTGTGAAATTGAAAATTACTGTTATTTTATGCTTACCTGTTATAACGATATCATAAAGTCTTTTTCCCACTTTTGCCTAAAAGAAACTCCAAAATTTAAAGTAGTAATAGGTTGTAAAAAATATGTCTCCCATTTCCATTGTTCTATGGCCTTTAAAAATCAGACACTGCTTGACGAGAAAGGGCGAAATTTTGTATATGGGCTCTGCATTAACCTAATATACAAGGTCGTTATAATGTAAGAATGGTAAAACTCATTACACAATAAGTTATTTATATTTTCTATGCAACTTATTAGTATCGTTTCTCTAGGTAGAGAAATTTTACTTCTCATTAGAGAAATGGAATAACGCCGATTTTTCACCTTATATTTTTAATAATTATTTTTATTTTATTTAATTATTCTCAAAGTATCTAGTTATTTCCTGGCAATATTAAGCGGCCAAACTCACGAATAGCTAGGTTTGACCTAAAATTCTGGATTGTCATGTCTTGTGTAGGGTATTGGCTTCGGATCTTTAAAGATCAATTTGCCAGATTTCTGGATGGTGATTTTTACATTTTAGACGTGTGAAATATGGGTTTAGTTTTCAATAGGAAATTCAAATGTTTTAATCATAGCAAGAGGTAAATTTTCGTTTTGATTTCTTTAGCATATTTTTCTATTAATAAAATTAGGAAAATTAAATGAAATTGTATAAATTCCTTACGTAGAGGTACGAGGCATGCGTTACATTATAGGAGACCAGCTCCAAGCTTTATGCTCTCCTTGGACTCTACGTCTCTAATAATACTGCTCCAAGTCCAGTTTGTTTGGTTTATATCCAGTTTAATTTTACGTCCCGTTTCACATAGTATCTTTAATAATTGTTTTATACACCTAATGACCGAGCTACAAAAGACAGTGTGGAGCTTGTTTTTACTCCATTTAGCAAATCAAATTAATTTTGTTTTTAAAGGATATTGTCTGATTTCCTCTAATTTCAGTCATAATTCTGCACAAAGGTTTTTGATTTTTCTTTAAAAAAAAGTAGGGCCTACAACTAACTTTTCTCCAAATTAAATCAGACTCCAACAAATTAAACACAGAACTCAGTTGGCCCAATCCACTGGTAAGTACGCTTTCCTTTGCAATCGACGTTTAGATCAAACGCTCCGCTGAAGAGTTATCATTTTGATTATTTATTGATTCTTGTGATTTATTTATGTGAGAATTATCACAATGAAGAAAAAATAAGAAATAGAGAGAATAAGAATACATTTCGACTAGCCAGGTTGGGCCCATTTTGCTCATTATTACACTCATTTGGTAATCCTAGTTCCTTGCACTACCTTAAGTAGGTCCACAATGAAGTGGATCATCGGGTTTTTGTTTTGTTGTCTTTTCCGATCTCGGTAACTAGCAGTGCCAAATTATATGGTGTACTGTCTCCATGCTGTGATCTTCTCAGTTGATTTATGCTCACCAGAAGTAGCTGTTATGTCAGTTTCGGGTCTGAATTTTCAATGAAAGATTTACTGCACTTCAATTCTTGTCTGTTGTTTCAGTAGATTTTATGTTTAATTAGTCCATGGCCAAATGGCAAAGTACCGGTTCTGGGCCTATACAGGGTCCTGCAATAGTACGTCAGGCTTCTATAGCTTCTATACTAATTAAGTTAAGAACTTTATTTATATGCTGATTTATACTGTTTCATAGGGTGTATTTTAGGAAATTATTTTCCCATTTCCATTCCCATTTTTAGGTTCCCATTAGTGCCCCTTATAATACTTTGGTATCATAGTCGGATCTGGTATTATCGTGCGGGTCATACGATTCAAGAAAGACATACTCTCAGTTTTTGTTTTCTTTACTTGTGTTTAATTTTACCATCTAAATAAAATACGTAAGATAAAGGAGACAGACTTATTCCATTTTGACATGAAAAAAAAAAGGATATGTGATTAGTTTCCAGCGATTCTAAAAAAGCTTATAATAGCACCAGCTACGTTTTATTTTAAATATGCCAGTTTGGTGACTTTGACAGTTTGTGACAAAATGAAACAATTTTCTGGGTTTTTGCATCACCAATCAAAAAAAATGGTACTTAATCTGATAAACTATTTCGAAAATGAAAGAAAAAGTGGAAATTCGCCAACCAATATTCAGGAAACAGTAGCCAAAGCACTGGGAATTAGTTTAAGGACTGTGCAGAAAATTATGCATGAAACAAAACATAACATAATACCCAAAAATACTAAAAAGTGTAAACTAAGAAAGCCAAACACTGAGGATTTAAGCGAAAATATTAAAATGGGAGTTCGAAATGTGATTTACGATTTATACAAATCAAAAACCAATGTAACTCTTCCAGTTTTACAAAAAACATAAAAAATTCGGGGTGTTTTGGAAATTGGACTTGAAGCGTTATCAAAATTAATAAAAAATTTAGGTTTTCGCTATAAAAAAGACTGTAACCAAAGATTTTTATGTAAGCAGCCACAGATAGTGAGTCAGCGTGTTCAGTTTTTAAAAAAATATACGGACAATTACAAATCGAAATTTAAAAAGTGGTATTTTTAGAAAAAACGTGGATATTTTCAAATGGAAGTGGTTCAAAATCTTGGCAAGATGAGTCTGTAAAAAGTGTTAAAAGGAAAAAGGGGTGCGGTACGGGAAAGCGTTTTATTATTTTGCATGCCGGTTCTGCAACAGGATATGTTGCAGGTGCGAGTTTAATTTTTTTTCTTCAACATCAAAAAGTGCTGACTATCATGATAATATGAATTGCAAAATGTTTGAAAAATGGTTAAAAGTTTAATTGATACCAAATTTGGATGCTCCGTCTTTAATTGTATTAGATAATGCATCATATCATTCAAGAATTTTAAATAAACAGCCTACTTCATCTTGGAGAAAAAGTGATATTTATGAGTGGCTGGAAAAACACAACCAAAATCCTTTACCAAATATGCTTAAATTGGAACTCCTATCAATAGCAAAGTCTCTTAAAAAACCCAAAATATACGCGGTAGATGAAATACTGCGTGAATATGGTCATGAGGTTCTACGACTGCCGCCATATAATTGCCAGTTTAACGCAATAGAATTAATATGGGCTGGTGTAAAGTCTTATTATGAAAAACATGTAGGTGATGGTCTTAAATCCGACCAAGTACAAACAGTTTGGCAAGATTCGTTAGATCATATTACACAAGAGTACTGGAAGAAATCGGTGGAACATACAGAAATAATACTAAGGAATTGGTGGGATCGAGAACAAGTACTAGATGTCGAAGTAGCGCCAATGATAATTGCTTCATTCGAAGACGACTTAGACGACGAGGACTTTTCAGATTTTATAAGTGACGATAAAAGTTTTTAGGCTATAATTATAAACGGTGTTTTTCGTTTACATTTTTTAGTATTCTTGGGTATTATATTATGCTTTTTTTTCATGCACATTATTCTGCATAGTCCTTAAACTAATTCCCAGTGTTTTCATTACGGTTTCCTGCATATTGGTTTGCGAATTTCCACTTTTGTTTCATTATCGAAATAGTTTATCAGACTAAATGCCATTGTATTTTTAGATTTTAGTAGTAAAATTGTTAAAATAAATTGCACTGTTTATTATTGTCGTTTTTAATTAAAGGGTACAGTAGGTATATAATTAACGATTATATAATTTTTTTGTAACTTTTTCAACTCCCCTGTACATAATTTTTACAAAACTAATAATATCCCAACAAACAATTATAGTTTAAAAAAGGTGACTTTTACCAAAGTTTTTAACTATAAAGCTCGACGGACCGCTTTACATAGTCAGAAGTTAGTAATTTATACCACTTTATCACCTATTGGGGAATAAAACCAAGGTAATAAAGTGGTAAGAAACACCTGTCATTAGGAGAATTGTTCTTCATAGACGAGGCCAAGTAGTCTTCTCCGTGGTAGTAAAGAGCTGTTTTTTACCCGTATTTTACCTATGTGGGCCTATGTTGGGCCTGTTATGGGCTATGAAGTTTATAGAAAATCATAACCACAATTTTAGAAAAAGATAAAAATAGTATTTTATTTTTATTTGTATCAAAGCACAGGAGGCAGGAGGGTTCTTAAATCAGAACATGTCATGTCAGCCGCTATTGATTTTTAAAATGGAGTGGTAGTATATAGATAGGTATGTACTTATAAAAATCATTATTTCATCGATGTGAAGTGAAAAAATGGGTGCGCGTAAAAAATTTTCGTATAGATTTCAATTTTACCTTGAAAAACTAACCGCGCCCCAGAAAAAAGGCATTTAAATAAAAAAAAACAAGGTAAATTAAAATCGAAAATAACAAAAATTTAAAATGTAGCCAATATTTAGTGCTTGGACGAATAAGTTAGCTCGTTTCTGTGCTTGGTTTTTGTAATATATTTGTTGTTGCTTTAGTGTTACAAGTTATTTAACAAAATTAATTGAAAATAATACACCATGTTGAAAAAAATATGGCGTCAGTAAAATATTTGTCCTAAAGGTCGTGATTTCCTGTGGTTTGGGCCTTAAAAAAAATGGATCTATAAGTCAACCCGTATTAGGTTACGCTAGGAGAAAATTTCCTATTTTATATCTTCCGTCTTGCATAGGTCTAAATTAGGAGAAATATTCGTTTATATGGCATAAGTTTATAATAATGAGTGTTTATGAAGCCTAATTTGGGATTTTTAAGAATACTGCAGGCCCTATGTACGGCCTATTACTCCATAAAATATTTCTATCGGAGTCGCTGAATTAATGCCTCGCAACGGATTAATAGCCACTATTATAATGTAACTAACCTTACTTTTTGGCCGAGTTCGAATATAAACGTACAACGTTTTTTTCGTTGTTCCGGCGTTTTGTATAGCTCCTACGCGACCCCTTTTATTTCGCCGAAAAAATGGAAACTGATTATTTTAAAATGGAGAGGGTCAAGCTCCTCCTTGGATTATTCTTATGTTCCCCACAAGTGGGAAGATTACCACAGTGCAATGAACTTTACAATCATCATTAAAGTTTTCTAAGCCAGAATCTCTTTAAAGACATAATTTTTGGAAGATACGGCTTTATATCCGGTAAAAATCACTTTGAGGACAAAATATTGGGCTATAAAGAAATTATTTAAGTCATAATTACTATAACCTATTTTATACTTTAAAGCCTTCTGGGCTTTTAGTACAAAATGTAAGACTAATATAGGGTATACATCACCTCAGAAAGTGTTCACATTATAACCTGACCATGAAGATATATTAAAGACAAAACGAAGTAATTTGTTCTTCATTTATGGGCCTAAAAGATTATTGGGCTGTAAGGCCCAATCTAAGGTAAAAAATAACCTGGTTGGGCGTTTATTACTGACTTTCCTTAGACTTAACTATCAAGTCGATTTGCAAGGTAATTATCTACTCTTTTGGACCATCTCTTGGGCCTCTTATATTTTCCCACTTTGAACACGTATTAATAAGTTCGAATTACTTTGTTTGGGCCAAACTGTTAGTCTCGTTGGCCGTTTCGTCTAAAAAGCCGATTTGAAGGTAAAAAATAGACTATTTTTTACTTAAATAGGTCATTTTCTCCAAATGAGAGGTCGCCAAGGCTTTAAATGTTTGTTGGGATTAGGTATATGTGGCTATCTTCGCGATAGTTAAAATAAAGAAACTATTTTTCTTTCCTTCGGTATATTTGTAAATAATCTCACAACATTTTGATAGCCTCTGTGTTGTCTGATTTGACGCATATGATCAGTTACCTTTGGACCCGCACGTTAAGACCAGATCTGACTATATATTAAATTTGATTTAGTAGTAATAAATTAAAAACTGAAAAATGAGTCTTGAAGCCCTGAAAAAAATAATCAAATAAACAATCTAAAAGCATGTTATTAATAACGGCATTGTGTGCGATTAAAAGCAAGGGGTCAAGAGACATTATAAATTAAATAGACCGTTTTTATAATTTATCAAAAAACATAAATGACGCTATCTCTAATAATGTTTTATAAACAAAATAGCAAGGCTGCCGTGGAAAAACAATCAAAAATTTCGAAAAGGAAAGAAAAACACAAAGTCTTCCTCCACAAAATTTAATAGAATAAAATTCTAGTTCGAAAGGTCTCTACATGTTTCGAACGTAGAAACGTTCATCATCAGGAGACAGAAATCTATTTTATGCTGATGTTGTTAGCAAAAGAGAAAATTAGAACCTTAATGGAGCTTTTATGGACGTAAAATTTTTAAATGTAGAAGAAACATGGCTTGAAAAATTGACAATGGATGAATACTGAGCATTTAAAAACGTTGTTAAAGTAGGCTTAAACCAACCAAACTAAATGGAGAAGAAGAGAAAAGAAAAAAACCCGGGAGAAAAAAACTTTCTAAAAAGGTGTAGGAAATTATTTAGATTTCATTCTTAATATTTATATCCAGCATAAGTGACACATTATGAGGATAGAAGTGCAGTAGCACAATAATGTTGTTATGTAAAAGTAAAGTTTTTTGGGGTACTGAGGATTAAACCTCAGTAACCCCGCGAACGGTTAATTTGAAACCAAAAATTAAAAAATTGAACATTTTTTAAATTCAAAAGTCAAAAGGTTCTTCACCTCCACGTGCTGGAGAAACGTTTTAATTTTTGGTTTTAAATTAACCGTTCGCGGGGTTACTGAGGTTTAATCCTCAGTACCCCAAAAAACTTTACTTTTACATAACAACATTATTGTGCTACTGCACTTCTATCCTCATAATGTGTCACTTATGCTGGATATAAATATTAAGAATGAAATCTAAATAATTTCCTACACCTTTTTAGAAAGTTTTTTTCTCCCGGGTTTTTTTCTTTTCTCTTCTTCTCCATTTAGTTTGGTTGGTTTAAGCCTACTTTAACAACGTTTTTGAATGCTCAGTATTCATCCATTGTCAATTTTTCAAGCCATGTTTCTTCTACATTTAAAAATTTTACGTCCATAAAAGCTCCATTAAGGTTCTAATTTTCTCTTTTGCTAACAACATCAGCATAAAATAGATTTCTGTCTCCTGATGATGAACGTTTCTACGTTCGAAACATGTAGAGACCTTTCGAACTAGAATTTTATTCTATTAAATTTTGTGGAGGAAGACTTTGTGTTTTTCTTTCCTTTTCGTACTTTCAACTCCACTTTAAGTATGGACTATTTCTTCAAATCAAAAATTTGTAAGAAATAAGTACTTAGGTGTACTTAAATGGATACTTTTCTGTTCAAAAAATGTTTTTTAAAAAGAAAGTAATTTTCATCTAGTGCAATTAAATTTGACACGCAAAAAAATACTGTTAATTTAAAATTCTTTGGACTGATTTTCCACTTATTCCAACTTCTTGTGCCACAAATGCTTCATTATTATTTGGCTTTTTTAAATTATCAATAAAATTGCTAAACTGATATTTCCTCATTTAGTGCCGTCTTTGTCGTTTCCTTATTTTTAATTTAACAAAGCGCTGAAGACATTTACTAAAAAGTTTCTGGATGTCGCCTTTCAGGAAACAGAGTCGCATTAATTCTACTAGTGAGAAAGAACTGTTTCTCCAATTCCAATACAAAAACCACAAGGATGCGCTTTCTTAAAAAAAAAATTAATAATTTTTGAACAAAAAATTATCCGTTTCAGTAATCTTAAGTACTTATTTCTAACAAATAATGTCAAAATGCATTTAATTGTTGAATTTGGTTGTTTTTCCATGGCTGCCTAGATATTTCGGTTATAAAACTTTATCATGGATAGCGACAATTATGTTTTTTGATCAATATTATAAAAACAGTTAGGAATTTTTAATAAATTGCAAGTACAAAAATTGTTTATTTTAAAATTCTTAATCAAATAGTGTAATAATATACAGGGTTGTCCCATTTAAAAAGCTCGAGCAAAATTAGTTTTAAAATGTGTCATTTTTGAGACCTTATTTTGAACACTCTGTATAAAATAGATAAAATCTATTTAATTTGTAATACCTTAACTCCTTGTCAATAATCTCACATAATGCCGTAAATAAAAAAAATGAAAAACTTTTTTTTAGTTTTTAATTTATTACTCCTAAACTATTAAGGTAAATTTAATAATATTGTAACTAGTTAAAGGACACCAATACAAACCTAAAAACACAAAAAAATAGGAGTTGTCCCGTTTAAAAAAATACAACTTTATGTTATCACAATTTTTTCGGCCACCCTGTATATGCGAAAATATTTTTCTTAAACACATCTCGTGTTATAGTGTAAGTCAGCAAATCAATGAAATTCCTAACCCAATTCGTATAGGAGCTTTAAAAGCCTGAAGCAGAACGCTGTATAATGTCTTTTTCGATCTTTTCTTTTCAACTGCATCGGCAATTTTATTTTTTGTGGTACGTTACGTATCCATTGCAAATGCCACTAATTCCTTATGACCATACCAGTCCTGCTATTATTCTATTACCAGTTAGTACTTTAAGGGATGCCCGACGCGTATATTTATATTTGGAGCACCATTGAAGACTTTCCCCTTAAGAAGTAAGCGGTTTTTTCGGGTCGTACTTCGTGTATTTACATTCTGGTAGTTTTTTCAAATTAATTTTGAGCCATCAACCATGTTATTGCCCTAGATCCAGGAGAAGTTACTACTGGTCTTTTTTGCTCCGCAAGTTTCGATTTATTTATTGCTGTCTTGAGTGATATGTTATAGGGGAACCTATAGGGGAGACCGGGGTTGGAAGTTTTTTTCTTTTGTATTTTTTGTCTTCATTTTCCTAGTTTAGCAATAGCATTTGTATATCAATAGATAGTGCATTCATTCTAATTTCAAAAGACATCAATACTTTATGTCTAACACTACCAATTAAGGAATTACAATTTTTATGAAAAAGAAAAAGTGAGACTTGTAACCCCGTGTCAGGGAAGGTTGTCACATTGTGCGGGGAAGGTAGTCACATAGTAAATTAAAGTGGAAATAAATACGTTTATTCAAATCGAACTAATTTTTATTGAAGAAATATGGTTGTAGGTACTTAATTACCTAGTGTACCCAAAAAATAACGAAAAATGTTTAATTCATAATAAAAAACAAAATATGCTTAACTCTAATAACGTCTATCAAACTAGAGACTAGAGAATCGGTTAACAAAAAAAATACTTATTCATAATTAAAAACAAAACAAACTTCTATCAAAAAAATACGTCAAAAAAAATTTTAAAAAATATAGTCATAATATAAAACAGTGACTACCGGCCCCCGGCAACGTGAGACAACCGGCCCCAAGCCACGTTTTTTAAAATATCCTCCCGAAATAAGTTCAAATCAATATTTATTTAAAAAATCATATACCCATATTACAAAGTACACCTTAAACATCAATGATACACAAAAAACTATATTAATATCCAATATTTAGGTATACTTATGATACTCAATACAGATGCACAAAAAATTACTTTTAATACGCGAAAAAAACAAACGCACGTTTCTCCGTCACGACATTTCAGAACGGACTAAAGTGAAGTTCAAAGAGAGGTATCGCTACCATGAGTCTTCGATGCCGGTCAACGAACTTATTCTTTCACGCAGTTTTCTGTTATGGCCGCTGTGACAACCAACCCATGAGACAACCAACCCCGATCTCCCCTAGTTCATAATAATATCATTAACTATATATTTTTGAAAAAATTATTCATAACATTATATTTGAGCAAGTTAAAAATATCATTTTAAAACAACAACATGGGTTTTTCCACGTAGGTCCATTGAAAGTAATCTGGTGGAATTTACAGATTTTATTTTAAGAATCATGGATGATCGGAAGCAGGTCGACGTTGTGCAAACGCACTTCAGTAAGGCGTTTGACAAAATTTGTCACTCCATACTGATTTGGTCCTATCTCAGTAATAGACGACAGAGAGTTTCCATTGGTGGTTTTTACTCGAAGCTAAGCCTTTTAACGTGCCGTCTGGTGTACCTCAGGGCAGTCACCTCGGTCCCTTGTTTTTTATTATATACATTAACAACATTCAACAATACTTTAAATTCTCTAAATTTTTCATATACGCAGCTGACCTAAAAATTTTTCGCATAAACAGGGTACCGATGTGTATCGATTACCAGAAACAAAAATGTTCATAATTTTCGTTATACTATTAATAATAGTGATATCGAATCGGTTAATGAAATACGTGATTTAGGTGTTATAATGTACAGTAGGTAAGTTAATAATTAGCTCTCACGTCGAACAGGTTGTCAGTAAGTGTAATCGACTTTTAGGATTTATTATAAGGGACAGTTTAAATTTTAATAATCCTCAAACAGTTCTAAACTTGTATGACGCGTTTATATTTAGTAAACTTAATTTTGCATCCGTTGTTTGGAACCCTCAGTACGTGGTTTACCAGCAAAGGCTGGAAAGTATTTAAAATACATTTTTACGGTTCTTATAACGTAAGACAGACATAGCTATAGTCAATAGTAATTATAAACCTATAACGCATGGTTTCCCATGTTATCATGATTTACAAATTGGTGAACTGTCATGTTGATTTACCAACACTCAGATCAAAGTTAAGCTTTAATGTACCGATAAGGAACTTAAGGCTTCATAATACTTAATATTCCACTTAGAAATACTAATTCTGGAAAGGATTATTCTTTCTGTAGAGAGACTCGCGCCTGTAATAGGCCGTCGGAAATGTCCGATATGTCTATGATTAGATTTATAAAATATGTAAAATCACTGCTGTGATTATTTTTACAATAATTATTATGTTAAACATAAATTAATGAACTTACTTAATTTAAATATTATTAATTTCCACTAGCTAATATCACAACGTGGATGCTATATTGGGCTCAGTGGCTATTGTATCCCTATTTATAATAAATAAATAAACTCATTTCTAGCTCGGGATCCCCTATAGTATTGCATAACAGCTCAGGTCCAATTCTCTGTCTGCCGAAAAACATTGTTGACTTTCCTGTCGTTTTGGTCCCATTCTTGTGGACGTTACTCCCAAATATTTGACATCCCTTAGAAGTGAAATTTGTTCATCTCATGGTGGCATGGTGGGGTATCAATCGCTCATTGTTCCTACGTTCTATCAAGTGAATTATGACTTTATGTTCTTCCTTTCCCATCCATCTTTAAAGATTCTGAGAACATTTCACGTTCTGCATTAACGAGCTGTTGAGTTATACCTAATCATTTTGTTGTACCGTGCGAGCAAAAATTATTTGCATCAAAGAGGGCTTGGATCATAGACAAGCGAGTTGCGCACTCTCAAGGATAGATAGGCAACTTAATATACTAAATTGGTTCCCTGACAGCGCCACGCGCGACCGGAGGCGGAACTAAATATAGTCGTGGTGGGGGTAGGCGCCAAGCATAAAAATTTTAATTTCATTATTACTTTGAATTCAAATTTTCGCGCTTCTAACTTAACGGAAAAGTTTGAAGCGCGAAACATCTGATTCAAGTTAAAATAATTTGGGAGAAGGAAAGGAAATTATAACAACGTTTCTGATATGGCGACAAGATTTATTAATATTAGATATTTACATAAATATGTTTTAAATAAATAAACAGCTTATATTATTAAATTATTATTTTCTGAAGATTTTTCTAACAATTCCGTGTTATTTTCAAAGTTTTTATATAATAAACTAGTTATTGTACCTTGTAGTTCATTAAGTTGTGAAGTAGAGTTTCTTTCTATATCTTTAATAGCTTTTTCTGTACTTTCCAATCGTTGGGCGACAATAATGAATTCTTCAGGAGGTTCCACGCTTTTGTAAATTGCCTTGGTTTTTCTTCCCGATTTCTTTGGTCGCGACATATTAAATATATACCTATTTACGATTCTCAAACTACCGACTGCGCCATGTTAAGTTTATAAATTATATATGAATAATTATTTAATAATAACTTTTTTTTTATATATTTTACAAATCAATCATAAAATGACAATGAAAATCTTTTACCAGTCCAGGTAAGACTTCAGGATCTGTAACAACAAGCCATATTTTTATCTTTCTCGCACATATGCTGGTACAGTTTAATACAGAGAGAGAGAGAGAGAGAGAGAGAGAGAGGTACAGAATGTTGGCCATGCTCATTCTAAATGAATATTCTGTTCCTACCAACGTTAGGAGATGAACAGCCTTATAAAACAAAATTCCTACAATAGCGCCACCAGCGACCGGAGGCTAAATTAAACGAACAGGGGACGACCTTCACCATTTAAGTTGCCGGCTTGGATTTAAACCGTGGGGCTTGGTTTAGATCACAATAATATGGGGAGGACCAAATCTAGGTTAAAATTTTGTCAAATTCATATTATAACATGATATACCAAACTAATGGGCAATGAAATAAGTAGACAAATACAAATTTATTTTTGTTGTTTACAAAATTATAATACTTGCACTTTATAAGGAAATAAATTTAGTTGCTTCTTAAGAATAGTCCTGCATGTTCCATAAGATCTTCCCACTTCTTGGGACAGGCATCTTATTGAATTTGTTGGCGTATTTTGCATTATCTCACGAACGTTTGTAACAAGTTCTTCTATTCTTACAGATGGTCTTCCTGTTCCGTTATTGTGTTGTATAGAACCTGTTTTCCTAAACACAGCCACGATTCTTTTCAGGCAATGCTAAAAATCCCCAGCAATAAAAGCAACGTTAGGAAAATCTTCGTGAAAATCGTCCATGCACAAACCCGGATTGTATTGCCACTCACCATTTAATCTAACCCCGTTTCGAAAATACGCTTCAACCATGAATGTTTCGTGCTGTTTCGTAAAGCCCATTGTGTGAATTGTTCAAGAAATTGGAAAAATTAACTATGAATTAAATTACTTGTAACGACTGTCAAAGATGACGGAATAACTGATTGATTGTTAATTCAGGTAGTTATTGGCACCCAACAGGTATTAAGCTCTACGGCTAAGCATTACGTCCTTAGATGCAAGGCCCTCTTTGATGCAAATAATTTTTGCTTGCACGGTATATTGTAAGCCATGACATGGTGAAACGCGTCTAGGTCCATTAAATACACACTTATTATTCTTAAGTACCTCGCTTTTAGGATTAACTGCAATAATTTATAATAACATTAAATGATATTAATTATCTTGCCTTTACCATACCTTCCAACACATCCTATTCCATAATTTAGCCGCAACATAATGCAAATAAGTCGTGCTAACGCACTTAGTTAAAACGTTATTATAATAAACTAAAATCCCCAAACATAGCTACAATATGGGACCTCGTACACCCACTATAAGTTTTCCTTAGCTTTAAAGTTTCGGAATATAAACTCCCCAGATGGGGATGAAACAGACACACAGTAAGCTCCTAATTAGCATGGCGAGATCTTAAATAATGGCCTGTATTAAGAAACGTTTAAATAATCTGAGAACAGCCAGGTGGGAAGCAAATTTATACGCTAACTGCTTCTGTTCTTCGTAGAAACTTTTGGCAAGCTTCGCCGCTTGTACGAGGGTGATCTGGTTAATATCATCCCTAACACGTAGGAATTATATTATGTAACCTTAGATGCCAATTTTTAGGATTTCTACAAAGAAATATGAAATTATAGTATTATGGGATACAGTAAAACAAAGTTGAACTTGTAAATTTCCACTATATTTACTCGAACAATTACATGTTTCGCTAACACTGCAGCTTCGTCAGATGACAATGATTTAATAAAGGTGAAAATTAAAAACTAGGGTGCAATAAAATAAAATTATTGAGGATGTAAATAAAACAGTGGAAGGGTCACAAGAGCGGGAAAAATACAACAGAGGGTTTAAAAATTAAATTAAATTAGGTACAATATGGGTAATTTATGAAATCTTAAGTAGGTATATGGTCAACAGAATAAATTTAACAAAGGTGAATTATTTAAATCTAGTTGATCATTAAGTAACAGGTCCGTATTTTTAAGTTTATTTATTTCAATAGATTCTAACAAATTTAGTTTTAAGCCTTTGTTTTCTGTATGTAAAATTTTAAAGGAAGGATCGAAATTATGTTGATAATCAAGAAAATGGTAAATTGAAATGCAAAGATGGTTGTAAAACATACATTGGCCAAACGGGTAGACATTTTGACAAAAGAATACAGGAACATTATAGCAGTTTTCTAAAAAATAAAATAGACTCAAACTATGCTAACCATTTACTTGATTATCAACATAATTTCAATTTTTCCTTTAAAATCTTACATACAGAAAACAAAGGCTTAAAACTAAATTTGTTAGAATCTATGGAAATAAATAAACGTAAAAATACGGACCTGTTACTTAATGATCAACTAGATTCAAATAATTCAACTTTGTTAAATTTATTCTGTTGACCATATAGGTACCTACTTAAGATTTTATAAATTACCCATATTGTACCTAATTTAATTTTATTTTTAAACCCTCTCTTGGATTTTCCCGCTATTGTAACTCTTCCACAGTTTTATTTACATCTTCAATAATTTAATTTTATTGCACCCCAATTTTTAATTTTCAACTTTATTAAATCATTGTCATCTGACGAAGCTACAGTGTTAGCGAAACATGTCATTTTTCTATAGTTAATATAGTGGAAATTTACAAGTTCAACTTTGTTTTACTGTATCCCATAATACTATAATTGAAGGGTATCGGAAGAAAACCATGAATGTCACAAAACTTTCGAAATTAAGTTAAACACGCCATCTTGTGGGTCTTGGCAAATACTATCAACTGCCGTATTAATAAGGGAGAAAACGATGAATGTGCCGAGTTAGTAAGCCTTTTAGATATGCTATGTCGGGAGAAAACCGTGGATGTCCACGCGTAAAAGGTGGAAACAATTAATGTCCACTCATTCGAACGCGATGCCGCGGTCTCTCTTACAAGTACCAGGCTTATCCAGGGTAACCCGACCCAAAAGAAAATTGAGTAATGGTAAGAAAAAGCTCCTTCTTTAACCCCGAAAATTTTACTTTTTAACAAAAATTTATTTTAAACAATACTTCATAGCTGCGTCCCATAATCCAACTAAAAATTTTCGAAGCAGTACCTAATCCATATTACTTCTTTAAATAAAAGTAAGTTACTATGATTTAATATTGTACACTGTGACTCATCATTATACGTACCTACTTTACTTCTAGGTAACGAAAAAGAGGACACCTAAATAATGGAAATTCATTGTTTTCTCCGTTAAAAATGTGTCGTTAGATGGATTTTTTTTTAATTCCCTAAGAACTATGATACCCACATGCTTAGTCAATAATATTTTTTCTTATTATAATGTTTTTCTACCATATTTTATTTCTTTTGCATTTTTAATTTTACTGCTTTTAATATACAGTGAGGACGTAAAGTCTGGAATAAATTCATTATTTAGGGAACGCTGAATGTTTTTAAAAATCGCTCGGACACGTCGATTTTGTTTTTTTAATACGCATTTTTTTCAATATTTTTTATTATACAGGGTGTCTCCGAAAGCACTCTGCTTGGACCAACTTTAATTTTTTAAATAGGAACCCCCATTTTTTTTTAATTTTAGGATTCTGTGCATAATTGTGAACATTTTTTATCTAACATGTCATTATGATTTATCGACAGTTAAAGTTCTCTAGTAATCTAGGAAATCCAATGCAAAATTTAGGGTGGTCACATATTGGCTCCCTTGTTAATTATAGACTAAGGGTGGATCAAAATTTTAAAGACTTTAATAAGCCAAACTCATTTGCAAAAGTTTATTCGCTTTTATGCCGTCTTTTTAACATCAACAAAACATTATCTTTTATGTTCCTAAAATAAATAATACGGGTCTGATTTGTTTTAATGGAGATACCAGCAACTGTTTTAATAGTTTTTCAATATCAACTACAAAAAAAGTTTGACTAACTACACTAATTTACAGCCAATTTGCGACTGTAATGTAAAAGACAGTTTTTTTCTCTCTAAATGATGAAATGATTTCTTAAAGACCGATACGCAACTACAAATTTTCAACCTGAAATTTTTAACGCATAATATGTATGAAAGTCCTGATCTGTTCACATACGTTAATAATTTTTTTATTTGAAATTTGGTTCCTAATTTTTTGTTTTCATTTTAGGGCAATTTGACAAAACACAAAATCGGTTTCTTTTGATACAGTTCTTTCTATAAGTGCATTTGCGGAATCTTTTCTCCAGATAAAGGTGAGTTCTCCGACGGTAAGCGACGAAAAATTTTTTTTAACTTTCTTCCGTATCATGAGTTTTCTATCCGACTTTCAAATTTTTTTATGAGTTATTACCAGTATATTTTCTCTGCTTATTACGATGAATACTATAAAAATGTATATAAACCTTAAAGACGAAAACTAATAAATAACGTATTGATCGTATTGCTTTTGTATGACAGTTTATAGAATGTAGTTATATACAGTGTGTCCAAAAAAGTATGAAAATATGGGAAAGTTTTTATCACCGATTTCTCAGAAAATTGTATTCTTTATAAAATATGGTGCATTCCTTAAAACTATAAATGCATATTTCATATTTCACCTGCGGCTAATACCATTTTTTCGAAATTGTCTTAAGAGTAAACTAGGTACCCTAATTATTAGAAATATAGCAAAATTTCATGGGGAAATGTTTTTGCAAATTAAAAACTTAGTCCAAATACGAAATTTGAGTTAGGTGTGTCAATTTTTATTTTTTTATATGTTTTTCTTTAAAATAGGTTTTTGGACTTCAGCGTACTATGTGAAAATGACAAATAAATTATTAATTATTTCCAGTAAAATGAATAGAGTTGGATTCTATCATAATTTTGTTTAGAACATAAGTTGGTTAAAATGTGTTTAAGTAGGCGTGCAACACGCTAGTATCTGAACCAACTCGTAACATTGAAAGGTTTTAAAAAGTTTGCAACTACCTAACCCATTTTTTTTATCATAAAGCCACGTTTAAGTTATTTAATAAATATATTAAAATTGCGTAAACAAAAAATCAACCAGAGGTGTACCATTTAGGGGAAAATAGAGATTAACCAAAAAAAATTAAAAATTGTGACACCTAACTCAAATTTCGTATTTGGACTAACTTGCTAATTTACAAGAACATTTCCATATAAAATTTTGCTGTATTTCTAATAATTAAGGTACTTTATTACTTTTAAGGCAATGTCGAAAAAATGGCATTTAATCCCTTACTATTAGCCGCAGGTGAAATATGAAATATGCATTTATAGTTTTAAGGCATGCACCAACTTTTATAAAGACTAACATTTTCTGAGAAATCGGTGAAAAAAACTTTCCTATATGTGGCATACCTACTTTCTTGGACACACTGTATATATATAGATAAATATATAATATCATTTTTAGGTTCTATCTTTAAAAAGCTAAAGAAAAATTAAATTTTTCTTTTTGTTAAATTTCGGACATCGTACCGTCCGATAAAGGATGCATGAGAACTCGCTTTAAGTCATCCCCAAATTCAAACAGCAGCAGAAAAACGCTGTTAAAAGTTATATTTGTAAAGCAATTTCACCAAAAAAAATTTCTGGGGAATTTGAACAAAATCGCTTGTGGGTGTGCAAATAACACTGACTAACATTTTAAAACTTTTTTTCCTCCCTGGAATGATTTTGGCTGGATTTTATATATTTTGACCTGCTGGATCCGGATCTGGCCTCAGATTTTCGATATCAGCCTCCAATGATAAGGGAGGGACATATGCTTTGATGTTAAGAAAAAGTCAATAAAAACCCCTTTCAATGCCGATTTATTAAATTTTTAACAATTAAAAACATATAATATATTTTATTAACAGTTAGCTTGGGTACAGTATAACCATTTATAAATAATTTAAAATTTAATATTTACTTCCCTAACGTCTTTCTTTTATAAGAACTCCTGGATGTGTCTCGTATTAGGGTCCAGCAATAGTCGGCTAACATATTCGGGCTCCACTTTCCTGTATACCTTTTCTCTATGGAGGCAATATCTTGGTGAAATCGTTCTCCATGCTCATCTGATACTGCTCCTAAATTTTCAGGAAAAAAGTCCAAATGAGAATGAAGAAAGTGAAGTTTTAGTGACATGTTGCATTCTAAAATATGATAGGCCGTGAGTAGTTCTTCCACGAGTTCACGATAATTTTCTGATTTATTATTTCCAAGAAAATTGTTGCAAACACTTTTAAATGCATTCCATGCCCGACTTTCATTGTCACTTAAAATTTGCCTGAAGTTCGCATCTTTAAACAATTGCCTAATTTGGGGACCAACAAAAATTCCTTCTTTAATTTTGGCCTCACCTATACGTGGAAATTTGTCTTTTAAATACGTGAAAGCATTGCCTTCTCTATCCAGTGCTTTAACAAAATTTTTGATCAGACCCAGCTTAATGTGAAGTGGAGGTAAATATATTTTTTCTTTCTGAACTAATGGTTCTCGGGTCAAATTTTTAACGCCAACTTGTATTGTGTCACGTGGAGGCCAAACCTTAATTTTATAATGTTGCACGGCTGTCCCATTCACACAAAAAGCAACAGTATTTTGTATATCCTGACTGCAGTCCTGTCAGTAACGCCACCACTTTTAAATCTGCACATATGTTCCATTTGTGATCTTCGTACTTTACACATCTTAGTAACATCTTAAGATTGTCATATGTTTGTTTCATATTTACCGAATGACCTATAGGAACCGATGGATGCTCGTTTCCATTAAAAAGTAAAACAGCTTTTAGACTTGTTTTAGACGAATCTATGAATAGTCTCCATTAATCGGGAGTATATGGTAAGTTCAGTTCGGTTATTAAGCCAGGTATGTCATGGCAAAATACTAAATCACCTTCCACTGCAAAAAAATTTGTGAGAGTAGATTGCCTTTTCCTGTAGATGGACACCTTCACTCCTTTTTCCAAGAGCTTCCACTGCTGCAGGCGGGATCCGAGAAGTTCAGCTTTTGTTTTCGGGAGGTCCAAGTCACGAACAAGGTCATTTAATTCACCTTGAGTGATTAAATGAGGTGTACCAGGCAAATCATGAGAACTAGGGATGTAGCTTGGTCCGGCTTCTGGTGAAATACTTTCGGAGTCTGATTCGGAATCAAGCGTGTAACTCTCAGGTGGCTGGGGAATGGGTAATGAGTTATCATGGGGCACTGGTCGCATTGCAGAAGGAATATTGGGTACTGAATGGTAAGCTTGGTTTTGCTAGTAATTCCTTTAATATTCGTCAGGCAAAAATAACAATCATCTACGTGATTAAGAGGTTCCCTCCAAACCATTGGAACTGCGAATGGCATAGATTTATGAGTACCTTTCAGCCATTCAGTCAATGTTCTCGAGCACGAACTGCAACACATTTTTGGGGCCCAGGACCTATCTTGATCGCCAACTTTGCATCCAAAGTACAGTTCATAAGCCTTTTTTACTAATGATGATATCGGTTTTTGGTACGCTTTTGCGGTAACTTCGCCACAAATATAACAGAAGCTATCGGCTTTATTAACGCAAACGCGCATCGACATTTTTGGTACCGTTTTAACACGCCCGTAGATCTAAGCGAAAATATGAATAGATGTTTACTAAATGATGATATAGTAACGACCACAAAACACCAACTAAGAGAAACGTTATTTGCATGTTAATTGAACGAAACGGGAATGACGTTTAACCGATCGCCATGTTAGGTGGCAGGGGGTGAGGAAGGCGGGGGAACGCTGAATTTTAATTGCAGGTTAGTAAATTAATTTTTTAATGTTTGTTTACTTTGCTTTTTAATTTTCTGAGACAAATTATGTTTATTCAACGATTATAAACAGCAAAGCAAACAACATTAAAAAAATTAATTTACTATAAAAACAATAAGACTTCTAGAAAAAAAAACGACCATATTTTGTTTATAATTTATTTCAAGTTTAGATCAAAAAGATCTTAAGGCAGAAGGCATAACTTCCAATGAGTCTAACACAAGACGAATTTCTAATAACTATATGAACTTCTGGTACGAACTAGTTACGGAACATTGTACTATCAAAAATAAAAGTTTCCTAAGGGATTAAAGGTGGTATTCAGAGTCGACTAACTTTCTGGGCCTGTACAAAAATATAAGCCAAGGAAGCATCTAAGGTATCTACCAGTGATTCTTATATCACCCTTCTTAGTAGGTACAAGTTTAGAGTCACCGTGGTGTCGTTCAACGGCTTCCTTGCCTATGCTTTTCAATTTTGCACTATAGGGCTGGTCATTATTAAAATTAGGTCTTCATGTGGGGCAAGTCTTAATCCGGTGGAGGTCAACATTGGGCTAGTCTTGTAGGTGTGCATTAACATGAAACAAAAAAAAATTGGGCAGAATAATCTCATACATTAGTAAAATGTTTTAAAACAAGAATTATTTTTAAATAGAAACTGAGAAAATTGTTTAATTGGTTTTAAATCTTTTATAACTGGGGTCATTAACTTTACTTTTATTAAAAATGTTATGCTTTTTATAGTGTCCAGCACTTAAAGTTTGATTTTGAGTATTTTTATCTCTTAAATATTTGTAAACTGTTAATCGAACATATAATTTAACAATTTCATTACATATGTCGTGTTGCTCACAGAAGTTAAATTTTTGAAATTCATTTCCATAAATATCTAAAAATGTATCTTCTAAGTGAGCAATGCACTATTATTAAGGAAACGATACAATTTCTCGTGGAATTACATCGAGTAAGTGAACTAGTTTGTCACTGGCATAAGTAAGTCTAGTATTTTCATCATATTCTTTAAATGAAACACATAAATACTGATTAGTAACGTCGCTAGAATAAAAATTAGCAAGTTTCACAGTCAGGTACAGACTTTCAATTCAAGGTTATAAAAAATCATCCCTCCAAGAAACATTATTTGGAAGTAAAAGAAATATTCTCGGATGCAATATTTTTAGCTTAATAATAATATTACAATATTTAGTACTTACTCAGAGAAATACTAAGAACTTCAGTGACATTTTTAACATAAATAATAATGCCGGTGCGATAAAAATCACAAAAAAATAAAACATTTCCACATCTACAAAGCGGTCTAAAAAAAGAAAGGTTACGAAAACGAAACGTCAACGATGTCAAATTTTAATCGCACGTACGTCTCAATTGCTTTTGCACATACGTTCAAATATGGCCAGGTGGCTGACATATCCGGTGGCAAGATGTTGCGGGTTGCCCAATCCCACCTTTATCCCCGTGGTAACGACTAAAGGCATATTTCAAGCATAGATCCAACTACCTGCAAATAACAATGGGGCGACCGTTTATTACCTATTAATGGGCCTATTCGACCCTTCCAAGAAATCTGAGGCCAATATAAACATTTGGTGGTCAGTTGTATATTAGTTTAGGTCCAAATATTACAAAATACATGATATTTTTATAAAGAGGATTTTTGTGTTGAACAGTGTAATTAAAATTTGTTTTATTTCAAAGGTGAAAAACGCTGCAACTCTCACAAACGCTTCAATGCGTAAATGTGAATCACAAATTCCATGCAGTTTTAATGCAGTGTTAAAAATGCAGGGTGAAAATGCATAGGGACGGATCGGCCTTAGCACGTAAAATTTTTGAGTTTTTTCAGAAAAAATTATTGATTATTTTAATTACATTATTTTAAAAAGGAATTTATAATATATCGTAGCACAACGTTGACAAATATACGGTTTCCCTAAGTTAGGGATATGTACACAATCTGGCAACACCGCGTAGGGGTGTTTAAGGATGACACCTCAACCACGAAGTCTCAACACAAGCGCCAAGAGTCGGGCTGTGGGCTTTTCACCCGCCCAATCTAGGTTCCTAATAAAGCGCGGGAAACTTAAAAATAAATGTGTTAGGAATGCGCACATAAATCAATGTATTATTTTCTATTAAATATTAATTAAGACGACAAAATTGATCAAATAAAATAAAAAGCCAAGCGAATTACCTTAATTTTCGCAGACGAAAAATAGTGTATATGGAACTATTTTCTAATGCGGAATTTTTTATGAAAAGGATTAGTTTGCTTTACAAAAAATGTATATTTTTAAGAACGGTTTAGATTAGTGATCAGTGATGTTACAGCCTTCCCGAGTGTGATTAAATTATTATTTAAATTGACTAAACCTACTTTTACAGGTTTTAATTTTTTTTGTTTTGAGAAATCTTATTACAAAATAATTTAGAAAACAAAAAAGGGAACACGTCATGACAATTTTTTTTGCTGTTTTCTTTGTCTTTGGGATAGTAAAGCAACAGAAAGCCATTATCAAGTAAAATAAGTGCTTCCGAGATATTAATATATTCCAGGTCAAGTTAACCTAAAAATATACCTCTTGTTGATCCCAAAAAAGTTTTGCTACCTTCATTACAAATTAAAATAGGAAAAATGAAAAATTTAGTTAACAAATTAAATAAAGAAGAATATGCATCTAACGTTAAACACCTTAAAAAATAATTTCCTAAACTAAGTGATGCTAAGCTAAAGGAAGGAATATTTGTTGGACTACAAATTAGAAAAATACTAAGGGATCAACCGTTTGATCAAAAATTAACTGAAGTGGAATTAGCTGCGTGGAGTTTTTTTAAAAGAATTGTTTCGGAATTTTCAGGAAACAAAAACGAAAATACACTTCTTGTACTTCTCTTGAATTTTTGCAAGAAAATTTGGATGCGGTTAGTGACAAATAAAAAAATTCCACCAAGACATACTAACAATGGAGCAACGCTACCAAAGCAGATGGGATCCAGCAATGATGGAGGATTATCGTTGGTTTTTTATGAGAGAAAGCAATCAGGAACATAAACGAAAATCAGCATTTGCAAAAAAGTTGTGTACAAAAGACTTACAATAATTGTATTTTTATGTGTATTTTTGTAAATAAATTGTGTTATCTTTATAATATCTTATTCTTTTTCTGGGTTAGAGCTTATGTATAAATATTGTATAAAAATGTGTTGTATACAATGAAAATAACAAATATATTCTATAACTTAAAATGTATACGTGGTGAAAAATTTTGGTTGTTAAATGCTCAATCAGGATGCCTAAACTACCCCGTACAGTCATTATAACATTAGCAGTTTTTTTTTGTATTTGTTGACGTGTTATTTAACTGTTATTGAACTTTACAGGTGCTTTTATTATAAATTTTAGATTTACTATTTTCTTAATAACCCCTTTATTATTCAGGTCAAAATTTCTTAAATTATTTCGTCAAAGAACGAAATAAAAATGAACAAGGAAGGCAACGTATGATCACCTTAAATTTTGCATGCGATTTTCCATGTTGCTCTATGCAGTGTCCCATATACTAACAAAAAAAAAAACAAAAAACCCTTCTTTCTATTCAGCATACAAATGTCAACATTAATCCCTCCATTACGAACACTAAAATGCAAAAATTTGGAAACAATAATTCTCTCTAGCGTCAAGCAACGAATACTTACCAAGAAAGCATGTTAATTGGTCAAAGCAAAAAATTACATTAGCAAATGTCAAACCTGTCAAAAACAGCGTCGCCATCGCGTCTGGTGAGAACGTTCAGCCGACAAGCAGGACGTTAGTCTTATAGTTTTGTTATTTTTTTTTGGGCGAAAAATTTTAAAGGAATATTTAAACCAATAAAACTTTTCAAAATTCCGTAAGTCGATTTTTATCTGTAGTTAAAATCAATAACCCTGAATAGCCTTTTCGACTAAATATCACTTTAAAACAAAATCCTTTAAATTATTGTTAATCTAGCCCTGAAGAAAATAAAACTAGGAAATTAATTTAAATATTAAAAGAAAATTACAATTACACAATTTAAGCCTGTCTTGTAATTCCTCGTAATGTGCTCATCGAGTTCCTTGTTTACTGGTTTTTCATTTATCCCCAACTTGAAGTTTTCTCAGCAATGTGTGTATTTTTAATAAAAATACCTATCAGCCTGGAAAAGTGAAAGCGGCTGGTAAAAAACTTTTTATAGGCAACATAAAGGTGACAACAAAATTCAGCTTTAAAATTTATTCTTACACATAAGAAGGATAAGCTGATCTAAAACAAAAATACTACAATGCAATAAAAACACTTCAGAGTGGGTTAAAAGAAAATTATTTCTACTTGAGTTTAGTAGGTAGGTAATCGACAAAGGTTTAAAAGAGATCAAGAAACAGGTTGTATAATTACCGTGCGAGCAAAAATTATTTGCATCAAAGGGGGCCTTGCATCTAAAGACGTAATGCTTAGCCGTAGAGCTTAATACCTGTTGGGTGTCAGTAACTACCTGAATTAACAATTAATCAGTTATTCCGTCATCTTTAACAGTCGTTACAAGTAATTTGATTCATCGCTAATTTTTCCAATTTCTTGAACAATTTACACAATGGGCTTTACGGAACAGCACGGAACATTTATGTTTAAAGCGTATTTTCGAAACTGGGTTAGAGTAAATGGTGAGTGGCAATACAATCCGGGTTCGTGCATAGACGATTTTCACAATAATTTTCCTAACGTTGCTTTTATAGCTGGGGATTTTTATCATTGCATGAAAAGAACCGTGGCTGTGTTTAGGGAAACAGGTTCTATACAACACAAAAAGGAGTAGGAAGACCATCTGTAAGAACAGAATAATTTTTTGCAAATGTTCGTGAAATATTGCAAAATACGCCAACAAATTGTATAAGACGCCTGTCCCCAGAAGTGGGAAGATCTTATGAAACATGTAGGACTATTCTTATTATTATTATTATTATTATTATTATTATATTCTTCCTTAATTTTGTTTTAATTAATTTTGTAAATAACAAAAATAAATTTGTATTTGTATACTTAATTTATTACTTATTATTTTGGCATATCATGTCATAATATGAATTTGACAAAATTTTAACCTAGATTTGGTTAGATATAATATCGTCCCCATATCATTGTGATCTAAATCAAGCCCTACGTTTTTTAATCCAAGCCCTCTTTGATGCAAATAATGTTTGCTCGCACGGTGTAATATAGATAGTAATAGGTCGATAAGCAAGATTTAAATTGATATTACATGGGTTAGTAATTAAAATATGCGTACCTGCTTAATTAATACAATTACCAAGATTAAGGATAAAATTCAAAATAATCAAATAAGTGGCCACAAACCTTCTCACCGATTCTCAAGTCCAATCTAAAATTTCAAAAACCATTTGTAAAACGTAAAAATATAAGCCATACAATGCCCTAAAAAGTGTTTTTAAACATAATTTTTGAACTTCTTTATGGACTTGCCAAAAGTTCTCGATACAAACTCACGTAGAGACAACGACATTTTTTAAATTAATTAGTGAATTAAATTAAATTGAATTGAATTGAATAACTTGTGCTAAAGAAAAAGAAACAAATTAAACACATTATTAAAATTTAGAGTCCTCGACACTTACCCGATGGAAAATTGGAACCCTATTATCTTCAGATCCTTAAATATAGGTATAATATAAATTATATTAATCTAAATCTCTTTCTTTTTCAATCCCCGCATGATATTAAAAATTACAAAATAATTTATCGACAAACCGCCATGATGGATCATCAATAACTCGAATGCATCCAGGTGCAACGAGGAGGTACACGCAGGATGGTTAAAAAATGGAGCAAGGTTGCTAGTTGCCGTTACACATTATTTACTTTTGCATTTCGTAAATGTAGAAGCAATTTGCTTTATTGTAAAAATTATCTGAAATGTCTATTTTTTTCTTGACAAACCCCTAATCTAAAGTAAAAATGATTCTTGACAGTATGTACCATATCCAGGGTTATTTGGCAAAAATCTTCTGAATTTGTTACGTAAACTTTGGTTTTTAGGTTACCGCAAAGGAAATAATCTAGATATTAAGGTCCGGCAATAGTGGCGGCCATTTAATGATACCCCTTCTTCCTATCCAGCAGTTTGTGAAAACGTCACTTAAATATTGTTGAACATTTATGGCCTAATGAGGCGGAGCACCATCCTGATCTAATCATATTTGATCATCATGAAGATCTGCTTCTGCATGGTGAGAAAATAAAGCAGTCAAAGCCGAAATAAGTTCTTCAGTCAAAAAATCCAGATATGTTTGGTCATTTAAGTTACTTTCAAAGACTAATGGCCCAATGACGTGGTCGCCAATTACGTTTGCCCAAACATTAGGTTTTTGCGAAAGCTGGGTTTGGGTTTCTTGCATCCAGTGAGGATTTTCTGCGGACCTATATCAACAGTTCTGTTTATTGACTTCACTATTTAGTACAAAAGTACCATCATATGTAAAAAGGATCCAGTTTAAATCTACTAAATGCTGAAAAAGTGCATTTATCGTCAATTCACAAAACTGAAGACTGCGGTCCGGATCATCCTCCAGTAACTCTTGTACCATTAGCATTTTATAAGGATGCATTTGACATGATTGCACTACCTTAAATGCAAACGTATGGCTTATGTTATTTTTTCTTGCAAGTTGTCGAACTGGAGTAATAGGATTTTCTTTTAAGAGCAAGTGAAACGTTTAATTGCGAGACTGAGACGTGGTCCACTTCACGATTATGTCTTTTAATTTTGCTGATGGTGCCTTGGGGAATTAGTATTCACTTTTACTAAACCGAAAACCAACGAGCTATCATAATACATATATTTACATGTAAATTTTATGAAGACACGAAGAAAGTATATTAAACTAAAATTAACGCAGCCGTAGTTCTTTATGGTGAATCATAAAAATGCTACCTTAATTTTTTAATGAAACATATTATTGTATATTTTCACATTTTTACATTCTACAATCAATTCTATACATTTTTTATAACAAATGCCATAAACTTATTTTACCTACGACCACTACTGTAAATACTTAAAAACACACCGTCTTCGATCAATGTAAAATTCCTATTACGCACGGTAAAAAAATCGCACAGCTTGGTAAAAAAATCGTACATTTTTCCTAGCAACCGCTTAGCAACGGTCAATACAAACAAACTTATTCAAAAACTGACATAATCTTAGATCAAATTTGTATGTCAGTAATATTATAAAGTGAAATTAGTTTGATTACATAAAAAATGTCGAGTGACAGTGAAATAGAAAATTTAACTCCACCCAATATTAGTGAAATTGCAGAAGCTGCTAAAAACAACTTGTTACCAGCGAAATCTGAATATCGATACAAATTTACTTACCAAAGATTTATGGAATGGAGATTAAAAAACGACGTTAAATCATTTCCCGAGAATGTAACAAACGATATACCTTTTGTCTTCAATAATTGTTCTGTAACTATAAATAATTATCATAATGAGAATAAATAATATAATAAAAAATAACATTTGTAAATTTAAATAATCATACTGTAGAATTATTACAATATATACCTTCTCGTTGATGTTATCATGTTCTTAAATTATTAATATTGTTACCAGTTCAGATGGAAAACTAAAACTAAATGATGTTGTGTGAATAAGTAGGTCGTAGGTAAAGTATGGTACGTAATACGTGTTGTAATGCAATTACGTACTCAAGGAATTACGCACTCGCCGCTACGCGGCGTCGTGCGTAACTTTTCCATTCGTGCGTAAAATGCTTTTTACAACACTTATTACGTAATATACTATTTAAGGGTTTACGAAACACATTGTATGTTTTTATATTTTTACATACTACTATCAATTCTAAACATTTTCATAAATAAAACGACAAAGTATGACAAGCAACTATTTTATAAGATATTGAAAATTACTTCCACTAACTGTTCTGTCCTGCATCAATCGATCTAAAAACTTCTGTTGTATATTTTGTACCACTGTGGAGAAATTTCTCGATTACTCGTCAATGTAGGTAATAAGGCGTATCTATCGATTAAATTTATAAACTAGAAGATGTTTGAGATAGCCCCAAAAAAAAATCCAATGGGTTAAGATCGAGCGATTGACGCCCGTCTACCTATCCACCGCGCCGGAAAGATTGTATATCGACGCACTCGCTGACGAGGTTGGTTGTGACTCTTGGTTTACAGATGGCTTTTAAGGCAGCTTGGCTGTCGGAGCATACATATATCGCACGCTCCTCGCAGCCCCTGACCTCTGCTATGCTGGCCGTCATTAAGATGGCAAACACCTCTACTTGAAAGACTGTTGTGAGCCGTCCTAGTGGATAGCTCTCTCGGGTGTCAGTCTTTTAAATGTATACTCCGTCTCCTTGATAAATCAGGATCAATATCATCTGGAATAGAGTGGTAAGAGCTGATACCAGATTATTTCGAATACAATTTCGATATTTTTCTCCAGTGAGGCTCTTATCAAAGAGAAATGGTTTCATATTCCTATTTTTAACAATGCCCGCCCAGACATTTACCTATTTAATATGCTGGGTGTGATTTGCTGTGAACCAGTGATGATTTTAATGTCTATTAACCTGACCATTTGAAGGAAAATGTAGCTTCATCTGAAAAACAATCAATCAAATTGGACAATTCGTGCCTGATTATCTGTTAGCTCAATAATTATTTCACAAAATTGATCTACTGCAATGTAAGGACGAATCTTCCCTTTTTTTAAATTTAGATACGGTGGTTGGTAAGTATTGCAGTCACGCCTAAGTTGTGTGCTTGAGCTGTGAGAATAATTACGGTAATAATATATAAGTAATGTTTATTCTTTTTTCTCTTTAGGGATACCAGGACGACCACTTTTAACACTATCATTAACAGTTCCCCACTTAATTGCTACCGTAGACACTGTCAATTGGCTAATAGGTGGGTGATTTGGGTATTTTTTTCATTGAACATATCACGGACTTATGACTTTAATGACCATATGACTTCTACTTTATTCTCCACAACCCAACATTTCTATACGTTTATTTTCATGGAGGCGCATTTTAAATGTAATATTACTTTAATAACAAATTGTCATGCCTTAACAATTGTGACTTGAGTTCAGAACGTTGTAAAGTCCATATCTTAGAAGTTATATCTATTTATTTATTACTAATTTCAACCCTATTAAAATGATTTTTTTTTGGATTTGTGGATTGTATAATCCACGATATTGTATGAATCAGTGCACGATTTAGTCTAGTACTAAAATACTTATTCCAAAGATCAGTTCTTGTGTCGATTTGGGTGATATTTGATTAAGTATATACTTAACCTGATATATTATACAATACTATTTTCGGGCAGCGAATTGGACTTCCCAAACAGCATTTTCCCGACGTCCGATTAATAGGCAGTTGAAGTGCGGTCACGAACGTTAACGTATACGTACAAATTGATAGCTACGCATGCGCAGTAATCACATTTTGACGTGCGTGTTTCAAGCAGTTCAACGGGCGTACGTTACATTGCGTTGTTTTACGGGACGTGAAGCATGAACGTTCCGTTACACGAAGGACCTCCGAATATAACCGATTATTTCCGAAATGCCTTTTTTTGACAAACAGTTTCTAACTTTTTCCTGTGGTTGTAAATGAATAACTTTTTCTAGCCACAAAAGGGAATATGGTCTTTTTCAAACCTAAAAGACATCTTCGCTTCAATAGGTGCTATTTCATCTAGGTTAAATCGTCCGTAAAGCTCAGCTTTGTTACCCAGGTTATCATTTAAAATTTGTTGCACTATTTCATCATCTATATCATCATCATTAAACTCTCCAAGAATAGCAATATCCAAAATATCTTCCATACTATCCTTTTTGTTTTCCTTCCTTCTTCATGCAATTTTCTTAACTTTTAAAGATTCACAGAAAAAAGTAAAAAATAAACATAATAATATGACAAATGTGAAATTGCATTTTTTGCAGGTTACGTTAAGGGACATAGATAATAAGCACTTCAACTAAAACTCTTGCCACCGGTTTGTCACGTTAACTTTTTAACTAACGTGCGTAAATTTGCTTATGTATTTGTTGAACTTCAACTGCCTATTATTGTACTACTTGTAACGTTAAATAAGGTTTAAATATTAGTCAGCACTCTGACTATGACTAAATGACTTTAGCACAACAGCTGTATTGGTCATATTTTATAGCGTTGTCGTTTATACCAAATCCAACATTGTAACAATGATACTACAGAACTACTAAGTTTCAGTAATGTAAGTACAAAATGACCTACGTTTGATTGAGCTGGGCTTCACAATTACAGTTATCTTTAGTTGTAAATGTTATTTTGACCTTTAGGTGGGTGGCTGGACTTGTTTACCATTAATGTTTTTCTTACCTTACTTCTTAAATAATTTTTATTTGGTTTATTCTATTGAAAATTTAATAATGACACGATATAGTTATTAAGTTACCCAAACTTCGAAAATCCTAAATAAATGAAACTTTATATTAAATAGTTTCTCACTTACTGATATTTGCAGCAAGATAAAACAGCTCATTTTATTTTATTCGTTTAGGTTTTAGGTAAAACACCACGGTTCAACTTAAGAAAAACGATTTGAATTCAGTCAGATATTAAATTGTACTGTCGAAGAAATCCCCATCTTATCAGTTTTTGGCTTATTCTTATACATACCCAAAAAGAGAACTATTAATACCGACTGAACAATTCGGTCATACATTGATACCGTTACCTTCTAAATTCGTAAGTAGGCTAACATAATATTTAAAACTTAAATTTACCCAAAAAATTAATTCTTGCGGCAACTTAACCACTACTTGAAAAGTTTTTGGCTTACGTAAGTTACTTGAACCCAAAAAAAGTGCCTAAAGGATTTGTTCGATATAATACAATTCATTAATACGGTTACCTTTTTAAACTTGTATTTAGGCAACATGGACATCGAGTTTTAAGACTTCCTCCATATCATTTCCACTTTAATCCTTTTAAAATAGTTTGGTCAGAATGTAAGCGCTATAATGATGCGAAAATAAGTTCTATGCATTCTGAAACAAATGACGTAGTTTTGGGTCTGTGGAATAAAGCCATAAAAAATTTAACAGTGGAAAAATGAAAAACTTATGTAACACACACTAATAAATTTATAAATTATGTTTGGGAACGAAAAAGATTTATCAATGCTTCAGATATTCTTCCCCTTATTAGTAACTTGGACGAATCTGATGACGATGATCCTTGCGGAGATGATTTATTTTAATTATTAAAAATACTTTGCCATAATATTTGTTGTGTTGTCGTTTTTTATTATATTTTCTTTTTTGTGATTTTATAAATATGATGAAAATAGTTAGTCAGAAACACTAAAAATTTATATATATTTTAAATTTAAATGTTATAAATGAGTTTTATTAATTTTTAAGTAAATTGAAATTAATTAAAAATTTCATACTGATTTTTACAAACAAAATGTTTTATCACAATACATGATACCTTTTACCCTAAATAAACTACTTATTTCTGACTTCATTAACAGTATAAAAATATTAATTAAAAATTTGAAAAAACGCGCTTGTATTTTACTTGTTCACGTGCATCTGTATTTATGTAGATCAAGCCTAAAAAAATCATAACCTTCACCACCGGTAAGTAAAACTGATTAAATTAATTAAAGGTGACCGAAAATATGGAATTCAACAGACTTTATAGGCGATTACGCGCTTTCGTCTTGCATCCTATTTAATTTTAAAATTCGCCTTTTAAAACTTTGTAATAATACAGGGGGATCAGTATTTTATAACCTAAAAAAAAATATTAATTTATTCTAATGGCCAATCCGCACCTATGCATTTTCACTCTGCATCTTTGAATCATGGTTGCAACAGCTGATTTTAAGATTTTTAACGCATATGCATCGAAGTCCTGATATGTTCACATTAATAATTTATTTAAATTTGAAATTTGGTTGTTGGTAATTTTTTATTTTAATATTGGTGCAATTTGACAGAATACAAAATCGGTTGATTTTGATACAGTTCTATAGTGCAACGTTTACAAACGCTACTTTTCAACGTTTTTATTTTGTAAATTTTTTTCTCCGGTATTTTAGAATTCCTATATAAATAAATAATGCTTTTATTTAACCAAGATGAAAAAAAAATTACAAAACAATAGGAAAAATTAGGTTTTTTTTTATTGATACCTATTTCGCTTATTTAAAGTACGCCTCAGCGTGTTTAAATCCCACTTTCAAAAACGCGCGTGTTTTAAAGTTACCATGGCAACATCAACAACCCGTGAAACGTGAAGTCTAAATATGTCAACTTTTTAATTATTGATTTGACAGAATTACCTTTTAACGTAAAATAAAATATTTTTTTAAACAATAAACAACCAATCTCAACGGTGACAACAATGAATCTTTTGTGACAAATTGGAAGTTATTTTTTGTTCTATTCATTTTCATGACAACAACAGGTATATCACATCACGAATTCGACCATTTCACTTACTTATTAAGTTATTATTTCCATTTTTTGTAATATACCAATAAATGTACCAATAAAAAAAAATAATTTAAAGAATTCGTGGATAACTGGTCTTTAAAACACTTGCTCTATTTCAAGCACTCCGGCTGTGCCGTCGTGCTTGCAAAATCGCGCGGGTTTTAAATACCTTAATATCCACTTATACTTTAATATACTATTTTAAGATTTACTATAATTTTTTATGGTATTTGTTGCAGCTCTACTGAACCACGCATGACAACAACTTAAAAAAAATATATTATTATGAACTAATAATTTAAAACGGTAAATTATAAGTAGAACAAGACCAAAGTAACCTAAATGCTAACAAAATAACTTTTGACTAATTATGTTAAAAAGAAACATTGTTTATTGACTACCTGTCAATGGCTAAATAAAAATTAAAGATATACACTTTATAGACATTTTACCAAATCTAGGTTAAATTAATTTTGTCAAATTCATATTATGACATGATATCCAAACTAATGCGTAATAAAATAAGTAGATAAATACAAATTTATTTTTGTTGTTTACAAAATTAACAAAGTAAGAATATACAGAAAGAAAAAGAAAAATAATTACATAAATTGCTGAAATTGGCCACCGCCATACTCCAAACATAAATTCACACATCTCTTAATATTTTCGAAAGTGTTGACCAGAATCTCTGGAGAAATGCTACCACATTCTTGGATAATCATTTCGTGTAATTGTTCTAAATTTGCAACTGGTGTTTCAAAAATAGTGTTCTTTAAATGAGGAAAAATGAAGTAATCCATAACCGTTAAACAAGGTGATTTAGGTGGGAATTCAATGTCTGATCGAAAACTGATCAATCTGTCGTCGAAAAAATTGCGAATGCAGTTAATAGTTTCGGCGGCTGTATGGGCGGTTGTACCGTCCTGTTGAAAATATCCAAAACGTAGTTCGCCGTCAAGTAATTGCTCCACAAATGGATTCAAAATATTGTCTTTATACCGCTGTGCTGTAACTGTATCATGGAAAAAAATAGGACCAACAATTCTTCTTCGGGAAACAGCTAACCAGACACCAATTTTTTGAGGGTGCAATGTGGATTTAATGGGGATTTTCACTACTCCACATGCGTGTATTCTAAGGATTCACATAAGCGGAGAAGTGGAACCAGGTTTCATTCGAAAAAAATGTCAGGTCTAATAAATCATTTGTTTCCAATAAATTTTGGGTAAACCATTAAGAGTAATTCCTGCGTCTTTCAAAATCTGCGGTTTGTATTGCTTGGAATACTTGCACTTAAGGAAATTAATTTAGCTGCTTCTTAAGAATAGTCCTGCATGTTCCATAAGATCTTCCCAGTTCTTGGGACAGCCGTCTCATACAATTTGTTGGCGTATTTTGCATTATTTCACGAACGTTTGCAACAAGTTCTTCTGTTCTTACAGATGGTCTTCCTGCTCCTTTTTTGTGTTGTATAGAACCTGTTTCCCTAAACACCGCCACGGTTTTTTTCAGGCAATTATAAAAATCCCCAGCAATAAAAGCAACGTTGAATTGTTTATCTGAGAACCACTAATTCTCCACTGAGAACTACCCAGGTATTGTAATAATAATAATAATAATAATAATAATAATTGTATATAATTTTGGTTATATCATCCATCAAAGTCAATTCAAAATTGTCATTTTTATAAAGTAAAAATACGAAGATTATCTACAAGAAAATAATATCAAGTTGTGAAAAGGAAGTATATACATTCTAAAGCCCTTGAAGCAATAGATGGATGAAAGATTACTAATCGCTTTTAGAGAAAAAAATGGTTAACAAAAAAACTAGAAAAACGTCGATGTCAAAGTCAACTTCAGACAATACAAATACAATATCAAATGAAATTATTGAAAATTCTGATGAAGAAAGTTTTTATTTCGCAACAAAATACCCTAGTGATCAAAAATATATTGAATTTGTTAAACATTTTAAAATACGTTCACAAGACAATAGAGAAGCTGGGTCATCAATTCAAAAAGAAGAGGAAATGGATGCCCAAAAATGTAAGAAATGTTCCGTTAAATTTACAAAAAAAACATTTTTTATCAGGTGTTCTAATTGTATTCAATATTTTTGTCTAAATTGTTCAGTATTAACAAAAAAAGAAGCATCAGATATAAAAACAAATAAGAATGAATGGAATTGTCAATTATGTTCAAACATTTCAGATTTTGAAATGGAAAAATTAAAAGAAGAAAATAACTTTTTAAAAATACATATTACTCAAATGTACAACAAAATTGAGTACTTAATCAAAACAGTAGAAAGCCTTAAAAGTTTGGAACTCACCAAAAAAATAAATAAACTAGAATCAAATGTTGAAAAAATACTTGAAATTTTTACGGAAAAGCAAGTATATCCAGTTACACCTAGATCATCCTATTCGGCAGCTTTAAAATCTATAAAAAATGATTTCAAAGAAAAAAAGAATTTACCTGTAGTAATTATTAAACCAAAAAATAATCAGAACAGTAAGCGAACCATCGCAGAAGTACAAAGAAGTGTAAATCCAATAAGTGTAAAAGCAACTGTAACAGATGTTAGGGAGATAAAAAACGGTGGAATAATTATTAAAACAAATACTAAAGAAGAATTAGAAAAATTAAAGGAAATATCCGAAAAAAAGTTAAATAAAAATTATACAATAGAAATTTCAAAAATGAAATCACCCAGACTAGTATTAATAGGATCAAAAAAAAAATATGAAACAGAAGAGTTATTAAATGAGCTGAGAGAAATAGAATATTTAAATGAAGAAGACGATTTACAAATAAAATATACAAGGCAATCAAGATATACAAAAAAATATATTATGTACATTGAATGTAACGGAAACTGTTTTAAAAAATTAGTAAACCAGGAGGTGAGTCTTGGATGGAACAAATGCCAAATAAAAGAAGATTTTAATATATTTATTTGTTATAAATGCTGTGGATATGGACATAAAACCACTGAGTGTACTAAAACACAAGTTTGCTCTTTTTGTTCTGGAAGTCATGTTTTTTGGAAGTGTGAAAAAAAAAATCCCTTGTTGTAACAATTGCAAAATTTATAGTGAAAAACAAAAAATAAATATAAATTGTTCTCACGAAGCAATTAATAATGATTGTCCAATTCATCAAAGAAAAATTAAGGATACCAAAGAAAGAATAAATTACCTGCAATAATGAATCAAAATTCAAGTAAAAAGAATGATACACTAAGAATTCTTTATATCAATGCCCGTTCAGTTAAAAATAAAATGGATGAATTGCAGATACTAATTTTTAAAGAAAATGCTGATATTATTGTTATTACTGAAACATGGGTAAAAAAGGAAGAACAAATATATCACAATTTTAAAGATTTTAATTCAATTTATGCCTCAAGAGAAAAATCCGGTGGAGGATTGGGAATTTTCGTAAAAAATAATAGGTATTAATTTTGAAATTATAAACAAAACCGAAAATGAGTTATCATATATTACTATCCAGATAGCAACATATAATTTAATGTTATGTGCAGCTTATAAGCCCCCTTCTGTAAACAATAAAGAATTTATGAACTTTTTGGATGAACAACTTGAAAATTTTGCAAAATCAAAACTAAGACGCATTTTTATTGGAGATGTAAATATTAATATTTTAGAAGACAACAATGATGCAAAATCACTAATGGAAATTTATTCTTCAAATAATTTAAAATTGTGTAACAAAAGTGTTTCAACTAGAGATGCAGGAGCTAGTAGTACTCTTATAGACCACGTTACTACAAATGAAAAAGAAGCAGTTACAATAAATTTTTTGGACAGCCCGCTAAGTGATCACAAAATTCAAGTTATAGACTTTTTTATTAAATCAAATATAAGAGAGTCAAGATATGAAAATATTTCCATCAAAAGATTTCATTTAGAAAAATTAAAAAGTAATTTAACCACCTTAAATGAAAATAAATACAAATTTCAAAATGTTAATGAATATTACAATTCGATTGTTCATGTTTTTGAAACATGTATGTATCAAATTCATGTTAAAATGAAAACAAATTCCAAACCATGGTTTTCAGAAAAACTATCAAGACTAATGAAGACCAGAGATATTTTTTTTAAAAAGAAGAAAAAGTATCCTGAAAACTCAAACTATACAGAAATATTCAATTTTTCTAACAAATTAATGAAAAAACAAATGAGGTTAGATAAGCAGGAATACTATAAAGAAAAATTTAAAAGTAGTAATGCAAAACAAATATGGGAAAATATAAACTTTTTAATTACGTCGAAATCAAAAAAAAAAAACTTCTATAGAACATCTTGTGGTCAATAACAAAGAAATCAGAAACCAACAAATAATTTGTGAAGAAATGAATACCCATTTTACAAGTATTGGTCCAAAATAAGCTAAGAAGATCTCATTAAAAGAAAGAATGGAAGAAGAGGTAAATTCAAAATCCATGTTTTTAGATGAAAACGATATGGTCGAGGATGAAATTAAGAATATAATTGAAAATTTAAATATACATAAAGCTACTGGTTATGACAATATTTCAGTAAAAATAGTAAAGGCAGTTAAAATTGAAATAATTCCTATTTTAAAATACCTGGTACAATTATCTTTACAAAAATCAACATTTCCTGAAAAAGTGAAATTTGCTCAAGTGACACCAGTTTTTAAAAACGATAAAACTAATAATCCTAATAATTACCGTCCAATATCTGTTTTGCCTGTTCTATCAAAAATTTTGGAAAAAATTGTAAATATAAAATTAACGAATTTTTTAGAAAGACAAAATTTACTTTTCGAGAATCAGTACGGGTTTCGCAAATCTAGAGATACTGAAGTTGCAGCTATGGATGTTATTACTAACATTCAATTAAATCTAGATACCAAAAAAAAAATGCGGCATTTTATCTCTAGACTTCTGTAAAGCCTTTGATACTGTAAACCATGATATATTATTAGTTAAATTATTTGATATAGGAATAAGAGGAAAAATTTATCGTTGGTTTGAAAGTTATATAAAAGATAGAAAACAATGCGTTAAAATAGGAAGTAATATTAGTTCCTATCAAACAATTAGATGTGGAGTACCACAAGGTTTTATTCTAGGACCCACATTGTTTCTTATTTATATCAATTCTGTTTCAAAATTAAAATTATATGGACAAATTAAACTTTTCGCCAACGACACAACAATTATTTATTATGCTAAAAATATTAGGGACATCAAATTAAATATCAAAAAAGATTTAAAAATTATATTTGACTGGTTACAATCTTATAAATTAACTTTAAATTTTAATAAATCATCATTTATGTACATTGACAAACAAAGACTAGATATGGAAAAGCAACCAATAATATTTAATGGGGAAAATATTAATTACAAAGATAATTTAAAATTTTTAGGATTATATATTGATCAAAATTTAAGCTGGAGAAAACACGTAGAACATATTCGAACTTACATTTCTCCGTTAATTGGGATATTCTTTAAAATTCGTCACTGTATATCTTTAAATTGTTTAAAAAATATTTATCATGCATTAGTACATTCAAAAATTCAGTATCTTATTTCTATTTGGGGTTCAGCCAATTCAATAGTACTAAACCCTTTAAAGAAATTACAAAATAAAATTATTAAATGTATTCATAGATTGCCGCACTTAGAACCAACAACAAATTTATACAAACCGAATAAATACCTAGATATAAATAATTTATATAATTTAAAAATTTGCATATTTATTCATTCTTTACTTTTAAAACAAAAAATGTCTAACATAACGTTTACAAAAGTTCATGATATTCATAGACATGATACTAGACAAACTAATTTTTTAAAAACTATTAAAATAAACAGTAACTTTGGAAAACGGTCATTGTTATATAATGGATTAATATTATATAATATTTTACCGGAAAATATTAAAACATTAAAAAAACTACCATTATTTAAATTTCATTTAAAGAAATATTTCCTAGTATAAATTTTTTTCTTAACGTGTTAATCATACGTTTATAATATAAAACGAATTATTTTTTTTAACTGCCTTTTTTATATATATATCTACCTATTAAGTTAGAGTAATAATTGTTAGTTATTTTTATATACTTATCCCTGTAATAAACTTGTAAAGTTGGTTGGGAATAAAGTAAAATTAAAAAAAACGTTAGGAAAATGTTTGTGAAAATCGTCCATTCACAAACCCGGATTGTATTGCCACTCACCATTTACTCTAACCCCGTTTCGAAAATACGCTTCAACCATAAATGTTTTCTGCTGTTCCGTGGAGCCCATTGTGTTAATTGTTCAAGAAATTGAAAAAATTAGCGATGAATCAAATTACTTGTAACCACTGTCAAAGATGACGGAATAACTGATTGATTGTTAATTCAGGTAGTTACTGACACCCAACAGGTATTAAGCTCTACGGCTAAGCATTACGTCCTTAGATGCAAGGCCCTCTTTGATGCAAATAATTTTTGCTTGCACGGTAGTATAATAGTTTTCAAATAGCAGGTAATTTATCCCTTCGGGGTAGTTTACTAAAGACGATAAATCCAAATGGAAGAATATAAATCTTCGCCACTAAAAAAATTAAAATTTGTTTATAAACGCTACAGGCGGAATTGACACGTACCCCAAAAAAAAATATTTTTTGAATAAACGTTGCTGATAAACCTTGTCCATTGTACAAAAACCCACAGAGAAAACGTAAAACAAACCAACAAAAATGGCGCCGAGCCGGTTCTGGAGTGTATTTTGAGAATGTCGCTAAACAAGGAAACCCTGATAAAACAAGGGTTGTGCGCATGCCGCCCATTCCTGTAGGGTATGCGTACAAACGCTTTTTTAAACCATAAGAATTACCTTTTGTCTGTGCACGAGATAAGGCTGTACGCTGCCCTCATAAGTAAGAACGCGGTATGTTAAAAAATTCGGATTTTCAGTTTTTGATGAAAAAGTACTTAAAATATACATATTAAGATGTATACTAAGTAAAATAGCTGTATCCTTTATTTATCAATGATATTTAGCATAGTTCCCCATGCCGTATGTTAAGAATATACCCTAATCATAACGAAGAGCGCGATATCTTCGGCATAATACAAAAGAACGCGGTATAAACGGTGTTCGCGCTAAAAAATATCGCGGTCTTCTTTAGTGAGACCTCGATACCGCGTGTTTCGGTATTATCAGCTAGATTTTCTGCCAGTATACGACGTTTGCAACGCAAGAAGGGACTATTTCTGTTTGTATTAAAAAATTATTTGAATGATGAAAGAGTTTTGGACTTTCATTGTCTTTATTTGTTTTGAATCACAACGTTTCAACTGGTACGTATTTCCAGTCGTCTTCAGGTGAATACTAAATAAGTAAAGTAACTACAAGACAATTTATACTAGCTATTTGCACCGAAGCATAATGGAGGTGGGTGCAATCATGCGTTCAGTTGGCACGCGATCTTATCCTAAGATTACATCTATCTAACAAAGGTTTCCAGATATTTCTTAAGGCTATTGATGGTTTTCTAAAGCAGCCTGGATTCTGGTGAATAGCAGCAGCTTCCTTAAACTTTATTTTCCTCCAGTGTGGTCAGCTGCACCTGACTTTTCTGTCTCCCCTTTTAACGTATCCTTTTAACGTATTGTTTTTGTGTTCTTTAATCCTTGTCTCGAGTGGTCTTAATGTATCACCTATATAAGATTGGCCGCACTCGCAGGGGATCTGGTAGACACAGTTTTTCCTATCTTTTTGACTTATAGGCTTTGTCTTTGTCAGGTGGCTTCTTAGGGTGTCCCTCGAGTTGAATACGGTGTTGATGTTATATCGTTGTCCTAGTCTTCTTGTTTTCTCAGATACTCCCTTGACATACAGAATATTGAGTGTTGGTTGTGCCTCTCTGTCTGCTTCTTGCGCGTTGGGTCGATTCTTACGATTTTCCAATATTGTGTCAACTAATCTTGTGAGGTAGCCATTTTTGTTGAGGTCGGTCTTGATGTGGTGAGCTTCCTTTTTAAGTGCTTCTTCCGAGTTACAGATTGTAATTGCTTTATCCACGTGGGTTTTAACTATGCCATGTTTCGTGTTGTTTGAGTGATTTGATATAAAATTGAGATACTGACCAGTACGTATGCGTAGGTTTTCTGTATACTGAAGTTTGAATGCTGTTGCCATTTTTCTTCACGTTGACATCTAGAAACGGTAATTGGTTGTTTTCTTCTTTCTCCATGGTGAATTTGATTGTTGGTGCTAAGCTATTGAGATGATCTAGAAAATCTCTTAGTTCGTAGTATTTTTCATTGGTTTAAATTACTGATGTATAAAACTTACATTTAAATTAAAAGTATTTTAATACCGCCATTATTACTTTGTTCATTTAAGTAGGTACGCGTTATTCTATTGATAAACGCGGTATGTTAAGAAATTAAAAGTTGCCGCGTTTTTTGTTAGGATATGAATAGCAAATAATAGGAATATTTGCGGTATGTCATTTCTTATAGCTTAGGATTGTATTTTTTTTAAATTAACTTGATCAGTAATAAACTACAACATAATGGAAAAATAATGTAGATAAAAATATTTCATTAGACACATACAACTCAAAGGCTAATCAATAAACTTTAACCTTCTATTTCTCATTTTGTGATTACCGTAACATAACGCGTTCTTCTTTATGAGGACAGTACGGATCTAAAGGTAAAAAAATATACCGAAATTATTTACTTATATTTTATAAATTATTAATTATTTTCATTATGTTTTTTGTCTCCTGGACTTAACTTGAGGAAACCTTAGCCCTGGTAATGGTCCATTAATAGTCCGAAAGCGCTAGACTCAGTGTTTCCCAAATAGTGTTCCGCGGCACCCTAGTGTACCGCGATGACGTGCTTGGTGTTCCGCCAAATATACCCGGTCAAGAGTTGCGTACCTTGCTGTATATTCTCAAAATTAAACGAGACAAATTTATCGCTACAGGGAAAGGACGTAAATATATTTCGCGCAAAAGATAAGGTTATTATCTCTGTCACGGAAATTGGAATATTGGCGGTCTACTGCGGAACAAAACGAGTTTGATAGTTTTCCGTTTCTTATGGACTTCCTTCATGAAAATCAACTCTCATTGGAAGAAACTATTCGTCAGGATATTTTGGTGCATCTTCAGGAACTAGCCAAATCACTAAAGGAGTATTTCTCGTTCCTAAATGATACTGAAAGCCTCAACTCATGAGTTCAAAATCCTTTTCAAGTAGAAAAAAAACCTAATGACTTTTCTGGATTAAATTTTGAGGAACTTATTGAAATAGGTTCAGATAGCCAATTAAAACAAAAGTTTAAAAAAGTTCCTCTTATTACTTTCTGGGGAGATTTAGGAAACGAATATCCAGAACTTTCAAAATGTGCCATGCTTGTGATGTTGCCTTTTGTCACCACCTACCTGTGTGAATCGGGATTTTCCCATTATGTTTTTACAAAGACAAAATATAGAAATAGACTGAAGGCTGCTCCTGATTTGCGTTTACAGTTAGATATAAAAAAAAATCTAAGAATAAAAACAAATCACACTCTTCTCATTAGTTCTTTCTGCATTAATTAGTGATGTTTTCAGTTTTTTAAAACTTTTTCATTATTTTAAATTTGTAAACAAAATGTATTATATATGACTTGTTTTTTATTGCTTTTATTATTTTCATTTCATTTTTATATGAATGGAATATCGTAATAAATATTAAATATTTTAAGTAAATAAATCCAGTCATTTTAAGTAGGTATGTAGAAAAATAATATGTAGTGTTCCGGCATTCTTGTGTCAACTTGTAAGTGTTCCGCCGTCTATTTTAACTGGGAAACACTGCGCTAGACAATGGTAATTATACTAAATATCACGAATAGTCTCGTTTTAAAACATATGACAGCGGTTATTTGTCATCGATCAGCTGATATTGGGACATAATAATATCCCTAGATTTGTAGCGGACCGTAATGAGCCCAAACACCAAGTTATAAATTGCGGTTTTGTTACATTTAATTGTAAGTACCTACAATTATTATTATTCATTTGACCAAAAATTTAGATAGGTACATATTAAAATTTTTTAATTCTTTTTCATTAGGGATCATAATTATTAATGTGTGCCTAGCTCGTTAGTTGATTTTATCGATAAGTAATAAGTTTTATTTCATCTGAACGCCGTTTTTGTCGAAAAGTTAGTTTGTAAAATGTTTGTTCTTAAAATGTTTGTTCGTTAAGGTTAGGTTTCTAATGTATAATTTTTGCATTTTACATTATCTAGATATCCTTTTCTGTTTCAAGAAAAATAAGTAGAAATTAAGTATTTCCCTGACTTAGGTAGGTAGGGGAGAGTTGGATAAAACCGGGTAGGTTGATAAAACCGGGTATCGCCTAGTTCTACCAAATGCCAAAACAGCTTTCCATATTATTAACCTTTAAAAAGCAGCTATTTGATTTTGAAGAAATTATTTTTATTATTGTTATTAGTAAATATTATTATTGTTTGGCAATAGTAAGGTAATAGTAAGTAAAATTATGTTACTATAATAGTTAAAATAGCTAACCATATTAGTATGTAATAGGATAGCAAACAAATATAAAATTCTATTTTCTGTGTCTAAGTACCTTACATAAGTGAAATTATTATTTGATATTACTATTATTATTGTTTGTATGACAATAAAATAAAGTTTTTAACATAAAGTTAGCCTACATACAAGTTTAGAAATGTAACTGTATCAATAAATTCCATTTTAACAAACAAATTCCATAAAAACCACTTTTGGGTCTACGTACCTTACGTAAGTCAAAAACTGTTAAAATAGGGTTTCCACTGACAGAAAAATTTTATCCCTGGCTAAACTAAAGCTTTTAACTTTATGTTAGCCTACATACAAGTTTAGGAATGTAACTGTATCATAACCAACAAATTCTATAAAAACCGTATTTGGGTCTTCGTACCTTACGTTAAGTCAAAAACTGTTAAATTAGGGTTTCCATTGACAGAAAAATTAAATCCCTAGCTATATTGAAGCTTTTAACTTTATGTTAGCCCACATACAAGTTTAGAAATAATGTAATTATATCATAACCAACAAATTCCATAAAAAACACTTTTGGGTCTACGTACCTTATGTAAGTCAAAAACTCAAGTAGGGTTTTCACCAGAAAAATTAAATCCCTGGCTTTATTGAAACTTTTAACTTTATGTTAGGCCACATACAAGTTTAGAAATGTAACCGTACCATAGCCAACAAATTCTATAAAAACCATATTTGGATCTACGTACCTTACGTAAGTCATATATGGGGATTTTCTTGACAGTGAATGTAATAACTTGAATTTAATTATAGTTAATTAGTTTATGTTGAACTGTAGGTATTTTACCTATAGGTATAATCTGAACAAAGAAAACAAAAAAAAAATCTGTTCTAAATATGAGTGACAGAATCCTATTTTAAGGTGTGTTTCAGTTAGAGGTTTAGTACTTTTAAGGTTAATATTTATAATATTATAAACTTTTTAAATCTATTTTGACACTTTATCTTTAAACCATATAGAAATTCATGCTTATTATTACCTACCTTAAATTATAATATTTATAAAACAAAACTTTCAAAAGAAATTATTAGGTATCTATTACTTATTATTTGGCAATAATAAAGCGGTAGAACCGATGAGGCTATTGCATAAATTGTTTTAGAAGTTATCACATTTATAATTTTCAAGTCCGGTCCTGTAATTAATGCCAACTTATAAAAATTTAATAGACCAAAATTGACAGAGTGTCACGTGACTTTGCCCCATCTTGCGAGAGTATTCAAGATTTTTACTATAGTAATTACAGTTACTCTAGATACAAAAATGTTTGTTGTTTGTTAAAATACTGCACACAAAAAAAACTACTCTCAAAACAAGCTTATAGTAATGCTCAAACAAATAGCCTTATTTTGAAACTAACTTGCTTTATTTTGTACCTAAAAAATATTCATTTTTAAACTACTACCTACTGGTTTTAAATTATATCATCAAGTTAATCAAAATTATGTTCATATAGAGATTACATCATTATCATAACAAGATAATCTTATACTTGTTTTAAAAATAAGTATTGTGGTCAAAGTGAAATATACTATGATGGGTTTAAAAATAAAAATAAATTTGTATGCTCACAGCGCGCACAAAGACAGTCTCTATACTCAATTTAAGTAAAATCTAAACCCTTATTATTTCTTTGATGCTATTTGCATTACTTTGCATCAAACCAATATTAACGTATACTATATCTGCAACTGCAATTATTGATAGGTTGATCATTTATTTTTATTACCCTAAAACTAAAGTAGAGTCAAGTTAAAAGAATATAGTATTAATTTAAAACTATATTTTGATGCTAAGGTGTTTTCTATTTAATTTTACTTTAGCATTGCTCCTATTTATGTATATGATAGTTTCAGTTTGAAACTTTTAGGTTCAACTGGATACTAGATTTTTTTGTGTGTGAGTACATCCGACTCTCCCTTTCATATACAGAAAATAAGAATTGAAAAATAAAAAATCATAATAAAAAAATAATAGAAAATTAGCGCGAAGAAAAGACAATTGAGACCACCCTCGTATTTTTCATATAAAACTTACACCCTCTCTGTCCCTTTTTAATCTATGAGACTTTCTCGCTTTTCGTAAGCTCCAACAGATTTACATAAGATTATTTTAAACTGGCAGCCCTTAACTTTAAGCCCATTTTCGTAAAGAAGGGGTTTTCGAAACTTACTAAACTTTTACATATTTAATTGGGGCTCTCTTATCGTCTTTATAATTTCTTTCCCTGTAGTTTTGTTTAAATCATTTGGGAGATTAAATTTCTAAAAGAGGTTAATTAAGTTTTATCTACCTTGATTTGACTGCGCAAAACTTTTACTTATTTTCTGTTATCAGGAAAATTATAAAGTTCAAGCTTTTGGTGTAGTAGTAGTAGCAAAAAGATTTATTTAGCACGTGGCTACATGATACATTTTAACAAGTTTATACCCCTTTTTTTATTTTTTTTTTGAATTAAATGACCTTTTGAAACTTTATTTGTCCTGTTGAGTTAATAAGAAAGATTTTAAACTTTTTTTAAAAGATTTTAAACTTTTTTAATTTTTAATTTATTAAATTCAATAAGACCCTGAACCCTGATTTATATACAATATTTTTTGAAAAATTATTAAGAAAAAAATTATTGTTATTTCGTGTTAAATAATTATGTTGATCACTATTTAAAACAGTCAATTGCTTTAAATGTGGCGGTAACAAATCATTTTGAATTTTAAAAATAAATATTAGAACCAAAAAAAATACTAAATTTTTTACATTTAACCATTCTAATTTTTTTAACATCACATTAATTTTTGTATATCTATCCATATTAAGTAAAATTCGCATTGCTTTATTTTGTAAAATTTGAAATCTATTTATTACACCTTCATCCGCCATAAACAAAATTGTAGAACAATAAAGAAAATGTGGTAAAATTAAAGTATTGTATACAATTTTTTTTGAATAAAATTTTAAATTTAAACCTATTCTTTTAAAATAACTAATTTTTCCCGCAATTTTGTAAATTAAATTTTCAAATTGGTTATTAAATTTTAATTTTGAATTAATCAATATACCTAAATATTTAAAAGAATTGACTATTTCTAGTTTATCACCATCAATTAAAATATTTATATTTGTATAATTATTTAAATTTACACCCATAACCATACATTTTGTTTTAGAAACATTTAATTTTAATTTGTTAACTTTTAACCAGTTTGACAATAGAATCATTTCTGAATTTAAAATTTCCAAAATTTCCAAAAGATTTTTACCGCTTATATAGATAAGAGTATCATCAGCAAACATTTGTATTTTAAGAAATTTTAGGACTAATGGCATGTCATTAATATATAAAATAAAAAGTAAAGGCCCCAAAATACTTCCTTGAGGTACTCCTATGTTATTGAATTTCTTTGTTGAAAAAAAATTACCAAATTTAGTTTTCTGTGATCTATTATTTAAATAATTTTGAAACCATTGATAAACTTTACCCCTTATACCATATTCAAATAATTTTTCTAATAATATATCTCTATTAATCGTTTCAAAAGCTCGCTTAAAATCAAGAAATACTGCTATTACATATTCTTCTCTTTCCAAGGCTCAATTTTCTACTACATATTGTATGGCTGTTTCACTAGAATATCCTTTTCGAAACCCAGCTTGAGAATAAATAAAAATTTTGTTTTTATTCAAAAAATCCATAACTTGTTCATAAACTACTTCTATTAATTTTTCTATATCCCATAATACATTTATTGGTCTATTCATTCATTCCATTGTTTTGAATTTTTAATCTTTGGAACTTTGTGCTCCTACTTAAATTCCTATTATTGAGCTACTAATTATAAACGTTCTGTTTTATCCAACTTTCGCCTTGTTGCTATTTGACGACGTTAGTAGGTCATGTTATATGGAAAAAAATGTTACCTGCGTTATATTAAAAAGAAAACAACGATCGAAACATCACCCAATTAGTATTTTCGGGACTTATGACCATAGGCGCCGACTTTTAAAAATTTTCATGGGTGCTGGAGTATGTTCATTTTCATTTCTTTCTTTATTTTTAAAAGATGCGCCGCAGGGAAATTTTTTTCAAGTGCCTCGCCTTTTTTTGGACTATTTAAATTTAATTTGATTCTACGTTTCGATAGCCCGACCCAAACAACGTAGAAATAAAGAAATTTTACACAAATAAAACCAGATTTTAAATACTTGCTAAATAAATTTTATCAAAAATTTAAAAATGAAACACATTATGATTTATTAAAGTATTTATTACCAACTCTAAACACAAATATACTGTAGTAAAGTGTATACGATCTTAGTTGAGACAGACAAAAAAAACTAAAAAAATTTGATGACAGAATTGTCAAGTCCACGTGGACTATCTTCGAACATCTGTATAGGGAGCGATCAGTACAAATTTTGTTATATTTGTATTGTAGTTTCAGTGTGTGATGCAGTAAATTGATCGTACCCCCAATATTTACGTTGTCGCAACTAACTTCAAGTATACCTATACTAGGTAGGTAGGTATTGTGTAATATCAACATTAAACTTTTTAAAATGGTGTTATTGAAATCAACTGTTTTTCAATGCAATGCCAACGTATTTTGGCGAAATACAGCTGGATTTATAAATATATCAGCGACTTCTTCAAGGTCCAAATCATCTGCTATTTCTCGGTTTACGTGCACTACCATTTGATCATTCAGTCTTTGCTGGGTCATAGTATTTATTAAATAAGTTTTTATTCTCCATTATGCTGGAAATGATCTTTCGGCGGTGCATGTCGATACTAGAATAGTTAAAACGATTTTTACCAATTTAATATCTTCAGATGTGATATCTTTGGTACTCCAGACACACTTACCTTATCAATAATAAAACCAGAAAGAAAATCGAACAAATGCCTGACACTATTGATAACTAAACACAATTTAGATTTTAGTTAAATTAGTAGGCTTCCGGGCTGCAGCCCCCCCCCCCCCCCTCCCCGAGCTTAGAAACTTAGCCTATTCGTTTAATTGCAAACTAATTTTTCATGTCACGCCTTTTACTAATATTTTATATTCAGCCACATAATTTACATCAATCATATTATCAATATATCAATAGTGAAATTATACTACGTCTGACTGAATGGACCGACCGCAATACTTCCACTGAGGCATCTGGATTTCTGGCCAGCATTATAAGTCCCAAATTTGTGATCGCATCTAATGTGTACAGAAAGAATATATGCCTACACACTGCCTTTAAGCAAGATTCTACAAACAGTCGATTTAAACCTTTGTAAAGCATTACAGTTAGCTAATGACGTAACAGATCAAGTTAAAGAAATAAGAGGCCTGGCAGATGATAATTTTCAAAATATTTTTAAGGAAGCTCAAGATCTACTTTCGGAATACGATATTGAAATCAGAATACCTAGACTACCGCCAAGACAAACACAAAGATTGGTTATAAAAACCATTTTTATTCCGTTTTTAGATGGCCTCATAGCAAATCTCGAGGATCGGTTTTTAAAACATCGAGAAACCATTCAAAATTTTGAATGCCTCTTTCCATATGATAATCAAGATTTTGATAGTCAATTTAAATGTTTTTTAAAACTTCACAGCTTCTACAATAGTAGAAGAGTTTTCCAATAAAACGATGTTAAAAGCTGAACTTGAGCTGTGGTCTAAAAAATGCAAAAACAAAAACTGAAGGAAGATTTGGACAAAGTGTATTCCAAATTTGATGCCAATATATTTCCTAATATAAAAAGGCTTTTACAAATTTTTTTTAACTTTGCCTATTAAGTACAACCGCCACATCTAAAAGGTCCTTTTTCAAATTTAAAATATTTAAAGACATATCTGCGTAGCACCACGGAAGATGCAGCAGATTGAGCTGTTTGTTTTGCAGATTAAATGGTTTGGCAGTTCTTTATGCGAACCACGATATTCATATTACCGTGGAAGAAATTCTGGACGAAAAGGCAAAAACAAAACGAAGAATTTTACTTTAATATTAGGTAGTATTATTAGTGATTACTTACAACTTATTGTATAAGGTTTTTGTTTTGTTTTAGTATAAGTATGATTAATATAATTATGCGTTACGAAATCTATAATTTTTTTTCATAAATATTTAGTTAGGGCCAGCGGCGTATTATTGCAGAAGTTTTAGGGGGCTGTCGCTCTCGTCAATCATACGTATTTTACCCAAAAAAAATTCGCCTGTGGCGCCAGAATTTAACGCCCCCCCCCAACCAAATTTCTGGTTGCGCCACTGCATAATATATTCAGTATGGGTGCTTGTGCATCCATAGCACCCATGGAGTCGACGCCTATATGCTTATGACTACATAATATAAACTAAGTCTGACGTCAGTGATAGTGCAACCTTACGTAAAATAATTACTTAATTGGTTCAAGTTTAGTATTTACCGTTTAAACTAGGTCGTGTAGATGTCACTAAGTTCCTTCCAAATTAGGGTCGCGAATAGTCATTGGTTCTTACGTAGCGCGTAGCATAAACACAGTAATAATTTAGGAAGAAGCCTAAGGCAAAACATACGTCGTATGTTGATCCAAAGATTGACAACGTATTGAATTTAATAAACGTCTGCCGCAGACTTTTGTTTATTTGTCCCATCGGACGTCATTAAGACGTTATGGACCATGGCGCCCAAAATTGTCCTATACAGTAAATTAAACGACTTTTTAATTTTGAAAAAGTTTGAAGTTAGTTAACACAAATACTTTGTGCTTTGGTGTTTTTAAAAAATTTAGTTTAAGTTAATAAATAACTGTCCATTGTTTTAAGATGTATGTTTTGATTTTCTTTGATCATATAATAAAAGCTTTATCGCATTCTAAATTTATTTAGCACATAATATTATTGTATTAAGATTATATAAAGTAAAGTATATTTTCCCCTTTCCTTTTTTTCTTGAAACTTAATTTTCTTTGTAGAATAATTGGAGCGATTCTGTAGGATCTCTGCTTTTTTCTTGTTTCTTTTTTTAGTATAAAATAAAATACTTTTAAGACGCAATTCATATACTAATTTCTGTTTTTGATTGCCTGCCGAGTGCGAACAATATGTTAAAAGTTGGACATTTAAACATACGTTCTATTTTTACGGGGTTTCATGAATTTAAACATTTGGTTGAGCACCATAATTTTGATATTATGTTTCTGTGCGAGACATGGCTCTCTGCTGCTGATGACTCTACACGCTTTCATATACCAGGGTACCAGTTTCATAGAAGGGATAGAGTTGGGAGAGGAGGGGGAATTACATCTTATGAAAGAGACGATTTAACGGCTGAAGATGTTAACTTTGATTTTTCTGTAAATGAAGCGCTAAAATTTATAATTTTAAAGGTTAGGATAGGAAACAAAAAAATTGCTTTCACTGTGTTTTATAGGCCTCCTAAATCAAATTTTAATCATTTCGTTTCAGATTTAGACAACATTTTTTCTAACTTATATCCCGCAGTAGATGAAATTTTTTGTTCGGGTAATTTTAATATTAACGTAATGAACCTTGTCAACCCTTTAACATCCTTGTTTAAAAATTATAACGGTTATCAAATAATAAATGAACCAACTAGGATTACTGCAAATACTAGTAGCTTGCTAGACGTGATTTTGTTAGCGATAGCTCATTGGTTAGTGAATCAGGTACTATATCTACTGACGATATTTCTGACCATACAATGAATTATTGTTCCTTAAACATAAATAAAAAAACAGTTTAACTTAAGATTATTCGTTATCGTTGTTTTAAAAATTTTAATGTTAACAATTTTTTGCGAGATTTGCATGGCTTACTTTATAAAAATAATTTAGATAACAAAATTAAAATCCTCAATGACTTAATTCTGTTATTATTTAATGTTCACGCTCCTATTAAAGAATCGCGTATTGGCGCCTTGGTTAAGAGCGAATCTTAAAAATTTTATGAAACAAAGGGATACGGCTCTACAAAAATTTAAAAGAACAAGGAACAACGCTGATTGGCTTGGAAATAAACAGTTAAGAAATTTTACGCTTACAATGGTTAGAAGGGCACAAAAATAATACTTAGATTCATTATGTTTGGAAAAAAATAGTCGTAAAACTTGGGCCGCATTAAAAAACTTTAATATAACCTCTAATAAGAATGTTTCTATTCCAAAAACTTTATCTGATCCTAATGATGTAAACAATTTTTTGGAACATTTCTTCCAAATGAATCTGATTGTAGTAATAAAATTAATTTTTATGGCAGTAATTTCTATATTGGTAATAATGTGGCCTTTTCTTTTAACTTAGCTGATATATCAGATGTACACAAAATTTTGAACGGAATTCAAACCAACGCAACGTGATTTCATGAGATATCACCTTCAATACTGAAATAATGTAGTCCATTTATCGATAAATATACTTATTACTCATATTATAAATTATTGCATAGAATTAAGTTACTTTCCGGATATATGGAAAATATCGATTGGAAAGCCACTGTCTAAAGTATCAAACCCTGATAGCTTTAATGACCTTAGAATTATTAGTATTTTACCTGCGCTGTCTAAAATTTATGAAAAACTATTATACAACCAAATGTATAATTATTGTGTTAAAAATAAGATTATCTCCAAGAGTTTTCGCGGGGGTTTTCGAAAAGGTTTTAGTACTTTTGTTGCTTTAACTAATGTTATCAATGATATAATTCAAGCAGCTGATAAAAAATTAAATAGTGCTTTAATTTTATTAGACTTTTCCAATGCGTTTGACACCATAATTATAAGCTTCTTGTATCAAAATTAAAGTTTTAAGGCTTTCAAAAGGAATCATGTTTAATTATTAAGTCATACTACCTTTCCAATCGCTACCAAAAAATATTTTATGATGGTAAGTATTCAGACCAGGTTAGCATATTATCTGGCGTGCCACAAGGCTCCATATTAGGGTCGTTACTTTCTTTCATCTACACGTCCGATATTCTTAAATCTTTAAAATACTGTAAAGTACAAGCCTATGCTGATGAGACTCAGATTTATTTTTGTTTCGATTTTAATGAATATTTGAAGTCTGAACAGCTCATAAATGATGTCTCGCAAACTCCAACTAGTCTGGCGTCTAATCATAATTTAAAATTAAACCACACTAAATCATATTTGATGTTATTTGCCAATAAAAATAAGGTTGCTTATCTTAGGGATAATATTTCTCTGAAAATTAACGAAATTAGGTTAACGGTGGTTGATTCTACAAGAAATTTGGGAATAGTTTTAGATAGTGAGTTATGGTTTCGAGACCATTTAAAAAAACTATTTCAGAGATCTTATCTCGATTTAAAAATTTTATATAATAACATTGTTTATGGTTATTGTATAGACAATATTGGTAAGTCTCGTATTCAAAAAGTGCAGAACGCTTGCGCAAGGTTTATTTATGTTCTTAGGAAATATGACCATATTTCGCATACATTCTCCGAACTAAATTGGCTAAAGATGGATAACCGTTGGCTTCTGCATTTTAATAGTTTTATATATAAAATCTTAAATAAACCTGACTCTCCCACCACTCTTCGTGAACGCCTAACTCCTCGCTCTAATATTCATAATGTTAACATTCACTATGGGGATAAGTTAACTTTACCTCATCATCAGAGTGCCTTGTTTCACAGGTCTTTTACTTATAATGCTGTCGTCTCTTATAATTATTTATCTGGAGAATTAACTACTGTCTCTAATAGTGTAGGGGAGAGTGAGGCAAGTTGACGTACGGGGTAAGATGACGAAATCCGATTATCTTCTAAAGTATAATATTTTAAATTTTAACCATAGGTGCAAACGGACTATTATCCGGCAACATTGTAATGATGCCAAGCTGAATCCGTCAGTGTTGTTGCAACGCGTGTTAGAGCATGTCAATAAATTACGCTGTTATGGCTATATTATTTTCGTAAATGAAATAAGGTATATCTAAAAAAAAAGAGGTAAGTTTACTTATGTATATACTTATAACGTATTTATAGACCCTAAGGTGTAAAACGTTCAATAAACAAAACAATATGTAATTCGAAAAGGTTTTGTCTGTTTCCTTCCGCCAAACTCATCCCCAGACGCGTTTCGCCGTTTACGGCTCATCAGTGAAGCTTAGTTTGGCAGAAGGAAACAGGGCTCGAAGACAAATCACTTGTCAAGGTCGATCATCGACCGGAATTATAGAACCCGGTGCGACATCAAAACAATATGTGTTTGTTTTTTTCTTGTTTTTTTCTATAATAACGTTTAGGTTAGGTTGGGGCAAGTTGGCGCGGCCAAGATGACGAATTCGACAACTTGCCCTTCATAATGTAATGTAACATTTGTTGTTTTGTTCTTTTCAGCAGTTTCATTGTAAAAGAAACTATCGTACAACATGACATAGCTGTTCCATCTGGCCAGTCAAAAAAAGAAAAAATTTCTAGTTCAAAATTTTTTTCACAAACAACACAAGATAACGAAATTTTTAAAGCAGGTTATTATTCTAAGTCTATGACTGACATTAGGCCACCTGTTTTAGAAGACGAGGCTGGACCCAGTGGACACCAATCAAAGAAAGAAAGAACATCAATTGTAGAAGAAACTATCGTACAAGATGCCATAGCTGTTCCATCTGGCCAGTCAAAAAAAGGAAAAAGTTCTAGTCCAATATTTTTTACATAAAAAACAGAAGATAACGAAATTTTTGAAGCAGGTTATTCTAAGTCTCTAACTGATATTATGCCACTCTTCCAACCTACCAACGTTCAGTGAACCAGGGCCAAAGACGTCGCCAGAAGGCGATAATTTTAACATCTACTCCTAATAAAGACGAGCTAGAACAAAAAAAAAAAACACAAATATTAGTAAGAAATCTTAAAGGCAAGAAACAAGTTAAGCGTTCGGTTTTTATGGATAGTGAGAAATCATTAAAAAAAGTAGAGCCAGAGCCTAAGAGTAAAGACCGAGGTGAAGACATTTTCTGCCCTGGTTGTATGGAGCCATAATATGAAAACCCCCCTATTGACGACTGGATAATGTGTAGCAAATGTAAACACTGGTGGCATGAGTTATGTAGCCAATTTGATGGAGAAAGTGAATTTATTTGTGACTTTTGTATGCTTTAGTCATTTTGCCCCCATTACTTCGTCATGTTACCCCACTATGGGGCAAGTTGTAAAATGTTGATTTTTTTTGTTCTGTTCTGCTATTTTTTATACGCATTGTAAATTAAGTTTTGAAATACATGTTTGATTATTAACCTATTAATGTGTTTATATTCCTATAAATAAAATAAATAGGATTATTTTACAATATATTTATACCATATTTCCCTTAAGGTCGTCAACTTGCCCCATTCCCCCCTACTATTAGAAGTATCTATCAGGGTGTGAGCTATCCGTTACAACTAATAAAAAAGTAGAGTAATTTAAATCAATGAAAAACAATCTCGGCGAGCGGACTTAAAAGTGTGAAAAAACCTGCATTTTGCATTGAAGTACACAGGGATGCCAAAAGAATGCCAAAACCATTGGACTCCCTGGGGCCGAGTAGACATTGACAGCTGTTTCGTTCCTGTTAGAAACTCATCATAATGCCGCAACCCGAAGCAACTCCATGATAACACCGCAGCGCATTTAAACCCTACTTAATAAAAGAGCAAGTATGAAATAAGCCGGAACGCCATCACGTTGGACTCAACGTGAGCCATCACGTTGGACTCAACGTGAGGGCTAGTGCAATCTATTTCTATATTTGCCAATCAAGCAGACTGATATGGAGATGTACGAAATGTCGTACCCTATACTGGAGTGTGTTTATTCCGTTTTGTTTTTTGAGTCCTTTCACATACACACTTCATTGTACCTGTATTTTGCATTGTTGTTGATTCCAACGTGATGGCGCTGCGGCTTATTTACTACTTGCTATTTTATTAAGCAGGGTTTAAATGCGCTCCGGTGTTATCCGTGGAGTTGCTTTGGGTCGTGGCATTCTGATGAATTCCTAACAAGGACGAAACAGCTGTCAATGTTTACTCGACCCCAGGGAGTCCATTGTTTTTGGCATCCCTGTCTAACTTAAGGTTTGCCGATGATACGACCTTGATAGCTGCCTCCCAGAGAGAAATTCTGAAACTCCTGAAGAGACTTGAAGATGTCAGTGCTCTTTACGGACTAAACATAAATTATAATAAAACCAAAATTTTGATCATTGATAGAGAAAATACCAACTACCCTGAAACTCGGACTATTGGACACTGTGAAGTTGTCAACAGTTTTGTCTATATTGGAGCGCTAATAGAAAATACCGGGGGATGTGATGGCGAAATAAGACGGCGTATTCAGCTTGCTAGGATAGCAATGACACAATCAAATTAAGTATGGAGGGATCGGAATATCACAAAACAAACCAAAATCAATCTAGTAAGTACCTTGGTCTTTTCGGTCTTTCTATATGCTTCAGAATCTTGGACTGTTAAAGAACTCGATCGTTGTCGGATTGATGCATTTGAGATGTGGGCGTGCCAGCGAATGTTGAGAGTGTCCTGGACCGCACATAGAACAAATGCTTCGGTTCTACAAGAAATACGTCCGTCAAAACGTTTGTCAAGTATCGTGTACTCCCGAATTCTTACATTTTTGGGACACATCAATCGGAGTGAGCATATGGAGAGGCTTATTGTACATGGAAGACCTGAAGGAAACAGAAGGCGTGGCCGATCACCAAATAGATGGGTGGATGTTACCAAAAAATTATTAGATGATACTCTCCCGCAAGCGACTCACATGTCATCTAGTCGAGATAAATGGCGAAAAGCAGCCAAGAGAGCCATCCAAAACATTGAACCTCGTCAATATGGGTCACAACACATCTGTAAAGATGTTATGATAAGGAAGAAAGTATACTTTAATGCAAAATGCAGGTCTTTTCACACTTTAAAGTCCGCTAGCCGAGATTATTTTTCGTTGATATAAATTATACGGACGCGATTACTCTACTTTTTCATTGCAAAATAATTAAAATTTATGTTGGCTATGACAAGCAGAATTTTGAGGGGAATTTAAAAATGTAAAAATATACGGGATGTTCTATTTAAAAAAAGTACATTTTTTCTATACTAAACGGCCACCCTGTTATAAAATAAAATTATTCAAAGAATGTTCAGAATATAACTGGTGTTCTAGTTCCCCCCGTCACTCGGCAGAATCGTGCACGAAGTGCACGTTATACTAATAAAAGTGAATATTAGACACCATTCAGCTTCCCACCTTTTTATTGTTATTACCCAATTAATAATGTCAAAGTGACAAAAAAATATATATTTTTTTTAAATTTTTAGTAAGTCAAAACCAGTTCCAGTATCCTGATCGATGGGGAAATTTGATATATTTAATGAAAAAAACAAAGCTGACGCTGATCCAGATAATCCTGATGAAAATGGAAATGCGGAAGAGGGAGCCGAAGGGGCAGGAGCAGGTCCAGGAGAAGGGTAAGCACAAAGATACCAAGAACTATAAACTACTATACTTTGTCTCATAGAGCAGCATTCTGGTGAGGGGTCCGCGCGGATTGGGGTGGAAGATGTGACGTCGATTGGCATCCGCGTAGGTTTTCTAGAATTTCTTTACGATTGCGATATCGTTGTTTTCGTTGCAATATCATATGTGGCTTGTTATCTCAGCCCCTTTTCCTAACTGAATATTTTTATAGAGATTTTTATAGCTAGTATGAAAATTATTTAGATTAAGTATTAGTGATAATATTGGTATAATAGGTTTGTTAGGTAAGTATTTATTATTAGCGAATAATTAGTATTATTTTTCTACGACCAGCTTAAGAAATAAACATTATTTACTCCTTTTCTCAAACCAGAAGTAATCTTTATCTACTTAGGGAAATAACAATAATAAATAATCACCTACGTAAATAAACACTTCTTGTGTCATGAGTTTAGGCACAGAATATATAGCTACGCAATATATTCTGTGGTTTAGCTTACACAAGGTTTTAGCATTCATTGTTATCTTCTATATTATGTTACCCTAACTCACATTCACACAAAATTTTGCTCTTTCCCGTTAAGTAGTTTCTGATATTTCAAGCCAATAGGCCAGTAGAAATGGGAAACATATTTTTACAATCTAGAAGAACGTTATGAGGTCAATACAATAATAAGGTTCGCACCTTTTCTGCTAGAGCAATACTATATACTATATTTAATATAGGTACCTATAATTCTTTTTTTTTGATTTTTCTCAGAGCATCTAGAAATATCATACCGATACTTTTTTTTACTCAAGCAAATTTTTTAATTTTCAAAAAACTACTTTTTTTCCATAAACTTTAACTCTTCAATAATTATAATTGTTTGTATTCATCAGAATCAATAAATTTTGCTAACAGGGAAACGTATTTCTTTCAAAATAATAAAATTGTATTTGGATACTTCTTTAACGTTTTTCAGTTTAAATTATGCAAAAATGGGAATACGGCTTTATGACCGTTATTACAGATATAGATAATAGTAGTTTTCAATTTACACCACCACAAGTAAATAATACTAATAAAGAAAACAACCAGTTTCCTTTAAAAACTATCAGAATAATGATATTTTGCCCTCAAGAAAAAGAAGAGTTGTTCTGAGTTATGGCAAATCATCGCGCGTAGAAGCGAGATCGACGATATCGTGACAAGCGCACATAAATGTAACACGTGATCTCTATCCACTAATACCATTTCCCGGTCTTAAGCTTGTTGGGTTGAAATTTAGACAACGCATAAAAAACGTTTCTTTGATCGTTTTACCGTTTGTCAAAAGTTATTTAGTGGCCACGACAATAGTTTCCGGTTTAAAAATTGTACATTAAACCCTAGAATACTTACCTTATTTAGACTTCTGTTTATAATTACCATCGTAAAAAATACGACTCTAAAAATAAATACCCTGTAGATGATAACACATGTAAATTTTATTAATATTATTACAGGATTTCAAGAACAGGATATATTTAGAAAATAAACTTAACACAATAACTAAAATAACTATATTTTTGAACTGCAGGATACGCAACTAACTGCGCGATGTGCACCACAAATTGGTCGGCGGCAGTGCTCACAATAGTTGGTTGTCAATCGCCTTTATTTTGCAGGACAAAACTGACATATGCTGTGTGTACATATAGTTGTGCTTCAGTATGTGCTGCCCTTTCTTGCTGTAGATCAACATTTAAAATATCTTCTATAAGTACCCTTACCGAACGGTTTAAAGTTGGCCAGGTTACTCTATACTCCAACCATGGTTTTATAAGCTGCTCGGATAAAATGTTCAAAAATTTCTTTCTGCGGGCAATAAGCCCTCTAAACCTTTTTCGGCCTCTAACTGTAATTCGTTGTCAGTTAAAGGTTTTGTCATGTACCACTTGCCGTTCATCATGAAAAATATTGCTGCTTTGACTGTAAAAAAAAATAGAAGTAAATTAGGTCAAACTGCATAATTGGGAACATTACTACTTACCTTCGTAAAATTTACAACGGCTCGCTACACTACAGAGCTATCAAGAATCACATGTGGCGCACTAACCTCATCACCGATACGTCTGAACCCTATATGAAGTAGGGGTGTTACAGTGGAACTGGACCTGTTCTTTTGGGTATTATCTGCCTATTCCGCGTACCTATTACCTATTACCAGGTACCTATTCCAGGTCCGTTGGCACTGTCACATGTTTGATTCTCTGGTTTTATTGTTATTCATTTTTCAAGTTGTCAGGTACAGGTACGATATAGGGAATGGAACGGCTACAGGTTTTGCTTTAAATTCATATAATATGGCGAATTTGCAGTTGAAAATTTTAATCGTTGCCGTTACAAGCACATTGCAATAATTAAAATAATCTCACTAAATAAAGATAAAGGGAAATAGTAATAAATAATAAATATTTCTAAAAATATTGTAATAATTTACTGGGCAACAAAATATAGCGTATTTAATGTAGGATGTGCAACCAGCAATGAGGAATTAATTAAAAAGGCAACAAATATGGTGGATGTACCTATGCCTATTTTTCATTTTTCTTTAAATAATAGGCCTCCGTTACAATCAAATCTTCCAAAAAATTCTGGTGCGAAAAATATTCTAGCGGCCTTCTTTAAAAACCCGTGTCGGCCATGCAGCCGGAATAGCGCCAATCGGCGTAGCGGCGTTTAGGTTTGACCTGGAATAGTTTGGACCTGTAATAGGTATTTGGAATAGGTTCGGGTTTGGAATAGGTACAGGTCCAACTAGGTACGAGAAAAAGCTATTCCGTAACATCCCTAATATGAAGATGAAGATAGCAGAACGCCGGACGCGCTAGGATGTACCGTGACGATAAAATCGTGGTCATTAACTACCTTGGTCGTAAAAATTACGATGCTAAGTATTCTAGGGTTAACGTTTTGTGGTAATTAATGGTCAACGTATTCGCAAAACCATTAAAATTATTTTAAGATACGCCTCTAATAAACCTTTGACCTATGAAGATAAGTTAAATACAAAAGTATCTTTTTAAAGTATGTTAATTTCTAGGTTTCTCCTGACCAAGTACCAACGTTCTTATTGTAAATGAAACACCCTATATATTTTTTCATTTTCAAATTTTAAATTTAAGTACCTATAAGTAATTTTTATAACAACCTGTTTCTTAAATTTTTTAGCAGTTCTTTAGTTATTCGATTTTAAATATTTTTTTAAACAAAATCAGCCTCTCGAAAAATTACGGGTTTGTTCTTGTTTATCTTCGAAACTATTTGTTAACAATATTGTTATCGCATTCTCTAATTAATTATACAAGTTATGTCATTTTTCTAAATTAGGCTCGGAACAGCATACAGGTTGTGTAGAACATAAGAAACTACAAAGTCCTGCTTAATTTACTAATAACTTTAATACAATATAGGTCAGAAATTAAATATTATTTGTAAATTATGTAATAACAATTTTTTTGTCGTTACCATGGTAACGGTGTTAAGAAGATTACCAATTAAAATTTTTTAAAGGCTGTAACTTTGGTTTGCGGCAACCGAATTTAACAAGCTATTGCTTATTTTAAGGGACGCTTGACGCTGATTGAACGATTATATAAATAATATTAAAATTAATTCGTGTTGTTAATAATAGAGAGCACTTTTAAAAAGATATATTTCTATATATTGTTATATCGATTTCTTAAAAAATTTAAATGCAACCATTTAACTATTTTATCTCTATTTTATAGCTATCTAGTTGTTTTCTTATGGCAGTAGTTAAAATAGTGGGCACAGTTCTCAGAAATATTCCAATATCTAGAAAACCGTTAATTTCGTGTACAGGTACAGTTCATGGTAAGTTAACTGATACAGAAATAAATTATCTTTTTGTTTAAAAAAGTTGAGATTTTAATCTCATTGACAACTTTGGACGAGCGTTCTAAAGACCCTGTATGCTGTTTCGGGCTTAATTTAGAAAAATGACATAAAATAAATAGTAAATTAGCTGATACATTTACAATATTAGGAAACAAATAGCTTTAAAGATAAACGCACGTAAAGGTCGCGACACAATTAAAAAATAAGCAATATGCAATAAGAAATGGGAAACAATAAATAAAAAATATATATTAACTAGCTATACCCTGCGCGCGTTGCTACGCTACTTACTAAAATAAATTTGAAGGAAAGACATTACACAAATATCCGGCATCCCGGCATTCGTTGCGCCACTTTTTTTTATGCCGAAACCTTCCTCGGCCTCACACAACAACTCACCAAATCCCGGCATCCCGTCATGCGTTGAGCCACTTTTTTTTATGCCGAAACCTTCCTCGGCCTGCACACAACAACTCACCAAATTTTCATCGTAATCGGATAAATGGTATAGGAACGCATACAACACATACAGCTAGACACAGACAAACATTCATTTTTATATATATAGATAGATAGATGATGGCACAATACAGTATTGTATCTTCTATTTATTTGTCGTTTTGTCGACAGACCAGGTTATTTTGGTGTTTTCGTGTTTTTTACGATTCTCAGAAAATATCATTATTTTGGTAAGCTCATAGGTTTTTATCACAAACAGATAAACAAATTCTTAAAATAAATTTAATCTGAAAATCAAACCGACAAACGTCAAAATATTTATTTTTATAAAGCTTTTCAATGGCCATTAATAAGAAACTGTAAAAGAAAATATATCTTATTTTTTTTTTCGTTGCTTGTTACTGACAATAATGTGTCGTGATTGATTTGTTTCTTCATATCAAATATTTTTTTTGTTGTTTATTGCTTAACGCCAAATGGTTATTTTTTTTTAATTGTGTCTCGGCCTTAACTTTTCAAGTCTGATTTTTTCAAAAAACATTTTTAAATCGAGTACCTAACTGAGAAACTACTCAAAATTAAAAAAAAAAAAACATGTAATAAATTGCTTAAAATTAAATGTAGAATTCCAAAATTAAAAAATATATTTAAGATGTTCCATTTAAAATACGAAAGTTGGTACTTGGTCAGGAAAAACTAAACACCCAGTAGACGTGAAAATAAATATACTTTAAAAATATAAGTGAATTCAAAAAACTTTTGTATTTAACTTTTCATCATAGGTCTTCCAGATATAAACATTGAAAAAAAATAATTTTAAAAATTAATCAAAAACTGTGTTTTTTGTGTCTTATGGCCCGCCCGGGCATAAATTACACTATTATGTAGTTGGTAACTCGGAAGCAATAAAAATACAATAATAAACTAGTTTGATACATTTATTTAATTAATCTATTTTTAGTGGGGACGATGATGATCAACAACCTTTCGGAAGGTAAGTTATTTTTAATAGTCAGCAGACCTAAAATAAGGATGGTCCAGCAATGTTTTGTCACAACAAGAAGTATAATAATTAACCAAACATAGAACATAGAAAGTAAGATACAGGAACCTTAGGTACTCATAAAGGTAAGGTGAAGTACTACAAATTTGTACGCCTACCGGGTGGTAGTAGTAGTAGTAGTAGTAAAAAGATTTATTTAGCACGTGGCTACATGATACATTTTAACAAGTTTATACCCTTTTTTTTATTTATTTTTTGAATTAAATGACCTTTTGAAACTTTATTTGTCCTGTTGAGTTAATAAGAAAGATTTTAAACTTTTTTAAAAAGATTTTAAACTTTTTTGATTTTTAATTGACTTGTTTAATTTATTAAATTCAATAAGACCCTTATGAAAAACTGATTTATATGCAATATTTTTTGAAAAACTATTAAGAAAAAAATTATTGTTATTTCGTGTTAAATAATTATGTTGATCACTATTTAGAACAGTCAATTGCTTTAAATGTGGCGGTACCAAATCATTTTGAATTTTAAAAATAAATATTAGAACCAAAAACAATACTAAATTTTTTACATTTAACCATTCTAATTTTTTTAACATCACATTAATTTTTGTATATCTATCCATATTAAGTAAAATTCGCATTGCTTTATTTTGTAAAATTTGTAATCTATTTATTACACCTTCATCCGCCATAAACAAAATTGTAGAACAATAAAGAAAATGTGGTAAAATTAAAGTATTGTATACAATTTTTTTCGAATAAAATTTTAAATTTAAACTTATTCTTTTAAAATAACTAATTTTTCCCGCAATTTTGTAAATTAAATTTTCGAATTGGTTATTAAATTTTAATTTTGAATCAATCAATATACCTAAATATTTAAAAGAATTGACTATTTCTAGTTTATCACCATCAATTAAAATATTTATATTTGTATAATTATTTAAATTTACACCCATAACCATACATTTTGTTTTAGAAACATTTAATTTTAATTTGTTAACTTTTAACCAGTTTGACAATAGAATCAGTTCTGAATTTAAAATTTCCAAAATTTCCAAAAGATTTTTACCGCTTATATAGATAAGAGTATCATCAGCAAACATTTGTATTTTAAGAAATTTTAGGACTAATGGCATGTCATTAATATATAAAATAAAAAGTAAAGGCCCCAAAATACTTCCTTGAGGTACTCCTATGTTATTAAATTTCTTTGTTGAAAAAAAATTACCAAATTTAGTTTTCTGTGATCTATTATTTAAATAATTTTGAAACCATTGATAAACTTTACCCCTTATACCATATTCAAATAATTTTTCTAATAATATATCTCTATTAATCGTTTCAAAAGCTCGCTTAAAATCAAGAAATACTGCTATTACATAATCTTCTCTTTCCAAGGCTCTATTCCAATTTTCTACTACATATTGTATGGATGTTTCACTACGAAACCCAGCTTGAGAATATATAAAAATTTTGTTTTTATTCAAAAAATCCATAACTTGTTCATAAACTACTTCTATTAATTTTTCTATATCCCATAATACATTTATTGGTCTCATTTCATTCCATTGTTTTGAATTTTTAATCTTTGGAACCGGAGTAATATATGAACATTTAAGTTCTAATGGAATTTCTCCTTTGTTTAAACAAACTTCAATAAAGTAAAGAAGATAATATCCAATAACTGTAAATGTTTCTTTCATCAATTTCTTAGTTAAAACCTTGTTATAATTTTCATTTGAATTTAAATCACTTATAATTTTTCTTAAATGATTAATGTTTACATGCGCCGCAAGAAAAATGTAGTTTAAGCTTCAGCTTATCTAATCGGTCAACGAAGCGTGGATTGCCCTGGATTAGCGATCGACATCTAACTTCAAAGTCAAATTTTGGCACTATTTTTGTGCTGGATTTTTTTGCAATTTTTTTATTATTTCGGGATAAAATGGAGTTTATAGAGGATGAAATATTCATTGATGATGACCTAGAATTCCTCGACATCATCAACAAATTGTGCGATTCCGTCGTTTTCAGATTTCTAATCCGGATTAGATAATCTAATGACGGCGCATAGCTACGGATAACAGATTACAAAAACTGGATCGGGGAACTGGGATTACAAACCACAAACGCTGCATTCGGGTGTAAGAGATACTTTAGAAAAATTTTCCATAATGTTTTTATTTCTAGAAATTTTAGGACATATAGAATGGTTTCCAACATTTATTGAGGCAATAATATCTTCAACGCTCTGAACATAATATGAGTTTAATTTTTCAGCAATGATATTCTTGTTTGATATTTTACCTTCTTCAAATATTATTTCTTTAATATCTATTTTTGTAGTTGGTTTAAATAAATTCCTTAAGGTTTTCCACATTATCTTACTGTTTTTTTTATTATTATCTATTTGTTTTTCATAATAATTTGTTTTTTCTTCTCTTAATACTGAAACACAAATGTTGCGATTTTTCTTATAAACATTCCAATCCTCTTCACTTTTTGAAATTGAAAATTTCTTGTATGCATTATCTCTTTTTTTTCTAATGTCCATAATTTTTTTATTAAACCAAGGTGTTGGATGTCTTCTTAGAAATATAGTTTTTTCTTCTTTTACTTTATTAATTGCAATCTGTACATTGGTTATCAGGTTTTCAAATATAATATTGACATCTGTAATAGTATAGTTCCAATTGTATAAAATAAGTTCCGTTGATAATTTTTCATAGTCAATAAATGTCATTTTTGTTATTTGTTTTTCATTTCCAGTAATATTTTCAATTTGAACAAATGTCCAGTCATGATCGCTTAGTTTCGGAACATTCATTATCCCAAAATTTAGAGAATGTTCATTGGTGATAATAAGGTCTATAATTGTTTTACTTCTGTTTGTAGTCCTGGTAAAATCTGTTATTAATTGTTTCATTCCAGTTATATTAATAATTTGTTTAAATTTCTTAACGTAGTTATCATCATTTAAAAAATTTATATTAAAATCTCCAATGTGTATTTTAATACTATTAACATCCCACATACTTTCACATTTCTCTTCAAAAAAGTCTAAAAAAAATTTAATACTTCCATTTGGTGATCTATAATATGCAAATAAATTATACGTTTTCCAAATTTTAAATTTAATGTGTATACACCAAAACTGTTAGTCAACAGAGAATTTTTCAAAATAATTTATTGAAATTTTTGAATGTAGGTAAATTAAAACTCCACCTGTATGTTTTGAATTGGATTTGCAAATATATAGGTTATAATTTTCCATTTGTAATTCTGATTCATCAGTTTTTTCGGTAATATGGGTTTTTGAGAGACATAATGCAACAGGTTTTTCTTTAAATAAAAACATTTTAATTTCATCTTTTGAACTAAAATATCGTTGAATATTTATATGAAATATTTTATTAAATTCATCATTCGATTTTGGTATTTCCTGCTTTTTTAATGGCTATATTTCTTTATCATATTGTGTTTTAGATTGAACAATTTTGACATGTCTTTGAAAAATTTCACAATTTCTATCAAATGGGCTGTGGTTGATAAAATAACCAGCATCAAATTTTGAATTTGCCTCAGAACAATTTGGACATTTTAAATGAGCCTGATCTGTAATACACGACATAGCGTTATGGTCCGGGTTTCCACATTTCATGCAAATTTGAGATTTAGTACAATTTTGGGCAGAGTGATAATACCCTGTACATTTATAACATCTCAAAATATCTAGATGTTCAAACACAGTACATACAGAGAAATCTACAAAAATAATTCCCTTATCTATTACCTTTTTAAAGCTAATATTATCAATTTCCAATATCGCCATAAACTTTGTTTTCATTTTCTTTATTTTTATAACTTTTATTTTTGCATCTTTTAAAAATTCATTTTTTTCTAGTATAGCATTAATTAATTCTGCTTCATTTATTTCATCCTCTATTCCAATAATTTTAATTCGGGGTATTCTATTTTCCTTTGGAGTTACTACATAATTATTTCTTAATTTTTTATTTACCTCATTTTCAATTTTTTTCAGTTCTTCCTTATTCTTACATTGAATTTTTACTGTTCCACCTCTTAGATCTTCAATTTTTGTAATATTTACGTTTAATTTTGCAGGATTTATAAACTTTCCCAAATCTTTTCTTGTTAGTTTATTTTCTTGAATAGAATTTGGCTTAATTATTATAAAATTATTATTAGCAATTACTTCTGATTTTTTCTTAATGCTATTTGTTTCTTCAGTTTTTTTTAGACAATCACTGAAAGATAAATTATTTATAATTTTGCTACCACTTGTACTGTTTTCGGAAATTGTACTTGGAATTTTGGTAATATAATTTATTTTTTCCTTCAGTAATAACATTTTTTCTTGAAGTTCATTTATTATAATATTCTTAGCTTTTATTAGTTCATCTTTCCCATCTATAATTTTTAAAAACAAATCACATTTTGATAGATTTTCTTCTGATTTGACAAATGTGTCAATATTGACAATTTCCACTTCATTATTTTGAATTTTTAATACATCATTTTCTAAAATATCCTCATTAGTACTATTTTTTGCATCTTTTCGTTTCTTCTTTGGCTGACTCATATACAACTCCTTTTAATTGAATTGACTTCTTAAAGGTCGCTTTTTTTAGTTTTAAGTTGACGGATTTTAAGACGTCTTGTCAAAATTCAATTAACCCAACTAGGGTGTACAACTAAAAAGGGACGTCGGCTGTATCTTGGAAATAGTTTACCGTATGGTTTAAGGAAAAGAAAATATTTCAAAAGTGAGTAAGAGAAATTACTGAAAATTCTTCTCAAGTTTCTGGGTTGACCGCTAAGGGGCTTAACTTTAGTGACCAATCAAAATGCCGGATTTTTTTAAGAAGGCCTCATAGTAAACATGTATCAAAGGTGGCATTTTTTCAATCTGATAAAAATTCCGGATAACTTTCGTCTTTTCTTTACCTTTCTGTTTAAAAGGGATCATCATCATCATCAAACAGCCAATCTTGTCCACTGCTGGACGCAGGCCTCCCTTAACATTTTCCATCTATTGTAGTATTGTGCCGCGCTTAACCAAATAGTCTCTACTCTTTTGAGATCATCTGTCCATCGAGTTCTCAGCGCCACGTGTCGGGGACGCCACTCAATCACTCTATTTGTCCATCACTAGTCTCTTGTTCGTGCTAAGTGACCTGCCCAAGTCCACTTCATAGTAGCTATTCTCTCGATTACATCTACGACTTTGGTTCTTTGTCGTATTATTTCATTTGGTATTCTGTCTCTTAAGCTTACTCCCAGCATGGAACGCTCCATAGCTCTTTGGGCAACTCGGAGCTTTTGGGCGGATTTTTGTGTGAGTGTTAATGTTTCAGCATCATACGTCATAACTGGGAGTATACACTGCTCAAAGACCTTCCATTTTAGACAGACTGGGATTTCTGCCTTAAAGATATATCTCAGTTTTTCAAAGGCAGCCCAAGCCAGGTTTATACGTCGTCCAATTTCGCGGGTCTGGTTGTCGCGTCCTATTTGTATTTCGTGACCAAGGTATTTATAGGATGTTACTTGTTCAATTTCACCCCCATCATATATGATATTTTGGCTTGCTACCAAATTTGTCATATTGTAGCATTCAAGTTTTTCTAACAACAATTCCTTATTGTTTGGTTGGGCATTGTATATGATTTTTCAATCTTTAAACTGCGCAGGGTTAAGGTGGTTATCTTATTTGAATTGTTGGTTGCTTGAAATCAAAGGGCGATAGTTTGTTTCAATTTAAAATCGCCTGAGTGTCAAGAATTTCCAAAATCTGAACCACGATTTGCTTGTAGGTTGACTCTACCTTTCAACGTTGCCATATTTATTGTCGATTTTTCTTTAAATATTTTAATACACAAGGCTTATCGCCAAATTTGCACCAATCAAATGTAAGTGGGAATCGTTGGAATTTCCGGTCCCCACTACGATGTTAAAAAGTGACACTTTTTCCGCCCACCATTCCGGTGTGAACTCTAGATTAGCACGAGGCATTTTTCCATGCTAATGTGAAGAAAACGGGAAATTACTTCCCAGAAACCCAATCGGGTGATTTTATGTGCAATTTCTTCAACCACAGCATGTGTTGTTAGTGTCACGGGTAGATGGTTGGCTGTTCTTCACAACCCTGGTATCTTCCAGGCTATCCAGGTGCTCCGGAATCACACTTTTTGTTTCAAGTATAGAACCCTTTATAAAAGGGCTCTAAGTTAGGGTTAACAACCTGTTGCTCCACGAGTTTTATTTGACATGTTCTTCATTATACGCATCAACCAATAGAAGTCCCTAAGACCACTACAAGCCACCACTCTGTAGTTTTTTGTAGCAGAAGTTAGAGAGAGGTATCCAAAAGGAGAACATGGTATCTCGTATGGATTTCTTCTAGGACAACTTAAGGCCAGATTTTTTTATTATTATTTTATGGTTACATAACCAATTAATTCAATTATTAGCTATCAGTTTCTCATAAACAAAACTTAAATTGCTGTTATCTTAAAATGCGTATTGATATATATTATTTTGTGGTTTAATATTTAAATAATAACCGGTAAATCTCCGATTTACTTAAATTATAATTGTGAACTATAGTCGACTATGGGGTATATACCTACTGTTTTCTCGATGGTGAGAAAATAGCTAAAATTTAAACATTTCATTTTATTTCATATTAATACCTCAGGTATTAAGAGGTTCAACTACAGTCACATTAATTTTATTAATCAATATACCTGGATTACCTCATTTCATCATTTCAATTTTTAATCATAATATCTTTTTTTATAATCACATAATTATGAAGTAACCAAAAATAGGACTACCCACTGTATAAATGTACAAAGATTCATCTTATTAATAAAACTTAATTAATAGGTAATCACCTTGTTTATGTTCACCTAGCTTACTCTCATACAAGAATTTATTTAACTCTCTTCAGTTACTCATGGTCAATATGGACTAGCTAAGGTAATTAAGACCCGTTGTTATAATTTGGGTTTCGTAATTTTTCCCCAGATTATTTAATTCCGTCAATTTAAATTACGTGGTGCCCAGGCTTTTTTTATTTATCAGAATATTTGTCAATAATTATCATTATAAGTTTACTTCAGCAAAACCCACGACGCTCTCCAGATGAAAAGCTGCCGAACGCTATGGTAATTTTCTTTTTCTACAAAAAAGTGTTACACATAAAAAATAGCGTGCCAACGTGAGGCCACGAAAAAATATTTCTATTTCTGTTTCATAAATAATGATTATTGTTATAAAAGAGTTTTTTAAAAATTTATTTAAGCACATAATTTTTCCAGTAATTAATCTCTTATTCTGATAAGTAAATAATTAAAGAGTAAGCAGGTGTTTTGTTGCAGATTTTTGAAATTTTCAGAAATATTTTTGGTTACAATCTGAACTTTAAATTATCCAATTTTGTTGAGCATTGTTTTCGATTTTGTCCTCAAAGCAACAGAGATTTTTTTTGTACTTAATTAATTTCAGCATCGCAGGATGGCAGATAAAATCCACAGGTGTTAATCCCTGAAAGGTATAGTTTTTTTTATCCCAATATAATATAAACATACTGGTACTTTAATGCTATTTTTAAAGAGAATATTTTGGTTATTTCTATTGTATTCGATTATAATTATTGGAGTGCATTTTTAGTGAGGCTACTATGCAAGTTTTTGGTTGTCTTTGACGTTGCCAGTGCTAATAAAAAAAATTAGGTGTTTCTATATTTTATATTTCGATAGCAAATGAATTTAAAGAGTCGTTTTTTTATAAAGTAAGTAAATGACCATCCATTCCGTGAAAAGATTTTGCACGGAAATTTAAATTAAAAGTCAATATTTGCGACGTTGCCACGTTCAAATAATTATCTTTTAGGTACTTTGATAAAAATTATAATTTCATTATGGAAGACTATTTTAAGCCAAACCTTCTTCTTAAAGACGAATTAAATTATGAATTACGTATACGATCAATAGTTACCGATAAAAACGTTAATGATAAACGCAAGATTTTAAGCCGGTTACTAGATAAAGAACGCCAAAGTAAGGCGGATGTTTTAAAGCTGGTAGATTATTTCTTTAACTATGACTTAGAAAAAAAGGAAATAGGAGAGACGATTGAGTCTATTAAGCAACTTATAGTAGATTTTGAAGGTCCGTCAACTGATTCGGTATATCTTAGGGCTAGAGCGCGTATTTTACATTTAACAAAACGCATTCTAAGACTTCCATTATTAGAAACTGACGATCAATTTACTGAAAAGCAAAAATTTAAAAATGAGGCGTATGCTTCGGTTATGTACTTAGATGCCGACCTGCATGACAAGGTTAAAGACCCACAACCTGTAACAATTTCACTTTCTAGTCCTCCACTATCGGCCGCACAACCGAATGCACAAAATTTAAGCGCTATGCATTCAGGTAATTTTTTTCGGAACACTCCTGTACATACCTTAGGTATTACATTTGATGGTGAACCGAAACATGTTTTGACGTTTATTGAACGCGTTGAGGAAATAGCGCATGCTCGTCATATTACTAAAGTGGAACTTTTTGAATCAGCTAGCGATTTATTTTCTGGTAAAGCCATTTTCTGGCTTCGGCATGTAAAATCATCTGTTGATGATTGGGACTCCTTAATGCAAAAATTAAAAACTGATTTTTTAGATTCAGATCTTGATGATGATATTTGGAATGAGATTAGGTCGCGCAAACAATCTAGACACGAACCTATAGTTCTTTATATCGCAGTTATGGAAGGCTTGTTTAGTCGTTTATCTAGGCTACCACCTGATGTGACAAAGGTAAAATATATTAGGCGTGGTTTACAGAAGGAATACCAACAGAGATTAGCTCTACAAGAAATAGTTACGGTAGCGGAACTGAATAAGTTAACGAAACGTTTAGAAGAAGCAGACATTTTAGGTTTAGCGTCAAGTTCCTCGTCTTCTTCTTTTCGCAATGTTTCAAGTTTAGATAACGGAGAGTTTAATAACTCTGGAAATAATCCTAGACCTTTTTCTAAAAATAAAACATTTCATAGAAATAATAGTTATAAATATCCGAAACAAAACAATAATTATAATAAATTTAATAAGAAGGATACGAACACAAATCGCGAAGAACAAAGTATCACTGCAAATCGGGAAAGTATAGAAAAAAAATTCGTTTGTTGGAAATGTGATGCCCCAAACCATATTTTTAAAGACTGTAAGGCTAAAATTAAAAAGAAATTTTGTTTTAAATGTGGCACTCCGAATGTAACTGTAAAGACTTGTAAGCAATGTTCGGGAAACGAACAATAGAGGCACGTGTAGTTGGTGCACGGCCGCCTCTAAGTTATAGTACCAACGACGTTTCTCTTAAAAATTTTAATATTGTAAATAAAGCCGTTAATGAAAAAGAAAGCTTTGATAATAGTATAGCTCCAGTTTTTGTTAGTAAAACTCATGATAATAGACCCTATATTTCCGTAAAGTTATACGATCAACAAATAACAGCTTTGTTAGATAGTGGTGCTAATATTTCGGTAATAGGAAAAAATGGTTTGGATATTATTAAGAATTTAAATTTAAAAGTTATGAAGTCGCAGACTACTTGTATTCATACCGCTGATAGTACAGCTCAAAATGTGAAAGGTTTTGTAAATTTACCGCTTAATATAGGTAATAGTGTCCAAGTATTACCCGCTTTGGTAGTTCCGTCGGTTTCGCATTCCTTTATTTTCGGTAGTGATTTTTGTGAAAGATTTCAAATTAAAATAGATTTTAAGAATAATACATGGAATGTGCAAAGCGAATTAGCTGACAGTAATATTGCAACAACTAATAGTCCAGTACGCATTTTATCATTAGGGTTATGTTCTTTGGATGATTTATCTGATAGTCAGAGAAAGAAAGCTCAAAAAGTAATTAGTTTATTTCAATCATTAAGTAATAAAGATAGGTTAGGGCTTACAGATAAAATTACTATGACCATTGATACGGGAGATACGAAGCCTTTTAAGCAGAGACAATATTTAATGAGTCCTTATATGTTAAAAATTTTAAATTCCGAGTTGGACGAGATGCTTAAACTTAATGTGGTTGAGCCGTCACAAAGTCCTTGGAATAGTCCAGTTTTATTGGTCAAAAAATCAAATGGCGAATATAGATTTTGCTATGATGGCAGAAAAATTAACGAAGTCACGAAGCATGATAGCTACCCCCTCCCCAGGGTGGATAGAATATTAAGTTCCTTAAAATATGCTAGGTTCATCTCCAGTATAGATCTTCGTCGAGCTTTTTGGCAAATACCCTTGGATCCAGGTTCTCGTGAGAAAACTGCGTTTACAATACCTTCTAGAGGGCTGTTCCAATTTCGCGTAGTGCCCTTTGGACTTTGTAATAGCGCGCAGACGCAGCAACGATTAGTAGATGCTTTATTTGGACCCAAGTATGAGCCATATATTTTTGCTTATCTAGACGATATTATTATTCTTTCTCCTACCTTTGAGGAGCATATTAACTTATTGTGTGAAGTCAGGGACATTTTAAAAGGAGCCAATTTGACTATTAACCTTGAAAAATGTCATTTTTTTAAGACAAGTCTTAAATATCTAGGTTATATAATTGATGGGAAGCAAGGTCTGCGAACAGATCCAAGTAAAATTGAAACTATGGTTAATTACCCCAGACCAACCAACGTAACGGAAGTAAAAAGGTTTATAGGTCTTTGTAGTTGGTATAGACGGTTTATCAATAACTTTTCATCTCTAGTAGCTCCTATCAATGATTTGCTTAAGGGTAAAAAAAAGAAGCAGTCTATATTTTGGAATCCCAATGCAGAAGAAGCTTTTATTAATATAAAAGGTGCCTTAGTTTCAGCCCCAATTTTACGTTCTCCAGATTTTAATGAGAAGTTCACTATTCAATGTGATGCTAGCAACGTAGGAGTCGGAGGCGTACTCACACAAGAGGTAAATGGAGAGGAGCGAGTGATTGCGTATTGTTCTCGATCCCTGTCACGAGCAGAACGTAACTATACTGTTACGGAACGTGAACTTTTGGCTTTGATTTTTTCATTGGAAAAATTTCGTATGTATGTCGAGGGTACCGAATTTCGTGTCATAACTGACCATTATAGTCTTCTTTGGCTCAATAACCTTAAGGACCCATCTGGTCGATTGGCGAGATGGTCTGTTAAATTAAGGCAGTATAGTTTCGAATTAATTCATAGAAAGGGTACATCAAAGGCTAATGCTGTCCCAGACGCACTTTCGAGAATTCCCGCACCAATACCTGAAAATGATATTAAGAGTATATTTTCTATAGAAATCCCCGAAAAAATTGTTGATCCTTGGTATTTGGACCTACGATTGAAGGTCACTAATGATCCTGATTCTTATCCCCAGTTCCAAGTTAAAAATAATCGCTTGTTTAAGTATATTCCCTCTACGTTACCAATTAACAGTAATATCCAAGAATGGAAGGAGGTCGTACCTAAAGAATCTCGTACACTAGTAATAAATTCTTGTCATGACCCTCCTTTAAGTTCACATTTCGGTTTCTTTAAGACTCTTGCAAGAGTTCAAGAAAGTTTTTATTGGCCAAAAATGAGAAATGACATTTTAAAATATGTCAAATGTTGTAAAATATGTCAGGCTCAGAAAATGTCAAATTCTCAACCGTTAGGGAAAATGGGAGTTCAAAAACAAGTTCAGTATCCATTTCAAATTATAGCTGTTGATTTAATGGGACCTTTACCACGTTCAAAGAATAGAAATGCATACCTATTGGTTGTTACTTGTTGGTTTTCAAAATATTCTCTCTTATGTCCTATGAAGGCTGCCACTTCTCCAAACATAGTAAAATTTTTGGAAAATTCTGTATTTCTTGTTTATGGCGTACCTCAAATAATAATTTGTGATAATGGGAGCCAGTTTGCGGGTAAAACAATGAAAAAATTAACAGATTTGTATAAGGTAAAGATATGGTTTACTCCGCGATATTCGGCCCAATGTAATTTCGTAGAGAGAACAAATAAAACAGTAGGTACCGCAATACGAAGCTACATCAAGGAACATAAAGACTGGGATGTAGAGTTACCTAAAATACAGCAGGCAATCAATACGGCAAAACATGAGGTTCATCACTTTTCCCCATCCTTGATTAATTTCGGTAGGTATATTCCCATGTCAGGTAATTATTATGGTAGGGTTTATGAAACCAAGGGAATCGAACTACTTCCTGACGACCGAAATCACTATCTTAATGATATATCGGATATAAAACATATCTATCAAGACGTTCAAAATAAACTAAATTTAGCGCATCAACGTTATAAATCACATTATGACTTGCGCAGACGAGATATATTCTTTAAGATCGGTGAGAAGGTCTGACGTAGAAATAAAGTTCTATCGGATGCGATTACGGGATTTGCGGCAAAATTGGCACCAAAATATATTCTTAGTAAAGTAGATAAAAAAGTATCGCGTTTAGTATATTCTTTAATAAATATGGATGGCTCATTTGCTGGCAATTGGCATGTCAAAGATATGAAACCTTATTATGGTTCCAATTCTGATGTTTCAGTAGGATAATGTTTTTTTGTTGATTTTGGTTTTGAAAATTTCGCTTAAGAAATTTTAGTTTAAAGGCGAAATGTCTATATGACAACGTCTAGGCGACTACTAGTTAGTCAGAAAATATATTTACGTATACGAATTCTGGATTTTAGGTTATGCTTAGTCACTTATTTAGTATTTCATTCATTCATGAATGTTATCTTTGTTTGGGTTTAGTTAGACTTTTTACAAGCTTTCGTTAGCAGTTGATCGACGCGTCGGATTAAATGTGATCACATAGTTGTAAGACATTTCTTTTTAGGGTATAAATTTAAGTCGTTATTAGAAACTAGCATGTTTCTTCCTTTTTGTTTTTTTTAAATTCTTTTCCATTGAGCTATTAGGAGTCCCCCACCAATTATGACAGGACTGACTTTGTCAAGTCCCTACCAAATAAGACATTCCCGGAATTGACCTACCCAATTTTGTAGCTTTCAAGCCGCTCGGTACGCGCAGATACCAGACTAATCAGTTTCAATAGAAAATTATAGATATTTTAAGTTACGGTATCTTCGAATAAGTTAATTTTAAGACTAAAAAAAAAAAAAAAAAAAAAAAAAAAAAAAAAAAAAAATATATATTTAAAAGAAAATATTTTTTTTTTGGTTGAAGGAGGATGGTGTAGCATTCAAGTTTTTCTAACAACAATTCCTTATTGTTTGGTTGGGCATTGTATATGATTTTTCAATCTTTAAACTGCGCAGGGTTAAGGTGGTTATCTTATTTGAATTGTTGGTTGCTTGAAATCAAAGGGCGATAGTTTGTTTCAATTTAAAATCGCCTGAGTGTCAAGAATTTCCAAAATCTGAACCACGATTTGCTTGTAGGTTGACTCTACCTTTCAACGTTGCCATATTTATTGTCGATTTTTCTTTAAATATTTTAATACACAAGGCTTATCGCCAAATTTGCACCAATCAAATGTAAGTGGGAATCGTTGGAATTTCCGGTCCCCACTACGATGTTAAAAAGTGACACTTTTTCCGCCCACCATTCCGGTGTGAACTCTAGATTAGCACGAGGCATTTTTCCATGCTAATGTGAAGAAAACGGGAAATTACTTCCCAGAAACCCAATCGGGTGATTTTATGTGCAATTTCTTCAACCACAGCATGTGTTGTTAGTGTCACGGGTAGATGGTTGGCTGTTCTTCACAACCCTGGTATCTTCCAGGCTATCCAGGTGCTCCGGAATCACACTTTTTGTTTCAAGTATAGAACCCTTTATAAAAGGGCTCTAAGTTAGGGTTAACAACCTGTTGCTCCACGAGTTTTATTTGACATGTTCTTCATTATACGCATCAACCAATAGAAGTCCCTAAGACCACTACAAGCCACCACTCTGTAGTTTTTTGTAGCAGAAGTTAGAGAGAGGTATCCAAAAGGAGAACATGGTATCTCGTATGGATTTCTTCTAGGACAACTTAAGGCCAGATTTTTTTATTATTATTTTATGGTTACATAACCAATTAATTCAATTATTAGCTATCAGTTTCTCATAAACAAAACTTAAATTGCTGTTATCTTAAAATGCGTATTGATATATATTATTTTGTGGTTTAATATTTAAATAATAACCGGTAAATCTCCGATTTACTTAAATTATAATTGTGAACTATAGTCGACTATGGGGTATATACCTACTGTTTTCTCGATGGTGAGAAAATAGCTAAAATTTAAACATTTCATTTTATTTCATATTAATACCTCAGGTATTAAGAGGTTCAACTACAGTCACATTAATTTTATTAATCAATATACCTGGATTACCTCATTTCATCATTTCAATTTTTAATCATAATATCTTTTTTTATAATCACATAATTATGAAGTAACCAAAAATAGGACTACCCACTGTATAAATGTACAAAGATTCATCTTATTAATAAAACTTAATTAATAGGTAATCACCTTGTTTATGTTCACCTAGCTTACTCTCATACAAGAATTTATTTAACTCTCTTCAGTTACTCATGGTCAATATGGACTAGCTAAGGTAATTAAGACCCGTTGTTATAATTTGGGTTTCGTAATTTTTCCCCAGATTATTTAATTCCGTCAATTTAAATTACGTGGTGCCCAGGCTTTTTTTATTTATCAGAATATTTGTCAATAATTATCATTATAAGTTTACTTCAGCAAAACCCACGACGCTCTCCAGATGAAAAGCTGCCGAACGCTATGGTAATTTTCTTTTTCTACAAAAAAGTGTTACACAATATAATATGTTTTTGACGTGTTTATTTTGAGTCCAACCTTCTTCCAAGCTTCATCCAATCTGTTAAGCATTTCTCTGGCATGATCTAGTCTATCTGATACCAATACGATATTATCGGCAAATCGCAAATGGTTTAAGTTTTCTCCATTTACGTTTAAGCACATACCTCCCCAGTCAATTTTCTTGAAAGCGTACTCAAGCAGAGTGATAAATAGTTTAGGTGAAATTGTATCACCTTGACGTACCCCTTTTTCTATTTTGAATCATTCTGTCATGGAGTTTAACACTTAGTACATATGATGAATAAGAGCTGTGTATCTATGGTCTATTCTGCAGTCAGCTAGGGCTTTCAGCATTTCATGGTGTTTTATACTGTCGAAAGCCTTTTCGTAGTCCACAAATACACATACAAGGGGTTTATTGTATTCAACACATTTTTCAATAAGATACTTTATGACTTGTAAGTGATCGTTCGTTCTATATCCCGGACGGAAACCCGCCTGTTCTCGCGGCTGATAAAATTCCATCTTAGAATTCAAACGTTTTGCTATAATTTTAGTAAATGGTTTATGAAGATGTGACAATAGACTAATTGGTCTATAGTTTTGAAGATTCGCTATGTTCCCTTTTTTATGCATTATAGTTATTACGGCATTATTCCATTTAGCGGGTGTTGTTGTAGTTGTCAGACACAGATTAAACAATTTTGTAATAGCATTCAGTAGCTTATCTCCACCTTCCTTAACAGCCTCGATAACAATCCCGTCCTCGCCCGGTGCCTTGTTATTTTTCATCTCTGATAGAGATAGTTTAACCTCTTCATTTGTAATATCAGGCAAATCAAATCAAATCAAATCAAATATATATTTCGAGCCAGTAAATTACAAAATTTTTACTCACGTCATACAAAGTCATATATGTGTAAAAGCTAATCTCTAACTAAGAGTAAACAGATTAAAAAATTTCATATTCTAATTAAATGACAAACCTTACATATCACTAACGTACCAAACAAACAAGACACAAATCTCACTTTAAGATACACATTAGAATCATCATTCCAAATTAAATTTCTCCCAATCCACAACCTAGACTTCAATGAAATTCCACTGCAGAAATTCGTCGATGCTGTAGAAGGCACTTTTAAGTAACAATTTTTTTATTGCAATCATAAACCCCCGTTCGGACAAATCCCTATACCGTACTGGCAGTCTGTTAAACAATATAGGTGCATAGTAATTTAAAGAGAACCTTGTCCTCTGCAGACGTAGATACACGGGCCTGATGTCGTCACCCTGTCTCGTTGGATAGCTATGAAAGAAATTATTTGGTGTATATCGTTGTTGATTTTTGTAACAATACAGGAGGCACTCATAAATATATCTACATGGCAAGGTCAATATACCCAAATCGCTAAATGTCTGTCGGACATCATCCCTGTATCCAAGTCCCGCCACGATACGCACCGCTCTCCTCTGGAGTGCAAATATACGCTTTGCTTGGCCAGAATGACCCCATGCCAGAATAGCATACACACTCACCGACTGGAATATTGCATGGAAAGTCATCAGCAACGAGGTCCTTTGGAGTATTCGCGCCAGGCTCTTTAACAAAAAAATGCTTTTTAGCAGGCGTTGCGCCAGGTGGTCTACATGAGCCTCAAAAGTTAGTGTTGGATCCATATACACTCCAAGAAACCTCACCCCCTCGGACCCCCTTTCCATCCCACGTAAGGTAAAACACATACTCTCGGTCTTATTAACATTTAGGGTTAGTTTATTACTTCTAAACCAGTCGGTAAGATCACCCACACGAGACGACACCCTTTCATTCAGCAATTCAGCATCCTCATCTGTCTCAACTAGTGAGGTATCATCAGCGAAAAGCAAAAGTTTTGAATTTGGGCAAGCTTTATTTATATCGTTGATGTAGATAAGAAAGAGCAGTGGCCCAAGGACTGATCGCTGCGGCACACCATGCTTAACTTCCTCCCAAGCATTTGAAGAGCTGCCATTATATAGTGCCTTCTGTTTCCTGTTCTTTAAGTAGGTGCCCAATAGACCAAGACTCCCCCGGTCCAGGCCATAGAATTTAAGTTTGGCCAGCAGGATATTATGGGATACACAGTCAAACGCCTTTGACAGGTCACAGAAGGTGGCACCGACATGTCTCCCCTCCTCAAAGGCGTCAACTATGTACTCCACGAGCTCCAGTACAGCATCCGTGGCAGAGTGTCCAGCCCTAAAACCGAACTGACCTTTGGAGAACAGATGATTTGCCTCAAAATAATCACAAAGTTGCTTTTTCAGAATGTACTCAAAGATTTTTGCAAATACGGGAATTAATGAAATAGGGCGGTAATTGTTAATATCGTCTTTTGCACCCTTCTTGTGAACCGGGATTACTTTTGACAACTTCAGACAGTCCGGAAAGATGCCCTCCCGGATGCTAGAGTTTATCAATTTTGTTAGTGGGATAATAAAGACATCCTTCAGAGACTGTATTAAGGGAACGCTCAGATCATATATATCCCTGCTCGATTTAAGCTTTAGTGCATTTATTGCACTGAATAAAAGATATTTCCCTAAATTTAAAGTTAAGATTGATATTTTTGCTCCCATTTAAGTATGCCATTGGCTGTCGTTCCGTATCAGGTATCTGTGATAGAGTTTTTTCAGCTATGCCAGCAAAAAATGCATTAAAGTCGTCAGCTGTTAAGGACTTATCTATCGAGCGCTTTTTATTTATTCCCCTAACCGAATTTACTACCTCCCAAGAGGTCCTCAGGACATTGTTTGATGTTAAGATATAGTTATTATAAGCATTTTCTTTACTATCTCTAATAGAGTGCCTATAGGCACTTCTAAATTCCCTTATTTGAACTTTTAGATTTTCAGATGGTCTATTTACATACAATTCGTTCAAGAAATTGAGAGTATCTCTCATATCTTTAAGATCTTCATTAAACCAATTTATGTTAGAGACCCGATTTCCTCTTTTACACTGGGTCAAGGGCATGCATTCGTTCAGAGCAGTCACAAAAACGTTCACAAAACCATCAAACCTCTCATTTACACTCAAATTTCCCGTGGTAATCTGTTCCCAATTTCTCTCCTCAATCATACGATACATGTTAAAAACACCCATTCTGGTGGATCTTCGCTGCATACAGTACTCAGGCACAGGGTCTCCAAGCCCTATTTTAACTAAGATATTGACTGCCTTATGGTCTGACAAAAAAGGGTCAAACACATTAGTGCGAAAGTCCAACGTTTCCTGGAAATTGACAAATATATTATCGATACAATTTACTAAATTTGTCCTTTCAAAGATTTGCTGTGTGAAGTTATAACCCCTGATCAAATCCATAAAATCTGTACACCTTTGTGAATTTTTATTGAAGATTATGTTAAAGTCACCATTTATTATTACGAATTTAAATTTATTATGTGTATATTCTAATATGTTTCTAACCGTATCCAGAAAAACATTATAGTCTCCATCTGGCGCCCTATAAATAGTGATAATTGCGAGATGATATCTTTTTACCTCTACAGCAGCAACCTCACAATGGAATTCCACCGAAAACCCGACAACACCCTCGATATTTTGACAGTCCAGCCGGTGTTTTCCCAGAATAAGGGCCCCCCCATAGTTCATATGTTGCCTAGCAAAGAAAGATACTACATTAAAACCTTCTATCTTAAGATATTCTATCTCATTATTAGTCAAATGGTGTTCGGTCAGGGACACAATATTGTAGTTTGTCTGGGTAAACAGCAAGGCTTCCAGTTCTTCTATCTTGTTTCTAAGAGATCTAATATTCAGGTGAAAGACATTAAGATTATAGTCTACCTTGTCCTCCTCCCCTCTGCTTGGGGCTGGACAGGTCTGTCCCGTTGGCTCTGTTCTCCGGGAACCCTCTTGCTTGGAGTATGAGAGTAGTTTTGGCGACCCCGGCTCTGGATATTTCGAAAATGGTTAATGATAATGCCTCTCGGCCACATATTTGGAGACATTATTTCTTCCTTTAACAACTGAGGAACTGCTAGTCTAAAGGAGCTTCTGTATTTATCCTTTTTTGTTTTCATTTTCTCGCATTTGCACCCTTCCGCAAGGTTCATGTTTTTTAGGTATTCAATAATACTTCTCGACTCCAGTCCAGCCTCGAATCCTGATAAGAATATGAAGGAAATCCTCGGAGCTGCCCTAAGGGTACTGTCGGACTCGTTGGTGCCAAGAATTGGTTTTGGACGGTTTAACTCACGTGAGCGCCTTTTTCCGGTGACCAGCTTAAAACCATCAGAGTCCACTTCGTTGTCTGTATAAACGTCTTGTTCCTGTACTTTTTGTTGACAATATTTGTTTTGCTGATTTTGTTTTGATGGACTTGACAGGTCCTCTTTTTCGATATTTGGCATTTGCTTCGGATATTGAACATGAGCATTTAACCTTGGCACCTGTTGTTGGGTGTGATCGTTTGGTTGTATTGGAGTTGCACAGGATGACTCATTACTAGTCCCTTCCGACATTATGTCCTGTAAAGGTCCGTTTTGTGACGGCGGAGCTACATCCGTTCTTTTTTTAATTGCTTCGGTTGGCACCAATGGCTTATTCATCGACGTTTCCAAAATGGTTTTTTGTATATTTACCATTTTTTCATTTAGGGATTTTTCCATTATGTCCATTTTTCTGAGTACATAGTCGAAGCTATCCTCCTTGGTATGGTTCTCCATCTGAGCGATTTTTTCTTTTAATGCTTTAATCTCTTCATTCTTCTCACATACCGCCAGGCTTATTTGTTTGTTTACCTCATCGCATCCTCAGGCATATCCTCCGATCCCTGGTTTAAGACTACCGGTCTGTCATTTCCTTGAGCAGTAACATCCTCGTCATGATACATGTTTGTATAGAATTTTTCCACTACTTTTAAAAGTTGTTCTTTATTTGTCACAGTTTCACCATTCATGTTTTCTAATTTACAAATATCGCTCGTTCCCGGATTTAGCTGGCGTCGTAGTACCTTCATACTTTTGTTCTCTTCTATGATTTGTGTTGTCCAGTCGGTATTATATTTTCTGATGTCCTTTCATATTGAGTGTGAAATATCTTTATTTAGCTGTCTTAATTCTATTTGTCTATCAATGTATTTGTTCTTCATTTCTCTTCTTCGCTTCATTAGATCTTTTGTTCTTACACTAAGTTTCTGATTATTTTCTTTCTGGGTTTTACTCTGTACCTTGGTAGCCTCTTCAATTGATCTCAAAATGGTTGTGTTCAAGTCGTTCACATTTTGGTCCTCCGTTATTCTTAGATGATTTTCAATAGTACTCCTGTAGGCTTTAACGTCTTCTATTGGTGACCACTTTTTGTTAGCATTGGTTTTTTCAACCAGTTTTAGACGTTCCTTGGCCAATCTTAGCACTATTTTTGCCCTTACCATTCTGTGATCACTACCAATAGAGAGTTTTTTTAAAGGGGTAGGAGGGGACAAATATTGCTATGCAAAAATATTCATAACTTTGGTTTGGCTCATTAATATAGGTATTTGACAAATTTGAACTAGCTTTATAAGGATACTTTTGTTTTATCAATTCAATAAAGAACGAAGTTGTTTTGAATTCTGATGCGATAGCTAGAGGGCGTTATTTAGCAGAATCAACAATTTCTTCATTTTTCTCCAAAATTTGAATTAATAATAATAGTAATAATAATAATAAGGTTATTCAAAATTTAATAAATATGTTTATGTCGTCTTCGATAAATTTATTCTTCAATCCTCTGAAGCTGAGCTTGTTAGGGGCAAATCTTATTTTTTGTTTTAGTATGTAAAATCATAAATCATAAATATGCATTAAAAATCAAGTTTTAAAGTAAAAATGTTAATTTATTATAGTATAAACGCAGCTTTTTTGAAGAAATATATTACCTATAATAAAATTATTAATTTATAATTTTTAAGTAAAAATATTACTTATATAAATTATTCAAAACAATATTAAGTAATTAATTAAAGCATTTCTAAAAATATTTTTAAATTGTCTGTTTTTAATATCCATGTTTTTATTTTGACTTTAAATTTTTTTAATGAAATCAATTTTTTAATTTTTGTTGGTAAATAATCGTTTAAATAAAAAGATAAATATTTGAAATTTTTTTGTCCTATGGACTTATTTATTTTAGGTTTTATGGTTATTTCATTTTTATGACTTGTATTATGATTATGGTTTTTAAATTGTATAAGGTTTTTATTTTTAAATATATTATTAAGATGTTATAAATGTAAAGTTGTCTTATGTTAAACTTTTTTGTTTCTGAATATAATTCTTTTGAAGGATAAAGATGATCTTTATTGAATATAATTTTTAGAAACCTTTTTTGTAATATTTCTAATGTTTTAACTAAAGTTCTATTTATTCCTCCCCAACCTAAAATTCCGTAATTTAACTGAGTTTTAACTAAAGTGTAATATAATATTTCCATAACATGTCTTACATTTAAAATTTTTTAATGTTTTTAAAAATCGGTAGGTAGTAAACTTCTTAATTTTTTAATTAAGTAGGTATTCTAAGTGAAAATTCCAATTAAGTTTACTGTCAAAAATAATTCCTAAATATTTTATTTTATTGCAACGATATATTATCTTTTTTAACTTAAGGAAAAAGAAGAATAAATAAAAAGAAATATCTGTAAAAACCGCTAGTCATTATCTTTTTTTAAACAGGAGATATGGAAAATATAATATAAATATGAGCTCCATAAGAACGAACTTACGTTTTAATACGGTTTTTGTAGGCAAGAAGGTACAAATACCATGCCATTGGGTCATCTACAAAGCTATAATCAACGCATCACTTCTTTAAATTAATATTCTATAAATTTAAATTATTTACAACAAAAATAATAGAGGATGGTTGCATTAATGAAACTAATTGCATTAGATAGGTACTGTTTTCTTTAGTAGAACTAAAACTATTTTAGTAACAACATCCCGGTAAAACTAATCAATAAAAAAATTATAATAAAATTATAAAACATTTTAAAATTATAAAAAATTGGTTTGATCACAATTTGTTAACAATTAATTTTAATAAAACAAATTATATTCCTTTTGCTTTAAACCTAAATAACCCACCACGAAATATGAATAGTATTCAAATAAATGAAGACATTCAAATTTTTAAAGTTAATAAAATAAAATATTTAGGAATTATTTTTGACAGTAATTAAATTGGAATTTTTACTTAGGGATACCTACTTAATTAAAAAATTAAGAAGTTTACTACCTACCGGTTTTTAAAAACAGTAAAAAATTTTAAATGTGAGACATATGGAAATATTATATTACGCGTTAGTTTAAACTCATTTAAATTACGGAATAAAAAATTAGAAATATTACAAAAAAGGTTTCTAAAAATGTTATTTAATAAAGATTATCTTTATCCTTCAAAAGAATTATATTCAGAAACAAAAAAATTGAACATAAGACCACTTTACATCTATAACATCTTAATATAATAAATATTTAAAAATAAAAACCTTATACAATTTTAAAACCATAATCATAATACACGTAATAAAAATGGAATTAGCATAAAACCTAAAATAAATAAGTCCATAGGACAAAAAAGTTTCAAATAATTATGTTTTTATTTAAACGATTATTTACCAACAAAAATTGAAAAATTGATTTCATTAAAAAAAATTAAAGTTTAAAAACATGGATATTAAAAACAGACAATTTAAAAATATTTTTATAGAAATGTTTTAATTAATTAATATTCTTCTGAATAATTTACATAAATAATATTTTTTACTTAAAAATTATAATTTAAAAATTTTATTATAGGTAATATATTTCTTAAAAAAAATGCGCTTATACTATTAATTTACATTTTTACTTTAAAACTTGATTTTTAATGCATATTTATAATTTATGATTTTACATACTAAAACAAAAAATAAGATTTGCCCCTAACAAGTTCAGCTTCAGGGGATTGAAGAATAAGTTTATAGAAGACAACACAAACATATTTATTATATTATTAAATTTTAAATAAACTTATTATTATGATTATTTATTATTGGTAAAACGATTTAATTGCAAAAATTCAAATTAACGCGGAACATTTTAACGCAATTTATCCCAAACTTTTTGCCTAAATTCATCTTTTCCTCTTATGTTAGTTTTGGTTTATTATTTTGATATTAATCTTACAGTCAAATGAAGGCCACCGGTGGCAAAAATTATGGTTTAAAAGAGCGGAATTTCGCGGAATCTACAAGAACCGGTAGTCAAATAAATAATTAAGATCGTTTTAAGGTGTTGGGGAAGAAAGGTCCTTTCTGCCTTTTAACATATATAATATGCCTATGCCTATATAATTGCCTACGCGTTTCGGCTTACATAAGCCATCATCAGGGCGCAGCGGTAACTAAAGAACATAATGTTATGTAATAAAATTAACTGACTGACTGACTTTTCTTTCCCAACACCTTTAAATGATCTTAATAATGACCCTTTTAGAAAGCAGCCATAACTTTGTTATAAATAAATAATTATTACCACAAATAAATAGTTATTTGAGATAGCAAAATATTTTTAAAGTTTTAAGAGGGGTGGCTAACAAATAAACTTTATTTAACGTCAATAATTATTAAAAACCAAATAAATATCATAACAAATTCAAATCAGCCTATTTATTTAATACAAATAATATTTAAGTCAGCCAAATAAAAATTATTTGGTCTCAATAAAAATAGGTCAAACAAATATCATTTATTAAACTTAAAACGAACTTTTTTTTTAATAGTTTATTGTGCTCAAATCCAGCCAGATTTTAAATTAACTTTAATAATAATTTATTTTTAAGATCTTCCACAACAGACCCTTTAAATACAGAATTTCTGTACTACAGCGCTGTTCTCAAAATGTTTGGGCCTACGCTAACTACAGACGGTGACAGAAGATATATCATACCCTGGATCAGAAAACTATTTAGACCTGAGTATCAAAGCTCCAAACTGAGAGAAAAGAGAAACAGGTAAGTATAGAGGAAGACCAGGGGATCGATACTTGAAGGCCTAGTTAAAAAACTTGCCTTTTTAAAAGTACATACTAAATTATTATGCAAAAAAAAAATTAAACAATAATGAACTAATCATGTAACATTAATGACATTGGCCGATTGATTTATTTACAATCAATGTTATCTATGACACTTTCAATGTAAAATAGCTATTTGTGTATTAAGAATGGAAAGTAACACTTTGCCACCTGAGACAGAAAGTTGCCGTATTGTTGACACCGACAAAGTACGTTCCGCTTGAATTACACACTTCATTTTTTTTACGATCGCATTATATGAAAAAAATATATAGGTAAAGCGTAATTTTTTTAAAACCATAAAGGAGCAAACTTTTATTTTTATTCAAATAAATGACGACATTCAAATTTTTAAAGTTAATTAAATAAAATATTTAGGAATTATTTTTGACAGTAAATTAAATTGGAATTTTCACATTAGATACTTAATTAAAAAATTAAGAAGTTTACTACTTAAAACATTAAAAAAATTTTAAATGTAAGACATATGGAAATATTATATTACGCGTTAGTTAAAACTCTTTTAAATTACGGAATTTTAGGTTGGGGAGGAATAAATAGAACATTAGTTAAAAAATTAGAAATATTACAAAAAAGGTTTCTAAAAATTATACACAATAAAGATAATCTTTATCCTTCAGACGAATTATATTCAGAAAAAAAAAGTTGAACATAAGACAACTTTACATTTATAATATCTTAATGTATATATTTAAAAATAAAAACCTTATACAATTTAAAAACCATAATCATAATACACGTCATAAAAATGAAATAACCATAAAACCTAAAATAAATAAGTCCATAGGACAAAAAAATTTCAAATATTTATGTTTTTATTTAAACGATTATTTACCAACAAAAATTAAAAAATTGATTTCATTAAAAAAATTTAAAGTCGAAATAAAAACATTGATATTAAAAACAGACAATTTGAAAATATTTTAAGAAATGCTTTAATTAATTAATATTGTTCTGAATAATTTATATAAGTAATATTTTTAACTTAAATATTATAAATTAATAATTTTATTATAGGTAATATATTTCTTCAAAAAAGCTGCGTTTATACTATAAATTACCATTTTTACTTAAAAAAAACTTGATTTTTAATGCATATTATTTATGATTTATGATTTTACATACTAAAACAAAAAATAAGATTTGCCCCTAACAAGCTCAGCTTCAGGGGATTGAAGAACAAGTTTATCGAATACAACAAACATATTTATTATATTATTAAATGTTAAATAAACTTATTATTATTATTATTATTTTTATACAGTGAGCTCAAAAAGGTTGGAATAAATTCGTTTAAAATTCAGGTGATTATTTTCTGGAAAAACGCTTGGACATGTCGATTATTATATTTTTAATTGCACATTTTTTGACATAAGAAATGTGTATACATGTTGTCTCAAAAAGAACATAATAAACCTTGAACATTGATTTTTTTTAAATAGAACACCCTGTATAAAGTCGCCACAATGGATCTTTTCCCGTGCGTCATCACTTTCACGTCATCAAAATCGTATGAATCAAATCAAAATTACGAGACGAAAAAAGTCAAAACTAAGTTTAAGTTCATAAAATGGACGTGCCTGCCTACCGTTTGACGTATCTACATAATATCCCGAAAAATTATTTATAATTCCGAGTTTCTCTCGGGGTTTATTCGTAATCTAACGCAGTCTAACCCATTAATTCCCAGCTAAAAATGAATTTCAACACATTTATTGAAATCTTAAACTAACATTCTATTTTAAAGGGGAATTATATTTAACAGCTGTATCTCGGAAACGAATCGTTTGCGGATCCATGTTTATACACATTTTTTTCACTATTTTTTTGGATATACCTATATAGAGAATCCTTCTTTTATTATAATTTAATATATTTAAATATTTGAAGAAATAGTCCATACTTTAAGTGGAGTATATATTTGAAAGGAAAGAAATAAGACACTTTAAGTTTTCCTCCACTGGTATATTAAAATAAAGTTTAATAATGGGTGAAATCTCTACATGTTTCGAACGTATACACGCTCATCATCAGGAGAATATAATAAAGTGTATAAGAAAAATAATAGGTGCAAACAGTCCAAACGGAGCTACAAGACGATGGAAAGGTAGTAGTTACGTAACTGGAGAAACATCAAACGAAAGAATGATTTTGTGTGGGGTCACATAATATGTGTATTTATTTCTTATACTCTTTATTATATTCTCCTGATGATGAGAGTGTATACGTTCGAAACATGTAGAGATTTTACCCATTATTAAACTTTATTTTAATATACCAGTGGAGGACGACTTAAAGTGTCTTATTTCTTTCCTTTCATATTTAAATATGTTTCTGTAACAACCTGTTCTTTTAAATAAAGTTTTGGGAAATAACCTAATACAGAAAAAATGCAGAAAATAATTTATAAAAATGTTTTATTAATAAGTATTTCGGATAAATATTCTGTAGGTTGGTGAGATCTGCTGGATGCAGATTTGGATAAGTATAGTAGTAGGATGGAATGTAGCATTTGTTTTTAAATCCAAATTGGTATTTTTTGTTGACTATATTAAATTTTATTTTAATATAATAAATTTTGAAATAGACCGCCACCAACTTCCTGGCAATATGCAAGTCGATCTTTGAATTCTTTCAAAACGATATGGATTACCTGGGGCTCTATTAATCTAACCTCATGCCTTATTCGAGCTTTATCAATATTGTTAGGTCTGTTAAAGTATACTTTAGATTTTAAATAGCCCCACAGAAAAAAATTTAGCGGGGTCAAATCTGGTGACTTTGCCGGCCATTCTATTGGACCCCGTCGACCAATCCACTAGCCAGGAAAAACTTTATCCAAGTACTCACGCACTGGGCGTGTGTAATGGGTTAGTGCACCGTCTTGCTGGTATCATAAGTTATTGCTGGGAATGTCTGGCTCATCTGGATTTGGATAGAGTACAGCAAGTGCCGGCATCAACTCAAATTCTAAAAATTCTAGATACAGTTCGCCCTTTAACGCACCATCAAAAAAGAAGGTACCTAAAATCCGGTTATCAACAATTCCAGCCCAAACATTCACTTTTTGCGGGTATTGTGTGTGGGACTCCATGATCCAGTGCGGATTTTCTTTAGCCCAATATCGACAGTTTTGGCGATTTACATGCCCATTTAGAGTAAACGTTGCTTCATCAGAGAACACAATTCTTTTTCATATTTGAGGATCAAGGATTCAATGTATCTGGTTATCATTATTTCGCAAAATTCTGTTCTTCTATCCGGGTCATTTTCATTAAGTTCATGGACCAAATGTACCCTATAGAGATGCCATTTATTTTTTGTAAATAATTCAATACGATTGCTTGACAAATATTATTTTTTCTACAGACGTGTGGAAAACCCAATTTTCCGCACGGATTTCAGTGCGGAAAATGGATTTTTCCACACTAGTGCGGAAAATTTTTTCGGCACGATTATGTCAAAAATTCGTGCGGAAAATTGGTTTTTCCACACTAGTGCGGAAAAAATTTTCGGCACGATTATGTCAAAATCAATAATATATCAATTATAACTTGTAGTTATTACTTTTTTTCTCAGAATTAGTTACTGTTACATATGTATGTGATTGTTATAGTTAATTAAAATTTATTAAATTTCTTTGAAATGTGTTACTTATTTCCACACGTCTGTAGAAAAACTATTGTACCTGACACGTGCGGAAAATGTTTTCCCTGCACTCGGCTGCTTAACCGAACTCCGCTACGCGTCGTTCGGTGAACGGCAGATACGTGCGGGAAAATTCATTTTCCGCACTTGTTAGGTAAATAGCTATTCCTTGGAAATACCGCGAGTAACACTATGGTGGTTTTCTTGGACAGCTAAGAGGACATTTAAGTGCACATCTTTTGAAATCCTAGGTCGACCTTGAAAATAATTGTCTCTAACATGCCCCAAATCCCTATATTTTCTTACAATTTTACTAACAACAGATGGAGATATTGGTGCTCGGTTTGGGTACTTATTTTTAAATAACTTACACACTTATGTGTGGGTACGCATCCTATCTCCATAGCCAGTACCTCTATCCTATATTTTTCACTTAACCGCGCCATTTTTACAGAATTAGTTGAAGTTAGATAGATCTACAAAATTTGAAGAATTTTTGACAAGAAGTAAATGCCTGTGTCAAAATAAATTAATTCAGGTAACATGTTACAATAATAATAAAGAACTAAAAATCCACGGATCTCAGCATTTTTTCAGAAAAATATTAAAATGTTAATATATCGAAAACCGTTGATTTTGGAGATATGGTAAGTTATACAAAAAGTGTTCAGAATATATCGTAGAATTTAAAAATAATATAATATGCAGGGTGTTCTATTTAAAAAAAATCAATGTTGACGGTTGGTAAGTATATGTTCTTCTTGAGACAACCTGTATACACATTTCTTATGTCACAAAATTTGCAATTAAAAATAATAATCGACATGTCCTAGCGTTTTTCCAGAAAATAATCACCTGAATTTTAACCGAATTTATTCCAACCTTTTTGAGTTCACTGTATTATAGTCAACAAGGCAGATCTGACGTCATCAAATTATCCGAAATTATAATAAAAAAAATGCTAACTACAAACTGCTGACATAAAAGTTTTATCTGGCAAATCCGATGAAGATAGGGTTAAGATTTATTTGTCAAGTTGGATTGATCGGGAATATGTTCTAGAGAGACTTGTCATACCCTTTCAATCCAATGATAATGTTAGTCATTTACCACTATAGTTCTCATAATAGAATTTTGCGCCGACCACTATGGCATTAAATTTGCAGTGGTAAGGTGGGAAAATTGGTCAACTGCATATTCTTGGCTTTGCATTTTGCGATTGAAATTAGATTTTAGTAAATTATTATGATGAATTATAATTTTCATTCACTTGCCACTAAAAATTGTAATTTTTTTTTCTACGATAAATAAATTTGGTTGTTTGTTTAATATCCGAGAACGATAGGAAGCATTATCCGAAATGATTAGTGAAGGTTCGGCTAAATTGGTAATAAGCATGTTTTTTGCCACTTGAATGACTGAATGATTCATTCTGTCATAGTAATCAGCGCTTTTTGAGATGGTAGTAAACAATAAACTGGCACCAGGTACAAAAAAAAAATCGAAATAAAAAAGTTTTCTGTTTTTTTGTATAAAAGATTAAAGAACAAAAATATATAACTACTTTAGTTTAACGAGCTCTTTCCTAGGAAGTATGTATTATTTTAATCTAAACTTGTTTTCCAGACGAAAAAAAAATACCGTGAAAATTCCGGGTCTAAAATAGTAATTTTTACTTTTTTACATTTTACAAAAAATTTAGATATAGAAATATGTATTGGGGAACAAAAGTATTTGAGACGGGTAATCCAATTATTAAAACACGTTCGACATTAAGTACCAAATGTGCCCCTGCATCGACCATATTTAAACTTTAAAAAAATCAAAAAAGGTACTTTTCAACTTTGGATCGCGCTCACAAACAATTTGGTTCTGTAGCCCACGGTAGTCTACATGTGAAAACAGTTTAAATCGATTAAAATTATTTTTGCAACCTCAATTGCGCGACAACGAAAAACCGATGTTTTTTGAATTTGATGTTTACTAACTTTTTTCCGGTACACCCTGTATACTGGAAATTTTAACACAACGTACCCCCACTATTCCTGTCTATAACCGGAAAGTTTGAATCGTTAAATTCTAATTGTTTCCGAAAAATAAATCGCAAATGTCAAATTGTCGAAAATGACACCGACAACAACTTCAATATTTTCTTTGATGCTTTCGTCGAAAGTTAGATAATGACATAATCAGTAACACCCGAATGCACCGTAAGCAAATTTTGCGGATTAGTTAGGCAAGCCCGAGGGGTGTCTCACTAGGTAAAATTTGTACACTGACTGCCGATTTTGGCAGTGCACTGCCCGTGATTGCCGATGACTGCCAGTGATTGCCGATGACGATTTTTTTATTATTCAGTAATACTTTTATGTATGGTGTAAGTATTTTATCTGTGTCGGATTAAAAGCATTTAAAACAACAATTCATAGCAACCTGGAAGGTATTTCAAAGAGCGAGTCAAAGCGAACAGAAAACGGAGTTTTCCAGCCCTTACGAGTTATAACCATTTTTTATACAACCTCCACAGTAAACTCGAACTTTTCGTTTTGTGCTAAAACCACCTGAAAACGCTTTTAAGATGCTTTAAAACGCTGAATACCGCTTCAAACCGTTTTTTTTATCAGTAATTAGTTCATTATCGCAACATTTTGTCAACTTTAAAGGTTTGTTAAATTGGACCATTTTTTTTATAAATTTTCAGAGAATGACCCAAATTTATTTTTTTGTAAATTTCACTAAAAAAATGTTTTTTTAAATCAAAAATCGCTACAGGGGCCTTAATACTTTTTTTTTCTTATATATTGAGCGAAAAAAGATTTTTTTTAGTTTTTGGATTCGAAAAATAGTGTCAAACTCAGTCTTTAGGGGCGGATTATGTGGCAACGATTAAAGTTTAATGTTTGGTTCTTTATTTCTCTGTCAAAATACTCAGTAAAATTAAATAAATACATTATGGAATTAAGCACTTTCACTCACGTGGTTCACAGAAACAAGACGCAGAATGCAATTATTATTAAACAACCTAACCTAAACGATGCGTGAGCGTGATTTTGCCGCCTCGTGCGCTTCAGTTGTATTCATTCATCCATCATTACGATACGTCGAAAAATATGCGTTCTTAATGGTCAGATCAAAATTAATTCCTATTAATGCCGAAAGCGATTGTCGAAGACTGCCAGTGATTGCCGATGACTGCCTGTGATTGCCGATAACTACCTCTGATTGCCGATGACTGCCTCTGATTGCCGATGACTGCCAGTGATTGCCGATGACTGCCTGTGATTGCCGATGGCTGCCTGTGATTGCCGATAACTACCTCTGATTGCCGATGACTGCCTCTGATTGCCGATGACTGCCAGTGATTGCCGTTGACTGCCAGTGATTGCCGATGACTGCCTAGACATTTGTACACCGACTGCCATAGTGAGACACCCCTCGGGCAAGCCAGAATCAGCTTAAATGTTTGCATGAACCGCAAGAAAAATGTGGCTTAAGCATCAGATTATCTAATCGGTCAACGAAGCGTTGATTAGCGATCGACGCCTAACTTCCAAGTCAAATTTTGGCACTATTTTTTTGCAATTTTTTTATTATTTCGGGATAAAATGGAGTTTATAGAAAACGAAATATTCATTAATGATGACCTAGATATCCCCGACATCATAAACTTTGGTTTTCCTCGCAGAATCTACGAAAGAAGTGATTATTTTGATTTAATGCATACAATACAATACAGTTCTCAGCTTCCTGGAAAACATAGAAGAAGAAATTTAATTCCAAAATGACTTGTTATTTTACAAATAAAAGGGAGCGCAATGGGATTGGATGGACTCTTGGTGACTACTCCTGGATCTACTATAATCTTATTTGTTTTAGAAATAATAGGATAACCCCGAAACCCCGATGAACCAGTTCCTGGTCACATTGCGTCTGTACTCTTGTGGGGGGCATCAGACTACAATTGGAGATTTTCTTGGCTGCCATCAGAGTACGATTTCCAGAATTTTAAATCGGGTTACAACGGCCTTTGCAACAACATGCTAATCAGAATAGGACTAAGTACCAAATATGAAAATGGCAGAAAAAAGGCTTTAAAGTTAAAACATTGCTATCACTTACTTATTAATGATTTTAGTGATATTTTTTATATATGGGTTTGTGAGTATCATATAACTAATAATTCTATAAAAGAATAATCTTTCAACAAAAATTGCTTTTGTTTTTCAAACTTTTGGCGCTTGGTTCCCTTCTGATTAATTTTTTAATAAGCAAGTTCGATTTTTCAAAAGGGAATCAATGAGCACCAAAAGTCGAACAACACCATCCTTTAGAAACTTCTATTATACAAAGATCTATTTTCATATAACGAGAAAAACTTTATTCAAACGTATAATATAATAATACAAAACTTTGGTCTAAGTTCCTTCATCAGGCTCAAAATCTAGGTTTTCACCATAGCCATCTAAGTCGTCGTGAAAATCCATACCTTTTAAGCCTCTGTAGAAATTTTTAGCATCCATGGGGATAAAGGGCACTAACGATTTGATGTCCTGTAACTTCTTGTTTGAAATTTCAGTACCATTAGGCCAAAGAATATCTATATCATTCTTAAAAGCAGCCGTTTGCCGTTTCAGAATTTTCTGAAGCAAAATTTCATGGAACTCGTCGTTTTCATTATGAGAATATTTTTAAAAAATGGAAAATGGTTTATCCTTCTCGATTTTTATTACTCTTGTTTTTAACCAACTAATCTTATTCTTAAGGGTGTCTGTTTTTCTGTTGGTGATTTCTTTTTCTACGTTAGCGATGGAATAAAAATGTTCTGTGCTCATTTCTGTTACAATTAGTGGGTTCTTTTGCCTGCAATTTTTCATTATATTAGCATAATCTTGCATCGTATAAATTCGTTGGTTCAATCGAATTGCTTTTTCTATGTCCGAAAAATCAGAATCGTTTGGCAGATAGCTGTGACCAGATATTAAAAACTTAAAATAAATTGTTTTTAAAGAGGGATGGGAACTTAGTATGTTCTTTAGCATTAGAACTATTTTTATGTTTCTATTCTGGCCGCCACAGCTATCCGACCACATTATGAGAGTTTCGATATTCTTTTCCAAAAAAACTTCTATAAATCTTTTTAAGCATGACCCAACCTCTTGTGCCTCTCTTCCGGTATCTCCTTCCTTCCAAATATAACAATATCCTTTATTTCCACAATGTATACCCTCATTATACAGCCATAGTTGGCGTTTATATATATGTAATATATGGAACCAAGCGACACAGTTTAAACGCGATGAGTTTATCTGAAAGGAACTAGCCGCTTGGTTCCGTTCAGATTAATAGCATACAGCGTTTGACGATGCCGATATGGTTGTTGGTTCATACGCATATATTTACCGCAAATAAAAAAGCGCCGTTTGGATCTTTTCTGAATAATATTCTATCGAACTTCTACGTCACTTGGTACCATTATCTTTATTTGTATATAAATGTCGCTTGGTCCCATTCTGATTAGCATGGTCTAATTAAGAACAAAATGAATTCTTCGTGAACTCGCTTCCAAGCTTCAGATTTATCACCATTCAAAACTTTGTTTTTTGTCTTCGATGAAATTGACATGTTTTAGTAGTATCCTCATGGGACTCCTGGGGGAAAATCGGTCATTCTTTTTGCGTTTTCACTCATTTTTGAAAATTAAACCAAGAAAAAACTAACAAATTTTTGACGTTTATTCCTCAACTGTCAGATTTCTAATCCGGATTAAATAATCTACTGACTGTGCATAGATACGTACAAAAGATTACAAAAACTGGATCGGGGAACTGGGATTGTTCTTCTTCTTCGTATGCCTATCCGAGCCGGATGCTGGCGATCATCTGAATAATCCTAACTGGGATTACAATCCACAAACGGTGCATTCGGGTGTAAAACATTTCCTTCCTAAGATTATATTTTTTGAACCAACACTTTTTTATCACTTTTTGTTTTAGTCACTTTTGCCCTAAATTAGGTAAATAAATAACATCACGTGATGATTAGCGTCCATAATAATACAAGGAAGTTCAAAAAAGTTTATACAACTTTAAGTTAAAATCAATAAGGGAGTAAATATTTGAGGGTAGCAAAATGGAATATCCCATGGCCAGTTTGGCGGTATAAGAAAATTTTACGAATTTGAACAAATATATTTACTCCCTCCTATTGATTTCATTTTGCAGATTTCTAGGTTACCTAACCACATCCCTTCTTCTTGATGAAGCTAAAGGCATATTCCGGGAACCTCCTCCAGATGGAGCGCTTCCAGATTTGCAGTCCATTCATTCTAAGCCAGTTCCCGCAGCCCAATGGGAAGTTGACAACATGTGGCAGGACACGTTGCAGAATTTATCCGAGGACTTTCAATTGCTAGATTGCTTTGTGCATGAAGAACCGAAAGACTGCAAAAAAGATCATTCGTTTGACAAGGTAAGGGACGGGGGCAATTTTGGAGAGAATTTATAGATGCTTAGAAATATATTTATTTTCGATGATAATTCGCGGGTGCGTGGGTAAACGGGTTTAAGTCAAAAAAACTGCTTTTGAGATATAATGAATTATGTGAATTGGGTTGTGGGGTGCGCAAAAAGGAATTAATTAAGATAGATGATATAATTTTAATTTGGCAGACTAGTGTTAGTTGCTTTAGATATTTTGGTTTTTTAAAATATTTGTAATTTTTCTTTAATTTGATTTTTTTGTGACTTATACCATTTTGCACATAAAAAAATTGACTTAAATCTTTTTACACAATATAATATAATACACTGGTGCTTATAATATCGCAATTTATTTAGATGACATGATAATATTATTATAACTGAAAGAGTTAAACATTCAAAACAAGATACCACATTACAGGATCAGCAACAAACAGATAATAATAATTATAATGATAATAAACATAAGAAAAATGCAGATTCCCCTAAGTCTAGATATATACCTACCCTTTTTCACACATGCATTGACGATCTGTTTGTGTATATAGGTGTATGTCAGACATAGCTCCTTTTTCTCAAACCTATTTAAGCAAATTACTGTGTAGTAGGTCATATGTCTGACTTAAATCATTTTGCCCATACCTATACTAGACATAAATGAATTAATGTTGATTGACATAATACTATTTGACACAATATTTTTGACTTATCACATAGGGCACAACGAAATTACCGGTATTTGTTAGTCACATTGACTTATCCCCTTTTACCCATACGTTCTAGAGCAAATTTTATACTCAGTTCTGACTTAAACTCATTTTCAGCTAAAATTGACTTAAACCCGTTTACCCATGCACCCGCGAATTGCTCAACTGAGTGAGATATGTTTATAAAAATTTTAATTTTACAATATAAGAATATTACCAAATAGGGAACTTGACAAACATTTTAAATGGTAAAAAACTTCTATAAATCATAAGTATATATTGTCATAAAACATATTATGGCAGCAAAAAAAACAACATATTTTCTCCCAAAAGACCGCTCGAAAGATTAAAAACTGCCCCAAAATTCAAATTATCCCAAGCGGGTAAAGACGGGTCGTGAGGTCACGAAGTATTATTTGTCATGGTGACATCCACGAAATAGGTTATAGGTTGGCAATAAATTGAACGACGTTGAGAATTCCACCTTAAAACAACAATACAATAACAATAACACACGGCAATCCAAATGCAAACTCGGTAGCTCGGCCACCGGTCAGGATGATGGATGACGGAAAAATCATACTTCCTGACGTCATCGGCGACATGCGCGCTTAAAAGGTCGTTTGAAATGCTTTTGACACGCGCGCAACTTTAAAGAATTTTTACCAAGTTATTACTGATTTTTAAGGAGTAATAATTGGGGAATATTTTTTTTAGGCCTAACTAAATCATATTATTGAAAAAAAAAATTGGAAAGTTCCCTATTCTATTAATATTATAAAAACTTAAATATGGCTACGTATAAAAAGTAATAATATATTATTGATCTTAAACATGTTTAAACATAATTCAAACTATAATTCAGCAAAAACAACGATATTTGGTCCTAAATGAGTTCCGGCTTGTGTTTACGAGTTTGTTACAGCATTATTTTAATTTTTAGTAGTTTTTCATTTAAAAATCTATGGTAACAGGTTGTTCGAAGTCCAGTTTTTGTCGATCTTCTATTTTAAGCCATTTTAGCCCAGGTGATTTGTAGCTAACACAGTCTTTTGCTCGCAGTCCCTAAATAAAGTAAATTCGTTGCAAACCCTTTGCAGGTCCGAGTTTCAGGGCGGACAGGAGTTTTTCACAGTGTTTTCATTAGTTGAGGTCTTAGGATATGTTTATTTTTATTTAAGTTTCTGAGACAAAAATATTATTTATGAATAATTATACCTCCTTGACATGTCAATCGACGCTTGGTATCAAAAATAACATCTCAATTTTTATATTCCTGCATAACAGGTAATACCGTATCATCCATCACTTCCAATGTTGTTAGCTGCCCATTACCTATCAGGTTCAAAATAAATAATTGCTGCAAATTTTTTAGGATTTAACGTTAGGTTTTTCTTAAGAGTAATCATAAATCGATTTCGAGTACTGCGAGAGATTCCTTCTTGCCTCTACAACGCCGGCCTTACTAAAACTGATGGACAGTTGCGTGTCATCTGCATATCACAGCAAATCAAACCCCTGCCTAGAGTTGGAACAATGTATCTTTCAGTAGCACGAATTCGGACCTGATTCTTATTATTCTTTAATGAAATTCGCTAAATGCTCAGAGGAAATGCATAAGTCAAGCTTACCACATTAAAACCTATAGGCATATGTATCAAATGCTTTACTTTAGTCAACCAATACTAGTGCCGAAGTTTTACCTCTATCACCAGCCCCATGATATCATCCAAGACAAGTATTTAAAAAAACAACTTTAAAAATCATAAATAATATGTTTTCCCTCGTCATGTCAACAAAAAACATTTGGATTCCTTATCTTACACAAATATCTTAGTCAAATTGAAAGTACCATGCAGATACGACGGCAAGCTATTTAATTTTTTTTTAACATTTGTTGTTGCGAGTTGGTGCAACGACACGAAACATGGATATTGACTGTTGATGTTGCCATCGAAAGCCAACATGGATAACTTGAAACGTCGATTGTAAACCAATGATGTTAGTTTTAACACTCAGAAAACAAGTTCAATTAATTTAAGCTATATTTGAGCGAACTGGCGTCTTCTAGTTGGATTTCTAAGCGTCTTTAAGCGTGACGTCATCAAATTTTTGATTCGCACAAAACCGCTTACCGCTGAAATGTCACAATGACATGTCACTGAGTTTTGACTTTTTTACCCTTAAAAAAATATTTTTATAATTTTTCGTACAGTTTTCTTATTTGATGTTGGTGTAAACCTGTTTAAAGGGGAAAATATATCTGCAGCAGAACTATTCTCATTTATAGATGAATTTTCTGTATTTGCGTGCTTATTTATTTTTAAAGGGGTTCCTATAGTTCTCAATTTGTTAATTTCATTTATGACAAGGGAACAACATATTCGATTCATTTATGAGGATGATTGGATATACAGGTATTTAAACTTTTTTAAATTGACTGTGACCATACCCGACATTTCCTCGGACATTGTAACAGTTTAAAAATATATAAAACGGAAAACGTAGACTGCCAGTACCGCCAATTGTCACCTAACCTGAAAAACCCAACAAACATCAACAAAAGTTTGTTATTTACCCCCACCACACGCTTATTATCTTTCTGGCGGTCTCCAGACACCGCCAAGTATCGCTTAAAGCGTCTTTAAGCGTGACGTCATAACTTATTCGCTCAAATGACCCCGCTTGAAGCGGCTTATCGCGTCTTACTCGCACAAATATGGCTTTAATAATAATCACTTACACGATATACCGGGTGTGCAATTAAGAAAGGACACCCGCGTATCTGCTGTCTTGCGGAAAAAATATTTATTACAAAAGAAAAAAAGAAAATAACTGGAAATTATTTTTAAGTTTCATGGTTTTCCGCGGGTGGGGGCGGGGGGCGCTATAGTGACTAAACAAAAAGCGAAATTTTCTCAAAAATTTTCATAGTAAACATGGTGGAATTTTTTCAACCTAATGAAAATGCTAAATAACTTTCGTTTTTGAGTTTGTGCTCTACCTTTTCGTTTTCGGAACGATGGGTCCCCGATAATCCAGTCTAGAAGTATTTTTATATTATTTTAATTTAGATACTGGATCAAGAATTTCAACTGTTTCTCTATCTGGGCAAGCCGTATGCAGCTATGATAAATGGAGCCGAACGAACCAGAGTGGCCGCGTGGCTGCAAATTCTGTGCTCGATTAGTGGAAACGAATTTTGTTCCAAGATGAAGGCTATAAGGAATGATTACATGATGGCACTACTTGGGTAAGTTTATTCCGTGCGAGCAAAAAGTATTTGCATCAAAGAGGGACTTGCATCTAAGGACGTAAACCTTAGCCATAGAGCTTAATACCTGTTCGGTGTAGGTAACTACCTGAATTAACAGTCAATCAGTTATTCCGTCATCTTTGACAATCGTTACAAGTAATTTGATTCATCTCTAATTTTTCCAATTTCTTGAACAATTGACACAATGGGCTTTACGGAACAGCACAAAACATTTTTCATGGTTAAAGCGTATTTTCGAAACGGGGTTAGAGTAAATTGTGAGTGGCAATACAATCCGGGTTTGTGCATGGACGATTTTTACGAACTTTTCCTAACGTTGCTTTTATTACTGGGGTTTTTTATCATTGCCTGAAAAGAACCGTAGCTGTGTTTAGGGAACAGGTTCTATACAACACAAGAAAGTAGCAGGAAGACCATCTGTAAGAACAGAAGAGCTTGTTGCAAACGTTCGTGAAATAATGCAAAATACGCCAACAAATTGTATAAGACACCTGTCCCAAGAAGTGGGAAGATCTTATGGAACATGCAGGACTATTCTTAAGAAGTAGCTAAATTTATTTCCTTATAAAGTGCAAGTATTCCAAAAAATACAAGCCGCAGATTTTGAAAGACGCAGGAATTACTCTCAATGGTTTATCGAAAATTTATTGGAAAGAAATGATTTATTAGACCTGACATTTTTTTCAGATGAAGCCTGGTTCCACCACATATACGCATGTAGAGTAGTGGAAATCCCCATTTTTTTGTAGAGTCCACATTGCACCCTTAAAAAATTGATGTCTGGTTAGCTGTTTCCTGAAGAAGAATTGTTGGTCCCATTTTTTTCCATGACACAGTTTTAGCACAGCGGTATAGAGACAATATTTTGAATCCATTTGTGGAGCAATTACTTGACGACGAACTACGTTTTGGATATTTTCAACAGGATGGTGCAACCGCCCATACAGTCGATCAGGCATTAAATTCCCACCTAGATTACCTTGTTTGGCGGTTGTGCATTACTTCGTTTTTCCTCATTTAAAGAACACTATTTTTAAAACACCAGTTGCAAATTTAAAACAATTACAAGAAATGATTATCTAAGAATGTGGTAACATTTCTCCAGAGATGCTGGTCAACACTTTCGAAAATATGAAGAGACGTGTGAATTTATGCTTGGAGCATGGCGGTGGCCAATTTCAGCAATTTATGTAATTACTTTTTCTTTTCTTTCTGTATATTCTTACTTTGTTAATTTTGTAAACAACAAAAATACATTTTTCTAATTTTGTCTCGAAACAGATCTATTTCGAACGCGCTAGCGAGTTCGTAATAGATCTATTTCGAACTCCGAATTTTATTATTTAAAGGTTTGGCCCTACATGACATGTTTTTTTTTCACCGTTTAGCATAGCATTCTAGATAACTAATATTTTTTAGTCCAAATATGCAAAATACTACACGAACCCACGTATGTATGTTTGGTTGCCTAGATCTACAAATCTGTATGTATTGTTTTAGTTAATTAAAAAACACATATTAAATAATAACTTTATTGATGGAGAACTATTTTGCTTTTGTAGATGCTTCAAGCTATCATTTTCTGCCAAATCCTATCCAAAATTCAATCTACTAACCTTCCAATGTCGATTTTAACTACAACTTTATTTGAATTTTCCATAGTAGAGTATGCGGTACTCTGGCGTACTCAGGTTTTGCGGCACTCTGGCGTACTTTTCCAAGAACTCCCGGAGGGCGTGGTTTCATGGCACCTGTCATCTGTCATCTGTCATGGGCATTAGCTACTTGGACCTTAGCTGCCGTTGGCACTAACTTCCATTGGCACTAGTTGCCATTAGCGCCAGCTCACCTATCATAAGTGTTAGTCACCAAGGTTGGTCAAACGTCATCAGGGATACGTCATCTATCACGTGTCACTCTAACCTCACCTACCTAATGTATTACTTTCTGTGGGGGCCCAAGTCTACCATCTGCAATACGCCATCTATCATAATATGTTACTATAACCTCAACTACTTAGATATTCAATTTTGGGGGCCATGCCTACAAGTCGGTACTCCGTAAGACCTATCCCCAAGAACTGGTACCCCAATAATTTCTAAACACCATCACGCGGAGACACCTATTGGTCGTCGGTAGAACTCGCGGGGCCTCAGGGTCAATGCCCCCTTACTAGAGTACTAGTCTAGCTGTTGAAACGTCAGAGGGCGCCTGGTAATAGGGTTACGTCATCATGTTCTATTAATTTAATTTTCATTAGAAAAAAAGTTCCTGTATCCAGCGGGGTTCGATCCACCAACCATTAGTTTGCTAACCAGTATCTCATACCACGGAGCTATTCGGGTTCTTACGAGACATTGTTATTATACTGTACTCTTACATCATCGCATTAGCATACTTGCTATAACAAAAGAATAATTATTACTCATAGATAGGTAATGCAATATTAATGAATTAAATTAGGCAGGCATACATTAGCAAGCTGCTATTTGTTGTATGTTTTAGAAAATATAATCTACCACAGGGGTATAGAATACGTATAAGAACATCTAAAAGCACTTAGAAGTGTCCCTTAAACATATGAAAACGGCTATTTAGCAGTCCATGAACGGATAAAAATGTCTAATAAACTACTACAGGAGCTCAAAACTATCGGGTGGTACGATAAAGACACCTTAATTGAGCTATTTTATGGTTTAACACTAAAAACTGGTATAAATGGCCACATTTAGCACCTTTTTACCATATCCCTAGCCCGCATTGTCAACAAATTATTTAATCCTATAACGAACAGTAGTACAACAATATAAGATAGAGAAGGATAGTACTAACAACTATTTTGAATCGACACACTGCTGAAAACGTACAAGAATGGTAAAAACGAAAGGTCAATCGCTTTATTTAGAATGTATTAACAATATAATCGAAGATATTATGCAATACCTGACGTAAATATTCGTTTCCGATACGAATCATTAAAGTAGACAGAAAATAGATGCTGTTTAGACCCTAATATAATAATATTTTTTCAATAGAAAAATTGGAATAATATAAGAAAAATCAGTAATGTAAGGCCCAAATGCATTAAATAAAGTATGATTTATGCCTTAGTAGCACCTATACGAATTATTAAGGTAGACAGAAAATAGATGCTGTTTTAGAGCCTAATATTACTGAGAAATTTGCTTAATATAAGAAAAACTAGTAATTTAAGGTCCAAATGCCTTAAATAAAGCATGGTTTATGCTAGCCCCTTATATAGAAGGCTAGTCTCTTAAATCTTGCAATTTTTAACACGAATGTTATACAAGGCGTTCAAAACCCTATGTTTGCAACAAATATTTTCTTAATGTAGGTTGGTTAACCCTAAAAATGATCATATTACTGTTAAGTTATGCTGCAATATGAAGCAATTTGGCGTCATTTCGTACACCTTAGAAGACGCTTCGAAACTTTCATAGGTTATAGTATTAGAACCTTGTAACTTGGCTGCAGGTATTCACGTATCTAAAAGGTAGGTAAAAAATAGACCACAGTGTTAATTTTAATAAATATATATTAAACACCCGCGCACCTAATGTAATTGGAACATTACTAAACGCCGCTAATAATATAGGAGGTAGTGACAGATATACAGGGGTATAGATGTACAGGTCTTAAAAATAGAGAATTAAAAACAAGACCTTGTTGGTGTAATACTAATAATTTGTGATACGTGCCGAATAAACAATTGAAAAGACGCACTGAAAAAATAGTCGGTGGTGTTACGTTCCAAGAATTACGAGTGAAGAACAATCCTAAATAGAAAATAACAACAAAATATGCCTATTATAGTTAACCAAATTAGGTCAGTCACTTGTTAAAAAATGATAGCCAAATAATTGAAAACAAGGGTATGTGTATAGGTTGACGTAACAAGTTAATATGAAAATACCGAGACCCGCAGGGGCAAGGTGTACTAAAGACATGCGGCTCGCTAAAGTTCATAAGGATAATGTAACATGCGAAACGTATTTAGGATGAATAAGTTATTAGGAAAAATTCCGAGCCTTGCAGGGCAAGGTGCACTAAGGATATATGTTCACATACATAATACCAACAAAATTGGGGCATATTGTAGGATAGGTAACCATATTAGGCCTGTTATATGGCATCAATTACGTACGATTGTACATAAAAAACCTTGTTTTTCACCAAAATATCTAATCCCATATACAGGGTAAGCTCGGAGTATCACTCCCCATAATAGTATATTATAGGACCAAGACTGATTTTGCACTAATTAGCATAGTAAACAAGGCGTTATACTAGATTGGTAGCATTGACAAAAAGAGTTGGACAACATTAATCATATTATCACTAGGATGTATGGGTTCTTTATAGTCTAGATAACAAATTCTCAATATTACTAATATACCTAACTTAAAGCAACTACCACCGTGTTAAGGTGAGATTACCGATGCCAAACAGCTGATACTCATGCACAAAGGCAAGCACCGGCGTACTAACTATCTTATAATATCATACGTCACCTGAGGCTTATTAGGTATATATATAAATGACTTAAAAAATCATAGGTGTTTCGTTTAAATTATGGTAGGGTTCCTACGCCAAAAGGCCGTTTCAGTCACGAAACGAGAGAAAAATAGATAAAAATTACCCTAAATATCGCCTATAATTAATGTTAATGTTAATGCCCATATAGTCATATGTATAGTAGGCAGGGCTTAAACACTTAATAAATCACTAAAGTATAGCCTCTGAAGCCGTAAAAGCATATTTAACAGCACCTACACACAATAATCAACAAAAAACCTCTCCGATAGGGTAAAACACATAATAATCCACCAAGTATGGCCGTTTTTCTGAAAAAACCTATTTAACAGTGTGTATACGTGATTAGTATCCAAAACTAGCCAAAAGTAATACAAAACAGTCTGTATGACAAGATTCTGCTAACACATATTTTAAGTAAGACTGTCATCTACTATATCCTACAAATACACGTTGCAAACATTCACTACCTTAAACATTGAGGTTATGTTAAGTAAATAAATTAATAAATGTTTGGCTTATAGGCAGCATTTTAATACATACAAAGTTAGCACAACAAGCAATTAAATAGACTTTATTAAAAAATATAATGAATTACCGAGGATATACACATCTAATAGTCGTTGTCGAATCCTATCAGCTACGAAATATCAGCGAAATACCTAAAAAACATGAATAAATAGGAAAAATACCTATTTTAGGCCCTATTGCTTCAAAGACCCGATAAGGTACATGTATTTATGTACCGCTAAACACCCACTTAAACTTTCGCCTGGATATAATTGTTTCGTAAAAACCACATACCTAATACGTTGTGCATTAAGATATCGTTAAAAATTACAAAGAAATGTTCGTACCGAAACGGGTAGAATGATACTTCATACGTTTTTTGCAGCACTTTTGTTCTCGAGATTACCGAGAAATTAAATATTGCAGCTTGGAGGAATCGTACATATTCATATTGTAACATTGTCAATTAGAAAATAATAAATGGAGTACCAATATCACCTTATTTTTAGAATCTAACATAGGTGTGTACGGCGGTAGTTTAATACTACAGGGTGAACCGGTTAAGGCTTTCAAACACAAAAATAACATCCGAATATTATCGTTGTGGAGAACAGGTATAGCTTTGACAGGGACTAGTTGAGGCAACGGAGTACGTTACTAAGCCAGTAAAAATCACCCCTGAGAACTATTGTCAGATAGAGGTACCCATCAAAAAAAAAATATTTAGCACAATACTGGTTAACGTGCCTAGTTGATGAGTTGTTATAATATATAATCATAGTGTTAATCTGACAGCAGAAATATTGAGGTTATGTTAACTAATAAATTAATTCAATAAAATTACGACTTATTGTTTGCATACACATAGTACAGTAAGTAGAGGTGCAATTAAATAGACTTAAATAGAAATATGATGAATTACCGAGGTAAACATACAGAATAGCTGATGCCTAAACGAATACCTAGCCTTTTATCTATATCATACAGTACTGTTTAAAAGTACATAATCAGCCGCTAAAAACATCTCTGAAAAGGGAAAAACACCAAATAAACCATTAAAGTGCCTAAAAAATGGTATTTGAACCTATAAAACCCTATTTAACACCCCTCCTTATACAAAATGAACAACCAATAGGGTAAAAACATCAAATAACCCATTAAAGTACCTAAAAATGACATTTGAACCTATATAAGTTCTGACAGGCCTATATGCGCATGCTTGTCCTATAGTATGCTTTTCTGTTGTCTATTAGGGCCTATGCTCGACCAGGCCTTATATCATTTGAGCATATAAATATACCAATGTATGATAACCTATTTAACAGCCCCTTACACAAAATGTACAATCAACAGCCTTTCTGATGGAATAAAAACATCAAACAAAACATTAAAGTACATACTTAAAAAATTACATTTGAACATATAAACTCCACTATACCTATACAAGTTCTGATAGGTCTATATTGGCATAAGGGCGTGCTTATTAGTACCCTAAAAACCATCCGCTGATTGGGTAAAAAAACATCCAATAATTCATTAATGTGCATAAAAAAAGGGTCTTTGAACCTATAAACCCCTATTTATACAAAATAAGCGATCAATAAATACTTTGATAAAAAAAAAACAGCCATTTATGGTGGATGCGCTGGAATTTTGTACATGACTTAATACAATTAAAAGGTACACCATACGTTACGGCGTCTTAAAGAAAGTTTTGCATGTGGTATATTGCTGGCCTTGTTTTATGTATGTAAATGTATATCTATCTATTTAGGTGCAAGATGGAAAACGTAGGTAGTCAGGTTAGTTCAGAGGGTTACTAAACTTGTTTATTATTGATGTGTCTATCGCACGAATAAAAAAATTCAATTAGAACAAACAACGACAGTATAGAATGTGGTGTGATAGCCACAGCATTGTAAGGGTGGCTCGATATATAATACAGGATGCACCGAACGTATCCAGCACAGTGGTAGAAAAAAGAGGTAGGCAGACGTCGTGTGCTATTACAGTTATACCAATGAGAAATCAAGAAATAACATCCGAACCAGGTACATACAACTACCTATGATAGCCCGCCTAGCATGAAAATACTGAAATTTTCCGCTTCAACAGTAAAAACAACTTCGGATCTGAAAAATTAATAGCTAAAGAACTCAATGAATACCCAGTTAAACACGACAAAAATTAGGATCGCCTACATCTAATTTGGATATCAGCAGAAATAATTAATAGGTGTTTAATTTAAATAGACTTAAATCGAAAGACATTACAAAGAACGAATAGTTGCTGGGTAGGCTCTTAGCCATCAAACATACCCTCCTTGGGGCTTTAAAAATAAGAATAAATAGGGAAAAATACCTAGAAATTTAGGTTAATTTTCCTTTTAAAATCAGTTAACTCCAGCAAGATTATTTATATAACACAAATGCACGACGAACCTAACCCAACTTCTTGGGTGTGGTTATTCTGTATAAAGACCGGCTAACACAAAAAAAAAAAGGGTCAAAAAGTATATGCACGATCATCCTCTAATATTAGGAATACCGAAAATAACACTAGACAACCACTAACAGGGGTTACATTAACGTTAAAAGATAAGGATGTATACCATTTAAATTACCGAATGATCAGCCAAATAAATAAAATTCCCGTTTAAAATGCTATATTAGTTATATGAGATGAGCGTTAAATGTGTAAATTTGAGAAATTCAGGGGTGACCGCCCCGATCTAATCAGCCTTACAACCACGAAAAATAAAAAGTAACTAGTTGGATAAAATGGCTTCTTAACGACTCGTCCTGCTAAACTAAAAAAATAAAACAAAAACGGTTGTAAAAATTATTCATTAAGCCATAAACTTAGAATAGGTCACACAATGGTATAAACGTCAACAGCAGATATTGGATCACGGATCGTTACGGCCATTAGGTAATACTTGTTGTTAGATACATGTGTAGCGAAACATTACAAGTCACCTAGAAAACCCAAAAACTTGATCACTCAACTAGCTAGCAGGTTATAGGTCCTTACGATTAGAGTTGTTATGGTGAGCGATGTGGGGAGGGGAAGGGGGTAAAGTAAACAGGCAGAGGCTAAAAAAGTTTCAACAACTAGTGAAAATTATTTTTAAAACCCCCATAAACGTTAGTCTGTATAAAACCATTAACGACATAATGGCGGAGATAGGGAATATTTTTCAATCTTGCCATCACATTAATATAGACATTAATAAAAAAGGAGAGAAAAAGAAAATTCAATACATTATTGTGTGTTAGTAAAGATTACTAGCTGAGCTACCGAAAGTCTCCTGATACCTTTTTTGCTGCTTCAGCTACCTGTCTATATGTAACGTTCCACTTCCAATAATAGGTGATTCTTATGGCGTTTTACCCCCTCTAACATGTTAATTATCAGTAAATTTTATAATTTATACAGATTTGTTCCAGGTTCATACTATGCTATACCCTTGTTGTATGAATTAGATGCCTAGAATGCCTAATTGGCGACAGGAACCAACAGCAAGTATGTTGCTATTGTAAGATATGCAGATATATAAGGTTGCAATATGATAAATTATGATAATTATTATCTAAAAGCAAGTAAAACACAGGTATTTTTGTAATATATTTATTTTATAAAACCAAGTATTTCTTGAGAATAGTTCTATTACTACAGCTGCTAGATCAAAATCCATGTAACGTTGCCACTGCTATATACCAAGGGCGTATCATCAACTTCAGATTCATCCAAATTATCCTGCTTCGTCTCAGTAAATTCTACTACACATGGTTGCGGTTTAGTCGTTTCTACATGTACTTTGTCACATATTTCATCATTATTTGAGAACTTTCTGCTAGTCGACACTCTGGGCCTCTTTGGTGGAAACAGTTTTGAAATTATATTTGTATATTTCCAGCTAGTGCTTGATTTAATGTGTTCATCTTTTTGGAAATGCCGTTTATGTAAACTTGTAAGTAATATTAATTCTTTGTACAACTTTAAGTCTTTCTGGGAATATATGCTTCAGGACGCATACTTGTTAATAAATCCAGCAACCCATTAGTTAAAGTGTATGAGTCACTACCAACTACCAATTGATCATTTTGAAAGACGACAAGGGTATTTCCAAGAAACCAGTTAGTTCCATCTGTTCTAAGGCCAAAAACGTTTCCCCTAGACATTTGCAGGAGTTTAAGTTTGATTTTTCTGGTTGCCATCTTAACCCTTTCACGTTGAAGGCACTAATGAAGTATTTTCCCTAGTATTTACCTATTTATTTACACCATACCATTTATTAATGTTTCAAAAGAGACGCTACGATGAATTAAACAGCCGCCTAAGATGAAACAACATATTTTTATACTTATGTTGTCAGATGCTCTACTTCAAAGTAGCGTTCAAATACATTCAAAGCTCCAATCAAGCCATCATTATTTGTAATATTATGGACTTTGTCCATGTTGTCCAAATGGTTGAGGGTATAACAAGTAATTAGGACAGCGCTCTGGCTTGAAATAAGACTGAGTGCTTCTGCTGATAGTAACTATGTCAACAGGCTTAATTACTCGGTGAAACCCGAATCTATAGAGGATTATACGGGTTTCGGGGTTACTCGGGTTCATTAGGATTCTAAGAATTTATTTTGCTTAACGTAATTTTTAAACACAGCCACGGGCAAAGGCTCACGAAATTTGCAGAATTTTGGGAGAAGACCGTGGCTGTGTTTAAAAATTACGTTAAGCAAAATAAATTCTTAGAATCCTAATGAACCCGAGTAACCCCGAAACCCGTATAATCCTCTATAGATTCGGGTTTCACCGAGTAATTAAGCCTGTTGACATAGTTACTATCAGCAGAAGCACTCAGTCTTATTTCAAGCCAGAGCGCTGTCCTAATTACTTGTTATACCCTCAACCATTTGGACAACATGGACAAAGTCCATAATATTACAAATAATGATGGCTTGATTGGAGCTTTGAATGTATTTGAACGCTACTTTGAAGTAGAGCATCTGACAACATAAGTATAAAAATATGTTGTTTCATCTTAGGCGGCTGTTTAATTCATCGTAGCGTCTCTTTTGAAACATTAATAAATGGTATGGTGTAAATAAATAGGTAAATACTAGGGAAAATACTTCATTAGTGCCTTCAACGTGAAAGGGTTAAGATGGCAACCAGAAAAATCAAACTTAAACTCCTGCAAATGTCTAGGGGAAACGTTTTTGGCCTTAGAACAGATGGAACTAACTGGTTTCTTGGAAATACCCTTGTCGTCTTTCAAAATGATCAATTGGTAGTTGGTAGTGACTCATACACTTTAACTAATGGGTTGCTGGATTTATTAACAAGTATGCGTCCTGAAGCATATTCCCAGAAAGACTTAAAGTTGTACAAAGAATTAATATTACTTACAAGTTTACATAAACGGCATTTCCAAAAATATGAACACATTAAATCAAGCACTAGCTGGAAATATACAAATATAATTTCAAAACTGTTTCCACCAAAGAGGCCCAGAGTGTCGACTAGCAGAAAGTTCTCAAATAATGATGAAATATGTGACAAAGTACATGTAGAAACGACTAAACCGCAACCATGTGTAGTAGAATTTACTGAGACGAAGCAGGATAATTTGGATGAATCTGAAGTTGATGATACGCCCTTGGTATATAGCAGTGGCAACGTTACATGGATTTCGATCTAGCAGCTGTAGTAATAGAACTATTCTCAAGAAATACTTGGTTTTATAAAATAAATATATTACAAAAATACCTGTGTTTTACTTGCTTTTAGATAATAATATCATAATTTATCATATTGCAACCTTATATATCTGCATATCTTACAATAGCAACATACTTGCTGTTGGTTCCTGTCGCCAATTAGGCATTCTAGGCATCTAATTCATACAACAAGGGTATAGCATAGTATGAACCTGGAACAAATCTGTATAAATTATAAAATTTACTGATAATTAACATGTTAGAGGGGGTAAAACGCCATAAGAATCACCTATTATTGGAAGTGGAACGTTACATATAGACAGGTAGCTGAAGCAGCAAAAAAGGTATCAGGAGACTTTCGGTAGCTCAGCTAGTAATCTTTACTAACACACAATAATGTATTGAATTTTCTTTTTCTCTCCTTTTTTATTAATGTCTATATTAATGTGATGGCAAGATTGAAAAATATTCCCTATCTCCGCCATTATGTCGTTAATGGTTTTATACAGACTAACGTTTATGGGGGTTTTAAAAATAATTTTCACTAGTTGTTGAAACTTTTTTAGCCTCTGCCTGTTTACTTTACCCCCTTCCCCTCCCCACATCGCTCACCATAACAACTCTAATCGTAAGGACCTATAACCTGCTAGCTAGTTGAGTGATCAAGTTTTTGGGTTTTCTAGGTGACTTGTAATGTTTCGCTACACATGTATCTAACAACAAGTATTACCTAATGGCCGTAACGATCCGTGATCCAATATCTGCTGTTGACGTTTATACCATTGTGTGACCTATTCTAAGTTTATGGCTTAATGAATAATTTTTACAACCGTTTTTGTTTTATTTTTTTAGTTTAGCAGGACGAGTCGTTAAGAAGCCATTTTATCCAACTAGTTACTTTTTATTTTTCGTGGTTGTAAGGCTGATTAGATCGGGGCGGTCACCCCTGAATTTCTCAAATTTACACATTTAACGCTCATCTCATATAACTAATATAGCATTTTAAACGGGAATTTTATTTATTTGGCTGATCATTCGGTAATTTAAATGGTATACATCCTTATCTTTTAACGTTAATGTAACCCCTGTTAGTGGTTGTCTAGTGTTATTTTCGGTATTCCTAATATTAGAGGATGATCGTGCATATACTTTTTGACCCTTTTTTTTTGTGTTAGCCGGTCTTTATACAGAATAACCACACCCAAGAAGTTGGGTTAGGTTCGTCGTGCATTTGTGTTATATAAATAATCTTGCTGGAGTTAACTGATTTTAAAAGGAAAATTAACCTAAATTTCTAGGTATTTTTCCCTATTTATTCTTATTTTTAAAGCCCCAAGGAGGGTATGTTTGATGGCTAAGAGCCTACCCAGCAACTATTCGTTCTTTGTAATGTCTTTCGATTTAAGTCTATTTAAATTAAACACCTATTAATTATTTCTGCTGATATCCAAATTAGATGTAGGCGATCCTAATTTTTGTCGTGTTTAACTGGGTATTCATTGAGTTCTTTAGCTATTAATTTTTCAGATCCGAAGTTGTTTTTACTGTTGAAGCGGAAAATTTCAGTATTTTCATGCTAGGCGGGCTATCATAGGTAGTTGTATGTACCTGGTTCGGATGTTATTTCTTGATTTCTCATTGGTATAACTGTAATAGCACACGACGTCTGCCTACCTCTTTTTTCTACCACTGTGCTGGATACGTTCGGTGCATCCTGTATTATATATCGAGCCACCCTTACAATGCTGTGGCTATCACACCACATTCTATACTGTCGTTGTTTGTTCTAATTGAATTTTTTTATTCGTGCGATAGACACATCAATAATAAACAAGTTTAGTAACCCTCTGAACTAACCTGACTACCTACGTTTTCCATCTTGCACCTAAATAGATAGATATACATTTACATACATAAAACAAGGCCAGCAATATACCACATGCAAAACTTTCTTTAAGACGCCGTAACGTATGGTGTACCTTTTAATTGTATTAAGTCATGTACAAAATTCCAGCGCATCCACCATAAATGGCTGTTTTTTTTTTATCAAAGTATTTATTGATCGCTTATTTTGTATAAATAGGGGTTTATAGGTTCAAAGACCCTTTTTTTATGCACATTAATGAATTATTGGATGTTTTTTTACCCAATCAGCGGATGGTTTTTAGGGTACTAATAAGCACGCCCTTATGCCAATATAGACCTATCAGAACTTGTATAGGTATAGTGGAGTTTATATGTTCAAATGTAATTTTTTAAGTATGTACTTTAATGTTTTGTTTGATGTTTTTATTCCATCAGAAAGGCTGTTGATTGTACATTTTGTGTAAGGGGCTGTTAAATAGGTTATCATACATTGGTATATTTATATGCTCAAATGATATAAGGCCTGGTCGAGCATAGGCCCTAATAGACAACAGAAAAGCATACTATAGGACAAGCATGCGCATATAGGCCTGTCAGAACTTATATAGGTTCAAATGTCATTTTTAGGTACTTTAATGGGTTATTTGATGTTTTTACCCTATTGGTTGTTCATTTTGTATAAGGAGGGGTGTTAAATAGGGTTTTATAGGTTCAAATACCATTTTTTAGGCACTTTAATGGTTTATTTGGTGTTTTTCCCTTTTCAGAGATGTTTTTAGCGGCTGATTATGTACTTTTAAACAGTACTGTATGATATAGATAAAAGGCTAGGTATTCGTTTAGGAATCAGCTATTCTGTATGTTTACCTCGGTAATTCATCATATTTCTATTTAAGTCTATTTAATTGCACCTCTACTTACTGTACTATGTGTATGCAAACAATAAGTCGTAATTTTATTGAATTAATTTATTAGTTAACATAACCTCAATATTTCTGCTGTCAGATTAACACTATGATTATATATTATAACAACTCATCAACTAGGCACGTTAACCAGTATTGTGCTAAATATTTTTTTTTTGATGGGTACCTCTATCTGACAATAGTTCTCAGGGGTGATTTTTACTGGCTTAGTAACGTACTCCGTTGCCTCAACTAGTCCCTGTCAAAGCTATACCTGTTCTCCACAACGATAATATTCGGATGTTATTTTTGTGTTTGAAAGCCTTAACCGGTTCACCCTGTAGTATTAAACTACCGCCGTACACACCTATGTTAGATTCTAAAAATAAGGTGATATTGGTACTCCATTTATTATTTTCTAATTGACAATGTTACAATATGAATATGTACGATTCCTCCAAGCTGCAATATTTAATTTCTCGGTAATCTCGAGAACAAAAGTGCTGCAAAAAACGTATGAAGTATCATTCTACCCGTTTCGGTACGAACATTTCTTTGTAATTTTTAACGATATCTTAATGCACAACGTATTAGGTATGTGGTTTTTACGAAACAATTATATCCAGGCGAAAGTTTAAGTGGGTGTTTAGCGGTACATAAATACATGTACCTTATCGGGTCTTTGAAGCAATAGGGCCTAAAATAGGTATTTTTCCTATTTATTCATGTTTTTTAGGTATTTCGCTGATATTTCGTAGCTGATAGGATTCGACAACGACTATTAGATGTGTATATCCTCGGTAATTCATTATATTTTTTAATAAAGTCTATTTAATTGCTTGTTGTGCTAACTTTGTATGTATTAAAATGCTGCCTATAAGCCAAACATTTATTAATTTATTTACTTAACATAACCTCAATGTTTAAGGTGGTGAATGTTTGCAACGTGTATTTGTAGGATATAGTAGATGACAGTCTTACTTAAAATATGTGTTAGCAGAATCTTGTCATACAGACTGTTTTGTATTACTTTTGGCTAGTTTTGGATACTAATCACGTATACACACTGTTAAATAGGTTTTTTCAGAAAAACGGCCATACTTGGTGGATTATTATGTGTTTTACCCTATCGGAGAGGTTTTTTGTTGATTATTGTGTGTAGGTGCTGTTAAATATGCTTTTACGGCTTCAGAGGCTATACTTTAGTGATTTATTAAGTGTTTAAGCCCTGCCTACTATACATATGACTATATGGGCATTAACATTAACATTAATTATAGGCGATATTTAGGGTAATTTTTATCTATTTTTCTCTCGTTTCGTGACTGAAACGGCCTTTTGGCGTAGGAACCCTACCATAATTTAAACGAAACACCTATGATTTTTTAAGTCATTTATATATATACCTAATAAGCCTCAGGTGACGTATGATATTATAAGATAGTTAGTACGCCGGTGCTTGCCTTTGTGCATGAGTATCAGCTGTTTGGCATCGGTAATCTCACCTTAACACGGTGGTAGTTGCTTTAAGTTAGGTATATTAGTAATATTGAGAATTTGTTATCTAGACTATAAAGAACCCATACATCCTAGTGATAATATGATTAATGTTGTCCAACTCTTTTTGTCAATGCTACCAATCTAGTATAACGCCTTGTTTACTATGCTAATTAGTGCAAAATCAGTCTTGGTCCTATAATATACTATTATGGTGAGTGATACTCCGAGCTTACCCTGTATATGGGATTAGATATTTTGGTGAAAAACAAGGTTTTTTATGTACAATCGTACGTAATTGATGCCATATAACAGGCCTAATATGGTTACCTATCCTACAATATGCCCCAATTTTGTTGGTATTATGTATGTGAACATATATCCTTAGTGCACCTTGCCCTGCAAGGCTCGGAATTTTTCCTAATAACATTCATCCTAAATACGTTTCGCATGTTACATTATCCTTATGAACTTTAGCGAGCCGCATGTCTTTAGTACACCTTGCCCCTGCGGGTCTCGGTATTTTCATATTAACTTGTTACGTCAACCTATACACATACCCTTGTTTTCAATTATTTGGCTATCATTTTTTAACAAGTGACTGACTTAATTTGGTTAACTATAATAGGCATATTTTGTTGTTATTTTCTATTTAGGATTGTTCTTCACTCGTAATTCTTGGAACGTAACACCACCGACTATTTTTTCAGTGCGTCTTTTCAATTGTTTATTCGGCACGTATCACAAATTATTAGTATTACACCAACAAGGTCTTGTTTTTAATTCTCTATTTTTAAGACCTGTACATCTATACCCCTGTATATCTGTCACTACCTCCTATATTATTAGCGGCGTTTAGTAATGTTCCAATTACATTAGGTGCGCGGGTGTTTAATATATATTTATTAAAATTAACACTGTGGTCTATTTTTTACCTACCTTTTAGATACGTGAATACCTGCAGCCAAGTTACAAGGTTCTAATACTATAACCTATGAAAGTTTCGAAGCGTCTTCTAAGGTGTACGAAATGACGCCAAATTGCTTCATATTGCAGCATAACTTAACAGTAATATGATCATTTTTAGGGTTAACCAACCTACATTAAGAAAATATTTGTTGCAAACATAGGGTTTTGAACGCCTTGTATAACATTCGTGTTAAAAATTGCAAGATTTAAGAGACTAGCCTTCTATATAAGGGGCTAGCATAAACCATGCTTTATTTAAGGCATTTGGACCTTAAATTACTAGTTTTTCTTATATTAAGCAAATTTCTCAGTAATATTAGGCTCTAAAACAGCATCTATTTTCTGTCTACCTTAATAATTCGTATAGGTGCTACTAAGGCATAAATCATACTTTATTTAATGCATTTGGGCCTTACATTACTGATTTTTCTTATATTATTCCAATTTTTCTATTGAAAAAATATTATTATATTAGGGTCTAAACAGCATCTATTTTCTGTCTACTTTAATGATTCGTATCGGAAACGAATATTTACGTCAGGTATTGCATAATATCTTCGATTATATTGTTAATACATTCTAAATAAAGCGATTGACCTTTCGTTTTTACCATTCTTGTACGTTTTCAGCAGTGTGTCGATTCAAAATAGTTGTTAGTACTATCCTTCTCTATCTTATATTGTTGTACTACTGTTCGTTATAGGATTAAATAATTTGTTGACAATGCGGGCTAGGGATATGGTAAAAAGGTGCTAAATGGGGCCATTTATACCAGTTTTTAGTGTTAAACCATAAAATAGCTCAATTAAGGTGTCTTTATCGTACCACCCGATAGTTTTGAGCTCCTGTAGTAGTTTATTAGACATTTTTATCCGTTCATGGACTGCTAAATAGCCGTTTTCATATGTTTAAGGGACACTTCTAAGTGCTTTTAGATGTTCTTATACGTATTCTATACCCCTGTGGTAGATTATATTTTCTAAAACATACAACAAATAGCAGCTTGCTAATGTATGCCTGCCTAATTTAATTCATTAATATTGCATTACCTATCTATGAGTAATAATTATTCTTTTGTTATAGCAAGTATGCTAATGCGATGATGTAAGAGTACAGTATAATAACAATGTCTCGTAAGAACCCGAATAGCTCCGTGGTATGAGATACTGGTTAGCAAACTAATGGTTGGTGGATCGAACCCCGCTGGATACAGGAACTTTTTTTCTAATGAAAATTAAATTAATAGAACATGATGACGTAACCCTATTACCAGGCGCCCTCTGACGTTTCAACAGCTAGACTAGTACTCTAGTAAGGGGGCATTGACCCTGAGGCCCCGCGAGTTCTACCGACGACCAATAGGTGTCTCCGCGTGATGGTGTTTAGAAATTATTGGGGTACCAGTTCTTGGGGATAGGTCTTACGGAGTACCGACTTGTAGGCATGGCCCCCAAAATTGAATATCTAAGTAGTTGAGGTTATAGTAACATATTATGATAGATGGCGTATTGCAGATGGTAGACTTGGGCCCCCACAGAAAGTAATACATTAGGTAGGTGAGGTTAGAGTGACACGTGATAGATGACGTATCCCTGATGACGTTTGACCAACCTTGGTGACTAACACTTATGATAGGTGAGCTGGCGCTAATGGCAACTAGTGCCAATGGAAGTTAGTGCCAACGGCAGCTAAGGTCCAAGTAGCTAATGCCCATGACAGATGACAGATGACAGGTGCCATGAAACCACGCCCTCCGGGAGTTCTTGGAAAAGTACGCCAGAGTGCCGCAAAACCTGAGTACGCCAGAGTACCGCATACTCTACTTTCCATCTTCCCTATACTAAATTGCAATGCCGTGACGTAAAATCACGTCTTTTGAAATTCGAAAAAAAGTAGCAAAATCGCCCGAATTTCCGAACGTTCTGTATATGTACCAAATGTATAAGGATCACACAACGTATTCCGTCCAATTTCAAATCTCATATCGCTAAAATATCTTTAGAATCTCGTGGTGAAAATGGGTGAATAAATCAAAAAATCACAGTTCGCAAAATAATTTTTATTGTCCATAGGCTACTATGATTAAAAATAGTATTACCAACATAACATTTAGACATAAAAATTTACAAAATTTGAAGGATTTATTTTCTTTTTAAATATGTGTTTTTTATTGAAAAAACTACAAATTAGAAAAAATAGTATAAAGTACGTGTTATGCAGTTTTAAGCACTTGTCCCGTTATAAAACTCGCCGCAAGCGGCTCGTTTTTTAACATGGACGCGTGCTATAAAATGATGCTTTATACCGGGTGTCCACGGAAGGTGGCTCGCCCCTCTAACTTTTTTGTTTTTCAAGATAATGAAATAAAATTCGGGAGATTTGTATACGACATAAAACTGCATTTTTTGACAGGTGACTCAGCATTATGGAACTTCCGGTTTAAACGGAAGTGACATAAACTTTCGATTTTTAAATGGGACACCTGGTATACTTTTACTTTTTTTGACTCCATATGACATTCTAAATACAACGATGTGTCACTTGTCACTTTTTGTCACCAAGGGAATATTTTTTTTTTCAAATTTATTGTTTTATCTAGAGGGCTATAAATACCTTAAAATCAACTATTTCAGTTCTTTAATCTTGGAAAAAATACAATTTTACTATTTTTGGTCCAATGCTATGTGCTATGTAAAATTTACTTTTTAAAGTTGTATAACTCCTTTTTTTTAGCTGCAATTAAAAAAATTTAAAAAGATAACTTAGAACTTTCCTAAAATCTTTTGAGAATAAATTTAGATTTAAATGCATCAAGTAGCCTGTGACCAGCAAAACTGATAAAACAAAATCATGCCTTGGAGAAAATTGAAATGTTAACAGCTTCTGCCAAAGTAAATTATTTTGTTGTTTAAAAAACATGGAAAATAATAGTTTTACAAGGAGTAAAAAAGTTGATATGTTATTAGTGTTTGGAGAATGTAGAAATAATTCAACCGATGCTGCACGACTTTACGCAAGATATTTTAATCGGCGTCATCCAACCCGGCACTATTAGGTACCCAAAACTGGTTCCGAAAATGCGAAATGAGCCAGACAATAATAACATAGCAACTTTTTTACTCCTTGTAAAACTATTATTTTCCATGTTTTTTAAACAACAAAATAATTTACTTTGGCAGAAGCTGTTGGCATTTCAATTTTCTTCAAGGCATGATTTTGTTTTATCAGTTTTGCTGGTCACAGGCTACTTGATGCATTTAAATCTAAATTTATTCTCAAAAGATGCTTCATTTTAGGAATGTTCTAAGTTATATTTTTAAAGTTTTTTAATGGCAGCTTTTCTAAAACCTAATAGTGTATGGTATCAAAATAATCGTAATAAAATCCTCTTTATTCTTAACCTGACGAGCCACCATGTTGCTATTTAAAAAAAAGGAGTTATACAACTTTAAAGAGTAAATTTTACATAGCACATAGCATTGGACCAAAAATAGTAAAATTGTATTTTTTCCAAGATGAAAGAACTGAAATAAGTGATTTTAAGGTATTCATAGCCCTCTAGATAAAACAATAAATTTGAAAAAAAAATATTTTCTTGGTGACAAAAAGTGACAAGTGACACATCGTTGTATTTAGAATGTCATATGGAGTCAAAAAAAGTAAAAATATACCAGGTGTCCCATTTAAAAATCGAAAGTTTATGTCACTTCCGGTTAAACCGGAAGTTCCATAATGCTGACTCACCTGTCAAAAAATGCAGTTTTATGTCGTATACAAATCCCCCGAATTTTATTTCATTATCTTAAAAAACAAAAAAGTTTGAGGGGCGAGCCACCTTCCGTGGACACCCGGTATACTATTGTATTTGTCTACTTATTTTATTACTCATTAGTTTGGCATATTATGTCATAATGTGAATTTGACAAAATTTTAACCTAGATTTGGTTAGATATATCGTCCCCATATCATTGTTATCTAAACCAAGCCCCACGTTTTTTAATCCAAGCCCTCTTTGATGCAAATAATTTTTGCTCGCACGGTATAAGTTAGTAGCTATATTTAAAGTTGCCATCTTCATATTTTAAACAACGAAGATAAGATGGTGAAAATATAAGAGGATATTTTAGTAAAAAAACAGAATGCAGTATAAGAGCAATAGAAAGTTATACGCAATGTAAACAGGGTCAATAAATACCAACTATATTTCAACTGACCTAGCTAACTTCAAGCAATAGTTCAAGTCGAGTTGAGAAAGTATGGCAACGAAAGAAAAACTAAAAGTCTTCCACCTCAATTTTAGAGGTTACCTGAAATAACTTACCTCAACTCACCGCCATTTAAAACTGTTAAAATAACATAAATATAGTTTAAAAAAACTAAAAAAACACGCTTTAATAATTAATCAAACTAAAAAGCGGAAAATAAATAAATTTTAAAATGATTCTTGAAATAATTCTTAATATAGGCAGAAAATAATAATGAACGATAAACATTAGTATTATTGTGAAAAATGCGTGGGGCGCTTTGTGCTATATTTTACGTATATCGAGCACCCCAGCTTTTTTTACAATAATACTAATGTTTATCGTTCAATATTATTTTCTGCCTATATTAAGAATTTCAATAATTATTTTAAACTATATTGATTTTCCGTTTTTTAGTTTGATTAATTTTATTAAAGCGTGTTTTTCATTTTTTAAAAAATATATTTATTTTTCATTTTTTAGTTTGAGTTATTGTTAAGAAAAAAATTTTTTTTTATTAGATTGAGCTAGATTAGCTGATCATTGTATTGTCCGCGGTTCTTGATAAGTCTACAAAATTTAAGTTAAATCTGACCGTTTAAAGTGGGTCAAAATCGGGTTCAAAGAAGTCGGTTACAAACAAACATACATACAAACATACAGGTGAAGCTAATAAAAGCGTGTTAATAAAAAAACAGCGGTCACAACGGAACAGAAAATATACTTTCAATTAATAAATATACAGATTGTATGTGATTCAAATTTAAGGATCTGGTTGCTTTAGGGGCCAGGCTCTGTACCGGGTGAACAACTAAGAATGGTCGTCGCCTATATCTCAGAAACTGGAAGTCATAGAGCTTTCAAGTAAAATATTTCTTAATAAAAGTGCCCAAAAGAAAATGTTGGAAATTGTTTTCGAGTTTGTAAAATGTCCGCAAGGGGGCGCCACAGTCAGGACCACTACAAATATTAAGATTTTCTTCGTGTTTTGACTAAATAAGAGGTACCGAAAACATCTTTGTTTTAATGCTTACATATTTCTTTAAAAATTTTATAAATCACAAATTACTCTATCTAGTAAAATAAAGTGGTGGGGGGAATTCAAATGTTTTTTTACATAAACTACGATTACTACCTTTTGGCATTACCGATTTTAACTAACTTGGTCTCATTTAAGAGAGGAGTATTTTATTTACAAATTGTGCCTTTTTTATTATATCCTTGAACTTTACCTTCGCCGCTAGATGGCGTTAACTGAAATATAAGCGAATATTAGGCTTTTTCGCGACAAAGTTGAATACAATGAAGGTCTGTTTTAACAGGATCAGATAGAGAATTATATCATTTTCGTGATAACCTCACATTCGTATCTTTTATAGAATCGGAGTTATTGACTAAAATAGACTAAAATATCGTATTTCAAAGAATAGTTTTTAAAACTATATTATTTAAATTAAAGTAGGCTTTGAAAAATAAAACAATTTAGTTGTGTTAAAATGGTTTGCTGTCAAAATAACATATAAGTCCGTATTTCATTGAGATCGTTGGTTTTTTTCTTGTGTTTGAGAAAATTATTTTTTATTAAGATGCGGTAAGTATACAAATGACGAAGCATTCGATATGATGGGCGTTTATTTCGAATGCATGCGAAATGAGTTAGTCGCTTCCAGGGTTTACGCCATACAATTTCCTGGAAGAGTGTGTCATACGAGCGGGGTTTTTCGTAGGCTTACGGAAAGGCTTAGGACCACCGGAACTTTTCATCTTCCACTACATAGAAGGCAACCCAGAGGCCGAACGGAAGGAAATATTATAAATGTGTTGGCGTATTTTGTATTTGATCCACAAGTGGGGACCAGAACCCTAGCTAGAGAGTTGGGAATTTGCCAGACTACGGTCGTAAACATATTAAAAGATCCGAAGTAAGTTTTAATAATTTTAATTTTTCTGTATGTAATATTTGAGATATTGCTCAAAATATTCAAAAATATATGTCTGAGAGTAATGAAGCTAAAACTAAAAAGCAAGGAGTTTAGTCCAAGCAACCCTACTACGGAACATTCAGAGCTAAAGTTATTCTAACACTTGCCAAATTATTCTTTAGTATGCATCCTTATCATATCGTTCTTCACCAGGTATTACTAGCTGACGATTTTGATCGCCGACTACATCATTGTCGATGGCTATTAAATATGGTAGCGGAAACCCCTCAAATGCTCTCTCAGATTTTATGGACGGACGAGGCAACATTTAGTAGCAATGATAATGTGAACATACACAATATGCACTATTGGTCCAGGATAAATCCACATTGGATGCAAGAAGTGCAGCATCAAGGTCGCTGGACGGTAAAAGTGTGGTGCGGTATTCTGGGGGGTAAAATCATTGGACCTATTTTCTTTGACCAGTGGTTTATTTAAATTTTTTAGAAAATGAGCTGCCGCTTCTTTTAACAGATGTTGCTTTGGATGTTCGCCGTGACATGTTTTTTCAGCACGATGGGTGTCCGGCGCATTTTTCTGTAAACGTACAGGAGTTCGTAAATCGGGCATATCCTGGCAGGTGGATTGGACGAGAAAGTTTATTTCCCCGGCCAGCTAGGTCATCAGACCTCACCGTCCTAGATTTGCATTTGTGGGAGAGGGTTAAGGACATTGTTTTTGCCAACCGGCCTACAACCAGAGAAAATATGATTGAGAAAATTACAGCGGCGTTAGGAAATATATCAGTTGCGGAAATTGAAACTGCTATTTTATGCACGCAGAAGAGGTTGCAGGCTTGCATTAATAATGATGGACATCATTTTAAACATTTGGGACATCATTAATACATTTTCCCCCAATATTTGGTGCGATTTTTAAGAAGTAAATTGCAGTATAAATAATTTATTATAAATCGTGAAAATATAGGTAGAAGTTTTCAATAATAATTTTTATTGTTATAGTTAACACTTTTTGTAACTCTGTGTTCATTTATAATTAATGTGTGCGAAACGCATCCAATATATAAACTAAAACGCCCTTAAAACGAAAAAAATTCGATATATTAGTCTATTTTAGTCAATAACTCGATTCTATAAAAGATACGAATGTTAGGTTTTCACGAAAATGTTAAGAGTTTAATTCTCTATCTGATCCTGTTAAAACATACCTATCATTTTATTTAACTTTGTCGCGAAAAAGCCTAATATTCGCTTATATTTCAGTTAACGCCATCTAGCGGCGAAGGTAAAGTTCAAGGATATAATAAAAAAGGCACACTTTGTAAATAAAATACTCCTCTCCTAAATGAGACCAAGTTAGTTAAAATCGGTTATGCCAAATGGGAGTAATCGTAGTTTATGTAAAAAAACATTTGAATTCCCCCCACCACTTTATTTCACTAGATAGAGAAATTTGTGAATTATAAAATTTATAAAGAAATATGTAAGAATTAAACCAAAGATGTTTTCGATACTTCTTATTTAGTCAAAACACGAAGAAAATCTTAATATTTGCAGTGGTCCTGACTGTGACGCCCCCTTGCGGACGTTTTACAAACTCGAAAATAATTTCCAACATTTCCTTTGGGGAACTTTTATTAAAAAATATTTACTTAAAAGCTCTATGACTTCCAGTTTCTGAGATATAGGCGACGACCATTCTTAGTTATTCACCCGGTACAGAGCCTGGCCCCTATTTATAGCAACCATATCCTTAAATTTGATTCACATACATACATACATAGTACTGGGTTGAGTGTAAAAGCGCTGCTCACTGTTCAGACAGATGAGTGCGAACTCTGCCCTTGTGGGAAAATTGTATAACTCTTTTTTATACATCTTTGCCTTAATGATTTAATGTATTTTACTATTTTCCACAAAAAAAACAATTATTATTATTATTATACAATCTGTATATTTATTAATTGAAAGTATATTTTCTGTTCCTGTACACTCCTGTATCCTGCATCCTCACCACCTACAAAATTATTTAGGCATTGTTGTTTCTAAGATTATGTTAGCAGAAGAACTGTAGGAAACTGTAGGTTGTAGGAAACTACAAGGTGGTACCGACAACCAATCTAGTAGTCATTTCATTTACCTGGTGAAAGTGGGTTCCATCCACAAGTCCAATTATTCGAAGAAACGATGAAATCGTAACAAATTGAGGATATAATAATTGTGCTACTGCCAAAGAAACTTTACTATTAATTCGGAAAGGTGTTACCGTATTCATTGCAATGAAATCTGCTATGCTAGTTAGGTGCCCATAACTAGCATCGTATTTATACAGGGTGGCGTACCGAAAACTTTCCACCCAAGTTTATTTTCTTGTTAATAAATAAATTAAAATTCGCTCGAATACGGGAACCTTAGTTCTCAGGGGGACATATTTTCTTGCTATTTTCACCCCCTTGCTGGAATCCCTACGACGGGGTGGCTTCCACCTGTAAAATCTTAAATGGAAAGGGGGGTCGAGTGATACCTTATTTTAAAGGGAATTGAATTGCCTTTTAAACGCGACCTTGCTCGTTTAAGTCGAGTGAATAGTTACTGAGAAATAGGGCTAAAAAGAAGAAAAAAATTAAAAGTAATAAAATTTGTTACCGCTTGTATCAATCAAGTAAATGTTGAAAATGTCCACCTCCAAACTCCATGCAATTGTAAAGGCACTGTTCAAAATATTCGCGAACATTATGGAGCATTGCGGGAGTTATTTGTCGGCACTCGTACACTATTCGTTGTCGCAAGTCTTCCAAAGAATTGGGTTGGGTTGCATAAATTTTAGACTTTAAATGTCCCCACAAAAAAGTGCGGTGGCGTCAAATCAGGAGATCTTGCAGGCCATTCAATAAGACCTCTTCTTCCAATCCATTTTCCTGGAAAATTTTCATCCAGAAACTGTCTAACAGGGAACGCATAATGCGGGCGTTCTCCGTCTTGCTGAAAGTAAATATTTTTTGGCCGATAACGGTCATTTTCTTCTATGGCATTCGTTAAAGCAGAGTTAATAGTGGTTTTCAACAGGTTCAGGTAAATTTCACCTGTTAAATTTCCAGGTATAAAATACGGCTCAATAATAGGGTCTCCAATAATTCCAGCATACACATTTAATTTTTTGGGATGTTGAGTATGGACTACTATAAACACCAGCAATCACTACCGTTTCCCCAACTGAGACAAAAACCTAGAACAAGTTCCAGTTTTATGACAATAAATTGTGGCAAGAACTTGGGGACAAATTTTAGCTGTTTATGCGTGAACATAACATTAAACGTCAACTTTTACAATTTCTTAAGCAAGAACTTAAACTTTAAAGCCCCGACCTGTCTATTTTCCCATTCGTTAAATGCGAATTTTGCAGTGCGCATGCCTATTCCTGTGTGACTTTGTTTACATGCGCGAGGCCATAAATTTGCTTTTCGTGATTATTGTTTGCTTATCTATAGCATTGAATATCAAACAATAAGAAGGCCATATAAGCAGATTTCCTAAATCTGTTACGTTAAATTCATAGAAGGCGAAATGAGTTCACCAAAAATAAAGCGTGTTGATGCAGCCACTAACGACAAGCCTTTCACTGCAAAATTATAACATTGTTGCCGCCTGTCTGTTTGACTTGCTGCATGATCCTCTCCCCACTAGCATACCGTCACGCGCATCGGTGCGGTGCCTGGATTGCGTTGAACTGGCATAATATATTATATTTATTAATTTATTTTTGATTGAAAAAGGATCAGACTGAGTGACGCGATATGGCTGGCAACAAGTGTGCTTATTTTCAACGTGCCTCCCAGGATTAAGATTATTTCGTTTTCCGGTAGAAGAAGAGAGGTAGATGCAATGGATCGTAAATAGTGGTATGCAATTATGTGGTCTATTAGCAGGTCAAAAATAAATAAATATGGAGTTTTCATTTTAATACCTTTTTATGTGTCCTATTGTATTTGTTTCTGTATTTACCTGCAGGGTAGGAAACATTTTAAATTAAAGTTTGTTATACATATAAAAAATTTAGATCAAATACGACGTGACCTGTTTAATAAAAACAAAGTTAGTAACTACTTATTGATTAAAAAAAAAACTCGACGTTATAGACTTATTCTAACGCTAATGGATTGGATGGACAAACTAACAAGGATTTTTTAAAAGAAAATTACCCTGAATAATTCTCTAAAGTACATATTATTATCAAAAACATACATTCGGCTGGAATTGAGAACCTCCCATTTTATTGTCTGGTAAAAATGCTCAAATCCTTAAAAATTCCAATAAAATACGATATGCGGCAACACCACGACATCACATCCGTGAATTTGAGACATCTGTTGCCGACGCGCTGCATCTATAACTATAGATTTACGATCAACTCCACAATGGCGGCCAAACCATCTCCAATAGAGTCTAAAACAGGGTTGTCAAGTTTTCTCGAAGATCCGCTATTATTATAGTTTGATATTCAATGTCTTTAGCTATTAGTCTATGCCACTGGCACACTAAATGGACACCCGGTATATTCTGTCTTACAATCCTGTGAAATCAATGCTGTTCAAACTTACTGCCTTATTCTAGTAAAAAAGAGAAATAAAATTAAAATGCTTACAGTTTTTTTGAATGATTTTTAATACACCAAATACACTCGCTCTATCGCTCTTAACAATGCTACTTCCAGATACCTACAAGACTTAAGAGCCGTTGGCCCATTCGCCGAATATCCTTCATGGCAAACGTTGAAACCACTCGCTGAAGCCGCAAAGTTGTCGGCGGAAAATAGCCCAATCACTGACCCAACCGGAAGTTATGCAAATGACTTTCTGGCCCAGCAACCTATGCCAGATGATGGAGCCTTTTGTTACATCGCCCTTAGTGGCGATCTGGTGTCCAGCAATCTAACGCCGACGTAATTGTGAATATTTACGAATTAATGTAATATTAACTTTGATATCCTAAATATGGATCATGTATTATTTTGTTTCATTTTAAAATAAAATATGCTGTACCAGTAATTTCTTTTGAATATTTTAACTTCTAATTCCATCCCCGGGTGGACAGTAATTTAGGGTTGGAGTATCAACATTCATGCTTGCCAACCTATAACCTATTTCGCGTATATTTATTTAATTTTTACAGCTTTTACAAAAAATTTAAATAAAATCATTATCGTCTTCATATTTTATAGGTAATAATTGACATATTAAATAAATATCAAGGAAGTTCATTAAATATTTTAGGAGAATTGTGTAGCGAAAAATATCGGGTAAGATTGTTTTTAACATTATTATGTCATTGTTCTTTCACTATACAATTATCCTAAAATTAGCAATAAAATGAATAGATATTTTTGTTATATGTCAAATATTACCTAAATATTGTAACGACGATATTGATTTTATTTAATTGTTAGTTAATCTAATAATAAACTAAAAAAAGCAACGCGAAATAGGTTATAGGTTGGCAATAGATGGAATGACGTTGAGAATTCCACCTTAAGCATTATAATAATATTATAGACGCAAGTTATAGACGCAAAGAGGAGTAGGGGGATTGGAGGTCATGACCCCTCCCCCTTACCCAACGAATAAACAGATACAATAGATATTATAAGGAAATCTGAAATTTAGTTATTTGAACTAGGGAGGTAGATGGAAATTGGTCGAATTCAAAGCGCTATTTAATATTAACTATTCAATCATTGTAGCAAAAATAATTGTTTTATATGAGTTGTAGGAAATTGATTAGACATTGACTTTATTTCTAGTTGCCATATTGTGCATCTCTTTTTACTACTTTCGTTAGAGAAAGAAAGATTCTATAAACCTTTCTACAGGAAACCCCAAAACTTAACAAAAAATATATGTTTTTAATGCAATAATTTTTTTGTTGTTGTAAAAGTCAAGGCTTAAAAACAAAACAATTGCAGGCAAGAAAGGCATAACAGCCAAGAAAATATTTGTTAACTAATATCTCAAAAAAAATAGTTCTAAATATATTTTTCTAATTTTGACATATAAAGTGACACTTTTTAAAACTGATTGACATTATGAAACGTCTTACTTTTTGTAACTAGTTGCATAAAGTAAAATTTTATGCAATTGGTGACGAAAAATGTATTTCAAAATTAGTGACTTTTTGGGAATTACTGATAATAGAGCATTACCTGCTGCCTCTTCAATATCGCTTGGTAGCTCTTCAGAACTTGAATGACTCATTTTTTAAAAATAAAACTAAAAATATATCAATCTCGCTAAAAACCTTCCGTCTAGACTTTTTTACAAAATGTCAAACTGACAACTAACATGAAGTAACAGCAACAATAGCTATTTATGCCATCAGTTATATGTCAAAATTAGAAAAACTAAATTTATGTTTTCCAAATTTTTATCAATTATATTAAATTTTATTTTTTTAATACTTTCTTCAAAATTAGAAAAAATCTTGTATGCAATACGTTACGAAATGAAATTTTGTGTAACTAGCGGCATAAATAGCTATTTTATATAATATAGGTTAATAATGATGATACGGTAATTTTTTATGAAGGTATAAATTGGAATATTTTAAAAAATATTATTGAAAAATATTTTATAAAAATAAGCAACTGGTTTAATAAAGACTTATTAACTATAATTTAAAACAAAACAACACACATTCCATTTACTTCATACAAAAATAAACTTCCAAATATTGGTCCAATAATATGCAATAATAATATTAATATAAAGAAAGGTGAAAATATTAAATATCAAGGAATAATTGTTGATAAACATTTAAAATGGGATTTACATAGTTTCTACATTGTAAAAAAACTAAGAATTCTTATACCAAAATTTAAACACCTAAAACAATTTTTAAATATAAAAATATTAGAAATATTTTATTATTCTTTAGTATTTACAAACCCATTTAAATTATGGAATACTAGAATGGAGAGGCATAAATAAAAATTATCTTAATAATATTAAAAGTATTCAAAAATACATTTTGAAAATTATTTACGAAAAAGACCACCAAAATTCTTCTGATTTACTATTTAAAGATAGCAAAAAAATTGATATTAAACAAATATTTTCTTACAACATGTTAATGTATATTTTTAAACATAAAAATAAAATAAATTATATTAATCACACACAGAAAATTCGTCATAAAAATACTATTACATACAAAAATAGAGTAAACAAAATAATAGCACACAAACATTTTTTAAAATTCAATCCATATTTTTTTGATATGCTACGACAGTCAATTGAAATAATTAAATCATTAAATAATTATAAAAATAAAATTAAAAATTGGATATTATCCAATCCAAGTGATATATTCAAGAACATCATTAATAAATAATGAATATACCAAGCTATAATGAATAAAATAAATAAATATATATAATATATACATGACGTATTGTATCTTTGTATAGGGGAGTGATATAAAATATACCAATAAAATATTGTCATATTCGTTTAATATTCTAATCTAGTTGTTCCTGAATTATGAAATATATTCTTGACAATAAATATTATATTATTTAACTTAAAACAAGTATTTTATTTCTGAGTTCGGAATTGTTAGTTTATACAAAAAAATTATATATTAGCATTACTTAAATGCCAAAAAAATTATTGGAATAAATTATTATTATTATTCATGAGCGAACACACAGTTTATTGGTGTCTGTATAAAGGTTGAAGACAATGATGTTTTTCTAATGATAGGAGATTTTTTTACTTGCATTGCTTCATTTCTTTTAAATCACAACGTTTCAACTAGAAGGTATCTCCAGTCGTGCACAGGTGAATACTAAATAACCAAAGTAACTACAGTAATTTATACTCCCTAGTTATACTGAAGCATGACTGATGCAGTGCAGTCTTGCGTTTGATTCCTGCGCCGATGATGTTGAATGGCATGTCATGCTTCAGTGCACGTAGCTAGTATAAGTAGAGATGTAGTTACTTTGCTTATTTTGTATTCACCCAAAGACCCAGTTGAAACGTTGTGATTTAAAACAAACAAAGACTTTGCAACTCAAAACTCTTTAAACACTGTTTATTGTTCTTTACATCAAAAAGCTAAAGAAGCTCTAGTTAAAAAATGTTTCTTTATTGTCCAGATTCATATTGTACACAGAATTATAATAAATAAATACATATTTATACCTACGTAGTAGGTGCTTATTATAACAAATGAAATTCCTATCTAAATAATTAAAAACACTTGAAAATTACAAATACTCAATTTTATTTGTTTAATAATTTTAATTGTTAACAGTAATGTCGCACATTTATTATAAAATTATCTATATGATAGTAAAAGAGATGTAACAATTAAAATTAAAAACAAGAAAAAATTTAAAAGAAAAAAATATTTACAACAAAAGTGACTTAGAAAAATTACTGCAAATTATTTTAAAGTTTCTTGGCTGGCCGCTAGGGGGCGTAACTATAGTTATCAATCAAAAAGGTGGATTTTCTCCAAGGAGTTGAAGTTGTAGATGAAGTAAAAGTTAAAGAAATCGTCAATATTTCTCAAAAAGAGTAAAAGTTCTACCTCTTTGTTTCACGGGGGTGAATGGAGAGAAAAAACTTCTGGAAAGTTTTGTGGTTATTATAGGGCTATTGGGCTAAAACTTTCTTATTGTCTAAAAATTATAGGAGTGAAATTTTCAAAATTATAACAGAAACAGGTTGTTCTGTTACTTGTACAGAGTTAACAATTGTCGGACCAGGTGTATTCGGATTTAACAGCGAGAAAAAACACCACTTAATAGATCACATCAAGAGCGTCAGAAAAAAGCCCAACATAAGAGGACAGAAATATATTCCTTTTCCAGATCCGGTCACAAATACTGTTGTTACTTTAGTTGAAGTTGAACCCTCAGCAAAACATAGCTTAGTTAATACTCCTGATAAACCACTTTTTGATGTTGCAGGCACTGATGAGGCTGCCCTTGTATTTAAAAACTTATAAAATAATTTACGTATAATTTGCATCGAAAATAAGACAAGTAGTGGTCAGGTATATTTATTCCTGGAAAAATATATTATTTATACTAGTTTTTTTGTGTGTATTGATATTCTAATCATAAAAAATATTATAATAATAGAATTATAAAGTTAAAATTTTTTTGGAAAAAAGGTATTTGTAATTAGAACGATTAATACCCTGTATTTGTCTACCTATTTTATTACTCATTAGTTTGGCATAATAACATATCATGTCATAATATGAATTTGACAAAATTTTAACCTAGATTTTGTTAGATATATCGTCCCCATATCATTGTGATCTAAACCAAGCCCTCTTTGATGCAAATAATTTTTGCTCGCACGGTACAAGCTGGTGAGTTGTCAGTGAGCACAAGCTTTGGCAACCTATTTTACCGTAATTAAAATGAAAAACCGATAATAATAGAAGTCCCAAAGTAAAATGTTTAATACACCAAAATTAGAAAATAATGTGATGCAAGCTGACGCGTAATCTTACTACGGCCCACAACTGAACTAGGAACTTTTAGGAAGAAACCAGTACCCCTGTTGATGTCACATCTATGTGTCAACTACTGAAACGCTTTGGTTTTAGAAAAAGCTGACTCTATATCCAGAATTTTCAGACAATTTTTCGCTTTGCCTCTGGTTACCACAATATTGTCTAAAATGCCAATTACACAAAATGTAGGTAATTTAGTGCAAACTATTAAATAGTTTATTTGTCTATTATAATTTTCGTCATAATATTTTTCAATAAAAATATACCGTTGATAAGTTATGTCTTAACTGCAATGGCATTTTTGTTATGGTTTTTTTTAAGCATGTCCTGAATTTCCGTAAAACTCTTTCCCTTTGTCTCTGGAACCCAAATTATATCAAAAACTACGGCGGCAAGGCAAAATCCTCCAAAAATCCACATTGTTTCTGCTCTTCCTAGACTATCATTGAGAAGATTAAAGAACCGCGTAATAATAAACGAAAAACTCCAAGAGCAACAAGCAACTGCGGATGACGAAATTGCTTTAACACTATTCGGAAACAATTCTGAGCTTACAGTCCAAGGTACTGGACCGAATGCAAAATTGAAAAAGAATATATAACTTATCACTGCAACTATTGGAACCCAAAATATTTGGTCTGTGTTCAGGGAGGTACTGTCATGAATATAGAAATAAGCTCCCAATACTATTAAGGAGAGGAAATCGCCAAAACAAGAGATAGCCAATGATATTTTTTTCCCTAGCTTTTCTATAACGTAGGTGGCTGTAAAGCTTGTCACAAACATGGAAACCCCACAAATTGTCGATGATATATCCGAAGGTATGTTTGCTCCTGACGCCTCGAATATCGGTTGCAAATAGTACGCAATAGCGTTTATACCAGAGAATTGTTGGAACGCCAAAAGAGATAATGATATTATTAATGCCTTTCTTAAGACGGGATTTGTGAAAATGTCTGACAGCTTTCCATTTTCATCATTGCTAAATACATCTTGTAGTTTTAGAACTTCTTTAGTTGCAGTTATTTCGTCACACGATCTGAGTTTCATAATAACTTCTTTGGCTTTATCGCTTTTTCCATTATTTACTAGATAGTAAGGGCTCTCGGTGCCAACAAATATAAACAATATGAAGAAAGTAAATGGAAAACAAGCCAATATAAGATTAAATATTTTAATAGGTAAGTAGGGACCAATAGCGTAGGGAACAAAGTTTCCAAATGTCCAAAATACATTCAATGAGACTGACAGCGTCGCTCTGTTCGAGTCTTCAGCAATTTCAGCAACGTACATTGGAAGAAAAGCATACCCTGCTCCAATAGCTAATCCATTAATAAATCTCCCAATATAAAATAGGTAAACTTTATCAGCAAAGGCAAACAACACATATGCAGTGAAATGTGGCACTGCTATACATAAAAGACTCATTTTTCTTCCAATTTTGTCTGCAATTATTCCAGCTGGTATTGAGCCTATTACCGCACCTACGTTAATCAGCGATCCTATCCAGGAATCTTCATTTTTTGTAATTGGTCGTCCTAAGGGATTGATGGATGTGTCATTTGAATAAAGTTTAGGATATACTGGCGATGTCCAGGTTCCACTAAAGTCACCAGAAGTTGCCAGTAAGTCAGCTAAAAATTAAATTTGTTTTCAAGTTTCGACAGTGTGGTAGCCCATATTTTTAAAAATTTGTTAAGCAAATAGTTTTTTCAAGCCAGAATTTAATAAGGAAACAACATTTTTACAGTAATCATAATTCTTGCAGAGTTTTAAGCTTACATAAGGTAGACCAAAATGATTTACTTGTTTTAGAGTGCCGAAAAAGCTTGTTGCATAAATTAATAATTGAATGATTTTAAAATTATGTTAAAAAACTTTTACTTATTATGAATCCTTCAAATATTTAAACACTATTAAAACTGAATTACTTTATTTGTTAATAACATAACATAATCCGAAACTCTTGTACTTATATTATTTTTTTATTTTGTTGTATTTCCGAGTTTTATTTGTATTTATCGGTTTTGGAGTGAAATCAGAAGTTTACCGATATTTGCCTTTTACATTGTAGTTGTTGGAGTGAGAGTAATTTGCTTTCACTGGAATTTTATCTCTTATCTTATACTTTATGAACTTGAGTAAGAGTTAAGTTTAAAAATAAACAGAATCACTATAAATAAAGAGAAAAAAAAGAAAATATATCGAGTTTTAGTAAATATCACGTAGGATTTTTTTTATTAATACCTTTATTCAAAATTTGACTTTGGCATCAAGTTATGTTTCGATCGAGATGAAAATTACATAAAAAATAGTAGTCACGTGATTGGCATTAATTGTCAAATTTTAATTTTTTCCAAAAAATAATTCAAAAGTGGGGTTATTTCTGAAAATATCGAAAAAAGTTATTAGAAAAAGTTAGTTGCAGTTTCTAGCGCACATGCAAAATTTTAGCTGCATAAGATAATTTTGATTTTGTACCTATATTTTGTAAATTGCACCACATAATTTTTAGTTTAACTTAACGTAAAGTTTTTCAAAGATTTAATTTAAAACCCCTTTACTTTATTTTTCATTTTTTAACTTTCAGACACAAAATACTTATTTTTGGAAGTTACCTTATACAGGGTCAAAAACAAATAAACTTTGCATCACATTCGACCAAATTTTAATAGCCCAATTTTGATTTTGTAGAAAAACTCACATTTAATATGGCGCTACTTTAAGAAGTTTTATGTAGGTTGCGTTGAGTCTTATTTTGCAAAAGTGGTGCAATTTACAAAATATAGGTAAAAAATCAAAATTATTTTATGCAGCTGAAATTTTGCATTTAAAAAAACTTTTTCTAATAACTTTTTCGATATTTTCATAAATAACCCCGCTTTTAAATTATTTTTTGAAAAAAATTAAAATTTGACATAATACATAATGGCGCGAATCACGTGACTATTATTTTATGCTTAATTTTCATCTCGATCGAAGCAGAACTTGATGCCGAAGTAAAATTTTTAATAAAGCTATTAATAAAAAAAAATCCCATGTAATGCGGACTTTACTGGTGACACTGTATATTAGGGGGTGCGCTTTTTTCTCACATATTTTCCGAGATAATTATTTTCAATTTGGTATACTTATTAGTTTTGGGAATATCTACAAAAAAATTTCATAATTCTGGCATGCGGTATACAGAGTGTTACATCTTTCTATACCCTGTAAATCAACTAAAACAATTACTCCTATATAGCCATATATTATCTCTGTCTAGCACAAACACTGTTCACGAAGTTACAAACGTGAAAGGAAGTGGTACATTTTTTCTGAATCCCGGAAAAAAGCGCACAGGAAATAAACGCACAGGAAATAACCGCACAGAAAAAAGCGCACAGTCACATAAGCGCACAAGAAATATCCGCACCTGGAAAAATGCGCAAAAGGAAAAAAACGCACACGGAAAAAGCTCACAAGTATAATTGCGCACATGGGAAAAACCGCAAAATTTACGTATATCTATACTAGAGAATATATAGCTGTAGCTATACAGGGTGTCTCACGGTCGATGGTACCTTAGACGTTTCTGACGAACCAGTAAAGAAATCGTTCTGAAAATATGGTCGCGTACATAAACGGATATGCTCTACCAACATAAAATATTTTTAACAATACAGTGTTGCCGCTTCCACACAAAAATAATAGTAACTTAGATTTTTTAAAGGCAACACCATATATTTTATTTTATTTTCGAAACCCCCATAACTTTCCTTACAATTTTTATTAACTCTACTCTATACTTATCTCTTACCGTTTCTAAGATATAAATAAATTTCCGTTTTTTTTTTGTCCAAAAACGTCACATTTAAAAATGCTGATAATTTTGAACTCTAAAACACTGAAACCATAAAATTTGGTAAATAGTTAACTAATACCATAGGGCTCTCTGCCCTAGTCCCAAATCTTAGTTGCAATATACAGGGTGGTTGAAAAATACACTTATTCTGGTAACTTGAAAAAGTTACCATAAGTCCTTTTTTTTCAAATGTAACACCCTGTATATTATTACGGATTAAAAAAGCTACAAAAATTTCACTTAATTCTTGTATATCATACCTTTACCTAACTAACTAGTTTAACCATTTTTTTGACGTATTAAGCATAATTTGTAAAATTTTCTATACAATTCAATTTTTATTCGGTTATTAGTTAGTTAGCCATGACAAAAACTGATGTTTACGTATGTTACTATGGTTATCGTTTTGAAATTTCATTAAGTTTAGATACAAGATAGAAATACACTTTAAAGTCATGGAAGAAAACTATACAAATGCAGTTTTTATAAATTTATTTATTTTATTTGGACAATGTGTGTTTGCATTAACATACAAAAAACATTAAAACTAAATTTTTCTTGAAATCCATGCAGTCAACACCCGCATATTAAAGTGTTTGGATGTAAACGGCAAGCGTTTTGAACATCTGTTAAAATAGCATTTTATTAGTTATAATTTTAGTAGTCTTTTATTATTTGACTACCTAGTTACCATTTAATAAAATTGTCCTGGATCCTTATGAATTTTCTAAGATTCATTGGCGGTAAATTAGAGTAATTTATTGTTTATGCATGGTCCTGGCGATAATTCTATCACATTGTCCAAATAAAATAAATAAATTCATAAGAACTGCATTTGTATAGTTTTATTCCATGACTTTAAAGTGTAAGATCTAAACTTATTGAAATGTCAAAACGATAACCATAGTAACATACGTAAACATCAGTTTTTGTCATGGCTAACTAACTAATAACCGAATAAAAATTGAATTGTATAGAAAATTTTACAAATTATGTTTAATACGTCAAAATAATGGTTAAACTAGTAAGTTAGGTATAGGAATGATACACAAGAATAAAGTGAAATTTTAGCAGCTTTTCAAATCCGTAATAATATACAGGGTGTTACATTTGCAAAAAGGACTTATGGTAACTTTTTCAAGTTACCAGAATAAGTGTATTTTTCAACAACCCTGTATATTGCAATGAAGATTTGGGGCTAGGGCAAAGAGCCCTATGGTATTAGTTACCTATTTACTAAATTTCAGGGTTTCAGTGTTTTAAAGTTAAAAATTATCAGCATTTTTAAAAGTGACGTTTTCGGACAAAAAAAACGGAAATTAATTTATATCTTAGAAACGGTAAGAGATAAGTATAGAGTAGAGTTAATAGAAATTGTAAGGAAAGTAATGGGGGTTTCGATAATAAAATAAAATATATGGTGTTGTATTTAAAAAATCAAAGTTACTATTATTTTTGTGTGGAAGCGGCAACACTGTATTATTAAAAATATTTTAGGTTGGTAGAGCATGTTCGTTAATGTACGCGGCCAAATTTTCAGAACGATTCCTTTACTGGTTCGTCAGAAACGTCTAAGGTACCATCGACCGTGAGACACCCTGTATATTCTGTGTCTATACTATATATGGTTAAAAAAATATAAAAAAAAATGCTTTGGGTAACAACGAACAAACCGATTGCCAATACACCTTTTAAAACCGATTGGAGAGTATGTAGAATAATCATAGGTAATACCGACCACTCCGACCCTTTTTGACCGTACGCAATTCGGTTAGGGGATTAAAGATCCCTGCAGCATCTCTAAATTGATTAGCAGAAACTTAACGGAATTCAGGTGCACCGACCTACCTCATCTACATGATTTATAATTAGTAGGATAATATATGGAAATACCTATTATGATTTACAGTTGTATAGTGTGTTTTATTTTAAAAACCTACACAAAAAACAAAATAGTAAACGACGTGCGTTTTTCTCTATATGCGCATTTATACACGTGAGCATTTTTCCGTGCGCGTTTTTTTCCTTGTGCGCATTTTTCCAGGTGCCGATATTTCTTGAGCGCTTATGTGACTGTGCGCTTTTTTCTGTGCGGTTATTTCCTGTGCGTTTATTTCCTGTGGGCTTTTTTCCGGACACCATTTTTTCTATCGCCGCCTAAATCGGCTATTTTTATGTGCCACAATTTGAGCACCACTGAACCTGAAAGAGGTAAAAACTTGTGGCAAGCTTATTATGATTAAAGCACTAAAAAAGCAATAAAATTTGGCAAAATATTAGTTTATATGATACGCCTTTCGGATGTCGAATAGAAAATTATTCTGATTGAACACTGAACTAAGAAACCTTAATGTATTAACAAATTAATGTAACCGTTGATAAAATTCAATTTGTTTTATTATTACCTTAACGCTAATTACAAATGTAATCATTTTCACTCAAAAAAGTAAATGTGGCATTTTATTAAGGAAATGTTGTTGAGGTCACAAAATGTACAGGGAATTTTTAAAATTATTTAAGTTACCTATAATCCACACATACCATGGCACACCCTGTTATCTTCAAATACCGTGCGAGCAAAAATTATTTGCATTAAATGGGGCCTTGCATCTAAGGACGTAATGCTTAGCCGTAAAGCTTAATACCTGTTGTGTATCAGTAACTACCTGAATTAACAATCAATCAGTTATTCCGTCATCTTTAACAGTCGTTAAAAGTAATTTGATTCCTCGCTAATTTTTCCAATTTCTTGAACAATTCACACAATGGGCTTTACGGAACAGCACAAAACAATCATGGTTGAAGCGTATTTTCGAAACGGGGCTGGAGTAAATCGTGAGTGGCAATACAATCCGGGTTTGTGCATAGACGATTTTCACGAACATTTTCCTAACGTTGCTTTTATTGCTGGGGATTTTTATCATTGCCTGAAAAGAACCGTGGTTGTGTTTAGGGAAACAGGTTATATACAACACAAAAAAAGGAGCAGGAAGACCATCTGTAACAACAGAAGAACTTGTTGCAAACGTTCGTGAAATAATGCAAAATACGCCAACAAATTGTATAAGACGCCTGTCCCAAGAAGTGGGAAGATCCTGTGGAACATGCTGGACTATTTTTAAAAGGCAGTTAAATTTATTTCCTTATAAAATGCAAGTACTTATACTTTGTTACTGTTGTAAACAACAAAAATAAATTTCTATTTGTCTACCTATTTTATTATTCATTAGTTTGGCATATCATGAATTTAACAAAATTTTAACCTATATTTGGTTAGATGTATCGTCCACATATCATTGTGAGCTAAACCAAGCCACACGTTTTTTAATCCAAGCCCTCTTTGATGCAAATAATTTTTACTCGCAAGGTATATTTAAAACTTTCAAAATGATAACACAAACGTGTAAGGTCTGCACTTATTTTTTTTAATATTAACCCTAACAGTGTTGTTTCAATACATAATGTCTTCGTCTAATGGTAAGAACTAACTGCGAATAAAACAATTGCTATGGTTAATAACAATAAAAATAAGTGAAAACCTTACACATTCATTAGTGTTTTTATTTCGATAGATATTAATATAATTTTCAAATTACACATAATCACACGTCAAAAACGTTTAAATACTTATGAGATACAAGCCTGGTTCTTTCAACATATTTTACCCCGCAATAGCCAATACTCATGTATATAACAATTCATAAATAATTAAATTTACTTGTTATCTCTTATTTTATCGCGCTTTGTTATTTTATCAAGTACTTATTAATATTAGTTAAAAGAAATATTCATTATCATTTTCTAATCTAAATGCAACATTATTTATTTGAGCTTTTACAGTATATCATATACTTAATTTCCATAAAACTTTTTCGCTTTGTCTCCTGGGAACCATATAATATTAAAATCCACGCCAACCAGGCAAAATTTAAACAATGCTTAAGTGATAAAATGTACCTAACGAAAAATGTATATGTTTTTTTTAAGATTTTTCTTGGTATCTAACTTTCATATTAAAATTTTTTCAATAAAAGTTACCAATGATGAATTATTTCTTAGCTGCAATGTCATTTTTCTTGTGGTTTTTATGAAGCATGTCCTGAATTTCCGTAAAACTTTTTCCCTTGGTCTCTGGTATCCAAATAATATCAAATGCAACGGCAGCGAGACAAAATCCTCCAAAAATCCAAAATGTTCCCGCTCGTCCAACAGTATCATTTAGAAGATTAAAGAATCGCGTAACAATAAATGAACAAGACCAACAACAACATGCAACTGCGGATGACGAAATTGCTTTGACACTATTTGGAAACAATTCTGAGCTTACAGTCCAAGGTACCGCAGCAAACGCAAAATTAAAAAAGAAAATGTAACCTATCACTCCGGCTATTGGGATCCAAAATATTTTATCTGTATCCAGGGAAGTGCTGTCGTGAATATAGAAATAAGCACCTAATACTGCTAATGAGAGAAAATCGCCAAAACAGGATATAGCTAATGGTATTTTTTTCCCCAGTTTTTCTACAATATAGGTAGCTGTAAAGCTGGTCAGAAACAAGGTAGCCCCACAAATTGTAGATGATATATCAGGCGCAATATTTGCTCCCGATGCTTCAAATATCGGTTGCAAATAGTACGAAATAGCGTTTATACCAGAGAATTGCTGGAGTGCCAGCAAAAACATTGATATGATCAATGCCTTTCTTAAGGCGGGGTTTGTAAAAATATCTGAGAGACTTCCATTTTCATGTTTGCTAAATATATCTTGTATTTTTGAAACCTCTTCAGCAGCAGTTGTTTCATCACACGATCTGAGTTTCATAATAACTTTTTTAGCTTTTTCGCCTTTTCCATTGTTTACTAGATAATAAGGGCTCTCGGTACCAATAAATAAAAATAGTATGAAAAAAGTTAGAGGAACACCGGCTAATACAAGATTAAATATCCTAATAGGTAAGTAGGGACCAATAGCGTATGGAATAAAGTTCCCTAATGTCCAAAAAACATTCAATGAAACAGATAGAGATGCTCGGTTTGAATCTTCAGTAATTTCAGCAACATACATTGGAAGAAGAGCATACCCTGCTCCAAGAGCTAGTCCATTAATAAATCTTCCAATGTAAAAGAGGTACACTTTGTCAGCAAAGGCAAATAACACATATGCCGTAAAATGTGGCACCGCTATACATAGAAGACTCATTTTTCTTCCAATTTTGTCTGCAATTATTCCAGCTGGTATTGAGCCTACAATCGCGCCTATGTTAATAAGTGATCCTATCCATGAATCTTCATCTTTTGTAATTGGTCGTCCCAATGGATTGATGGATGTGTCATTTGAATAAAGTTCAGAATACACTGGTGAAGTCCAAGTTTGGCTTATGTCTCCAGAAGTTGCCAGTAAGTCAGCTAAAAAAATTAAATTTGTTTCCAGACACTATGGATCAAAATTAAATTGGGGCTTTAATCCTTAGCTACTATCGACATGTTTTAATTACTTCAGTTTTACCAATGGTTCTTAGGACGTATTTTTTAAGCAAATAAACATTGGAGATACTTTTATTCGAAATTCTATGTTCAGAAAAAAACTTTTATTCGAAATCTTTACTGAGGTTCTTAAGGATCTTACAGTACAAAAAAAAATATTCAAAACAGTTAGGTCAAAGTTTCTTACAACATTGATTACAAATAAGCAGATCTCATTGAATGACAGTTTTCCTGTCCTGATTGGTGGATTCTGTGGTACATAATATGTTTCTTGTACTTTTTTCAGGGTGTGCTTGTGCTTAGAAAGGATATGTTGGTGAATTTAAAAAATAAAATGAAATTAAAAATACGACGGATCCCCAGAACCCCTCGATAGCAGCTAAGAACATGAATAATATACTTATTAGTAAGAAGCTCAGTCCTTTTACTATTCCACGTACTGCGTAAACGCATAGTCTATTACTCTGGGTCACCAAAACGTCAGTAGCGGTTACGGGTTAAGGCGCTTTTAAAAGTATATTATGTTCGAATTTAATAGCGACACAGCAATAATAGCTGCAAGTTTATAAGGTATACAATGTCACATAACAAAAATGCAGTTCCTGTAAGCAATTCTTAATGTTATCGTTAATTACGGTTATGCTTGCAGTGCTCTCACCGTAAAGATATTTTTAAATAGAATATAGGACAGTTAACAAAATTTTTTTAAATATATTTATTCTTTACTCGTTTTCAAGAACTTATAATAGGCCACTCAACGTGAATTGGCTTCGTTGGCTCCGTAATTACCGCTACAGAGAGTAGGAATTCTAAGATGATAGTTTGTTGGTTCGTATCCCATGGCCAGAACGCTGGTTCGAGCCCGGTGGATTTTAGTGGACTTGACGTGGGTCCAGCGTCGAGAAAAGATTAGAGAAGAGTGAAAAATGTATCATCCAATAAACTGCCTTTTAAAAATACGGGGGCATTGGAAAAAAAATATAAAAAAAAGCAAAATTTTGTATTAACATGATAATAGGTTAAATAAAAGCTTTTCTCTGATGTTATTATTTTGTCGGCAATATTAGAAAATACGGTGGCTGAGTACTTAAGGATTCCGAATAAGTAGGTAAATATTGCCATTACCCAGGTATTGATGGCAATAATAAGGTAAGTATTAAAAAGCTATGTTACTCTCCTTTTATATTTGTTTTTAAATTCCCCTTTTGGCTAGTGTGATTTATTGGTTGGTTTTGGAAGATGCCTAAGTACAGTGCGAGCAAAAATTATTTGCATCAAAGAAGGCCTTGCATCTAAGGACGTAATGCTTAGCCGTAGAGCTTAATACTTATTGGGTGTCAATAACTACCTGAATTAACAATCAATCAGTTGACTGTTTGAAGGTTGGAGACAATGATGTTTCTTGAATGATGAAAGAGTTTTGGACTTCCATTGTCTTTATTTGTTTTAAATCACAACGTTTTAACCGGTAAGTATCTCCAGTCGTCTTCAGTACAATTCATGTATGTATTCACCTGAAGACGAGTGAAGATACTTACCAGTTGAAATGTTGTAATTTAAAACAAATAAAGACAATGGAAGTCCAAAACTATTTCATCATTCAATCAATCAGTTATTCCGTCATTATTGACAGTCGTTACAAGTAATTTGATTCATCGCTTATTTTTCCAATTTTTTGAACAATTCACACAATGGGCTTTACGGAACAGCACAAACATTCATGGTTGAAGCGTATTTTTGAAACGGGGTTAGAGTAAATGGTGAGTGGCAATACAATCCGGGTTTGTGCGTGGACGATTTTCATGAACATTTTCCTAACGTTGCTTTTATTGCTGGGGATTTTTAGCATTGCCTGAAAAGAACCGTGGCTGTGTTTAGGGAAACAGGTTCTAAACAACACAAAAAAGGAGCAAAAAGATCATCTGTAAGAACAGAAGAACTTGTTGCAAACGTTCGTAAAATAATGCAAAATACGCCAACAAATTGTATAAGAATATGAAGAGACGCGTGAATTTATGCTTGGAGCATGGCGGTGGCCAATTTCAGCAATTTATGTAATTATTTTTCTTTTTCTTTCTGTATGTTCTTACTTTGTTAATTTTGTAAACAACAAAAATAAATTTGTATATGTCTACTTATTTTATTACTCATTAGTTTTGCATGTCATAATATGAATTTGACAAAATTTTAACGTAAATTTGGTTAGATATATCGTCTCCATAGCATTGTGATCTAAACCAAACCCCGCGTTTTTTTATCCAAGCCCTCTTTGATGCAAATAAATTTTGCTTGCACGGTATTTATGTTTTTTCCTCATCTAGTATATCTATTCCTTAAAGCAGTCCATGGTTTTTTTAGTTTTTTCTTGTACGACATTTAACATTGCGTACTGGTCTAATCCAAATGACATTTTAATATCGTCACTAAAAATGTCTTAGTTACTTGAATTAGGCAATGTAAATGAGATTTGCTTTTGGCGTAGAGTTTGATGTCGTCCATAAATAGAAGATGGTTAATTCTAAAATGTTCTGTTAAGGTTAAATTCTCAACGTCGTTCAATTTATTGCCAACCTATAACCTATTTCGGTTTGTTTTTTCAAGTTTATGATTTTTTAAACTAATATTTAAATAAAATCAGTAACGTCGGCACATTACTAAGGTAATATCTGATAAAATAAGTTATGAAATTCCTTGATATTTATTAAATATGTCAATTATTACCTATAGAATACCAAGTCGATACAAATTTTCTTTAAATTTTGTATAAATGCTAGAAAACATAAATAAATCTACGCGAAATAGGTTATAGGTTGGCAAGCATGTTGATACTCCCACCTTAAGACGATATCCATAGCTTGTTGATTTCAGTAGTGAGGTCAGTGTAATATTATTTTAGATATATTTATATTTGTTAACTTTTCTTTTCCAATAGGAAGGTTACTAATCCTTTGCTTTGTTACGGTGCTTAACATCCCAACAAACATTTAAAGCCTTGGCGACCTCTCATTTGGAGAAAATGACCTATTTAAGTAAAAAATAGTCTATTTTTTACCTTCAAATCGGCTTTTTAGACGAAACGGCCAAAGAGATTAACAGTTTGGTCCAAACAAAGTAATTCGAACTTATTAATACGTGATCAAAGTGGGAAAATATAAGAGGCCCAAGAGATGGTCCAAAAGAGTGAATAATAACCTTGCAAATCGACTTGATAGTTAGGTCTAAGGAAAGTCAGTAATAAACGCCCAACCAGGTTATTTTTTACCTTAGATTGGGCCTTAAAGCCCAATAATCTTTTAGGCCCATAAATGAAGAACAAATTACTTCGTTTTGTCTTTAATATATCTTCATGGTCAGGTTATAATGTGAACACTTTCTGAGGTGATGTATACCCTATATTAGTCTTACATTTTGTACTTAAAGCCCAGGAGGCTTTAAAGTATAAAATAGGTTATAGTTATGACTTAAGTAATTTCCTTATAGCCCAATATTTTGTCCTCAAAGTGATTTTTACCGGATATAAAGGCGTATCTTCCAAAAATTATGTCTTTAAAGAGATTCTGGCTTAGAAAACTTGAATGATGATTGTAAAGTTTATTGCACTGTGGTAATCTTCCCACTTGTGGGGAACATAAGAATAATCCAAGGAGGAGCTTGACCCTCTCCATTTTAAAATAATCAGTTTCCATTTTTTTGGCGAAATAAAAGGGGTAGGAGCTATACAAAACGCCGGAACAACGAAAAAAACGTTGTACGTTTATATTCGAACTCGGCCAAAAAGTAAGGTTATTTACATTATATAATAGTGGCTATTAATCCGTTGCGAGGCATTAATGCAGCAACCCCGATAGAAACATTTTATCTCGCATTTTATTAAACCGAGCACAGAAACGAGCTAACTTATTCGTCCAAGCACTAAATATTGGCTACATTTTAAATTTTTGGTATTTTCAATTTTAATTTACCTTGTTTTTCTTAATTAAATGCTGGGGCGCGGTTAGTTTTCTAAGTAAAATTGAAATCTATACGAAAATATTTTACGCGCACCCATTTTTTCACTTCACATCGATGAAATAATGATATTTAGTAGTAGTACATACCTATCTATATACTACCACTCCATTTTAAAAATCAATAGCGGCATGTTCTGATTTAAGAACCCTCCTGCCTCCTGTGCTTTGATACAAATAAAAACAAAATACTATTTTTATCTTTTTCTAAAATTGTGGTTATGATTTTCTTTAAACTTCATAGCCCATAACAGGCCCAACATAGGCCCACATAGGTAAAATACGGGTAAAAAACACCTGACTAGAGAAGACTACTTGGCCTCGTCTATGAAGAACAATTCTCCTAATGACAGGTGTTTCTTACCACTTTATTACCTTGGTTTTATTCCCCAATAGGTGATAAAGTGGTATAAATTACTAACTTCTGACTATGTAAAGCGGTCTGTCGAGCTTTATAGTTATAAACTTAGGTAAAAGTCACCTTTTTTAGACTATAATTGTTTGTTGGGATGGTGCTTATTAGGGGTTGTATTTTATAGATTACTGTTCAAAATTTAAGAGAGCATTGTTAACGCGATTTGCTATTACAGGGTGTAAGCTGGTACAAGTCGTGAGCCAAAAGTTATGAATTTGGTTATGTCAGCTGATTTCTAGTTAGTCAGGAACTTAGTGGAATTCCTTTTTTCAATGGATGTTACTTGTAACTCAGGCATTTTTTGCAAAGTTTCAGCCTCGTCTTCAACTGTTATGAGCCAACTTCAATTCTTTGTTTTAAGTCTTCTATATCATGTGGCTTTGTCTTGTAGACCATATTTTTTAAATGTCCCTACAAGAAATAATCGAGTGTAGTTAGATCTGGTGACCGAGCTGGCCACTCAATTGTACCCCGTCTCCCTATCCATCTTTCAAAAAATACATCATTTAGATACTCCCGTATTTGTATGGCGTAATGTGGTGGTGCACCGTCTTGTTGCAGCCATACATCGTTATTTAATACCGCAACGTTGCCTACAATTTTGTTTATTGATATAATTAGTTTTAATTTACTTTAATGAAACTAACTTACGAGGATTTGGAAAAAGGATCGCAAGAGCAGGAACAATTTCATTTCTTAAGAGCTGCAAATATCTATCGCCATTTAAATTATAATCCATAAACAATAGACCAATTATCCTTTGTCCTGCCCAAACATTAAATTTTTGCCGAAATTGGGTGTGCTGTTCTCGTATCCAATGAGGATTTTCTTTGGATCAATAACGAATATTATGCCGGTTAACATTTTCATTAAGAACGTCGACTCATCGGAAAACATTATTTTATTAATAAAATTTGGATTAGCATTACACAAATCCATCATTTTCTCACTGAATTCTAAACGTATGTCAAAGCCATCCTCAGAGAGTTCTTGAACCAGGTGAATTTTGTATGGGTGGAACTTCTCACACTTTAATACGCGATCTACCGACATGTGCGATGTGTTGTAATCGAGGCCAATATTTCGAGTAGAGAGGTGTGGATTTTCCTCTATGCTAAGTAAAATATCCAAAGCTTTATCTCTGCTTGTAGCAGTTTTTGGACGCCCAGATCTTGAAATATCTTTTACATGGCCAGTTTCGTTATATTTCTTTAAAATTTCGCTTACTGTGAACCGTGCTATTGGATTTCGGTTGGGATACTTATCACTAAAAATCTCAGGAACCTCTTGCTGCGTTCGCCTTCGATCCCCGTAACCCAATATTATTAATATTTTTATTCGCAGTATTTCCGTTAGTAAATCCATTTTAAGAATTATTAAAACTGATAAATTATGAAGCACAAATACCTTCTGAAAAGTTTGTCAATGTCGCTGTCAAAATATAATTATGTCACAAATTTCCAAGGCCTACTTATATCTCTCTATTATTTTTCTTGGATAAGAAGTTCTTATGATATTTAAACCACAATATCAAACAAATGGCTAGATTTAGACACTAAGTAACTTATACAAAAGTTGTTTTGAATTTGTTGCGGAATCATTTTTATGAATAATATATAGGGTGTTCCATTAAAAAAAAAATTTAATTGATAAAAAACTGTAAATTTGGCAACATTGCAAATATCACCAGCAGCTCCGCGGTAACCTCTTATATACCGATACCGAAATTTAGCTAAATCGGACAAACGGTATTAAAGATATTTAAAGCGTTCCATACTTCTGTTACACGCTGTATAGAGTGTATAGCTATTATTAACAAAAGTTACTTAGATATTCACATGGCATCGAAAAAAGCTAAAGTATACAGGATGTCTTTCGGTAAAACCGACGAGATACAAACGTCAAAATTTAATTGTTTAAAAGTTTAAATTGGAATATGCATAAGTATAACCAAATTTTTTAAAAGATAGCTTAACATTAAGCTTGTTTTCATGATTTTAATTTTTATACTGATAATGAACGCCAAGATAAAACTTTCAAAAGTAGTTATGAATAAATTTGAAATTAGCGAACATACAAATATTTTAACGTAATTTGTCATGTAATAGATTTTTAATTTAGGATTTTCATTGAAAGAAAACAAACCTAAAAAATTAAGCCCATCAATACTAATATACAGGGTGTCCCGAAATTAGCGTGCAATATTTCTAGGGCGTAAACTATATCCAAAAATATGACAAAAATGTCCTATAAACATACCTCGAGAAATGCTCCTTTAGGTGGCTAGAGACCCTCAAAGATGGTCCGGAAGGAAGTCTTTTTTTATAATAGTATGGAAACCCTTAAAGATAATTACATGAAAATTGGTACGTGCCTTCCAACCGATAAACTGTACATAACAGTTAGTTTAGAATGAAAATTTTTCTTCCAGTGGCGTCGCACGGAGTGGGGCTGAGGGTAAATATTATCCTATATTTTTTATTTCTAGGATATTTTAATTTTAAGTACAATATTTTAAGAACCTCGAGTTTTTTCTTTAAAAAAGTACCACTTGTTTTATTTCAATAGGAGGTACCGTTTTCAAGTAAAATTAATTTTAAAATAATACGTATTTTTCAAAAGAAAGGTTAGTCCATATGAGTTTAGGTAAATCCGAAAGTTAGCGTGCAATATTCCTAGGGCGTAAAGTACATCCAAAAATATTACAAAAATGTTCTATAAACACACCCTCAGAAATGCTGCTTTAGGGGACTAGAGCCTTTCAAAAGGGGGCAACAGAGACCTCACAGATATTCATTTTGTGTATGGATTTTGTAATGGTAGTTCTACTGCCGCTGTAATAGAGTACAGGAGGCGATTTCCGCATAGAAGAATACCTAGCCGTAGAAGATTTGCTACGGTCCATCGAAATTTAATAGAAAATGGGTCATTTCAAAGACTTCATGCTATTACGAAAAAAAAATTGCCCCCCTTTGAGAGGCTCTAGTCCCCTAAAGGAGCATTTCTGAGGGTATGTTTATAGAACATTTTCGTAATATTTTTTGATGTACTTTACGCCCTAGGAATATTGCACGCTAACTTTCGGATTTACCTGAACTCATATGGACTAACCTTTCTAATGAAAAATACGATTTATTTTAAAATTAATTTTACTTGAAAACGGTGCTTCCTATCGAAATAAAACAAGGGGTACTTTTTTAAAGAAAAAACTCGAGGTTCTTAAAATATTGTACTTAAAATTAAAAAATCCTAGAAATAAAAAATATAGGATAATATTTATACTCAGCTCCACTCCGTGCGACGCCACTGGAAGAAATATTTTCACTCTAAACTTCCTGTTATGTACAACTTATCAGTTGGAAGGCACGTACCAATTTTCATGTTATTATCTTTAAGGGTTTCCATACTATTATAAAAAAAGACTTCCTTCCCGACCCTCTTTGAGGGGCCCTAGCCCCCTAAAGGAGCATTTCTCGGGGTATGTTTATAAGACATTTTTGTCATATTTTTGGATATAGTTTACGCCCTAGAAATATTGCACGCTAATTTCGGGACACCCTGTATATTAATGAATATTTCCAAAATGAAAGTTAAATTTAAAAATTCGAGAAACACAGTTTAGGAGTATTCTCAAATTTAAAAAATAGGTTGAATTTGTACTTTTTAAAATTAATTGTGACTGATCTAGTAATCCGATGTAAATGAAAAAAACATATGTTAAATAAATACCGTGCGAGCAAAAATTATTTGCATTTTTTGCAGGCGCGGATCTGGGTCAAAATCTGGGGGAGGGGGGTAATTGATCTCAAAGATATATTTTTTTTAATATAGTTATAGTTAACCCATATCTTTTAAGTACCTATATTTTTAGTGTCAAATTGTATAATAATTATTGAAAAATAAACAAACCATTACATTAACGAAACATTATTTTATTATATTAGGTACTATAGGTACCAACCTAAAACCTGCAACAAAATGTACAGGAACTTATAAAGAGAATAAAAGAAACATAATATTAATCAAATACTTAGTAAAAACACATTTTTAAAATTAAATCTATTAAACGATTTTTGAGGTCAGCAAACCGATCAATGACACTTTCAACATCGATGACAATATCGCGGTTAATGTGCATCAAAGCCAAACCAGATAGTCTTTCTTGAGTCATATTGCTTCTGGTCCAAGATTTCAACCGCTTCAGAGCAGAAAATGACCTTTCGCAAGATGCAACACTTGCAAAAAAAGGGTAAGTAACACAATAAATAATTTAAGCAGAATAGGAAAAACTCTTTACTTTCGTCACATTTTCTAAACAAAAATTCGATGGGAGAATCTTGATTTATCTCTGCATTTGATAATCTCCACAGGTCAGTTTCTGCTCTTAAACGTTGAAACAACATTTCTGGATCCACAAATGGCTCAAGAGAGCACAAATTATTGATCGACTCGTCGTCATCGTTGGGTCTTACAGTATGTAGATTTTCCAGAATTTTGAGGAATGTTGAAAAAAAAATCCTCATCAAATCTAAACTGTGTGACTTCTATGATATGATCTATAATCGGTATAATATGTCGAAATTCTGTAATAATCTTCAGAATTGTCAGCAGGTACGCAGGGATTTTATTATAAAAATATTTATAAGTATAAGAGGACACTCTTTGGTTAGGTTTAGGGTCCAAGGGGGGTAATTACCCCCCTTACCCTCCCCCGAAATCCGCGCTTGAAAGAGGGCCTTGCATCCAAGGATGTAATGTTTAGCCGTAGAGCTTAATACCTGTTGGGTCTCAGTAACTACCTGAGTTAACAATCAATCAGTTATTCCGTCATCTTTAACAGTCGTTGCAAGTAATTTTATTCATCGCTAACTTGAACAATTCAAACAATGGGCTTTACGGAACAGCACAAAACATTAATGATTGAAGCGTATTTTCGAACAGTGGGGTTAGAGTAAATGGTAAGTGGCAATACAATCCGGGTTTGTGCATGGACGATTTTCACGAACATTTTCATAACGTTGCTTTTATTGCTGGTGATTTTTATCATTGCCTGAAAAGAACCGTGGCTGTGTTTAGGGAAACAGGTTCTATACAATACAAAAAAGGGGAAAGACAAGAAAGGATTATCCAAGAATGGGGTAACATTTCTCCAGAAATGCTGGTCAACACTTTTGAAAATATGAAGAGACGTGTGAATTTATGCTTGAAGCATGGCGGTGGCCAATTTCAGCAATTTATGTAATTATTTTGCATTTTCTTTCTGTATATTCTTACTTTGTTAATTTTGTAAACAACAAAAATAAATTTGTATTTGTCTACTTATCTTTATTACTCATTAGTTTGGCATGTCATGTCATAATATGAATTTGACAAACTTTTAACCTAGATTTGGTTAGATATATCGTCCCCATATCATTGTGATCTAAACCAAGCCCTAAGTATATGTTCTTTAATCAAAGCCCTCTTTGATGCAAATAATTTTTGCTCGCACGGTAACTCAAACGAAGAACGCTCTTTATCAACAATTTTCCAAAAATCAATAGGAATCCTTTTAAAAAAATTGAAAGTCACCAAAAACCTTAAAAAAATATTTTGCGCATATTTTTACAAATTATAGAAAAATAAATAGTCGGAGAGCTAGTAACGCCCGTTTCATGAAGTGTTTGATGCACTTCAAAATTTTGTGTCATAGTATCTACTGGATAGATGATCAGGTAAGCACGTGTTGGCTAGCTCTACCTGGGGACACCAGGTACTGCGCATAGGAGAAAGGTGTCCAAGAATTTTGCCCAAAAAAAGTGTTTGTTTCAGAGGCCAACAAACAGAAATCATAATTTAAAATGACACAAAACACAAAAATTAATAAGGCAGACACTTTTGAGGGGGTTAACATTTAATAAAAACACCTCCAAGTTGTTTTTTTAAAAATATAAAATGAAGTGTTTGATTCACGCTGACATTTTAACAGTGTCTTAATTACATATAACAAAAAATAATTACAAAAAGGCAGACACTTTTTTTGGGGAGATACAGGGTGTTAACATTTTAATTAAAAAAATATTTTTTCATTGCCATTTTCAAACCACTCTAGATATTTTAATGAAATTTGGTACACGTTTTTTGAGCATCGAAGGGCATTTTTCGGTGTAACAGCGTAAATCTTCTATCACATGCTTCCTTTCTTATAACGGCACGAAAAAAAGGGAATTTTTCAGCTGTTCGTTAACCAAGCTTTGCATAATTTAATAATAAATAATTAAAAATTAGAAATACGACGACAATAAAAAGTGAGAATCCCCTAAGAAAACGTCTTTTAAATTTAGTGACAGCGAAGGAGAAAAATATATTTTACAAATTAATTGATTCAGCCGATAATAGGTGGAAATCTATAATTATATTATTATAGGATACAGTAAAACAAAGTTGAACTTATAAAATAAAAATTGTAATAATTGTAAATAAAAACAATTTTCAAAAAGAACAAAACATTATTAAACAAATTGCAGTTAATAACGGATATATAACTCAAATCTAATTGACCAAATCCTAAAAAAGAAAACTTACAAAAATGCTATTGACTTTGTTTTTCCTAGAAGAACTTGATATAAATGTGTGTTACAAAACTAATAACTCTTAAAGTAATTTTATCAAAAACAATAAAACTAAAAGCGATAAAATCATAAAATCAGGCCTCTATAAATTAAAATGCAAATATTGTCCTAAAACATACATTGGCCAAACGGGTAGACATTTTGACAAAAGAATACAGGAACATTTTAACAGTTTTCTAAAATATAAAATAGACTCGAACTATGGTAACCATTTACTTGATTATCAACATGATTTCGATCCTTCCTTTAAAATCTTAGATACAGAAAACCAAGGCTTAAAACTAATTTTGTTAGAATCAAATAAACTTTAAAATACGGACCTGTTGCTTAATGATCAACTAGATTTAAATAATTCACCTTTGTTAAATTTATTCTGTTGACCATATACCTACTTAAGATTTTATAAATTACCCATATTGTACCTAATTTAATTTAATTTTTAAACCCTCTGTTGGATTTTCCCGCTATTGTAACCCTTCCACTGTTTTATTTACATCTTCAATAATATAATTTTATTGCACCCCAATTTTTAATTTTCACCTTTATTAAATCATTGTCATCTGACGAAGCTACAGTGTTAGCGAAACATGTCATTTTTCTATAGTTAATATAGTGGAAATTTACAAGTTCAACTTTGTTTTACTGTATCCCATAATAATATATTTTACACGTAATAATAAATTCATAAAGGATTGGTTTTCCAGCACATCAAAATAAGGTTATAAAAAACGATATTCATTGTCATTTGTACCGAAATTTGGAAGAATAAAAAAATAATCTAACATAACTTGCTATGTGTTACTATGAATGCAATCTAATCCTAAGGTTGTTTCTAACGAACTTTTATTTGAATTAAGCATACAAATTTCCCAAACACCAAAATTGCGCAAGTTGTAGGTAATTTAATTTTTTTTTAAATATTTTACTTATACACAGTAGTAGTTTTGTGAAACTTACCCACGAGAACAGTAACTACAGTATAGCTTATCATCATTTGATGTTGATATAAAAGTCACAGCTGGTTAAACAATAACATAATTATTTAGTAATAACATTTTATTACTAATATTTTATACTTAAAAATTTTAAGTACACGTATGTATTACGTATCGCCACTCATATTATACTAATTTATTTTGGTTATTTCCAAAAACCTGATTTTTTTTATACAGTGTGTGTCTGTCTAAGTTGTCAGCGTATGGAATTGTTTTTATTTTTTTATCTGCTTTCCTAGAAAATATTATTTTGACATTCGATTTTGAGGTACCCTAAACATCCATATGATCTCGGATGAGACTGACTAATAGCTTATATACACTAGAGTAGCACAGCTTAACAAATAATTATATATTTCTGTTATTTATTAAAATGAAAAGTGCTGGTAAATTGATAGTCACTCTTAAGATCGTTTTATTCTGTAGTATTTCATCAACATAGATCCTATGAACAATAACTACTATTAAGATTTATTTTTGAGCAAGATTTAATTATTAAGTGATAACTAGATTAAAAGAAAATATTTCGGGCCTCTTATTGATAGAGAAGTTTTATAATACTCATATTGACATAGGAATGTCAATGTCAATATACAGCATTATGATAAGGAAACGGATCCGCTTCTTATATAGAATACCACTTAATTAATCAAGAATTGCTCGGACCCGTCAAATTTATTTTTTTGAAATGCATTTTCTTATAGAAAAAAGATAATGTACAGGGTGTATCATAAAACTGCTACGTGTATCAAATCTAAAGTTGAATGAAACATAACTTTGTATATTTCTACATTTTTACATTCTACAATTGAAGAGTCCAATGCAAAAAGTGCCTAAGTCACATTTTGCAGTTTTCGAGAAAAACGCGTTTGAAGTTTTCTTTTATTTCTGGAAATATTACCTTTGCGAATATTTACTTGATTTTTTACACATTATATTTAATTACCATTAGAATGAGTCGCTCTAAACAGTAGATAAGATTAGTGGCGTACTTTTCGAAAAAAAAAATTCGAAAATGGACTTAGGCACTTTTTTCTTTGGATTCAATGAAATTTTAATAAAAAAGTGTTACATATTTTTAAAAATTTTTTATTTAAAGATACAAAAACAGGTTAAAGAAACACAAAGTTATTCATATAAAGAAACACCAAGTTATTCATAGATACCAGTGTTTGAGTCTATTTTTTCATCCATTTCACTTTGTAAACCAGGACACGTAACACCTCTGTTGCATTATTTTTGGTTAAAGTTCTTTTAAAAAATTCTGTGTCTGATGTTACAAACTTTTTCCAGTTTAGCGCTTTTTATTGATAGGTAAGCCTCCCCATATGCCAATGTTGGCATCCCTGCTATAAGTCGACTTTGACCAACTTTATAAAGTTTCATTTCCATCCCTTCATCATTATAATTTTGTTTCATCTTTGGACGATCTCCTTTATTAAACTGTGTGCATCTGGCGTGCGTTTCTCTCACTACTTTAAAAACACTGATTGTAAACAACAAATTACGCGGAAATACTATGCCAGTGGACTAGGGCACTTTTTGAACTGAAGTCACACATTTATAACCATGAAGAAATGCTCACTTAGGCACATTTTGCAGCAATATTATTATTTTATTGGACTTAGGCACATATTGCACTGAACTGGCAACCTTTTTTAAAAATTCATATTCTCATATAATCATTTAGGTACATCTTACAACAATTTTGAAAATAATGACAGAAAGTTTACAAAAAGTTTACCCAGATGGCACTGATAGTTCAAAATTGACGAAAATGTGACACTTTTTGCATTGGACCCTTCAATTATTTCTAGACATTTTCTTATAACTATGTTCAACCGTTTATGAAATAATAACTTTTCTCTGCAATCGTCCACAAACTGACATCTTTCTGGCATGATTTGACGCCACAAAAGTCATTATTCCAGTATTACTAACCGTTGCTAACCAATGAGACATATAAAGATACGAGAATATTGGGAATAGTGGGAATCCTTCTCAGAAGAAATATCTGCAACATGCGAACATGCAGCATTTACATTTTCATTGGTTCGGTTGTCTGCTTTAAGGATCCTGTTTGCAACATCGATTTTGTTTGTTATCGAATCCTCAACATAACCTACAGCAACACTGGAAGATCGCCAGTCTCCGTGGCGCTTTAATGTTGTAATGTCGGATCCAGAGTCGATTAAAATCGTCGCAGAGGACCGGCGGAAACAATGTCCGGTGTACTGTCCAGGATTTTTTAATTTTAAAAATTCGGCAACGGTCTGGTCTGCGGCATTTTTTCAAGTTAGTGAATACCAACTGCTTTTCTAAACGCTTTTTCTTTTGTAAACTTGTAGAAAAATCGAGAGTTTTGAAAGTTTTATGGGCGAGATTCAGCATACAGTCTATATAGTGGCATATAACTTTCATTTACTATAAATGACCTCGGTTTTTTGTTTTGTTATCGGGGATATTAATTAAAAGTTTAGTTCAAAGTTTTCAATGTCTTTTAAATTTATTTGATATAGTTCCTGTCGCCTATAGTGGATTTCACCTTAGTTTTTAATGGCCGCCGCTCACACATGTCATTTATAACATTTCTTTTTACAGAACTTATGGATTGGCCAGGGCCGGACTTAAAAATTATGTGTGAACATGGGTCAATTTATTTGTAGTTGTAATTATGGATGGAAACGAGAATTTCCTAAGCAATTTTTAAGATATTTAAAAAAAAAAAATGGGAATGGAAATAGGATAGAATATCAGAAAAACAATTTCATTTAATTCTTATTCATAATATAATAAAGTGCTGTTATTTTGGTAAAAACACATTCTTAATTTAGTCCAATAAAAAATATACAAGGGGCAGTCGTGAATCTAGTATCATCAATAAATAACTACGTTTTTTATTAAAGAATTATTTTGTTTTTTAATTTGATTTTAGACTATGCAATGTTAAGTTGAAAAAATCTATATATTATATTTAATAGCTTATTGTTTACTTTTTTATTTTCTTATTCACGGGTAGATATTTTTTTCTTTAGACTAGGTTCTAAAGAGTTTAAAGTTTACAATAGGTCTAACTTTTCGTTGGTTTATAATAAAACAATAAAATTTTGTAATGTTATCGAATTAGGTATTTTTTTTTAATGAATAAAGAAAAAATAATGTAAATATATACTACAAAAAAAGATTTTTGTCTATGCGTTTGCAGAACAGATACCTCAAGCACTCTTCAATACAACTGTATGTAAAACTTATTTTAGCATAATGGTTCACTGTGGTTTTCAAATTTAATTTTGTTGCAAGTTCCCTATTATTTTTGGTCTTCATCTGACAAGCTGTCGATGTCGTCGTCACCGTCCGAGACATTAATAATTATTTACTTACTTTTGCATAAAAAGAAACACGTCACAGATACACACAGTCCGGCAGTTTAAAACCAAAAAGTCTAATACGCACAAAATATAAGCAAAATGCTGTCTGAAAAATACCAAAAACAATAACACGAACGATCAAGACTTAAAGACTCTAAGAATTAACAGCAGAATGCACGCGGTGCGCGGTGTGTCCCAAGTCCCAATGCGGCTCTGTGATATTTAAAGAACGCGACGAGACAATCGAATTAATGAAGTACGAAAAGAGATAAGCGAGAGCAAATGCGTAAGACAAAGATGCACATACCAACGGCATATACGAGCAATGCTGTGCTTTTGACGAGTTTGAGCTCATTGAAGGGCAACGTATTGAACTGTGTAGTGTGCATCTTCGTCATGTACATGTAACTATACGGTCAGTTATATATCCATCTCTTGTTAATCTAGACAATGCCCGTGCCTGAAAGCCGTTTATAGAATTAGGAATTTTAAAATCACGTGTTGGCTAATATGTTTGACAAGAGAGACGTCAAAGCATTAAAAACTAAGGTGAAATCCACTATACAGCCCCGTCAACACCAAATATTAGGACCACCTAAAAGTATAAAAATTCTAAATATATCTTAATTTATGCCTAGATTAAATTTTAAATTGACCTTGGTAATTAAATAAATATCATCTGGCGCTTCGTTTAAAAGCCTTTGTATTTCTTACAAAGTTATCTTTCGATTCGATTTTTGCCTTGTAACAATGTGATTGTCGATTTAAATACGCTTGAAATTTATGATATTCTAAAAGGTCAACATTTTTACCTATGTTAAATACTGCCTTTAGCATCGAATAATTCGACCAAAGCGTCGATGGTTTTAGCTTTTCAGATAAGTGAGCAAAATAGGCAATCAAAACATTTTCCGAATGGGAGGACGTATTTTTCCGTGGCAATAATCCACAAATCTTAAATATGCCATTTCGTATTTTTCTCTGGACTTGGCTGGTAACAAGTTTAGAGTCACTACAGCTGCAATATCCTTAACATCTGGCGGAGTCGCCTGTCCAAGTTCGTCCTCAATTTCTATTTTCTTGTCGTTTTTAGGGAACAAGGTATACTAACTACTGACACTGCTTGTTATAAAGAAATAACAATAATAAAACAGCGGTTGTCAAGCAACCGCAATCCTAAGCATAGGCGATCTATTAGGTAATTTTAATTAATTTTTTATTAGGTACAATCGTTTTATTTTTGTATTTATTCTAATCTCTTTTCGATTGCAGAAAAAATAGTATGTGCAGCTCGTAGGAAAATCATATTCTCGGACACTTGCTGGCCGTCGGCTGCGCCTCGTCCTCCAATTTTTATCCTCGTCCGAGAACATGCTATTTTTCCTACTAGATACACAATATACTTAAAAGAAAACAGACAAACGACAATGTATGAAAAAAAAACTATTTTATTAGATGTTAAAAATGTTCTCCATTGCATAAATCGATTTTAAAATTCCTGTTGCACATTTTGTACTACTTGTGGAGAAATTTCTGGTATTACTCACCTAGTGTATATATCGAGTCTGGTTTAGACTTATTAACTAAATTTTTGACGTAGCCCCACAAAAAAAAATCCAGTCGGTTACGATCGGGCGATCTGGGTGGCCCCGGAAAAATTGTCTTTAAGTAATGCCTTCCATGAGCAGCATAATGCGGGGGAGCACCATCCTGTTGAAACTATAAGGTTAAACTTGGTATATCAGGATCATTATCATCTGGAAACACCAGGAGTGCATTCAGAAACGGCTTAAGCCAAACCAAAACCAACTTTACCCCTACCCCACCGAAAAGCCAAATTTAGCAGAACTTGTTGTGAATGACAAAAGCCACTTGTCCAAAATAAAGAAGTGTCAACCAAGTTTTTGGGATTATGGATGTAATTATCTGTTGTTGGTAATTGTAATAGAGCGCGCAACTCGCTTGTCTATGATTGTAATCACTAAAGTATTTATCTACGATTGTCATTAAGTTTTTGGTTGATTAGCGTTATGATCTTACAGATCTTTAAAGAATTTTTTTAATGATACCGAGAAAATTTGTATTTAGGAGCTGCAGTGGCAATAAACAAAAGCATTCCACCAAGAATCCAAAATTATGTGTAACAGGTAGCTTCAAAATACAATCATGTTGAATTTAAAGAAAAAACTGTTATCTTCTAAAATGTACATCTCCCCTTCGACTGTTGATAAATGCACATCAATAACTGCCATTTTTCCAAAATATTTTGCAACTGTCGCCGTGACGTAAACAGATTTTAAAATTTAAACCTTAAAAAATTTCCAACCAATCATAACTCGTATAGCCACTTTCGGACGCCCTCCGAGGTGCCTCCAAATCTTACACTACTCCGGCGATTCGTGAACGCTAAACGCTGATCATTTGTGACAAGCTGCGGTTTATTTAGAACGCGTAAAGTCATTTCTAGCTTGGCTTAAGCCGTTTCTGAACGCACTCCAGATAGTTTCGAAGGAAATTTAGATATATTTCTCACGTGAGGCTCCCATCAAAGATATCAGCTGGTCTGATTATCGTATTTTCAATAATGCCCGCCCAGACATTCACCTTTCCATTATACTGGGTGTGCTTTCCTATGAAGCAGTGATGATTTTCCTTTGCCCAGTATCTACAGGTTTGTCTATTAACCTGACCGTTTAAAGAAAACGTAGCTTCATTTCAAATAGTAATTTACGTTACAAGACCGGAAAGTAGTGTTTTTCAGGTGGAGACAAGCATTTCCAGGGCGAGCCGTAGGCGAGTCCTGGAAGCTTAGAGAGACCTGGAAAACACTAATTTTCGGTTGCGTGACGTACAATATTTTTTTTAAGACCGACACTTCGATATACTTAGGTACATTAAATTGTTTTATATTATTTTTAAATGCGTCGTATGACTTCTCGTAACGGGCTTTTGATTTTACTGGCAATATATCGTAAGTCACTTTCCTTGCTGCTTCCAAAATTTCTTCTGAAATATCATTTTCCGTGTCGGATAATTCAAAATCTGAATTCATATTGTTAAATTTGCGAACTCGCGAAACAAGTTTGACATAAAAACAAATTAAAAATCAACGAACCGTCACTCGACAATACATCGAAATGTTGTTGTCATAGTAACGAAATCAAGGTAGCTTGTATTATCAAAGAGCGATTGGAAAAATAAAAAACAGGGATCGGAAAAATCTTTTCCGGTCTCTAACGTCACTTTTCCGGTCTTGCGATCGGAAAAAGGTTATTTTCTAGACGAAAAATTGTCCGGAAAGTGTATATTTTCTGGTCGGTTTAAAAAAAACTAATTTTTTGGACAATTCGTTGGTGATCGTTTATTAAATTATTTCACAGAACAGCTTTTGTCAATCAGGATGATCGTCCAATAACTCTTGTACAATTACTGGTTTATAGGCATACAACTTCTCTTTAAAAAAAAAATAGGTAAGCATCGTAGACACGCCCAAGTTGTGTGTTTGAGTTATGAGAATCTTGATGTAGTGATAATAATGTGTTTATTTTTTTTCTCCTCGGGTATACCAGGATGACCACTTTTAACATTATGTTTAACAATATGGGATGATTTCCACCTAATCGTTACTCTAAATACTGTCGATTGGCTAATAGGCGGTCGATTTGAGTAGTTTTCATTGAAGATATAACAGACTTCCTTAGGACTTCTACTTTTATTCCCAAAGCCCAAAATAATCAAAATTTGCTGGTAAAAACCAGCATTAAAGTGTTAAGTGCAAGTAGGTATAGGTCATAATTCATAAAAAATGAGAAGAATTGATTGTAGAATCTAAAAAGTATACAGGGTCCTGCACCTGACCTCCCGTCTTCTATAGCTCACTTAGTAATTAAGTTAGGATTTTGATATTTTGCAGACCTTACCTGCATCTTGGGGCGTATTTCAAGAAAATATTTTTTTCCATACAGGGTGTTCCAAAAAAGTGTGACATCATAGGGATTTATTTTTTAGATTACATGCCATATATTTTCTTACTTATTTGGGTGCCTCCTATAGTTACCTACATAACCCTGAAATTTTATTGAAATCGATTCAGTATTATAGGCGAAAAAAAATAAAAACTTAAAAATATCAGTTTTGCACCACTGGTTTTAAAAATTAATAAAAAATTAAGGTAATGCCCCGTTAATGAAATTATACAATGGCACTTATTAAATAAAGTCTAATAGTCTCGTTAGCCAAGTTTGATTATTACGAATTATACAGGGTGTCCAAAGTTTAGTGTCAAACTTTGCAAACTTTAAAGCAATTTATTATTCTTATTTCAAATAGGAACCCCTGCATATTTTAATGTCATTCGATGCAGAATTAAAAACCAAACATTTGTCCTAATTACAACCCTATCGCAATTTCTAACGCATCAAGACTTATTTGCAGAAAACTGATTTTATCAACTATTCCAACAGTCATTATTATGAATAAATATCGAAGGTGGCTTTAAATAACAATTTATTGGTAAGTATTAAAGTTTATTAAAGTGACAAGAGACTATTTTGACTTTTGTAATCTAAAAGTTTTAAATATTGTTAAATTGCTAGTATTTATTTAAGCTGTTATAATTACTTTATATGTTTTTTTGTGATGGAATACAACCAAGAAGAGCTCGTAGATATGATTTTTATATTAGGAGCATGCGAAAAGAACCTTTTTTTGGTAACCCGAGTTAACGCACAGCGTTATCCGGAACGACGACATCCAGACAAAAGGAGCCTGCAAAACATATTAGAGAGGTTTGTACAAACGGGAAATGTAAACAACCCAAAACCAGTGAAAAATAAACCGTTCCGAACGGAAGAAAATCAATTGGCTATGCTAGTATCTGTTATAGAAAATTCTTCAGTTAGTCATCAAGCAGTCGCTGATGCCGTAGATGTAAGCGAAAGAACAGTTCAACGAATTTTAAAGGATAACCGTCTCCACGATTATCATTTCCAGTTAATAATTTATAACAAATGAACATTACTTGAAACTTTTAGATTACTAAAGTGAAAATGGTTTCTTGTCACTTTATTAAACTTTAATACCAATAAATTGTTTTTCAAAGCCACCTTCGACATTTATTCATAATAATGACTGTTGGAATAGTTGATAAAATGAGTTTTCTGCAAATAGGTCTTGATGCGTTAGAATTTGCGATAGGGTTTTAATTAGGACAAATGTTTGGTTTTTTATTCGGCATCGAATGACATTAAAATATACAGGGGTTTCTATTTGAAATAAGAAAAATAAATTGCTTTAAAGTTTGCAAAGTTTGACACTAAACTTTGGACACCCTGTATAATTCGTAATAATCAAACTTGGCTAACGGGACTGTTAGAATTTATTTAATGAGTGCCTTTGTATAATTGTATTAACGGGGCATTATTTTTATTTTTTATTAATTTTTAAAACCGGTGGTGCAAAACTGATATTTTTAAGTTTTTATTTTTTTTCGCCTATAATACTGAATCGATTTCAATAAAATTTTGGGGTTATGTAGGTAACTATAGGAGACACCGAAATAAGTGAGAAAATATATGGCATGTGATCTAAAAAAATATATCCTTATGATGTCACACTTTTTTGGAACACCCTGTACGAAAAAAAATATTTTCCTCAAATGCGCCCTAAGATACAGGTAAGGTCTGCAAAATATTAAAATCATAACTTAATTACTAAGTGAGCTATAGAAGACAGGAAGTGAGTTGCATGACCCTGTATAACATGTTTCATAAAAAAAGTTGACACAAATGTAGCATTCTTGGATTCACCCTGTATAATATATTTTTCTAAAAAAATGGATTTCAAAAATCTAAATTTGAGGGATTCGAGAGATTCTTGAGTAAGCGTGCGACATTCTATATAAAAAGGTGATCCGTTTTTGGCTAAGAGAGATGTGTAATGAAAATCATCATCAAACATTACTTAACATTTTATTATAATAATTACAACTAGTGGTTTCATTAAGGTATGTATCAATCAGAGCCATATTTAATTTTTTTAAAGAATTTATCGAAGAGTTTGATTCTGCTAAAGGTCGGGACACACCTGTCATGCACCCTTCCGATCCGACTCCGATCATACAGTCGGACGAGTGCCTGGACCTCTATTCTCCAATTTAAGAGAAGTGAATGCTCTCTCGCGAGAAGGGACAATTTACATCATATCGTGCACCCGGAAGAAGAAGGTGACATCTCAAAATTTGGCAAAATTGAGTTATATACAGAAATCAATTTTAAATATTGTATTCTATCATGAGAAAAAAAGTTACACGTGAGCTTTACTTATTGACCGAGAGATGGCGTGTTGTCGCTTTACTGAATTCGCCATTTTCACGCAGCACGTATCGAGATAATCGAGATGATGGTGTTATCTCAGTTTGCCTGTGTCTTTTGTGAAAAGCACGTCGCGAATTATCTTAGAGAAAGGTGACATTTCTAGTTGTCTTGTGGCAAAAGATAGTTTCTGTTTAGAAAAATAGATTTATTTATATTCAATAAGGTGACAAGACGAAATATGTACTTATATTTGCTTATTTTATATTCAAAAAGGTTACTTCTATTAAATTCTCCCTGATCTTAAGCAATAACAAACAATGAATTTTACAATTCAATGGAGGCACAAAGTCTGTAACACAAGTCAAAAAATCATTATCCTATTAATGCCTTAAAAAAATATTAGCAAAAATAAAATAGACATAATCTTTAAACACCTCTCCTGAATAATTAGTGATTTTGAGATGTCACCCTCTTCTTCCGGGTGCACGATATGCTCACATCGTTTGGTATCGTTCTCTCACTGTAAAAATTCCGTATTTTCCAGCATTCCGAGGTACCTACTAGCGGTTTTATCAATAAATAAATAATGTTTATTTATTTATTTATAAAATGTATGGAGGTACTGATAGTAACAAATAATGTATTGTTTCATGTAACTTTATCATTTAAATTCTGAAATATTGTGAACACCGCTAGTAGGTACCTCGGAATGCCGGAGAAAACGGAATTTTTACAGTGAGAGAACGATACCAAACGATGTGAGCATAATATGATGTGAATTGTCCCTTCTCGCGAGAGAGCATTCACTTCTCTTAAATTGGGGAATAGAGGTCCAGGCACTCGTCCGACTGTATGATCGGGGTCGGATCGGAAGGGTGCATGATAGGTGTATCCCGACCTTAACTCAAACTAGTGTACCTATGGCTACCTACTCCATTTCCGAAATATTAATAAAATGTAACGGACAGTTTTTCCTTTTGAATGCAAATAATGGCCAGTAGGTAGCGTGAGGTCATTTATTAGTTTGTATATCGTAAATTATTCTAATATGGGACACCCTGTAGCAGTAAGTTGGTTCAGTCACAATATTTGTATTATTTTATCTTATTTTTCTTAAGAGCCATTGTTGTTTTATTTATTGTCATTCGATTAATCGGTTATTCGTTTAAATTTTATTGGTTGATAATGCTAATTGCTTGTTCAACTTTATCAGAGGAAATCTTTGAGATAAAACTGTTCTTAAAGTGAGAAGCCTATAGTGCACCCGTACCTTCAGTACTAAAGGTAGTGAACACTGCTAAACAGTACATAATAATATCTTCCCTTCTAAAGGTTAAATTGTGTGAGTGCCGAAATTCGGCGCATACTGAGGATTTTTTTTCAAGTTTTATGATATTTTAATAATTTTTACCCGAATTTGTTTATAAATCTTATTAATCCTATAAAATAATAAGCAGTTCCAATGTCCGATTTCCATATTAAAATCGCGAAAACCATTAGGACTAGGAAGGTCCTAAAGGGCGGCGTTAGCATAAAAGCCAAAGATTTGTAAGAATTTCTGAAACTCAAACTGGTGAAAGTTTAAAAATTGGTGAATAAGTTCCTTTAATAAAATGCTCTCTCGCGAGAAGGGACAATTTACATCATATGCTCACATCGTTTGGTATCGTTCTCTCACTGTAAAAATTCCGTATTCACCAGCATTCCGAGGTACCTACTAGCGGTTTTATCAATAAATAAATAATATTTATTTATTTATAAAATGTATGGAGGTACTGATAGTAATAAATAATGTATTGTTTCATGTAACTTTATCATTTAAATTCTGAAATATTGTGAACACCGCTAGTAGGTACCTCGGAATGCCGGAGAAAACGGAATTTTTACAGTGAGAGAACGATACCAAACGATGTGAGCATATGATGTGAATTGTCCCTTCTCGCGAGAGAGCATTCACTTCTCTTAAATTGGGGAATAGAGGTCCAGGCACTCGTCCGACTGTATGATCGGGGTCGGATCGGAAGGGTGCATGATAGGTGTGTCCCGACCTTAACTCAAACTAGTGTACCTATGGCTACCTACTCCATTTCCGAAATATTAATAAAATGTAACGGACAGTTTTTCCTTTTGAATGCAAATAATGGCCAGTAGGTAGCGTGAGGTCATTTATTAGTTTGTATATCGTAAATTATTCTAATATGGGACACCCTGTAGCAGTAAGTTGGTTCAGTCACAATATTTGTATTATTTTATCTTATTTTTCTTAAGTGCCATTGTTGTTTTATTTATTGTCATTCGATTAATCGGTTATTCGTTTAAATTTTATTGGTTGATAATGCTAATTGCTTGTTCAACTTTATCAGAGGAAATCTTTGAGATAAAACTGTTCTTAAAGTGAGAAGCCTAAAGTGCACCCGTACCTTCAGTACTAAAGGTTGTGAACACTGCTAAACAGTACATAATAATATCTTCCCTTTCAAAGGTTAAATTGTGTGAGTGCCGAAATTTGGCGCGTATTGAGGATTTTTTTTTCAAGTTTTATGATATTTTAATAATTTTTACCCGAATTTATTTATATATCTTATTAATCCTATAAAATAATAAGCAGTTCCAATGTCCGATTTCCATATTATAATCGCGAAAACCATTAGGACTAGGAAGGTTCTAAAGGGCGGCATTAGCATAAAAGCCAAAGATTTGTAAGAATTTCTGAAACTCAAACTGGTAAAAGTTTAAAAATTGGTGAATAAGTTCCCAAAATAAAATAATAATATAGGTGTTTCGTAATTGTTTTCAAAATTTACTTAAGAGTTGAAAAAATGTATGCCTATTTTGAGGGTGATACCTATAAATAACTGTCTATAATTTTAAGCTATATTGCTGAAAATTGGTGCTTACCCTGCTAAAATAAGCAAGTACGTGTTTTAATGTTTCGGGAAATTCTGCCTCTAGGGAGTAGAAATGGAAGGGGTAAATTTCCAACACAACCACCAAGGACTTTTTTGAAACTCAGCATAAATACTCTAATAAACAATTATTAATAAAACACATATTTCTTACTTTAGTTGAAAATCTGTTCCTGAGGGGGTATAAAAGTTTCTATTAAATAGTAATAATACTGGCCGACAAGATTTTTCTAACACAGGTCAGCTCTTTATTTTTAAAATGGAAATACCCTTCTAATAATAGAAAAAATATTGGGAAAGCCTCAATACATACCATTTTTCAATAGCTTAATAAGACCATTTTACATTAGCAGGTAGTCAATTTAATTAGGGGCGGTAATTATAAACATTAATAACAGAAAAATTACCTAAACTGTAGGAATTTTAGTAGGACTTCAGGGATTTACAAAATATTGCTGTTTTCTTTGTTTGTGGGACAGTCGTGCAGTAGATCAGCATTATGTAATAAAAGATGTAATTTTTTTCTGAAAATTTGGGAGCTGTCAGTGACGAGCAGGGTGAAACATTCCACCAGGATATCAGGACAATGGAAATTCGCTATCAAGGATGATGGGATCCAGCCATGATGAGTGATTCCTGTTGGTTTTTGAAAAGAGAAGATATGACCCCTTATAAAAGGAAAAAAATAAAATTAAATTAGTGTGTTCAGTTAATATTTGTAATGTTAGTATTTTTCTTAGATGTAAGGTATGTTTAGTAGGTGTAAAAATTTAAATATAGTCGATATACACAGTTAGAAAATTCTTAAATTATTATTTCAATAGATATTAAATATTGTAACATTAAATGTGGTACTATAAATATAACAAGAAAACGTTACGTGTTACAACTTTTTTTTTCTCATTTTCGTATTTGGATAGGTCCATTCTACCACAATATGCTATTTAGCTTTGTGTTACAACAAAAAAAAAATGTTTGTCTGCCAGTGATAATTATATAATAATATACTAAAAATATTATTTGTCGTATTGATGGTCGGGGGGATGAAAAGAGGTGTAAGTAAGTATAGAAGTTTAAGTTACGTAGACCAGGAAGGAAGGAAAATAATGCTAAATTGGCAAATGGTACAAAAGATTGGAAATCTAAAAACCTATGTCAAAATTTGGATATCCACAACTTTATAAGGAAATCTACTTCAGGTTTAATTTACCTAGTTAAATATTACAACTAAAATATTACATTGACACATTAAAGATAATTACCTACTAAATTGGAAATATATTTCTTTTTAAATTCTCGAATTATTCAAAAAATCAGTTTTTAATGTTAAACTTTGACGCCCTGTTTATCGAATATGAGGGTCAAAAATAAAAAATGGTATTATAAAAGTAATATTATTTTTGCTGTAGGAATATATAGTTAACGGATTGACCACCTTTTTCCGGACACCCTGTTTAATTGTTCATGCAAAATATTTGAGGCCGAATAAAGGTAAATTTACAAAAAAAAATGTTTATTATTTATTATCCTTGTCAATATATATTGACTTTTCCCAGCATAAAGTAATTTAGGTAACTCGGACAGCAAGCCACTAATAAAATTAAATTCCGCCAAATAAAGAGCCACTTCAGTCAGTTTGCCGTAAATCGAAATGAAGTTTTTATGTGATCGGAAAAGTCTATTGTGTCCATCGTTGGGCCATTGTTACGTCGAGTGACGTGCTCGGTTTCCTCATAATGATGTCTACTCGATCTATCACTTACAGTCCCTAAATACTTAATCACCTATTTCTATTTTATTTACCTGAAAATTTGGCGCCTGGCAAATTAGTAATGAGGCTGTTTCTGAGGAAGTAAAAAGGGTGGTCTTCCATTTCGGTTTATTTTAGCTCTATTGATTTTTTTTAAGAATCATCAACATTGGCGGCCGAAGTAATATTAATAGGAATAAACTATTTTCCGTCAGTAGACCGCTAGTCCAAAGGATTATTTTATTGTGGCATCCAAAAAACGTAGGTACCAATTACACTGTAAAAATATTTCAATGCATTTTTCATTTAGATATTCAGAGTGTTATGAAAATAATAATTATAACAATAGTAATAATCACGTCAAAGAACTGAAAAAAAACATGGACTGCTTGAAGGCATAGATATACTTGACGAGGACACAGCATATTATAAATACTTAGGTATTTCAAAAAACCATCCAATAAACCACACTAACCTAAAAAATTTAATTTAAAATGAATATTATTATTATAATTAGACTTTTTAATACTTTTCTTAATTCTGATTAAACCTCAGTAACCCAAAAACGCTTTTTAGAACGTAATCTTATTGTGATACCTTCAATTGCATCCTTATAATGTCTTAACAAACATATTATGTAGAATAAGTTTTTTTTTTAAATTTAAATAATCTTCGACACCTTTTTAGAAAGATATTTTCTTCTTCCCCATTTTATTTGGTTGGTTTAGACCTCCATTAATAACGTTTTCACACTCTCAGTATGGTTTAACCTTATCAAGTTTCTTCATATCATGTTTAATAATAATAAAAATAATCTTTATTGCCAGCAAAATCAATACAAATCGACACAGCAACGTCACAAAGTGGACGATTTAATCGTCTGTAAATAATCTTAAAATAATACATTTGAACCAATAAATATATTAAATTTGTACAATTAAACATAGTTTTATATAACCATAAATAATTTTAAACAAATAGTATATTATAGAACAATCATACAAAACAGAAAGAGACATACTATTAATGATGAAGTTAAAACCTAAAGTACAATCCCCATGTCCCTCCACCAAATATCACACAGACCTTCTAAGAGGCCGAATTAATTACGGAACATAATGGTACATTTATTTCAGGATGATATACTTCATACTATAGAAACCGATAATACTTCAGAAACATTGTTGGTGGATAGTGATTTGCTGCAAACCAAAATAAAAGACTCGAAAATTCTCTTTAACGTTTTACACGTAAATATTAGGAGTATTGTTAAGAATATTGACAATTTAATATTACTAATTGAAGACTTCCGATTACATTTTAATGACATAATAGTCTTGAGTGAAACATTTAAAGTTTCCTCAACTAATCAATGTAATATCCCTAATTATCAGTTATTTTATAACCATGCTGACTACAACAGGAATGATGGATTAATATTTTTAGTAAAGAAACATCTTAATGTGGAATTCTCAAGTATGCGGCTACCAACTTCATTGGCAACTGTGAGTAGATTAGTCTGTACCGTGAATAATATTAAAATAGGAATTACTGCAATATATAAACCACCTCCAATATCAAAAACTGAGTTTATTAATGACATTCACTCGTATCTGGACAATGTTATGAAAACTAATAATAATAACGTGGAAATTTTTATAGGTGATATAAATATTAATATTTTGGATGTAGATAATGACACTACTAATTACCTGGCAACAATGTCGCAGCTAGGTTACCTGTCATATGTAAATTCAATTACAAGATTTGACAGTGATACATGCCTTGACCACATTTTTGTTAATCAAAGATTAAAAACAAGTTGCCTGGACCTAGAATCATTTATCCTTGATACTCACATAACAGACCATGGACCAGTTATGCTCAATATAGTCTCGAATAGTAAAAAGCAAAATAAAAAATGTCAAACTGAAATAAAAAAAAAACCGACTAAATGTCGAAAAATTTATCGCCTCTTTAAAAGCACAAGACTGGTCGCACATATTGAGTGACCCAGATCCAGAATCAGCAACTTTGAATTTTATTACAACTTATAACGAATTAAAAATTAAAGCAACCTCTGAATATACGATTAAATTTAAACAGCATGGAAAAATCAAGGAATGGATCACAAATGGAATTATAACGTCTATTAAACATAGAGATAAAATGAAAAGGAAACTGTTACAAAATCATAGCGAACAATTAGAAATTGCATATAAAACATATCGAAACAGCCTGAATAAAATAATCAAAAAAAGAAAACATGAATTCTATAAAAATCAAATAAACAGTAATAAGGGTGACATAAAAAAAATATATGAGATAATTAAAGTAAAATTAAAATTACTTACGAAAATAAAACTAAAACAACTACATTAAACATAAAAAATGACCAGGGTGTTGACTTTGAGAATGACTTGAAAATGGCTGACCACTGTAATAACTATTTTGCAAATATCGGAACCAAAATGGCTGAATCAATTCCAATACCTAAAAATCCAATAAATATTAATTTTTCACTACAAAATTCAATGTTTTTATCTCCTGTTGAGGAGAATGAATTGATCAAGCACATTTCAACTTTAAAGGCAACAGCCTCTCCAGGCCTAGACGGTATCTCATCTAAGTTGATCAAACAAACACACAGCCAAATTATAAAACCATTGCTACATATAATTAACAAAGCTTTTGTAACAGGAACCGTACCTTCTCATTTTAAAATATCAACAATCACTCCCATTTATAAGAGTGGTCCTAAATCATTAATCTGTAACTACCGACCTATAAGTCTGATAAGTAATTTCGCAAAACTATTTGAAAAATGTGTTAAGGAAAGACTATTTACATTTTTTAAAAATAACAATATTTTATCCGAAAATCAATATGGTTTCTTGCCGGGTTGTGGTACAGAGGACGCATTGTATAAATTAACATCGGAAATCACTAATAATTTGAATACGGGAAAAAAATGTGCTGCAATCTTCATAGACTTGGCAAAAGCGTTTGACACGGTCCCCCATGATAGGCTTCTTGATGTCTTATGGCAGTATGGAGTCAGGGGGACAGTGTGGAAGCTGTTAAAAAACTATCTTGCTGGAATATCTCAGATCGTAAGAGTCAATAACATCTTAAGTGATAAACAGGAGGTGAAGATTGGAGTACCCCAGGGCACGGTTCTGGGCCCTATATTATTTATAATTTACATAAATGGATTACTTTCATATGACATAAATGGTTCGATAATATCCTATGCGGATGATACCGTATTGGTTTTCAATGGTAGCACCTGGATGGAGGTAAAACACAAAATGATAAATGGGCTGGGTATTGCCAAGTTGTGGTTAGAGAGTTTCAAACTGTCCCTTAATTTGGCTAAAACAAATTACATAGCTTTTTCCTTAACAAGTGCCAACAGACCTGATTTCACGAATATCAAAGTTAATGATCAACAAGTAAATGAAGTTTCTCAGATAAAATATCTCGGAATAATAGTGGACAAATTCTTAAAATGGTCTCCACATATTGAATACCTCACTAAAAAAATTCGTGTCTTGATTTATAAATTCTATACTCTCAGAGAAATTCTAAATAAAAAATTGCTGATTATAATTTATAGGAGCCTTGTTGAGTCTTTGATTCGCTATGGAATTTTAGTATGGGGTGGTTTGTACAACAGTGCACTCTACAGACTAAACATTGCTCAAAAATTTATTATAAAGGTTATGTACAAAAGAAACAGACTATATCCTACAGAATTACTTTTTTCAAGTGACATTTGCAATGTAAGAACTTTATATATGGTAACAATAACAGCATTTGTACACAAAACCAAATCTTATAAGAATACTGTAAGCCACAGTTACCACACTCGTGCAAGAATGAGTAATGACGTTCTTATTCCATTAAATTACAATAACATTAACTTAAAAAGTGTTGCCTACTTGGGACCCAAGTTCTATAATATGATCCCTACTATAATAAAGAATATTAAAAACATGTGTAAATTTAAAAATGAATGTAGAAATCACATATCAAAAAATTTCAGATATTTTAAAAACATTTTTAATTAACTGTTTCCTACTCATTCTTAGCCTTAAAAAATGCCAGTAACCAAGGTGTAACTACAAATAAAAATAAAACCATTACTTAATAATAATTAATGTACTTACTTATAATAAAATTATATTGAAGATTATATTACAATACAAGTAATCCAATTACTTGAGTACCATTCAAACACCTTACCTTATATGGTGTTTTTGTGATTAGTATTTAATTCGTTCAATTCATATTGATTACAGTAAAATTATTGTACTAACTGTAAATTATCTTTATTTTTTAGTTTTTAAGTGTTTGTTATGACACACACAAGTGTATTTAACACTTAGGTGTCTTATAAACCTTACAATATTTTCATTCATTCATTTGTACACCTAGATATTTTATAATTTTTGTAAGACCAGTGTGAAATAAATAAATAAATAAATAAATAAAAAAATAAATCATGAAAACAATTACCAAAAATAAAGTCCAATGTGGCTCATCAGAATGACATAATTTTTTTTTTTTTAATTTAATTAATATCCTTATTGCTAACCGAGTTACATTTAACTATGACCAAGCAACATCACAATTAGACTCCACGCAAATTTTTATACTGAAAAATCAAATCGATAGTAGCATTTTTCCTTTATGTAATTAAGAATCGCCTTTCTAAAAGCTTTTACATTACTCAATTCCTTGATAGCATCCGGTAGTAAGTGGTAAACTCGAATGGCCATGAATGAAAGACCACCCTGATAAAAGGAAGAACCGTGAGCAGGCGTTCTTAGATCAATTCTGCCTCTGGTTACAATATCCATGTCGGCAGCATATGGGTTATATATCAAATCTCAGTTTGAGGACATTCCAATCATTCCATACGGCGGTAAACAGTCTCAAAGAGACCGACCGCACAACCAGGGTTGTCAGATCTTTCTTCTTCAATTCTTTAAGTTTTTTTTATTAAAGATATTTCATTTATATCAGTATTCAATTGTTAGTCAGTAACTTTCTTTGAAAGCTAGTTTGCAAATATACTTTAAACCGAGGAGATTTGAGTGTGACAGAAAAAATAACAAGCCATTCATTGTTATAATAATACATTCTTTAGGCCTTAAAAAACAATATAACTGAAATCAAGACAAAAAGTGTTTTCAGTGTTTAAAAACAACTAATTAACAAATCCTTGTTTCTCGTATATACTTACCCTGTGCTTACAAATCCGAAAATTTCGAAGAATTGGCAACAGGATGTAATTGGTTACGATTATAAGCACCAGGATATAAGCTGAACCGGTTCCCGGCCCGTCTGACGATCGATTCTGCCAGACAGAGATAGGCCAGTAACTGCCGATGCGTGGTAAAATATACGTGGTTATGCCTTGATGAACGGGCCGGAGTCTGGTTGACGAGAATGAAGTTCTGGTAAAAAAATTAAAGCATTTTCTGAGCAGTATCGTGCCGTGTCAGGTTTATTTTTCTGATTTTAGTTTTGTATATAGAATTTTTGAGTTACCTTATATTTATTATTTTAATATAATATTATTATATATACAGTGGGTTTATAAAGTGTAGTATGTGCAAACACCTAATGTAAAACAAACTTATAAGTGTGTATACGCATATTAATAATTTGTGTGGAACGCCTATGGTTAGGAAATTCCCACAGTTTAATGTCATTAAATTGACCTAAGAAACACTATACGATTCAAAGTAAAATTTTCAGGGTTTTTCTTTACCAACATAACCAAGGATAAAAAATAAAGCGAGGGGACAGTCAGAATGTCCAATTCCCAAAAACGTTTCTTCTACACAATTTTTTCAGTCCATAAAAGCTCCATTATGGTTCTAATTTTCTCTTTTGCTAACACCATCAGCATAAAATAAATTTTTTCTGTCTCCTGATGATGAACGTTTCTAAGTTCGAAACATGTAGAGACCCTTGAATAATTTTTTATTCTATTAAATTTTGTGGAGGCAGACTTTAGGTTTTTTCTTTCTTTCCCATACTTTAACTCCACTTCAAGCATGGACTACTTCTTCAAATTATTTTAGTGTTGTTTTTCCTCTGGTTTCCAAGTGTTAAAATAAATAAAGTTCTTATTATTGCGCCTTCAGTACTTGCGTTTATTAAATCAGTACAATCATTATGTTTTCTTAAATACTGTAAAATATATTGTAATACAAAATTAGTGGTGGTTTCATTGTGGTATATGTCAGAGCCGTATTTACTTTTTTTAAATTTTAGGAAACTTTTTTTCTAGGTAACTTTGAATTGGCTTATTAGAAAATAATAAAATTTAGGTTAGAAAAATTTACATGGGATTTCCCGTGGCCAGTCTGACGGTGCAACACCCGGTATAATATGAATATTGCAAGGGAATAAAGGACCATAAAGACAAATCTAAAGTTATTAAGTATATCAAGATAACAACCAACAGCGAATATAAATATCCAAATTATTCAAAATGAGGAAATATTTTGAAAAGATAGTCGGTGGCACAGCCCATTGAACAAAATGTGAGTTTAAATTTGGCTGTCGTGGCATAATCCCTTCCATTTTCAATTGAAATATTTTAACTTTCGAAATAAAATATTTATTTAATTTTTTATAATCTTTTAAGTTTTACTTTTAGTTTTTATTTTAATTGGGCTTAAATTGTGTAATGAATAATTTGACATAATAATTTTTTTTATACAGTGTCACCAGTAAAGTCCGCATCATATGGGATTTTTTTTTATTAATAGCTTTATTCGTAATTTGACTTTGTCATCAAGTTCTGCTTTGATCGAGATGAAAATTAAGCAAAAAAATAGTAGTCACGTGATTCGCATTATCTGTCAAATTTTAATTTTTTCCAAAAATTATTCAAAAGTAGGGTTATTTATGAAAATATCGAAAAAAGTTATTAGAAAAAGTTTTTTTAAATGCAGTTTCTAGCTCATATGCAAATTTTCAGCTAAATAAGACAATTTTGATTTTTACCTATATTTTGTAAATTGCACCACTTTTGCAAAATAAGACTCAACGCAACCTACATAAAACTTCTTAGTTTTGACAATGCTTTATTTCAGATACATTTTCTTTAAAGTAGCGCCATATTAAATGTGTGTTTTTCTACAAAATCAAGATTGGGCTATTAAAATTTGGTCGCATGTGATGCAAAGTTCATTTGTTTTGGACCCTGTATAAGGTAACTTCATAAAATAAGTATTTTTGAAAACGTAGTTTGTGTCTGAAAGGAATACACCTTAATATAAAGACAAAAAAGAACACAGTGTCATCAGTAAAGTGTTCATTAAGTGGAAAATAAATTTTAGTTTAACTTAACGTAAAGTTTATCTATTTTCAACGATTTAATTTAAAACCCCTTTATTTTATTTTTTGTTTTTTTACTTTTGGACATAAACTACGTTTTCAAAAATACTTATTTTATGAAGTTATCTTATACAGGGTTAAAAACAAATGAACTTTGCATCACATGCGACCAAATTTTAATATCCCAATTTTGATTTTGAAGAAAAACACACCTTTAATATGGCGCTACTTTGAAGAAAATGTATCTTAAATAAAGCATTGTCAAAACTAAGAAGTTTAATGTAGGTTGCGTTGAGTCTTATTTTGCAAAAGTGGTACAATTTACAAAATATAGGTAAAAAATCAAAATTATCTTATTCAGCTGAAATTTTGCATGTGGGCTAGAAACTGCATTTAAAAAAACTTTTTCTTATAACTTTTTTCGATATTTTCAGAAATATCCCCAAAAATAACCCCACTTTTGAATTATTTTTTGGAAAAAATTTAAATTTGACAGATAATGCGAATCACGTGACTACTATTTTTTTGCTTAATTTTCATCTTGATCGAAGCAGAACTTGATGCCGAAGTCAAATTTCGAATAAAGCTATTAATAAAAAAAAATCCCATATGATGCGGACTTTACTGGTGACACTGTATAGTTAACCTAATTAATTGTCTGGTGAGTTATCAATCACCTATCAAGCTAGTTTTTAAAAAAGGTAAAAAATGTTCTGTCTGTATTTTTAGATTTTAAGCGGGAATTTTAAACAATTGACAGGACTATTGAGTAAATTGTATCCGTATGGTATTCGCGGAAACGTTTATAAATGATTTAAAAATGTAAATAACAGGTCACGAAAAACAAGATAATATGAAAAACGTATTCAAAGAAAAAAATTATTAATAAAGGAGTTCCTTAAGGAAGTATACTATGTCCAATAATATTTATTTTATGCATAAACGATATTCCTTTAGTTTTTGTGGTTTGTATGCCCGAGTCATGTAGAGCGTTATTTAAACCTAAAAAAATCTTAACGTTGCCAATCACAGAGATACATTGCCAGTGCTTGACTCTATAATTTAAGAAAGCAGTAAATTTTTATTTTATAAGTTTATTCCCGTGCTTTTATGAAATAGCGTATTTTGTATATTTATTTTGTCAGTAAATAATTCAAAATGTTAAAAACTGAAACGATAGAAAATTTTAGTTTTTCTTTCTCTATGCGATATGATATAAATCAAAATTTACTCGAAAAGCCCATTTGAAAGAATTTAGTTTTTATTAATTAAATATTTTTCACTTAAAACTTTAGGTAATTAATACCAAAAGACGGGTTTCTGGCGGCTTTTAGGAAAAATTGAAAAATAAACGAAATATTGATAAGAAAATGAAATGACGAATGTGTCACTAGTGTTTGCTTTTAAAATTACATTTTTTATTAAAGTCAAACCTCTTACGGTGTTCGATGTCCTTATAGTGTTGGGTTGCCATCTCCAAATTTTAAAAACCAAAAATTTTCGGGTTAAATATTTCTTTTTCCTTTTTTAGACGTTAAATCTTTATTGATTTCAATTATTATTGTGTGCCTTGCACGTTAGTTGATGTCATCGATAAGTAATAAGTTTTATCAAACTTAGTTTTTTAAATTTTTCTTCCTAAAATATCTATTTGCAAAGATTAATTTTCTAATGTACCGTGCGAGCCAAAATTATTTGCATCAAAGAGGGCCTTGGGTCTAAGGGCGTAATGCTTAGCCGTAGAGCTTAATACCTGTTGGGTATCAGTAACTACCGGAATTAACAATCAATCAGTTATTTCGTCATCTTTGACAGTCGTTACAAGTAATTTGATTCATCGCTAATTTTTCCAATTTCTTAAACAATTCACACAATGGGCTTTACGGAACAGCACAAAACATTCATTGTTGAAGCGTATTTTCGAAACGTGGTAAGAGTAAATGGTGAGTGGCAATACAATCCGGGTTTGTGCACTGACGATTTTCACGAACATTTTGTTAACGTTGCTTTTATTGCTGGGTATTTATATCATTGCCTGAAAAGAACCGTGGCTGTATTTAGGAAAACAGGTTCTATACAACACAAAAAAGGAGCAGGAAGACCATCTGTAAGAACAGAAGAACTTGTTGAAAACGTTCGTGAAATAATGCAAAATACGCCAATAAATTGTATAAGACGCCTGTCCCAAGAAGTGAGAAGATCTTATGAAACATGCATGACTATTCTTAAGAAGCAGCTAAATTTATTTCCTTATAAAGTGCAAGTATTCCAAGAAATACAAGCCGCAGATTTTGAAAGACGCAGGAATTACTCTCAATGGTTTACCCAAAATTTATTGGAAATAAATTATTTATTAGAGCTGACATTTTTTTTCGGATAAAGCCTGGTTCCACCTCTCCGGTTATGTTATTTTTCGACGACAGATTGATCAGTTTTCGATCAGACATTGAATTCCCACCTAGATCACCTTGTTTAACGGTTATGGATTACTTCGTTTTTCCTCATTTAAAGAACACTATTTTTAAAACACCAGTTGCAAATTTAGAACAATTACAAGAAAGGATTATCCAAGAATGTGGTAACATTTCGCCAGAGATGCTGGTCAACACTTTCGAAAATATGAAGAGACGTGTGAATTTATGTTTGGAGCTTGACGGTGGCCAATTTCAGCAATTTATGTAATTATTTTTCTTTTTCTTTCTGTATATTCTTACTTTGTTAATTTTGTAAACGACAAAAAATAAATTTGTATTTTTTTACTTATTTTATTACTAATTAGTTTGACATATCATGTCATAATATGAATTTGACAAAATTTTAACCTAGATTTGGTTAGATATATCGTCCCCATCTCATGGTGATCTAAATCAAGTCCTACGTTTTTAAATCCAAGCCCTCTTCTATGCAAATAATTTTTGCTCGCACGGTATAATTTCTGCAATATTTAGGTAATCCTACTTTTTTATTTTAAGAAAAAAGGGTAGAATTGCTGTTTCTTATTTGGGTTGGGACCTATCTACACCCCTGGCACCAGGCCATAGTTTTAAAAAATAAAAACAACTTTTCATATTATTAACGTATAAAAATCAGCTATTTGAATTCGAAGGAATTATTTAATTTTTTTTTTTAGGTTTTCCTAGGTTTCATCGGTTTTTATAATTAAACTATCTTAGTTCCTTTTATTAAAGCGATATAATTCAACAGTATACAAATAGCTAGAAATTTAGATAAGTAACCACAATAATTAATGGTTTAAGTCTTCGAACTGTACGTAAGTAGTTAGATATTATATACATACTTACTAAAAACTGTGATTAAGGAAATATCTCTGCTATTTAAAATGATAACACTGCGCATGCATTATTTTGGCGTTTGAGTAATAGGATACAGAGCAACTGTAGAAGCAACAAATATGATAAAATAAGTGTTTCTTTACCATTAAAATTAAAATACCGGTTGGAAAAAAGTATTTAATATTATGTTAGCCTATATACTAATTTAGAAAGAAAACCGTACATATATTATACAAAGGATAGAGAACAAATATATATATATTTATATTTTTTTAGTCTACGTACCTTACGTAAGTCAAATTATTATTATTACTATTATTATTGTTTGTATGGTAATAAAAAAAAATTGTACAGCATGTTAGCCTACATAAAAGTTTAAGGTAAGTTAAAAGGTAACCTTATCAATGAAATTGTATCATAATAAGCAAATTCTATAGAAACCATATTTGGGCCTACTTAACTTACGTAAGTCAAGAACTGTTAAAGTAGTTTACTTAATTGACCGAAAAATTAAATCCCTGGTTGAATTGAAGTTTTTAACTTCATGTTACCCCACATACAAGTTTAGAAAGGTAACCGTATCAATAAATTGCATCATAACGAACAAATTCTATCAAAACCATATTTGGGTCTACGTACCTTAAGTAAGACTGAATTAAAAATTTTTACAATATATTAGCCTATATATTTGGGTAAGAAAGGTAACCGTATTAATTTAAGAACAAATCCAATAGTAGGTATAGTCGTATTTTTGGGTATGTGTAGGAATAAGTGAAAAACTGATAATTTGAGGATTTCCTGGATAGTGAATTTAATATCTGAATTCAATTAGTTTATGTTAAACTGTAGGTATAGTGTTTTACCTATAGGTAGCTATAACCTGGACGAATAAAACAAAAAAAAAATCTGCTGTCAATATGAAGGACAGTGCATTTAAAATAGTTAGTATTTTCGGGGTTTGGGTACCTAATTATATTGTAAAATATATAGGTTTTACTATATTTTGACACTTCTTATCTTTAAAACATATTTATATAGTTGACATCAGGATGGAGGTATCATAGCACTTTGCGTACTATGTGCGCTGTACTCAGCACTACAGCTTTTTGCATCGTCAGCAGGTTATGTGTTCCAGGGACTTCTTTTATAGCTTCACAGGTAGCGTTAGATATGAGCCCTGTTGCTCCTATGATTATTGGCACGATTTTAGTTTTATAATTCCACATTCTTTGTAATTCTATTTGTAGGTCCTTGTACTTTAGCTTTTTCTCTGCCTCTTTCTGCGTGATGTTATAGTCCGAAGGCACCGCGACGTCGATCAGAAGACACTTTCTTAGTTTCTTATCTTTTAGGATAATGTCTGGTTTGTTTGCTGTTGTTATTTCAGGTGTATCTACTACTGCTCCCGGGATATGTTCAAACCATTTTTCTTTGACTTCTATTTTGTAGTGTTTACAGATGTTGCAGTGTAGCTGTGTTGCAACCTTGTTGTGACGTTTAATGTAAGCACTTTTTGCCAGAATTGGGCACCCAGCCACCACATGATGGACTGTTATTATTATTATTATTATTATTATTATTATTATTATTATTATTATTATTATTATTATTATTATTAATATTAATATTTTCATTGTTTGGCAGTAGTAGGCGGTAGAACCGATGAGACTATTGCAGCAACTGTTTTAGAAGATATCACATATACCTAATATATAATATTTAAGTCCGGTCCTGAAATTCATACCAACTTACAAAAATTCAAAAGACCAAAATTGATTGAATGTCAAGTGACTTAGAAATATTCATCTTGCGGGAGAAAATAAATTTTTTTTACTATAGTCCAGGTGACGCCACAGGGAATTTTTTTTATATTAAAGTGGATCCTACCTCGACTATGCGCTTTGAGATACCACACCCATAGGGGTGGGGGGCGTAGGGGGTTATAATTTGTTTTTTGATGTTCTTGGACATTGAAGCTACAACACAACTTAAGATACCAGCAACGTATAGGACGCGTTAATTACTACAACTTTCAACCGTTAATTAAGTAGTTGAGGCGTGGGGCAAAGTTTAGTAGAGCAAACATTTTTTTTAAAATCAATAAATAAAAATAAATATCATTTTAACATGTTTTTGTACATCTATCTTAATTTAACCTTGTTGTTAATGAGAATAAAATACACATTAAAAGAAAAAATAAAAAGTTAATAAATTTTACACCTACCTAATCTTTAAAGTGGCGAAAGTGCCAATTGGAATACCAATATTTAAAAACTTTAATTTGTAAAATAATATTCTATTATTTATCGGCAAACAAGTAGTATCCGCATATCTGCATTTAAAAGCTTTATTATGCCATAATAAAAATAAATATTAACAGTACAAATATCCCTTTTATTATAAAGTGTCCCATTAATATTACGAACTGAAATGAACTGATAATAATTGATGGGCTGCAGTTTTCCTGTATTGAACCAATTAAAAAGAAATAAAATTACGTCAAAAAGCAATATAGAGAAACACCGAATGCGTTTTACTTGAAACGGCCACTTTTTAAATAACTGCAAAAAACTGAGTTTAAATATACAGTCATCATAATATTAGTCCAAAATGACAACTTTGACGTCCATTACTGCATCGGTTCAATTACGTCCCTGCATTCATCTAAAAAAAACAATATACTTAGTTTTACTCATATTGATAATAGGTAAACAGGTGGATGGAGCGAAAACAGGCATGAATGTTCAAATATTTGAAAAATTAAAGGTCCTGGGTATGTAAAAGATGTCTTTCACAATACTTAATAACTAAAAGCATTGAATATCAAACTATAAGAATAGCGGATCTTCGAGAAAACTTGACAACCCTGTTTTAGACTGTATTGGAGACGGTTTGGCCGCCATTGTGGAGTTGATCGTAAATCTATAGATATAAATGCAGCGCCTCAACAACAGATGTCTCAAATCTAGTGATGTGATGTCGTGGTGTTGCCGCATATTGTATTTTATTAGAATTCTTAAGGATTTAAGCATTTTTAACAGACAATAAAATAGGAGGTTCTCAATTCCAGCCAAATGTATGATTTTGATAATAATATGTACGCTGATTACTCCGGGGTAATTGGACCGATTTTCATAATGATTTTACCGTTGCATTAGGTGTTAAATGTTATTCAAATAATAAAAGTAGATAAAAAGCTACAGCAAGTATAACTAAAACAGGTTTTATTCCGTCGAAAAATAGCAAAATAAAAATCAAACCAAGTCATTTTAGCTATTTGTAGTTAGGTCGAAAACTCACTAAGTCACTTAATGAATTGGGCATACAATAAATTCTATTTTGTAAAAATATATACATAATATAATACATTAACTCTCTGACTAACATTTCAACTCAAAACGGATCGGTTATATCATATGCTGATGACACTGCTGTTGTTTTTTCTGGGGATACATGGGACTCTGTTAGGATCTATGCGACCGATGGCATGAGCAAAATAAAGCACTGGTTGGATTCTTTTAAGTTATCGCTAAATGTCTCAAAAACTAACTACATTGCTTTTTCGCTTACATCCGCGAGTCGTCCTGAGTATGACAACTTATACTTTCAAAACACTGATAATATTATAACTCAAGTTGACAGTACTAAATATTTGGGAATAATAATTGACAAACATCTGAAATGGGAACTACATGTCCTTAGGTTAACAAAAAATATCAGAAAACTAATATATAAATTTTATATAATCAGAGAAATTTTAAATAAGCAACTATTAATATTGGTATACAAGGGATTAGTTGAGTCCTTACTTAGGTATGGTGTGGTAGTTTGGGGTGGACTCTACCAGAAAACATTGGCCAGTTTGAACATTACGCAAAACTATATATTAAAGGTAATTTTCAGAAAGAATAAACGCTTTTCTACTGAATTGCTCTACTCAAAGGAGGTTCTTGATGTGCGTTCACTGTATTGTTTGTCTGCCTGCATATACGTTCACAAATCTGACAAACTCAAAAACTTTATAAGCCATTCATACCCAACTAGAACTAATGTTAAAAAAAAACTTAGAGACACCACTTGCCTCCACAACAATGAAACTACGTTCAATTCTTTATCAGGCACCGAAGTTGTATAATCTTTTGCCACCACACATAAGGCATATAAACATTTTGAAAAAAATTAGTGCAGCTTGCAGAGATTACCTCTATAAAAACCTAAAAACCTTTAAGAGTATTTTTTGAGATTTAAATTAAAAATATCTTGATAAGTTCTGAACAAACGAGTTATTGCTGGTGAAGTGTACGTATTATGTTTATAATATAATATGGTTCTCTCTTACTGATCAATTTTGATGCTCTCTGATAAAATCATAAAGAATTACGATTATATTTTGCACATACAGGTATTCAGTTACCTAGGTGCATTCTTCTTCAATTTGTTTTGTACCTATATACTTATATATGTTCAATTTAATTTACTTTAGTGCGTATTGTTAATCTGAGTTATGTGATCAAATAGCTTATTTACTATCATTTTGTAATATTTATTAATTTAAAAAATTGTTTTTTTTTGTAACATTTTTTGTAATAATAAACTAATAATAATAATAATAATAATAATAATTGTCATTGTCTAGTTACTTTAGATTTCACCAACTAACTAAATTTCTTATACAGCTGAGATTGGTCAGTGTTTTTTCTTTTTCTTTTCTGGAATTGTTCGGCCAACTCTTTTTATTTCTATCTCTTTTTAATCGTATGAAATAATACAAGATAGACATACTTTGTGTGCAGTACAATTATAGTAATTAAATTTAGCCATTAGAAATTTATATTTTATGAGTTGCTGCAGTATTTGACAAGTATGACAGAACTGAAATGTCACGGCGTTAAAAGTTTATGTGAATTCAACTATATACTTGACTGTGTTGCACTTCGTAGTTTTATTTACTTGTCTATCTTTTGATTTATTACCAGTCATACTGCTTTTGGTACTGGAGTTTTTTTGCTGGGATGGCCTTACGGTGCATTGATGGCCGCTGGACTGATGCAAGGTGGCTTTTAATGCATCATGCCGTTTTCTGTGAAGTTGCTTTGGGTTATAACTGCCCATGTAGTCCTATTAATTAATTTTTATGTTAAACAAGAGTTTATTAGCATACCTACTTACTTAAAACCTTAAAACGGAATGAAAAATAAATTGTCACTTATAGTCTAAGATCCGACCAAAGAACGACCTTCACCCATCGCGTTACGGGATGAAACATGTTTTTATATAAAATCTAATATGTCAAAAAAAATATATTTCGTGAAGGTTGCCTGAAAATTTTGGTGCAAAGTATTTTTAATTAAAAATTAAAAAATGATTTTTTTTTTAAACATTGCACTCATTCCGTTACGTATTAAATTGCATACAAATCGAAAGCATGTAGCTTGTGCAATATGCATACGCTGGCTTGACTACTTAAGCACCTCTCAACCCTTAATAAGCTTCGTCAAAAGTTTTCCGCTATCTTAGTGGTATAGTCAGATCTGGTCTTAACGTGCGGGTCCAAAGGTCACTGATCATATGCGTCAAATCAGACAACACAGAGGCTATCAAAATGTTGTGAGATTATTTTCAAATATACCGAAGGAAGGAAAAATAGTTTCATTATTTTAGCTATCGCGAAGATAGCCACATATACCTAATATTATTAGTTTTGTAAAAATTATGTACAGGGGAGTTGAAAAAGTTACAAAAAAATTATATAATCGTTAATTATACCTACTGTACCCTTTAATTAAAAACGACAATAATAAACAGTGCAATTTATTTTAACAATTTTACTACTAAAACCTAAAAATACAATGGCATTTAGTCTGATAAACTATTTCGATAATGAAAGAAAAAGTGGAAATTCGCAAACCAATATGCAGGAAACCATAATGAAAACACTGGGAATTAGTTTAAGGAATATGCAGATTAATGTGCATGAAAAAAAAAGCATAATATAATACCCAAGAATACTAAAAAATGTAAACGAAAAACACCGTTTATAATTATAGCCTAAAAACTCTCATCATCACTTATAAAATCTGAAAAATCCTCGTCGTCTGAGTCGTCTTCGAATGGAGCAATTATTATTGGCGCTACTTCGACATCTAGTACTTGTTCTCGATCCCACCAATCCCTTATTAATATTTCTGTATGTTCCACCGATTTCTTCCAGTAGGTACTCTTGTGTAATATGATCTAACGAATCTTGCCAAACTATTTGTACTTGGTCGGATTTAAGACCATCACCTACATGTTTTTCATAATAAGACTTTGCATCAGCCCATATTAATTCTTTTGCGTTAAACTGGCAATGATATGGCGGCAGTCGTAGAACCTCATGACTATATTCACGCAGTATTTCATCTAAATATACGCGATATTTTGGGTTTTTTAAGAGACTTTGCTATTGATAGGAGTTCCGATTTAAGCATATTTGGTAAAGGATTTTGGTTGTGTTTATCCAGCCACTCATAAATATCACTTTTCCTCAGAGATGAAGTAGGCTATTTATTTAAAATTCTTGAATGATATGATGCATTATCTATTACAATTAAAGACGGAGCATCCAAATTTGGTATCAATTGAACTTTAAACCATTTTTCAAACATTTCGCAATTCATATTATCATGTTAGTCAGCACTTTTTGATGTTGAAGAAAAAATTAAACCCGCACCTGCAACATATCTTGTTCCAGAACCGGCATGCAAAACAATAAAACGCTTTCCCGTACCGCACCCCTTTTTCCTTTTAACACTTTTTACAGACTCATCTTGCCAAGATTTTGAACCACTTCCATTCGAAAATATCCACGTTTCGTCTAAAAATACCACTTTTCTAAATTTCGATTTGTAATTGTCCGTATATTTTTTTAAAAACTGAAAACTGAACACGCTGACTCACTATCTGTAGCTGCTCACATAAAAATCTTCGGTTACAGTCTTTTTTATAGCGAAAACCTAAATTTTTTATTAATTTTGATAACGCTTCAAGTCTAATTTCCAAAACACCCCGAATTTTTAATGTTTTTTGTAAAAGTGGAAGAGTTACATTGGTTTTTGATTTGTATAAATCGTAAATCACATTTCGAACTCCCATTTTAATATTTTCGCTTAAATCCTCAGTCTTTGGCTTTCTTCGTTTACACTTTTTAGTATTCTTGGGTATTATGTTATGTTTTGTTTCATGCACAATTTTCTGCACAGTCCTTAAACTAATTCCCAGTGCTTTGGCTACTGTTTCCTGAATATTGGTTGGCGAATTTCTACTTTTTCTTTCATTTTCGAAATATTTTATCAGACTAAGTACCATTCTTTTTTATTGGGGATGCAAAAACCCAGAAAGTTGTTTCATTTTGTCACAAACTGTTAAAGTCACAAAACTGGCATATTTAAAATAAAACGTAGCTGGTGCAATATGCTTTTTTAGAATCGCTGGAAAGTAAATACATATCCTTTTTTTTTCATGTCAAAATGGAATAAGTCTGTCGTATTTATCTTACGTATTTTATTTAGAGGGTAAAATTAAACGCAAGTAAAGAAAACAAAAACTGAGAGTATGTCTTTCTTGAATCGTATGACCCGCACGATAAGACCAGATCCGACTATACGAGATATTGACCTTTGTCGCACTAATGGGCCACCCTGTAGTAAATACCAAGCAAAGTTTTAACGCATTTAGGTTAGGTTCTGTCATATTTGACATATATTGCACACAATTTATGTAAAATATGATATAACCTAACCTAAACGCTTGACGTTTAAAAAAAATCATTTTTTAATTTTTAATTAAAAATAATTTGCACCAAAATTTTCAGGCAACCTTCACGAAATATATTTTTTGACATATTAAATTTTATATAAAAACATGTTTTATCCCGTAACGTGATGGATGAAGGTCGTTCTATGGTCGGATCCTCTACTATTATAATCTCATGAATCGCCTGAATTGATTTAAATTGATGACATACCGATGTAAGAGACATCATAGTAGGCTATTGTTAGTATTGCATAGAAATGGTATACTAAGATGACCATGATTGATATTTTGACGTCTTGCCTGACAAGTTTCAAAAGCTTAGTTGCGTATTAATTATCGCTATACATTCTGTTTATCTGTACATAATAATATACATTAAACACAAAAAATGTCGCGTTTTGGAATAGAAAATATTGAGATGATAAAAAAAGAGGTAAATATATTAATTTCATGTAAATTAAAGAATAGAATTAATTCGGCTTTTACTTGGTGGAAATCCATTATTAATTGTGTTAAATAAATGGTAAAAAAATAATTATTTTACACTTTCCACAGATTTTTATTTTTACTCGACAACTTTGACTTTGAAGAAGCAACTGCGTTGCGAAATATGCCGAGTAAAATAAAAATCTGTGGAAAGTGTAAAATTATAATTTTTTAATTTTTTTACCATTTAACACAATTTAAAAAAAATTAAAAATACCTATATGGATACAATTTCTAAAATTTTGTGAAGAAAGGAAATACACAATTGAGGCAGGAAATTCTGTCAAAGAGTTAGCTAGATTTTTTTTGGTATGGGGGATGTAATATCAAGAAAGTTTATTTTTTTGAAGGTAGTGAGATTAGAACAGAATGTAATATTCTTGTAGATTATGTGTAATTCAACAGCCAAGCAGCTCCAGGAAATGTGCTTCGCCAAATTTCAGCTAAGTTCAATCCATTTTCCGATGTCGCATTTGTACGCAGCTCTTGAATGCGAAACGCCGAAGCTTTCAAAGAGACCCAACAAAAAGAAAATCAAGTGCAGTTGCCCGGTACAAATAATGAATATACAAAAATTGTGCAAATATAGAATGAAAATGAACCTGTGGGTTTGCAGCAATTTTTTTACTTTATTTCACGCGAACTAGCCTGAAGAGACTAGACTAGGGTGAAGGAGTTACGGCAAAGATAAACCATTTTGTTAAAGAATTAGACTACAAAGAAAAGTTTACTGAAAGAATTGAATATAATCCCGTTTTTACTAAAACAAGTAAAGGTGGACCAAAAAAAAACTGACTGACAGTAAGTGGCTAATAAAAAACCATGGCAATATTAACGAGTGTCCAATACGATTATTTGAAAAATATATGGAAAAGTGTATAGATTGTTTGTTATCTCCAATCCGAACTGGAATGCACAGTTTTTAAAAAGATGATACAAAAACAGTCCTGTGAAAACACAATATGTTCTTGGTTAAAGGAATACGCTTCTAAAATAAAAATCGATTTAAAAAAAAAATAAAGTAACAAATCATTCAGCAAAAACTACGGCAGTATTAAACTTGGTAAAAAACGGCGTAGAGGAATGGTAGCTTAATAGGATTACCAGACACAGATCATAAGAATATAATTAAGGCCATGAGAGGTGATTATTTAGTAGGAAATAACCAAAATACGTCAATAATAACATCAGAAATCCAGCACTGCCAACAAACAGCAATACAGCCTGATTATATTGTTTATAGTAGCCGTCAGTGGCGTAGCCAGGTGGGGGCCAGGGGGGGGGGGGCGCCTGCCCCCCCCCGCTACCCTTGCATGGCGTCCTTGCCGCTTGGTGCCCGTATGCAAAATAAAAATATACTTTAATTACACCCTGTAACATTTATTGAAAATGAAAATAAATTGCTATTCTATTATATGTATTTTGAAAAACAAACACCATATTTTTAATAATAATAGTGGTTCTAAAAAATCATAAAGCGCCCCCATATATCATGCCCCTCCCGCCCCGCGAGGCTGGCTACGCGTATTTTATATTAATAATAATTATTACAATAATGGAAATTAAAGTTAAACCCAAGATTTTTCTTGTAAATTCAGTTTCCAATTTGTAAATAAAGTACCTGTTTAATATATTGTTTATATTTCTACATTCCTACTTTATTTCCCTGTGCTTTATTTAATTAATGCTAAAAAAATTCATTAAAGGCTCTATGCGGCGCCTATATGACCTAATTTTGATTTACTAGAGGAAAAAGAAAAATAGTCTATAGTCTATTCATTCTATATACAGGGTGTTATTTAACTATGTGGCGAAACTCCCAGGGGTACATCCTTAAGTGATTTTAAGTAAAAAAGTTCATATTATAAACATGGGTCCGAAAATGCATAGTTTTTACGATACAGGGTGTCAAACTTATAAAAAAATCGGATGTACTCTTTTATTCGATTTTGTTAAAATTTGGCAATTCTGTTTATAACAACAAGAGGATAATTTAGCCTCCATTAAATTAAAATTATTAAGTCCAGTGGCGTCCCGGAAGACAGTCCAACTAATATTTTTGACAAAAAAATTGCGCGCCACCGACTTTTTTTAAAATTATGTATTGTTTTCGAATTAAGCAACTACAACTACAACTATTTTATTTCCTGAGTTTTTATATCTTGCTTTGTTTTCGAAAAAAAAATAAAAACCACTTTATTGGATGTCCCCGGGACAATAAGAGTAAAAAATTTAAACTTTAAATCCTTTAATTTTTTTCTTTTAGGGGCATTTAAAGACTCCCGTAAACAAAACTCCAGTCAACACTGAAGAAGAAGTAACCCAAAGGATACGGGATTCATGTGATCAGATAAGACATACGCCGAGAATAGTGTTCAACGAGTTCGGCAATGCAGTAATAAATTATTACGTTATGCGATTATTTTATGTTAATTTCTTTTATCGAAAATAGTTTTAATCTGTGCGAAAAAAATCAAAAAAAGACTTTCGTGTAATTTTAATTACTTAATAGTTTGGTAAGTAGTTTAATTTTTTTACTCTTGTTGTCCCGGGGACATGCAATAAAGTGGTTTTTTTTTCTCAAAAACAAAGCAAGATATGAAAAAAACTCAGGAAATAAAATAGTTGTATTTGTAGTTGCTTAATTCGATTAAAATACATACTTTTTAAAAAAGTCAATGGCGCGCAATTTTTTTGTCAAAAATAATAGTTGGACTGTCTTCCAGGACGCCACTGGACTTAATAATTTTAATCTTACTGAGGCTAAATTATCCTCTTGTTATTACAAATAGAATTGCCAAATGTCAACAAAATCGAATAAAAGAATATTGCGATACGAACATCCCATTTTTTTTAAGTATGACACCTTGTATCGTAAAAACTATGCATTTTCGGACCCATGTTTATATGAACTTTTCTTCTTAAAATCACTTAAAGAAGCACCCCTTGCAGTTTGGCCACATACCTAAATAACACCCTGTATAAGTAGGAGGTAAATATTTAAAAAAGTTAGGTACTCGTAAAATCTAAAAATTAAATAATATATAGGATGGTCTATTTAAAAAAACGACGTTTCCACTTCCTTTCTTTCCATCCACCATGAAACACATTGTAAAACAGAATTTTAGTTCACGGCGTGCAGACAAATTTTATCGATTCCTGAAGATGTTGCTATTGCGGCCAGGCATGGATAAAAGATAAAAATAGATCTTTATGATCAGTGGTCATGAAGTGTTCCTTTCCCATAATAACGCATTTTTCCAGTTAGATTTCAAACTGAATACAACTAACATAAAATGAATAAGAGGAGAATTCTCCACCATTTTAGCTCGTCTTACTTTGGACTGTCAACTCCATTTCACACTTATTTAACAATGTCCAGAACGAATTTTTTGAATTACTATTATTATTACTCAAAAACAAGGATTTCTCCATGACATATAAAAAACAGAAAAAACTTTTTAAATTTTCTACACTTAAGTACTTTTCCCTCCTCAAACTTAAGTTGCTAATTCACTATTATGTGACTATTCAGCTACTCCTCTCAATTTTTATTTAAAATAATTTTTACGACTTCAACTATTTCAATTTCAAATATTCCTCTCTTCTCACACTTACGTCACTGGTTAACCAAAATGTGACTTTCAGTTACTCATCTGTTTATACAGGGTGTTCATTTGAAAACTTCCCACCACGGATTTATCGAAAACCACTGATTAAAAGAAAAAACGCCGAGACACGTCAAAAGATTTTCCAAAGGGGACAACTTTTTAACTAAAAACGACTTCACTCCCTTTTCCCCTTTACCCACCGGGGTCATCCCCTTAAAAATTTTAAATGACAAGGGGTATCAAGTACCTAATAGCTTGTTTGAAAGGTCTTTCAAAGTGCTTTATTTTGACGTTTGATTTTTTAAAATCGATCGATTCGTTTTCGAGAAAATTAGAAAAATCTTTATTTATCTTAATTTGTTCAGATAGAAAAAAAAATACGAAAATATCACTTTTTATTTCAATAAGTGTTCAAAATGTTGCCCGTTATTGGCCAAACAATAATATAGGCGATGTTCAAATTCCTGACGGACATTTTCAAAAACATGTTGTGGGAGATCATGGCAGCTTTCGATGATGCGTTGAGGAAGTTCTTCCAAGCTTTCAGGTTGGGGAGTAAACACAATAGACTTCAAATGGCCCCATAGAAAAAAGTCTAATGGCGTCAAGTCAGGAGATCTAGCAGGCCATTCTATAGGCCCTCTTCGCCCTATCCATTTATCTGGAAACTCGTCGTCTAGCCATTGCCGAACCGGAAGAACATAGTGAGGAGGAGCGCCGTCTTGCTGGAAATATATTTTAGCCTCATCAAGTATAGGGTTTCCATCGTCTTCGATTTGGTTTTCAATAGTTTCAGTGATAAGCGGATTGATGGTATTTTCCAACATATCTAAATAAATGCATCCATTTAAATTCCCATTAACCCTTAACTTCGGACACCCAGTTTTGTTACACTGATACGGACAGGGAGTCTGACAGACTCCTATTAAAAAATATGCAGTAATACAAAAAATAAACGTTTATATATTTTTTTTTATCAATAAATAATGCAAAAGGTATTCTTAAAGCCTGTATTACAGCATATATGTTAAATATTTAAAAAAACGTTACATAAATGAACAATATGCAAAATCCTTTGTTTTGTAATATTTTCCAAACACAGTACTAATTCTTATACTCTTCTTCTTTTAAAAATAACAAAAAACAATTGGTAATAAAAAAACTTTAAACCTACTAATAACACAAAGTTAAAAAAAATAAAATCAAATTCTAAACGCAAGTAGTAAAAAAATCTGCAGGTAGAATTAAAATACCTTTTTATGCCTATTATTCTCGATCAGAACAACAATTTATACAGTATTTTCGAGAGCACTGCAGGCAAATTGGTTTACTGCATTTTATGCAGTGTCTGCCGCTTTTCTTTTTAATTTATAGGGACATAATATATAACCATATTTTCTGTGTATTAGCCATAATAGATTAGAATCTTATATTACACAAATACTGACACGGAGTCTGTCAGACCCCCAAACTTGCATAACTCGAAAAAATAAATTTTCACGACCTTACCACAGTAGACACGTTGCAGAGCACTGAAAATAGGTAAGGTACTTAAAGCGACAGCAGCCATGAACAATTGTGGTGGAAGTAACAGCGCGAACTATGTAGTATAGAGTCTGTCAGACTCCGTGTCCGTAGTTAAGGGTTAATAAACAATGGCCCAATCACTTTGTTTCCTAAAATGCCTGCCCATACATTAATTTTTTGGGGGTACTGAGTATGCCCTTCTACAAAAGCATGAGGATTTTCATTGCTCCAAATATCTGCAGTTAGGCTTATTAACAAATCCATTTAGATAAAATGTGCATTCATCACTGAAGCAGATATTCTTTACATGAATGGTATTATCATTAATCGCTGCAGTCATTTGTTCACAAAACTCAACTCGCCTATCGAAATCATCTTCGGTTAACTCTTGCAATATTTTCATTTTTAATGGATGAAATTTATGCAATTTAGTAATTGTGTGTACAGAGCCTAATGAAATACCAGTCGCATCAACAATTTTGCGTAATGAAGTATTAGGATTTATGTCAAAATGACCCAAAACTTCAACTTGAGCGGCTTCATCCAAAACTCTACGATGATTACGTTTTTTATTTGCAACATATCCAGTTTGAGTAAATTTAGTAACAAGGTCCAAAACATACCTATGCGAAGTTATCTTTTCCGGATGTCTGGCGTTAAATGCCGAGCACATTGACTTTGGGCACCATAAATTAGAATTATTTCCACTCTTTCGGCTAGTGTGTAAACCATTTTGGAAGTAAAATCTGAATAAATAAATTAATTTTCACTATCCCAAGATTGTCACAAAAGTAACTGACAGCAAATTAAATTCTTTCTTTTCCTTAGCAACTATAAAAAAACTAAACAGGTATAAGAATAAATACATGTTATCTGTGTTGATAAGAAGAAGGCGGAAGAAAATTCGAGTTATTATTTGGTTGCTGCCACGTCTAATCTTCCGAATTGCTGTTTATGTTGGTTTTTGATCACTTATTGAAATAAAAAGTGAAATTTTCGTTTTTTTTTCTATCTGAACAAATGAGGATAAATAAGGATTTTTCTAATTTTCTCGAAAACGAATCGACCGATTTTAAAAAATCGAACGTCAAAATAAAGCACTTTGAAAGACCTTTCAAACAAGTTATTACTTGATACCCCTTGTCATTTAAAATTTTGAAGGTGATGACCCCGGGGGGCAAAGGGTAAAATGGGGTGAAGTAGTTTTTGGTTAAAAAGTTGTCCCCTTTGGCAAATCTTTTGACGTGTTTCGGCGTTTTTCTTTTAATCAGTGGTTTTCGATAAATCCGTGGTGGGAAGTTTTCAAATGAATACCCTGTATAAATTCTTACAAGATTTACCACTCCAATATTAAATTTTCTTCTCTCCTCACACTTATGGTACAATGTCACTAATTTGACACTTAGCTTACTGCTATATTAGCTTAATATCTTGGTTTTTACCAATTCTCCACGAATTGCCACTCGCTTGGTATACCATTACGGTGGACGTTTTTCCAATTACTTTATTTGTCCTTTCCATCATCTTTTAGCTCCGTTTGGACTGTTTGCACCTGTTGTATTTCTTATTTTCCTTATTCTATTCTCCTGATGATGAATGTATATACATTCGAAACATGTAGAGAAGTTACCCTTAATTAAAACTTAATATTTTCTTAATATACCAGTGGAGAAAGACTTGAAGTGTCTTATTTCTTTCCCTTTTAAAATGAATAAGTTATATGGCAGAAGTTGGTAAGAGAATTTCAAAGTATCCATGGCGCAATTGGTAGAGCCCTCGACTGGTAACCGAGAGGTTCTGGGTGCAAATCTCAACGGACACTTTTTCAATTTTAAAAAATGTGTTTGCAAGTCACTATAGACATGTTTTCATATATAATATCACAAGAGATAAAATTTTGTCGGCAAAATTTTCGAAAGGTATGAAAGTTTGTTGCTTGGCAATTTCGCGAATGACATTTTTGACAAAATCACGAGCCGTCAGGCGAGTTATTTTGTCGAAAATGTCATGAGCGAAATTGCTTAAAAGCAACAAACTTAAATAAATCCTTGAGAACAATTTTGCTTACACAATTTTTTCTCGAGTGGTATTCGACATGACTATTTAACTAGAAAAAAGACAAAATTTTGACGCGGCAAAAATCACATGTGAATTTTGTCCAGGTAGGTGCAGGTAGTAATTTTGCCAGTAGAAGACCGGCCGTTGCTATGACATTTTGCCAGTGTAAAACACTCTAGTTAAATAGTCAGTTATAAAATCTTTATTACCAGCTAAGTTAATTTGTTTGATTTTGTTCTTAAACCTCTCTGGATCAATAATAATCTAATAATAGTATATTATTTAACGAGCGTATAATGTATTATACGCGAGTCAAATACTATTCTTTATCTACGACTATTCAGTATTCAAAAAATTAGAAAATGCATTCAGAGCAACAAATTTTATTACAATAGGATAGTTTTACATAACAAGGTAATATTATTATTGGTATTTCTTAGTTAAAAAATACAATTCTACAATGTTAACAATAATTAAACAAAATACAATTACTTATTTCTAATTTTTCATGAAATTGATTGTAACATTAGAGCAATTGAAGAGTGAAAATAAGAAAGGGCCTAAGTGCCAAAAAGAAAAAGTTCAGATAATCAAGAAAATAGAAATAAAATCAAAATTATTTTGTTGTATTTAAACTTTATTAATCAAGTAAGCAACAATCCCAGATAGCACAGTACGCTTGTAACAAATTTGAATCAGACTTGCAAGTTGAAGTCTTTAAGGCTTGCATCAGAGTTACAAATGCAACCCTGTATACGTTATACAAACTTGCATTAAACTTCCTACTTTACGCTTTGCAAGGCTTGCTGCAAGGCTCATTGCAAACTTGCAGAAAAAGCCAGCATAAGGCTGACGATGAAGGCTTGTTGCAAGCATTATGAAAAAGCTAACAGAAGGCTAATTATTAAGCCTTGTTGCAAACTTGCAGAAAAAACCTATATAAGGCTGACGATGAAGGCTTGCAGTAGTGGTAATAAGAATAATAATATCAAAGTTAACTGTCATTTACTTACTACACAATGCATCGTGAATATTGTTCAAAACAAGATTACAAAGCAAAAATTAACAATAAGACATGGGAGAACATCCCTTTATTTAGGCACATTCTTCTCTCTGAATAGGTAAAATGAATTTAAAATATAGCTTAGCGGGCACACTAAAGAAAAATGAACATCATACTAACTTTCTGCACTTCCAGACTTTAGCTTGATTTAGCCAGTCGCTAACGGCAACTCTTATGTTCGAGTCAGTTTCCTCTTCGTAAATGTTTTTACAAACAACTGAAAGAAAATAAAAAACTAAAGTCAGTAGGTATTGTTATTGAAGCTAACTAACTAATTGTAACAGTTATATGATTAAAATGGGTCACTTTATACACAGGTCCGGGTAAATTAGAGTAGAGTAAAAATTTCAGGTTACCATGAACTTATATTCCATATTATGTAGTTCTTAATATGAAAACTAAAATTCACATTCATTATTGGTTGCATTTTTAAAAATAATTCGTAATAACATATTAGAAACTATTGTGTTATTTTTTCTATTAAATTACTTCCTGAATATTTGCCCAAGTTATCTAACACACCAAAATAAACCCTAAAAGTTGTAGAAGAAATTTGTATAAACTACAAAAGAGAAATGAAAATTGGTGCACTTACAAGACATCATCTTGAATCCTCCGTAGAGATGAATGCCCTTTTCTTGATTGTTGCCTGCTTTTCCAGTTAAGCTGAATGTTTCCCCAACAGAGTCAGTAAGGAGAATCTTTAACATAATATTTATTAAACCACGACTTGACCGTCCACCAACTGAAGATATTCTCTTGTCCTAAAAATGCAAAGTTTATATATTCATTCAAAGCCTACATCAAACTTGATGAAGCCTTGCATTCTAACCAGTTGCAAGCAAGACATAACCTATACCTACCAAACTTTAGAAGCCTGGAATTCCAACCTTGCAATTAAATAAATGAAAAACCTAATATACTACTAAATACGAACAATTAGATGTATGTAGGTACTATTCTTTATCCATCCCTGGCAAAAGAAAGAAAATAAAAACAAGCATAAATTTTGCCAGGCACAACCTCCTTTTTTACACTCCGTTCCGTAAATCACAAAGAAATAACGCTCGACTTACCTTCAATTAGCGTCGCACTTAAACAAATTATAATTCGTAAACTGTACAATTCCGTATAATTCAAAACAACAAACGAACTTTTATCACTTAAGAATTTAGTTAAATGGCTTAATGGCGACCACAAATACAAAACAGCGTTGAGAGAAAGGGATTTTTCAAGCAGACGCATGTGCATGTCGACGAGTCGAGGAGACGCGCGGGCCAGATGCAGCGTTGTTAAATGGTAGTTACTAAATTCCCCTAAAACGAGTTTAAAAAGACCCCGAAAATAACTGTTCAAAATTCCCTAAATGAAGTTATTTTTGACTTACTTTTAACAAGAAAAAAGTTATTACATATATACATATTAGTTTTTGCAAGCCCATAATGTGATTTTATTGTCTGCATTCATCTGGTATACCCAACTACACATATGTGGTTTTGTTTTAAATCTTTCCAATTTTCGTAGCGGTTTCCAATTACCAATTTAACCATATGTCTGTATATCCGGTGTCCAAATATTTCCCCCCAAAAAAAGTAGATTTTTCCCGGGCCCCGGTCCACATAAAAGTTTCCCAATTTGGCAACCCAACCAACCGTCAAATATGAAAGACTTGATGTAAGCTTGCATCCTAATTGAAAAATTATGTCTTTTAGTTCAAGTATACATCAAACTTGATGCAGTCTGGCATTCCAACCTTGCAGTTGCAAGCAAGAATCAAGGCTTGATGTAAGCTTACATCGTGCTATCTGGGATAGGGTTAAATACAAAGCCAAACCGCTTTTTTTAAGAAAAAAGTTTTAAAAAAATAATTTTTTGCTTAAATAGAAACAATTTTATAAACAAAAAACAGGAAAAGGCCTAAGTGCCTTATGTCTTTCTAGTAAATCGATTTAAAAAAAAACACTTTTTAGGTCTCTGTTTCATGAATTCCAAGTAAGTTTTTATAAAAACGTTGGTGTTCTTTATTCTGGAGATAAGGAAGCATGCTTCGTAGTGAAATCATTTTATTTTGCGACACTTTGCTTTCTGGTGGCAGTTTCAATAACTGAGCATTTTTAATATCATTAACAGGCTCTTCCTTTCTTTAAGACATTGATTTCACTCCATTGTTGAATGTCGGAAAAGGATGTTTTCATTTTTATTAGCGTGGGATCCGATGCATTAATCTTTAATATTGCAGCCTTACTAATATTTAATTTGCTTGTGTTAAGAGCAGTAACCCCCTTTACCACAATGAAAATTGCCGAACGTTTTGCTGGTCAAACGAAAAGAAAAAATAAAAGTTGATATTTAGAAAATAAATTCTACTTTAAATACCCCATCCAGAAAAGTAAATGACGATCGAAAATATTCCCAAAATTTTTTTTAGAAATTTTTTTTATTTTTAGTAATTTTCTAATATCTTAAACAATTCTTTATTGCTCAAAAGCAAAATGACTTTTCCGGGTGTAAAATGTTGTACCAAACAATTTTTTTTAAAGCCATTTTTCAATATCGGCCTTACTTTTTTCTCAAAAACTTTGGGCGCGTAAACCCGTTTTTCACGCTTAAATTCACTTTACGCGCCCAAAGTTTTTGAGAAAAAAGTGAGGCCGATATTGAAAAATGGCTTTAAGAAAAATTGTTTGGTACAACATTCTACACCCGGGAAAGTAATTTTGCTTTTGACCAATAACGAATTGTTTAAAATATTACAAAATTACTAAAAATAAAAAAAATTTCTAAAAAAAATTTTGGGAATATTTTCGATCGTCATTTACTTTTCTGGTCTGGATGGGGTATTTAAAGTAGAATTTATTTTCTAAATATCAATTTTTATTTTTTCTTTTCGTTTGACCAGCAAAACGTTCGGCAATTTTCATTGTGGTAAAGGGGTTACTTCCTCTTAAGATACTCATCTGCAGCTTTCTTAAGATCCCAGAAGCCAAAATCAGTCATATCAATAACGTTAAAAGGTGGAGTATATCTTGCGCATTTTACTATTACGAACAACTGCCTTTGCTTCTTCTTTTTCTCTTATTTTCTTTCATATTGTACAGTAAACACAACCAAAATTCCAAACGATATAACAAACTGATTTTGAACATAAACAGGTGTTCTTTACTGTTCGAATAATCACGCCGTACTGGCAGACTGGCTGGACTTAGGACTTTTCTAAGGAAAACACTTGCGTACATACGGGTGCCGCCACCTGTAAATGCATGCCCTAGCTCTATATTTTACATTTGGCACTTATGACCTTTCTTAGGCTATAAAGCATGGCATTTAGAACCTTTTTCAATAAAAATCTAATTTTTTACATAAATGGAACTTAAGCCCTTTCTTATTTCCACTCTTCAATTATGAAAATAAATGTTAGCAGGAATAGTACTTATATTCATATCGTTTTTATTAGTAATGGAAAAAGTTTCGGACCTAACATTATTTACAGTGGTAGCTGATGATGGGCATAAATTTGAGTTTATTTGTTTGAAAATTTTATTAACAGCGTCTATTTTAGTTTTTTTTGAATCAGCAATATAACCTTCAGCTACGGAGGCCGATTTCCAACGTCCATAACGTTTTAGGGCTGTCATAGTTGCTCCTCCGTCGGCATATAATGTAGCTGAAGATCGGCGAAGACAATGGCCGGTATATTTTTCAGGGTTTATTAGTTGCAAGTAATTCGCTATCGTCTTACCTATCTGTCCAAATTTATTTATACCAATTATTTGCTTTGTGCATTTGCCGTTTTGATAGTTTAGAAAGAAGGAATTTGGCACGTTTGATGGTCTAAGATCCGCATATTTTCTGACAATATTATAATAAATTTTAAGGAAGTAGTCTATTATCTCAGAGTGGAGCTGTGAAGATATGGAGAAAAAACACACAGTGGTCTCCACAAATAATAATATATTAATATAAAAATAATAAAATAATAATTTGTGGAGACGACTGTGTGTTTTTTCCCCATACTATTATAATAGTTTCCGTTAATCGTAAAATTCCTGGGAATTTTTGTTTTCGTCGTTGGAACAAGATCTTGCACACAGCCGTCATAATGTTATACAGGGTTTCCCATTTAAAACGAAACAGGCTAATTATCTGGTTCCGCGTTAATAAAAAAAAAACGCTCGGACCCGTCGATTTTTATTTCGAGGGGAACACCTTTTGCGTATACTGTCAATCTTGGTACTTCAAGCCCCTAGTAGGGAGAGGGGGTAAGATCTAAATCTTAAATGGATAACCCTATTTTATATAATCTTTTTGGATTCTGCATAAAATTCTAAACCTTTAAAAAAAAAAGCATTATTAGTCTATACTAAACAGTTTTCGAGATATTGACTCTTGAAAAATGAGATTTTTGAACTTTGACAGCGTCTAGCTTTCTAACTGTACGTCTTAGAGTAAAACGGCTTACATGTCCCTATCTTCGATTTTTATTATCTTTCGAATATTGTCAACTTCCGGTTAAACCGGTTGTAAGAAATATAGTACTTCCGGTTTAACCGGAAGTTGACACTATTGGAAAGATAATAAAAATCGAAGATAGGGACATGAAAGCCGTTTTACTCTAAGACGTACAGTTAGAAAGCTAGACGCTGTCAAAGTTCAAAAATCTCATTTTTCAAGAGTCAATATCTCGGAAACTGTTTAGTATAGACTAATATTGCTTTTATTAAAAAATGTTCAAAATTATATAAAATAGGGGTATCTATTTAAGATTTAGATCTTACCCCCCCCCCCCCCCTCCCTCCTAGGGGCTTGAAGTAACAAGATTGGCAATATACGCAAAAGATGTCCCCCTCGAACTAAAAATCGAAGGGTCCGAGCGTTTTTTTTTTAATTAACGTGGAACCAGATATTTAGCCTGTTTCATTTTAAATGGGGAACCCTGTATGTGTTTTACTTTCATGTTATACAGCTCGTTGGAACGGCAAGCTCCCATTACCCCCATTATCAATGCAACCTATAAAAATATTATTATTATATTTACTTAGTTATTTTAGTTAAAGGTGTTAAACCAAATGCATTATTACCTTTGTAGCTAGATATTTAACATCCGGTGTCTCTTCTTAACTATGTTTTGTTGGGACCGTGGATTATGAAATCTCATAATCCACGGTTTTAGATTATGAGTAACTATGGTAATATGAACCACATTATTACTAACAAACACATTATGCTTCTATTATTAAATAGTCGTAGATAAAATTGTTTAAATGCTTTAGTAATAATATTGTCCTAGTTTTAAAAAAATCATATTTTTCGTTTGGCAAAATTCGGAACGTATCGGCTAGGTAGTTGCGCGGTGTCACCTTCGAAAAGTCCAAAAGCCAAAGAAAGTTATGATCTCAAATATTTAAAACACCCCCTGAATGATCATCCGATATGTTTCACAAATTTGGTGAAATTTATATCGATTTTTATTTTATGAAAGACTGTATTTTTCAAGGGGGATCAAGCCCCCTCCCAAAAAAAAATTGTGTCGCCGCAAATAGAAACAAAGGCGCTTGTCATACTTTAAGAATATATTATAAAAAAGGACGATAAAAGCTGAGCAATTAATTACATCTATTTATAACCCAACCCCAAATTGCCAGCGTTTAACAGGAGAAACCGCTACAGGCTAAACAAAAGGGCCTCGTAATATTTCTGGCTATATACAAAATAATAGTGTACACATTCCACGGTAACGGCCGTGTGCAAATCGGCTGTCAGGCCGATTCAATTACGATCTTATCTCCGAAATAGATGACAGTTATTTCCATGAAAGGGCACCGGCTATAAAGTCGACCGCCCTTCGGTTTGCCGGCAGATTTTCGTCCCTAACACGGCGACGCTTCATATCATATCAAATAAGTTTCTCATTTTATTTAATTTTTTGCTCCTTTTTTATAAACGGTTTTTGAAATTAAATTTCTATACGAGGCAAAATAAGGATTTTATATAAAAGCTTAATTTTTTTCATAAGGTTGTGGTATGCTTGACACCAGCCAAAATGATTTAGATAGGAGCCGACAATGAAAACAATAATAAGTTATAAAAATACAATATTTATTATATTTTATATTATTTCTTAAAAATAAAAAGCAATATACCGTGCGAGCAAAAATGATTTGCATCAAAGAGGGCTTGGATTAAAAAACGTAGGGCTTGGTTTAGATCACAATGATATGGGGACGATATATCTAACAAATCTAGGTTAAAATTTTGACATGATATGCCAAACTAATGAGTAATAAAATAAGTAGACAAATACAAATTTATTTTTGTTGTTTACAAAATTAACAAAGTAACAATATTCAGTAAGAAAAAGAAAAATAATTACATATATTCTGAGAATTCACATAACCGGAGAGGTGGAACTTCATCCGAAAAAAATGTCAGGTAATATAAATTATTTCTTTCCAATAAATTTTGGGTAAACCATTGAGAGTAATTCCTGCGTCTTTCCAAATCTGCGGCTTGTATTTCTTAAAATACTTGCACTTTATAAGGAAATAAATTTAGCTGCTTCTTAAGAATAGTCCTGCATGTTCCATAAGATCTTCCCACTTCTTGGGACAGGCGTCTTAAACAATTTGTTGGCGTATTTTGCATAATTTCACAAACGTTTGCAACAAGTTCTTCTGTTCTTACAGATGGTCTTCCTGCTTCTTTTTTGTGTTGAATAGAACCTGTTTCCCTAAACACAGCCACGGTTCTTTTCAGGCAATGATAAACATCCCCAGCAATAAAAGCAACGTTAGGAAATTGTTCGTGAAAATCGTCCATGCACAAACCCGGATTGTATTGACACTCACCATTTACTCTAACCCCATTGTTCGAAAATACGCTTAAACCATGAATGTTTTGTGCTGTTCCGTAAAGCCCATTGTGTGAATTGTTCAAGAAATTGGAAAAATTAGCGATAAATCAAATTACTTGTAACGACTGTCAAAGATGACGGAATAACTGATTGATTGGTAATTCAGGTAGTTACTGACACCCAACAGGTATTAAGCTCTACGGCTAAGCATTACGTCCTTAGATGCAAGACCCCCTTTGATGCAAATAATTTTTGCTCGCACGGTATTACCATTTCAAGTTGTGGGCTTTGTTATAGAAAAATTATTGAAATTGTGTCCCAAAAAACCGGCATGTAAAAGGTGCTGCATTAAAACATGTTATGCAATGCAGACATTGGAGTCTTGTTTGCAAGGTTTAACAGTGCTAAAGTTGTTAGAAAATCGAATGTTAATATTAACTGGAAACCCAGAAACTATTAGTTATATGATGCAAGTAAAAATAACATGTCATTGTATATGAAAGGAAGTTGTCTAATGGACGCAACTAGTACAGATATTGTGAGCTATGAGTGTTTTGTTCTTGAAAATACACTTATATCAAAGAAAATAAATCGGACGAAGAAATGGAAGAGGAGTGAGGAATGTTAATCTTAACATAGTATAAAACAAAGTCGCTATCCTGTCTTATGTGCTTAAATCTTTAAAACTACGCAACGGATTTTGAAGCGGTTTTTTTTTATAGATAGAGGGATTCAAGAGGAAGGTTTTTATGCATAATTAGCGACCCGCCCCGGCTTCGCACGGGTGCAATTTCAGAAAGTGGCATGCCGGGTACTAATATATCGGGTTTGTATTTATACCAGCGGGTTGCAACGCATGCCGGGTACACGCTAGTATATAATATAACAGATTATCTAAACAAATGGATTCTGCAGACTTACACGCTAGTTATTTATAATATTTGGTTTCAAAAAGTAAAACGAAGTAAAGAAAAAAATTGTCAGAAAACAATTTTAGCGATTATAAGGTTTAATAATTTAAGGGAGGTTAAAGCAGTGGAAAATGCTGATTTTGAAGAAATTGTTTTAAATGAAAAATATTGGGAAAACAGTGAACAAGGATGGTGTCAAGAAATTTTCCATACGAAAAAATCATTTTCTGTGCCGGAGACGACGAAAAATAAATTTAAAATGATTGCGGTCGTCTAGAATTTGTTATTATTTCCATTGAAATCGTTGATAAACCCTTTGCATTATATAAAACTATAGATTTGCATATTCGCCAATTGTTGCCCAAATTTTAGTGATGCCAGAGGGTGCAACTTGCAGAAGATTAGGTAAACGAATAGGTTCTCATGCAATATGCTTAGAGTACAGCAAAAGTTTTAATTTGTATACCTCCCTTTGGCCAAGTAAATATCAAGCTAATGGGATAAGTAAAAGGCAGGTCATTAGTGGGTACTATTATTTGTGTCAGGTGTGGGGTTTAAACCCAAGCTTTCTTTCCAGAAACAGAAATTGTAGTAAGAAACCAGAGTTGATGGCTGTTAATATGGTAGTTTTGAGTTTCGTAAGTCAGTTTTTGTACAGTTCAGATATATTTACTAAGGAAAATAAATATCGAATAAAATACAGAAGTTACACTAAGAGAAAACTCTATTAGCCGTAGTCAGAAATCCATCAGTAGTAGAAAAATCGGGATTAAATAGGCGCCAAAGAAACAACTCTGTTGTCGCTACTAGGTTAATTTTTTTGAAATTACGTTTTAACGTCAATATGGTTTTTTATTTAATGCTCTAAGAAAATACATTATGCAGTAGTAAAAAATAATTATATCTATAAAAAAATTATTTTGTGATTAATTTAGGACGTGTAGTTAGAAAATATTTTTTTTTGTCATTGATAGTCCACCTAGCTACTACTTAATTACTTTTTCTGAGCTCCTTCTCCAAAATGATGAGGTTCCTTCACCAGTTTGATGTTTTTTAGGATTGGCCTTCAGTTATTACCCAAAGTAAACTTGACGTTCTGAGCTAGTTATCTAGGTATATAGTTTTAAACAATTCAAGTAAAAATTAACAAGGTCATTTGTAGGCCATATTTTATATAATTACAATACATTTTAATCTATAGGTAATTTGGTCCAGACTATAACATGTTTATTCTGGGAAAATAAAAGAAATCATAATGAATACTAAAATGGCGAACCTTTTTTTACGCAAAGAAATGCAGTTGCAATAAGCTTAAATAAAACACAAAAAGTAACTACAAGGTTTTTATATGAAAACATTTTTTTAAATTTTTACCACTATATAAGACCAAATAAGATTAGTTTTTATTTATTATAAAGCATGTGAATAACCACAGGCGATCAAATTCATGATTAAGGGGAAAATGGACCTTGAATGTTAGGACACACCGACACAATGTGACAAGGATGAAAATAAATCTATATCATTTAGACAAAGCCTAGTTTGGTACACTAATGGATCGAGAAAGGCCAACGGAGCAATCGCAGGAATATTTGGGCAAAGACTTAGAATGGAATTTAGTATCCCCTCTGGTATACCCAGCAGAAGTTCATGCGGATCAAGCATCATACAAAAGAGAAAAGGGCTATCACGACCAAAAGAATCATCGGACAGCCAATCTGCCCTTGAGGCTCTGAACTACTACTGATTTACATCAAAGTTCACAATGAAGTGCCTTAACTGAAAGACGTGGCAGCCAGAATCAATAAGGATGAACTCTTGTGGGTTAATTGTCACTAAGGGATTAAAAGTCAATTAAAAAGCAAATGAACTGGCAAGAACCGAATCCACTCAAAATTTCAGGGGCCCTGAACCCGTCCTTGGATTATCAAAATAGTCACCCAAAACAACATAAGACAGATGGTCGCAAAAACAACATCTATCTCGATAGAACGGTATATCTTGCCAAACACACTCATGGACCGTTATTGGTAAACCCTCAAAGAAGCTATCAACTGATATGCTACTCTTGACGCGTACCCAGTTAAAACAAGTGACGTTGTACTGTTTTGCGATTGATAAGGAAAATGATACCTATCTACAACAGATTACACAGTGTGAGTTTGTAACTAAACTATTCAAGCATGTTTCCAAAGAAAGAACTGTACTAGATTTACTGAATTTATTTCAAGTTACAAACTCACACAGTATAATGTGGACCCCGTTATGTAATTACGAATTAAGCGACATTTAACGGTTTCGATATATTTAAATAAAAAGGTTTTAAATTTTGTTAAGTTGTCCCAAAGTCGTACCAAATACCTTAGAACCTCATTTTTTTTTTAAGTAGGTCCGAAATGTAGTATACTATATACCAATGTTGTAAAATTGCGAATATTCCCCAATTTATGACCACTATACAGGGTTCCCCATTTAAAACGAAACAGGCTAAATATCTGCTTCCCCGTTAATTTAAAAAAAAACGCTCGGACCCGTCAATTTTTATTTCGAGGGGGACATATTTTGCGTTTATCGTCAATCTTGTTACTTCAAGCTCCTAGGAGGGATAGGGGGGAGGGGGGGTAAGATCTAAATCTTAAATGGATACCCCTATTTTATATAACTTTTTTGGATTCTGCATAAAATTCTGAACATTTTTTAATAAAAGCATTATTAGTCTATACTAAACAGTTTCCGAGATATTGACTCTTAAAAAATGAGATTTTTGAACTTTGACAGCGTCTAGCTTTCTAACATTACGTCTTAAAGCCAAACGGCTTACATGTCCCTATCTTCGATTTTTATTATCTTTCCAATACTGTCAACTTCCGGTTAAACCGGAAGTTCTATATTTCTTACAACTGGTTTAACCGGAAGTTGACAATATTCGAAAGATAATAAAAATCGAAGATAGGGACATGTAAGCCGTTTGGCTCTAAGACGTATTGTTAAAAAGCTAGACGCTGTCAAAGTTCAAAAATCTCATTTTTCAAGAGTCAATATCTCGGAAACTGTTTAGTATAGACTAATAATGCTTTTATTAAAAAATGTTCAGAATTTGATGCAGAATCCAAAAAAATTATATAAAATATGGGTATCCATTTAAGATTTAGATCTTACCCCCCCTCCCTCCTAGGAGCTTAAAGTAACAAGATTGACAATATACGCAAAAGATGTCCCCCTCGAAATAAAAATCGACGGGTCCGAGCGTTTTTTTTTTAAATTAACGTGGAACCAGATATTTAGCCTGTTTCGTTTTAAATGGGGAACCCTGTATACCAAATTGTCGCTTAATTCGATATAACAATTAAAGTTAAGTATAGTATTAAATCTTCATAAAGACTTAACCGACATATATGGCGCTTAAGTCTTTATAACAAAACTTAAAAAAATAAAACTACACTGGTTTAGTATGAAATGATCGCGGATTAAGTCCAGCCAATTGGCGCTTAATTTCATATTACAGAAATAAATATAATAAAATTATATTTTGTAATATCGTTTTGGCGAATAATTCGTTATTACAAAACGTTAGTTATAGTATTAACGTTGACAAATTTGAAAATGTCGCTTAATACAGGTGCCTGTAAAAAGGGTAAAATAGGAAATTTAAGTAAAAAAAGGTTTTGTTACATTGATTTTAACAACTACTAAAAGATGGCACCGTTAACTCGTTTTTCAACTTTTGTCGCTTAATTCGTAATTACATAACGCGGTCCATGTAGTATACAGTGAGCTCAAAAAGGTTGGAATAAATTCGTTTATAAAATTCAGGCGATTATTTTCTGAAAAAACACTTGAACATGTCGATTATTATTTTTAATTGCGAATTTTTTGACATAAGAAATGTGTATACAGGTTGCCTCAAGAAGAACATATACCGTCAACATTAATTTTCCTAAATAGAACACCCTGAATATTATTTTTTAAATCTACGATATATTCTTAACAGTTTTTGTATAACATACCATATCTCCAAAATTAACGGTTTTCGATATATTGACATTTTAATATGTAATAGCTTATGTTATTGCATTATAATAAAACATGCTAAATAAGCTATGACAATTCATTGAACTATTACATCCAACCGGTTCTAGCTTTTGTGCTGACGCTGTTTAATTAATAGGTCAATATGTAATAATTAATAATAATATGTAAGCATTTTATATACGTGTAACCCCGGTGATTCTACCGAGAGGTGAACACACTCTTCTTTTGTCATTAATAGAATAAACCATCTATGGTAAAACATTGCCAAGAGTTTAATTCCACTACGCTACATGGCGATCCTGCAAAAGGTTTAACTAAAAAGAAAGCCTATAATATGGTAATATGGTGAAGTAAAAATGGGAAAATGGAGAGAAAGCCCATAATATGGTAATATGGTGAAAAAAAATGGGAATCTAGAAAGAAAGTATATATGGTGATATGGTAAAATAAAATGGGCAGCTCGAAGTCAAAAAACCAAGATTTGACAGAAAATGGAGTGGTCAATTCAAATTTTATCGTGCAAGAAAAAGAATACCACGTAACAACTGATGTCAGAATAGTATTGTATGCCATGTTGACAATGATGATTTTTCTTGTCCTGCTGAGATGTTTTCAGATGTATAGGAAGAATCTTAAAAAGCAGATCAGACGAAATATGAGCAGTTCTCTAGCAAATGTGACAGAGGTATAAATGGATTTTTTGATTGAGTGACGTAATTGTAAAAGTAAGGTCTTACGTAAGTAGTTTTCATAGACATTGAACAATCATAGTGAAGCGTAATACGCAATATGCTCTGGTATCCTTTTTTGTATGTTATATTTTGTTAATTTGAGTCGCTATGCATATTTTTATTATTTTTTTTACTTTTTACCATTTTATTATTTACCGATATTGACAGTTAAATGTATGTTCTATATGTATTTGTTTTGTATATTTAATGCCAACCACATGGGAAGATATTTATGCTAGACTGTTAGCTATAAAACTAGAGGTACAAAATCAATCAAAACGGGCAATTAAAAAGCAAACTCCTAAAAGTAAGTTGATTAGGCAAGAAATTCGTGATAACATAACGTCCCTTTTTAATGATCTAACAAAAATTTTAAAATTATATTTTAATTCGCTTAACTCAGACCAAAGGTCAGCGGCGCGACAGATTTTTTTGACAGTTAGAGACAAGGTTGTTAGAACATTTCAGGTGCTCGGAGTTTCCTATCAAATCCCTACGTCTTGCACAGAACAGATCGACCCTTCTCGTTTGGACGACGATCTCGTAATTACAGACGACGACGAACTAACAGACGAACAAACAGACAACATGGTTTTGTCGGCGGTAGAATTTTTTAATTTAGCCAGTAAGATTGTTCCCCATGATTTTGATGGCTCTCCTGATAAACTACGTTCATTTTTAGATGCGCTAAATTTACTAAATAGTAACGCTGGCGACCACACGGAAAATGCTATTGCTTTTATAAAAACGCGGTTGACCGGTAGAGCACGCGACCTTATCGCAAATGAAACATCGGTAAATCAAATAATAACAACTCTTAAAACCGGCATAAAAGGCGAAAGTTCGAGGTTACTTACATCTAAATTGTTAAATCTTAAACAGAATACTAAGGACTCTATAACTTATTCCGCCGAAATCGAGGCGTTGGCCGAAAACTTGAAACGGGCTTATATTAGCGAAGGCGTACCTATCAGCACTGCTAATTGCTATACGACTGAAAACGTTGTCAAGGCCCTAAGCCAAAATTCAAACTCTGAAAGGGTTCGTATAGTAATGGAGGCTGGAACTTTTGGTACAGTGAATGAGGCAGTTGCAAAATTCGTTGGTATAAACCCGGCTTCAAGCATGTCAAACAATGTTTTTCACTTTAGACAGAGAGGTAACGATAATTTTGGTCACAAGAGATATAACAATCGTGGTCGGGGCGGTTTCCAAGGATATAATCGAAGAGGGCAAAATTATAATTTCAGGCGCGGTCGAGGAAATTTTTCTCAAAATACCACTTTTAGGGGTAACAATAACTACATAAATAGCGGTTTTAGAGGGAATAATAATTCAGCAAACTATGCCAATCAACGCCCTAGGGTTAGGTATTACGAAGCGAATGATAATCAGGAAAACCAACCGGCCCCCCAACAGGACCGGTTGGGGGAATTTTAAAAATTTACAGTTTAGATGTATCTTTCTCAAACTTTGTTGTTCTTCCATGCGAAATGACAGGTGAAAAAATTACATTTTTAATAGATACTGGGGCTGACATATCCGGTGTTAAACGCTCTAAAATACTGCCCAACCAAAATATTGACACGTCGAGTCAGAGTAAAATAAAAGGAGTTACGGATGGAATTCAAAATACCTTTGGCATCACTAATACAAAAAATTTTATAGACAATGTCGGCATAAACCATAGTTTTCATATTGTAGGTCACGATTTTCCTATACCTTCTGACGGAATTTTAGGCCGAGATTTCATTTCTAGATATAAGTGCATTTTAGATTATTCAGACTGGACCATCACGATAAGATTTAAAAATAGAGACCTTCAAGTACCAATACACAGTTGTAATGACGATATATTAACAATTCCTCCCAGATGCGAAGTTATTAGGCAAGTAAATAGTCTAAAAACGCTTACTAAAGACGCTTTAGTCCTTAATAAGGAACTGCAAGGCGGTGTTTTTGTAGCGCGGTCAATAGTATCTAAAGATAACCCCATAGTTAGGATAATTAACACGACGTTTGAGACAGTAACTATAAAAAATATTCAATTGGAAACTACTTATCTAGATAATTTTGATATCTATAATATACACTCGGAACCAGTGGATCGTTATTCAAATTTAGTAAAACAGTTAAATTTAGAAATGCCAAATTTCATAAAAAACGACGTTCTTAATCTTTGTAACGAATTTTCAGATATTTTCGCATTAAAAACAGATAGGTTGACGGTAAACAATTTTTATAAACAAAAATTACGGCTACGCGACGATAACCCTGTTTACATTAAAAATTACCGGACGCCTAAAGTTCTAAAAAACGAGGTAAATTGTCAAATCGAAAAAATGTTGCATAACGGCGTAATAGAACCCTCAACTTCCGAATATAACAGCCCGGTATTATTAGTACCTAAAAAATCACAAGATGGCCAAAAGGCCTGGCGCCTTGTTATAGATTTTCGCGCCATAAATAAAAATAAACTTATTGCTGACTCATATCCACTTCCAAGGATAGACGACATTCTTGATGAACTTGGTAGAGCAAAATGGTTTTCAGTTATTGATCTTATATCAGGATTTCATCAGATCCCCTTAGACGAAGAATCACGCGACATAACATCGTTTAGTGTTGACTCTGGATCTTTCAGATTTACAAGATTACCTTTCGGATTATCGGTAAGCCCAAATAGTTTTCAAAGAATGATGTCGATGGCATTCGCCGGCATCACCCCTGAAAAAGCCTTTTTGTATGTGGATGACCTCATTGTAATCGGTTGTTCCGAAAAACATCACCTCGACAATTTAAAAAATGTTTTCCAAACCTGTAGAAAATACAATTTAAAATTAAATCCCGAAAAATGCAAATTTTTTAGAAAAGAAGTAACTTATTTAGGTCATAAAATAACCGATAAAGGAATTTTACCTGACGATTCTAAGTACAATGCTATAAACAAGTATCCGGTACCTAAAACAGCTGACGAGGTAAAACGCTTTGTTGCATTTTGTAATTACTATCGTCGATTTATACAAAATTTTGCATTATTAACTTTGCCTCTCAATAAATTAACAAGAAAAAACACTGAATTTTTATGGACTAGTGAATGTCAAAATTCCTTTGACCTTCTAAAACGGGCACTAATTAGCCCCCAAATTTTGCAATTTCCGGATTTCCAAAAACAATTTATTGTAACTACAGACGCCTCAAATGACTCTTGCGGCGCTGTATTGTCACAAATTTTTGATGGCCAAGAGCTACCGATTGCATATGCGTCACGCACATTTACAAAAGGTGAATCACACAAGCCAGTTATTCTAAAAGAACTGACTGCCATCCACTGGGCCATTAAATTTTTTCGTTGTTATTTATATGGACAAAAATTTCTGGTTAAGACAGATCATAGGCCTCTCGCCTATCTTTTCTCAATGAAAGATCCTTCATCTAAGCTAACTAGAATGCGTTTAGATCTGGAAGAGTATGATTTCGAAATTGAATATATTAAAGGTAAAGATAACGTCGCTGCCGATGCCTTATCCCGAATAAGCATCGATACATTAAAAGAAATACGCGATAATACCACATACGTGTACGCGATAACTCGTTCTATGACAAAGTCTACCACTTTAACAAAAAATAACCCGACCAATGATAAGTATTTTATTCAACCTAAAATTTATGAAATTTTAGATAGTTATACAGTGTTAAATATGCCTAATTTAAAATTTGAAATAAAGCCCACCTCTTTGAAAATGACGATTAAATATAAAAATAAGATATGCGCGCGTAAAACTATTCAAATCACTAACGGCAACATTGCTTTAGAGCAACTGATGTCTCAGCTAGATTTATTGGCTAGTGAAGGAAAGGTTAACAAGGTAAAATTAAGTTTGGGCGATGATATTTTTAAAAGGTGCACCATTAATGAGTTTAAAGAAATAGGGCAAATAAGGTTAAAACATGTCACTGTAGTTCTTTGCAAAGTTGCAAAATTAGTAGAAAGCAAAGAAGAGCGATTAAAACTTCTCGATAAATATCATACAGATTCTTTATACGGAGGACACTGCGGTCAGAAAAGACTACTTAAAAAATTAAAAAGTACCTTTAGATGGAAAAATATGTCTCGTGATGTCGCAAATTTAGTGAGAAAGTGTCACGAATGCCAACTTAACAAAGGCAAGGTAACACATTTTGAACCCTTGGTAATAACCCCAACCCCCCAAACAGCTTTCGATATTGTCTGCATAGACACTATCGGTCCATTCCAAAAAACAGACGCAGGTAATTTATACGCAGTAACAATACAATGCGAACTAACTAAATATGTTATCATAACACCAATACCAAATAAAGAAGCGGCGACTGTTGCTAAAGCCATTGTCGAAAGTTTTGTTCTTATATATGGACCACCCAAAGTCGTTAGAACAGATATGGGTTCAGAATATAAAATTCAAATTTTTGACAATATTGCAAAACGGTTGGGAACTGAGCACAAAATGTCTACTGCATACCATAGTCAAACCATCGGAGGGTGTGAACGGAACCACAGAGTACTTAACGAATACATACGCATGTACATAAATGAAACACGGACTGACTGGGACAATTGGACTCGATACTATGCATTTTGCTATAACACCACACCTAGCAGTTATCACGACTATACGCCTTTTGAACTTATTTTTGGGAAAAAGGTTGATCTCGCTTGCATAACCCAATCTCAGGTAGATCCTTTGTATAATTTAGATGCATACGACCAAGAAATTCGTGATTGGTTGCACCTAGCACATAACAGAGCTAAAATACAGCTTGAAAAAGCTAAATCAAGCAGAAAACTTTATTATGATGCTAGATCTTCCGAGATGAATTTAAAGACAGGTGACCTTGTTATGGTGACCAATGAAGATCGTACTAAGTTCGATTCGTGGTACGACGGTCCCTTCTCCGTCGTTGGCATTGAAGGTACAAATTGCATAATAAATACCAATAAAGGCAAAAATGTAACTGTACATAAAAATAGAGTTAAAAAATATGTTAATTAATAATTAAGACTAATTCGACAGGCCTGTCAATAATAGTGTAACGTTGATTTACTAATTTATTCCTCACCAATCATCCCTTCATCTATTTTCTATATTATTATAAGGTATTTTTAGACGTAAATTTAATTTAATTTTTATACGAATATCGTTTACGTTTTGTTTTTATTACATATCGCGCTGCACCGCGATATGTTATACGGCGCTTCGGTGAAAAAAATGTATGTATGTTGTCGCCGCCGCCGCCGTCGTCGTCTCTTTCGACATTTTCACATTTGCGATTTTTTTTCTCAGAAACGGTTAGAGTGGGACGATTGAAACTTTTTGGGTTTAGAGAGGAATAGTGGGGGTACGTTGTGTGAAAATTTCGAATATACAGGGTGTGCCGGAAAAAAGTTATTAATTTTTAAAGTCGAGAAATATCGGGATCTCGTTGGCATTCAATACAGGCCACAAAAATTAGTTTTTTCGATTTAAACTTTTTCGACGCGTAGACGACCGTGGGCTACAGAACCCTATTGTTTGTGAGCGCGATCGAAAGTTTGGAAGTAATTTTTTTGATTTTTTCAAAGTCAAAATTTGGTCGAAAATGGTACCTCTTGGATCGCTAATAAGTCGAATTGGGTGCATCCAATCGACATGCGGTTTGGATAATCGGTTAGGCCATCTCAAAATCTACCTTTTTCCAATATATCGTTCTATACCTAACTGGAATGGAAATTGCCGAAAATGGTAAGAAACTGGAAACCACAGTGTAAGGCGTGATTTTTTTTCTCCGTTTTTATTCCGTTTATTTTTTTTCGTACGGAAAACGATTTTTGATTGAAACGTTGTATACTTTAGCGGATAGAGCCGTCAAATTGTATTTAAGAGATATTTTTTGGTTTTTTTATCTTTAATACGGAAAAAACGGCAGCTTATGAACTTTTTCCCGTAATTTCTGTTGGCGTTGCACTGGTTTGCTTAAATAATTCTGCAAGTGTCTATAATATATAACATTTTGAATTTTTTCTTGGTACACTATATCAACGGATAAAGAAGCTTTAATTTGTATTATAAGCGATCTTTGGGAAAACATATTTTGTGGCTCAAAAAAATTAATTTATGATTTTTTTATAGGTTCCTTCACCAGAGGTTTTACTATATCGACTGTAGCTTATTCAATTTTTAACAAAACCGTTTTATTTTTTTCTCAAAATATGCGCTGATTACTTCTCAATATTCCTGCATGTCCAAACTTATCAAAATATATTCGCAAATTTGAGCAAAGTTGCTTTTTTGGGTGCGGAAACAGGCACAATTTTCAAATTCTAACACCATTCGATTTAGAAAAAGTTGGCCATGGTTTTACCACGTGCGTCTTCCTGAACTTTAACTTTTATACCATCTGTCAAAAATAGGTGAAAAATGCGATTTCCAAATTGATTTTTTAGAGGAATAAGACCATTTAGACTACGTCTTTTGTGGGAAATACCTACCTTGAACCTTTATCTTTTTCGTTTGACCAAAAATAAGGGGGAAAATATCGCATTTATCCCGTACTTGTAATAATAAAAATGGCTTGCAGGAGGCATATTAACTTCAGTTTTTATAGTTTTTATAATATTTGGACAGTATTTAATGTATGAAACACCTGTCTTGGACCTTTTTCTTTGCGGTTGACCAAAAATAATTGAAAAAAGTGTATTATTTGTGTGTGTCTTCAATACTCAACGTTCTATGTAATATCGAATACGTCATTAATATCCTATTTACCACAAATCAGTCTCTAAGCTTCGGTAGCGTAGTAGTAGAGGCTGTTGATTTTGGAGACGAAGGTCGAGGGTTCAAACCCCACTGTTTTTTTTCTTTTTTTTAAAGTTTTTTTTTTTAATGTCGTTATTTAGGTACTGAAAATTTTTTAAATTTTGGATTCTTACAGCTATAATAATCTATACGAAAAAGCTAAAAAAAAATTACACTTACCTGTCAAAATCTGACAGCTGTAGTATAGAACTTTGTTACTTAGGTACTGAATTTTTTTTAAATTTCGAATTCTTACAGCTATAATCCTAGATACAAGAAAAGCTTAAAAAAAACTTGCAATTTACCTGTCAAAATGACAGCTGTCGTATATAACTTTGTTATTTAGGAACTGAAAAACTTTTCATTTAGGATTCTTACAGCTATAAATCTCGCTACGAAAAATCTAAAAAAAATTTTTTAACTTACCTGTCAAAATTTGACAGCTGTCGTATAGAACTTTGTTATTTAGGTACTGATTTTTTTTTTTAATTTCGAATTCTTACTGCTATAATCCTAGATACAAGAAAAGCTTAAAAAAAACTTGCAATTTACCTGTCAAAATGACAGCTGTCGTATATAACTTTGTTATTTAGGAACTGAAAAATTTTTCATTTAGGATTCTTACAGCTATAAATCTCGCTACGAAAAATCTAAAAAAAAATTTTTAACTTACCTGTCAAAATTTGACAGCTGTCGTATAAAACTTTGTTATTTAGGTATAGTTTTTGTCAGTTGTTATAATGACAATTTGGCGATATGTTTCCCCTTCACGTTCCGCAGGAAGGTGAGGCAAAAAAAGCAATAGAAAACATAGAAAAAAGAAACTAAGAAAAATACTTTTTAAATACAATTTTTTAGTACTAATAATAGATGCACTCTCGGCTGACGATTAGCGATATGTACCCAGTCTAGTATTATATACGGCGGCTACATTTTAAATAAATTGTCGTCGTCAGTTTCGACATTTTCACATTTGCGATTTCTTTTCTCGGAAACGGTAAGAGTGGGATGATTGAAACTTTTTCAGTTTAGAGAGGAATAGTGGAGGTACGTTGTGTGAAAATTTCGAATATACAGGGTGTGCCGGAAAAAAGTTATTAATTTTTAAAGTCGATAATTATCGGATTCTCGTTGGGATTCGATACAGTTCGTAAAAATGAGTTTTTTTGATTTAAACTTTTTCGACGCGTAGACGACCGTGAGCTACAGAACCCTATTGTTTGTGAGCGCGATCGAAAGTTTGGAAGTAATTTTTTTGATTTTTCTAAAGTTGAAAATTGATCAAAAATGGTACCTCTTGGATCGCTAATAAGTCGAATTGGGTGCATCCGATCAACATTCGGTTTTGATAATCGTTTAGGCTATCTCAAAAACTACCTTTTTCCAATATATCGTTCTATACCTAACTGGAATGCAAATGATCAAAAATTGTAAGAAACTGGAAAGCGTGATTTTTTCGCAGTTTTTATTTTTTTTCGTACGGAAAACGACTTTTGATCGAAACGTTGTATACTTTAGCGGATAGAGCTCTTCAAATTGTATTTTAAAGATATTTTTCGTTTCTTTATCTTTAATACGGAAAAAACGACAGCCTATGAATTTTTTCCAGTAATTTCTGTTGGCGTCGCACTGGTTTGTTAAATACTTCTGCAAGTGTCTATAAATATAACTTTTTGAATTTTTTCTTGATCCACCATATCAACCGATAAACAAGCTTAAGTTTGCATAGTAAACGCGCTCTGAAAAAACATCATTTGTGGCTCAAAAAAATTAATTTATAATTTATTTTTTTTTTATCAAGAGATATTTTTATCCGACGTTTTACTATATCGACTAGCTTATTCAATTTTTAACAAAACCGTTTTATTTTTTCCCAAAAGGATTTATTCTCAACACCTCTACGTATCCAAACTTATTAAAATATATTCGTAAGTTTAAGAAAAATCGAGTTTTTGAGTGCGGAAACAAGCAAAATTTGCAAATTCTAATACCATTCAATTTTGACTAGAGTGCTTTGACTGCTTTGGTTAATGTAAGTAAATTAATTCTAAAAAACCGGCTGTCAAAAATGGCGAAAAATTGGTGTTTTGAGCTTGACTTGCTAGACTAATAAGAAGATTTCCAGATTTTAAATCGGATGGAATATCTACCTTGAACCTTCTTCTAATTTTATTGACCAAAATATTTGCCAAAATGTTTCAGAAATAGTTGTAATCTCGATTTTAAAGATGACGTTCCGACATTGAAAATGCATCGCCACGTGGTGGGAGGCTGTTCGATATTTCGATATTCGCGAATTTTTTTCTCGGAAACGGTTAGAGCAAAACGATAAAAAATTTCTGGACGTAGAGAGGAATAGTAGGGGCACGTTCTGGGAACAATTTCCAATATACAGGGTGTACCGGAAAAAAGTTATTTAAGTCAAAGTTGAAAAATATGTTTTTTTTTCGTTGTAGCGCGATACAGGTGGCAAAAATCATTTTAATCGATTTAAACTTTTTTGGCATGTAGACGATGTTGGGCTACAAAACACTGTTGTTTGCGAACGCGATCGAAAGTTGGAAAGTCAATTTTTTGATTTTTTTAAAAATCAATGTAGAGTCATGTTGGATCGTTAAGGTTGAATTCTCAACGTCATTCAATCTATTGCCAACCTATAACCTATTTCGCGTTGATTTTTTGAGTTTATTATTCTAATAACTAACATTTAAAGAAAATCAATATCGTCGGTACATTATTTAGGTAGTATCTGATATATTACAAAAATATCAATTTATTTCATTGCTAATTTTGGGAGAATTGTATAGTGAAATAACAATGAGTGACAATGACATAATAATGTTAAAAAAAATCTTACCCGATATTTTTCGCTATACAATTCTCCTAAAATAAGTTATGAAATTCCTTGATATTTATTAAATATGTCAATTATTACCTATAGAATATCAAGTCGATACTGATTTTCTTTAAATTTTGTATAAAAGCTAGAAAACATAAATAAATCTGCGCGAAATAGGTTATAGGTTGGCAAGCATGTTGATACTCCCACCTTAATAAATCGAATTGGGTGCGTCTAACACACTTTTGGTTTGGAGATTAGCTTAGGTCATCTTAAATACTACTTTTTTTCAAATATATTTTTCTATACCTACCGGTAATAAAAAGGGTGCAAATTATAAAAAAGTAAGAATTACTATTTAAGAAACGATTCTTTTACGGTTATCATTGTTTTTCGTACGAAAAACAACTTTTGATCGAAATGTTATATATTATAGTATTTGTAGAATTATACCGTTTTAATCCTAAATTGAAAATTAACTGTCAAAATAACAGCTGCCGTATAGAACTTTGTTATTTAGGAACTGAAAAAATTTTCAATTTAGGATTCTTACAGCTATAATCCTCGTTACGAAAAAGCTAAAAAAAAAATTGACACTTAACTGTCAAAATCTTACAGCTGTCGTATAAAACTTTGTTATTTATTAACTGAAAATTTTTTCAACTTAGGATTCTTACAGCTATAGCCCTCGCTATGAAAAAGGTTAAAAAAAAATTGACGCTTACCTGTCAAAATTTGACAGTTGTTGTGTAGAACTTTGTTACCTCTGAAATTTTTTTAAATTTTGGACTCTTACAGCTATACTCTTAGATACAAAAAAAGCTTTAAAAAACTTGACTTTTACCTGTCAAAATGGTAGCTGTCGTATAAAACTTTCTTATTTACCAAAATAATCACAAATATGATTGAATTTCAGATTCTTACAGGGTCAATCATCAGTACGAAAAAAACGAACTTGAGCAGTAAAAAATTACACATACTTATATTTTTATTGCGACCTGAGTTGTGAAGAAATTACACATATTTTATTGAACACGAATCGAAGTGCTTAACAGTTAGGGCTTGCTAACAAATGGTTTTGTCAAAAGTATAAAATTAAATGAACGAACTCGAGCAGTGCCGTGCCCGAAGGGCTCGGCACAATAATATTTCCACAAATTTATTAGCTGATAATGTGATAATGAAGTATGAAAAGTATATCCCACATTGCACAAAGGTGTGCGAGTTTAAAAGCACCTATAAATGTCCATATCAATATCATAATATTAAATAACATATATTTCAGTAATAAAAAGTCGTAGCGAATCGAGCGAGACGGCAATGGAAATAGGACGTCGAGCAATATACGATGCCGTCTTCAAAAACTACCTATCTATACGAGAAACCGGAAATTTTGCATCCGTTTTTTTATTTTTTATTTTTTGTTAGTTGTTATAATGACAATTTGGCGATATGTTTCCCCTTCACGTTCCGCAGGAAGGTGAGGTAAAAAAAGCAATAGTAAATAGAGAAAAGGAAAAGAAAATAATTTTTTTAGTACTAATATTAGATGCACTCTCGGCTGACGATTAGCGATATGTACCCAGTCTAGTATTATATACGTCTCTTCCGCGCGGAATCTCGAAAACCCCGATCAGCTCTTGAACAATTTCGTCTATGTAAGACATTTTCACAGTTGCGATTTTTTTTTCTCGGAAACGGTTAGAGTGGGACGATTGAAACTTTTAGGGTTTAGATAGGAATAGTGGGGGTACATTGTGTAAAAATTTCGAATATACAGGGTGTGCCGAAAAAAAGTTATTAATTTTTAAAGTGGAGAAATATCGGGATCTCGTTGGCATTCGACACAGGTCGTAAAAATGAGTTTTTTTGATTTAAACTTTTTCGGCGCATAGACGACCGTCGGCTACAGAAGCCTATTGTTTGCCAAGGCGATCGGAAGTTGGGAAGTCAATTTTCTGATTTTTTTTAAATCAATGTAGGGGCATGTTGGATCGATAATAAATCGAATTGCGTGCGTCCCACATATTTTTGGTTTGGAGATTCGCTTAGGTCATCTCAAATACTACTTTTTTCAAATATATTGTTCTAATTGACACTTACCTGTCAAAATTTGACAGCTATGGTATAAAACTTTGTTATTTAGGAACTGAAAAAATTTTCAATTTAGGATTCTTACAGTAGTAACTCTCGCTACGAAAAAGCTAAAAAAAAATTGAAACTTACCTGTCAAAATCTGACAGCTGTCGTATAAAACTTTGTTATTTAGATACTGAAATTTTTTTAAATTTCGGATTCTTACATCTATAATGCAAGATACAAGAAAAGCTTTAAAAAAAAATTACAGTTACCTGTCAAAATGACAGCTGTCGTATAAAACTTTTAAAGAGCACCTATATGGCGCCGTCTCAGAAAACTACCTATCTATACGAGAAAACGGAAATTTTGCATCATTGTGTAGTTTTGGTCAGTTGTTATGACAATTTGGCGATATGTTTCTTCTTCACGTTCCGCAGGAAGGTGAGGCAAAAAAAGCAATAGAAAACATAGAAAAAAGAAACTAAGAAAAATACTTTTTAAATACAAATTTTTAGTACTAATAATAGATGCACTCTCGGCTGACGATTAGCGATATGTACCCAGTACGATTTTATGAATTTTTAAAAAAATACCAAAAATCTAATATTTCTGCCAGTTTTTACATTTTCCTCAATACGTCCCTTACTATCGCTTTTAGAATAGAAATTAATATAACTTTTTATATGGAGAATAGAAAAAGGCTACTTTTTTATTTAAAAAGTTTTTATCTAAGTTTTATCAGTTCCGAGATATTGCCAAATATATGAAAACCACTTTTAATTCCATATCTCAAAAACTATAAGACCTACAAAAAATTACTAAGAACTTAAAGTGAAGATCTCGTAAGGATGCTACTTAATAGTTATATACATTGTTGCCATATCTCTTATACTTTCCGAGGAAAATGTTACCTTATTGATTTCATCAAATTTTCATGACTATATACATGAAAAAATTTCAAAAATTTAAAATTCGAAAATATGACAACTTTTCTATAAATCTTCATCGAAAATAACGTAAAACTCACAAATAGCAAAGAAAATATACAAAATAACGTTTTTATGAATTTTTTAAAGAAAATCAAAAATTATACGTAATTGATAAGACCATCCTTGGTTGTGAAAAAACTATGCCTAATCTTTGGTTGTGAAAAAACTGTGCCTAAACTTTGGTTGTGAAAAAACTATGCCTAATCTTTGTTTGTTATAAAACTATGCCTAATCTTTGGTTGTGAAAAAACGATGCCTAAACTTTGGTTGTGAAAAAACTATGCCCAATCTTTGGTTGTGAAAAAACTATGCCATAATATTTGTTTGTCATAAGACTATGCCAAAATCTTTGTTTGTCATAAGACTATGCCATAATCTTTGTTTGTCAGAAGACTATGCCTTAAACTTTGTTTGTCATAAGACTATGCCGTAATCTTTGTTTGTCATAAGACTATGCCTTAAAATTTGTTTGTCATAAAAATATACATAATCTTTGGTTGTTATAAAAACGATGCCATAATATTTGTTTGTCATAAGACTATGCACTAATGTTTGTTTGTCATAAGACTATGCCAAAATCTTTGAATGTCATAAGACTATGCCATAATCTTTGTTTGTCATAAGACTATGCCTTAAACTTTTTTTTGTCATAAGACTATGCCATAATCTTTGTTTGTCATAAGAACATGCCTTAAAATTTGTTTGTCATAAAAATATACATAATCTTTGGTTGTTATAAAACTATGCCATAATATTTGTTTGTCATAAGACTATGCACTAATGTTTGTTTGTCATAAGACTATGCCAAAATCTTTGTTTGTCATAAGACTATGCCTTAAACTTTGTTTGTCATAAGACTATGCCTTAAAATTTGTTTGTCATAAAAATATACATAATCTTTGGTTGTTATAAAACTATGCCATAATATTTGTTTGTCATAAGACTATGCCAAAATCTTTGAATGTCATAAGACTATGCCATAATCTTTGTTTGTCAGAAGACTATGCCTTAAACTTTGTTTGTCATAAGACTATGCCGTAATCTTTGTTTGTCATAAGAATATGCCTTAAAATTTGTTTGTCATAAAAATATACATAATCTTTGGTTGTTATAAAACTATGCCATAATATTTGTTTGTCATAAGACTATGCATTAATGTTTGTTTGTCATAAGACTATGGCAAAATCTTTGTTTGTCATAAGACTATGCCTTAAACTTTGTTTGTCATAAGACTATGCCATAATCTTTGTTTGTCATAAGACTATGCCATAATATTTGTTTGTCATAAGACTATGCCGTAATCTTTGTTTGTCATAAGACTATGCCTTAAAATTTGTTTGTCATAAAAAATATGCCATAATCTTTGTTTGTCATAAGACTATGCCATAATCTTCACCGATCTTTGGTTGTGAAAAAACTATGCATAATCTTTGATTGTTAAAAAACTATGCATAATCTCTGTAGTAATAATGATAATATTGTGTGAAATAACTAAGTACGTCGTAAAACATATAACGTAACATGAAAATGTACTTTATACCGCCGTTAGGCGGTATGACCCCACAAATAAAACTATACATATAGGTGGACAAAGAGATTGGAATATGGCCGACAGACGAGCGAGGCAGCATTGGAAACGGGACGTTGAGCACTATACGGCACCGCCTCCGAAAACTACCTATCTATACGAGAAAATGGAAATTTTGCACCATTGTCTAGTTTTGGTCAGTTGTTATAATGACAATTTGGCGATATGTTTCCCCTTCACGTTCCGCAGGAAGGTGAGGCAAAAAAAGCAATAGTAAATAGAAAAAAAGAAAAGAAAAGTATTTTTTTATTGTAAATTTTTTTTTAGTACTAATATTAGATGCACTCTCGGCTGACGATTAGCGATATGTACCCAGTCTAGTTTACTATATTTTATTTCAGGGTATTATTCCGTATCAGCACAGTTGTTTGTTTATCCCGGATAATGACCTCATTAGTTGGCCACATATGTAGGTCATTCTCTAGGAAAGGGAGGTGTAATAGCTTATGTTATTACATTATTATAAATCATGCTAAATAAGCTATGACAATTCATTGAACTATTACATCCACCCGGTTCTAGCTTTTGTGCTGACGCTGTTTAATTAATAGGTCAATATGTAATAATTAATAATAATATGTAAGCATTTTATATACGTGTAACCCCGGTGATTCTACCGAGAGGTGAACACACTCTTCTTTTGTCATTAATAGAATAAACCATGTATCGTAAAACATTGCCAAGAGTTTAATTCCACTACGCTACAAATATTTTTCTGAAAAAATGCTGAGATTCGTGGATTTTTAGTTTTAATTGCGCATTTCTTTATTATTATTGTAACCTGTTACCTGAATTAATTAATTTTAAAGCAGACATTTACTTCTTGTCAAAAATTCTTCAAATTGTGTAGATCTATCTAACTTCAAGTAATTCTGTAAAAATGGCGCGGTTAAGTGAAAAAGATACGATAGAGGTACTAATGATGCTTGGCTATGGGGATAGGATGCGTACGCGCAAACAGAAGTGTGTGAGTTATTTAACAATAAGTAACCCAAACCGAGCACCAATACCTCAATCTGTTGTGAGTAAAATTGTAAAAAAATATAGGAATTTCGGGCATGTTAGAGACCATTATATTTAAGGTCGACCTAGGATTTCAGAAGATGTGCAGTTAAATGTCCTCTTAGCTGTACACGAAAATTACCATAGTGTTACTCGGGTATTGCCACGGAAAATCATATTTGTCAAGCAACCGTCTTGAATTATTTACACAAAAATAAATGGCATCCCTATAGGGTACAGTTGGTTCATGAACTTAATAAAGATGACCAAGATAGAAGAACATAATTTTGAAATAATGATGAACAGATACATTGAAGATTCTCAAATTTTAAAAAGAATTGTGTTCTCTGATGAAGCCACGTTTACTCTAAATGGGCATGTGAATCGCCAAAACTATCGATATTGGGCTAAGGAAAATCCGCACTAGATCATGGAGCCCCACACACAATACCCGCAAAAAGTGAATGTTTGGGCTGGAATTGTTGATAACCGGATTTAAGATCCCTTCTTTTTTGATGGTACGTTAAATGGCGATCTGTATCTAGAATTTTTAGAATTTAAGTTAATACCGGCACTTGCTGTACTCGCAAGTGGATTGGTCGACGGGGTCCAATAGAATGGCCGGCATGGTCACCAGATTTGACCCAGCTAGATTTTTTTCTGTGGGGTTATTTAAAATCTAAAGTATACTTTAACAGACCAAACAATATTAATGTCTGTGTAAATATTATAGACTAAATAGATGTATAGAGTTCATTTTTAATTGTAGTTTTCGTACCAGAAAAAATATAATATACATGGTGTTCTATATAAAAAATCAATGTTGACGGTATATCGATACCTTTTTGGCAAAACATCGTAAGTGACATTTTTTTCAAAAATGGTATTTTACCAGAATCGTATATCTCAGAGTCTCTAGAACGTCCCAGCAAAGTATTGTAACTCAATTTACAATGGTATTACAGTTATTTAATTATTTTCTTTATCGTATAGCACTATTCACTTAAGGATTTCACAAATAAATCCGCCTAAGTATCGTAACGCCAACACTGCCCGGCAAAACATCGTATCATCAGTATCACGTGGTACAAATTTAGGTTAGTTACGATACAAATTCGTGCCTTACACTGTTCTACTTGTAGTGATTTGTGCTAGGCGGCATAACGTAAGTACCACAATTTCTTGTTTTTCTATGGTATTTCGGTAAAATATTCAGTGAATTTGTTTTAGTTTTATAGTAATAATTATTTAAAACACTTCTGTAATTATTCTACTCCTATAACTTTTCGTATTTCATTTATATTCTAAGAAAACAACTAACCGGCACCTAACCTAACATTCTGCAATGTTTTAAATTTTTCGTTAGCTACTGATTTCTACAGGGTGTCCAGTTTTCTGTGTGTTCATATACCAGCTCCCTTATTATAAAAGATAGAAAGATGGGGTTTGCGGCTTACTGTTCTATTTTTTTTATGAAAATTTCATTGCCGCAAACGAAATTTTCATAGCCCTCTCAGTTTCTAACATACAGGGCGATAGTGTTCAAAAAAAGAAAGATTTGGAAACATTATGCACCAAAAATGTCATTCCTTTCAAATATCATCAGGAATATTTAGAAATAAAGACCTCACAATCCATCCCAGACATGTTACCCGAGACAGATGTAGAGGATAAAGTTATGGATGATAGCAGTATCTAAAATTTTCTCATTTTGTTTCTTTTTAAATTCGGTTTGGTTCATTTTGTGGAATTATTTCTGAGTTGCTCATTACAATGTAGGTTTAGTAATAATAAAAATGTATATTTAAACGTGTTTTGTCTTCTTAACAAAAGAAATATAAAAGAAATGACGTTTTGAATGCTATTAAATCCAAATTAATAAAATTCAACAAATTTTCTTACAGTATTGTATGTCCCGCCGGATCATTGTAACTGTGAAACTTACGATAAAACTACAGTAGCGCACTATTTTTCTGTCCGGAAGAATATCGTAAGCATCATTATAAAATAAACTATATACAATTTTATACCATACATAAATTAATTTTTACAAGCAATACCTACTGAAAAACTTGGCCCTATAATTATATCCAAATACGAACATTTTGCAACGCTAGCTAAAAATATTGCCTCCTGTAAAATTCACTCCCTGAGACTTACGACGTTTTGCCAAAAAGGTATCGATATGTTCTTCTTGAGACAACCTGTATACATATTTCTTATGTAAAAAAATTCGCAATTAAAAATAATAATCGACATGTCCTAGCGTTTTTCCAGAAAATAATCACCTGAATTTTAACCGAATTTATTCCAACCTTTTTGAGCTCACTGTATAATGTAGTAATTAGACCTTGTGGAAATAAACGTTATTTGTAAACTATGTCTGTTATCATACCCTGTATATTTTGTCGGTTTTGTGACGTTTAATTAAACCGAAAGTCCATTACCTGGTACTGGCAATTAATGCAAATAGATCGCTTGTTATAAAGGCATTCATCACGCACGTACCCACGCGTCCCCTCAGATTAATACGAAACTAAATTCTATATTTTATCGAAACGATTTATCTAGAAATGCATTTACAAAACGCAGTCCAAGGCGTTCACGTATTATTCGCGGGGGTAATAAGAGCGAAAAGCATCTGAGTCACGACCGTCACATTTTTGCTGGTTGCCAGGTTACGTTAAAAATACCTCAGATAATATATTTTTATGATTAAAGTTAAAAATTATTATAAAACTAATAACATTAATCAATATCTTTTTTCAATATTACAGTGCGAGCAAAAATTATTTGCACCAAAGAGGGCTTGGATTAAAAAACGTAGGGCTTGGTTTAGATCACAATGATATGGGGACGATACATTTAACCAAATGTAGGTTAAAATTTTGTCAAATTCATGTTATGACATAATATGCCAAACTAATGAGTAATAAAATAAGTAGACAAATACAAATTTATTTTTATTGTTTACAAAATTAACAAAGTAAGAATATACAGAAAGAAAAAGCAAAATAATTACATAAATTGCTGAAATTGGCCACCGCCATGCTCCAAGCATAAATTCACACGTCTCTTTATATTTTCGAAAGTGTTGTACCGGGTGGTCAAATAAGCGAGGACGTCGGCTTTATCTCGGAAACTATTAATCGTACAACTTTCGAAAAGATTTTTTTATAAGTAAAGTGGTCAAGAGAAATTGACTAGATTAGAATATAAAACGAATATGACAATATTTTATTGGTATATTTTATATCACTACAGTATACAAAGATACAATACGTCATTTACCGGGTGTCCCACTAAGAATAGCTCTCGGTCGTATCTCAGAAAGGGTTAGTCGTATAGCTTGCCGAAAAAATTTTTTTTAGTAAAACTGGCTATGAGAAATTGCTGGAAATAATTTTTAAGTTCCTCATTTCGCCGCAAGAGGGCACAATTAAATTATTTTTTTTAATTCTAAATTTCTTCGAAAATTCCCATATTAAGGTATAACTCTGATTACATCATTGGAAAACTTAGACAATTCTGCATCATTTTGGTTTAAGGCTCATTGGCCTACCGACCTTGATAAGAGTGGGAGAAGCTATTGAAAGTGTAAACATTAAAATCGCTGTAACTTCTAAACGACTTATCCGATTTCACTAAATTTAAGCTTGCTCGGAAGGGGAAAATAAGCATCTTCAATTGCCGTATCCAATAGAACACGATAGTGTTTAATAAAATTGCTAGAGGGCCCAATTTGTAATAATAACAGTTTTTTCGATTTTATCCCGAAAATTCAAATCATACGGTATAACTATGACATCATAATCGAAAAGTATATGAAATTGGCAAAAAAAGATGTCAAGACCGCAGTTCGATATCTTTGTTCGTTTCAGAGTTATTGCCAAAACAATAATTTTTAATTCAAATTGCGCCCTCTAGCAATTTTATTAGAAACTATCGTGTACCATTAGATACGACAATTGAAGGTACTTCTAAATAAGCTTAAATTTAGTAAAATCAGTTTAGTCGTTTAGAAGTTACAGCGATTTTAAAGTTTACACTTTCAATTAATAAGAGTGGAAGAAGCTATTGAAAGTGTAAACATTAAAATCGCTGTAACTTCTAAACGACTAAACCGATTTTACTAGATTTAAGCTTATTTGGAAGAAAAAGGTAAGTACCTTGAATTGTCGTATCCAATGGTACAAGATAGTTTCTAATAAAATTGTTAGAGGGCGCAATTTGTATAAAAATTATTGTTTTGGCAATAACTCTGAAACGAACAAAGATATCGAACTGCGGTCTTCACATCTTTTCTTGCAAATTTCATCTACTTTTCGATTATGATGTCATAGTTATACCGTATGAATTGAATTTTCGGGATAAAATCGTAAAAACTGTTATTATTATAAATTGCGCCCTCTAGCAATTTTATTAAACACTATCGTGTACTGTTGGATACGGCAATTGAAGATACTTATTTTCCCCTTCCAAACAAGCCTAAATTTAGTGAAATTGGATAAGTCATTTAGAAGTTACAGCGATTTTTATGTTTACACTTTTAATAGCTTCTCCCACTCTTATCAATGTCGGTACGCCAAGAGGCTTAAACCAAAATGATGCAGAATTGCCTAAGCTTTCCAATGATGTTATCAGATTTATACCTTAATATGGGAATTTTTGGAGAAATTTAGAATTTAAAAAATTAATTTTTAATTGTGCCCCCTTGCGGCGAAATGATGAACTTGAAAGTAATTTCCAGCAATTTCTCTTGACCACTTTACTCATAAAAAAAATCTTTCCGAAAGTTGTACGATTAATGGTTTCCGAGATAAAGCCGACGTCCTCGCTTATTTGACCACCCGGTACAGTAATTAACTGACATTAAAATTTACTGCTCCGCGGACCCTTTTTTCAATCATACATTAAACTTTGCTGTTCTACAAACCCTTTTTTTAACAAACGTTAAAAAATATTTAATTTCAGATTGTATAATTATATTTTATTGTGAACCTTTAAACGAGACGCCGCTGTGACGATGTGATAGCGCATAGTAACGAGGTAAAATTCTAACGGGACCAACGTAGTCCCCACTCCCGGCCCACACCAAGATCTTCACCTCCTCTCTCCTACAAACGATTTTGTCAGCAGATTAAATAGCGTTTATGAATGGCGTGTGGCATCTAAAGGTAGCAGATCATGGGTTTACTTAATGGTCCTAACTCCATAGAAGTTTATTAGTAGAGGAGCTGGCAACATGGCCCGGCGCTACCCATACTGCAGTCAAATTTGTGGCGGTCTTGACCCAGGCGACTGCAATGTAAGAGCGAACAGCGAACGCCACCCCCTTTGCGTTATAATGGGAATAAACCGCGTTGTTACGCGCTGATTTCATTCCGTTATCTGATCACATTTACCCTCGAACACTGCTGCTCACTAAGCCGCTTTGCAGTTTCAATTTTGCTGACAAATATTGGTTGTTAGACTGACGTTACCGAACGAAAACAGGGCAGCAAACGACGGCATCGAGACGATGACGATAAAGCAACATGCTTTCTACGATTTTTTAGTTGCGGTTAGTCTTCGCGAAGGAGGTGGCGGCTAGAAATAACATTGGTTTCTACTGCTGGTATCTTTAAATTACAGGAACAATTTACGAAAAGTTTTATCTTCAATAGTTTTATCTCACTGGAATTGGCAGAAGCTATTTTAAATGCTTTAGATGACAATCCGGACACAAGTACCGAGTAATTGCTGAAGCTTATTACACTCATGCCACAGTTCGGAGAATTATCGACGATAACAGTCATACTCCTACTATATTCAAGAAGTAGAAGCTCTATTACCTGAATACTTTCATTAGAGATTTAATAAGTGGAGAAAATTGGCAGAAAATCCATGGTTTTTAAGTGATGTATTTTTTATTGATGAACGCAAACTTGGCGCGAAATGCCATAACAATTATTCATAATAACCGTATCTGGGCTCTGGAAAATCCACACGCTGTTAGGGAAAGTCATTTTTAGAACCAATCTTAATTAATAAGGGAATAGTTGTTGGTCCCTTTTTTTTCAATATTAATAATAATAAGAAAGGCCTTAATTCAAAGGCTGTACAACCAGTGTATTACAATATACAGGGTGAGTCGGAAGGAACGAACCAAAGTTCAGGAGCGTAATATACACGCAAAATCAATTTGAAAAAACCCATATGTTCCTATTCGATAATCATTTGTTTTCAAGTTATAGCGTAATACCAAATAAAGAAAAGTTCATAATATTATCCGTTTCCTAATCATAGCGTTCTTTTAATAACTCTTCAAAAATATCGCCATTGACTTCTAAACATTTTCTGCTTCATCTGCTAAGTTACTTTTCTAATTGATTCATGTCTTTCTTCTTTAAAATTGGCTGCAGTATTTCTAATACGTCGAATTAGTGCATCCCGAGTGTCCCCTTTTACTTTGTACACTTAATTTTTAAACCAGTCCTATAAACAATAATCTAGTGCTGTGAGGTCTGGAGATCTTGGAGGCCAATTAATAGGACCAATCCAACGCCCTGGAAATGTTTCGTCTAAATGTTGTTTGACCTAACGAGCAAAATGTGCAGGAGCTCCATCGTGCTGGTAATACATTTGCCTTCTGATATTTACAGAAACATCTTCTAGTAGTCCTTGTAACTCATGTTGTAAAAAATTTAGTTAGTTGTGTCCTGTGAGGCTATTCTCCAAAATAAAAGGGCCAATTAAATAGCTATCGAGCATACCACACCACACGATAAAAGTGGAACGTAGAAAAAAATTTGATATTGCGCTATAACTTGAAAACAAATAAATGAATATCGGATAAGAACATATGAGTTTTTTACATTGTTTTCGCGCGAATAATACACTCCTAAAATTTGGTACGTTCCTCCCGACTCACCCTGTATAATAGGTGATGTTCTGTTCGTCCTGCATCCACTGCATGACGTCTGTTCATTTCCAATTGGACTATATGGCAAAACTTATCACGACTTATTTTCTACTCCATAATGTGCCTTTAGGAAATCACATGCTGATATTGTTCTTAAATGACGGAGGTCCCGCCCATCTTAGAGTTGGCTTTCCTAAATTCAATTTATTAAAACTAATCGATCGAAAGGGGTGCTAAAAAATCTAACCAGTTATAAGCAGCATGCACCGTCCTCTTGATTTTTATTTCTGGGAACACGTAAAGTACCTGGTTTATAAAACGCCAGAGGAAAATGAAGAATACCTAAGAAACCGAATAATCTACGGCTTTCAAACAATAAGAAACATTCTGCAAATTTAGCTCATATTATACAGCATTCTATGCTATAAAGATTAGATGCCTGTATCTTAGCTGAAGGTAATCACTACTTCGGCTCACTAGTGTTAGGGTAACGCCATTTTCTTAAACGGGCGGATTCCATCAGTAGGTACTTGTCTTTTATCAATTTTATATCTGAAGCCCATTTCAGACAAAATTCTCCAAAGACTAGTGATGCTACAGTTTATTTGGGTTTCGTCATTAGTGAGCCGCTGTTTTAGACTCTTGAATGTAGGGACACGTTGCTCTTCGTACATGGTGTAGATTTTTCATCTTATTAGGCCCTTATCGCCTTTAACGATACTTTTCTTGAAACCGGTATCTACAGGGTGGTCCAACGAAAACTCAACACCTCGATTTTCCTGCTTTAAAATGAAATTGTGGAAAATCGCTCGGACCCGTCGATTTTTATTTCGACATTTTGACATTTTTGAAATTTGACAGCGTCTAGCTTTCTAACTGTACGTCTTAGAGCTAAACGGTCTACATGTCCCTGTCTTCGATTTTCATTATCTTTCCAATAGTGTCAACTTTCGGTTAAACCGGATGTCAGAAATATAGTACTTCCGGTTTAACCGGAAGTTGACACTATTGGGAAGATAATAAATATCGAAGATAGGCACATGTAATCCGTTTTGCTCTAAGACGTACAGTTAGAAAGCTAGACGCTGTCAAAGTTCAAAAATTTAATTTTTAAGAGTCAATATCTCGGAAATTGTTAAGTATACACTTATAATGCTTTTATTAAAAAATGTTCAGAATTTTATGCAGAAACCAAAAAAGTTATATAAAATATCCATCTTACCCCCCCCCCCCTCCCTTCTAGGGGCTTAAAGTAACAAGATTGACAATATACGCAAAAAATGTCCCCCTCGAAATAAAAGTCGACCGGTCCGAGCAATTTTCCACATTTTGATTTTAAATCAGGAAAATCGAGGTGTTAACTTTTCGTTGGACCACCCTATATACGCTTCTTTCTTGATTTGACGGGATTTACTGCAATTCGTCTTACTGTAGTAAGAGGCACCTTAATCATATCACTTGTTACACTTGCGGCAGCACTCGCCTCAAATCCTTGGTCAAGTAAAGAACTATATACATCTTTTACAATGTTTTTAGCATCAAGAGATAAGTGGTTTTTCTTCAACGGAACACTAGAAGAATCACTATTAATATTTACCCACGGACACCACATAATATCTGTTTTTATATGTATACATTTTTGGTAAATAATTTAAAATTATTGTATAGTACCCGTAGCACAACTTGGACACTTCCTAAGAAACACAAAGACTGAAAGATGTTATCGCAAGCACAAGATAGTTAAATATTACCTGCTATAATTACAAATTATAATCCTACCCTGACCGACAATTTATTTGCATTTTTATGGCCGAGCTCTTGCAAAACGTCCCAGGTAGTTAAACGAAGTCAATCATTTATTGTAAAAAATACTTTACCTTGTTTTTCTCCCATCATTATGACCCATTTGTATAACTTAGTGGCATAACAAGGTATATCTAAAATACTGTAATATCTAATCTAATAGGAAACAATTTTCATAACTCACACATTTTCTGCGTGTACTTACCATTAACTTGTAAATTTTAATTAACTTTTTCTCAGCGTATGCATGAAAATAAAACTCAAAAATTAATTAAACAAAATAAAACTCGCAACAATTTTAATTAGTATACTAAACTTTAGATGTAACTCTTGAAATTTGTTTTTGCTAGTTAGAATAATAATTAAATTAATTTAAAGGAATTTTCAAGTTTAATATTACCTGGTATATGAAGGGCACTTTGTTAGAGAAATTTCAGCTTCCAGTAAACTTCAAGCGCTCGGATACGTGCTTTGTAATGAACAACTAATTAATTAATCCAGTAAAGACCCTTATTTATTAAAATATTTACCTTGTTTCATAGAAATTCCACACCGAGGGGTCAGGACTAACTTTCTAATTAGAAAATGTTATTGTAAAATATTTGCCTAAAATGCCTACAATCTCAATTAAATATCTTTATTGTTATAGGCAGGGCCGATCTTGGCGGGGTGCAGCACGTATGCTTGCCCGAGAAGGGTGATGGGAGGGGGGGGGGCCAAAAATATTCGATGAAATTTTACCTGAATCATAGTTTAAAACTTTAATAATAAAAAAATATCATTGCCTATAATTCTTATATCATATACTAAATTTAAAGCAAAAATAGTTGGACGTGGAAACCTTGACGATCTTGCAGTGGTGGATATAGAAAAAAACCTAAGGGGTGCAATCTCCCTAAGCAAGCGAGAAAACAGGCAATTTCCTTAATTTTCTACTAGCTATTCTTGGAATCACGCATTTTATTAAGGGGATTGAACACCAGTAACTTTTTTCCTCCTTACTTACTTACTTACATATAAAAGCTACAGAAAATTATTCCTATATCTAGGGCAATACACAGCCAAAAATTGTAATATCAAATTTTTGAAATTTTATTTTTGGAAACAAAGTAAATTTTAAAATTCTGGCGTTGTGTTATTAATTTAGACTTACTGGTACAAAAAAATTAAGTCAAAATCAAATAGTTTGCCCATGATCCTAAAAGTAAGATTTTTCTGAAAAGCGCTGATTCACCCTCTGCCGGCGCAAAACAACTAACGATGTGGCGGCAAAAATATGAACAATTTGGTAGGCGGAGCGCTGAGAGACAGCAATGTATCTTACTTGTTCTAGAATGGCAAAATGGCAAAATTTCTTTTCACTAGCTATTACCCTTAGCATATTACAAAGATTTTTGTTTGCGGCTGTGTAAAGCATGTTTCTGAATGTTGCCCCCAACAAATTGCTGGATCCGCCATACCTCACTGATATTTTTTTTTATGTACTTCCTGAAACTCTAGATGATACTACTACTTCGATAGACGAATGTAAAAATGTTTTGTCATATGTAATAAATAACTCATTAAGGTGTGGAGTTTTCCCGGACCAGCTTAAAATAGCGTCAACAAAGCCTCTCTATAAAAAAAAGGAAATCCTGAATTATTTGAAAATTATAGACCGATTAGTCTGCTACCAGGGTTTTCAAAGCTTTTTGAGCTGGTAATGCATGGGCGAATTCTGCACTTTATGAAGGATTCAAATTTGCTATCTAAAAATCAGCATGGATTTCTAAGTGGAAAGTCTACTCAAACAGCTATTTTTGAACTAATTAGAACCGTGTTGCAATATTTAGAGGATGGATGCTTAGCTGATGGTATGTTTCTAGACCTATCAAAGGCGTACGACTGTTTAGATAGGGAAATACTTGTAAGAAAACTGAACCTCTATGGTATTAGGGGAAATGCTCTTAAATGGTTACAATCCTATTTAAATGATAGAATCCAGTATGTAAGTGTGGTAAAGGACGGGATGGTGTGTAGGTCAGAGCCTTTAAGATCACAATACGGAATTGCACAGGGAGGTATATTGGGGCCCCTTATTTTTATTATTTTTTTAAATGATTTGATTAATTTGACAGATCCCTAGAAAAGTATTTTAAAGTATGCCGATGATACTTCTCTAGTGACAGGAAAAAATAACTATTGGAGGCTAGTAAAATGTTCTTCAATGAAGTAAAATTATGCTTCAGACAAAATGGCTTATTTCTGAATGAAAAAAAAAACTGATAGTGTACTATTTAGAACTAAGCATCAAGAGTCGAAAAACCAGAAAATTTTGAAGTTGGTGAAGTGACACTGCATTTTTCCGAACAAACTAGGTTTCTAGGGGTTTACATCGATGAACATTTGGACTGGTCATACCATATTAACACTGTTTCCGGGAAACTTAACTCCGTATGTTATGGCATAAGATTAACCAGTAAGTGCGTAAATGAAAACACACCTAAAATACTGTATTTCGCCAATTTTCAGTCTCTTATGAGTTACTGAATAATATTTTGGGGGGCACACACCCAAACTAAGAACTTATTTGTAATACAAAAAGGAGTAATTAGGATTATTAAAAAAATGAAGTACCTGGAAACCTGTAGAACGATATTTAAAAACAATAGGATCTTAACGGTATATGGCCTATACATTTACGAATGCCTGTTGTTTTTCTTTAAAAAGACACAGCTATTTGGTATCTCATCTGAACATCAGTATAATACAAGAACCCAAAATGTAAATTACCCTAGGCATCGTCTAACATTAAGTGAGAAAAGTCCACATTATATGTGTTTAAGATTATTTAATAAGCTTCCCGATAATATAAAGGTAATACAGACCGAGAGGAAGTTCAAGCAAAAAGTTAAAAATTTATTGATTGACCTGGAACCATGTAATGTGGATGAGTTTTTGGAAATGTAGAGTTTTGGTTATGAATGATTTTGAAATTTAACTTTACAATGTATAACTTATTAATTAGAAATTATAACTTTGTGATAAATGACGTCATCTCAGTGGCGTGTGTATTGTACCTATACATATTATCATGTCATGTGAGATTTAAATTGACAAATAAAGAAATAAAAATAAATAAATACTTAGTAACGGCGTGGTTTCCACTATTTTTGTAGTCGTCTTATGCTTAACCACGCCATTGCGGGAAATACGGATTCTGATTCATCATCGTAGCATACAGCTGCAATAATAGTTCGTATCGCTTATAAACCACTGCTTCTATTGCTATCGCTACCACTACTGCTTTGTCACGTCGGTGTGGGGAATCTTTAAAGTGAAAGAATTTTGACGACAATAATACAAAACAAAACATTATTGGTGGTTATGGACTATAGTCTTATCAAGCATATAGGGCATTGCAAATTTCTGGTAGCTTTTTGTTAACTCAGTGTTTGCAGGACTTGTAACGGTAAAGTGTGTGCAAAGTACTGCAAGGAAGATGCTTTGATATAATGATATATTATAAGAAGTTCAGCTGATTCTACAAATACTCAAACATTGAAAACTCTTTATTATAGTTTCCTACGATCCAAACTAGAATAAGGCGCTATCATATGGCATCCTATCGTCCACAAATACATTAATCTCAGTGGCGGATTTAGGGGGGGGGGGGGGGCGAAGGGGGTTTCGCCCCCACCTGAGAATTGCTGCATTGATTGCAATTTGTAAAACAAAAAAAAATAACTCAGAAAATGAGTTCTCATCAATAATCCAAAGTGCTTCTAATCTCTTAGAAACTTTTGGTCTAGAATTACAGGTTCCTCGCTTAACATTTCGACAAACCCAGCGGGTCAATATTCCAGCTTCAAACGAGGTAGATTATTGGAGGAAAGCAAGTTTTATTCCTATTTTAGACTACATTATATGAGATTTAACCGAAAGATTTTCTGTCAAAACGTTACATTGTTTTTCACTTAATGTATTGCTTCCCATAAATTTACTGCTTTTGACGGACTACAGCATTCTTAAAGACAATATTACATTAATATGTAATCAGTTTTTAGTGTTGAAAAGGAGATCGCAAAATTGTTAGGGGAAGTACAAATTTATCAAAAAACCATTGAAAAAAATTCTTCATGTCAAACTGCTATTGAAACAATCGTCAAAATAGATCAAAACTTTTATCCCATTATCGCAAAGTATTTAAAAGTTTTAGTAACGTTGCCAATATCAGTGCCAACTTCTGGAAGAAGCTTTTCAACATTACGAAGGATGCGTTCTCGTATAACACAAGATCGTTTGGATGGATTGGCCTTGTTGCATGTTCATAGAGACATAGATATTAAAGTTGACAGGGTGATTGATAGATTTGCTAAGGCATCTAGAAAGTTGCAATTTGTTTTTATAATAATTATTATCATAAAGCAATTTGTAATTATTGCTCTACTACTATTTTTTTTGTTTGTTTTGGTTACTTTACCTTTTAGTATTATTTAGTTAACTAAGATTCCCTAAGTTCGCTTATTTTTTCTTTAGACTGCTCCATTACATGTTTCAGAGTGTTTTTTTTTTAATAATTATGAAACTAATGTTATTTTGTCTTTTATGTGATATGTTTGCTTAAAGGTAAAATAAAAGGTAACAATAAATTTTGTCATTAAGTTTTTTAATATACCTACTATTTTAGGAGTCAAAAGAATTTTCCGAACATTGCGTGTATATGTATTTTTAGAATCGCCCCTTCCTCAGAGAAATTCTGGATCCGCCCCTAATTAATCTATTAGAAAACGTCCAAAGAAAGTTTCTAAAAATACCTAATATTTAAGGAAGGTGGCACATATCTCTCTGGAGACGCTGATTAAAATGTTCTTTTATTAAGATTTCGCAGATAGATATATTTTGTTTAAAATGCGCATATCGTTAATGTATAAAATAAATATTATTGTACAGGGTGGCCAACTAAGAATGCGAGGTACTGTATCTGGGAAACTATCCATCGTAGAGGCTTACGGCAAAAAAAATTATTACTAAAACGGTCAAGAGAAAAACCTGGAAAATATTTTCAAGTTTCTGAAATGGCCGCTAGGGGGCGTAACTGCAATCTAGATTCTAAAAAGTGATGTTTCTGTAAATTTCACTATAACCCTTGAGCGCCCAGCCTACTAAAAGCAACGTAAATGCCCAACCGGGGTCCCCAAGGGACCCCATAGTAAATAAACATATGGATATGCATTAAAGTGTATTTTAATTATCAAACACAAGCTTAAGGTTATAGTGTTCAAAATATTTATTAAATATTTAAAAATTAACTTACAACACCTTCTGAAGAATATTAACAAAAGCAAAACAAATACTAATATGTAGGTATTATACTATTATCTCTGAGGGACCCCACCTACCTAATAGCGTTATAACCTGGCACTGTCGCGGCGTCGGCGGCTCAAACCAAACTAACACGTGCTAACACTATTTTCAAGCACATACCTAAAGGCGCAGTTGCCAGATTTTTTTTATTCCAGAAATACTAAGGAAAATACTGTACTGGGGTCCCGCAAGAACCCCGCTTAGGCATTCAAGGGTTAACCTAATAAAAAAAATCCTGATCTTTAAAGTCAAGGATAATCTGAACCTTTTTTGTTTGACACTTTTTGCAGTATCTTTAAAAATAAAGTTCTGGGGGGTATTCAAACGTTTCCGTAAATAACATCCTCTATCTTCGAAACGGCTAAGCCGATTTGAACAAACTTAGGCTCGTTAAAAGGAGCTATTCTTGGGCTATAAACGTAATTATATTTGAAGTTTTGTAAGTTTTACATATCGCCGCTAGAGGGCTTTTTTCGACATTCCAACAGAAATGGTTAATTTTCTCAACAAAATAAAATGCATTGTTATGATTTTTTGTTCATGAAAAAGTAGCTAAATGATGTCTAAACTAGCTCGCGAAAACCGCATCTCGATATCTTATTCCTAACCCAAAATATCGGCAATAGAAAATTTTATACGAAAATCCCTTAAATTTTCATTTTATTGTAACTATATTTTTCTGGAATCCTTTCTATTATGTAAGTTGTGGCCCTAAAAAGGACCGATTAATAAAAGGAAGATTTTTAATACCCCCGAAAATGCTCGAAATGCTAACAATCACGTTCTATGCACAAAAAAGACAATTAATAGAAGCAGGCCATGGAAACAAAACAAATACCTAATTAAAATATAAATAATCCAAATTGTCAATAGTTGTCAAAGTTGTGCGTTACTTTGAGTAATTTTTGTGTTTACAAAATACATATCGAGCGGCTCTTTTAGCTACTGCGGCGTTCTGAAGACATTCAAAATAAACCGCAAGCATATCAACAGCTTCATCATTCGTAAAATGCATTTTGTAAACACAAAAATTACTCAAAGTAACGCAAAACTTTGACAGCTATTGACAATTTGAATTATATATGTTTTGATTAGGTATTTGTTTTCTTTCCATGGCCTGCTTCTGTTAATTGTCTTTTTTGTGCATAGAACGTGATGGTTAGCATTTCGAGCATTTGCGGGGGCATTAAAAATCTTCCTTTTATAAATCGGTCCTTTTTAGGGCCACAACTTACATAATAGAAAGAATTCCAGAAAAATATAGTTACAATAAAATGAAAATTTAAGGGATTTTCGTATAAAATTTTCTATTGCCGATATTTTGGGTTAGGAACAAGATATCAAGATGCGGTTTTCGCGAGCTAGTTTAGGCATCATTTAGCTACTTTTTCATGAAAAAAAAATCATACCAATGCATTTTATTTTGTTGAGAAAATTAAACATTTCTGTTGGAATGTCGAAAAAAGCCCTCTAGCGGCGATATGTGAAACTTACAAAAGTTCAAATTTAATGATGTTTGTAGCCCAAGAACAGCTCCTTTTAACGAGCCCAAGTTTGTTCAAATCGGCTTAGCCGTTTCGAAGATACAGGATGTTACTTACGAAAACGTTTGAATACACCCTATCGCTTTATTTTTAGAGATACTGCAAAAAGTGTCGAACAAAAAAGGTTCAGATTATCCTCGACTTTTAGGATCAGAATTTTTTTTTATTAGGTTATTATAGCGGAGTTTACAGAAACATCACTTTTTTAGATTCAAGATTGCAGTTACGCCCCCTAGCGGCCATTTCAGAAACTTGAAAATATTTTCCAGGTTTTTCTCTTGGCCGTTTTAGTAATAATTTTTTTTGCCGCAAGCCTCTACGATGGATAGTTTCCGAGATACAGTACCTCGCATTCTTAGTTGGCCACCCTGTACATAGTATACTTCCCTGAGAAACTCATATATTATTTAATTTTTTATTTGAATCCGTTTTTTGATATCTTCGTTTTTTTTTGACCTGTAATTTAAATTATTTTTAAGCCATTTATAAACGTTTCCGCGAATACCATACTGATACAATTTACTTAATAGTCTAACCCTGTTAGTTGCTTCGAATGCTCGATTTTCTCCTTGCTCAATGTTTTTCTTCCATGTCTCAATCACACATTAGGCTGTCTCTCGAAAGCCAGCTTGACAGAAAATTAAAATATTGTTGACATTAATGAATTTCAATAAATGTAACATGTACTAACTTCTTCAAATAATTTCTTAACATCCCATAAAACATTTAGTGGTCTCATCTCATCCCATCTTTTAGTATTTTTTACTTTTGGCACTGGTGTAACGTAAGAACATTTTAATTCATTCAATAGTTGGTAACCAATGCTACCAAATGTTTCTTTTAACACCTTTTTATTCAAAATTTCTTCATGCTTGGTATTTGAATTTAATTTTGAAATTACAAATTTTAATTTATTTAATAATATTTCAATGAGTTCTTCAAGAAAAATTATACTTTCGAGATATATTATACTTTCATTTCTTGAATTTATTGACTATACGATTCCTTCAATACTATATGAATATATTAAGCATTTAGTTTTTCAGCAATAATAAATGATTCAGTTTGTTTTTTATTTTCAAATATAATTTATTTAACGTTATTTCTAACTGTAGGTTTAACTAAATTTTTAAGGTTCTCCAAATTTTTTTACTATCTCCGTTGTTATTGTCTATATGTCTATATATCATAATATAAAGTTTTATTTATTTATATCTAACTTTTTTATATTCTTCCCAATTTTTATTGATTTTTTGTTAGTTATTGAAAATTTTTTGTACATATTGTCACGTTTTTTTTAATTTAATATAATTTACGTTGAACCACGGTGTCGGATTATTCTGAATTATAATAGAGTTTGTTTCCTGTACTTGTATTAATGCATTGATCTACATCATTAAGAATAAGCGTAAAAAGTAAATGTATATCCAAAATGGTATAATTTCAAAGCATGAAATAAGTTCGAAACGTAATTTTGTTATTTATAAATTTAAAATACTAAAAAGCAACTTGTAACAAAAATCGGATAAACTTTGCGCATTAAAACACATTAATAATTTTAGTGTTATTATTTTTATAAAGCATTTCAACGGAAAAAATGTTAATGAAAAATGTATATGATTTTGTAGGCGAGAAGAGGAAGGCAATGTAGCTTGGTGCTACCCTAACAATATATTTCAATGGAGGTGTAACGCCTATATTGTTTTTAAATGTTCCAATAAAAAAATAAAGAATCTATAGTAAGGGCGTTTAGGTTTACAATGTGTGGGAAAAATTACATTTTCTATATTCACTCTGTTTTAGTATCTTATTTGTTAAACTTATATTTAAAAAAATTCTAACAGCCATATTCGTCGACATATTAAAGTCGGGAGAAGGAAGTGCACAAGAAGAAATACTACCATATATTTAATAAAGGTATTTTATTTGAACTTTTATAGCACTTAATATTAATAATACTAATATATAAAAATTTAAGTATTAACGGCATCATATATTTTTTAACACTTTCGCTACCAAGGATTAGGTATTTAAATTTTAATCTCACACATTAAGTATAAATAATTATACAATAGTAACGAAAATGCAACGTATTATTGATATTAAAAAAAATAATCTAATCTCAGATGATATTTTGATGTACCGTAAAACGGAGTTACTTTAGGACAGCCAGGTGACTTTGCGACATATGGTAGCTCGCCCACCTAATCCTTAACAGTTTGCGCATTTCTCAAGCGACCGCGGTGCGATTGTGCTCAAGGCATTCCAGAAACCGCCCAAACAAATCAATATATCAGTGAATGTTGTGACAGACGGCGGCGTGCTGTGGGTGCATAAATTTAAACAACAGGTAATTTTAATATTTTTACTTTTCCAGTGCACTTTACCTTACCCAACTAAGACTATCTTATGTAGCCAGGATGTGAGTTTAGGTAGTGTTCTCTGTAGTTTTGGCTATCTGTTGATGAATTAACATTTTAATAATTCTAATCAACAAGCCTGTGACGCCATCTTTAATAAAATTTCAACAAAAAACGGGGTAAAATTGTGACTTTTTTTTTGTTTTTAGCAATGTCACGAAAATACCAGAGACAGCCAGGGCTCGCCAATACGTTTTTCGTGTCCCAAAAATGGATGTATACATTAAGATAAAGTTAAGAATTGGTTTACCTGAACGTGTTAATTTTTTGAGTTACCTTATTTATGTTTCAAGTCAGGTATAACGTTTTTGTATTTTTATATGTATTATTAGACAAATAAACCATTAAACTTCAAAAAATTGATTTTTTCTTTTTAAATTCACAAAAATCAACCGAAACCGTAAAATTTGTCACAAAGCAACCCCGTTTTACGGTAGCTCATACATGAGACACCGGTCAATAGTGCAAATAATTAATAAATATACTACTTGCAGTACTCGGGGTGGAATATTGTTTTGCAAACCCACTGGTTCCGATTTAAAAGGTATAGGTTGTGTCAGTATCGACCCACTCATCCTGGCCGTGATCGTCCAATGGCCCATTGTCTTTCTAGTTTTGCTTGTCAGCCTATTATCGACATTGATGTACATCTACACTTCAGCCAACAGTAAAGTACATTTCATACATACATTGTACATCTTGGCCTTTTCTATCTGTAATTTCTTTTAATAAAACCTCGTTATTTTATACCTGAAAGGTATACAGGGTGACACATTTAAAATTGTAATAATGCCCCTTATTTACTATTATTTTGTATAGAAATGTTGTCCTTCCAATCATGAGCAGGTAGGTCTACTCCGTATTCGATAAGTTTATGGCGTTTGCAATTGTTATTTGGGTTAGGCACTCTTGTTAATTGAGCTAAGGCCGGGTCTGGTGCTATTAGGATATATAATCAGTCTTAAGAAAGCCTGTGTATTGTGCGTTTGGAAAATTTGTTGAAGTGTTGATTTTGTGGTGCATAGAAATATTAGTGTTTAAATAATTTTTTAATACTGACGAACGTGGGAAAAATTACCGCTCTGCATCTAGTAGAAGAAAACGAAATCACCCATCATTGGATGCAAAATAAATTGTTAAGAATGTGTATCAATCATTAATTAATAGAAGATTAAGCAAGATACTTTGAAGGAAACATGTTTACATACAAAAAGGCCAATGTCGTCTATAAAAGATATCGTAAGCCGTACAGGAACGACAAACAGGAAAATGATTTTCAACATCATCGTTTGGAAGAATGTCAACAAGAAATCATAATTATAATTTCCACTATATGTTCTTATTTAAATTGCCAGAACAATTGTTTTGGCACACAGTGCCTTCGTCAGATGGTCTAACTAGCTAAGATTAACAGATTATTTCATCCTTAATAAACATTTTTTCTATTTGTAATAAAATAATTACTATTAAGTAATTATTAATATTATATAATAATATAAAAAATTAAATAATTATAATATTAAATATTTGAGGAAATGAAATCCCAAAAAATTAAAATATTTAAGCCAAAGAAGGACCAATGTGACATTTGCGTAAGTCACAATTTAGGATACATTAATGAAGAAGAGTTCCTCAAACATCAGCAAAAGAAAGAAGATCCTCGCTTAGAAAAAAATAGAGACAAAAACTTTTCCAAATAAACCCAAAAAATACAGTTTTAACAGTCGATGTCCAAGCCGTGTTAGTTTCTCCACAGATGCAAGCCAGTGCAATATATTATAAAATAAAATTGACTGTCCACAACCATACGATTTTTTATCTCAATTTAAAATATGTGACGTGTTATTTATGGGATGAAAGTAATGGGGGATTAGATGCCAACATTTTATGCCTCAATTTTAATTGATTACCTAGAAGATCGGCTACATACCAAATCCGATATTGAATCTGTTACAGTTTTTTTCAGATAGTTGTGGTTACCAAAATAAAAATAATACTCTGGCAAATGCTCTTCTTTGGTTTAATAGAAAATACAAAAAAAAAAACACACCCAAATGGAGGTCGGTGGAGCACATTCGCTGATTGAAAGAAAAATTAAAAACAGACCAATTTATCTACCGACAGATTACATAAACATTTGTGTTGAAGCCCGCAGAAATCATCCAATTCAAGTACAATATCTTAGCTATGTTTCCAAAATTATTGTGAATCGCTGTCTTATTATGCCACTATTCGTCCAAGAGCAAGACGGGAAGATCCAATAATTGGAGACATTGTTTACTTAAAATATTAAACTGATATTGAATACCAGCTAAAGGCGGCGGAACTTTCGGCCCCATATTGGGTCAGTTACCTGCTAGGAATTATAGGTCAAGTAATCTTGCAAGAAATTTCGGCCCCAGACATTGCAGGTAAGCTCATTATCATTTAAGTACCCACCCCGGGTATTTTCCGACCCGGTACTTTAGGTATGCTTAAGGGATGGTGTTGATATATAATTAAATTGTTATAACAACAACATGAAGGGTATTTATTCATATTTAGAGACCGATTATAATCATTCCTCTTCAGTTCTTGATGTTGTATGTTTTATGTAATCTATTAAAAATGAGTTTAATAAAAACTTCTTGTAGAAAATTATACGTTTTGCAAAAGCAAAGAATTAAAAAGTGGTAAAGTATCGTGGCGGTGCATCCAGAAGAATACTAAATGCTTAGCGAAAGTGGTGACAATCGGTTCTGACGTTACAATAACGAAAGCAGACTTAGTGCATAATCATGGAATAGATGAACGCAAGACATAGAGAAAATAATCATGAAATGCGTGCAAACGAAAAGCTGAAGAAGACTTAACAGAAAAACCTGCTAAGATTATTCGACGAGCTATTGCTACAAATTCTTTAAATGATGTGAAAAATCTCAGACATTGAGGCTATTCGAAAAAATGTTAACAACTGTCGTCGGAAATTGCTACCAAGTTCATTACCAAAATCAATTGAAGAAGTCCATAGTGCAGTGAGTGCTTATTCTCTTACAACGAACATAGGTGAAGACTTTGTATGTTTAAGTAATCTTGAACATAATATAATTATTTTTTTATGCGAAACAAACATTCGTGCATTAGGTGAAAAAATGGAAAAATTGTATATGGACGGAACCTTTTCCTACTGTAGCAAATATGTTTGCCAATTATTTACTATACATGGGCTAGAAAATGGACATTATATACCGTTAGTATATTGTTTGTTAAGAGATAAAACAGCAGCCACATACCAAAATCTATTTTTTCTGCTAAAATCAAGAATATTTGAAATTTTTAGATTGTCGTTACATCCTGTAAAAGTCTTTGTAGATTTCGAAAAAGCAATTCATCTTGCACTGCTAAGTATTTTTCCACAAGTAAAAATTAGTGGCTGCCGTTTTCACTTACATCAAAGTTGGTTTAAAAAAATGCAATTGCTTGGTTTGGTTCCCGAATTTAAAAACAAAAATTCAGATATTGGAAAATGGCTGAGACATTCATTTGGCTTAACATATTTAGCTCCAGAAGAAGTAAAGGACTGTTTTGTATTTGATTTAATGCGCTATAAGTCAAATAATGACATTCTTGATAAATACGCTGATTACCTTTTAGAGGTGTACACTATTCAAAGTGCCCAATTTCCACCGACAATATGGGCAAACAAAAATCCATCAATTATTAGGACTACAAATGCTTGCGAATATTTTCATTGTAATTAAGAGAAAATTAAAAATAAAAAAGGAAAAGTTTCAACAGTCACAAGAATTGAAAAAGGTGATACCATCTCATGCCCATACATTTTACGATGATTTGTCAACCGGAATTTTTCCCCAACGTAACATTTTTTGGTGTTTGTTTTTAACATTGGAAATGTTTATGTTCGTATATGGGGACCAAGTTACGAGTTTCTCGTTCAAGGTTGTAAGACAATTTCGTTCAAGGTTTATAAGACAAAATGTCGCGTGCTTTGTTGCCGTGTGTTGGTTTTGTTGGAATTTCTATTTTTCGGTGTTGCGATTGCGATGGGACAAGGTACATATTTTCTAAGGATACGTGCATCGCGATTTAGAAAAAATACCTACATATTTTAGGATTTTTTTTTTTTTAATGTTATTTCATAATTGATTTTATAATTTATGAAAGGTAAATATATTTTTTTAAGAAATCATCCGCTTCGGGCAAGCCGGCAACATCGCGCCAAATGCATCTCATGTGTTGTCGCGCGCTTTGTTGCCGTGTGTTGGTTTTGTTGGATTTCTATTTTTAGGTATTGCTGATTGCGATGGGATAAGATACATATTTTCTAAGGAGACGTGCATTGCGATTTAGAAAAAGTACCTACATATTTTAGGATAATTTTTTTTTTAATTTTATTTAATAATTGATTTATAATTTATGAAAGGTAAATATATTTTTTTAAGAAATCATCCGCTTCGGGCAAGCCGGCAACATCGCGCCAATTGCTTCTCATTGGTAATATAATATGTGGTTGCATAAGACGTAGTATTCATTTAATTCAATTTCTTAAAAAAATGTTGGAAAATAAAAAAAATAAGGTAGGTATTTAAAAAAAATTAAGGTATCTTGTTTTAGCTATTTATCCTACATTTATGAATTCTGAAAGATATTCTTAGTAGTAATTTTGTAAAATGCTTGACATCGAACCCTAAGACATTTTTCCGTGTGGATCATTGATGTGGCGTTTCATTGTTTCTAGTTTAAGAGTCAGACCGGTCGGTGGTGTATGTGTATGTGGTATAGTTCCATCTGGCAGTTGTAATGAAACTAAACATTAATCATAATAATATTTGCTTGCTACAGTTAATAATGCATATACTTACTGCTAAAACTCAGTACTGTAGTTCTCAAAAGTTTTTGTTTCTAGTTTAAGAGTCAGACCGGTCGGTGGTATTCTTGGTTTGTTTATTAGGTATACTTTTGGGAGATTGGGGCGCTTATTTTTTGTAATAATGGATTATAAACGTTCGACAAACAGTGGACGATGTAAGCGATCTTGTTTTATATACTGTAATAGTTCCATCTGGCAGTTGTAATGAAACTTAACATTAATCATAATAATATTTGCTTGCTACATTAATAATGCATGGTATATACCACTGAAAATCAGTGCTGTAGTTCTTAAAAGTTTTTGTTTCTAGTTTAAGAGTCAGACCGGTCGGTGGTATTCTTGGTTTGTTTATTAGGTGTACTTTTGGGAGATTGGGGCGCTTATTTTTTGTAATAATGGATTATAAACGATTTGGTTTTATATACTGTAATAGTTCCATCTGGCATGTGGTTGAATAAGATGTGGTATTCATTTAATTCAATTTCTTAAAAAAATTTTGGAAAATAAAAAAAATAAGGTATGTATGTACTTACCTATTTTTAAAAAAATCTTGTTTTAGCTATTTATTCTACATTTATGAATTCTGAAAGACATTCTTAGTAGTAATTTTGTAAAATGCTTGACATCGAACCCTAACAAATTTTTCCGTGTGGTTCATTAATGTGGGGCGTTTCATTGTTTCTGGTTCAAGAGTCAGACCGGTCGGTGGTATTCTAGGTTTGTTTATTATACTTTTGGGAGATTGGGGCGCTTATTTTTTGTAATAATGGATTACGTTTGACAAACAGAGTGAACGATGTAAGCGATCTGGTTTTATACTGTAATAGTTCCATCTGGCAGTTGTAATGAAACTTAACATTAATCATAATAATATTTGCTTACTACAGTTAATAATGCATATACTTACCACTAAAAATCAGTACTGTAGTTCTCAAAAGTTTTTGTTTCTAGTTTAAGAGTCAGACCGGTCGGTGGTATTCTTGGTTTGTTTATTAGGTATACTTTTGGGAGATTGGGGCGATTATTTTTTGTAATAATGGATTATAAACGTTCGACAAACAGCGATCTGGTTTTATATGCTGTAATAGTTCCATCTTGCAGTTGTAATGAAACTTGACATTAATCATAATAATATATTTGCTTGCTACAGTTGAGGCATATACCACTAAAAATCAGTAATGTAGTTCTCAAAAGTTTAAGTAGCTTCTAGTGTGATATTGTTATTGTTTAACATTGCATATTATGTCTTATGATTATCTATTATACAACATGGTTTACTGAGATGGTAAAATTCGTACATAAATTAGAAAGTTCAATACTAATGATGGGTTGTGCGAAATAATAATCTTCTATTGCTTTATCTGACATGCAAAATTTAAAAAAACTTAAATACAAAGTAAAAATTTATTGGTGCGATCAATAAAATTCAGCTAGGACAGCTAGAGACTCCGAACAACGATGTGACCTGGGCAACAAATAGGTTAAAACTAATACTAAGGCGCGCGGCGATTGCCGATCGCTACGAACCACCAACAACGTCTTGTGGATTATAGGTTCTAACGGATACAATTCATTTTTTGGGGACACTTTTGTGCTTTCTTAATTGTAGAGATAGCGCTTCATAGGGAACAAAATGCGTCGCATTAAGAATATATAGTACCTATAATTTATTTCTTAATAAAATTGCTGTGTTAAAAGTAGTTAATTTTTTAATAAAACTGTGCTGCTAATGGAACTGATTACTACCAATAAAAACACTGTTCTAGCAAATCGGGAATTAATCTAACACTTAAGCAGGTTTGATCTAAGAGTTATTGGTTTGATACACTAGCAATGTATTTAGTATGTGTTAATAAATAATAAGCTATTAATACAAACTATGTCTTAGCAAACCTGCGTTGTATTAGATCATTCTCCTCAGTGTATGTTATTTACATATTATAACCTTATTATTTAGTTGTTGAGAATAATAATAAAATTATGTTTTAAATATAATTCAATCATTTCCAATGTCTCCGCTGGTTGCAAGCATTGCGAAATCTGTGAATTTTTTGCAATGTTAAATGTTTTGGTTTTGTTTTGTGTTTGAATTTAAGTTTCAAATGATATTTTGTACCTTCCAGAAAAATTAGAAAAGGAACACTTAACTTAATGTTAATTGTTTTCTTTTAATATAAAAACTCTCCGATTAGTTCAAATGCAAAATCATGTAAGTCTTTTTGGTATACCTATACAAAGTTAGGCAATAAAACTGATTGATATTAGGGGAAAGAAAGAAAAAACTAAAAGTATTCCTCCACAACATTTAATAGAATAAAAAATTATTCAAAGGTCTCTACATGTTTCGAACGTAGAAACGTTCATCATCAGGAGACCGAAAAATTTGTTTTATGCTGATGGTGTTAGCAAAAGAAAATTAGAACCTTAATGAAGCTTTTATGGACCTAAAAAATTGAAGTGTAGAAGAAACATGATATGAAGAAAATTAATAATGGTTAAACCATACTGAGTGTTTGAAAAAGTTATTAAAGGGGGTCTAAACCAACCAAATAAAATGGGGAAGAAGAAAAAATCTTTCTAAGAAGGTGTCGAAGATTATTTAAATTTTAAAAAACTTATCAAGCATAATATATGTCTGTAAGACATGAGGATGAAATTAATGGTATCACAATAAGATTACTTGGTTAAAAGCGTTTTTGGGGTATTGAGGATTAAGTGAGTAACCCCGCGTGGGGTTAATTTAAAACCAATAAAGGCAATTAAAAAGGTTACACATTTTTTAAAAAGTCAAAAGGTTATTTACGTCCACGTTTCCACGTACTAGGGCAAAAGTGCTCCATTAAGTTTCTAATTTTCTCTTTTGCTAACACCATCAGCATGAAATAAATTTTATTGTCTCCTGATGATGAATGTTTCTAAGTTCGAAACATTTAGAGACCTTTTAATAATTTTTTATTCTATTAAATTTTGTGGAGGAAGACTTTTAGTTTTTTCTTTCTTTTCCATACTTTAACTCCACTTTAAGAATGGACTACTTCTTCAAATTGATTGATATTAGTTTTCAAACTAATTTTTAAATAAATCATAAAAAAAAATAACGAACGTTGCACGGAAGATAATAAAACCAAAAGTTTTTATAATCTACTGCAAAAAGGCTGATATCATACACGGTTTTGCACCTCAGCCGACGATATGCGCATATTTTAGATGAATTTAAGTGCATATATTCAGCCCTTTACTGATGACCCATGATATGACGAACCGCTCCTGGAGATGGATCTGGCAAAATGTAAGGATAACCCACTTTCAAGGGAAATTATTATTTACACATAATATTAATTTAAAATATCCCAGACACTCTTTAAATTTTTTTGCTTCTGTTTTTAACACGCTTTAATTAGCTTCACCTGTATTTTTGTATGTATGTTTATTTATAACCGACTTCTTTGAACCCGATTTTGACCCACTTTAAACGGTCAGATTTAATTTAAATTTTATAGACTTAACAAGAACCGCTGACAATACAATAATTTAATAAGTTTATCTCATTATCTTGATCAGGATCGCCGTATGAGAGTGAGAGAGATAAAGCTCACCGTTTGCGCATGCGTACTATCTACCTACTTTCCGGCTCGAGCACTTGGCTTAATTAATAGTGTTGGTATATTCTTTCGCTATTAGTTGGTCCGTTGGCCAAGCGGGCTAAGGCGCAAGTCTTTTAGTCGATGAGACACAACGAACTCACCAGGCGTGGGTTCAAATCCCGTCGATGGCTGAAAGTACATATATTTTTTCAGCAATTTTTGGGTTTGTTGCGGTAAATATAATTGACTTTAGAGATTACTACAGTTAACGATAGCAACCATGGAAAAATCATGATAAAGCAACTGTTGAAGAAGGACATTAAAGTATATATTCTAGAAAAAAATAGATTCAATGCTTTGACTCTAGCCATTAAAAAAAAATGGATCTACTGCTTTAAATCAAGCCATTTCAAAAAGTCATTGTTAAATTAGTAACATTATTCCATCTGTACTCCGACCTATCTATGACTATCTCTACTCAAAAAAAAAAAAATTCTTAACAATAACTCAAACTAAAAAATGAAAAAAAAGGGTTTTCCAATAAGAACGATATGATTTTGAAACGATATGGTAACCATGGTAATAAAGTTATACCTGTCACCAGTTGTCAGTTATTGTCAGTAAACTATAACAATTTATTATGGCTAAAAACGCGCTTCAAGAACGTTTGGTTATTATCCAAAAATTTTACGAAAATAGACGATCTTTTGTGAACACTTATCGCGCACTTCGCGTAAACTTTGGTGTAAATAATCGTCCTCCTTTGCTTGCCATTCGTCGCATCGTTGAGAAATTTGAAAATAATTTTACTCTTCACGATGTAAAAACACCAAGAAGACATGGAAACGCAAGAACTGTTAAGAATATTGCTGCTGTAAGAGCTAGTGTTGCAGTGGATCCAAATTAATCAATTCCTCGTCGTGCTCAAGAGTTAAGTATTAAAAAAACGACAACTTGGCATATTTTAAAAGAAGACTTGAATTTACACCCGTATAAGATTGTTTTGACCCAAGAACTTAAGCCACTAGACCATCGTCGGCGCAGAGAATTTTCTGCTTGGAGTTTAGAACAACTTGAAAGGGATCCTAATTTTGCCAAAAATAATATCTTTTCAGATGAAGCTCATTTTTGGTTAAGTGGATACGTTAACAAGCAAAATTGCCGTTTTTGGTGTGAAAACAATTCACAACAGATTCATGAGAAGCCTTTGTATCCGCTAAAGGTAACGGTATGGTGTGGTTTATGCTATGGTGGCATGATCGGACCATTTTTTTTTTAAAATGAGGCAGGAGATGCAGTTACAGTGAACGGTGAACGATATCGACAGGTGTTAAGAAATTTTTTGTGGCCAAATTTAGATGCACTTGATTTGGAGGATATGTGGTTTCAGCAAGACGGTGCCACATGTCACACTGCTCATGAAACTATCGATATACTGCAAGAAAAGTTTGACGAAAGGATAATTTCAAGGAATGCTACTGTTCAGTGGCCTCCAAGAAGCTGTGATTTAACTCCTTTAGATTACTTCTTGTGGGGCTATTTGAAATTTAAGGTTTATGAAAACAGACCACAAACACTTGATGCATTAAGGTTGAACATTGAACCCTGCATTCGTCAGATCACGCCCGATTTATTGCATAAAGTCATCGAAAATTGGGTTCGTCGAATTCGCTCGTGTACACGAAGTCGCGGAGGACATTTAAACGATGTGTTATTCAAAACATAAATGTTATCGACTATACTTTAAGATAATATAAAACGTTTTGTTGTATCTGAAATTATTTTAATTTTATTTCATTTTGAAATCATATCGTTCTTATTGGAAAACCCTAAAAAAAAAACTAAAAAACACGCTTTAACAATAATTATTTAAACTAAAAAGCGGAAATTAAATAAAAATAGTTTAAAATAATTCATGAAATTCTTAATATAGGCAGAAAATAATAATGAACGATAAACATTATTATTATTGTGAAAAAAGCGTGGGGCGCTTTGTGCTATATTTTTCATATGTCGAGTACCCCACGCTTTTTTCTTTCACAATAATACAAACGTGTATCGTTCATTATTATTTTTTGCCTATATTAAGAATTTCAAGAATTATTTTAAACTATATTTATTTAATTTCCGCTTTTTAGTTTGATTAATTGTTAAAGCGTTTTTTTTTTAATTTCTTTAAACTATATTTATTAATATTATTTCTTTAACCATGCAGAAGTTTAATATTTTTACATGTACTCTCAGGCTATAATCATTTGAATAATTTAATGGATTCATATGATAAGCATATAGTTTTAGTATGTTATTCAAATAAATCAAAGTAACTAAATAATATTAGGAACATTACATTAAAAATAAATAATTGAACACTCGTAAGTGGGTAGGTATATAACGGGGTTTCTCAACCATTTTTTAAATAGAACATTTTCTTTCTTTAGAAAAAAGTATCAAATATGTCTGATAAAAGCAAAGACGTTTTAATAAACATTACTAAGTTGGCTATGATATGTTCTGGCCTATGGACAAGGCCTCTAAAAAATATATTTTTAAACAAAATCCTTATCGGTTATTCAACATTTATGAGATTCAACTACGGCCTTTTTTACGTATCTCTTATTGCAGAACTTATAAGACTTGTTTCACAAAAATATCCTTTACAAATTATACTGTCTAGTTTTGGAGTGTGCGTAAATGCTACCAAGATCGCTATGAAAACAGTCATCTATCTAAAAAATAATGTTTTGGAGATGTGCGATGACGTCGTAGAAAGAGAAAGGGAGATTTGGAGGAAAAATGATAATGTTATTATTAAATTGTATCTTGAAAAAGTTAAAACTGGAAAAATATTTAAAATCATACTCGGCGTGTCTACCATTTTTGCTGTATCAGCTCTAAATCTTACGGGTAAGTAACCAACACGCAGTACCGATTTAAAAAGTTGCAATGGAGAATTTAATTTACGTTTCAAATAGTATTTTAAAAGTTCCAGTCGCCCTTTACCAATTACTATATTATGTGATTTACAAAAAAATACTAGTTATATTATGTGATACCACAAGATAGACTGGTAACTGCTTAATATGGTAAATTATACATGGAAAATTTTTAAATTTTGACGGTATGCAAATGTTAGTGGGGGAAATCCAACTAAAATATTTTCAATATGGTGGCATTTCCGGTTTTACCCGAAGTAGGTGTCTACTTGGTTATTTTAAATGGAACACTATTACATTTTTGGATCTACGCAAGAATCGTTTTTGGCTTATTTAAGTTTCATTATGAAATTCCTTTTGCAGGCTCTAAAATAATTATTAATTTTTCCTATAAGGAAGCCTTTATTATTTATGGGAAAGAAAGAAAAAACAAAAAGTCTTTCTCCACAAAATTTAATAGAATAATTCTCAAGGGTCTCTACATGTTTCGAACGTAGAAACGTTCATCATCAGGAGACAGAAAATGTAATTAAAAAGTGCTGATGGTTTTAGCAGAAGAGAAAATGGTAAAGGACCTTAATGGAGCTTTCATGGAATCGAAAAAATATTTTTGATGTGTAAAAGAGCCATAAAATGGAGAAATTAATGAAATTTAAACCATATTCAGTATGTGAGAAGTCAGTATAAGTGGTCTAAGATAGATAAAAACTGAGGAAGAAGAAGGATCTTTCTAAAAAGAAAGTATACAAATTATTTAATTTTAGTAAACATTTTAAAGTTTTTGTCAAAAAGACTGGTGGAGAAAATTTGTAGTAGTTATCACACAGGTGATCTGTAAAAATAGAAATTAAATTAGAAATAAAGTTATAATTTAAGAAATAATTTCTATTAATTTTTAATTTCTATTTTTACAGATCACCTGTGTGATAACTACTACAAAATTTCTTCTTTTTGACAAAAACTTTAAAATGTTTACTAAAATTAAATAATTTTTATACTTTCTTTTTAGAAAGATCCTTCTTCTTCCTCAGTTTTTATCTATCTTAGACCACTTATACTGACTTCTCACATACTGAATATGGTTTAAATTTCATTAATTTCTCCATTTTATGGCTCTTTTACACATCAAAAATATTTTTTCGATTCCATGAAAGCTCCATTAAGGTCCTTTACCATTTTCTCTTCTGCTAAAACCATCAGCACTTTTTAATTACATTTTCTGTCTCCTGATGATGAACGTTTCTACGTTCGAAACATGTAGAGACCCTTGAGAATTATTCTATTAAATTTTGTGGAGGAAGACTTTTTGTTTTTTCTTTCTTTCCCATACTTTTAACTCCACTTTAAGCATGGACTACTTCTTTATTATTTAGTTTCGATTGGATTTCATGTTAAAAATTACCTACTTCAATAAGTTTTGATAAATATTAATACAGTGTGTTCAAACAATAAGATTAAAAATGAAATTGAAAATACTGCATAAAATCAACATTTCTAAATGTAAACCACTAACTTTTATAAATATAATTTTATAATTATTTATATTTGGCGATAAAAACTGCTATGAGGGCGTTCAAATATGTATAAAATTATTCAATTATTATTTCTTTTAATAAAATAATATAACTAATAATATCGTCTAGATATTTTATAAATAATTTTAAAAAGAATAATTAATCATAAAAAAAGTGCGCGTTTAAATATTTTTGTTGTTTAAAATTTAGTTTCCGCTTTTTTAAGTATTTTCTTAAATATGATTTTAAAACGTTTTGTATTTAAAAATTTTACTTGTTGGGGTATTTGGTTGTAAAATTACATACCTTGATAATAAAATGAGTTCTGACCTGCCCTATTGTGTTTTAAATTATTATTGAAAACAGTTCTAGTTAAATGATCATGGACGTCTCGTCTGTAATTAATTGAACTTTATATTTGAATGTTTATTTTTTGATATAAATTGGTGAACAAAAACAATATTTTACATTAAGTGAATATCCTTAATTGACATAATATTAAAATTTTTATATAAACGTTTAGTTGAATATTGTCTGTCCAAGCAAAGTATATTTTCAATTGCTTTATTTTGTAAAACTTGTAAAGGTTTAAGAAAATTTTAAAAAGTCGATCCTCATATTAAAGTTAAATATTGTAAATGAGAGTGTATAATCGCAAAATAAATAGGACGTAACATATAATTTGGAGTCAAAAAACTTAGTTTTTTTTTAAATCCTCACTGGTGCAACTATTTTCTGTTTAATATATTCAATGTGTTCACTCTAGTTAATTGCGTCATCTATTTGTAACCCCAAAAATTTAATTTTATTTGATTGTTTTAAATGCCCGACTTTTAATTTTAAACCACTTTTCTAGAAATTGGTTTTCTTTTCTATACATAAAAAAGAGGATTTTTCCAAATTGAATGTTAATTTATCCACATCCATAACTTAATGATTTTCATGTCATGATTTATAAAATTTTCTATAATGTCATATGAATCAGCGATGTATAAAATAGTTGTATCATCAGCCAACAATCTAATTTTCCTTTTCAATTTTAATTTAAATATAGAATTAATATAAATAAGGAAAAATAAAGGGGCCAAAATCGAACCTTGCGGAACACCACAATTATTATTAGGAAATTTGCTATATTTATTTTTGATAAGAACTTTTTGTTTCCGCTGATTCAAATAGTTTATAAACAAGTCAAAAACTACACCCGAAATACCCATTATATCAAGTTTTTTTAAAAGAATAAAAACATTTACTGTATCAAAAGCTTTGCAAAGATTTAGAAAAACAAGTGTACATTTTTGGCCTCTATCATAAGCCATTTGAATTTTTGAAATTAATTAACAGCTACAGAATATGTACAGGGTGATCGCGTATAATGTTACCCCCCTTTACTTCTTTGTTTCGCAATTAGGAAAAAACTGTTGAATACAAAAGTTGTAGGATTTAATGTAAACTTCTTGCAAAATATATTTTCGTAGATACAGGGTGTTGCATAAAAGCGTGACAGATCAAAGTTATATTTTTTTAAATGGAATACACTGTATATTGTTGCATAATTGGATTCTACGGACAATTCTAAACATAATTTTTATATACCACTATATATTTAAATTGAACCCTTTTCGATTTATTGATGATTGAAAATTACTATATATTAGATAAGAAAATAAGGTCATTCAAGTCAAGATGTATCGTTTCCATGGATAACAGAATGACGATACTGAACTAAATAAAATTACCATTGTTAATATTGTTATCCATGGAAACGATACATCTTGACTTGAATGACCTTATTTTCTTATATATATATAATGCATATTTACATTAATGTGTTAATAATGTAAAACTATGCGGAAAGTTTTCCACAATAATTTTCTTCGCTATTTCTCGCGACAAAAACATTCCGTCAATTCCATGTCAAAGAAATAGTAGTTGAGAGAATGAGACTCTAAGGATAACACAACGATATAGTAATGAAATGCCCCAGATTTGGGGCTATTTTTCGCTTAAACATTTCTACAAATTCCTTTAAAGCGAAACCAAGAAGCTAATATTTTTAGGTTCAATAATAGGTCCAGAAAAACTCTCGTTTCAAAAGAGCTTAAAAGCCACAAACAGTGTAAAATTTGACCCTCATATCAGCAAAACGGTACGAACGGGTCAATTTCTGTAGTTTTAGAAAAACATATGGCTACGCAAAGCGTCACCACTCCGGAAGGCAGGGGTGAGCATATAAAAGTGGTCAAAATGAAGCTTATGAGGAGACTCAAAATTTTCTCAATAATAATATAAAGTCGTTACGCTGCCATTTAGTCCTTTGGGGTTGGCAATCTATTCTCTATTTAAATTTATTCTTTATTACAAATTATTGGATTTTGTTGCCTATTCTATGGTGCGGGAATTTGATTGATGGTGCGCCAGAAATCTTTGATAACGGAATTAAATTAAAACGCTGAATTAATTTATTGATAACAATTAGTTGGGTAAAACTACTGCAAATTGATCAGACCGTCCCGGAAGTTATCCCATGGTGCTTGTCGTCGCCAAGGAGTAGTAGAGAAACCCAACTATTGCAGTTAATAAGTCAAGACAGCAACAATCTTAAATTGATAATTATTTAAAGGCCGCACCATATAAAAAAATTAAATATTCTTTTACTTCAATTCAATTATTACAAATATTTCTATCAATAATTCTTATCAGAAAATTGTTAACGGATCAATTAATTGGGGAAGAGGTTAAATTTCTAGTAGGGTTCAGCTAAAACGTCGGCAAGACGAAATTGCCTATTAATTGTTTTAAAATACAAGGCTGACCAAAGCGTAACGGTACTATTCGTAACTGCAACAAAATTATTACACTTTTGCTTTCTAAATATGGGTCAGGTTCGTCGATACAGACCTTTTTAACAAGCAGATGTTAGTTTGCCTCTTTAAGTTAATTTTAACCGTGCGAGCAAAAATTATTTGCATCAAAGAGGGCTTGGATTAAAAAACGTAGGGCTTGGTTGGACACATTATTACACATTTAAAAAAATATAACTTTGATCTGTCACGCTTTTATGCAACACCCTGTATCTACGAAAATATATTTTGCAAGAAGTTTACATTAAATCCTACAACTTTTGTATTCAACAGTTTTTTCCTAATTGCGAAACAAAGAAGTTAAAGGGGGATAACATTATACGCGATCACCCTATACCTATCACTTGATTCTCGAAAGTCATATTGCCATTTATACAGTGTGTGTATAAAGTCTGGAAACGGCTTAATAACATCACAATTTACTGACCAATTTAAACCAAATTTGGTACAGTTGTGTAAGAGGATCTAACGCACCGAATAACGATATTGGCGTTGTTGCCAGCTTTTTAGTTTGTCTCGAATTCGAACGAATTTTATATTTTTAAATATAACACCCAGTATATTTTTACATTTTTAAATTCCACATAAAATTATAATTATTTTTTATTAAATGCATTATTAGTCTATACTTCATAGTTTCCGAGATACTGACTCTCGAAAAGTGACATTTTTGAACTTTGACAGCTTATAACTTTCTAACAGTACGTCTTAAAGCAAAACGGCTTACATGTCCCTATCTTCAATTTTTATTATCTTCCCAAAAAAATCTACTTCCGGTTAAACCGGATGTAACTCGAAAGCAGAAATATAGTTGTTCCGGTTTAACTGGAAGTTGGTTTTTTTGGGAAGATAATAAAAATTGAAGATAGGGACATGTAAGGCGTTTTGCTCTAAGACGTACTGTTAGAAAGTTCAAAAATGTCACTTTTCGAGAGTCAATATCTCGGAAACTATGAAGTATAGACTAATAATGCATTTAATAAAAAATAATTATAATTTTATGTGGAATTTAAAAATGTAAAAATATACTGGGTGTTATATTTAAAAATATAAAATTTGTTCGAATTCCAGACAAACTAAAAAGCTGGCAACAACGCCAATATCGTCATTCGGTGCGTTAGATCCTCTTACACAACTGTACCAAATTTGGTTTAAATCGGCCAGTAAATTGTGATGTTATTAAGCCGTTTCCAGACTTTATACACACACTGTATAAATAATTTAGATAAAAGATTTATTGAATTTAAATGTAAATTAAGACGATCCTTTTCTATTCTTTCAAAAATCTTTGACATTATTGGCAAGACTGATATCGGCCGGTAATTATTTAGTTTTTGTTTATCGCCTGACTTTAATATTGGTCTAACGTCAACAATTTTCATTCCTTGAGGCACTTCATCAGTTTTTAGAGAATGATTTACTAGTTTACACATTACAAGACTTAATGCACATCTACACATAAATATGTCAAAAACGCTTAGACTTAGGTATAAGACATAATATACGAAATCTGCATTATTCTTACGTATAATTTAAAAATGTAATAAAATGTGTTCCATTTAAAAAAAGGAAGTTAACCCCTGCTTCCTGTTTAACCCGAAATGCCATCATATTGAAAATCTTAGCCGAATTACCCTCATTAACATTAGATTACTGACAAATTTTTAAAAAATTTCTATGAATATATTTCCATATAACATTGTGTATCAGCCAAATGGAATAAATTCGATAATTAAAACACGGGGGCCGGTCCAAAAAAACGCTCGGACACCTCAAGTGGTTTTTTTAGTTGCGCATTTTTTTTAATAAAAAACACTCTGTATACAGTGTGGTTGTTTAAGTGTGCAACATATAGGATTTTTTTTTATTACCGATTGCTCAGAAAATTTTTTTCTTGATAAAAGTTGGTGCATATTTTTTGATAATCATATAAGGTGCACTTGGAACAGTTGCAAGTCAAACGGCGTGCAGGGTAGGCCAAAAAATATAAAACTTGTACAAGAATAAAGTACCACTATTTCAGAAAAATCAGCAAAATGTTATTAAGAAAAGTTGTTTAGAATTAAAAGTTATGCATAGATTCAAAAATGTGACCTCCTGAAATAAAATTTTTTTTTTTTTAAAAACATTAGGTAATAATTTCCCAGAATTTTTTTTTATATTCACCATAAAGACCTTCATAAATTATTCAAAATCAAATCAATTTCACATATCTTTGTTTAAATTTAAGCATATTTGTAAAATTTACTTGAATTTTTAATTTATTATGGAATCACAAACTTCATGTTTGTTGCAACGATATTAAACACAACTTTAAAATATCCTAAAAATTCTTTTTAACAAGATAAAACATTAGTTATGATAATATGCTAATTAAAAAACTCTCATTAAACGTGCAAAATTTTTATTTTAAATGTTTATTAAAAAACTTTATTCTTGTGCAAGTTTTATATTTTTTGGCCCACCCTGTGCGCCGTTTGACTTGCAACCATTCCAAGTGCAGCTAATATGATTATCGAACATGCACCAACTTTTATCAGGAATAAAATTTTCTGAGAAATCGGTAATAAAAAAAATTCCCATATATGTTGCACACTTAAACAACCACACTGTATTATTCAATTTCTGGATTCTTCAGAAAATATTAGACATATTATTTCATGTACAATATCCTGCACCTATCTTTAACTGTTTCGGAAATATTAAGTTTGATGTTTTTAGATTTATTGCAAAAATTAACAATTCACTCAAAAACTAATAAGTAATACTGTTTATATCTTGATAATGTAAAAAGCCAAAAAAAAAACATTAATGTAGATGTTGAAAATGCTCGCCGCAAAAGTCTTTGCCACATTCTAATCTTAAATAGTCATTTCTTCTAATGTTACTGAACATCTCCGGCGTGACCGATCTAATCGCAAGCGTTATTCGTCTTCTTAAGTCAGCTACGTCGAGGAGTTTAGCTTTGTACACAATATTTTTGACATAACCCCATAAGAAGAAGTCTAATGGCATCAGATCAGGGGATCCTGCTGGCCATTCCATCAATCCACGCCTCCCTATCCACCGATTTGGAAATACTCGGTTGAGGTATTACCGGACATTGATTTGGTGATGGCGCGGTGTTTCATCTTGCTGAAACCATATCATATTCGCTGGAAGTTGTGGGTTTGCTGGATCAGGATATAAGTTTGTAAAAGTTGGCAAGACATTATTTTGGACCAGTGCTAAATAATTATCGCCATTTAAATTGCCATTAATAAAAAAGGGACCTATGATATCATCTCCAACTATTCCTGCCCAAACATTAACCTTTTCAGGAAATCGCGTATATTCTTCTCTAATCCAGTGAGGATTTTCCCTAGACCAATAGCCGCAATTCTGATGATTAGCATGACCTTGAAGTGTAAAGGTGCACTTATCCGAAAACAAAACATGTTCCAATTGGATCACATTATTATCTAACATTGCCATCATTTGTTCACAAAAATATGTTCTCCTATCAAAATCGTCTTCCATGAGCTCATGACTAGGTATCATTTTATGGGCATACATTTTATTTTCATGTAAGGTTCGAATAATTGATGAATGGCTAACATCAAACATTATGGCTGTTTTTCGACTAGATGTATGTGGGTTTTCTTCAAACTCAAGCATAATATCTGATTTAGCATATTGCATTGGCAGCTACTTTTTTTTATCTGCTTTACATGTCCAAGCTGGCGAAACTGCTTTTCTATTTGACTAATTTTCCCTTGAGTTATAGGCGGTAAATTTGAAAAATTTTTATGAAATAAATGAGCAACTTTCATTTGTGTCCGTGTTTTATCTCCATAACCAACCATCTGTGGAAATGTTATTTTGTACATTTCTGTTAAATAAACCATATTTCTGATATGCAGTTAACGAAATTCATACGACTATAACACCGACAATTACTGTCATGTAGACAGATAACAATTTGCTAAGGTCAGACGTTTTAAACAAAACTATTTATACCTTTTTTTATATCATATCAGTAAAAAGAAACGCTGAAATGCAATAAATCTCAAAACACTTAATATTTCCGAAACAGTTGAAGATAGGTATAAAATATTGTACATAAAATATGTCTAAAATTTTCTGAAAAATCCAAAAATTAACTAATATGTGGTATTGTATTTAAAATAAGAAAGTTGGTATTGGCCACTGTTGCACCCTGTATAAAAAGTTTTTATACCAATCGACGTATCCGACCGTTTTTTCGGACACGTCCTCACGTATTTATTATCGAATTTATTCCATTTGGCTGATATACACTGTACAGGGGGGGGACTTTAACTGGAATAGATTCGATATTATTAAAACCGCTGAAGTTGCGCCTACAAAATTTGGTATGTGGGGGTTTTGGACCATGCGGAATCAAAAAATGATATCGGCGATGTTGCCAGATTTCCCAGCTTTGCGCTACACGTAGTAATTTTGTTATTTTAAATGGAGTGCTCAATTTATTTTTATTGCAGTAAATTGGGCCTGTCAAATTTAGTAAGATCCCAAATTTACAAAATTCAATCTTCATTAGTTGCTGAGCTATAGCAACACTGTAGTTCCATTAAAAAATACAGGAACGCTTATCTACCTTTAGAACCGTTAAAGTTGCGCTTACAAAATTTACTATCTGGGGGTTTCTGGGCATGCAGAAATTAACAATGATATCGGCAATGTTGTTAGATTTCTCAGTTGTGTGCTACAGGCGGTAATTTAACTTGAACAAATTTGACAAAAAAATCACAAAAACGCGAAACTATCGTTTTATTATTTCCAAAGTTGTTTAAAATGCGCTTTGACTTCTTGGCAAAAAGCCAATCGGTTATAAAACTCATTTTGTAGGCTGCGTAAAACTTGAGGTGGTATAGATCTGATTTCTAGTCTAATCCGATATTTTAGATCTTCAATATTTGTAGGTTTTATAACATACACTTTATGTTTCAAATCACCCTATAAATAAAAATCTAAGGGTGTTAAATCAGGCGACCTTGCTGGCCATTCAATAGCTCCCTGTCGTCCAATCCACCTGCCAGGAAAGGCGGTATTCACGTAATTCCGCACGTTAGCCACATGGTGCGGGGGCGCCCCATCTTCCTGGAAAAAAATTCTTTCTTCCGGTGGGGCATGACTCAATAAGTTCTGGCACTAAAATTTCTTGCAAAAATTCCAAATATCTTTCACCTGTTACGTTGGTGGTTCCCGAAACCGATCATCATGAGAATTTCTATTTTTAAGGTTTTAGTTAAATAAGCCATTTTGACACGACAAGAACTTTTCTTGAAGCTTGCCAATAACTTAGTAACTATGGAGATGTTACCAAGGTAACGCTACTTTAAGGTAAATAGGCGTCCTGGTACTTTTTATTGGAAATACAGTGTTGCCATAGCTCAGCAACTAGTGAAGATAGAGTTTTGTAAATTTGGGATTGTACTAAATTTGACACGCCCAATTTACTGCAATAAAAATAAATTTGGCATTCCATTTAAAATAACAAAATTACTACGAGTAGTGCAAAACTGGGAAATCTGGCGACAGCGCCGATATCATTTTTTGATTCCGCATGGTCCAAAACATACACAAACCAAATTTTGTAGGCGCAGCTTCAGCGGTTTTAATAATATCGAATTTATTCCAGTTAAAGTCCCCACCCTGTATAGATAGAGGCGGTTCCCAATTTTTTTTTATCGTGGCATAGGATTTGCATGGTAATTTGTTTACCCCATGTTACCTTTCATTTTACTAAGAATTTTGGGCCAAAACTCGGCCGGAGCATCGTTTAATTCACAAAAAAATTACCTTGTGGGACTTTCATTAGTTAATATCTCTAACCGTTTCCAAGTGTAAGCTGAACTTCAGATTTGGTCAAATATTGACCATTTAACCACATTTTAGTGTATAGCTTTAGCAAACTTTAAAGTTCTGTTAACTTCGACATGGCAAGAATAATAACTAAGTTTCAGGAGCCGTTAATCTGAATTGTTGGCCAAAATATTAGTTATACATAACGCCAAGATTTCAGTCTTTTTGCGACAGATGACACCAGGAATTTGTCATCGATCAGCTTATATTGTGACATAATAATATCTCCAGTTTAGTAGTCAACCCTAATGAGCCCAAATACCGAAATATTAATTGCGTTTTGTGCTTTTTGTTACATTTGATAACGTTTTAAAAATGTTTAATGGTTTTAGTGCCTTTTATTTTTACTTTGATTAAATTTTAATTACATTTGTGTAGCCAGTAAGTACCTACAATTAACATTAATTTGACAAAAATGCAGAGTTCAAAATTGTATTATTCCTTTTTTAGACGTTAAATCATTATGGATCATAATTATTATCGTGTGACTTGCACGTTAGTTGATGTTATCGATAAGTACCTTATAGGTTTAATTTGATCTAAACGCTATTTTTGTGAAAAACTTAGTTTTTGAAATTTTTCTTCTAAAAATGTATATTCGCGAAGGTTAAGTTTCTAATATATAATTTTTACATTAAGTAGGTAATCTTTTTCTGTTTCAAGAAAAATAAGTGGAAATAATTTTTCTGACTTGGGTAGAAACCTACATCCCTGGCATCACGCCATCGTCTTAAAAAATAAAAACAACTTTTCATCCTAACCTCCTAAAATTCACCTATTTGAATTTGAAGGAATTATTTACATGCTGTTGTTAAGCTTACCGTCTACCTGCCGCGAAAAAATTGTATTTAAGCATAATGTGGGGGAGCACCATCCTGATCAAACCATAAGGTTACACTTGTTAAATCAGGATCATTATCATTTGGCAATTAAATGGAGTGGCAAGAGCCCGAATCAGATCATTTCGATGGAAATTTAGATATCTTTCTCTAGTGAGGCTCTCAGAAAAAATTGCTTCGATTACCCTATTTTCAATAATGCCCGCCTCTTCATGATACAGGGTGTGATTTTTTATGAACCAGTGATGATTTTCCTGCGCTCAGTAACTGTAATTTTGTCTATTAACCTGACCATTTAAAGAAAACGTGGCTTCATCTGAAAAAAAAATTCTTTGGACATTTCGTGCCGGATTATCTTTTATCTTTTCAATACTTATTTCACAAAATTGATCTCGCCTATAACGATCATCATCCAATAACTCTTGTACAATAATTACTGGTTTGTTCGTGTACATCTAACGTAAATATCTGTAATAACGGTAATACACCCACATTTGTCACTGCAAATAGAGAGGAGGTTCTGGATGTTACGTTTGCGAATGAATCTAGCGATTTAAAAGTCGATAACGGAGAGTGTTCAGCGACAATTCGTTCTCGGACCATTGCTGGATTATGTTCGAGGTCGGCGCATCCACGAATGCTTCCGAACCATTTCGTAATCCTAAGAAAACAGACTGGAATAAATTTTGTAGAACTATCTCTGATAAGCTGGCAGACCCACCTGAGGATCTGTTGCCTAATACTGCTTCAATTGATAGTGTGGTTAATAAGCTAACAGAAAGTCTTATGGAAGCTTTTGTCAAAAGCTGTCCGATAAGCAGACCAGCCAAGAAGTCATATCCACCATGGTGGAACGCATACTTAAGTGGGCTACGACGTGACATGCGAAGGCTGTTTAATAAAGCAAAGAGCAGACGTACGATAGACGAGAGTGCCTATAGGAAGGCTCTAAAGACGTATACGAAAGCTATTAGGAGGAAAGGAATTCCTGGCAAGACTACAGCGAGCAAGTGGAAGCACAAACGAGGCCGCCAGGCTCAGAAAAGTTTATCGAAGAAGCCGAGTGCCCTTTTTCCTGGAAATACACTGGCAGCGGAAGCCCCTTATTGATCAAGGAGAACCCCCGGATTTAAACAGCATTAAATCGGTGGTCACTAGCGAGAAGATCGAATGGGCGATTGACTCATTCGACCCGTGTAAATCACCAGGACTAGACGGATTAATGCCCGCCATGCTACAAAAGGGAATAAAGATCTTAATACCTGGGCTCCTGGTGATATACAGAAGCAGCTTGTATTATACGTATTTACCTGCAAGTTGGAACAATATTAAAATGGTCTTCTTACCAAAGGCTGGTAAATGCAGCCACACGACTGCTAAGGACTTCAGACCGATTAGCCCTCTCCACCGTTTCTCACAAAAACGTTGGAGAGGCTGCTAGATATACAAATCAAGAATTTGGTACCAGAGGAAGGGCTGAGTTCGTCTCAACACGCCTATACTAAAGGCAAATCCGTGGAAACAGCGCTACATGAGGTAGTAGGCGTAATTGAAAAATCAATTAGAAATAAAACACACTTGGAACCTTCCTAGATATTGAAGGGGCCTTTAATAACGTCACGACCGAAGCAGTTTGCGATGCTTTAGCAGAATCAGGGGTTTACAACTACATAATATGCCGTTGGATTCACAGGATGTTGAAAGGCCGTGAAATCTGCTCTAAACTAGGAACTAGCGAGATAGCCAGGACTGCCGGAAGAGGAACCCCGCGAGGAGGGGTGCTCTCGCCAACTCTGTGGCTAAGAGCAATGAACCAAACTCTGATTAGAAAGGGCTGGATTTAAGGTGATTGCATGTGCCGACGTCTTGATTATACTTATGTCAGGCAAATATTTGAATACCATCAACGATCTAACAGAAGCAACGCTACGAAATTTTCGAACAGTGGAGTGCGAAATGCGGTTTGAGAATCAACCAAGAAAAACGGAGCTGGTTCTATTCACACGCAGAAGGGTGATTAAGGACTTCAGGCTCCCAGTCTTGGACAACAGTACTTTAGTGCTGAAAGAAAAAGCCAACTATCTAGATTGATACTCGACTCCAAGCTTAACTGGGTTACGAACTTACAAGAACGAGTCAAAAATGCGTTAGTTGCGTTCTATGCCTGCCAAAAAGCTATTAGCAAGAAGTGGGGATTGAAACCCCCACCTAGTACACTGGATTTATACAGCCATTCTAAGACCTATACTAACCTACGGGGACCTGGTCTGGTGGAGTGCTTTGAAAAAAGCAATACACGTGAAGAAACAAACGAAGGTACAACGGGCAGCTTGTTTAGAAATGACCGGTGCCCTTCACTCAGCACCGACGGCGGCACTGAAAGTGATGCTGCATCTAATACCCATGGATATTTATGGAAAAAGTGTGACTGAAAAAAATGCTCTGCGACTGAAAGAGTCGAAATCCTGGACCAGCACCAACTACGGACACAGCAGCATACTAAGGATATATCCAGGCAAAAATTTGCGAGAGCCGACCGATTACACTGTTTCGCTGACAAACTTTGGAATGGTCTTTTCTATGCTCATTCCGGGTAGGGAAGAGTGGGAAGGCAATCAAGTAACAATGGAGGCGGATCACTCGTTCTGCACAGACTGTTCAAAAATGGAAGTCGGGGTGGGAGCTGGTATCTTCTCCGAGAGTATGCTAATACAGAGGTCGTATAGACTGCCTGACTACTGCAGCATTTTCCAAGCAGAAATTTTTGCAGTGGATAAAGCAGTCAACACCCTGCGGGGCCACCCTGGCTTGAAAGCAGCTGCGTCTATGGCAATCTATATAGACAATCAAGCAGCCATAAAGGCAATTTGCTCCGGCAGCACTAAGTCAAAATTAGTAAGGCGCTGTCGCAATAATCTCTGCACACTTGGTGCTCAACATCGAATCACCTTGTGTTGAGTTCCTGGACACAGCAAAATATATGGCAACGAGACCGCTGATGCGCTCGCCAGAGAGGGCGCAAGCATGTCTGCCGAACTAGCAAAGAATACTGTGGCCAGATCACTGGGATCAGTCAAAGAGGATATAGATCGGATAGCTAAACAACTTCCACAAAGCAGATGGACAGAGCTGGCAACTTGTAGCATCTCCAGGCAATTGTGGCCCCTACTTGACGGCAGAAAAACCGCAGTGCTATTACAACACAGTCGGAAGGACTTAAAAAACATCACTGCCGTAGTCACCGGACATTGCCTGTTTGGTAGACACGCTGAACGTATGCAAATACCAACTAACGACTTCTGTAGAAGTTGCAGAGATGAAGAAGTGGAGGAAAGTATTCAGCATTTCTTCTGTGAATGCCCCGGCCTCGCCAGAAGAAGGTTCAATGCCCTGGGCGAACCATTCTTTAATGATCTGGAGGAAGTGAGCAGCCTGCAACTGGATTGACTCACTAAGTTTATTAACAGCAGTGGCTGGTTTGAATGAACTGTCAAGATTCTTCTACGATCAACGTTGCGTTTACCAACAGGAAGCTGATGCGGATAGGTTCCGCGGAACACGTGTGGTTCTACAACGGTTCTTATAGGAGTACATGTGACTGTTTGGTCAATGCCACTCTAACCTAACCTTACATATTACTAGTTTGTAGGGATTATCCTTGTCACGCCCAAGTTGTGTGCTTGAGCTATAAAAGTGATAATCATATGTGTGGTATGCCAATAGGACCACTTCTAACACTATCTTTAACAGTACGGAAAGTTCACTACTTACTTAATTACCTAGACACTGTCGATTGGCTAATAAGCGGACGATTTGGGTATTTTTAATTAAACATATCACGGACTTCCCGATGACTTCTGTTTTATCTCCATAACCCAACATAATCAACATTTCTGTGCGTTCATCTTCAGCGAGACGCATTCACTGACTTTTTTGACGTCTCAAACTTAAATAGCAAATTGTCATTGTCAATGCCTTAAAGATTGTGACTATGGAGGACTTAAGGTAGGAGGCCGATCGCGATGGATTGGATTCGGTCCCAAATTAGCATCGGTAATTCAGCTTTATGAGTCGCCGTAAGATGGCGCTCGTGTTTGAGGTGGGCTATCAAATAAATGGTTTCTTATGGAAGCGATAACTACTTTTATTTAAATTAGTTCTTTAAGGAACAAATAAGGAATTTTATATATGAATTTACACTTACTTTTTTAAACTTATTAGTAAACTCGACCTGTATAAAGTTTCAACGATGCTTGGTTTTTAAAATACAGGGTATTAAACATTCTAGCTACAGAGGGTTTTCTTAAAGTGAGTAACTAAACAAATTATTTTATTTTCTTATTAGAATATGAATACATAAAAAAAACACAAAGTTAGTATACAAAATATATTTACTTAATTGTTATAGTTTATAAAGCAATTTTAACTTACCTTTAGAGCTAGAAAGAGACATATTTGGCTGCGTTTCCTCTCTGAAGAAGATCCTGTCTTACACCCCGACACAAAGCAAACACTACTTTTATAAATTGTACCATTATTCATTATAAATATGGAAATCAATTCCAATACAACGTAATTTGTCTTGTCTTGTAATCAGACGTTATTTGTTATTTCGAAAAATAAAATGTCAATTGTCAAAAGTAAAAGTCAAAAACGAAGAAGAAGATGACGACACCAGCCCACCTGCGAAGCGAGAGCATCTATCGGCCAACTAGCGAACTAACCAAAAAACCGGGACAGAAATTGAAAATGCTGCCATTGTCGATCGGCCTCCTACCCACTAGTTCTCCATAATTGTGACTTAAGTTGAAAACATTGAGTCGATAAACATGTTAATTGGTGCATACCAGCATTAAATTAGTAATATTTCGTAACCGGTTGAAAAAGGTATAGGGTTTGATTTATAAAAAATATCTAGAATTGATTGTAGAATGTAAAAATATGTATGTTTTATTAAAAAAATTATCTTGATACACTTAGCATTTCTATGACGTATAATATCTTTTTTCTAAAAAAAATGCATTCCAATAAAATGTATTTGATTAATCCGAGCGATTCTTGATAAAGTGAGCAGTATTTTATATAAAGGGCTTATCAGTTTCTTTATAATAACGCGGATATGATGATTTAAGGTCAAGGGTACATAAGAAGTATTTAGCGAAACAGTCAATGAATCATTCTGAAAATTTAGGAATTTACATATACGAACTTTCCTTACCTGTCTAAATAATTTTTTGGTAATGCAATGTTGGTTGCCGCTTCTACTTGAAAGTAATAGCAACTTTAATATTTTGGAACACAATTCTTAATTTTTTTTTTAAATCGCTAACAATTTCTTGGTTATCCTTCTAATCTTCTCAGAAATTCCCTTAACATAAGGTATTGGAAGTATTGCTTGCTCCTCTTTCGTTTATATACTAGTTTTAGCTTCTCGATTTTAAAGTTTTGAGATGGTGTTAGTTACAAAGTTTCAGGGTAACCATTCTGTTTAAAATTTTTTTTGATATTTAAAATTTTAATATTAAGGCCTGGATTGCTGCAAATGTAAGATGATCTATGATAGTGAGTTATACTTATGTCCTGTTTTATGGAGTTCGAATAATTCGATCCGTGATTAAGGTATTGCATCGTGTAGGCGGAGTCATTAAGCTTCATTGCACTTGGATAGTATTTAAGAGAGTAGCCTTAGAATTATTATAATTTAGTTTACACTTGAAAACGGCTAGAGAAACTTATTAATGGAAACGTTGTGTATAGTAACAAAATAAAGACAACGGAGTCCAACAAGGTAATTTCTTTGAGATGTAGTATTTTCGTATATGCAAATTATTAAATTTTCGAAAAAATTCGTTGTATGAGCTAGTGTAATCATCATTCGGGTCTAAAGACCGTCGTCGGTTGGAATTGCTTCCTATCGTTTCGCTAGTACGAGTGGCGAGCTTCTTCAGAGGTCCTTCCATCTCCGCTGCTGGAAGTAGACTGACGAATTCTTGGGCGCAGGTTGTATTTATACTGTTGGGCAGGGGGCGGAGCTTGTTCCGCTTCGGTTGACTTCGGGATATCTATCGGCATTACTCGGGAGTGTCTGAGAATAGGATTTCAGATCTGGTTGAGCCTGAGGGTTTTTTCTTTTCTGTTGAAATTGTCAGGATGTTTGTGGATCTCAATGGCTTCTCTGACGAGCCTGTTGTGATAGCCATCGACTGAAGCTAGTAACCTACAGTTCTCAAAATGTATCCTATGGTCCCCGTTACTTAGTGCGTGTTCGGCTACTGCAGACTTCTCAGTTCGTCCTAGTCGGCAGCTTGCTTTATGCTTCTTGAGTCTCGTTCCCATTGATCTTTTAGTGGTTCCAATGTAGACCTTTCCGCAGGAACAGGGTATACGGTAGACGCCTGCAGCTGAAAGTGGGTCCCTCTTATCCTTTGCTGATCTAATGGGGCGAACAAACCCAACCGATGACGGCCTTTAGACCCGAATGATGACTACACTAGCTCACCGACTGGCCGCGAAAGCCTAAACCAATTTGTCAATTCGTTGTATGGTTTTTCAGATATTTCCAACATACCATTCACAGTAAATTTTTTTCAGGGGCTTATGGTAACTTTCAACTAATAAAATACAACGAAGCTAACAACGCTTCACTGGAATCACATTACATGTACCAATTCTGGTTCCCAGGAAACAAACTAGAAAATCTGAACTGGGTCTTCTTCATAAGTTTATTTTATTCCTGGGCAGGAGCAACCTATAATATCACAACTCATATGGTTTTAATAACACTACTGCTATATGTAGCTTCGCATCTAGTAATATTACAACATCGCTTGAGGAACTACATTGCTGAGGACTTCAAAGAGGAGAACATGGACGATGCGATTGTGACGTTAAAAGGGTTTATTGCAGAGCATCAATATCTTATTGAGTAAGATAGTTACATTATGCTGGAAATAAAAATAACTACATGTTATGTTTCACAAATTTATTCAGTTTCATGATACGTGTTGCGGCCGTTGCGAGTCATTTTTAAAGGAGTACAAGAAGATACTAAATTCTACGTGACATTACAAAGGTATTTATATTTTATTATGGTAATTGTAAACATGTCATAAAATTAAAATTAGGATTGGAATGATTAAATAGTCAACTGTGGGTTTTTCTATTTTTACAGTACAGATGCATATTATTTTGTCCTAAATTAGTGTGCTATTAAGAATAAGGGTAGCGCCTGAGGTATTTTGGTTTGATTAATTAAAATTACATTTATTTTTTATGGCTTTAGAGCCAATTCATTCCAATATCAAAAATCGAATTAAAAGATATCATACACAACAATCTATCCAACAGCCACCCGCCATTAATATAGATGAAATAACTGTGCTTACCAACCTTTGCATAAACTGAAGCTATTTTAGGTTCAACGACACTTTTTATGGCATATTTTCATAAATAAATATTTAACATCAAAATCCCTTAATTAAAAACAAACACTTTTTGGCGTAGGTATGTCAACGATATAATTTGTGTTTGGACCGGTACGGACCAAAAATTACACCAATTCCTCAATTTTCTTAGTAGCCTAAACCATAAAGTTTAATTTACCATAGAAAAAGAATAGACTACTAAAATAATTAATTTATGGATTTAAAAGACCTGGAATGTCAATGGCATTCTAAACGAAAGACATGACTTTGACATGAGGTTTTTTTAAGTACCTACTCAAGAAATAGATGTATTTGTTTGAAGGTGGTAGACAATGAAGTAATGTCAAAAAAATTACCTCGTCGGACTTCCATTGTCTTTATTTTGTTACTTATCACAACGTTTCGGTTAGTTAGTATCTCTAACCGTTTTCCAGTGTAAACTAAATTATAATTCTAAGGCTACTGTCTTAAATACTATCCATGTGCAATGAAGCTTGATGACTCCGCCTACGTGCTTATTGGAGTGTGAAGCTTGAGCTGTCGGTTTTGGACAAGAAGAGGCTTCTAGATATTGGGGATATCTATACTTGGTTTGCTATATATATGTGTATTTTGATTTATGAAAGCTGCTTCCTTGAATTTTCGTTTTCTCCATTGCTATTCCGTGTCCAAAACCTTAGCTTCTGACGATACGGTTTTTGGAACATATTAATAGTATAAGAAATTCCGTTAAATTTACCATGGAAACAGAAAAACACTCCACTGCAACTTTTCTCGATGTTCTTGTCAAACGAAGTGCTGATAACATAAACACTTCAGTATACAGGAAACCCACTCACACCGGGCAGTACCTTAATCACGGATCGAATCATTCAAACTCCATAAAACAGGGCATAATTCAAACTCTTTATCACAGAGCATCTAACGTTTGCAACAATCCAGAAGACCTAAATATCGAAACTCTAAACATCAAAAAAGATTTAAAACAAAATGGTTACCCTGAAACTTTTGTAACTAATAACATCTCAAAACTTAAAAATCGCGAAGTAAAAACTAATACAGAAACGAAAGAGGAGCAAGCATTTCTTACAATACCTTATGTCAAGGGGATTTCTGAAAATATTAGAGGGATAACCAAAAACTATAATATTAAAACAGCCTTCAAATCCAGAAATACCCTTAGAAGCTTTCTTACAAAAGTAAAACCACCCAGTAATGAAAACACAAAAAATTGTATCTATCAAATCCCTTGCGAGTGTGGCGAATCGTACATTGGAGAAACTAAAAGACCTCTTCCCGTACGAGTTAAAGAACATCTGAAGCATACTCAAAGAGGTAAAACTTTGAGATCAGGTATAGCGGAACATGTATAGACCAACCAACATAATATACAGTGGTCAGAAGCTAAGGTTTTGGACACGGAACAGCAATGGAGAGAACGAAAATTCAAGGAAGCAGCTTTCATGAATCAAAATACACATATATTTAGTAAACCAAGTATTGATATCCCCAATATCTGGAAGCCTCTTCTTGTACAAAACCGACAGCTCAAGCTTCACACTCCAATAAGCACGTAGGCGGAGTCATCAAGCTTCATTGCACATGGATAGTATTTAAGACAGTAGCCTTAGAATAATCATTTAGTTTACACTTGAAAACGGTTAGAGATACTAACTAACCGAAACGTTGTGTTAAGTAACATAATAAAGACAATGGAAGTCCGACAAGGTATTTTTTTTTTTTTTGAAATAGATGTATGTCTCATATCAGAGACTCACATGACAAGTCAATCATATATTAAACTAAGAGGCTACAAAATATAGCACACTATCCATCCAGATAATCAAGCAAAGGGCGGTAGTACGGTAATCATTAAGGAATTAATTATTCATTTTCAGGAAAGTAATTTACAGCCGGCAGACATTCAATGCATAATAGTTGGTATTAAATCAACAAAACAGAATTTAACAGTCGGATAAGTATACTGTCCACCACGACATAATATCAAAGAAAAGTACTATCTAACTTTACTAAAACACTCAGGGGAAAGATTCATTTTTGGTGGAGATTTTAATGCCAAGCATGTGGAATGGGGCTCTAGATTAACGACAACTAAAGGTAGGGAGCTGAGAAAAGCTATTCGAAAGAGAAACTGTAACTTTCACTCATCAGGTAAGCCTACTTGTTGGCCCACAGATATTAACAAAATTCCAGACGTTAGATTTTTGGTTACAAGGAAGGTTTCACCTAATTTTATTGAAGTAGAGGAATATCTTGCTTTAGATTCGGATCACTTAGCAGTCATTCTAACTCTGTGTGAAACTGTTATAAAAAGAACTGCTCGCCCCTCCTTGACCAACAAAACTACTGACTGGGAAAAATTTCGCAGGCAGCTACAAGAAGGCATCAACTTGAATATTAATCTCAGAACCCCTAAACGGCTTGAAGAAGAAGCTAAACACTCTATACAGCTCTTTCAAAAAGCAGCATTCGACAACACTAGGGAAATTACTCACCTAACCAAAGGAATCAACTACACTTTAGAGATTAGAGTTCTAGTCAAAGTAAAAAGAATAACAAGGAGAGGATGGAGAAACAAAAACTTAAAAAAGAATCTGTAAATTCCTATTTGGAAAATCTTGCAGCAGATGAGGAGACCAACTATTCTCTACGGAAAGCTACCAGAAAGATTTTAGAGACCAACCACCACCACACCACCAGTTAGAAGAGTCAGAGAACCATGGACTAAAAACTGTAATGGTGCTTTTCAAATTTTTTTTTAAAGAGAATTATATCTATATAAAATATCGGTTCTTTCGGTGGACGGATGGAAAATGAGTTTCCAACGGTATCTCGGGCGCCACCCCTTGGATTAATGTGGTAAGGGGCCCACGATGCACCAGGTAGCTTGTTACAGTGGAGAAAATTAAACCAGGCGTTCAACTACGCATTTAGCGACTATATATTTTTTTTAAAGCGTCCTGAAAGAAACAGTTTCGATGAAGGAAAATAAAACAATCGATTCGGTACAACATTTTGTATTATAAATTAACTCTCTGTAAATTACAATGTGTCTAAATGAGATGCGGTGAAATGATATGAATGAAAGAGAGAGAGAAAGAAGAGTATGCGTGTATGCTCGCGACAAATCGGTCTTAGTGAAATGAAATGAAATGATCCGGCTATTCTAACAATATGGGTTTTGAGTAATGCGCATGTTATCAAATTCGCAAGAAACGCGGCGGTTGTCTCGGCGGTAGCGGTAAACGGTCGCGGTCGGTAGCAGGCGGCAAGTAAGGTTTGCGGTTAACTTTATCAGATTCGGTCAGTGGAAAGATAACGCGGTACGTGGACTTGCGGCTGTGCTTTAAAACGCGGTTTGTTTGTGCTATCTACGGACAGGTGTGCGGTGTTTGGCGAAGACGGGCGCGGATGTTAAACTTTAACCGAGGCGGCCGGAAAAAGTTCCTAACTAAGCGGTAATATGAACAATGATCGGTGGTGAATCGGTAAGACGTCGTTTCCCTGCGAATACGCGGCTAAATATAACATATTAAAAACTTAACCTACGGCCGGGCGCGTTCTGGTATTGCAGTAATGTGTATGACGGAGAAGGTACTATGTGTATGTGACAGAGACGGTAAAGGTGTGTGTAAGACAAAGACGGTGTGTGTGTGTGTAGAAACCCGATATTTACCCGTTTTAACTATTAGTTAGAACGAGACAGGATCCTGCAGAAATCCGGTTTCGTATGTGACAGAGACAACAAAAATAGCTGAAGGCTAAGAATGAGACCAAGCTACCCGGTCCTTATTCCGAGAGCAGCCTGGTGTCATAGGTGAGAACAAGCGTTGATCGGTGTGTGCATGAGAGTGAGTGAGTGAGACAGAACTACCCGGTGCTTATTCCGAGAGTAGTTCGGTCGTGTATGTGTAGGTGTGTAGATTAGTTGTGTTGCATGTGTTTAAAATGAGACCGAACTACCCGGTGCTTATTCCGAGAGTAGTTCGATCGCATATGTATGTGACAACAATAATACGACGGCTCGCGTGTTTTAAAATAAGACATAGCCACCCGGTACTTATTCCGAGAGCAGCTTTATCCTATATGTAAGAAACAAAGCAAACATATGGTCGGCCCGGTGTGTGTATGAGAAAGTGTAGGATAGTACCTAAAACCTGTGTGTAAGAGTGAGAACCATACCTTATAACCAGAACGTGCAGCGGTCTACGAAAAATGGAAGCGGCGCGGGGAAACGGCGGTTCGGATGGTAGTTTCTTACCGTCGGAAGTCGGTCGGTCAGCCTCGGTGGTCGTCGGTCGGATCGGGAGCGGTTCTACGATGTCGAGTGGTCGGGACGGTGAGAACACGAGTTCTGATTTAAAATGGGTCGATTTCCCGTATAAATTGACTCGGCGAAACTACGTCACGGTCATAGACGCGGTGGTACCGTACGCGCTTCGATCTCGCGCGGAAGCATCTGGGGGTACAGTACGCGCTTGGACTTGGCGGCGCGCTCAGCAGTACTAACGACTGTGGCCGGAAAATGGTGAAAACTATTTTCTCGATGTTTCGCGACGGAAAACTTAATAGATTTGAACAGTATAAATTAAATAAATTATTTACGTACAAGAACGAACGTTATAGCACGAAAAATAAGAAAGTAATATCGGACACGCATACTAACCATTTAGAAATATAAAACAAAGCGGTAAAATTATTAAAAACCCCGGAAAATATAGTAACTTCGTTACAAAACTATAAACAAAAATCAGATCTATTTCCTGAATATCTCGCTGAAATCTTTATACCTAATCTGTCTCAAGTAGAACATAATCTTCCTTTATTCAACAACATAATTTCCGAAAACATCGCCCCTGTTCATCAGAAAGAAGTGGCCGAGAGGATTAAAAACAATCTAGATCCAAAAAAAGCCCCAGGATTTGACTGATAACTGGTGAAATATTGAAGCAACTACCTAGATAAGCAGTTGCCATGCTCACTTACCTCTTCAATGCAGTCTTCAGACTAAAACATGTCCTGCTTTGAGCGTGCTCTTGAAAAAAAAATTATGTGCAGTGTTCCTAGATGTCGCCCAAGCATTTGATAAGGTTTGGCACGAAATATTAGTGTATAAATTGAATAAAATGCTTCCAAAGTAATATCCAGATATACTTAAAATCATATATTTCAAACAGCCTATTTAGAGTCAAACAAGAGGACGATTATTATGACCTAAAAGAAATAAAAGCTGGGGTACCTCAAGGAAGTGTCATCTCAAATCGCTTACAGAAAATTCGGCGTTATCCGAAGCCAAATTGTAACGTTAACGCAAAGCAAAAAATTTCCAACTAGTTCGCAACCGGTTAAAAACAACGCATGCGCAGAAAAAAATTGAAAATCGGTTGACAATTGCTGTGAACAAATCCACAGTTGACCATTCAATCATTCCAATTTTAACTTTAATTTTAGGAAAAGTTGACAATTACCATATTAAGATAGAAATGCCATTGTAATGCCACGCAGAATTTCACTTCTGTTAATTTTAATAAATTTAGTATCTTATTGTTCACCTTTGAAAATGACCCGAAAGGGCGGAAATACGTGTCAGGAAACTGAAAAAAATTTGTGAAACATAACAAGTAGTTATTTTTACTTCCTGCATAATGAAACAACATTTTCACCAAGCATGTAGCCCCACACAAATTAGTTATAAGACAGTAGTTATAGTCAGGACTATTTTTGGGTCTTTTGTCGTCCCGTGTAAACTAAAATTCTGATGAAGATACGACTTCCACACCTTGTCTAGATGGTAAAGCAAAGCTTAATTTACCAATATCCGGTATAAAATTAAAAACACAATTTTTGCAGTAACGACTTCCTGTCTTTGCAGGGCATAGTATATTACACAAAATAGTTTTTAAATTGCTCATTAGTCGGTAAAAAAGCAATATATTATGTTTCATACACCAATTTTAATGGCTATACTATCGATTATTCAAAAATATTTTAATTTACTTAGATCTATTATTAGGAATCTATGTGTTCGTCCCAAAAATAAATTGCTCCAAAAGTTGCAAGGATAACTTAGTAGAGAAAAAGGAATTAATACATTAAATTGTAGGAGCACATTAATTCCTTATTTGAAATATGAACATTTCTATAGAAAAAGTTTCCTTTTTCTATGCCAAAAATATGCCATTATTTTTTTTGCCAAAAACCCCTGGCATATGTTATAAAATAGATGAAAATTTATATGAACCTAAAGCTAACATATATTTATGTTAAATATAAAGATTACATTTAGAAACATGTACTTTTTAACATACAATTATCATGCTTTTATTATTGGTTTAATCACCTAGCAGATACTGGTCATTTCACTTGATGCTTTAATGCGAATAATTACCTATTAGGTACTTTTAATAATTTTACAAGAAATAATTTTATAGTATATACGTTACGGTTAATACAAGAAACTAGTTAATTCGCGAATTAACCGGCTAATACTCGAATTAACCAATGCAGCCGGTTATTGCCAAAGAAAGAAATATGATTTAGGAATTTTCGCAAATTATTCGGTTAAAACGCGAATTAGACAATAATATGATCGGGTATAGCCGATAATACTTGACTGTTTCGCAAATTAGCCGAATAATATGTTAAGTAAGCAATTAACGTCAAATTCATAGACGTGCGTACTGAGCTGTAATTTTTATTACAGCAATACAGAATAACAAATGTTCTCCAAATAAAATAACACTGATAAAAAACAAATGCTAACTGGGAAGTACCTACTTATGGATCAAAACTAATACCTACTAACTGATATCCCTGTCCTCCTGAAACTGATTTTTTTAAATTTCTCCTAATGATTTTTTTTTCACTTGACATATTATCTAATGGAATTAACTGTCGTTTGCAGACAGCTAATTGATCTCTAGATGGACATTTCTCATTTGATATACGCTTCATTTTTTCAGCTTATTTTTCTAAACATTTTTTAGCTTTTGCTCTATTTTCCAAAATACTGAACTGCTTCACAAAAATATCACACTTTTCATCTCCAGTTTGACTGTTTCTGCACAATTTGGTACATCAATTATTTCTTCAATCCTTTCAGTTATATATTTTTCTTCATTTTCGTTTTGTATCATTTCATCTTCTTTTTTTACTACTTGACCGGCCACTTGTATGTCTGTACTTCTGTATCTCTTCATCAGTATTAATTCCTTCAATAAGCTCTTTGGGCAGTTTCTAAACTAATAAACCAATCTTTAGATTTGTACCAAACATTGCTTTATACGGTGAACGCTTTATGCCGTCCTGGTATGCACTATTTTCATCACCTGAACAAATTTAAGACCATTCGACCAGTTATTTGTGGTATTATCTTTTATCCATATCGCTATAATTTTTTCTACGTCTTGATTGCATCTTTTAGCACTTCCCTGTGTTTAGCTAGGGCGAGGTTTTCCGGTAACTAGTTTAAGTGCAGGCCACAAACTTTTCAATTGCTCTAGTATACGGTTACAAAATTCACGTCCATTGTCAGAATGAAATATCATTGGTGCACCGAATATACAAAATATATTAAGTGACATTGCGGCCACTTCATCGGCTGTTTTTGATTTAAGGGGTCTTAATTGTACGAACTTTGTTAAAAATGATCCTGATAGACTAATATGAATTTATACGGCCCATCACGATTCCATTGCATGTCATTACTTGCCATCGGCTATTCATTTCCAAATGGATAATGGGTTTTACAACCAATCCCTTTTTCATAGATTTTTGTTTCATTAGGCATGAGGTGCATAAGCTAAGATAAATGGATATACTCTCTTGTGTAATATTTTTATATATTTTATTTAGTTCGTGAACCATTTTATTGCGACCACCATGTTCAATAGTTAAATGAGTTGCATGAATAATATCAAAAAAATACTCATTTTCCACATAATATTGAAGTTCATTTGGTTTTTTTGGGGTAATTTATTTTTCAACGCCCATGGAACACACATCATAACGTTTTATACGGCGATATTGTTGAGAAGTTTTGTAGGTTGTAGTTTTTGCCTGTTTAACACATTCGATTGTATTCTTATATTCATCACTGTTTAAATAACCGGTATTTGCACTTTTGTTAACTGCAACTTTAAAAAATTCTTCATTAAAATGCCTTTTAAAATTGTTTACACTTTCAGTGTTACCAGCCATGGTGACAGATAATAAAATATTGAGACAATAAGCGTTTTATACGGTTGCTTTTGGACAATTCGCGTTTTAAACTTCTTGCGCTGGATAATAGGCGAAAAAAGCTGAAAACTAAGACATGTTCGGCATTTATCCTTGACGTTTGGTTAATTCGGGTATTAGCCGGTTAATTCGCGAATTATCTACTTTCTTATATTAACCGTAACATAAATTTTACAACCGTCTTAAATTGACATATCTGTACCTAGACTCTTTACTTTTTACATAGTATTGACTATAGATAGACAGTCTGTAGCTTTCAAACGATTCATTAAAGTTAACTACCTATTTGGGCTACTTTATTAAAATGATAAAGATCACTTTTTTTCTGGAAAACTAATTCAGACGTCCGTGCCTCAATAAGTAAAAATTGTTTTGGCACCGTTGAGTTATTTATTTTAAGTATTATAGAAATTGATAACTTAATTTTAAATTTAATAATTCGTATTGCAGTTTCGCTGAGAGGATTAACGATAACTGCAAAAGTATCATTATGATGGAATTCATTTTAAGTTCTTTCGATGTGGCTTCGGTAACAATAACTATAATGAAGGTAATATTATTTTTAAAACAATAAATTAACAATACTTTTTTATTCATAATATTATTGTGTTATATAAAATAAGCGAAACTAATATACAGGGTGATTCAGGACGGGTGGCGAGCGATTGTATCTCCCAAACCATACATGCTACGACTTTGGGGTAAAAATTCATTATAAAATATATAACAATTTTAAAAACTCGTAACGTCGTAAAAGTCTGTTATTTCTAATATAATTCCTAATATTTTTATGCATAATCGAAAAGTTTTTTTTAATACAATTTTAATATATTTATATGTCCTTATACAACGCTTTCATTTAATCTGAAGTGCCATGGACGCCACATCTATGGCAATTGTTCATGTTTATTAATTTGACGTCATTCTAAGTTACATAATAAAGTTTTTTTTAATTAAACATATTATTTTTAATTATAAATAATTTTAAAAATGTTTGAAATGTTGAAGTTTTCCTTTAGAGAAAAAAATTAATGTGACTACGTAAAACAACTGAAATTATTATTATTTTTTAATTAAACATTTTTTTAATTTACAAAAATTTTATTATGTCACTTAGAATGACGTAAAATTGGATTAGAACATAAAAAATACACTAACTAATACAAACGAAGTACGGGCCTGTTCCGTTCCATAGCACCTTCGTCACTACTGCCACAACCACCTTGAATGAAGCCGTGAAACAGAAACATTGCCAACACTGCTTGAAGATCCATGTGTCACGTGACTTTTTTGGGGTTAGCCATGGTTTAGTATGTAATTTACGCGCGAACTAGGTGTAGGTGTCTTAATAATTTGTATTTTTATCCAGTTTTCGATTGATATCTAATAGAAAATTTAAGTGACATGATTGCTAAGAGCCTCGACAAAATACTGATAAAAATTTTTGGTGCCGGTTTGCTCTAATAGTATTTATAAAGTGAAAAATCCAACAGCCTGGCCGGCCTGGCGGTTTATTTACGGGTCTTATAAATGGCAACAGAACTTTTTTTTTTTTAATTTAAAAGTTGTGTTTTTGTATTCTAGTTAGCTCTTGGGATAAACTTTATTGTTTTGTGGCTACAGTTAATTTCTTAAATATTAAAGTGTTTGTTTAACTTGAAGGTATATAGGGTATTCAGGCCCGCGCCTAGCACTTTTGGCGCCCTTGTGCAAATTTAAAATAACGCCCCAAATTCGTTCAACGTTCATATGTGAGTACAGATACGGGTTAAGTTAGGTATTATTATCCACTATTGAATTAAACAATAATTTTAAAAAGTATATTCATAAATTTATTTTTATATTTTACAAGTACAAGCCATACAAGTATTTTCTCATTGAGATACATAACATAATTATAAACTTATAGAAAACAGAAATATATTCTAACAGTATTACAACTCAAAATTTTTGTATTTTAGTTTCAAATGTAATATATGATACAAAAGCACAAGAAATAAAAAAAATATTTAAAACATAAAAAATACTCGTTTATATATCACAGGACGAAACTGATCGACAAATAAAAACAAAACAATATATTATTTTAATAATGCAACATGTCACCTTTTTAAGGTTAATATCGAGGTATTAGGTATTGTTATTAATATTTTAGCTAAGTGAATTGAGCTTTTCGTGCTTTAATTTTTGCAATGGTCGATCTTAAATAATTTTTTATTATTTTGAGTTTTGAAAAAGATCGTTCTGCGGTAGCAACCGAAACCGGCATTGTTAATAAAATACGAAGTATTATGCTCGTATTAGGAAAAGAATCCTCTAAGTTGTTAATTGTTATATAATTTAAAGTTTCTTCTGGAGACGTAATAACTTTTTCATCAAAATTTTGTAAATATTGCAATTCTTTAACAAGTTCCACGGCAGTTATGTCTCGTTCATTGCGAGTTTTGTCATTTAATAAATTTTCTACTTTTTGACATAATTCTAATTGTTCGTTTTCAGAATAATTTTTAAATTTATCAATATTCCATAAAAACGCGAAATTATTAGAGTAAGAAGAAAGTCATTTGAATCTCTCATCATATACTCATCATCATTATAAATTCTGTTTTGACAATGTTGTTTGTTGCTTTATCTTTTTTTTACTTTTGAGTTTTAAGGCTTTTCGGCGCCTTCGGCGCCTCTGCGCCGTCGTGCACCACACGACTTTGCCCTTATGTACGGCGCGGGCCTGAGGGTATTCCCTACTCGATGGTACATTAGAAGTATCTGGAGAACGAAAAGAAAAATAATTTTGAAATTTTCACTACGGCCATAGGAGACTGCGCTCTAGCTTTTAAAAATAATTTCGCGATTGCAGTGTTGCCAGATCTATTGATTACTGACATCAACTTTGGAATTTTAAATGAGACACCCTGTAGTTTATTTTATTTTTAGACTCCACAAAGCACTCTAGGTTTTTTTTGTATAGGATATTTTTCCATTGCTCTTACCGTTACTGAAATATTAATTAATTTTTGTGTTTTTTTTACAGAAACGATGTGAATTAAAACTTCAATATTTTCGTCTCCAGATGTCAAATCAACCTAAAATTTGAACATCATTTAGTCAACATGTGGTACTTTAATTATGCCAACATAGGATCGCCGACTTCTATACAGAGTGTCCTAAAAATTAATTGCAATTCAGATTTTATAAATTTAATCAAAAGTCACTTTTCTTAAATGGAACACCCTGTATATTATTAAAGTATTGAATAGAGTGGCCCAATTGATTTTTTTTCATATAGGGTGTTCCTTTACCTATTTTGAACCGCTTTCGATTTATAAGCCAATTTATGAATAAAATTACTATTCATATTCGAGAACTAGAGATAAGATCTAAACCGATAAGTAGTGTGCCATGATCAAAACAAATTTCCTTTTATAATAAATTGTGGTTCTGAAAAGAACCGATTTTGTCAGTAAATTAAATGTTTGGAATTCTCAGCTAATACGTCAGATGTTTAAAATGCTGACCATTTTCATGTAAGCAATCGGTAATACATGTCATCACATGACTGGTAGTAGCTCCTTAAATTTCTAATGGATCAAGTTCTTCAAAAGCGCGCCTTACCCGATTTTCTAGATCTTCTTTTGAATTTACTGGTGTTTTATAAACCACTTCTTTAATCCTACCCCACAGGAAAAAGTCTAAAGGAGTAAGATCTGGAGATCGCGGTGGCCAACTCCATGGTCCTAGACGTCTTATCCACCTATCTTCAAACATGTTATACAGTTCCGCGGAAACTTCATGGGTGCAATGAGCAGGAGCTCCATCTAATTGATACCAACAATTTCTTAAATCGATAAGCGGTAGATTATCCAAAAAGTCAGATACAGTCGTTCTTAGAATTTCCAGATATTTGGCAGAATTTAAATTTTCATCATAAATATAAATTGATAATTTCCCATCCATCAACAAACAAAATACATTGAAACTAAACCGTTGTTGGTAACCTCTTTCTCTTATAACGTGTGGATTTTCTGCAGCCCAATAGTGATTATTTTGACGGTTAAAGACTCCTTCGCGTGAGAATTTTGCTTCATCAGTCCAAATAATTCTTTTCAGAAAATCTGGATCCTCCAGTGTTCGAATTAATAACATTTCGCAAAGATCTACACGTTTTGGAGGATCACCTGCTTGTAAAGCCTGTAGTGTAATTAGTTTGTAGCCATGCATATTATGTTTATGTAAAATTCTCCATATTGAAGTTCGATTTATTCCTAAATCATTTTTGGCACTTGTTATTGAAGCCTGAGGATAGGCGTGAAAATACGCCAAAACGTTAATTTCATGCTCTTCATTTTCAGTAACAGGGTGAAATTGATATCTTGGAGCCTGTACATTTCCGAAATTTAAAAAATTACCTTCAAATCTGAGAAATTTCCGTTGGTTCATGGGCGGCAAATTCGGAAAAAGAGCGTTAAATTTTCTGCAGGTTCTTGATACAATTCTTTGACACTCGCCGTGAATATAAAACAAATTTAAAATATCCGCATTAGAATAACTATTATTCTCCATTTTTGCTATTTTAATCTGACATAAGCAAACCCAAACTAAAAAGTCAGACATGTCATGTCACCATCGTTATGTATTGTGGTTGTTTTGATCATGGCACACTACTTATCGGTTTAGATCTTATCTCTAGTTCTCGAATATGAATAGTAATTTTATTCATAAATTGGCTTATAAATCGAAAGCGGTTCAAAATAGGTATAGGAACACCCTATATGAAAAAAACTCAATTGGGCCACTCTATTCAATACTTTAATAATATACAGGGTGTTCCATTTAAGAAAAGTGACTTTTGATTAAATTTATAAAATCTGAATTGCAATTAATTTTTAGGACACTCTGTATAGAAGTCGGCGATCCTATGTTGGCATAATTAAAGTACCACATGTTGACTAAATGATGTTCAAATTTTAGGTTGATTTGACATCTGGAGACGAAAATATTGAAGTTTTAATTCACATCGTTTCCGTAAAAAAACACAAAAATTAATTAATATTTCAGTAACGGTAAGAGCAATGGAAAAATATCCTATACAAAAAAAACCTAAAGTGCTTCGTGGAGTCTAAAAATAAAATAAACTACAGGGAGTCTCATTTAAAATTCCAAAGTTGATGTCAGTAATCAATAGATCTGGCAACACTGCAACCACGAAATTATTTTTAAAAGCTAGAGCGCAGTCTCCTATGGCCGTAGTGAAAATTTCAAAATTATTTTTCTTTTCGTTCTCCAGATACTTCTAATGTACCATCGAGTAGGGAATACCCTGTATGTGAATTAGTTTAAAAATATCACTAGTAGAGATAGTTCATAAGTAGGTAGGATATCTCTAGATACCTAGGTACTTAGGTCAGTACTATTTTTTTCTTTTAGTTTGTTTATTTATCAACATGCCAAGCCCCTGCTGTATTCATGGGTGTAATTCTAACTATAAAAGTGTTTTAAAAGCAGGTGAAGAGAGTGTAATATATTTTTAGAGTTTATATTTGACCTATGACTGTATAAATATTGTTAATCAGGTTTTAGTGGACATTGATATGAAGATAAAGTTTTTTTTAAAAGGTAATGAATTAGCTTACAATGTTTTTAAATCGATTTTACCCAAGCAGGTGGTCGCAGCTTGAAAACTTATTGTCTCTGTACCAATTCATACATTGTGAAAGTAACGAAGTATTTCAGATAGTAGGTGACTTTCTTAAGACAAGCGTAGATTCCTTAAACAAAGCCTTAAGCTTACTAAATTTTTAGACTTCAGAAGTCGATAGTCAATCCTGTAATTTAAACGCAGAAGATAATAATTTGTATAATAGAATATTACTTTTGATGGATCAAATAAATCTACTCGTAGTGAAACAAAAACAGCTTCTCAACGCAATATTACTATTATTTAATAATTAGGTACTTAAGTTTTTCTCGTTATTTAAAACTATTTATTACTTTTGGTACATTTTTCAATATCAATATAGTGGCAATAGAGCCAAAAAACACAAAAAATATCAGAAAGAATAAAAAACTCGCGTGGATCTGCAGCTCCCAGCTGATGCAGCGTTGCCCGATGTCACTTCATGGCTTCTTTCCAAGGGGGTTGTGGTTTGTGCTACTTCCTTAAACATACGGCTAGACGTGAGGAATGCTGCATCTCTTTCTATCCAACATGTTTATAAATAACTTTCTCTATTTCTTTAAAAGAAATATATTATTTAGAAGCTGTCAGAGATATTAGTATTAATGTCAGATGTCAATTTGATCCAAATTTTCTTTATTGTGGCAACCTCAAACGTTTATTTTTAGCTGAAGATAACTGAAATGATCTGGTTAATGATTTTCTTCTGTTTGTTGGTTATGCAAATATTTTGCCTGGCTTGGAGTTGCAATGAAGTTAATCTCGAGGTATGAATCAGTTATTATATTTTGTTAAACTTATAACTTTTTTAGTTTTATTTTATTTAAAAAAAAATTTTTGGCAGATACCTAGGAAAATAACTGTTTTTTTAAATCGACCGTTTAAAAATTTTGGTAAGGACCTCGAAAATCAGACTATATCGTCGCTTATATGACAAATGGGTGTAAGCGCCAATTTCTTAAATTTAGCTTATTTCACCAAAAGATACCCAACCTGTACATCTGTGTTCTGAATAATGGTACCCGAATCGTTGACTTTTTCGGTCTGCGAGATACTTCCTAGGGCAAAAGCAGCATGAAAGTAAATTATGAAATCTAAGTAAGGGACGTAAATACAGAAAATGGATGTTAGCCCCTTTGTCGGATTTCGAAGTCCTACTATTAATGATTACCTCCTACCATGAAAAATTACATTATCATTTTTGAAACAAAACATAGGCAGAATGAAGGGGACTCTACTCACAGCTGTATTTCTTCAGCCATGTCTATGGCGGGAGCTATCTTTATACCGGTTCAGTTACCATCCATAATAAAACTTGCTAGAAGACATTTGCTCTACACCGTTAATAAAATGAGCACTCAAGATTTTCTTGACTCTAAATCGTTAGCACGAAAAATCCGTCTTCGTGCACTAAGAAAATTCGACTCAAGAGATAATGTCGACTGTATTAAAATTAAAGAAGCAAAATGGTCAACAAAAACGACCTTACGGCATTTTATGTTAAAAATAGTCATCTTGCTGCTGAGTATTACAAACTTACACTGAAGAAAAGAGAAACAGGGAGTAGGTATGGAGATAGACTGTACCGAAAGGAAACATAGGTTTAATAAAATTCCCAGCAAATAAGTACAAATATCTTACTGACCTATGTGCAGGACGAACACCAGTCGTAATGGATCCAATATTTCAACAATTCTTTAGAGACCTTCCAAATGAATAAAATTATCATTTTCTTTTTTTTCCGTTTAGAGTAATAAGGTTGCTTTTTTGAATTTTAATTTATAATCTTCTTTAAGCCATTCGTCTCGTCTGCATTTTTTTTTATTTTTATAAATTTGTTCACGTTTAAAGAATTGTTGTCATATTCTTTAGCGTTCTTTATTTTATATTCTTAATGATTTAATTGTCTGTTGTTTAAAATAAAATTATTGCCATATTTTTTCCTATCTTCCCCAATAAAACATTTTAAAATCATAATATGTTTTACATAAATAAGCAATCCTTGCAGTTTAGCATACCTTCTAAAAAATGGGGCATATAAAACTTTTTTTTTTTAATTTTGGATGTTACTAACTTATTTATTAATTAATTGATTCAGCCGATACTAGGTGGAAATCCATAATTATAGTATTATGAGATACAGTAAAAAAAAGTTGAACTTGTAAATTTCCACTATATTAGACAGAAAATGACATGTTTCGCTAAAATATTAATTTACCTAACAATGCTAAGCTAATCTCTTTTGATGTTACTAATTTGTTTCCCAGCATACCTATCGATGAAACGATTACTTTGGTCAATCAACTTCTTACCTTAAAAGATGTAAATCTGATCAAAAAACAAGAAATTATCGATTCTCTTACAGTATGCCTTGAACAAAATTATTTTGAGTTCAACGACAAAATATACACCAGCAAAAATGGTCTTATTATGGGTAACCCCCTTAGTCCTTTATTGGCTGAAATATTTATGGATTTTTTAGAAAATAAAATAAGCAATCATCCTCTTTTCAAACAGTTTCTTTATTGGCATAGGTATGTTGATGACGTCTTAACATGTTTTCTTGGTACTGATAAACAGTTAAAAGTCTTTTTGGAATATATTAACAGCCTACACAAAAATATCAAGTTTACAATAGAACAGGAAAGTAACAATTCTATCAATTTTCTTGATTTAAATATTAAGAGAGAAAATGATAGACACGTTTTCTCCGTTTTCCATAAAACATCTCATACTGATACTGCCATACACAATTCTTCTTGCCATCCTATACAACACAAATTAGCTTCTTTTCACAGTATGATCCATAGACTAGTAACTCTCCCTCTAAATAAAATCAATTTTCAAAAAGAACTAAACATTATTAAACAAATTGCAGTTAATAACGGATATAATTCAAATTTAATTGACCAAATCCTAAAAAAGAAAACTTACAAAAAGGCTATTGACTTAGTTTTTCCTAGAAGCAAAAACTCTGACCAATTTAAACTTGTCACTTTCTTTGGACAACCTAGCAAAGTAATTGGCAATTTTCTTAACAAACTTGATATAAATTTGTGTTACAAAACTAATAACTCTTTAAGTAAATTCATCAAAAACAATAAAACTAAAAGCGATAAAAACAAAAAATCAGGCGTCTATAAATTAAAATGCAAAGATTGTCCTAAAACATACATTGGCCAAACAGGTAGACAGTTTGACAAAAGAATACAGGAACATTATAACAGTTTTCTAAAAAATAAAACAGGCTCAAACTATGCTAACCATTTACTTGATTATCAACATAATTTCGATCCTTCCTTTAAAATCTTACATACAGAAAACAAAGGCTTAAAACTGAATTTGTTAGAATCTATGGAAATAAATAAACTTAAAAATACGGACCTGTTACTTAATGATCAATTAGATTTAAATAATTCACCTTTGCTAAATTTATTCTGTTAACCATATAATTAAGATTTTGTAAATACCTACCCATATTGTACCTAATTTAATTTAATTTTTAAACCCTCTGTTGGATTTCCCCGCAATTGTAACCCTCCCACTGTTTTATTTACATCTTAAATAGTTTAATTTTATTGCACCCAATTTTTACTTTTCACCTTTATTAAATCATTGTCATCTGACGAAGCTACAGTGTTAGCGAAACATGTCATTTTCTGTCTAATATAGTGGAAATTTACAAGTTCAACTTTGTTTTACTGTATCTCATAATACTATAACTTATTTTATTATTATTATTAGTGAATCTAATTAAGACTTTTTCTATGTTCCGCTGAAACTTTCTAAGTTTATTAGGAAACTATTTATACCGTAAAGTTCCTTTAAATTGCTCTCCCCTAAAATTATACTTTTGTCGCTTACGCCCATTTGTCATATCAGTGACGATATGCGCCAGAGGAAAGATAATCTAGATTTGAGTCCTATTATTTGTTGTGTATTGATGCCAAACATTCGTAATTATAGCATCGACTATTACAGCCTTTAAGAACGACCCTAGTAAATAAAAAATAGTAAAATTACTGTAAAAAAAATTACCCAACAAGTGGTGGGCATTAATAAAATTGATAGTATACCGAAAACTGTGGCTACATTTTTAAAACTTGAAAGCCCAGAGCTTTACACAGGACATTGTTTTCGAAGTCCTCTGCAACCATTCTTATTGATGCTGGTGGAGACCTAGCCACACTAAAAAGGCATGGTGGCTGGAAATCTTCTACAGTTGCAGAACATTATATTGATAATTCCGCAACAAATATGCTTAACATTGCTAACAAAATAATGGGTGCCATAGGCGGTCCATCACAACAACAGCCCCGAGTCCAAAACCATCAACATCAACTTCGAAACAATGCCCAGTAATTATTGATGCTGAAACGCTAGTAACACCAGTAACACCCCTAACTGTTACAACAATAAATTTGTTTTTAATTTTTATAAGAATAAGTAAAATTTATATTATACCTAGTTAGTTTTTGTTATCTTTGGAAAAATATTAGTAATAAAAATTATTTGAAACATATTGAAAGTGAGGTCATGTAATTTGTGACGTAGTATTTTTCCACACCTTTAGAGTCTATTAATTTTTTTTTTTAATTCCCGTGGTTTAAATAGTGTATCCAAACTCTTGGACAATAATGCACTAATTTGTTACCTTAAAGACATCAAGCAATTGTCCCGATTACTCTAAATTGATTATAATAACCTGAGCTATGCAGAATCGGTAATGACCAATAACTTAATAAAACACAATCTAATTTGTGTTTTTTTTAATGGAAGGTCTGCTGCTTCTGAGGAGACCATTGTCTACAAGCGGATTATAAGTTTACTCAATGTATCCTAACACATTAATATTTTTAGAGTCAAGCAGTTGCAGATGCAGCATTTGAAGGCAAATGGCGTTTATTAAACAAAGATGGAAAACAGTTAACTCAAATTTTAATGACACGAGCCCAAAGACCTCTAACGATGACCATTGGCCCGTTCGGACCAATGACGACCCAGTCATTTTTATTGGTAAATAAAAAAATCACCAAATTCTTTGCAGATTTGTGAGGCTATTTTAGATTTTCTTGGATAATAGCATAATATAATTAAAAAAAAGAATAAAGCATAAAACTTACAGAGGTATTTGTTATCACAGATGTACGAAAACATAAAAAAGTCCTCTCTATTATCACAACAAATCGTATCCCCGCAAGAAAAATTACACAAGTTAAGAACATTAAATTGTCCAGAAGAGTAAAAATAAAAACTGTAAAATTTTTAATTAGATACATATTACAAAGGTAAATCAAAACTAATTGGTGCAATACATAAACTTGTTTTTGTGTTGTCTTTTAGATTCAAAAGTATAATTTAGACTTTAAAGTAAACAGAAACCCCAAAATTACCTGTTATTTTCACTCGTGTCGTTTTTCTTATGTTACTTGTTTTCTTTTTATTTATGACAGTATTGAGTACAGTTATTAAAAACTTGTTTCACTTTATTTAGCTTATTATTTTATGACTAATACAACTATAAATATTGTTACAAGAGAAAAATATTCATTCTGCCCTTAAAACAGCATAAAATCTAAACAATAATTCAAATAAAGTAGTCTACTAAACAAGTCTAAAAATAATTCAAAAAAACAGTGTATTAAAAATATGAAGAGATGTGATTTGAACGGATTAATTCCAAACAGTCTCTCTTTTTTATTCTATCGCTATTTTCCTTGAGTGACCTTTGTCAAAACAAAAAAAGATTGGGGTTTTCTCTTTCGAACTGTTTCTTCAAAGTCCTTGTAATGACAGTTTGAAAAAAAATGAATGTGGTCTAGACTTCTCAAACCTAAGAACTTGGAAATCGGTCATTTTTATAGAGTTGCCAGCCACATCATTAGCTTGGTTATTACCTGTAATGCATTTAACCAAATCATTCTTATGTACGATTGATATAATATAAAAAAAATATTATTGGGCAGTGTTGCGGCCATAAAGTAGCTCTTCATAGTAGTAGTAATATAAAGTAAATTTTATAGTACGAGCACTAGTAAATATTTTTATATTCCGACGTGTCATAATGACATTATTATGGATTTCATTTTCAGTGTCAAAATGATATACTTTATAGGACTGAGTACTATAATGAAAAATTATATATAGGACTGAATACTATAATGATTTCATTATACGACTGAGTACTATAATGAAAAAATTCTGACAATGACAATACAAACAAATATTTCTATAGTTACCTGGTTTTATTAAAATCAAGCTATTAGTTTACTGATGAAAACTTAAAATTCATCAAAAAAAACACAAAAATCGTCGGAATATAAAATAATATTGTATGAAATTTGGATCATAAACAATCATTATGGTACACGCTCGGGTTTGTTCGGGTTTGTTCGGGTTTGTTCGGCTGACGCCTCGTCCAATAATACTCATGGCTAGTACCATAATGATCGTTATTATGATGCTTATGACATAAATATATATTAAAATCAACTAGAAACAACTATCACTTAATTTTTCTGATACAAAAAAATAAAGTCAATTTCGTAAATATATTATTAAAATGTTTTACAACAATATTTTTCGTGACTTTTTTTTGGTAGCTTAATCATAAAAATTAATTATTGTACTTAAAATATTGAATGTAACTTTTACATAATGAGGCTTTATTATGTACGTTTTGTACTTAAATCATAATTATTTATTGGTTTGTTATTAGCACACCTGTCACAACTGCAAATTAAATCAAGCCATAACAGGAAAAGCGGCATATTGCAAAATATGCACAGAAATTAACCTACTTACATGTAACAAGAAAAACGTAACAACTGAAAATAGGTCGGTTTTCCTAAGTAGCGAAGCAACGTCACTAGTCGGCGGTGGAGACACAAATGCAATGTATCGCTGTTCTTGATTAAAAAAAGGGAATTTGCGGAAAAGCACAAAACGACACTAGCGACCTGTCAGGAGAATTATGAAAATTTAACTTTTTAGAAAAAAGAGTTTTTCTCAAATTTTGACCTTTAACGGAGTGTCATCTTAAATCGAATATCGTATCAAACATAAAAGAGGGAAACTCTAAATTACGAATATTATTTTTGAGAGGAAGTCACGGTCAGATATATTATTTGGGAAAAAAAATATTCTTTAGCTTTTCTTTTTTCAATTAAATATTATGATCACTTGATAATGAATTGTGGGAAAATGGAATCTTAGATCTTACTGACAATGACACGCATCTGTAGAAACATATTATTAAATTGTTTATCACGGCCTTCTCGTCAAAAATCAAAGACTGCTTGATATTTGAAGGATTTTGCGAAAATCCATAAATAAGTTTAACTCTATTCTAACGTCGATTCACTCAGTAAACCTGCAAGATGACCGACATGTCATATGACAAAAGTCATTGAAAATGCAAAAATTTATTTTATTTAGCTGGAATATGACTTTTGTCATATGACATGTCGGCCATCTTGCTGGTTTACTGAGTGAATCGACTCTAGTTAGGTATAGAGACACCCTATATAAGCTGATGGGAAATGTTTTGGCATTTCGATTTAATGAGTCAGCAACGTAGCATCGTATTGAAAAAAAATTAGGTTTTTTTTTTAAATTTTATGATGAAGATTAACATTGTTTTGTTTTCACATCCCTCTATCTAAAATTTCATTTTTCGATAATAAATTATCAAGCTCCATAATATTTAATTCCACAACGGGAATTAAGAGTTGCCATCTATTCTCTTTGAAAATATATTCAATTATACAGATTGTCCTAAAAGTAATGGGACACAGAGCAACAGCAGACTCCTTAAGGCGAAATAATGCGATTTATTTAAACTTGCCTTATCCCAAAATTGATAACAACCAAGATACAGGGTGTCAAAGTTTTAATTTTGTGTTCGTTATTTTGCGATTATTTCTTAACGAAACGACATAGCAGTACAAAATTAAGGGTTTTGTGGTTTTTTGACGTGAGAAATTTAAAATTATTCATAGTTTTTGTGTAACCAGTAGGCGGTGCCTACAGCATGGCCGACTTCTTTAGCTGGCATAAATTTTAAATCGATCCGACTATTAAAAAAATAAATTACTTTACTTCTTTTACATCAGAAATGTATAACTTATTGAAGTCGCTAGGAACAACCATTTTCGAGATAATCGCATTTTATGTGTCCAATGCAACTAAGTACGTGGTTCAAAAGTAATGGTGAATTTCTGATTTACAATTATTGTAAATCAGCTACATTTGCTAAGCGTCAAAGTTAATGTATGTAGATTCTTAAGGTTGACTATTTTTTTCTAATAAAAACGCTTTTTCGTAATACGGAATTATTAATTTTATTCTAATACAATTTTTTTTGTCAAAACGAACCGGTTTCTCCTAGTCAATCATAAATATTTTGAAATAATTGCGGTTGGGTTGCCTTCTATTCGGGAACATTTCTTGGTACCTGCGCCCAGCACTCCGACGTTATTATTTTCTTGTGCATAAATAGAAAGCATATTTATCACGCATTTCCGCATTGGAAAATAAATTATGTCGAGGCATTACTAAAAAAATTATAATATCTACGTATTGTACGTAGAAAATTAATAACTTTGACAGATGATACTTTGTGTAACATGTTGCTGCCTTAGAAACATTGTTGTTGTTTTTATTTAATCAAGGCCAGCTGTGATAAATAATACTCAAACGAATACACAATTATTTTAAATATTTTAGCATTCTTGCATTAAAAATAAAATCGAATGAGATTATCTCGAAAATGGTTGCTCCTAGCGACTTCAATAAGTTATACGTTTTTGATGTAAAAGAAGTTAAGTAACTTATTTTTTTAATGGTCGGACCGATATAAGAAGCCGAAACAAAGTTATGCCAGTTAAAATAAGTGGGCCATGCTGTAGGCAGCGCCCTCTACTAGTTACACAAAAACTATGGATTATTTTTAATTCCTCACCTTAAAAAAAACCCAAATCCCTCAATTTTGTGCTGCTATGTCGTTTCTTTAAGAAATAATCGCAAAAAAACGAAAACAAAATTAAAACTTTGACACCCTGGTCTTGGTTGTTATCAATTTTGGGATAAGGCAAGTTTAAATAAATCGCATTATTTCGCCTTAAGGAGTCTGCTGTTGCTCTGTGTCCCATTACTTTTGGGACACTCTGTATATAGGCCAAAATGTGGAAAAAAAAACTATTTTTTTCTCAGAAACGGAAAGAGTAAGACAAAAAAACTTTTAATAAAAGTAATTGGAAATAAAGAAAGGAAGACAAGAAAATATGCTTTACAGGTGTTCTATTTAAAAAGGGCAAGTTTGAGACAACTTCTGGAGTAACCAGAAGTCGCATAAAGTCGCTGTTATTTCATTTCAAGATAACGTCTCCGAAATCCACGTTATCCAAATGTGCATGATTCAAATCGCATTATTTTCGAAAAAATTCTAATGGATGGTAATATAAGTTATCTTTAATGTTATTATGTAAATGTTTATTATACAGAAAATTTAATAGTTTATTATTAATATATATAATGTTTTAGGTGATGAAAGCAGCTTATTCATATTTAAGTATCATGAGTTAAAAATAAAAAGTTCTCGAAATAAAAACCATGTTGACTACAAGTTTGCAGAATATTCTATAGCGGCACCTTCACCTTATTTCCAAATTGTTGGAAAGTTAGATAAAAAGTTAGAAGATATGTAGCAAATTAAAAATAAAAATGTTTGATGAAGACTTTGTATTTATAAACCTTTTGAAATCATGACAGTGGAATGCGGTCTGCTTTCAGCCATACTTAGCTCTTCTTCCCTAAAAAGCTATCTTTTTTTCTTTTTTTCTTTTATTCATTTCTTTATAAATTGGTGTATAGTCTATTTGTTCCACATATAAAAATATTTACTTCTACTATTTTGTTCTACATGGGGAAAAAGGCAGTGACTTCTGGTGTTTATTGTGGCTGATAACCTATCAGATTTTGAGGTAAGAAAATCATTTTTAATCTTTTGTTCCTAATTTTTTTTTTGTTTTTTCACCGTCGTGTCTCTCAGTGGCGGCTCTTCCTTATGGTCATTTGGTCAATGACCTCCCTCACTAATTCTCTTCTCATGTAACTTAATATTTATTAGGTTTAAATAAGGTTTAAAAGCCATCGAGTCAGTCAAACCTCGTTTGTTTCGTGAACCATTACTATTACCTCTAAAATATCCCTCGTATTTTACCAGAGTTTATGACACGCACTATAAATAACGGTACTTATCATACGTTCTTCGTATATTGGGTTCAGGCCACTCTTGACCACCGCTCTGTGTTTGCTTTCCCAGAGAAATTTAATGCACAAGCGTGCAAGAGAGAAACAAACGCATACTACTACTGAAAGGAAAGACAAAGATACGAGTCCTATAAAGGCTTTGAGCCTCATCAAGTTTCGATGAGGTTCCGACAAACGTTGCAATTTTGCAGGAACGTGTGTGAAGGGATGTTACGTTGCGGAGCAGTTCTTAGTTTATTTTCTAGAAAAATTTGTTGGCTTAAGTAGGTAAGGAGGGTTGCATAATGTATAATATTCAAATATACGTTGTCAGTTTGTTTTTTACATTGATTGTATTTTTAATTTACGTACGGGTGCCAGTAGGGTTTGATATTTGTTGGTTTGTTATTATTTAACGAGTATTGTGTTAAATAGTTTATTGTTCCTTGTGTCACAAAATGTCGGTTGTAAAAAATATGAGCCAGGAATCTGCATTAGGGATGTTATCAGTCGAAAAATATGTTGTAAGTATTCCAAATTTTAATGAACCATTGATCACTTTGCAGGAACTAAAGAGAGAATAATCCACCTTAAGTTATTATTATTTGCTAGGTATATTATGTTGTCACTTTCCATGTAATGAACTGTAAAAGTTAGTTTGGAATAAAGGCATTTTGAAAGTTAAGTTCAAATCTGTTTAAAATGTACGTATAGGTCGGTCCATATTTTATTTTTTTATTTTTTATCAGGTAAAATTATAGTTTTAACTTTTTTCACGCAAAGATAGAAATTAGTGTACCTAAATACATCAAAACTACAATTTTAATAGGCAAAAAAATACTTTTATGGGCGTGGCACACAAAAATATTTTCTCCTTCGGCAATTGGCCTGCGGCGCTGTTAACATATCTTTACAGTGCTAAATGACCCCCCACTTCAAATACCCACGAGCCGCCACTGGTGTCTCTAGTTACTTACATAAGTTACGTAGACCCAATAATGGTGTTTATAGAATTTGTTCGATATGTATGCAATTTATTGATACGGATACCTTTCTAAACTTGTATATAGTAATGTTAACCTTTATTTATATGCAATTATATGAGTAAGGTACGTATAGACCAAAAAAATAGTATTATAAATTTGTTTTTTATCCTATTATACAGGGTGATTTATTAAGGGTGGCGACCGACCATATCTCGGAAACTACTAGGCATAAAAACTTGAAGAAAAAAAATTATGATTAAAGCGGTCATGAGAAAATTCTGGAAATTACTATTCAGTTCCTCATTTCGCCGCAAGGAGGCACAATTAATTTTTTTTTAAATTCCAAATTTCTCCGAAATTATATTATATTTCCCATATATGGGTATAACTCTGATTACATCATCGAAAAGCTTAGACAATTCTGCATCATTTTGGTTTAAGGCTCATTGGCGTACCGGCCTTGATAAGAGTGGGGGAAGCTATTGAATGTATAAACATTAAAATCGCTGTAACTTCTAAACGACTTATCCGATTTTACTAAATTTAAGCTTGTTTGAAAGGGGAAGGTAAGTACCTTCAATCGCCGTATCCAACAGTACATGATAGTGTTTAATAAAATTGCTAGAGGGCGCAATTTGTAATAATAACAGTTTTTTCGATTTTATCCCGGAAATTCAAATCATACGGTATAACTATGACATCATAATCGAAAAGTAGATGAAATTTGCAAGAAAAGATGTGAAGACCGCAGTTCGATATCTTTGTTCGTTTCAGAGTTATTGCCAAAACAATAATTTTTAATACAAATTGCGCCCTCTAGCAATTTTATTATAAATTATCTTGTACCATTGGATACGACAATTGAAGGTACTTACCTTTTTCTTCCAAACAAGCTTAAATTTAGTAAAATCGGTTAAGTCGTTTAGAAGTTACAGCTATTTTAATGTTTACAGTTTCACTTGATAAGAGTGGGAGAAGCTATTGAAAGTGTAAACATTAAAATCGCTGTAACTTCTAAACGACTTATCCGATTTTACTAAATTTAAGCTTGTTTGGAAGAACCTTCAATTGTCATATCTATTGGAACAAGATAGTTTCTAATAAAATTGCTAGAGGGCGCAATTTGTATTAAAAATTATTGTTTTGGCAATAACTCTGAAACGAACAAAGATATCGAACTGCGGTGTTCACATCTTTTCTTGCAAATTTCATCTACTTTTTAATTATGATGTCATAGTTATACCGTATGATTTGAACTTCCGGGATAAAATCGAAAAAACCGTTATTATTACAAATTGCGCCCCCTAGCAATTTTATTAAACACTATCGTGTACTGTTGGATACGGCGATTGAAGATACTTACCTTTCCCTTCCAAACAAGCTTAAATTTAGTAAAATCGGATAAGTCGTTTAGAAGTTACAGCGATTTTAATGTTTACACATTTAATAGCTTCCCCCCCTCTTATCAAGGTCGGTACGCCAATGAGTCTTAAACCAAAATGATGCAGAATTGTCTAAGCTTTTCGATGATGTAATGAGAGTTATAAATTAATATGGGAAATTTCGGAGAAATTTAGAATTAAAAAAAAATTTTAATTGTGCCCCCTTGCGGCGAAATGAGGGACTTAAAAGTAATTTCCAGAATTTTCTCATGACCGCTTTAATCATAATTTGTTTTTTCTCCAAGTTTCTATGCCTAGTAGTTTCCGAGATATGGCCAGTCGCCACCTTTAATAAATCACCCTGTATATATATGATTATCTTTCTAAACTAGTATATAGGCTAAGATAATGTTAAATACTTTATTGCAACCGGTATTTTAATTTTAATGTTAAAGATACACCCATTTTATCACTTTTTAAATTTCTACGGTTGCTAAAAGTATCCTACTGCTCAAGCACAATAATAATGCATGCAGGGTTACTTTACCTTCTTATATTTGAATTAAAGGTTAAACTGGACCTACTATAACTATGTAAAATGAAACGAAAAGTATACTTTTGTAACTAACCCCTTAATGTGCGGAGCGAAGTGACCCGCTTAATGCTGAGTCAGGTATCACCCGCTTCTCGATCGGACGATGGCTGACGCATATATTATGAAACCTAATATCGTGGTGAATAAGACTTTTTGTGGATAAGAAAGGGAGTTGATAATCTAGTTAGTCAGACTGATATTGTTATAGAGTCGGCAGCTTATTATTATTAAAAGTGGTTGTTCTTAAAATTTGTGCTTTCTTTATCGAGATAATTAATTATTATTATCATCATTATTATTATTACAATTCATAAATTACAATTCAACAAACTTTATAAAGTCATTCAAAACAAAAGTAAACTTATTACTAACAAAATTTTACAATTTATAAATTACAAATTAATAAACTCCATAAAGACAAAAGTACACTTATTACTAACAAAAACACCTAGATATATAATATCTGTATGTGTTTCTGTGATGTTATTCAGTAGTATTGTAGCGGATATTGTAGGTTCCTAGTTCTTAACTTTTACTCACTACCCAATACATTTGCACAAACAGAGTAAGGCCCATTTAATAACAACAGAAGACCAATCTGCAACATAGCACAAGAGTCCCAAAGTCCGAAAACTCTCCAATCCAAACACTCAAAACAATCTCCCAAATATCAAATGGAAATTGTTAAATATGTATCGAGCACATTCTTTACCAAAAACTTTAGTTACTTTAATATGACGTATTTCAACCGGTAAGAGGTTAAACAGTTTGGGTCCCATATAGACAACTGATTTCAAATTCAATGTTTTGTTATTTTTTGAACACTTGAGATTTTCTTGCACTTTAGCTCTGGTTTGATATTTGTGAGATATTCTATCCACATTTCTTTGTCTTTTCATAAACTTACATACATTTAAAACATAAAGACATCTTACATTTAACACTTCAGATGAGTAAAGAAAAGCGGTGTGATATAGTCTAGATTTTCTATAAATTACTTTTAGTATACAGTTTTGAACAGTGTTTAGTGGTTTTAATGTTGCCTTATATAATGCCCCCCAAACTACGATTCCATAGGATATGATAGACTCCACTAATGACCTGTAAATCATAATCAACAATCTTTCACTCATGAATTCTCTCAATACGTAAAATTTATGGATCAAATTTCTAACACTTTTTACAATTTTCTTTATTTGTTTGTCCCACTTTAAATGCCGGTCTATTATAATTCCCAAGTACTTAGTCTCTTCTACTTCATTAATGGTATTATTATCATCTAAGGTTAGTCTGTTAAAGTGGGGCCGATTTTTAGTTGTTGGCGAAAAAGCAATGTAATTAGTTTTTTTTATATTTAGAGAAAGTTGAAATGAATCAAGCCATTTTTTAATTATTCTCAAGCCACTTTCAGCAATGCCTTGTAGTGTATCCCAGTCTTCAGCCGTGAAAATGACTACGGTGTCATCCGCATATGACAAAACTGTTCCACCTGTAGCAGTCTCTTTAAGGAGCGAGTTTATGTAGATTATAAACAAAATTGGGCCCAGGACTGTGCCCTGTGGTATGCCCATTTTTATCGTCATTGGATCACTCAAAACATTGTTGATTTTTACAATTTGACTACGATGGCTGAGATATGATTCAAAAAGGCCCAACACAGGCCCCCTTACCCCATACCCTGATAGAACCTCCAGTAAGGCAGGGTGGGGGACCGTGTCAAATGCCTTGGCAAGGTCTAAGTATATAGCTAAGGTTTTCTTATTACTATTCATGTTCCCTGTTACCTCAACCACCATGTTATATATTGCATCATTGGTGCAAGCACCTTCTGTAAAAGCAAATTGATTTGGTGATAAGATGTTATTACTCATAAGGAATTTAGTTAGTCGTTCTTTTATGGCCCTTTCCAAGATTTTGCTGAAATTGTTGATTAGACTAATTGGACGATAGTTTGTTATATTGGTTTTGTCGCCGGCCTTAAATATAGGAGTAATTACAGATGTTTTAAAATATGGTGGAATTGTGTTAGTCTTAAATATAAGGTTAAAAATATGTACAAGGGGTTTTAAAAAGTATTTATGATATGTTTTTATTATTTTGGTAGATATACCATCCAAGCCAGGGGCACAGTCATTTTTAAGGAGGGAAATATAGTTAATAATTTCTTTTTCATTGGTAGGTGTGAGAAACATGGAACATTTGTTACTATACAATAATTTTACAGGATTATCCGGCTTCCGAATATCCTCCGCCATTTTACTGCCTATATTTACAAAGAAATCATTACAAAAGTTAGCAGTTTCCCTGTCATTCACAAAAGACTCATTGTTATTTACAATAACCAACTTTTCATTCTTATTACTGGGATGTACATTGGTGGCATCTTTCACTATTTGGTATAATTTTTTAATGTTGTTTATGTTACTATTAACCATGTCCTTGTAATATCTATTTTTGGTGATTGTTATAATTTTTTTAAGTGTATTCCTATATTTTTTATATTTTTCTTCTGTAAGAATGTTATATCTTTTTAATAATTGTTTTTTTAAATTGTCCCTGAATTTTATGGAATTAATTATACCCAAGGTTATCCATGGTTTAATTTTTTTGACATTCCTTTTAATATTTTTTACTGTTGTTGAGTCATCAACAAAGGTCTGTACTCTATCAATGAATTTATTTGTAGCAGATTCTGGATGGTTATACGATAGGACACTGTCCCAATGTTCATTTTTTAATAGGTTTTCTAATTTTTTGTAGTCAATTTGTTTTAGTAAAGTTTCCGCAGTACCGAAGTTTTTGTTTTGGCAAGGCTTACTATTTAATATATTAAGCAAGATTGGCAAGTGATCCGTTACAGGCGATAAAACTATACAAGGTTCATATTGTAGATTTGGGGTTTTTTGCTTAATTCTCAGAAAAATATGGTCGATACAACTTTGCGCCTCGTTCACACATCGGGTGGTTTCATTAATATATGAACAAAAGCCAAAAAGGCTCAATAAGGCGGTGTATTCAATTGTCAGGTTAGAATTGCATTTAAGGTCTATATTAATGTCACCAATGAACATCTCAGTCTGTGCCTTTAGATTGTCAGTAAAGTATTCATCAAGATCTCTTAGAAACAAATCAACCTTCGTTGCTGGAGGCCTATAGAGTGCATTAATGCAGTAAGATATATTATTTAGTTTAAATGAAATTTGGGTTATAGTTATATTAGTTCTGATGAGTTTTATATCAACTATCTCCGTATTTATATAAGACTTAACAAACACATATAGACCATCACATTTATTGCAGTTCGCCTTATTGTAATAACTCATATAACCTGGAATGTTAAATTGTTCATTGTCTTTTATCTGCCAACACTCACTAAGCAGTATAATATCACAGTTCTCGAGTTCATATGTTTGTATAAAACTTAGAAAGCTATCAAAGTTTTGTCTTATGCTCCTAATGTTCAGGTGTAGTACATTAAACAACTTGTTTATATTATTGGTTATGCCCTTATAGCTATATTGGATTACAGTTCAGGTGTGCGGTGCAATTCACGTTTTAATTATTTAGCTAAAAATTAATCGTAGTTTGATTGTGACATTGTTTAAAATTGGTGTTGTGTGTAAAGAAAAAAAAATAAAATAAAATAAGTTAGAATGGGTCGTTCAAGATCGCGTCGTAAGCGGTGCCGTTCGTCAAGCTCATCGAGTAGTGAAAATTCTGTGGAGAGATATCGGAAAAGAGATACCGGCAAAAATGTAAGTGAGAAAGGGCAGGGTGAAAGATCTTATACGCCTAGAAGAATACGTTCTACTAGTAGACCTGGCCGCTCACGTTCTCGTTCAAGATCGTTACGTAAAAGCAATGATGAGATTGATGCAAATCAACGCATTAAACATCTAGAAGCATTGGTTGAAAAGCTCGTGAGAAAAAGCGACGACTCCGATAAATTTTCCCATCCTCGAGTGAGTGTAAGAAGCGATTGTATACCCGAATTTTCACCAGACAATTTAAATTTAACGGCGTCAAAATGGCTTGAAAAAGTTGATCAACTCAGAGCAATAAATGGCTGGGATGACATAGCCACCATTTACCATATGCAGTCGAGGTTAATAGGCAATGCAAAAACTTGGTACCATAGTCTTACGGACTACAACTATACATGGGCTGAGTGGAAACGTCTTATTGTTAAATCGTTTTCGGATCACACGGATTATGCGGCTTTGTTACAGAGAATGCTTGACAGAAAAAAAGAAGTTGGTGAGACAATGACAACCTATTATTTCGAAAAAATGGAACTGTTAAGAGGTTGCCGAATAGCAGGCAAAAATGCTGTTTCTTGCTTGATAGCCGGAGTGCCTGAGAAAAATATACAGAACGCTGCTCGTGCAGGACGATACAGTGACCCCGAATCGCTATATGAAGAGTTTTTGTCAGCTATACATGATGAGTCTCCTAGTACAAGTAAACAAGAACGTGTTTATGCAAGGCCGTCTACATCATCAAAAGTTGTTGATGTGAGAGGTCTCCCAAAAGAGAATCCATCGACAAGTCGATCTTCGAAGAACGTCAAATGCTTCAACTGTGGTACAAGGGGCCACGTTGCTGCTAAGTGTTTTAAGGTGAAAGTGGAATGTAAGCACTGCCATATGCTGGGACATGATGCGTCAAGATGCTGGAAGAAAAACAAGGAGAATCTCACCAAAAGTACTGAGAGTAAGTGTATACTTAATTATGACTTATATAAAAACAGTAATAAAATCACTGCTAATGACGATAGTATTAATAAGTTAAATACATGCTATTTTATTGATTGCACGGTAAATGGGCATTTGTTACGTGGTTATGTAGATTCCGGTAGTAGCGCTGTGACAATACGTGACACAGAGGTTACTAGGTTAGGTTTACAAAGGAAACCAAAACAAGTAATGCTACGTGGCTATGGTGGTGGTTCTGTTTTTGCCAATTCATTTGTTGAAATAAATTTGTTCGTTGACTTAGCTTGTGCCAATGTAACGGCATTGGTAGTACCTGATGACACGCAGCAGGTACCGGTTATAGTTGGTCAGCCATTTATAAATAACGAAAACGTCGTTATGACCGTGCATGGCAACCAAGTGCGATTATTTCCTAAAAATGAAATGGATCTTAGTGCTGTTAATAATCTTCCGCCTCGTAAAGCTACTTTATGTGCTAAAGAAACTACAATTATTCCACCACACCACATTGGGCATATATTAGTATGTAGCGACATACAGTCGGGAGATGTTTTCGTTGATCTTCAAAACAGGCCTTGGCCATCAAGATTCCACGTAATACCACGCTGTATTATACATATTAGTGAGGAAAGCGTCCTGCCTATATTTAATAATTCAGATGAGCCAGTAAAATATTTAAAAGACACTGTCATTGCTAGGGGTTACACATGTTCTTCCCAGCAGGGCATCCAATCTTATGATGTTATGTCCAGTTCCGCTGAACAGATGCCACTGCTTACCTTGGAGGATATTAATATTAATAAAGACATTAGCCAGACTGAAAAAGAGAAGTTGTTAGAGATGATCAATTTACATCGAGACTGTTTTGCAACAGACATTCGCCAGCTTGGTAAAAGTACCAGCACCAAGATGTCTATAAAGTTGACAGATGATATTCCCATCACATACAGGCCATATCGATTGCCATATTCTGAACGCGAAAAAGTTCGTGGTATAGTGCAAACCTTGCTAGACAACGATGTGATTAGAGAATCAAATTCTCCATATGCAAGTCCAATTTTATTGGTTCGGAAGAAAAATGGGGAAGAAAGGCTATGTGTAGATTATCGTGCGCTTAACCGTAAAATTATCAAGGACAAATATCCATTACCGCGCATAGATGACCTTCTAGACCGACTGAAAGGCTGCCAGTATTTTACAAGCTTGGATCTAGCCTCAGGCTATCACCAGATTGCATTGGAAGAAGAATCGATTGCAAAAACGGCTTTTATTACTCCGGATGGATATTATGAATACATGAGAATGCCATTTGGCCTTGTAAACGCACCTGCTGTCTTTCAACGGACAATGAATGAAATCCTGCGGTCATTTCGTTTTACTACTGCGCTTGCCTATTTGGATGATATCCTAATTCCTACCAGAGACATAGAGGACGCTCTAAGCAATTTAGATTTGGTACTGGGTCTAATTAAGCAGTCTGGTATGACATTACGACTTAATAAATGTTTCTTTTTACAAACCACGATTTCTTATCTGGGTCATGAAATTAGCAATGATGGCATCAAACCTGGAAATGAGAAGATAGTAGCAGTTTCAAACTTTCCCACTCCAACCAATGTCCACGAAGTTCGCCAATTCCTTGGATTAAATAGCTATTTTCGAAAATTTATTTATAATTTTGCTGTTATAGCTAAACCTTTATCTAATCTGACAAAGAAGAATGTTGCTTTTGTTTGGGCTGAGGAACAGATAAGTGCATTTAATGACCTCAAACATAAGCTAACTACTCGTCCTTTACTAGCCATATATGATCACGAAGCAGTAACCGAACTCCATACTGACGCTAGTAAACTGGGGGTAGGTGGTATATTGCTTCAAGTACAGAAAAATGAAGATCTAAAGCCTGTACAATACTTTAGTAGGGCAACTACAAATGAGGAACAAAAATACCATTCTTACGAGTTGGAGACGCTTGCAGTGGTTAGCTCCTTGAAAAAGTTCAGGATCTATCTTGTAGGAATTAATTTTAAGATTGTGACAGATTGTAATGCTCTGCGCTCTACCCTTACGAAGCGTGACTTAATCCCACGAATAGGTCGTTGGTGGTTAGCAACGAAGGAATATGATTTTTCGATTGAGTATAGGGCTGGATCGAAAATGAATCATGTCGATGCGCTTAGCAGAAATCCAATCATAACTAGTGGTGAATATGAGGAGATGCCCATATTACATGTTAATGTTAGTGAAGAAGATTGGGTATTGTCTGCTCAGCTTACCGACAAACGCTGCCGTGAGATACACGAAATTCTGACGAGTGGGCCAAAATCAGCCAAGGATAAGGAAGTTACGAAGGAATACGTCCTTAAAGATAACCGAATTTATCGCATTACAAAAAATGGCAAACGTTGGGTGGTGCCAAAGGCGGCCAGACGTAATATTTTGATGTACTATCATGATGGAGCAGGCCATTTTGGAGTTAATAAGACACTAGAGGCTATTCAGAAACGATACTGGTTCCCGGCAATGCGTGGCTACGTTCGAAACTATATTTCTTGCTGCTTGGGTTGCCTATATAATAAGAGACCTACAGGAAAGTCACCTGGAAGCCTTTACAGTATTGAAAAGAAAAATATTCCAATGGACACTTTACATCTCGACCATCTTGGACCATTCGTTAAAAGCCGTAAAAAGAACAGTTACCTAATTGTTGCTGTAGATGGCTTTACCAAGTTTGTTTTTATGAGAGCTGTCCCAGATACAAAAACAAATCCAGTCCTGAAATTTCTTAATGAAATAATTGAGATGTTTGGTGTTCCACGGCGCCTAATATCTGACAGGGGGACTGCTTTTACAAGTACAGCCTTTAAAAATTACTGCGAGCCTATGAATATCAAGCATACTTTATGTGCTACGGCGACACCCCGGGCTAACGGCCAGGTGGAAAGGATGAATCGTGTTATTCTAGACGCTCTTATGGCCCTTTTGGAGGACGAAGAGCACTGGGATGACATGATTCCGAAAGTGCGGTGGGGCATAAACTCCACGATCAGTACAGTAACTGGAAAGTCACCGTACGAGGTGTTTTTAGGGTATCGTCCACGAGGAGTGTCCGATGCATATCTTAGCGCTGAGATTTGCGAAGATATTCCTGTGGAATTAGGAGGTTTAAGAGAGGAGGTTTCCGAGCGGATTGCCGAACAGCAGCTGCATCAGAAACGGGCCTACGATAAAAGACACGCTTCTCCTCCTGTGTATGAAGTCGGGCAACAAGTGCTTGTTAAAAGACCGAAGAGCTCAAACACTGGTACCAGTAGAAAGCTTGAGCCGCGTTTTAAAGGGCCTTATGTGATCACGAAGGTACTAGATAAAGATCGGTACATAGTAGAGGATATGCCAGGAGCAAAACGTGCACGCGTGGCATATAAAGGGATATGTCCCTCTGATAAGTTAAAGGCTTATCAAACGACTGTAAGCTCGGGATCGTCAGAAGAGGACGAACAGAGCTCGCAGGAAAACTTATAGTAAAAATAATACTTATTCATGTTTTTTGTTTTTATGTTTCAGATAACCAGTCACGTTAGTGGGCTTTGCGAGGGCACAAAGCATATCAGGTTTGGCCGACTGTAACTAACCCCTTAATGTGCGGAGCGAAGTGACCCGCTTAATGCTGAGTCAGGTATCACCCGCTTCTCGATCGGACGATGGCTGACGCATATATTATGAAACCTAATATCGTGGTGAATAAGACTTTTTGTGGATAAGAAAGGGAGTTGATAATCTAGTTAGTCAGATTGATATTGTTATAGAGTCGGCAGCTTATTATTATTAAAAGTGGTTGTTCTTAAAATTTGTGCTTTCTTTATCGAGATAATTAATTAAAAACTATATTGGATTACACTTTGTTATTTGTCACTAATTTTTATTTAAAATTTTTTTTGGCGTTACGGCCGTTTCGTAGTACAACTACATCTTCAAGACGCTAATCTAAACATAACAAACTAAGGGTATATGTAGGTTAACAGAGTCATAAAATTATTGGATCTACCTAAAGTAATTGTTTGGTACACTATGGTATTTTACAACATTCCTAATAATTATAAGGGACAGGTTGGCCAATGTTTATAAAATCGGGAAAAACGTACGTGCGTGAAAACGATACACTGGCCGACAAAAAATTTTTTTTTTGTTGTAACACAAAGCTAAATAGCATCTTGTGGTAGAATGGACCTATACAAATACGAAAATGAGAAAAAAAAAGTTGTAACACGTAACGTTTTCTTGTTACATTTATAGTACCACATTTAATGTTACAATATTTAATATCTATTGGTAAAATAATTTAAGAATTTTCTAACTGTGTATATCGACTATATTTAAATTTTTACACCTACTAAACATACCTTACATCTAAGAAAAACACAAACATTACAAATATTAACTGAACACACTAATTAAATTTTATTTTTTCCTTTTATGAGGGGTCATATCTTCTCTTTTCAAAAACCAACAGTAATCACCCATCATGGCTGGATCCCATCGTCCTTGATAGCGAATTTCCATTGTCCTGATATCCTGATGGAACCTTTCACCCTGCTCGTCACTGACACCTCCCAAATTTTCAGGAAAAAATGACAGATGGGAATGGAGGAAGTGAATTTTTAATGACATTCGGGCACCAAGCGATTTGTAGGAATCTAAAAGTTCATCAACTAACTGTTGATAGTTTGCATCCATATTGTTGCCCAAAAATCCCCTTACTATACTAACAAATGAGTTCCATGCTCTGAGTTCCTGCCTGGTAGGCTTCTCTGTAAAGTTGACATCGTCCAGCAATTTTCTGATTTGTGGCCCAATAAAAATGCCTTCCTTTAATTTGGCATCACTTAACTGGGGAAAGACTTGTCTTAGGTATTTGAATCCATCACCGCCTTTATTCATAGCTTTCACAAAGTTTTTCTTGAGCCCAAGTTTAATGTGAAGAGGAGGCAGAAGGACTTTTTTGGGGTCTACAAGAGGTGCAAACTTAACATTTTGAGATCCCGGCTGAAATTCACTTCTTTGTGGCCAATCTTTTATTACATAATGCTGATCTACTGCACGACTGTCCCACAAACAAAGAAAACAACAATATTTTGTAAATCCTCCCTGAAGTGCTACTAAAATTCCTACAGTTCGGGTAATTTTTCTGTTATAAAATGCATCCATTTTAACCGTCCCCTAATTAAATTGACTACCTGCTAATGTAAAATGGTCTTATTAAGCTATTGAAAAATGGGATGTATTAGGGCTTTCGGAATATTTTTTCTATTATTAGAAGGGTCTTTCCATTTTAAAAATAAAGAGCGGACCTGTGTTAGAAAAATCTTGTCGGCCAGTGATATTAACAACTTACAAATATTACATATAGAACAAAAAAGTCATAAATTAGATATATTAGAAAACATCGAAATTTACAAACACAAAAAATACCATAACGTCAACCTTTTAAATACACAATTAGATCTCGGAAATTCCCCACTTTTAAAATTATTCTAATTTGCATCTGGCATGTTTACCATTTAGCTTTTATAAACATTGGCCAAGCTGCCCTTATAATTAGGAATGTTGTAAAATACCATTGTGTACCAAACAATATTATACTTTAGGTAGATCTAATAATTTTATGAATCTGTTAACATATACACACGTAGGGAAAATGTTTGTCCACCCATCTCTTAGTAATAAGTTAGAATAGTACAAATATGAAGTATCGCAAAGTAAACAGAAATAGGTAGTCGACGGGAATTATAGAACCCGGTGCGACATCTTGCGTCCCAGTACGGTACCTTAGAAAAGGTCAGTCGTAAAGGGGTTATTCTGTAAAAACAGAAAATTTTGCAAGTGCGCTCTCAAAACCGGTACAAGTGCCGGACCACAGATATTAATTCGAAAAAGGTTTTGTCTGTTTCCTTCCGCCAAACTCATCCCCAGACGCGTTTCGCCGTTTACGGCTCATCAGTGAGGCTCAGTTTGGCAGAAGGAAACAGGGCTCGAAGACAAATCACTTGTCAGGGTCGATTATCGACGGGAATTATAGAACCCGGTGCGACATCTTGCGTCCCAGTACGGTACCTTAGAAAAGGTCAGTCGTAAAGGGGTTATTCTGTAAAAACAAAAAATTTTGCAAGTGCGCTTTCAAAACCGGTACAAGTGCCGGACCACAGATATTATCGCAAAGTAAACAGAAATAGGTAGTCGACGGGAATTATAGAACCCGGTGCGACATCTTGCGTCCCCTGTTTCCTTCTGCCAAACTGATGAGCCGTAAACGGCGAAACGCGTCTGGGGATGAGTTTGGCGGAAGGAAACAGACAAAACTTTTTTGCATTAATATCTGTGGTCCGGCACTTGTACCGGTTTTGAGAGCGCACTTGCAAAATTTTCTGTTTTTACAGAATAACCCCTTTACGACTGACCTTTTCTAAAGTACCGTACTGGGACGCAAGATGTCGCACCGGGTTCTATAATTCCCGTCGATAATCGATCCTGACAAGTGATTTGTCTTCGAGCCCTGTTTCCTTCTGCCAAACTGAGCCTCACTGATGAGCCGTAAACGGCGAAACGCGTCTGGGATGAGTTTGGCGGAAGGAAACAGACAAAACTTTTTTGCAGAAATAGGTAGATTATGTTTCCCCCACTCCATCGCATCGGATCTGGCTGGCTCGATGCGTTTTGCTTGATCCTGATTCTTTCATTCAGGCGACAACGTACGAAAGAATGAATATTTATTTGATATTAATAGAATCGAAGCAGCGCGGCGTGTCACCAGCGAGTGCCATGAGCGAGATGCAATACGATGAAGCGGGGGAAACATAATCTACCTACCTCTGTTTGCTTTGCGATATTTCATATTTTGTACTATTCTAACTTATTACTAAGAGATGGGCGGACAAAAATTTTCCCTACCTGTATACTCTTATAATATGGTTTATTAATTTTTGATTGGCGTCTTGATGATGTAGTTGTACTACGAAACGGCCGTAACGCCAAAATGTTTAAATAAAAATTAAGGACAAATAACAAAGTATACTTTTCGTTTTATTTTACATAGTTTAAATAGAATAGAATAGAATAGAACTTTATTTCATATTATGTTTCACAATACATATCATAAAGACATAAAAGAAATGACGTCACAAGATTACATTACTATAAGTTTTACATAAGTATTTTTCCTGGTTTTACATATTAAAGTAATCTTCAATTTTATACGGTTCCAGTCCAATTAGAAGTTTTTTAGTCTCCAATTTAAATTTTTTATAACATGATATATTCTTAATTCTATTTGGTAATTTATTATAAATTCTTATACACAAATATGAGGGGTGTCTTTCTGTTATTGTTAACTTATGGATTGGATAATTTATGTCTAATGTTCTAGTATTATATACATTATTTACATTGTTTATTAAGAATTTTTCTTTGTGTTTAAATAAATAAAGTAAACATTCATGCAAATATAGGCCATATATTGTTAAAATGCCATTTTCCTTGAATTTCCCCCTGCAAGATTCTATTATACCCATCTTAAAAATGATTCTTATAATCCTTTTTTGTACAATGAAAATGGATTCTGAGCTAATTCCCCAAAAAATTAATCCATATCTAAGAAGCGCTTCCAAATTTGCAAAATATAAAATCTTAAGAATATCCCTATTTACATAACCTGTACATGTTCGAATTGCATAGCAGACTTTATTTAGTTTTTTACCCAAACTCTCAATTTGGGGTGACCATTTTAGGAACTCGTCAATGACAATTCCCAAAAAAGTTGTATATTTTATTGTCTCTATGTCCTTTTCACTTAATACAATATTCATTGGTTTCTCTTTTGTTGTCCTATTCGTACTAAAAATCACAATATTTGTTTTATCTTCATTTGTTATTAATTTCTTACGTTCAAACCATTCTTTTGCATCTGAGAAAAAACACTCTATTTGCCGAATCAGAGATTCAGGTTCTTCTTCACCTACAAGTAAATTTGTGTCATCTGCAAATTTTGTCATAGCTCGACCATCACCATTCGCTCTGCAATTGAGATCAATTATGAATATCAAGAATAGAATGGGCCCCAAAACACTCCCTTGAGGTAGACCCATCGTTATTTCTTTGATATTTGACTTAACTGCTTAATTGTTCTTTGTAATTACAACTCGTTGTTGTCTATTTGATAGATATGATTCCAGCCACTGTAAGGCATTTCCTTTGACTCCATAAGAGCTTAGTTTCAAAAGTAGATAACTCCAATTAATGCAGTCATACGCCTTCGATAGGTCTTTGAATAACCCCGCTGTAAGCTTACCTTCTTCTAATAGGTTTTGTATTGTCTGCGTAAATTGATACACTGCCGTCTGTGTCGATCTATATTTTAGATACCCATGCTGAGTGGAACTGAACAAATTAAATTAATTAAAAAACTTAGCAACCTCCTTGCCATTGCTAGCTCAAACATTTTTGAAAAACTGTTCAATAAACTTATTGGTCTGTAGTTTTCCATCTCTTCCGGATCTCCTTTCTTAAGAATAGGTTTTATTAATGAGCGCTTTAACTGCTTTGGAAAAATGCCAAATTTCAATGAATTATTCAATATGTAGCACAACACCGTATTGATTTTACTTATACTGGATTTGACTATTTTAGTAGGAATTTCATCTTCACCACTACTCCATTTATTTTTCATTTCTTTTGAGAGATCTATTACTTCATTTGGAGAAAAAGGTTTTAGAAAAAAAGATTTGTCATTTTTTGGAATATTTAAATGTGGGGGTGGTAAGTTTGTATTATTGTCCCTTAAAGTAGAAACAATTTAAATTAAGAACTCGGTATATTCTTCCACTATAACTTCTGGATGTCCCTTAATTTGGCATTCTTCCTTATCAGTGTGTTTGCCTTTTATGTCATTAACTACAGACCACATAATTTTACTTTTATTATCAGAGTTTGTTATTTTCTGACTTCCCTCAACATGTTATCGTATTCCCGCTTTGTATTTTTATAGAGATCTTTATAGTTATTGTCGCACCTACTGAGAGTGAGGAGTAGGTCCAATCTATTCTTGCATTCCTTAATTCTGCTATCATGATATACATTTATCCTACGTTTATGATTGTGAATCAGTCTTTTTGGAAAGCTTTCATTAAAAATATTCATGTAGTTATTCATGAACATCTCCCACTGTCCATTTACATCATTTTTAGTAACATTATATACACATTGCCAATCTTCCTGACCTAGTATTTGCAAAAAATAACCTACATTATTGTCATTAAAAAATCTTTTTTATCTAGTACCTATTTTACTACTACCATTTAACTTAAAAACTAGTCTTTGAGATGTGTGATCTGACACATGATTTTCTATTACTTCATTAACTTCATACTGACCTAAATTTGTAAATATGTTATCTATGCAGCTCTGACTATTATCTGTGACCCTAGTATTATCAAAGATAGTTTCATGTAACATAAATGAGTTTGCAATCGATAGTAGTTTGGTTCTGAGTTTATTTGGTTTTTTAAATTCTATATTGAAGTCTCCTCCAATAAGAATTTTTTAATTTTCGTTACAGATCATAGTCAAAATCTGCTCTAACCTCTGAAAGAATATGTCTGGGTTTCCATTTGGCGGTCTATAAATTGATAAAACAATAAATTGCTGATTACTTATAGTACATTCTGCTGCGGCACATTCTATTCTACCAATAATTGAACAATCAGTTATTTTTTTTTCGATTTTTACATTTGACCTGAGTTCTAACATACACAGCTGCTCCTCCATGTCTTCCTTCGCTACGACATACCTTTGATACCAACTTGAAATTTTGTATGCCTATGCATTCTAATTGTTCCTCACTCTTCCAGTGTTCTGTCAATAGCAAGAACCTACATTCATCATAACCCTGCAGAAAGTACTGTAATATGTCTACAGAGTTCCCCAGCGACTGCACATTCTGATGTATTACACTAATAGAATTCCCATTTTTTTGTTCGGTCTTATTCAGAAAACAAGTGTGTATTTCCTCTTTTCGGGTTTCCTTTAATTTCTCTCTTGATCTAAAAAATCAGCTGATCTTATAAATATATCCTTATGTCTTCTAAAATCAAACCTTCTGATTCCTACAAATGTATTGTCACAAAGTAACGGACGAGTCAATCAATTCTTTAGACCTACTTTAATAAGTGTTTTCATTTTAAATGGTAAAGATATTTCCTTTCTGTCTAACGTTGTATTATATTGCTTTTATAAAACAAATTAAGATAGTTTACCAATAATCACATTATAAAAAACGGATGAAAACTAGGAAAACCTTAAAAAAAAGTATGTACATAATTCCTTCGAGTTTAAATAGCTGATTTTTAAAGGTTATTAATATAAACATTTTTATTGAAAGAGAAAGAAATAATGTAAGAAAATGTGATAGAAATATCATTTTAAAAATAATATGGATACCTAATAAAGGTTCGATTGGGTAGTTTGTATAATACTTACGAGCTGCTTTATTTTGATAGCGACTGCATAACAATTTAATTGTGCGAGCGAAGCTGCGGATACCCGCTAGTACGAGTACATAAATACATTTTAAGTATTTTCTTGGACTTGGACTTTGCATAAAAATGTATAATCCTAAAAACAAAAATTTTCTAATTTTTTAATAAACTCATAAAAATAAAACAAAACTAATAATTAATAGTGGCACACATGTTTTTTTTACGTCGACAATAAACTTTTACAAAATAAATTGTTTCGTGTTAACATCATCTGTTTTAGTATTTTTGTGTTGCATTATTTATTAGTTTTATAAAACACAGCGATGAGAAATTAAACAAAAAAGATAAGTAATAAAACTAAATATGTATCTAGTACAAAGTTTAAAAGTTTTAAAAGTATAATAAATAAGTTATTGCTGATATAATTAAAGGGTGTCCCAAAGAGACCACACGATTTAATGTTTTTAATGCTTAAAATGCTTAACATGTTGGTTCAAACAAACCTGAACAAATCCAAAAAAGTGAAAATTCGTGATCAGGTAAAGCGGAACATGTTTGGACCAACCAACATCATAGGCAGAGGTCTAAAGCCAAGATTCTACGTAGCAACAAAAAGACCTGTAGTAATCGAACAAACCCTTCTCCTTTTCTGTGAGTAATCATAGTAATTGTTTTGGCGATGTCGTGGTTAGTCTCTTAAATACTACTTTTTTCAAATATATTGTTCTATAAGTACCTAACAATAATAGAAATGGTGGAAAATTGTAAGAAAGTGAAAATTACTATTTTAGAATCAAGATTAAAGAACTGAAAAGAGTGATTTTAAGGTATTCATAGCCCCCTTAATCCGTTTAAGTTTTGAGCCATAAAAATATTTAGAAGATGATATAGTGTCCGCGCATTCTAGTGGGTGCCAGCGTTGATCTATTTTCTGTTCTGCAAAATGGCAGATGTTTTCGGTGAAAACGCAAATAGCGTTCCCTATACTGGATTGTGATGCACTTCGTGGTTTATTTAGTTGTCTACCTTTCGATTATTACCAGTGTGACTGCCTTTTATATTGGAGTTAATTCCGCTGGAATTTCGCTACGGTGTATTGATGGCCGATTTGATTTTGCATTTTGTCTTTCTTGAAATTACTTGGGTTATGGCTGCCCGTAGAGTCCAGCAAGGACGAAACGGCCTTCGTGGTCTACCCGCCCCAGGGTATCCATTAAACTTTGATCTCTGTGTATTCCAATATAAAAAATAGTTACATACTTGTCCGATATGCCACAAAATTCTCTTTTATTTTCGCGGACACTTTATAATCTTATAAAATGGATTGTTTACTTTTAAAGTTTCCACAATTTTGTGAATGTTATACTATTTTCGTTACTAAATTTTTATTCTTTTACAATTCGACACCTCTCTCCTCAGCTCTGAAGAAGGCAAAATTGTTTTTGCCAAAACGGTGGTAATAAATTAGTTGAAAATTATTTTAAATTTAGTAGAACTGACAACCTCAGAAATATCAATTTTATATTGTTGTAAAAATTTATATTGCACGTTTTACTAGAACGAACATATTTATTGGGCTACCCTTTAAAAGATCGGTCAAATCTACTTCCTATATAAATCACAGAACGTTAAATTTGAGTGTACAGTTCGTTTAAAAAAATGGCTATTACAAGTGAAAGAAAAGACGTTTTAATAAACCTTGTTAAAATTCCCATGATTATGACAGGGTTATGGACGAGGCCCTTATATAACAACCCGGTCCTGAATAAGATGGTCTACGCATACACCATTTTCGCAAAATTAAACTGGTTCCTTTTTTACTTTGGTTGGTACAATAATATTGCTCACTTTTGTTATTATTTTTTTTCCAGATCATTTATTTATTTATTTAAGTGTTTATACTGTTCACGTCTGGTAATGGTTTCATTCTATTTACAACACACATAAAATCATAATTACGTACATTTTAGTAAATTCTTGTTTTAGGTATATAAAATTTTTAATATCTAAAGTATTTTACATATTAATCACAGTAGTCACAAATTGTATATTACACCTCCATGCAAAGAGCACTTGGTCTTGGTTACGAAACGCTACCAGTAAAGTATTTTTCACAATAAATGGTTGTCTCCGTTTAACTACCTCGGACGTTTTGCAAGAGCTCGGCCATAAAAATGCAAATAAACTGTCGGTCAGGGTCGGATTATAATTTGTAATTATAACAGGTAATATTTAACTATCTTGTGCTTGCGATACCATCTTTCAGTCTTTGTGTTTTTTAGGAAGTGTTTAAATATCTAAAATCCTACCCTGTAGTGTATTTGCTTGTTGATTGTGTATAACAATGGGATTAAACCGGTAGTTTTATTGCAGTCAATAAGTCGATACCATTTAGGGTGAAAAATACTTTACCCAAGTAGCATATTTAGACACAAATTCTTTGCTGAGAAACGTTTCAGAACATTTTCGATTCAAATATCAAAATTGTATCGCGAGAAATTTGTTACGACACTTTTTCGACACATTTTAGAATTCTTTTACTTGAAACATTTTTGTACTGTTTGTTTCGAAAAATTTTACAAGCCACAGGATCGATACATTTAACATACGAATGAATATTTTTCAAAACATGTTTAGATACAATTATTGTGAACTTATGTATGACACGTGCATTCGCAAATTGTAGCGACACATTTTCGATTTAAGTGAATCGAAACAATTTGGTATTTTTCTGCTTCGAAAAATGTATCACACTATGGTGTCCATTTATTTACGAAACTTGTTAAGAAAATAATTTTCGAAACTTTCAGCAACAAACACTTCCACTCACTGCACCTGCTCATCGATTGGAACAAATTATAATAACACCAACCAATAATTTTTAAGAAGAAAACAGGACTGTAATTATTATAAGTTTCCAATCGTTTTCAGTTCGGTTTTTATGAATATGTTTAATTTTATTTGCTTTGAATAACCTCATCAACCATTTTACAATATTTGGTATTTTATTGTATGTTCTATCAAATATTTCTGCGGTTTCTTTTTGTTTTGGGTTATTTAAGTCGATTTTACTTTAGCTACATTTGTTTCGCATTATCCTCGATGCATTAACGAAACAGTGTTTCAATGAACTTTTATCTTCTTAAAATTGATTTTAATTAAATTCCTGCATCTTTTGATAAGCCGTAAAGTTGTCACATTATTTTTCATTTTACTATCCAATTCAATTTAAAAGGAAATAAGTAAAATTTTGAAAATATTATCCATGATAATAAGCGACGATTCTTCCAAGTTTGGTCACAGTTTTTTTTTAAACCATTTCTAAAAGTTTTCACTATTCATCAAATTATGATCATCATTAGGTTTCAAGCCAGACTCGAATATCAAACTTGCATTATTCACTAATCAATTTTCTGAACCAAGAGTGGATTTACGGGGGGGGGGGTAACGGGGTAATTACCCCCCCCCCATGAATTTTAGGGGTTCCGTAATTATAGATTTTCAAACTCGACGTCTGCAATCCCCGACCATACGGTCGAAATAGGTACAGGGTCTTCCAACGAGGACTGAACAGGGGCTCATTTTTGAGCTTCCTTGTATTTAAAGAAAAATCCAAAATAGCCAATCGATGTACTTTTTCCTGCAGAATTCAAAAATGAAACCAAAAATTTATTTGAACCAGAAACAATAGAGTTACGCTATGGATAAGGTGTTTTTTAAATGGAACATAGCTTTTTTTATACGATTTTTGGAACGAGTGATTTTTTTTTGTCCGTTCTGATTATAATATTTAATATTGTGACAGCTATTTTTATTAAATTTTAATGTTTTATCCAGTATAATTTAACTTTAACCTGTTTGAAACATACACTAGGTAATAAAGGTATGAATTTTAATACGAAACCTTTGAATCCTTCAAAGTCAAAAAATTTGACAAATTTACTATAATATTGCCAAAATGACTTTGAAGTATTCAAAGGTGATTATACCTTTATTACCTAGTGTATGTTTCAAACAGGTTAAAGTTAAATTATACTGGATAAAACATTAAAATTTAATAAAAATAGCTGTCACAATATTAAATATTTTAATCAGAACGGACAACAAAAAATCACTCGTTCCAAAAATCGTATAAAAAAAGCTATGTTCCATTTAAAAAACACTTTATCCATGGCGTAACTCTTTTGTTTCTGGTTCAAATAAATTTTTGGTTTCATTTTTGAATTCTGCATGAAAAAGTACATCGATTGGCTATTTTGGATTTTTCTTTAAATACAAGGAAGCTCAAGAATGAGCCCCTGTTCAGTCCTCGTTGGAAGACCCTGTACATACGTAAACGTCTGTAAAAAGCGTTTTATTATTATTCTTTATTTTAAAAACTTGGAATAAAGCAAAATTAGGGCGTGGCCCCAAAAAATTTTTGCCTGCGGCGCTTTAATACCTATAGATTTTGTTAAAAAAAAGTCTTTCATTACCCCCTCCCCCCCCATGATTTGGACCTAAATCCGCCCTTGTTCTGAACCAGCGAGTAGAATAATATACCGTACACTCTCTGAATTTTTTCGCCTTTACCTAAAACCCCCTTTACTATAATATATCCAGGTTTTATCCAGAAAAACACGTTTTAGGGGAAATTGAGAATTGCCGTTATCCTTAAATTCCCTTAAAATTCTACTAATTTTTCGGCTATATGGGGTTGCTCTATTAAAGAACGCCTGTGTGATACAGTACATTTACGCCATTTAAATTAAAATTTTTTTAAACAGTCCGCTAATGAACCAGTAAATATTTCAATGCCATCAATAGTTTAGTTGTATTAAGCGAGTGGTAACGCGCCTATACACATCCTCTAAATACGCTCTCTTATGATATGTTCATAAATTTCGTGAAGTTGTCGACCACGGGATGACAAAATACATTATTGCGATTTTTAAAATCTACATCTTTCTCTATCCCCTTTACCTTAATTCGTTGGATTGTTGAACAGGAAACTCCTTAAGCATCAGAAACTCTCTAAAACAGATATGACAAAAATGGCAATAAAACTGTTCTGACTGGCAAAATTATACGACATTCATTATTGATGCAGATTTACTATCTCACCTAGTTAACGAATGTTAGAAAGATAAGCACTAGTTGTGACGTAATGGTCAGCGGTCATTACAGGTGTATGGTATATATTACGAAACTTTTTAAATAATACTCAAGCAAAAATAAAAATTGAAACTTACAAAAGCAGGTAGGTATTAAAGACGAACGCCAGTATTTAATGGTTTTTGGAAATTCCGATGATGCAGAAACGATGGCCAATATCGGCATTTGTCTAAATCTAACAATACAATTTTGTCCATATACTGCGTAAATTCTGCCCAACACTGTATTTAATTATCTTTGAGTAGGTCTGGCATTGGAGTTTTTAAGATTGGTCGTACAAGGATACCCAGGTCAAATTATTCTTGCATCCTTTACCGTCTTTGCAAATGGGACGAAAATTGCTGCAAAAACAATCATATATTTAAAAAAAAATGTTTTGGAATTGTGCGAAGATGTTATAGACCGAGAGAACGATATATGGAGAGAAAACGATCCGATGATTATAAAATTATACCTAAGTAAATACAAAATTGGAAAACTGTTTGGAATATTACTGTACACGACAACTATCATGACAGTAATAGGGCTTAATGCAGCTGGTAAGTTCTAACAGAAAAAATGTAAACTTGACGGAAATACCCTATCTTACAAATCATGAATAACTTACATCTTATTTTTCGATTTGTACGGTTAGTTCGGGGGTATTAAATTTATATTTAAAATTTTTATTGTGTATAACCAGTTTGTACCGTGCGATCAAAAATTATTTGCATCAAAGAGGGCTTGGATTAAAAAAACGTAGGGCTTGGTTTAGATATCAATGATATGGGGACGAGATATCTAACCAAATCTAGGTTAAAATTTGGTCAAATTCATATTATGATATGTCAAACTAATGAGTAATAACAGAAGTAGACAAGTACAAATTTATTTTTGTTGTTTACAAAATTAACAAAGTAAGAATATACAGAAAGAAAAAGAAAAATAATTATATAAATTGCTGAAATTGGCCACCGCCATGCTCCAAGCAAAAATTCACACGTTTCGTCATAATTTCGAAAGTGTTGACCAGCATCTCTGGAGAAATCTTACCACATTCTTGGATAATCCTTTCTTGTAATAATTGTTTTAAATTTGCAACTGGTGTTTAAAAAAAAAGTGTCCTTTAAATGAGGAAAAATGAAGTAATTCATAACCGTTAAACAAGGTGATCTAGGTGGGAATTCAATGTCTGATCGAAAACTTATCAATCTGTCGTCGAAAAAATTGTTAAAGTAAAAGTAGTTAATAGATTCGGCGGCTGTATGGGCGGCTGCACCGCCCTGTTGACAATATCCAAAACGTAGTTCGTCGTTAAGTTATTGCTCAACAATTGGATTCAAAATATTGTCTCTATACCGCTGTGCTGTAACTGTGTCATGGAAACAAATAGGTACCAACAATAATTCTTCTTCGGGAAACAGCTAACCAGACACCAATTTTTGAGGGTGCAATGTGAACTCTACAAAAAAATGGGGATTTTCACTACTCCACATGCGTGCATGTATTCTGAGAAATAACATAACCGGAGAGATGGTACCAGGCTTTATCCGAAAAAAAGTCAGGTCTAATAAATCATTTCTTTCCAATAAATTTTGGGTAAACCATTGAGAGTAATTCCTGCGTCTTTTAAAATCTGCGACTTGTATTTCTTGGAATACGTGCACTTTATAAGGAAATAAATTAAGCTGCTTCTTAAGAATAGTCCTGCATGTTCCATAAGATCTTCCCACTTCTTGGGACAGGCGTCTTAAATACAATTTGTTGGCGTATTTTGCATTATATCACGAACGTTTGCAACAAGTTTTTCTGTTCTTACAGATGGTCTTCCTGCTCCTTTTTTGTGTTGTATAGAACCTGTTTCCCTAAACACAGCCACGGTTCTTTTCAGGCAATGATAAAAATCCCCACCAATATAAGCAATGTTAGGAAAATGTTCGTGAAAATCGTCCATGCACAAACCCGGATTGTATTGCTACTCATCATTTACTCTAAACCCGTTTCGAAAATACGCTTCAACCATGAATGTTTTGTGCTGTTCCGTAAAGCCCATTGTGTGAATTGTTCAAGAAATTGGAAAAATTAGCGATGAATCAAATTACTTGTAACGACTGTCAAAGATGACGGGATAACTGATTGATTGTTAATTCAGGTAATTACTGACACCCAACAGGTATTAAGCTCTACGGCTAAGCATTACGTCCTTAGATACAAGGCCCTCTTTGATGCAAATAATTTTTGCTCGCACGGTATTAGGTTACATGCTTGATAAAACCGTTGTTCAATTACGCGGGAATTAAAAATAACTACTTGTTAAGTTTTACAGCTTAATTCAGTTTTCTGACACGTATTTCGACACTTGCGGGACATTTTCAAAGGAGTACCTTTATAATGTCACATAGAATTTAGTATCTTCTTGCACTCCTTTGAAAATGACCCGAAAGGGCCGAAACATGTGTCAGAAAACTTAACTTAACAAAAATAAGTACTTAGTTATTATTACTTTCCGCGAATAAAAATATATTTTTGGTCCGAATTTTTTGAACCTCACCATAAATACTCTAATAAAAATTTAATAAAACGCGTATTTATTATTTTTTTAAAAACCTGTCTCTAAAGGGGTGAAAAGGGGTATAAAAGTTTCTATTGGAAAAATATTATTGTCTTATTTTTTGAAATATAGCATAATCGCAAGTAATGGAATACTTATGGCTTATTTTTTTTAACCGTTCCCTGAACGATGGGTATAAAAGATTATATTGGAAAAAAAATTTGGATGGACTTTCTTGACATAATTCAATAAATTCTACCTCCAAGGTGTTTATAAACGCATGCATAGGTTCTGCAAGCATTATTAACGATCTGTAATCAAAAAGATATATTTTTTAATAATGATTATGAATCTATATTTTGGTATTAAACTGGACCACAAAATTAACAGGACGAAAAAAATTTTGCTTCAATTCAATCTTAAATAACTTTTATGTTTTTTTACCCAGTTCGATAATTTTTTGACATGTTGCAGATGCTGTCGTCTTCATCATGTTTTGATATCGATTTTACGAACTGTGTAAATGGACATGTTGACATACAGGGTAGCACAAAAAATTGCACTTTACGCTTAATTTCTGAACATCGTGCGAAAAAATTTAATATGTTTATGTTTCTTGGTACGACATTTTTAAGTTCCATCTTTTCTGAACAACTTGTTTTTTGATTCATACCGATATCTGGATTATTAAAGGAAAAATACAGGTTTAATGGAAATATTGTAAATAATCCTTTTTTATCAACAAAAAATAAAAAAATAACATAGGCAATAATGGTATTAAGATTATTTTATTAAAATCGAGTATTTCCTTCACTAGCCTGGATAACAACTCTTATCCTTTTAGGCATAGATTCAATTAAAGCAGCAACCGCACACAACCAAGGTTTGACACTCGCCGTAGTTCTGTCTAACTCTTCTTTCTTCCTAGTGTATCCCACATATGTTCAATTAGGTTCAGGTCCGGACTTCATGAGGGCCAGTCCAATACTTGAACGCCAACATCGTTTAAATACTGCCTCGTTATTTGTGCTATGTACGGAGGAGCATTGTCGTGCATTAAGATAAAATTTGCTCCTATAAAATGCAAATAAGGTACCACATGATCCTCTAAGCAATGTCTAATGTATCCATCAGCGTTAATACCCCCCTGAAGTGTAATGAGGTCTGTACGGGCCTCTAAGCAAATGCCGCCCCACACCATCACTCATCCGACACCAAATTGCACTCTAGGAGAGAAACAACATTGAGAGTATCGTTCCCCGAGCCTTCTCCACATTCTTTGACGTCCGTCATGTGAATATCGGGTAAAACGGATTCGTCTGTAAAGATAATGTTTTGCCAGTCGTTCAAGTCCCAATCTGCATGATCTCGAGCAAATTCAAGGCGCTGCATTCGATGACCTGCATTTAATTGAGGTCCTGTAGTAGGTACATGAGATGTTAGATTTTGTTCTCTCAACCCTTTACGTACGGTTTTAGATGAAAATAATATACCGTAAACATTTGCCAATCCTATAGCTAAAACCGGAACAGAGGCTGTTCGCTCTCGAAGAACCCGAAGACGAAGAAATCGATCTTCAACTGCATTTGTGGCTCTTCGTCTTCCCTGCCCCGGTCTTCTTGAGTAAGAACCAGTGTGTCTAAATCTTTGTATCGCATCGGATACGATACTACGTGGATGGCCAAGCCTTTCTGCGATATACAAAATCGGACGACCTTCATCTTGTAAAGCAACGGCTTGTGCCACTTGTTCTGGTCTCATTTTTAATTTACGTAAATACACTTATCGTTTACGGAACAGTTTTAAAACATAAAACAACCAACAACTTACTTTACAAATGCTAGAAGTACAGCAAGTAATAAATCTGTATATTGTTGACAAAAATCTTTTTGATAAGCCATGGTGCCATTGAAACTGCATTCAGAAAGACAAAAAAAGACAAGGCCAACTTTACAAATAAATTCTTTTATTTTTGTTGCTAAAAAAGGATTATTTGCAATATTTTCATTAAACCTGTATTTTTTCTTTAATAATCCACATATAGGTATGAATTAAAAAGTTGTTCAGAATAGATGGGACTTAAAAATGTCGTACCAAGAAACATAAATTAGTTATTAAATTTTTCCACATGATGTTCAGAAATTAAGCGTAGAATGCATTTTTTGTGCTACCCTGTATGTCAACATGTCCGTTTACACAGTTCGTAACATCGATATCAGAACATGATGAAGACGACAGCATCTGCAACATGTCAAAAAATTATCTAACTTGGTAAAAAACTTATAAGTTATTTAAGATTGAATTGAAGCAAGATATTTTCCGTCCGGTTAATTTTGTGGTCCAGTGTATTTAATTTATTTTCATAAACAACGCTAATAACATTTTTTATATTAAAAGATAAAGGAATAATGTAAGAAAGCACCAAATAAATTCCTTTTTAAAAGTAATAAGGGTACTATTGGGTACCTCTAAAAGGTTCTATTGGGTAATATACAGGGTGTTCATTTGAAAACTTCCCACCTCGATTTTCCTGCTTTAAAATGAAAATGTGGAAAATCGGTCAGACCCGTCGATTTTTATTTCGAGTGGGACATCTTTTGCCTATATTGTCAATCTTGTTACTTCAAACCCCTAGGAGGGAGGGGGGGGGTAAGATCTAAATCTTAAGTGGATACCCCTATTTTATATATTTTTTTTGGATTCTGCATCAAATTCTGAACATTTTTTAATAAAAGCATTATTAGTCTATACTTAACAGTTTCCGAGATATTGACTCTTGAAAAATTACATTTTTGAACTTTGACAGCGTCTAGCTTTCTAACTGTACGTCTTAGAGCAAAACGGCTTACATGTCCCTATCTTTGATTTTTATTATCTTTCCAATAGTGTTAACTTCCGGTCAAACCGGAAGTACTATATTTCTTACAAAACGAAATCTTTTGCGTGTGCTTCGCGCACCCTTAAAACTAGATTTGCCAAAAATATATACAATTCGTCGTGGAAAAAGTTGTCGCAATATATTTATTTGATTTTAGGAGCATATGGAAATAATCAACTTATAAAATACAATAAAGCTAACAATGCCTCTTTAGAATCCCATTATAACTATCAATTTTATTTCCCGAACAAACTGGAGCACCTGACATGGCTGTACATTCTCGGCGCCTCCTTCTCTTATGGAGCAGCAATGTACAACATTACCACTCATATGATTTTAATCACTTTACTAATGTATACAGCTGCTCATATGTCACTTTTACAACATCGCTTGAAAAACTATATTCCTGAAGATTTTAAAGAAGAGCAAATGAACGAAGCGATAACATCATTAAAAGGATTTATTTTAGAGCATCGTTATCTTATCAAGTAAGTGCCAAAAAATTAAATATTCTTCCTTAATTAATAAAAATTAAAAGTCTTCCTTCACAAATTTATTAGAATAATATGTCAAATATTCAGTTAAGTGCCTGGTCTCCGTAGTAACATTTATAATCAGGAGACAGAAAAATCATTGCTGATAAGTGTTAGCAGAAGAGAAAATGGTAGAAGATATACAACCCTAATGGAGTTTTTATGGAATATAAAAAATTATGTGTTGGTATAACAAATAAATAGTGCAGAATAATTAAAAGACATTTTTATCATATTATGTAGGTACGTAGAAAAATGATTAAACATATTTGTTTAAACAAGGGGAGAAGTCCAAACCAACTGAATGGAAGAGGAAATTAAATAACACGTCTGAAAAGAAGATTTAAAAAAATAGCTCATAAGACTTAGTAAAACACACTTATTCATTATTATTTGATAGACCGATAAACTCCTAATTCTATTGAAATACAAAATATCATATTGAAAGCTTTTTGAGGCAATATGCTATTTTGTATTTCAACAAAATCTGGATTATATCTGTCAATGAAGTATTTAAGTATGTTTTAGTAAGTCTTATGGGCTAGAAATATATTCTTTTTGGAAGTGATATTTTATTTCCCTTTCCATTCAGTCTTTCAGAATTTTCCCCTTTTTAAACAAATATATTTAATTATTATTTTTCTACGTACACTATTCATTTGTTATACCAACACCCAACACATAATTTTTTTATATTTCATTAAAGCTTCATTAGGGTTGTATACCTTCTACCATTTTCTCTTCTGCTAACATTATAAGCAGTGTTTTCTGTCTCCAGATGATGAACGTTGCTACGTTCGAAGCACTCTTACCACTTTATGAATGGACTATTTCTTCAAATTAAATTTAATTAAATACAAAAGGAAAGAAAAACACAAAGTCTTCCTCCACAAAATTTAATAGAATAAAAAATTGTTAGTTTAAAGGTCTCTACATGTTTCGAACGTAGAAACGTTCATCATCAGGAGAAAGAAAAATGTATTTTATGCTAAAGAGACTGTTTGGTCAATGCCAGAGGTCTGCTACTCTAACCTAACCTACTAAAATTTTAGAAAACATTGCAAAATAAGGTCTTGTAAAGTATGTTCATTAAATTTATGAATTAAAATACTCCATTCAGCAATTAGAAAGGCACCTCAGGGGACATTGTGTTGCAACCTTTTTCTAGCGAGGCCGGAGCATTCACACATGAAATGCTGAATACTTTCCTCCTCTTCTTTATATCTGCAACTTCTACAGTAGTCGTTAGTTGGTATTTGCATATGTTCAGCGTATCTACCGAATAGGCAATGTCCGGTGACTACGGCAGTGATGTTTCTTAGGTCCTTTCGACTGTGTTGTAGTAGCACTACGGTTTTCCTGCCGTCAAGTAGGGATCACAATTGCCTGGATATGCTACAAGTTGCCAGCCCTGTCTATCTGCTTTGCGCACGTTGTTTAGCTATCCGATCTATCTCCTCTTTGACTGATCCCAGTGGTCTATCCACAGTATTCTCTGCTAGTTCGGCAGACATTCTTGCATTTTGGTAACTCGGACCTCTTATTTTTCCATAACACAATGGTTCTACTCTACTGACACACTAAAATTATTTCTTATTTTCAAAGGTAGTAAGTTATCATAAATAGCATTTAATCTGTGGTACAAAGCCATACGAATATAATAATTTATTTCCTGCAAATGTTACTTTGAAGCCTTGTTAAACTAAATATACACTGCGTTTTTTTTAACGCGGGCCATAGGGATTTACATGGTAAATCTTTAAGCCTATGTTAGGCACATTTATATGAAACAAATAATATTAAAACTTGAGAATAGATAAAATATGAGATGGGAGGAAGACGTTAACATACAATCTGTGCAAAAAATCTCCAAAAGATACCCAAAAATGCTCTTTTTATTTTTTTAAAATTACACTTTTTTACCCCCCTGTAATTTATGTAATTAACTACCTTAGATAAAAACAAAATATTGACATGGCTGTCAGTATTTTTTTGACTTCCATGAAATTAGTTTAAATTATTAAACTTTATTGAAATAAAAGTTCTGCTTTAGAATTATTAAGAAAATTAATACATTTTAAGCCACTTAAATTAAAACATATTTAATACAAACTAAATAATCATCAACATTGTATAATTTCGGTTCAACTTGCCAAATATTATAAAAATGTCACATACCAGTTTATGTCAAATATACCTGGGTAAACTTAATATACAGGGCTGGGCAAAACAGCGTGATATTATAACTTAAAATGGTATTTTTCAATATTTTGCGTTAGTAAAGTAATACAAACATGGTCCTAAATTGGATATGAGACCACAAGAAATATTTGTGTAAAATTTCAATTCGTAGTTCTCAATAGAAATGTGCCTAACATAGACTTAAAGATTTACGATGTAAATCCCTATGGCCTGCGTTAAGAAAAACGCACTGTACATAAATGTATAATTCCTTTTTTTCAGTTTTGCTGAACAGATTAACGAGCGCTGCAAAATGATTATAATGTTGGAATACATGTTAAGTTCCTGTGATATAGCGACTGTGACAATTAATATCATTAACGTAGGTATATATAATAATATCCAGTTGCACATAAATTTTAAACAATATTCTATTTAATCCAAAGAAATTACCTTGTCGAACTTCGAAAAAGGTTAGGAATACTAACTAATGGAAACATTGTGTCAAGTAACAAAATAAAGACAATGGGAGTCCGACTGAGACTTCGTTTTGGTAGAAGACTCTGGAATCGACTTAAGAGGGAAAGTAAATTTAAAGAAAGTAATTTATAAAAATAAAATCCATTAATCAAAAAACAGAAAATAAGGGTTGGTTTAGTTTTGAATATTTTCAATAAAAAGTTTTCTACTTACTTTACTTAAGTTAAACAAATTATGTTGACTACTAATTATTCATTGTCTATCACCTTCAAGCAAAAATTCTATTAAACAGTAAACACGACGATCTAAAAAATCCTTATGCTATAAGGTTGTATTTTATCTAACACAAGATATTAAAATACAGATTCACATTACATAGTACTACTAAGGAATTGAATGTCAATTATCTCGATGTCATCAGCTGCAAACCGGTTTCGAATTTTTTTTGATCTCGTCAGTACAGGGTAGGGGTTCATACCTTCGGTTGGAGAGCTTTTCATAAAAAGGACAACATTTCTATTCGAAATAATGGTAAACAAGTGATATTATTAAAATTGTAAATATGTCATCCTGTAGACCTTACAGGTATACAACAATAAGGTTTTATTAAAATGAATGACATGTAGCAATAGTCAAGACAATAATATATTTGGAGATGTACTTTACACACAGCTTCAACCGTGTTGATAAAAACTATAAAATTTGTTGTATCTACAACAATAAATACATTATGTAACATAAGTTTTTGATTTTTAAAAAGTTTTTAAAATACGCTAGGACCAGTGGTAGCGCAATCTTGTTTCCAATAATGCATGCCCTAACAAAAATAATAGATGAGAGCAAAGATAATCAGCATAAAAACAAAGTTGTTATAATTAACATTGACTGTTTTGTTTTAGCTGGAGAGTTCTGAAGTAGCATGGTTAATTTTTATGGCCATTTTGTTGGTTGTACAAATATTTTGTCTAGCCTATAGTTGTAATGAAATCAATGTTGAGGTAGGTCATTATTTAATCATGTACAATGTAAAAATCTATTTGTTAGTTTGTTTCTTTATTTTACTCATTCATTTTTATTTTTTGTTTAATCATAACTAATCCATAATACTAAATTATATTAATAATAATAATATTGTTTCAGCTTTTCTAGCAGGTTGTCAGGGGCTGTTACGGCCATTGTATACGTAAATCTATGAAATAACTTAGACTAATAATCAATATAATAATAAGGAATAACATAAAGGAAACTTAAAAACATGAAAAATAAAATCTGCAACAAGTACTATCCATATTGAAGTTAACAATAATAAGAAAAACAGGCTTGTAATACCAAAAAAAAATCGAGGTTCAAACAACGTTTTTCCAAAACACAGGAAAAACAGTTTCTTTTTTCGCAACCTACATATTTTTAGTAATAGTAGTTAGACGTTAAGCGCTTTTTTTATGCAATGACTTTTACATTTAATAATTTAAACAAAATTAGAAGTTTATGGTAAAAACCCTTTACATAAGTAAAAAAAAATTTGTCGGTCACATTTTTAAATTTTAGAGCCAAAATATTGCCGATGCAGCGTTTGCAAGCCGATGGCATTTATTAAACAAGGATGGGAAACAGCTTACACACCTTATGGTGCAACGGGCACAACAAAGACCTTGTATGATGACCATTGGTCCATTTGGTCCGATGACAACAGCATCCTTTTTAACGGTGGGTAGTTTAAACGTCAAATAAGCATATCTTATTTATTCATTTTAAGCTGCAGAAACAAAATATGGAAGAATTTCTGACGTTTTTTCGCAACCAAAAAATAGTTTTCTGAATAGAATTTTGAAAAAATTGTAGATTTAGGAATTTTTTTATAATAAAAATGATGATATTGTCACAACGGTGTTTTGTTGCGACTGAGACTTCGTTTTGGTAGCAGACTCTGGGATCGACTTTAGAGGGAAAGTAGATTTAAAGAAAGTAATTTATAAAAATAAAATCCATTAATCAAAAAACAGAAAATAAGGGTTGGTTTAGTTTTGAATATTTTCAATAAAAAGTTTTCTACTTACTTTACTTAAGTTAAACAAATTATGTTGTTGTTATTGTTGAAACTACTAATTATAATGCAAGTTCACCGAACAACAAAGTGTATATTCATCGCTTTTGTTTTAACGCAAGTTTTCCGGTTTAAAAAAAGATGATTTTACAATAAACTAACTAAAACAAAAAATTTATCAAATAAGTAAATTACCAAATTTCGCATCGTGACAATATAATATAAAATCATTTGATTTGTTGCAAATATAGGGTAAATCATTATGGGTTTATTCGGGTTGTCTGGGAAACAAGATTTCGAAACAATTCCTTTTTACATATTTTTTAAAAACATTTCTAGAAAATTACAGGCCATCAATATTTATCCAATGAAATACAATAATTTCATAACGTTGTCATGACAACCTTTGTATTTTTTCGGATATTTTCCCTTCCTGGGGTATCCTGGAGGGTATTACAGTGGAAATTTTTTGACATAATATAAAGTGACAACACGGAACTTTATAAAATGTCAACTGTCAACAATCAACCAGTACGTTTTGTCAAACTTTCTATAATTTAAAATTTTTTTAGTTAAGGTGGGAGTATCAATATGCTTAATGCTTAACCTATAACCTATTTTGCGCAGATTTATTTATTTTTAATAGCTTTTGCTCAAAATTTAAATAAAATCAATGCCGATAGCATATTTCCTAGGTAATAATTGACCTATTAAATAAATATCAAGGAATTTCATAAATTACTTTATGAGAATCGTGCAGCGAAAAATATCTGGTAATTTTTTTTAAAAATTATTGTGACATTTTTCTTTCACACACGTTTCTTCCCAAATTAACAATAAAATCTATTAATATTTTGGTAATATGTCAGTGATATGATCTAAATAATGTGCAGACGATATTGATTTTAATTGTATGTTAGTTAATAAAGTAATAAACTTAAAAAATAACGAGAAATAGGTTATAGGTTGGTAATGGATTAAATAACGTTGAGAATGCCACCCTAAGGCTGGTGGCCCACAGTATGGTAACGGCACGATTTGTCGCGCGCGATGAATCGTACGCGATATCGCAACGACCAAAATTCACAAATTTGCCATACAATTAAATACAGTGTTCGCCCACTGGCCGCGAAAATATCTAATACCGTCGCGGCAGGACGTTGCCGCACAAACTCGCGATTGGCGGTCAAAAAACTCGCGAATTTGTGTCGCCTGACTTTTGAATGCCAATAGGATTAAATTATTTCTAGCCCACACGACGATATTACCAACGATATTTTTAGTGTTGTGTTGTCATTCAGTAAGTGCAGTCTATAAAAGTACAGGTTATGTTTGCATCAAAAATATGCCACCAAAGAGCACTATCTAATTTTTGCAAATAATGTATAAAACGCCCCTTCCACAAATCTGAGCCTCAAAATGGGATGGACCCAATATTGCCTTTGTCATTTGATAGCCTTCTTTGGCGCCTACGTGAAACCCTCGCTAATAAAATTACTTTTCTTCGATCCTTCACTTCTAAGCTCATAGCAACAACTGACCAGAATTGATCTGGCAACACCAAATATTAATCTAAACAAGTTTCGCACGATATACCGTGTAGTGGGCTAGCACTCAGCGGATGCGGCGCGATATACCGCGCGCGACAAATCGTGCCGTTACCGTCCTGTGGGCAACCAGCCTTAGGCTGAGTGCTAGCCCACTACACGGTATATCGTGCGAAACTTGTTTAGATGAAAATTCCTTGTTGCCAGATCGATTCTAGTCAGTTTTTCTATGAGCTTAGAAGTGATGGATCGAAGAAAAGTCATTTTATTAGCAATGATTTCATGTAGGCGCCGAAGAAGGCAAGCTATCAAGAGTCAAAGACAATATTGGGTCCATCCCATTTTGAGGGTTAGATTTGTGAAAGGGTCGTTTATACATTATTGTCTTTTAAATTCCTGTCCTTATATTAATTACATCTTTTATCCCACAAACACTTTCTACCAATTCAATTAAATCAATTTTTTCGAAAGTAAATTTTCTCTTCGGTGGCATATTTTTGATGCAAACACAACCTGTACTTTTATAGACTGCACGCACTGAATGACAACACAGCATTAAAAATATCGTTGGTAATTTCGTCGTGTCGGCTAGAAATCATCTAATCCTATTGGCGTTCAAAAGTCAGGCGACACAAATTCGCGCGGTTTTTGACCGCCAAATCGCGAGTTTGTGCGGCAACGTCCTGCCGCGACGGTATTAAATATTTTCGCGGCCAGTGGGCGAGCACTGTATTTAATTGCATGACAAATTTGTGAATTTTGATGGTTGCGATATGGCGTACGATTTATCGCGCGCGACAAATCGTGCCGTTACCGTCCTGTGGGCAACCAGCCTAATGTTAGTTAATATTAAAGGGATAAAAACGCCTAAACAATACAAAATAATACACATAATTTTTAGTTACAAACTGTAAATGTACCCTAAATTATCGTTCTACCTCTTCCCTTTTCAATGGTAAATAACCCGATGGACAAATTCTACTGTCTGTGTTTTAAATAATATAGTTAATATTTGGACACAATTTTGTTAACTTCTTGTCCACGTAATAATCTGTATTTTGTTGATTTTTCTAAAAGATATTGATGGATGATCGAGAACAAATTATTTTCCTCTAATTCACTACCGTATTCGGCAATGGGATCTTCCAAAAAAAAAAAATAGTACAGTGATGGATTTTAACGTCGGATATTTTTTTGGATAAAATGCAAATTTTGTATTTATTAAAACGATTCATTTTAGAATATTAAATTAAATACTTCGACGAACAACTATCAGCAAGATGCAGATCTTACGAATGACTTTTAATTGTTGACATTTTATATCCTCAAAATTAGCATGGCCTTCTAGATAAAACAATAATAAGTAGGCGATGTTTTGTTATGCTTCAAATTTGCTTGGTTTGTTTTGGCAAATATAGCAAGGAAACATTTATTCCTAATATATAATTTTTTACCAACTTTGAGGAACTAAACTAAATGTTAGATAAGAATATAAGATATATTAAATCTGAAGGTGTTGTTTTTGTGTTACTAAAATTGGTAGAAAAGAGTTTAACCAGGATTCTTTTATTATTACGTAACGTAATGCATAAATTTATGGTAGATTTATTCCTAAAAAATAATTTTCTACCAACTTTAGTAAACTAAACCCAATATTACGAAACAATATGAGTTATATGAAACCTAGAATTGGTGTTTTCATGTTACTAAAATTGGTAAATAAAAATGTAATCCATTCATAATAATTAGGCACTGTAAAGTATAAATTAAACACTTGCTTTACATTTTTTTGTATTAGCAGGTGTTAACCCCTCTATTTCTTGCCTAACTTCTTCCATATGATCTTGACCAAAGCAATTCATCTTGTCATCCCTATATGCCCTTCATAAACCAACACTAAATGTTAAATGACTGCGGTCTTGTGCCGCGGTTACTTATATATGCATAACTACAACTGCAATATTTTTTTTTTAAATTTGATATTTAAAGTAATTTCAAAGCATTCTATATTTATTAACGTATAAATAACTAATTAATAACAAATATCTATTATAAACTCATTTTGTTGTGAAATTTTCTTACCAAATACCATTCGAAATCAAATTATACCTTAAAATTTTTACTCGCATACAAAATTTTCAAAATATTCGGGTGCTCAAAAATATTTCTGGATATAAAATTTGACTTCCAGTGGTATAACAAGTGAAAATTTGCCATGACAACCTATCAAATTTATAAGCGGAAATTTATCTGTCTAAATACAGTATTTTATTTCAAGCTAAATGAAAGCATCTACATCAGTGTTGCCAGGTCACAATAGTATATTAAAGTATAAGTAGATATTAAGGTCTTTAAAACACGCGCGATTTTGCAAGCACGACGGCGCAGCCGGAGTGCTTGAAATAGAGCAAGTGTTTTAAAGACCAGTTATCCACGAATACTTTACATTATTTTTTTTATTGGTAATTATATTACAAAAAATGGAAATAATAACTTAGTATAAGTAAGTGAAATGGTCGAATTCATGATGTGATATATCTGTCGTTGTCATGAAAATGAGGAGAACAAAAAATAACTTCCAATCTGTCACATAAGATTCATTGTTGTCACCGTTGACATTGGTTGTGTATTGCTTAAAAAAAATATTTTATTTGACGTTAAAAGGTAATTCTGTCAAATCAATAATTAAAAAGTTGACATGGACTTCACGTTTCACGGGTTGTTGATGTTGCCGTGGTAACTTTAAAACACGCGCGTTTTTGAAAGTGGGATTTAAACACGCTGAGGCGTACTTTAAATAAGCGAAATAGGGTATCAATAAAAAAAATATTTTTATCAGTAGCTTGTTGTGAAGAAAATCAGTAGAAATCAGTAGATGCTCAGAATATCAGAAAGTAATAAAAAATGATTCAAAAAACATAAATATTTATTCGACACAAAACAAAATGCCAACAAATTTTTAGGATAAGAATAAAGGTATAACTCAGTCATAAAGTAACCAAAAATATTAAAATAAATTAATCAGAATCTGTTAAATCCTCATCATTTTTTTTGTACATAATTATTGTACAGATCTAAAAATTTGCATAAATTCGGGGAAGCCCAACCGCCCAACCTATCATCGACGCGACACGACGTTTGCTTGCGTGCGTCGCGTCGGCTGAAACTGGGTTGCGGAGCGGCTGAACTAGGAATGGTTGCCGGCGTAGGAAGTCACAGAAAAATAAAGGGTTTATGAAAAAGTAGGCGTGCGGAATTCTCCTAACTTTCAAATTTACTGCATTCTCGAATCTGTGATCGTTCCCATCGTACAAAAAGTGTGCTGCTGGTTGCGCTCTGTCAGTTTCGGTCGCGACGACAGTATACAGAATAATCAGTAGATTTGCTAATGATATCAGTAGATCAGTAGATGGGAAGGCAAATCAGTAGATCTACTGATAAATCAGTAGACCTGGCAACCCTGATCTACATGAGTTTAACAAAAAACAATTTTTTCTTTTTTCTTTCCCTCTTATTTTACCCCTTTCACATGTCTCCGACATAGTTGAATTAAACTAAACATTTTTCATTACTTACACTTAAAAATTATTTTTACAAAGTCTCTTTAAAACACCTTAATTTTTCTTTTTTCTCTTTATTTCCCACCCAAGACAGTGGCTTGGTACTGGTCCTTGACTTTTCAGTGTGCTGAAATCTTTTCTGTCTTTTGACTATTCAAAATTTTTTCAATCCTCGTATGTACCATTGAAAGCTCCATTACGGCTTAGTCTCACTTGTTATTTTCTCTACTGCTAACAACATCAGCATTGAACCATTTACTTCGTTTTCCTGAGGATGAGTGTTTCTACACTCGAAACATGTCGATTCAATTTTAAAAAAATAAAAAATTTAAAAAAAATTGGATTTGAACAACATTTTCAAAACGTCACGGAAATTTCATTTGTAATTCTAGGTACTGAAAATCCTAACTTAAAAAATTATTTTAAAAACAATTACATAGATACAGAGGTATCTACATTGTTACTAATATTTTAATAATTTCAGGTGATGAAAGCAGCTTATTCGTATTTTTCCATCATGCTGTAAAAATGCTGTGTCTGAAATAAGAAAAGTATTAAAAACTAGCAAAATCTGTAGGCTGATTAGCAGCAAGATTTAAAGTTTTCAGGTTCTGCTATTAAGTTAAGAAATTCGAAAACTTGTAGTTAAATTTAATAATTATATAGTGCTATCAAAATATGTATTTATTATATTTTTAATAAGACCTAAAAATATTCCAACAAAAATTTAATAATAACCAATCCTTATACTTTTAAGCTTTGTGTAGGTATGCATGTTTCCTCTTATAAAAGTAATAGAAAAAAATGAAGTTTGAGGCTAGGCAACTAAGCCAGCCACTAAGTTTTACTACTCGGTTAGTTAGACAGACATATTAACTGTTGTGTATTGCAGATACATTGACCATTAATTACCACAAAGCGTTAATATTGTAAGTATCATTTTTACACCGGGAACTCGGGTAGTTGCCACTAGGGCTGGGCGATATTGAGACTCCAATACCGAATATCGATATTAAAAAAATATCAATAATATCGATAAATATCGATAAATATCGATAAATATCGATAAATATCGATAATATCGATAATATCGATAATATCGATAGATATCAATATTATCGATAAATATCGAAAATATCGATAAATCAATAATGTCGATAAATATTGATAATTATCGATATTTTATTTTTTAAATATCGTTATTCGATATATCGATAATATAATAATATATTATCAATAAAACATAAAAATATTATATTATAAATATCGATACCCTACTTTGAAAACCTCGTAAGTGCATTTTCTTATATTTTGCAGTAGCAAAGAAAAACTGTTTTGTGTTAGTTGTAAATAGTGGTATGTGAAAACCTCTTAAGTTTTTACTAATAAACTATGAATGACTAACGTTTTACAATGTAACGGAGCTTAAATTTTATTAGTAGAACATTATGTAACAATCCTTAGATTACACATAAAAGTAACAAAAGTACTTACCTACTCTTATTTATCTAACCAAAATCTAAAACTTACGAGGTTTTCAGTTAGAAATATGAAACTTACGAGGTTTTCAGTTAGAAATATCAAACGGGTAACTTACGAGGTATTCAAATTCGCCAATAGGTGGCGTATTATTCATGATGACCATACGAGGTTCTCACATAACATAAAATATGACACCTTTAATGTAATGACGCATAAAGTTCAATTTTGCAAAAAATTGCACTTACGAGGTTTTCATAGTAGGGTATCGATATATCAATCATTTCTTATGTGCCCTGTAAAACTCCGTACCTTCATTTCAAGGGGAGACTCTAATTATGAAAACATGAAGAAAAAATATTCAATTAAATATTGGTCCTTAAATGTGTTATAAGGAAGCTCTGGCCGTCGTTTTTTTCCTAAACTATTAGCCCAATAATTTTTTACACGAATAACTTTTTTGCATTATAAAAGAAAACTTGGGATCATCATAATTAAGCTTTAAAATGGTGGCTGGGCGTCCTACATTCTTTAACAGGCCTTATGTTATAATTACACTTGTACTATTAGATTACAAGAATTATTTAGCAATAATATGCTACAATTTAACAAAATTTTAAAATATCATTCTAAAAGTATTTCAAATCTTTCCTCAGTTTTTATTGTTTTTTAAATAAATAATTCTTTAATAATTTTTTAAAGAGCTCTGGGATTTAATTGAATTATCCAAATTGTAGTCCTCACTACTTCCTTTGAAGAAAACCAATTTATATGTAAAATATTTTGATACAAAAATCTGATCTGACATTAAGGTTGAATTATCAACGTCATTCAATCTATTGCCAACCTTTAACCTATTTCGCGTTGATTTTTTGAGTTTATTATTTTAATAACTAACATTTAAAGAAAATCAATATCGTCGGTACATTATTTAGATAGTATCTGATATATTACAAAAATATCAATTTAATTCATTGCTAATTTTGGGAGAATTGTATAGTAAAAGAACAATGAGTGACAATGACATATTAATGTTAAAAAAAATCTTACCCGATATTTTTCGCTATACAATTATTCTCCTAAAATAAGTTATGAAATTCCTTGATATTTATTAAATATGTCAATTATTACCTATAGAATATCAAGTCGATACTGATTTTCTTTAACTTTTGTATAAAAGCTAGAAAACATAAATAAATCTACGCGAAATAGGTTATAGGTTGGCAAACATGTTGATACTCCCACCTTAAGCACTAAACAATACAGGTAGAGGCGTAAATAAAGGATAAAAACAATAATGATTATTTCCTTCATTATCAAATAGACCAATCAGACACAATCATTTTTCGAATAAATTTTGTTTAGATAACTGATTAAATCCCAAGACCTGTTTAACCGCGGTTAAACTTTCGTCCTCCATATTGATTTTGGTTTTATCGTTTATCACTAATTCTTACAATTCTCGACAACAGTTTATTAAGAAACATTAATTTCTTAGTCGTCTGAATAACCTAATATTGGTTTTTATCAGTAAATACGCCATTTTTGATAGAATTTTTATACAAATATTTTGACAAAAGGCGATGAAAATATGTCAGAATTTGTAATATTTACATACACACTTTGCTAAGCAAGCTTTTTCAATGCATTTAAGGGATGCGTAACTTAAATTATTCGGGAAATAATCTAGCCGTATACCACTCGACCTATAAATTTATTCGAACTATGATATATATATATATTTTGATCATGATTTTACTTTTTGGTAAATAGTTTCATGCACAATAATTTGAAAATAAAAACCCTCGACCGCTTGGCAGTCTCGGGTTTTTATTAAATTATTGAGCATTCAACTATTTCCTAGTAAAATCATGATCAAAATATGTTGCATAGTTTAATCGATTAAATTTATAGGCCTTGTGATATATAATATATGATTATTTATCGCATTCTTCCAAATATTTAGGCGATATTCTTACACCAACATCAAAAAATCGAAAAATCGATATTATCGATGTGATCGGATATATCGATATTATCGATAAATATTAATAATATCGATAAGAATCGATTAATGTCGATATTATTATCGATATTTTATTTTTTAAATATCGTTATTTGATATATCGACATATCGATAAAAATATCAATATATCGAATTTTTGCCCAGCCCTAGTTGCCGCCAAGTAACTTTTCACCAACAGTAAAATGATCAAAGAAACGTTATTTACGTGTTTTTTAAATTTCAACCCAACAACCTTAAGACGATGATGCTGTAAGATGATGTTTGGTTTTTATAATTCGCAAAGGGTATATAAAATATTCCAATACACCTAAATAAAAAAAAATCGAAACTGACACAAGACTGACAATCAAGTCAGATTGAAAAATATTATCACAGAAAAACAATAGTAATTATTATTCCCTAGATGTAGGAACAACAACAAAATATTTTCCACACTAGAGCGGAAAAATTTTTCGGCACGATTATGTCAAAATCAATAATATATCAATTATAACTTGTAGTTATTACTTTTTTTCTCAGAATTAGTTACTGTTACATATGTATGTGATTGTTATACCTAGTTAATTAAAAATTATTAAATTTCTTTGAAATATGTGTTACTTATTTCCACACGTCTGTAGAAAAACTATTGTACCTGACACGTGCGGAAAAGGTTTTCCCTGCACTCGGCTGCTTCACCGAACTCCGCTACGCGTCGTTCGGTGAACGGCAGGCTCTTGCGGAAAAATTCATTTTCCGCACTTGTTAGGTAAATAGCTATTTCAGATTTTAATTCTGACATCACTAAAAAATTTTATTTTTAGATATATACAGGATGTTTCATTAAGGGTGGTCACCGGCCATATCTTGGAAACCACTAAGCATTGAAATTTAGGGAAAAAATTTATTTTGATTAAAGTTGTCATGAGAAAATTCTGGAAATTATTTTTAAGTTCCGCATTTCGCCACAAGGAGCACAATTGAAAATTACTTTTTAAAATTCCAAATTTCTCCGAAAATTTCCATATTATGGTATACCTCTGGTTACATCATTAAAAAGACTGGACAATGCTGCATCATTTTGGTTTAAGGCTCATTGATAAGAGTGGTGGACGCTATTGAAAGTGTAATAATTTAAATCGCTGTAACTTCTAAACGACTTATGTGCTTGTTTGGAACAGAAAGGTAAGCACTTTAAATTGTCGTATTCAACGGTACACGATAGTTCCTAATAAAATGGCTAGAGGGCGTAATTTGTAATAATAACAGTTTTTTTGATTTTATCCCGAAAATTCAAATCATACGGTATAACTATGACATCATAATCAAAAAATACATTAAATTTGTAAGAAAAAATGTCAAGACCACAGTTCGATATCTTTGTTCGTTTTAGAGTTATTGCCAAAATAATAATTTTTAACACTTTTATCGAAGAAACAATAATTTCTTTGAAAAATATGATTAATGTTGGTTAAAAATTTAATGTTGCAGCCAAAATAATCTTAGCAAATAATTTTTTGCTAAAGCTTTTCCCAGTGTAGTGTTTAGCGAGATTACTCGGAAAGCAAGAGGTTTTAGATTCAATTCCGCTAGGTATAGGTGGCAATTTTCTTAACAAACTTTATATAAATTTGTGTTACAAAACTAATAACTCTTTAAGTAAATTTATCAAAAACAATAAAACTAAAAGCGATAAAAACAAAAAATGAGGCGTCCATAAATTAAAATGCAAAGATTGTCCTAAAACATACATTGGCCAAACAGGCAGACATTTTAACAAAAGATTACAGGAACATTATAACAGTTTTCTAAAAAATAAAGCAGACTCAAACTATGCTAACCATTTACTTGATTATCAACATAATTTCGATCATTCCTTTCAAATCTTACATACAGAAAACAAATGCTTAAAATTGAATTTGTTAGAATCTATGGAAATAAATAAACTTAAAAATAGGGACCTGTTACTTAGGCGGCCATCACACCAGCAATACGCGACGACGACGATACCGCTACGCGACGTAGCTTTGCAGTCGCTCACCAAGGCAACGGCGACGCGATCCCGACGCTACCTGAAAGATACCGGTCGCCCGCGACCGAGTGGCTCAGTCTCCTTGCGACCGCGAAGATACAATTATCATGGGTGAGGAACAAAATAACATTACATTTGTTGAAATAATCGAAAAATATCCCTGTTTATATAATTATAATTTATCTGATTATTCCAGGAGATGTAACAGAAAAGGCGTGGAGTGAAATTGCGGCAGATACAAAAAGCACAGGTAAATAAAAAAATATATTTATAATCTGCGCCTTCGTTTTTTTCTTAAATAATACAATGCCACTACGACTGCATCGTCTTCACTTGACGAAGACATCTTGTATACTGAAGTTGGATATTTTTGCAAACTAGTAAAATTGCGTAGCGGTAGCGTAGCCTTGGTGTAAAGTTTTCGTAGGAACTGGTCGCGGACAAGTCGCTAGCATTTGAATATCGTCGCGGTATCGTCGTCGTCGCGTATTGCTGGTGTGATGGCCGCCTAAATGATCAATTATATTTAAATAATTCACCTTTGCTAAATTTATTCTGTTGACCATATACCCAAGATTTTGTAAATTACCCATACTGTACCTTATCTAATTTAATTTTTAAACCCTCTGTTGGATTTCTCCGCTATCGTAACCCTTCCATTGTTTTATTTACATCTTCAATAATTTTAGTGCACCAACCTTCTATTTTTATTTTTATTTTCACCTTTTATTAAATCATTGTCATCTGACGTAGCTACAGTGTTAGCGAAACATGCCATTTTTCCTGGTAATACAGGGTGTCCCGAAATTAGCTGACAATATTTTAAGGGGATAAAGTACATTCAAAAATAAGACTAAAATCCTCTATTAATATACCTTCAAAAACGCTTCGCTATGGGGCTAGAGCCCCCCGAATTGGAGCTATGATAAGCAGTTTTTCACAATATCTCAAAAACCGATTAGGGTATCGAAACAAAATTTGATACATGTTTTACCCATAGCTAGACGCAATAAATGGTTTAGCTAGCTTAACTGTATTTCTTCCAGTGGCGTCCCACTGGGTAGGTAGTTGGGAGAATATTGCCCTAAGTTTTTTTATTTGTAGGATTTTTTTACTTTAGGTGAAATTTTTAGAAGCCTTGAAGTCTTTTGTTGAAAAAGGGAACTCTTGTTTCATTGCGGTAGTATCTCAGCAAACACTTAATATTAAAACATGAAATTTATTAGAAGTTCTACTAGCGACAAATAATAATAATACATAATCAACTTGGAGATTTATTAGATTATGTGCCACTGGATTTACGTTTAGGGCACTTCTTCCAACATGATGGGGCACCAGCCCACTACGGACGTCAAGTAAGGAATTTGGCTTGGAGAAAATTACCAGGTGGATTGGTAGCCATAGCCTGGCCACCAAGATCACTTGATTTAAATCCCCTTGATTATTATTTTTGGGGACACATGACTGGTACTTGCTTAAGAATTAGTTTCCCGTGTGGTTCACGATCAAATTTGATTTGCAATTTCTTATTATTTTTGTTTTATTTTAAAACTCTCTTAAAATCTCCATGAAAATAAATATTTAAAAAACAAAGGAATATGTTTAATTTAAAAACGTTACATTCTGTCAAATTACAACAATAGAAGGTTTTATTAACCCTTAACTGGCGTCGTGAAATATTCTTGCGCTACTGGCGTGGTGGGGTTTATCAGACCCCTAGATTAAAAGTAATTTTTTAAAGGGAACTTTAATGTAATAATTTATTATTTACCTTAGTCTTCGTTGTTACATGTACTTTTACGAATTAAAAATGTTTTTTGTAATATTTTTTTATTATTTAAAAATTTTTAAATAACAGCATGAACCTATCTCGAAAAAACAATTATTTTTCACCAGAAACTGAAAAATGAAATAAAGAACGCTGAAATAAATACTTAAAAAAAATTACGATTTCTAGCTTTTGTTAAGGTACCAATTAACCTAAAATCATAAAAAAAATTAACAAAATTTGATTGAAAATAAAAAACTGCAAGCAGTAAACTTTGTAAAAAAAATTAGGTACATTCTTTACAGGTGTAAGATCTACAGTCCCCGCACATTGGTCTAAAACATTTTTCGCAGGACAGTCTTGTTTTTTTATCATTTCTTCTATCGCAGATACCAAACCTTTTTCGTTTTTGGTCTGGAACATTCATCTCAGCAAGTGGAAATGGTTTTTTGGTAACTCTTGCAATGGTTAAACGGAGCTCTCTTGGTAACCGCGAGTTGTTAAGTCTTAGAGTTAGGTACGGTTCCGCTAGCTGCCTTGCAAGAATTTTGTAAAATTTTTTTCACTGTCCGCATCGTTATACCACTGATTTAAAGTTTCCTCATAATTAGGGTCGCCATAAACAACTTTCTTGGAAGAACCCGCCATACCAAAAAAAAAAACACTAGTGGCGATGTGGTGCCGCACGGACCCCAATAGATCTTTATTGACCGGTGGTCGGCTTTCTACTAAACACTCCTAAGCGTGCAGCTAATATTTAGTTGCTAGTATCCTAACTCGAAGGTAGATGGCGCGACGAGGCTGAATCTTGTCACATATTCTTTTTATGTAGATGTAAACATTCTTGTGGGTCCGTTAGACCCTAGAACGCCAGTTAAGGGTTAACAAAAAATTTAAAATTAAGAAAAAAATACATTAAAACTATCAAATTAAAAAAAAATATTAATAATAATAATCTTTATTTAATAGCAAAGCTAACAATTACATAATTAACATTTACAAAACTTTGCAATTTGCTAAGATAACTACATTCACATCTATTGTATGCCAACATTACTTTTACAATAGTCTATACATTTTTTTCGAAAACTTTTTATTGATTGAGAGATCTTCACATTGATGGGCAGTTGATTGTACTGAATAAGGCCATTATGGAAAAGGTTCCTTTGGCTATACGTTGTAGACACTGTATTTACATAAAAGTTCTTCCTTGTCCGTGTTGGATAATCATGTACATCTGACACATTTCTTAAATTTTGCAATAAATGCTCAGGAAATAATCCGTTTTTAATTTTGTGTACCACTGTCATTGTATTTACAAAAATTATTTGTCTCACACTTAGCAAGCCAGTAGACATTAACATATGCGCAATGCTTGTGTAACGATCACATAGAAGTATGTGACGCATTGCCTGGTTCTGTTTTCTTTGCAATATGTTTATCTCCGTCTCATTGAGCAGAAACAATATAGATGTACAATAATTGAAATGAGGCAATATAATTGTTTTATATATGTTTCTTTTGGACGACTCACTCAAATAGGCACTCAATCTTCCTAAAAGGTTAACTTTTTTTGCAATTTTTTTTGTTATGTACTGTGCATGGCTGGAAAATGTAAGATGATCGTCAATTATAATACCCAAGTATTTATATTCCTTTACTTTGTCTATATTATGCCTGTTAATGGATATTTTGGTTGCTGTTTCCGTTTCAGTGCTATTTTGCTTACTTCTTATTATCATATACTTAGTTTTTTCTATATTCAAACTCAATCCATTCCGAGTTATCCATTTATGTAGAATTTCTAGTTCTTCGTTAATTATTCTGATAACACTCTCAACATCCTCGCCAATTAGATATATTAAGGTATCATCTGCAAATAGTTGTACATTGCATTTTGTTAAAGCTTTAACAATATCGTTTATGTATACTATGAATAGGTTAGGCCCCAATAATAGTAATATTTACTTAAGGCTCCACCGAGGGCTCCACCATGTGCGACGTCACTGGAAAAATATTTTAAAGCAACATCCTTTAATACATAATAATATGCCTTGCCGCTGGTAGAACTTCTAATAAATTTCATGTTTTAATATAAAGTGTTTGCTAAGATATGCAAAAAAAACCTTAGCCTTTTCACCGGATTTCAAAAAACCGAAAATTTTAAAATCGATTTTACTGGAAAATGGTGAATCCTACCTCAATGAAACAAGAGTACCTTTTTCAACAAAAGACTTCAAGGCTTCTAAAAACTGCACCTGAAGTTAAAAAATCCTAAAAATAATAAACTTAGGGCAATATTCTCCCAACTACCTACCCAGTGGGACGCCAGTGGAAGAAATAAAGTTAAGCTAATTAAATCGTTTATTGCGTCTTGTCATGGGTAAATCATGTATCAAATTTTGTTTTGGATACCCTAATCGGTTTTTGAGATATTGTGAAAAAACTGCTTATCATCGCTCCAATTCGGGGGGCTCTAGCCCCATAACGAAGCGTTTTTGAAGGTATATTAATAGAGGGTATTAGTCTTATTTTTGGATGTACTTTATCTCCTTAAAATATTGTCAGCTAATTTCGGGACACCCTGTATAGTGAAAATTTACAAGTTTAACTTTGTTTTACTGTTATCCCATAATACTATAATATGAATTTTCACCTAGTATCGGCTGAATCAATTAATTAATGATTTTTTTCTATTTCAAAACACTTTTTCTTGTCTACGCCAACCTTTTTATATTTTTCTTTTAACCAAATCCATCCCTAAATGAACGATTAAATCCACAGACGTTATTATCACTGCAATTCTAGCCAGAGATTAACTGTAGATAAATGTCTCTGCCTTCGAATGTTTGTTTTTAATAAGGGCCACATTAATCAACCCATCCGTTTAATTTACAGACGAAAATCTTTGTCGTTAATATAAACAAACCCATGCGGCATTCATGAATTAGGGTTAGCTTTTCCTACATAGACACTAACTGACAGTTGCGTAATTAAGTACATCATTAATAAAGATTAGCAGTGCCTCGGTTGCGCGATCCAATCAGATAGTCAGATAACATTTGGACAATAACGAGTCAAAGTTAACAGGGGATATTATCGGGTAAAAATGAACATCAGACAAATTTTCCAATATTAAAAAAAAAGTACTACTACATTATCAAACTGAATGTAGTATAGTGGATTTCACCTTAGTTTTTAATGCTTTGACGTCTCTCTTGTCAAACATATTAGCCAACACGTGATTTAAAAATCCCTAATTCTATAAACGGCTTTCATTGGCTAGATTAACAAGAGATGGATATATAACTGACCGTATAGTTACATGTACAAATGTACATGACGAAGATGCACACTACACAGTTCAATACGTTGCCCTTCAATGAGCTCAAACTCGTCAAAAGCACAGCATCGCTCGTATATGCCGGTAGTATGTGCATCTTTGTCTTACGCATTTGCTCTCGCATATCTCTTTTCGTACTTCATTAATTCGATTGTCTCGTCGCGTTCTTTAAATATCACAGAGCCGCATTGGGACACACCGCGCACCGCGTGCATTTTGCTGTTAATTCTTGATCGTTCGTGTTATTGTTTTTGGTATTTTTCAGACAGCATTTTGCTTATATTTTGTGCGTATTAGACTTTTTGGTGTTAAACTGCCGGACTGTGTGTATCTGTGACGTGTTTCTTTTTATGCAAAAGTAAGTAAATAATTCTGTGGTGTTATGGCACAAGACGATATGTCAGTTTTATCAGTTTTATAAAATGTTGCAGAATCGTTAATTTAAGTTTTGCCGAATAATAGAAAATCAGATTATTGAACAAATTAAATCAAATGTTTGGCAATCTGAATTTCTGAAGGTCCAGAATATAACAACATATGATGAATATTTTAGCACTTTATTAACATAGAAATAAATGACATATCAAGTTAGTTTATACCATCTTAATACAAAAAAAATGACATATCATGTTTGGACAATATTAATGTTAATATTTTTGTTACTACTATGAAGGCAAATAAACATGTTAAACAACTTCTTAAAAACGTATCTAGGTCTAGTTGCTCTCTTCGTCAATATTCAGAACGTCATCGATTTCCGGTGCGTTCGTTGAGGTAGGTAAAGCTCGATAAAAGTTATGACATTCTTCATCTATTACATGAAAAAGACTTAGGAGATCAGCTTTTTTTAGGGGATTAATGGGAAGTGGTGCATTATAACAAAAACCAGGAGGTTCAATATTTTGAAACTCTGTTGGTCTACCTTTTCTATTTCGCCTTAAATCCAAAGTTCTAAAAGGCTCCTCATCTTTAAGGCTGTACTTAAATTCAATGACGCCAAATGGTTTTTTATATCTTAGCCATCTAATATTAAGCCAGCTAACTTTTTCTTTGTCGATATCGACATGTTTCTTCATTAAAGATGACTGCAGGTATTGCGAAAAGCTGAAAAAATCCTTTTGAGTCATACGAATTACCTTAAATGGAACTTTTCCGCGCACCGTCCCTACAAATAGAAACCAGTCTCTTGGAACCATTATTGCCATGTCAGATGATTTTTTAGCTCTTTCTATTCTAGCATGATCTGCATCGCATTCGAGGTGAGTATGACCGGGAAGAAGAAATTTCTGGTCAATTATTTCTAACGCATTAGAAGAACAAACGACATAACTAAACATTACGGCCATATTGATATTTCTATTCTGACCTCCGCATGTATCAGAGTAAGTTATTACATGGTTTACTGTGCTTGGGAGGCTATTAAGTTTGGTAAATAAACATGAGGCTATTTGCTCTGATCCCCTACCTGCTGTGCTTTCATGCCACATGTAACATTCAGAGCGTCCACCTTCTGAACAATCTCGGATAGTCAGATTATATGTTGATAAAAGTCTTTTGTAAAATGACACGTTTGTTGTTAGACTTGGAGTATTTAAAACCTGTTGCAAGTCAAAAACTAGAACAACCATATTAGGGTTGGTTAAACAGCTCGCCTTGTCAAGCTTTTTTTGAGTATATGCCTCATCTGCAGTTTCTTTATGTTTATCATAGTCGCCTTGAATCTCTGCTTTTTTCTCGATATCTTTACACTGTTTAATACTAAGTAAAAAGGAATCGCAGTTTTTGCAAGTATCGACTTGAGGAGATTTAAATTTATATCCAGTTTCACGAAAAACTTGTTTAAATAATTCATATGAACCATATTTTGTTCTACTAGATAATTCCGCATCTTGTTTGTATTCATCATACATTTTCATAATGTTAAGATGACTGGGAAGATATTGCTTTTCTGTATCTCTCCGCGAGTAGTGACTGTTGTATTTTGGATACCTTTCTATATGCTGTCTTATTTCAGTACGTGCTTCAATCATTTTGTTATGTGGTTCATGCTTACCACGCTGATCCAATTCACTAAATGAAGACCCTTCGCATGCCCGAAGTTTTTGTACAGCAACGTCAACTCTTCCTCTGCTAATACCATATATACATTGAAACATTTTTTTGCATATTGTAACTCTGCAGTTATTTATTTTAAGTTCATAATTTACGGTAATATTTCGGAAATGTTCTTGACCGGATTTTGATCGTCCTTTCCTTTCTGTATTTTTTTTAACCACAGATATGCCACTTAAAATAATTTGTTCTTGGGCTTCTTTTCCAGTTTTGTAAAAACTCTTAAAAATTTCCTCTTGAGATTCGATGGGACAGCGCATATGGCAATTACTTCGGCAACAAGTGTTTATTCCTTGAAATAGTTTAGCTTGTTTAATAATGCCTTTCCTGGATACATATTCTAGTCCTTGAGTTTTTAGTTCTAGTTGCGCTTTCCTTCTAATTTTTTTAGGACCTTCGTCCCTAAAATTAAAACTATTTTTATTTTTTAGCAAGTACTTCTGCAAATTAAATAAACTTTATCATATTTAAGTCTAATTTTTTATGATTTTAAATTAACTTAAATACCAATCGTGGGTCTAGTCATTCTTTGGTACACACTTTTTTATACATAATATTATGTTTAATTGTATATAAAACAAGAAACAAAGTCTCGGTCTCAAGATTTATTGTTGGTGACGCGTTTCGCCCTAAAGTGCAAATATTGTAACGGTTTATGTCGGGTCTGATGATGCCTCTTAAGGGCGAAACGCGTCACCAACAATAAATCCTGAGACCGAGACGTTTCTTGTTTTATTTACAATTATAAATTCAGGTCTCTTTGAGAACAATGGATGGGTTCTTTGAATTGTATTTTGTTTAAATTTTAAAGAAATTTTTCAGAATTTTACGTTAATTACCGATTTTGTATAAAATATTTTATGTTTATTTATATTTATCTACCTTTCAACGGTGATTAAATCATCGCCTTGTTTACTTATGTCAACTTGTTCAGCGCTTTTGTGTTGTTCAGTTTCAAGTGCAGTTTTTTTCAAGCGTTTTAATGGTAAATCATCATCCGAAGAATCTAAGTCACTAGGGTTTGGCTCAAAATTTTTATCAGTAACGGAATCGTCGCTATCCTCACTGTAAATAGTTAGTAGGACTGGTTGCAATTCGGTGTATATTTTTTCTGTTGAAAATATGAAATAATAATACAAAATAAGTAGGCTGTAGGCAACTTACAGGCACGTAGTCAGGGGGAAACAGTTTTTTTTTTTAATTTAAATAAGCAGAAAATGCTTTTGTCTTCATTATAAAATTCCGAACCCCCGAATAGATTTTCTGGCTACGTGCCTGGACAAAACTAATAGTTTAAATTCGGTCTAAATATTAGTTTGACCGTTTTAACAACAACATTGCATAACTAAAATTCGGTTTAGTAAAATAATAGTAACCGTTAAAAATATATCTACTTCACCGTTATACTAAACTTACCACTGCCTCCAAAGGAAATTCTTGATTCGAGTTCTGTCGCATCTGTAAGGCTCTTGCTGCAACAGGGCTTGTTTAGAAATGTGGCTCTTGCAAGTTCCACAAGTTTTTTAGACCGGCTACTCATTTTTTACTCCTTTTTTCCACAAAAAAACTCACTCCGAAACGCAACGTTCTATAAACGTTTTGAGGTTATGATAAAAACATCAGCGATGTGTGACATATCAAGTTCTGCCACATACAACCGAGAGTCGAACTTTGTGAAAATATGGCATGCCAAAACTTGATATGTTTTAATCATGTTTTGGCACACCGAAATTTTAAATTAAAAGACATATCAATTGTTGCCTCGTGGTTTCTTGAAGCTAATATTTGACGATGACTTATCAGCTTTTGCCAGCACGTAATATGAAGATATACCAAGTAAAATATACAATAAGCGCAAAAGCAGCAAATTGTGACATATCAGCTTATGCCATAACACCACAGAATTATTAATGTCTCGGACGGTGACGACGACATCGACAGCTTGTCAGATGAAGACCAAAAATAATAGGGAACTTGCAACAAAATTAAATTTGAAAACCACAGTGAACCATTATGCTAAAATAAGTTTTACATACAGTTGTATTGAAGAGTGCTTGAGGTATCTGTTCTGCAAACGCATGGACAAAAATCTTATTTTGTAGTAGCTACTTACATTATTTTTTCTTTATTCATTAAAAAAAAATACCTAATTCGATAACATTACAAACTTATGTTGTTTTATTATAAACCAACGAAAAGTTAGACCTATTGTAAACTTTAAACTCTTTAGAACCTAGTCTAAAGAAAAAATATCTACCCGTGAATAAGAAAATAAAAAAGTAAACAATAAGCTATTAAATATAATATACAGGGTGTTACTTAATGATGTGGCGTAATTTAAAGGGAGTATTCCTGAACCAAATTCAAATAGAAAAGTTCATATAAACATGTGTCCTGAAGAGTCTGGTTTTCAAGATACAGGGTGTCAAAGTTTAAAAAAAAAATTGGTTTTTTATTAATATCTAAATGATCCTTTTACCGATTTTGTTGAAATCTGGCAGGGTTATTCATTGTAATAAGACTCTAAGTTGGCACTAACTAAAAGAAAATTATAAGTTCCAGTGGCGTCTCGGGGGGCAGTGTCACGAATAATATTGACAAAAAAATGTACGCTACTGAGTTTTTTGAAAAACTTAAATTTTTTTTCAGGTTGAGCATCTACAAATACAACTTTTTCGTTTCTCAATATCTTTTCGTATATTACTTCCTAATAAAAACGACTTCATTGTATGTCGAAAAATTGTTAAAATAAAATCAAGTTAACTTTGATCGTTCAGTATATTTATTTCTAAGCCATTTTTTAAAATCATTTCCAACATTTTTTGTAACTAGTCATTACTTTTTGTTTGTTAGATTTTAAAAAATGGCTTAGAAATAAATATACTTAACGATCAAAGTTAACTTGATTTTATTTTAACAATTTTCCGAGAAGCAATGAAGTCGTTTTTATTTTTTTCCTCGAAAATGAAGTAATATACGAAAAGTATAAAGAGACAAAAACGTTGTATTTGTAGATGCTCAATCTGAAAAAAATTAAAATTTTTCAAAAAACTCAGTAGGTACCTAGCGTACATTTTTTTGTCAATATTATTCGTGACACTGCCCCCCGAGACGCCACTGGAACGTATAATTTTCTTTTAGTTAGTGCCAACTTAGCGTCTTATTACAATGAGTAACCCTGCCAGATTTCAACAAAATCGGTAAAATAATCATTTAGATATTAATAAAAAAACATTTTTTTTTTAAACTTTGACACCCTGTATCTTGAAAACCAGACTCTTCAGGACACATGTTTATATGAACTTTTCTATTTGAATTTGGTTCAGGAATACTCCCCTAAAATTACGCCACATCATTAAGTAACACCCTGTATATATATTTTTTTAACTTAACACTGTATGGTCTAAAATCAAATTAAAAAACAAAATAATTCTTTAATAAAAAACGTAGTTAATTATTGATGATACTAGATTCACGACTGCCCCTTGTATATTTTTTATTGTAATAAATTAAGAGTGTGTTTTTACCAAAATAACAGCACTTTATTATATTATGAATAAAAATTAAATGAAATTGTTTTTCTGATATTCTATCCTATTTCCATTCCCCTTCAGTGTTTTTTTTTTTGAAATATCTTAAAAATTGCTTAGGTAATTCTCGTTTCCATCCATAATTATTACAACTACAAGTAAATTGACCCATGTTCACACATAATTTTTAAGTCCGGCCATGGCCAATCCTTAAGTTCTGTAAAAAGAAATGTTATAAATGACATGTGTCAGCGGCGGCCATTAAAAACTAAGGTGAAATCCACTATAGTACTATGAAACTGCAGTCACTAATATTTTAAATAAAGTGATAATATAACAAAGTAAATTATTATTCATATTGTTTTTGTTAATGTGCAATATTACAAAGTAACGGACTACTGAATCCAACATTTAAAATTTTTTTGACACAAAAATAACACCAGTCAACAAATACAAAATAAAATTGCGACTGCTGTTTTGAGTTATAGAATATATTAGTTATTTTCATTTTATACAAACATTTTTATATTTGGAAAAGAAAGAAAAAACTAAAAGTCTTCCTCCACAAAATTTAATAGAATAAAAAATTATTCAAGGGTATCTACATGTTTCGAACGTAGAAACGTTCATCATCAGGAGACAGACAAATTTATTTTATGCTGATGGTTTTAGCAAAAGAGAAAACTAGAACCTTAATAAAGCTTTTATGGACTTAAAAAATTGAAGTGTAGAAGAGACATGATATGAAGAAAAATCATAGAGGTTAAATCATACTGAGTATGTGAAAAAGTTATTAATGGGGGTCTAAGCTAACCAAATAAACTGGGGAAGAAGACAAAACCTTTTCTAAGAAGGTGTCGAAGATTATTTGAAAACTTTTAAAAAACTTTCCAAACATAATAATATGTCTGTATGACGTTATGAGGATAAAATTAAAGGAATCATAATCTGTAAAAAATATAAATTGAAATTAAAATCAAAGAGTGAGGGAGTACAAGAGTTTTTGAAATACTTTAGAAACATTTTTTTTAAATAAAAAATGTAAGTACTTACAAGATGACGTTCTAAAAAGTGTTTTTGGGGTACTGAGAATTAAACCTCAGTAACCCCGCGAGAGGTTAATTTAAAACCAAAAAAAAACAATAAAAAAGTTGAACAATTTTTAAAGTAAAAGTCAAAAGGTTATTCACGTCCACGTGCTGGGGCAAAAGTGAAAGAGAGATAAGTTTATTGACAGATCTACTGACAGGTAGTATGGCGATAAAATTTTAAATTAAGTAAAAGAAAAGTTGTTCATAGAGGAAAAGCTCAATTAAGGTTAGGTAAATATAATACTACTAACCAATTACATAAAATAAACAATATAACTTAAAAACTAAGAAGTGAAAGGAAATATGTTTTTAATGAGGGAGAAAAATCAGTTAGGTGGATGAAGGGTAGGTGTCCTAAATTTTCTTTGTGTGTGGTAGCATCTGTAAAAGAAAAGATTAAATGGTTCTGTATACATGTCACAAAGAGAAAAATGGTATTCTGCAATGTATGTTCTGCCATCTATGAATGGCGACGAGTATGAAAAATATTACTTTTTGTCGGTAATAAAGATTAGTTTTGTGATGTAAGTATACAGTGTCACCAGTAAAGTCCGCATCATATGGGATTTTTTTTTATTAATAGCTTTATTCGAAATTTGACTTTGGCATCAAGCTCTGCTTCGATCGAGATGAAAATTAAGCAAAAAAATAGTAGTCACGTGATTCGCATTATCTGTCAAATTTTAATTTTTTCAAAAAAATTATTCAAAAGTAGGGTTATTTCTTGAAATATCGAAAAAGTTATTAGAAAAAGTTTTTTTAAATGCAGTTTCTAGCCCACATGCAAAATTTCAGCCGCATAAGATAATTTTTATTTTTTACCTATATTTTGTAAATTGAACCACTTTTGCAAAATAAGACTCAACCCAACCCACATAAAACCTCTTTAGTTTTGACAATGCTTTATTTCAGATACGTTTTCTTTAAAGTAGCGCCATATTAAATGTGTGTTTTTCTACAAAATCAAAATTGGGCTATTAAAATTGGGTCACATGTGATGCAAAGTTCATTTATTTTTGACCCTGTATAAGGTAACTCCATAAAATAAGTATTTTAAAAAAGGTTGTTTGTGTCTGAAAGTAATACACCTTAATGTTAAGACAAAAAGAAAACAGTGCCTTCAGTAAAATGTTTTTTAAGTGGAAAATAAATTTTAGTTTAACTTAACGTAAAGTTTATCTATTTTCAACGATTTAATTTAAAACTCCTTTACTTTAGTTTTTATTTTTATTTTTTTACTTTTAGGCACAAACTACGTTTTCAAAAATACCTATTTTATAAAGTTACCGTATACAGGGTCAAAAACAAATAAACTTTGCATCACATGCGACCAAATTTTAATAGCCAATTTTGATTTTGTAGATTTACACACATTTAATATGGCGCTACTTTAAAGAAAATGTATCTGAAATAAAGCATTGTCAAAACTAAGAAGTTTTATGTAGGTTGCGTTAAGTCTTATTTTGCAAAAGTGGTGCAATTTACGAAATATAGGTAAAAAATGAAAATTATCTTATGCGGCTGAAATTTTGCATGTGGGCTAGACACTGCATTTAAAAAAACTTTTTCTAATAACTTTTCTCGATATTTTAAGAAATAACCTTACTTTTGAATTATTTTTTTGAAAAAATTAAAATTTGACAGATAATGCGTATCACGTGACAACTATTTTTTTGCTTAATTTTCATCTCAATCGAAGCAGAGCTTGATGCCAAAGTCAAATTTTGAATAAAGCTATTAATAAAAAAAAATCCCATATGATGCGGACTTTACTGGTGACACTGTATATGAAAATAGTAATTTTTATATTTATATCGTTGCTCTATCGTTAGTATGTCTTGGTGGAATCTTTCTCCTTGTTAGTCACTAACGGCACCTACATTTTTTGGGAAAAATTTTAAATGGGAGTACAAGAAATGTATTTTAGAGACTTCTACAAGTATTTCATAGTTTTCTGCCTTTTTGTTTCCTAAAAATTCGGAAACAGGTCTTTAAAAGAACTCCACGCAGCCAATTCAACAGCACCCAATTTAACTGTTAAACCCTTAGTATATTTCTAATTTACGGTCAAACAAATATTCCTTCCTTAAGCTTAACATAATTTAGTTTAGAAAAAAATGTGTTTAAGGTAATTAAATGCATCTCCTTCTTTGTCAAATGCTTTAACGAATATTAATTCCACTTTAATGTGTAATGGAGGTAACAGAACTTTTTTGGAATCAACAAGATGTATATTTTAGACATCAGTTTGATCTGGAATATATTGATCTCTTGGAAACCATTATTTTACTGGGTAATGGCTGTCTGTTGCTCTTCTATTCCAAAGACAAACAAAAGTAATACTTCGTAAATCCACCCTGAAGCCCTAATAATATTTCTATGACTTTTAGGTCATCAAAAAGTTGGCACTTATACGTATCATAGCTTATTGCATTTAGAATAACCGACATACTTATGTATGTTTTCTTTATATCATCTGCATGTGCAAGAGGAATAAAGGGTATTTTGTTACCATTATGAAGCAGAACTGCTCTTGAACTTATCTTAGAGGAATCTATAAATAAGCGCCATTCGTCCGGGTTATGTGCAAATCCAAATTTTTCCAAACACTTTTTAGATAAATACAAACACACATTTTATCCTGTATAATAAAAAACGAGGATAGCTCTTGGATACAGTTCCTAAATATAGTAACTTTGGTTCCAGTGGCTAGTTAATGCCATTGTTGTAATTTAGAATTTAATACTTTAGTATGTTCTTCGGACATGGGGAGGTCCCGGATTGGATCATTTAATTCAGCTTGTTCGATTAAATGGGGTGATTTTCCTTTACTTTTGGGAAAATAAGAATCAGCATTTTCTGATACATTATCTAGTTCTACCTTATCATCATACATTTTTAAATCTTCCTCCCCAATTGGCGGGGGCGCTGGAATTGTTAAACTTTTTCATGAAGAACCGGCTTTTTTGCTAAGGGAATGTCCGTATGTAAAATATTATATTTGCTCTTTTACTGAAAAAATCATTACTCAAAAATCTTACTGTTAAGAAGTTTTTACGATCATTTTCGCATTTGAAGACCAAAAATTAACAAAAAACTGCCTTTTACATTACAGTCGCAAATTGGCTGTAAACTAGTGTAATTAACTAGCAAGCCATGTTGATTGTGACATCAATGAAATTGGTAGAAATAATTGACGCCCAATCCAAGTTATCTGATTAGTAAAGCAAGAATTAAGTACACTACACTACTACAGGAGGTTTTTAATATCGGTTTTTATGTCTTCAGGTTGAAAATGGCTTAACCAAATTAATAGCAATTTGCAAACTTTGTAACAAATTATACTTTTTTTAAAATTATATCTTTGGACTATTTACGGTCTTAAATAGGTCAAACTTCCATCACTCCAACCGCTCTAAGGCAATAGAACTTCATTTGTAAAGAGCTCGCAACACTTCGTACAAATAATAGAAGGAACCTAATTACAACCAGACGATCAGCTTGTCAGTTTTGACATCGAAATTCTTTACACCAACATTCTCATAAGAAATGCAGTTATGGTTACCAGAAGCAGACTTGGGGAAGACTAGACTCTACGGGAAAGAAAACCGCTACGTATTAATGACATTATAGAACTATTAGAATGTTGCCTAAACAACTCCTAAATCCAAATAGTTGTGCTCATCTCTCTCGCCAATCTTTTCATAATACTTTGAATAGAAGCAATAGAATAAGCAAAGAAGAAACCAAAAATGTAGCTGATATATGTGGATGACACCTTTATTATTTGGAAACGAAGACGAGCTCCTAACGAATTCCTAAATAACATCAATACATTCACACGGACAATCAAATTAACCCTGGAGAAAGAAGGAAACAACCAATTCTTTTTCCTAGATGTCAACATAAAGAAAAATAGCAACACCATCCTGACTTCATTATACAGAAAACCTACGCTTACAGGTCAATATCTTGGTTTATGGTTATACATCAAATCAGTCAAGTAACACAAAACATGGCACGAACCCTTGCGCCGTGCGAGCAAAAATGATTTGCATCAAAGAGGGCCTTGCATCTAAGGACGTAATGCTTAGCCATAGAGCTTAATACCTGTTGGGTGTCAGTAACTACCTGAATTAATAATCAATCAGTTATTCAGTCATCTTTGACAGTCGTTACAAGTAAACTTTACGGAACAGCACAAAACATTCATGGTTAAAGCGTATTTTCGAAACGTGGTTAGAGTAAATGGTGAGTGGCAATACAATCCAGGTTTGTTCGTGGACGATTTTCACGAACATTTTTCTAGCGCTGTTTTTATTGCTGGGGATTTTTATCATCGCCGGAAAAGAACCGTGGCTGCGTTTGGGGAAACAGGTTCCACATAACACAAAAAAGGAGCAGGAAGACCATCTGTAAGAACAGAAGAACTTGTTGCAAACGTTTCTGAAATAATGCAAAATACGCCAACAAATTGTATAAGATGCCTGTCCCAAGAAGTGGGAAGATCTTATGGAACATGCAGGACTATTCTTAAGAAGCAGCTTAATTTATTTCCTTACAAAGTGCAAGTATTCCAAGAAAACAAGCCGTAGATTTTGAAAGACGTGGGAGTTACTCTCAATGGTTTACACAAAATTTATTGGAAAGAAATGATTTATTAGACCTGACATTTTGTTCGGATGAAGCCTGGTTCCACCTCTCCGGTTATGTGAATTCTCAGAATACATGCATGTGGAGTAGTAAAAATCTTAATTTTTTTGTAGAGTTCATATTGCACCCTCCAAAATTGGTGTCTGTTTAGCAGCGCTGTTTCCCGAAGAAGAATTGTTAGTCTTATTTTTTTCCATGACACAGTTACAGCACAGCGGTATAGAGACAATATTTTGAATCCATTTGTGGAGCAATTACTTGACGACGAACTACGTTTTGGATATTTTCCACAGGACGATGCAACCGCCCATACAGCCGCCGAAACTATTAACTACATACGCAATTTTTTCGACGACAGATCGATCAATTTTCGATCAGACATTGAATTTCCACCTAGATCACCTTGTTTAGCGGTTATGGATTACTTAGTTTTTCCTCATTTAAAGAACACTATTTTTAAAACACCAGTTGCAAATGTAAAACAATTACAAGAAACGATTATCCAAGAATGTAGTAACATTTCTCCATGCTGGTCAACACTTTTAGAAATATGAAGAGACGTGTGAATTTATGCTTGGAGCATGACGGTGGCCAATTTCAGCAGTTTATGTAATTATTTTTCTTTTTCTTTTTGTATATTCTTACTTTCTAAATTTTGTAAACAACAAAAATAAATTTGTATTTGTCTACTTATTTTATTACTCATTAGTTTGGCATATCATGTCATAATATGAATTTGACAAAATTTTAACCTAGATTTGGTTAGATATATCGTCCCAATATCATTGTGATCTTAACCAAGCCCTTCGTTTTTTAATCCAAGCCCTATTTGATGCAAATAATTTTTGCTCGCACGGTATTAGAAAGAAATATCGAACACATGGAAGCAAATACCATGTAGGCCTGTCAAGTCATTTAGGTGCGATCCAGTAACAAACAAACATATTCTCGCATGGATATCAATATACTATAAGCATGAGGATTAACTCCAATTAATTTTGTTAGTGGACTGGGTAACGTTTTCACACGCTCGGTTGGCGGCTCCCAGAGTAATTAGTCGCATTTTGGCCAACACGCCCGGACCCACCACCATTAATAGCGGCCCGGAGCCGAGAGAACAGACTTTAATTTTTGTCTGGGTCATGACAGTCAAAATTTTGCTGCTTTGGTACAAGCTACGCTACGTTGCCAGTTTGGCTGCTATTATGCCGCTCTTAACCCATTAGTACATAAGGTAATAAAAATAAAAATAGAAATACAAAATTAGAAAATATAATTTTTTTATACACACTCAAACACATTTTTTTATAACATATTTTGATTTAGTCGAACCAAAGAAAATATATATACCATATTATGTTCGTTATAACAATCCCTATGCCTACAAGTATATTAAACATTAAGAGAAAATATAATGTAAGAAATAGCTTTTGGAATATAGGTAGTGATTTTTGACATTTTCTGCAATAATCTTTCAGCAATGGACACATCTTCTTTCGTTTTCTGAATATTGAGGTAAATGATTTGTTTTATCATATCTGACATGCTTTAATGGTGCCGGTAATGCTTTTCCTCTATTTGATTTCTGCCCGTAGCTTTTCGGGAATATAAATGCTAAGTATCTTCTAAATAATAATAATAATAATAATAATAATAATAATAATAATAAATACTCTTTATTTTAAAGGTACGCAAGCATACAATAAAATAGTGTCAAAAAAAAATTAAGGTACAAATAGATGAGAGCCTAAACATTACTATTTAAATTCCAATAGTATTCATCTACAGTATATGGTTCTATATCTACAATCAACCTAAATATAGCCCTTTTCAACTTTTTTAAATTTGAGATTTGCTTTATATAATTTGGTAAAGTGTTGTAAAATTTAATGCACTGGTAATAGGCACCTTTTTCATATAACGCTAATCTATGTTTGGGATATGTATAGTTATGTGTTCGAGTAGGATATTTCTGTTGCGCTTCGCTATTTTCAAAAAGGTGTCTATTTTTAAAGAAAAACAATATGCACTCTTGTATGTAAATTCCAAAAACTGTCAAGAGTCCTTGCTGTTTAAATTTACCTCTACATGATTCGTTTCGAGTCATATTAAGAATTATCCTTAGAGCTCTTTTTTGACAAATAAAGACTCTTAACATGTCTCTGCAACCTCCATACATCAATATCCCATATCTAATTCTAGATTCAAAGTTGGAATGATACATGACTCTTCTAGTTTCTAAACCTAAATATCTACTTAAAATTCTAAGGGTATAACATACAGCATTTAGTTTATTTACAACATATTGAACATGACTTTCCCAGGACAACTTATTATCTAGAAACATACCCAAAAACTTATTACTTTCTTTCAAACTAATATCACAGTTGTTTATAGTAACAGTTTCTGGCTCGTCTACTGTTGATCGGTTGGTCTTGAAGATGGTAATACCTGTCTTTGAATTATTTAAAATTAATTTATTTTTGACAAACCATCTGTTTACCTCAGTCATAAATTGCTGGATGCTTTCAAGTGAATCTAGATTTTTATATGATAGTAAAATATTAGTATCATCTGCATAATTTATTATTTTACACAATAGTTGTTGTATTCTACATAGTTCATTAATATTATTTACATATAACACAAACAATATTGGACCTATAACACTTCCTTGTGGTACTCCTATAGTAATACTTTTACTTGTTGAAAACACTTTGTTGCATCCCTTACCTATTACAACCCTTTGCTCTCTTCCTGATAGGTATGATTTTATCCATTCTAAGGCTGTTCCTCTTACACCGTAAAGATCTAACTTATTGAAAAGTATTTCATAGTTTAGAGTGTCATATGCCTTTGAAAGATCGAGGAACAAGCCCAAAGGGATGTCACCTTTTTCTAATATTTCCAAGATACTTGTCGTAAATTCAAATAGTGCCGTTTCGTTGATTTACCTTGAATGTATCCATGTTGTGTGTTGTTTAGGATATTATTATCTTTCATAAATTTAATGACCCGGTTACACATTACACGCTCAAATATCTTAGAAAAGGACGGAAGTAAACTAATTGGACGATAGTTTTCTATGCTCGATTCATCACCCTTCTTAAAAACTGGTACCACTAATGCCTGCTTAAGTTGATTAGGAAATATTCCAAAATATATTGAGTTGTTAATTATATACAATAGAGGCTTTAATATCTCCAATATTACAAATTTTATTATATTGTTAGATATCTCATCATATCCACAGCTGAATTTATTTTTTAGTCCTTTTAATATTTCCAATATTTCCTGATCATCAGTTAGTTCTAATTCAATACTTACAGGATTATTTTCTATATTGGCACTGAATGGTATGGTTTCCAATTCAGTCAATAAATTGGGCGCAATATTAACTAGAAATTCATTAAATGTATTTGCAATGGTTTGCTTATCACCCTCTATATTAATTTCTTTAGTGTCTAATTTCCCTTTAATTTCATTAACTATTGCCCAAGCAGATTTACTTTTATTGTCTGAATTTCTTAGCCTATCAGAAATTTGTTTTTTCTTGCATTCCCTTAATAGACGTTCATAAATTTTCTTTTTTTCTTTGTATAAAAGCTTACAATTATTATTTACATTTTTTAGTACATACAATACATCTAGTTGCTTTTTACACTCTTTAATATCTGGATCATTCTGCAAATACTTCGGTTTATTGAAATTTCTAGTAGGAAGCTTTTGAAACGGAAAACTTTCATTAAATATACACAAGAATATTCTCATAAATGCGGCCCACTGATCATGAACTAGCTGTCTCTCAATATTATAAAGTATTTGCCAATCTATAGTTTTCAGAGCAGCCCTAAATCTATTTTTAGCGTTTTCACTAAATATTCTTTTTTTAACAAATTCTTGGTTAGTAGTTTCAAAATCTGCTACCAACTTTTGTGCGGTATGATCTGAAATAAAAGAGTGCAATATCTGGGAAGTCATTTTACCTTCAAAATTAGTAAGTATATTATCAATACATGTTGCACTTGTACCAACAATCCTAGTACTTTCACGTATTGTGTGAATAACATTAAATGAGTTTATGACTGAGATTAAATCCATACTATTTTTTGTTTTTGATAGAAAGTTTAAGTTGAAGTCTCCGCAGATAAATACTATATCGCCAGGGTTCTTGGTACAAATTAACAACAATTCTTCCAGTTTATTTAAAAATGTTTCAAAATCACCGCTGGGGGGGCGGTATAGTGACACTATTACGAGTTTTTTTCTTTTCAGTTTTATTTCACAGCCACAACATTCAATGTTTGATTCCTCACTTACACTATTAATGTCTAATCTAGATTGATATTGGATCCCCTTCTTAATATATATCGCACTGCCACCGTGCTTGTTTTCCATTTCTCTACAGGAACTACTTATTAATGTAAATCCTTTGATTCCAAAATTGCCCAGTTGGTCGTGCGTTTTCCAATGTTCTGTCACACAAAGCACACCGCATTCACTTTCGCCCGCTAAAAAGTCCTCTATAAGATCCACAGAGTTTCCAATAGACTGTAAATTCTGATGTATAATAGAGAATCTGTTACTCTTGTTCTTTTTGTTTTTAGGATTTTCAGTGTTTATATTTAATATGCTCCGTCTATATACTTGTGTTTCTTTCATAAAAAAGATTCGGTATAATTAATATTATTTTGATATTGTTTAAGTTTTCTTTTGTAAACTGGACATTTTGGATCCCTAGCACTATGGTGGTTTAGTTCTTCATCGAATTTCATTTTCGTGCAGTTTGGACACTTTAACACTTCCTTGTCACAATCATTACTGGGATGTTCATCACCACACTTGTGGCAATACTGCTTTTCATTGCAATACTTAGCAACATGTCCAAAACCTGAGCATTTAAAACACATGGCCAGGTTAAAGTATTCTTCAACGTATACTTTTAGTAGGTCAAAATTTACCTTTTCTTTTTTAAGAAACCATTTAGAGATCTCCGGAGGTGCCTGCAAAATCCAGTTCTCTTTATTTGGATTTCTACATTGTTTTTTCGCAACAACAGTGATTTTATCCTTAACTTTGTATCCCAATTCATTTTCTATTTCTCCATTTAGTCTAACAATTTCTGTTAAAAAATCATCGTTGGGTATTCCTTTTTCTATCCCAGACACTAAATAAATAAGGTATGTCGTGGGTTGGATATATTATTCTTAAATGCAACCAAGTATTTACTACGGACAAATCAACCAGATAAGCACGTATAGGCCACCACCATTTTTTTAGTCTTATTCTGGTTCTGTCGACAGCCAGGCCAGTCCATAGTCATATTAAACCGGATAAAGGCCTTTTTTATCACACACACCATTCTTGTCTTACATACCTACCAAATGCTGGTCCTGCTGCCACAATAAAACCGGAACTTTTTACCGGCAGCCACCATTAACTCTAGGTGACCACTTCGACACACTATTATAGTTAAAAAAATGTTTTAAAACGATTGTTTTATTTGTTTCGTCCCGAAACTGTATTTTTTAGAATGGCCAAAAGGAGCAACAGATAGTCGCTGATTGAATAGTTGACCCCTGGTTTAATTTTTCTATGCTGTAACAAGCTTCCGGTGCACATGGGCCCCTTGCCAACTTAATCCAAGGGGAGGCGCCTGGGATACCGTTGGAAAAATACCTTTTCCTACGAGCGTGCGCAAAGTAGTACTTTGCGCACGCATTTTTGTGTGCAAAGTTACACTTTTCCGCACTAGTGCGGATAAGACTTTTATCCGCACTGGGTGCGGAAAAGTGTAACTTTTTAATTTTCTATTATTTTTTTTTGTTATGTAATTTTTAGTTGTAAGTATATTATAGTTCTTTCTTTAAAGTCGAATTAAAAATTATTAAATAAATTATCATATTTTTATTTTTGTTGTTATCTGATATGAAGCTCGTAGGAAAAATGTTGTTCCTAACAAGTGCGCAAAGTGCTTTTCCGCACGCAAGAACTTATCCGAACTCCGCTTCGCGTCGTTCGTCCAACTGTACTTGCGTGCGGAAAAGTATCACTTTGCGCACTTGTTAGGAAAATAACTATTTCATCCTTTATTTCTATATACCGAAATAAATTGCTTTACTCATATATTAACACTACTCGCTAAATGGATATATACAGTGTCACCAGTAAAGTCCGCATCATATGGGATTTTTTTTTATTAATAGCTTTATTCAAAATTTGACTTTGGCATCAAGTTCTGCTTCGATCGAGATGAAAATTAAGCAAAAAAATAGTAGTCACGTGATTCGCATTGTCTGTCAAATTTTAATTTTTTCCAAAAAATAATTCAAAAATGGGGTTATTTCTAAAAATATCGAAAAAAGTTATTGGAAAAAGTTTTTTTAAATGCAGTTTCTAGCCCACTTGCAAAATTTCAGCTGCATAAGATAATTTTGATTTTTTACCTATATTTTGTACATTGCACCACTTTTGCAAAATAAGACTCAACGCAACCTACATAAAACTTCTCAGTTTTGACAAGGCTTTATTTCAGATACATTTTCTTTAAAGTAGCGCCATATTAAATGTGTGTTTTTCTACAAAATCAAAATTGGGCTATTAAAATTTGGTCGCATGTGATGCAAAGTTTATTTGTTTTTGACCTTGTATAAGGTAACTTCATAAAATAAGTATTTTTGAAAACGTAGTTTGTGTCTGAAAGCAATACACCTTAATATTAAGACAAAAAGGAACACAGTGTCTTCAGTAAAATGTCTTTTAAGTGGAAAATAAATTTTATTTTAAAAACGTAAAGTTTATCTATTTTCAACGATTTAATTATAAGCCCTATATTATAATTATTTATTATTAAGCTATGTCATAATAACGTAGTAACTTTCAGACACAAACTACGTTTTCAAAAATACTTATTTTATGGAGTTACTTTATAAAGGGTCAAAAACAAATAAACTTTGCATCGCATGCGACCAAATTTTAATAGCCCAATTTTGATTTTGTAGAAAAACACACATTTAATATGGCGCTACTTTAAAGAAAATGTACCTGAAATAAAGCCTTGTCAAAACTGAGAAGTTTTATGTAGGTTGCGTTGAGTCTTATTTTGCAAAAGTGGTGCAATGTACAAAATATAGGTAAAAAATCAAAATTATCTTATGCAGCTGAAATTTTGCATGTGGGCTAGAAACTGCATTTAAAAAAACTTTTTCTAATAACTTTTTTCGATATTTTCAGAAATAACCCTACTTTTGAATTATTTTTGGAAAAAATTAAAATTTGACAGATAATGTGAATCACGTGACTACTATTTTTTTGCTTAATTTTCATCTCGATCGAAGCAGAACTTGATGTTAAAGTCAAATTTTGAATAAAGCTATTATTAAAAAAAAATCCCATATGATGCGGACTTTACTGGTGACATGTGTATGCATCACAAAACGATTATAAATTTAACACCGATATTCGAAAAATAGTCTTACCATTACTTATTTTAAAAACCGAAAATAAAAAGTCACTTTACAAGTGCTATTTTTTACACAAGCTAGCAACCTTCAAGATTGTGACGGTGATAATCCAGGCGCTAGTCAGACTTTCGGCTGGCCACGATAGCCTATCTGCATCACGCAGTCCTCTAATGGAATAGCAATGAAATTAGTAAAATAATGCCCTTAGTTTAATTGCTAAACGAAAAGTCCTCGGCCCGCCGGCCGGTCAGCCAGGAAATTACTTTTGATTAAGGGCTCTGCGTGAACAAGATTTAACTTGGCGGAAATTAGCATAGTGAACTCTAAAAGTGGCAATTTTATTAGGGTTTCATTTTTAAGATTAAGAATATTTTTACTTTTTAAAATAGCTATGAATTTGGGGGATTTTGGAACACGCGTTTTTTAATAGAGCAACCCCAAATAGCCTAAAACCGAGTAGAATTTTTAAGAGAATTTAAGAATAACGACAACTCTGAATTTAATAATAAATTACCTCTTAGGCTTCTTCGCCTAATTAATGAGACCCGTAAGGTCGAAAGTATCTATAATGCTCCCTAAATATCGTTGGGTTAAGGGGTGAATCCCGATCCTAGTTTACTGTTTCGAATTCATTTGACAAAAGCAAAAGAACTTTTGAAATTTCGCAAATCTTCACGAATTTTGTAGCGCGTTTGGCCCTTTTGTTCAAAAGCAAAAGTCTTGAGAATTCAAAGAAGCAAAAGTAATCTTTGGTTCGAAAACCTGTTAATTTTGGATACTTGTTTCGACTTCGATTAATAATCTTCAGTCAGGGGAAATATACTGAGACAAGTTGGAATTTTTCTGTTTAGAAATGAATCTACAGAACGTTTTGAGTAAAGATAAAAGTCAAAAGTGCATAGCACAAATAACAATTTTTTTTTTCGAGTAACTTTTGTCATTTGTGCTATGCACTTTTGACTTTTATCTTTACTCAAAACGTTATATAAACTGAATTTCCCTTAAAACCTGTTTTTCTGGATGAAACCTGGATATACAATAAAGTGGCTTTTAGGTGAAGTTGGCAACATGATACTCTTCATACAGTTAAAAAAAAATCGTCATAGGGTGTACGCCATATTATTCTACATGCTGGTTCAGAAAATGGACATGTGAATAATGTAAGTTTGATATTCAAGTCTAGCCTGAAATCTGGTGATTATCGTGGTTCGATGAATAGTGAAAATTTTGAGAAATAGTTTGAGGAAAAATTGATTTTGTTGAAAGAACCGTCGTTTATTATCATGAATAACACCACCTATTATTCTGGGCTATTTGAAAAAATACAAATACAGTGTCCGCAAGAAAGTCCGCATCAAATGGGATTTTTTTTTATTATTAGGTATAGGTAAAAATTGAAAAGGCAGTTAGTTTTTGCTTACCTAGAAACCAAAAATGACGTATACTGAAGCAGCTTGCACGACTTGCGTTACCTGTCAAATTTGACATTTTTAATAAAATAGGTTCAAAAATGCCCTTATTTAACAAAATATCGAAAAACTTTATTCGAAAAAGTTGTTTATTTAGGCATTTTTAGTCTCTGCCCGAAATTTTGACTGTTTAATACAATTTTTATTTTTTGCCAGGTTCTTGAAAATTTTGATCAACCCTCGTAGATTATCTTTTATACATCGATGTAAAACCATTTGCCTTTACTTCATTTGTAATCTTAATGCAATTTTGTGTAACTTTTTGTTTCCTATTATTTGTTTTGCTTCAAAAACTGAAATTGTTATTGATTAGTATGTAATGTTTGATGCAAAGTTTATCTAATTACATCAGTTTTGCCAAAAACGATGTTTCTCATTTTTCTTAAGTTAGTAAACAGATGTACAAAAAGAAAATATTAGGAAGCTTTCGTTGAAATTTTACTTAATTAATATTGGATTAAAAAGAATATATATTAATCTCTCGAAACATTTTATTCAACAAAAATATAATTTAGTATAATTAATTTTATTTAATATTAATTAAGTAAAATTTCAACGAAAGCTTCCAATATTTTCATTTTGTACATCTGTTTACTAACTTAAGAGAAATGAAAAACGTCGGTTTTGGCAAAACTTATGTGATTAGATAAACTTTGCATCAAACATTACATACTGATCAATAACAATTTCAGTTTTTGAAGCAAAATAAATAATAGGAAACAAAAATTTTACACAAAATTGCATTAAGATTACAAATAAAGTAAAGGCAAATGGTTTTACATCGATGTATAAAAGTTAATCTACGAGGGTTGATCAAAATTTTCAAAAACCTGACAAAAAATAAAAATTTTATTAGACTGTCAAAATTTCATAATGATGATAAAAATGCCTAAATAAACAACTTTCTTAAATAAAGTTTTTCGATATTTTGATAAATAATGGCATTTTTGAACCTATTTTTTTTTAAATGTCAAATTTGACAGGTAACGCAAGTCGTGCAGCTGCTTCAGTATACGTCATTTTTGGTTTTTAGGTAAGCCAAAACTAACTGCTTTTTCAATTTTTACCTATACCTAATAATAAAAAAAATCCCATTTGATGCGAACTTTCTTGCGGACACTGTATATATCCAAATACAAGTTGGTCAAAAAGGTTACTTATTGCATAGTTAGAACAAAGATAAACTTCGGTTTCACCATTTGCAATGAAGGATCAGATCTGAATAATAGTGAAGCTGCATATCCCACCCAAATGTTACATGTAATTTGGAAAGCGATATTTATTTCATTTTAATTGGTTAGACGAACTAGTATTGCAACCTGGACATCGGGTTTTAAGACTTCCTCCATTATTATTGCCACTTTAATCCTATTGAAATGGTTTTGTAGGAAAGTAAGCGCTATTATGATGCAAAAATAAGTTCTATGCATCCTGTAACAAATGACGTAGTTTCGGATCTGTTAAATGTAGCCATAAATAATATTACAGTGGACAAATGGAAAAATTATGTAGCACACACCAATAAAATTATAACTGATGTGTGGGAACGGGAAATATTTATCGATGCTTCAGATACTCTTCCCCTTATTATTAACTTGATCGAATCTGATGATGATGATGATGATTCTTGCGCAGATGATTTATTTTAATTATTAAAAAACTGTATTTTGTTGAGTTGTAATTTTTTATTATATTTTCTTATTTATGATTTTATAAAAAGGATGAATAGAATGATGCACTAGAGATGCACTAGATAAAAAATATATGATTTCATTTTAAATTTAATAAATGTGTTTTATTTATTTTTCAGTAGGTAAATTTAAATTAATAAAAAAATTTTATAATGATTTTCAAATACAAAATGTTTCATCCTATAATACCTTTTACCATAAATAAACTACTTATTTCTGACTTCATTAACAGTACAAAAATAATAATTAAAAATTTGAAAAAACGCGCTTGTATTTTACTTCATTACATGCATCCGTCTTGATGTAAAAGAAATAAGTAAGAAAAATTATAACCTTTACCACCGGTTAGCCAAACTAACTGATCTAATTTACGACGTACCGCAAATATGGAGAATATGACGTAACAGTCAATCTCCAGTTGAAACCTTGTGATTTAAAACAAATAAAGACAGTGCAAGTCCAAAACTCTTCTGTCATTTACCGTGCGAGCAAAAATTATTTGCATCTAAGGACGTAATGCTTAGCCATAGAGCTTAATACCTGTTCGGTGTCAGTAACTACCTGAATTACCAATCAATCAGTTATTCCGTCATCTTTAACAGTCGTTACAAGTAATTTGATTCATCGCTAATTTTTCCAACTTCTTGAACAATTCACACAATGGGTTTTACGGAACAGCGCAAAACATTTATGGTTGAAGCGTATTTTCAAAACAGGGTTAGAGAAAATTGTGAGTGGCAATACAATCCGGGTTTGTGCATTGAGGATTTTCACCAACATTTTCCTAACGTTGCTTTTATTGCTGGGGATTTTTATCATTGCCTGAAAAGAACCGTGGCTATGTTTAGGGAAACAGGTTCCATACAACACAAAAAGGAGCAGGAAGACCATCTGTAAGAACAGAAGAACTTGTTGCAAACGTTCGTGAAATAATGCAAAATACGCCAACAAATTGTATAAGACGCCTGTCCCAAGAAGTGGAAAGATCTTATGGAACATGCAGGACTATTCTTAAGAAGCAGCTAAATTTACTTTCTTATAAAGTGCAAGTATTCCAAGAAATACAAGCCGTAGATTTTGAAAGACGCAGAAAGTACTCTCAATGGTTTACCCAAAATTTATTGGAAAGAAATGATTTATTAGACCTGACATTTTTTGGGATGAAGCCTGGTTCCACCTCTCCGGTTATGTGAATTCTCAGAATTCATGTAATTATTTTTCTTTTTCTTTCTGTATAACTTTGTTAATTTTGTAAACAACAAAAATAAATTTGTATTTGTCTACTTATTTTATTACTCGTTAGTTTGGCATATCATGTCATAATATAAATTTGACAAAATTTTAACCTAGATTTGGTTAGATATATCGTCCCCATATCATTGTGATATAAACCAAGCCCTACGTTTTTAATCCAAGCCCTCTTTGATGCAAATAATTTTTGCTCTTACGGTATAAAATACAGGTACAGTTAGTCGTAAGTTGCGGTAACGCCACTGTAGTTGTCTTTGGCATATTCACAGGAGACTAAGGTAATTTGCGACCCGCGACGTACCACGGCTTACACTTTAGATCCGCCAGGGCAAGATTTTAATAAATATGGATAGGGACAGTTGGGATACGTATTTCCTGATTATCGCCTCAGGAGGATCGGGAACGTGGAAAGTTGTTATAAATTATCAATTTTAGCGAGTTAAAGTTCCAGAAATATTTTTTACATTTGCTAAAATATGTTTACGGTTTTAATGTGGATGTAAAAATGGAGCACAGTAAACTTATTTAGGTTAGATGTTTTGCTAAAAATTGTTTCAGGGGCGTAACGTTAACGAGGGTTCTAAGTTATTGGTGCAGGTATTTATATTCAGTGTCCTGCATCTCACATTCTATCTTCTATATCTATACCGGGTCCGCCAACGAAGCGGGGATGAAAAATTAAATTCTGATCGAGAAACTTATCAAAAATACTAAAACATCATGAGGTATGGACTAAAAAGCGGCATATTTGTAAAATACTTTACATTATATAGGGTAGGTCAAAAAAGTGTGGCGGACTAAAATTACATTTTTTTTAAAATGGAATCCGATGTATATTATTAGCCCAGAAAATGTACATAGAAATGCTAAACATTTTAATATAAAGTTAGGTGTGTTTATTATTAGTAGTTCTAGAAATAATAACGATTTTATCTTAAAAATTATGTAATATTTTTAAATTAGTAAAAACAATTGAATAAAATAGTAAACTAAATTATTTTAGAATGTTGTCTACCTTTACTATTAAAAATATTTGTGTTCAATGTATTTATAATACAACCTTATCATATTATGCAAAATACAAAAACCTCTATTTTTAAAATGGAACGCTCTGTTTATTTTTTAATTTATAGAAAGCCCTTTTTATATCCTTTTTACTGAATTCAATTTGATACCCTTTAAAGAAGTTTACCGTATTTAATAATATTTGATATTAACTTTAAAAGCCTACAGTTTTGCTACTTTTTAGTTATTTTTATTTATAATTGAGTTATCATGATTTCTTTTTGTCTAAATTTTTACCCAAATACAATTACTTGTTATTTAGCATATGCCCAGTTTTCTAAAAAAGTACTAACTTTTCAGATAGAATTACACCAAGAACTGTATGCGAATGATTTCGTAAGAATAATTATATTTTCTAATAATTGGGTGCTTAACAAAATTTGAGAAGTACCAGATAATTTATCAAAAGTTCCCTTTAGTGATCAATGTACATTTTAAAATAACGGCATAGTAAATAGACATAGTATTATGCATTATTATGGTACTGAAAATTAGGGGCGGCTCGTGGTATTTGAAAATGGTGAGGCACAGTTAAAATTTTTTTTTTAGCAAGGTTAGATTTTAAAGTTAGTTTAGTGGTCACTCTACTTCGTCAATTGTTTAATAGGTACCTTTTGTAAAAAAAATTATAATATTAAATTTAAAAAATTGGAATATAGTTTGTAAAGCTAGGGCTATGTTATCGAACAATTTGTTCCTATGGAAATATATGGGTACTTTTATTGTGTAGCAAAAGACCACGAGACAAGTTTTTTTAATCGTATAACCACATTTTGACCAAACTTTGTCGCTATTATTTGTTGCAAACAGAATACAAGGCCAGCAAAATAATTTGTTTAACGTTATACTACCAGTTAGTCAGTCGTACTTTTCGTACCAAGTGTTTTGAAAGCTCCGATTTGATTTCCCCACCCCACCGATACTAACAAGATGTTTACTCAAATCTGGAACAGGTCGCTTTACTTCTTTTACTAGGTACATACAATTTATCTTCATAGGAATTAATACTTGAAAAATTCTGCTCATTTACTAAAAAATTAACAAGATCACAAGTAGGATTGCGAATGTTTACATTTACCTGGGGAAGTTGTGACGCTGTGCTAGGTCCCGCTGAATCCATTTTTGCTAATAAGCATAAAACAAATAAACTAATAAGTAATAAAAGTAATGTAATATTAATATTTTAGAAAAATCACTGCCCACTGTTGGAAAAAAAGCAAAACAAAAATCAGTACCGAAAACCACAAAAGTATTTACCGAAAACTATAATAAAATAAAAAATGCAGGTGTAAAAGTTAAATTCGCTATGCACTATATACTCTCTCTAAACTCTAAACTTTCAACGCACAAGGGACAAACAACCTGTTAATCTAATAATAGCATTTCTCCAAATTCATCTAATAGATTCTTATTAAATTTACGTAGAGAGTTGAGGCTGGTCTCAAAAGAATGTTTTCATGCGTTATTTAAAGCTAGATTCGACTGAACTATTACAGTATCATACATCACATCAGATATTTTCACTAATACGCTAGACAAGGAAGCGGGAGGCCGGGCCTCTAACCATATACTATCGCATGCAGAAATGAGTTGGACGATAGATGACATTTCTAGCGAAGCGCGTTAAGATTGACGGCATTAATTCTAATGGATATACCTATAATATATATTTATGCAAATAGTAAAATAATATAAATTTGTAATTTATTTAATTTGCAAAATTATTGGTGAAGCACTGTCTCACCTGCCTCATAGGAGAAGCCGCCACTGCTGAAAATCCACATTGGGTTCGACATGTAGATATCCAAAATCTATTGTCGGTTGAGGAATATTAAGCTCGTTTGACTGGACAAGTTTACTTAAATTTTGTTCATCATGATCTACCTATTTTACTTTAAAATGTAGATGCCGACAGTCTCCAAAACCTTTGGTTTCAGCAAGATGGCCGAATGAGCCGGTTATGCAATTTTTAACTCATTGGCGAGGTAACCATAGGATCGCACGTGGTGGACTAATTGGTTGGCCTCCTAGGTCCCCTGATTTAACACCCCTTGATTTCTACCTCTGGAAATATGTTAACGAACAAGTCTATGCCATTGCTCCTACGTACCGAGGCGAAATGGAAGATCGTGCGTTTGGATATATTAGAATAAGAACTCTACAAGATGTCCAGCAAAATTTTGTTCGAAGGCTACATATATGTCTTCAAGACAAGAACAAAGAAGAAACTTTGAGCATATCATTAGAGACAGACAATAAATTCTGTATTACCGCCTAATAAGGGTGTGTTTAGTTTTGTTTGGTCAACTGCTTTAGTTTCTTAAATTTGTAATGTAATTCATTACTTTATCATTATTTTAAGTCTTATCATTATAATTTTATTAATAAATAACATTTACTTTCTTTACCGCATAATAAAAAATAAGAAATGCTATTTATTTCTAAGTTATCAAAACCGTATTAAGAAAATGAGACACTCGATTATAAATAAAAATAACTAAAACGTAGCAAAATTGTAGGCTTTTAAAGTTAATGTCAAAATAACTAAAATACGGTAAACTCTAAAAGGTATTAAATTGGTATCAATACAAAGGATATAAAAAGGGCTATCTAGAAATCACAAAATATATAGGGCGATAATTTTTTTTGTTTTTTGCATAATATGATCAACTGTATCATAAATGCACTAAACACAAATATTTTTTTTGGAAAGATAAACAACATAATAAATAATAAAATAATTGTTTTTTAGTTAACTATTTCATTCAATAGTTTTTAGTAATTTGAAAATGGTTGCTAAACTTAGATAATTTTAAAGATAAAATCATTATTATTTTTGAATCCACTAAGAATAAACCCACATAACTTTATAATAAAATGATCAGCAGCACTATTATTCTCATCTTTTGGGTTAATAATAAACATTTAAAGAAATGCAAGTTTAGTCCGCCACACTTTTTTGAGCCTCTGTATAACGTAAAATATCGCTTTTGAGTCCATACCTCATGATGTTTAAGTATTCTTGATAAGTTCCTCGATACTGATTTAATCTTCCGTTACCGCTCAGTTATTAAGTACGTTAGGATTTGTTTAGAAGTATGACGTCATGATTATATACATATTTTCTAGTATGCATCTTATGCTTACCTACATACGCCTAAAATTTTAACGAGGTCGGTTCTATTTTATAGGCGAGAAAAAATAAAAACTAAACAACACTTTGCACGAATTGCAGAACTCGCTACGTTCTTTCGTGCAAGTGTATTGGAATTGTATTAGTCACACTTGCATCATAATTAGCTTTTTTCTACTTACAACTCTGTCGCAATTTTTGATATGATGATATTATCAATTTAATTAAACAAGAAATAATTTGGTATCATCAAAAAGCCAGATCGACCAAAATGCAAAACCAAAAAATTAAATTTAAATTTGTGTTTATTTTAATAATTATGTGATCTGTGAGGAAATATATTTTAAGTGTTTATAACACGCTCTAAACAATCTAAATTACAACCAAAAATACATTTCTGGAAAATAACTATGGGTAAATAAAAATGTCTCATCATCTCATCTTGACTACTATAATTCATTATCCGTTTTCTATTCCATACCGTGACAGCTTTTAATTCGAGATTAATTTTTCCTCATGATACTGACATAGGAATAAGCAGCTTTCATTATCTAAAAATCAGTAACACTCTTATTATGTAATGTGATATATAATAATATGTGTACAGGGTGTCCCGGATAAGAATTTATTTTACAGGGATCTCGTCAACCATAAAAAATACGGGGATTGTTAAATTAGATAGAAGTTGCGCCCTACCAAATTCTGCAACCTACAAGCTAGACTACGACTCACCAACCGGCTCATCAAGTCATCGTCAATACCAGAAGACATCAAAAAACACATTGTGAAGACAGAAGCTGTCTCACCGAGGCTCAATGGACTCCCCAAGATCCACAAGGAAAATGTTCCATTGAGACCAATAGTACGTGCCATTGGATCGCCAGCGTACTACTTGGCGAAACACCTAGCAGCGCTGCTCCAACCACACGTGGGGAAGGGTAACAGCTACATAAAAGACTCCGCCGACTTCGTGCGCAAGATTCAAGATATCAACGTTGGAGCCAACGACATCCTGGTGAGCTTCGACATCGTCTCGCTCTTCACCAATGTACCCCTAATAGAGTATCTGGACTCAGTAAACAGGTTCTTCCCTGCCGACATCTGCAAGCTCTTTGAGATCTGCCTCACCGGAAGCTACTTCTACGAACAAGTGGACGGAGTAGCAATGGGAAGTCCACTGAGCCCAATTATAGTTAACATCTTTATAGAGAGCTTTAAGGAAAAGGCGATCAACACCTCACAATACAAGCCGACAACATGGTTCCGGTACGTGGATGACACATTCGTGATTTGTGGACACGGTATGGACAAGCATAACTTTTTTCCGCAGCACCTCAACAGTCAGCATTCAGTTTGCCATAGAAACTGAGAAGGACCAACAACTGGCATTATTGGATGTGCTAGTTGGGAAGCGGGGAGACAAGTTGGGGCCACACAGTGTAAAGGAAACCAACACACTCGGACAGATACCTACACGCTCTTTCCAACCATCACCCGAGTCAAAAGTATGGAGTCATCAGAACACTGACAGAACGATCTCGAAGGACTTGCTAACCTGAGAACCTCCAGGCGGAACTTGGAAAACTAAAATCTGCGTTCGAGGCGAATGGCTATAACTAGAGAGAGAGATCGAGAGATCAATGGGCTTAAGATCATCTAGGCCACGGGAAACCGAAATGCGATCCACACCTTACGGGCATATCTGCCATATATTGCTAGAGTCACGGACAGGATTGGTAGAGTTTTGAGAAGACACGACATCGGGACAATCTTCAGGCCAACAAATAACATCCAGCAGACCAATAGATCAGCAAAGGACAAGAGGGACCCACTTTCAGCTGCAGGCGTCTACCGCATACACTGTAATTGCGGAAAGGTCTACATTGGAACCACTAAAAGATCAATGGGAACGAGACTCAAGGAGCATAAAGCAAGCTGCCGACTAGGACGAACTGAGAAGTCTGCAGTAGCCGAACACGCACTGAGTAACAGGGACCACAGGATACACTTCGAGAACTGTAGGTTGTTAGCTTCAGCGATGGCTATCACAACAGGCTCGTCAGAGAAGCCATCGATATCCATAAGCATCCTGACAATTTCAATAGACAAGGGGAGACTCTCAGGCTTAACCAGATATGGAATCCTATCCTCAGACACTTCCGAGTAATGCCGATCGATATCCCGAAGCGGAACAAGCTCCACCCCCTTCCCACCAGTATAAATACAACCTGCGCCCGAGAATTCGTCAGTCTACTTCCAGCACCGAAGATGGAAGGACCTCTAAAGAAGCTCGCCACTCATGCTAGAAACGTTAGGAAGTAATTCCAACGGTGACGGCCTTTAGACCCGATTCATGACTCCACCAGTTCCTTCCAAAGATATTTGGGCCAAACCGAATGTCGCGATTTCGTTTTAATTTTTTCTGACTCTATTTGAAGAGATATGTCAAACTAAGGTTACATTGTCATTTGCTATTTTTCTCGCTTATAAGATAATCTAATAAGATTTTTCAATCGGACGTTTCATTTTTTCACCATCAACATTATTTTTTTAAATAGTCGGAAAATTTTATTTAATTTTTTAAATTCCACTCTTCATTCCAAATTCAATGACGTATCATACCTACTATTAATAACATACTTAATTAATTGCCACTAATGGCCCCATACGGTGGCCTGTGCGATTTCCCGACCTTACACCCTTGGATTTTTTTTCTGGGGCTATCTTAAAAATGAAGTCTATTGAAGAACCAATGGAAATACTGACCAACTACAAGCTGAAGTTCAAGCCGCCATTAGAAGAATAACTCCAAGAATGTTAGAGAACGTAATGAATGAGATTACATATCGTTGATATTTACGTTTAAAAAAAAGAAGGTGGCCTTTTTAAAAATTAAATTAAATAAATTTAATTGCTGAATAACAGTTTTAGTAAATCTGTTGTTTAAGTGGTAATTGTTGAACTTTTTTAGGGGTAGCAATGAATAAAAGAGTAAAGTATTTAATTTTAATAGAAAAATAAATTCAAAGCACAAATTTGGTTGTAAAACCCGTGAATTTTATAAGAAATTATTGTTTTCCAGAGGCAACTTATTTTTAGTTGGCTTTGAAAACAAAAGAATGTTTATACAAGATAAACTTACACTTATTCTTATCGCTGATGAACTTTTAAGTGCGAAACGTGTTATTAATGTATATTATGTGATGAATTGAGAATGAGGAGAATTTAAAAATAATAAAAGAAAATTTTCCGTATATTTAAAAAAACAAAGTTGATGGTTGTTGTGAAAAAACGAGACGTCGGATTCAAAATTTAATTACACCAATTTGTAAAGAAAAAAAACATAGTAACGAGAATGTAACCTTTATTTTGACATATCTCTTCAAATAGAGTCAGAAAAAGATGGAAACCAAATTGCGAAAATTCGGTTTTGCCCAAATATCTTCGGAAGGATTCGGAATATTTTAAATTTGAAAACACAATGTTGCAGAATTTAGTTATTTAACTATCTCTTTATCTTATATGGTTTACGAGATCCCTGTAGAGTAGTGGTTCCCAAACTTATTTTGTCTACTGCCCACTTTGAGAATAAATTATTTTTTATCGCCCCCATTTTTTCACCTACTTAAAAACCACTATAACTTCAAATTAAATTAATTAATTATTGTGAGCTATATTAGCGGAGATTAAACATTTATTCTAAACGAGACTTTTACTATAACCCGCAAGAGTTACGCGCGAAACCGCAAATGAAAATAAAATAAATATTACGTTGTTTATATAGGATTGCATAAGCAGCACGCACCGACAGGAATAAGCCAAACATGCATAAACTCGTTTATCTTATTCGACGCTCAATCGTACTCAACAAGTAAGAACAAGTACTATGAACGCCAGCCGATTGATACAGGAATGCATAAATCGGGTTATTTAACAAAAACTTGTTAAACATGATTGCCCGCGGTCTATTATCTACGAATACTAATAACTAGTAAAATGCGAAAGTGTGTCTGTTGCCGTTTTATTTGTTTGTTTGTATCTACTTTCATTTCGAAACGGAGCGACCGATTGACATGATTTTTATTTTATTTATTCGATAAAACAGGACAGATATATGAACTACGCGGAGAGAAAAATCGAACCGAGTTTAAGCAATCTCTTAATTATTATTAGTTGATGTTCACAAGTTTTAGTCGAGTGTCGAGAGCTCAGTCGGTGTCTAAGAGTCTTCCTAGCTAGATGAAATTACAAATCGCCCCCCAAGCCTCTACACAACGCCCCAATTTTTTTTCTGGGTCTCTTACCGCCCCCCTTTAGGCCTGCCCACTTTGGGAAATACTGCTGTAGAGTGTATTCTTATCCGGGACTCCCTCTGTATACAGTAATAAACAACAAGTGTGTAGCATAATAGGGGAAATTTTTTTTGTATTAATTGTATTTGTAAACTTTAATGAATTTATGTATTTGTAAATTAAATTTACCGTCAATTATAACTGAATATAATGGCGTAAATACTAGTAAAAAGATGATAAATCAAATTACGTTAAAATAAGATAATTATCTAAACGTCAACATGAAAGTTAAAAAGATGTACTTAAAGAAGGACTTATCATTTTGTCAAGATCATAATGTACCTACAGAAAAATAAGTTAATTAATAATTAACTTTTTTTCTGCAATTGCATGAAAGCTCTAGCGAATTCAAATTTTTATTAAGAGTCTCTTATAATATATTAGGACCAGTGGCGGTCGGTAGCATGAAGCACGTGAGGCTAGGCCTCATCGGGCTTTAAAACAAGTTTAAATAATATACAGTCTTATGATAAAGAAACAGATCACCCTTTTATATAGAATACCGTCTACTTAATTAAGAATTGCTCAAACCCGTCAAAATTATTTTTTTGAAATGCATTTTTTAGAAAAAGATATTATATAGGGTGGATCATAAAAATGCTACTTGTATCGGCATTAATTTTTTTAATAGACCCTATTGTAAATTTTACAGTTTACAATCAATTCTAGACATTATCCGTAAATCATACCCTATACCTATCTTCAACCGTTTACAAATTGCTTTGCTCTGCTCTATTTTTAACCGTTTATTAAATATTAACTTTAAAAACAAAATAGACAAACGACAAAGTATGAAAGAAGAAACTATTTTATAATAATAATATGTTAAAAATGTCCCCTACCAACTGTTCTGCAGTAGATTAATCGATCTCAATATTCCTATTGTACATTTTGTATTACTTGTGGAGAAATTTCTCGTTTTGATGTATAAAAAAAGTTTTCAACGTAACCCCACAAAAAAGTCCAGTGGGTTAAGATAAGGTGATCTGGGTGGCTACAATATTGACCCCCGTCTACCATTAATTGTATTTAAGTACTTCTTTTCATGAGCAGCATAATTCGGGGGAGCACTATCATGTTATAACCATGAGGTTAAACTTGGTAGATCAGGATCATGAACATGTTAGAGTGACAAGAGTTGAAGCCAGATCATTTCGAAGGAAATTTATATATCTCTCTCCATTAAAGCTCACATCAAAGAAAAATGATCCGATTACTCAATTTTCAACAGTGCCTGCCCAGGCGTTAACTATTTCATTTTACTGGGTGAGGATTTTCCTGTGCCCAGTATCTGTAGTTTAGTGTATCAACCTGACCATTCAAAGAAACGTTTTTATTAAAAAAAAAATAGATACTGTGGTTATCGTAGGTGAGTATCGTAGTCACGACCAAGTTGTGTGCTGGAGCTATGTGATTCTTCCTGTAGTGATGATAATATGTTTATTTTTTTCTTCTCAGGTATACCAGGACGACCACTTTTAACACTATCTTTAACAGTTTGGGAAGTTCTCCATATAATTGCTACCCTAGACACTGTCGATTAGCTAATAGGCGGGCAATTGGGGTATTTTTCATTAAACATATCACGAACTTTCCTATAACTTCTACTTTTATCTCCACAACCCAACCTAATCAAAATTTCTATGCGTTTATCTTCAGCAAGGTGCATTTTGGATGTAATATTAGCAGAGCAAAATTAAATAGCAAATTGCCGTTGTTAATGCCTTAAGCTTAAAGAATGTGAATTGAGCTCAGAACGTTGAAAAGTCGAGAAATATATCAATAATTGTGCATATCACTATTAAAATGTTAATATTTTGTAAACGGTGGAAGATATAGGGGATTGAAAAATGTCTAGAATTGATTGTAGAAGGTAGAAATAAAAAATATTCAATATGTATTATTGAAAAAATAAAAGAAATTTGCCAGGCGTCGGTGCTTCTTCGTGAGTCACCTGATATTATAATGTCTGGTGGATTAAAGTGGACGAAAGTTTTATTTTTCATGTTTTGAATACACAGAACATAGAAAACGGAAACGATGCTAAAATGAAACCTTTTTACGACGGACATGGTTAATTACTAGAAAAATACGTAAGTACTTTAGGAAATTTGATAATGCCTAGAATGGAAACTGAAAACTAATTAACATGTTTAACATTCGGTTAGGCTTTCGCGGCCAGTCGGTGAGCTAGTGTAGTCATCATTCGGGTCTAAAGGCCGTCGTCGGTTGGAATTGCTTCCTAACGTTTCGCTAGCACGAGTGGCGAGCTTCTTCAGAGGTCCTTCCAGCACCGGAGATGGAAAGAGCTCTGAAGAAGCTCGTCACTCGTGCTAGCGAAACGTTAGGAAGCAATTCCAACCGACGACGGCCTTTAGACCCGAATGATGACTACACTAGCTCATGTTTAACATTGTCGGAAAGTTTACATTTAAAAAACATTTTGATAGCCCCTGTGTGACAACTCTGGACAATAGTGGACAGGCCAGATTTTTAATATTTGACAAAACGTTTATTAGTAATATAATTTTTCGAAAAATTCCTTATTTACGCAATACCTAATATTTAAAATAATTGATGCGATTTATGGCTTTTAAAAACAATACTACAATAAGTTACATATTTTATTTTATAATTTTTATTTACCATTAAAAATGTCTCCAATGTCATCGGACCAAATGGACCAATGGTCATAATTAAAGGTCTTTGCTGGGCTCGTTGAATTATCATTAGTGTTAATCGTCTTCCCTCCTTATTAAGTAAGTACCACTTACTCTCGTAGGCAGCGTCAGCAACACGTTGACTCTAAAAACGAGGTTAGTAGTTATGCTAGAGGGATAATGTGTAAAAAAAGGACCCATTGTAAGGCCCCATTCTCACACAATCACACGACAGCAATAATACATGTAGCTTAAATGTTTCTGCAGTTTATTTTAGTGCAGACATCATTGGTATACACGCGCCGGCGCTGCAGGACAAAAAAGAGATACAACACGATACATTTTGCATATGTAATAAATGTTTTCGGTAATAATTCTTTCCAAATGTTCGACGTTTGCAAATGACTCTTATTGGTATACCTTCTATTTCAAGTAACCACACATAAAATCAAACAGAGTTACATCAGGTAACCTAGCTGGCCAAAAAATATTTAAATATCTATGAGTCAATTTTCCATTGAACGTATTTTCCAGGTATCAAATTACTTCCAACGTACTAGGACACGTTGCACCTTCCATAGCTATTGCCGCTCGTATAGGTCATACAGAAAATTATATAATTTTGTAAAAAATTTAGATATCGTTGTGAAGTAATGAATTGTCGGAAAAGGGGGCAGATTATTTTATCATTGTAAGTAACGCATCAAACTTTAGTTGTAAAATGATGTTGATCGTTAGTTTTAATCGTCAAGTTAGGGTTTTTGCCAGTCCAACATCGTTAAATTTGCGACCTAACTGTGCAATTTGAATTAAATGAAGCTTCGTCTGAAAAAATTACTTTTTGTCCCTTGGTTTTAATTTGTGAATAAATTTTGGTTTATATGGGTGTGATTTATTTATTTTTTTAAATTGTACCTATTTTATCTGGCAACTAAGGTACTCTTTTGCGCAAGAATATCTATGATTTTCCACCACAAATAGCATTACATTTAAGCTAATCTCCTCATTTGCAACGGGTTTTTGACGTTTATTTGTGGATGTATTTTTAACATCTTCATAGTAATTTAAATTTTTCCAAAATTCTGATTATTGTTGTATTATGTATAGTTTTTCCTGGATGTCTGTTAAATATTTCAGCTGCTCCCAGATACATTTTATAATTTTCACCCACAATTGGCTCAATTTCTATTTCTTTTTCCAAACTCAATATCACTGGCATGACGTTTATTGGCACATATGTTAACCTAATTAGAGATGCATTTATAACAATGTGTTGGCTGTTGTAGGATAGATATTTGGAAATGTATAAAGTCATACTTTTAACAATTATTTTTATATTTATCCAATTTTTAATGAATAAAGAGATAACTATTTATTAGAAATTATTTTACAATTTCTTTATAAAAGTTGTCAATATTCTCACATATAAAAGAATATTAATGTATCGTTAAAAATACACAATATAGTTTTGAAATATAAAATAATGAATTTTTTTATATCTTATCCGATTACCTCAGTATTAATCTCATTGGCACTCCAAGATATGCTGTATATTTGTATTACCAACATGGGAAAATAGAAAACCATGTAACCCAAATCGGACAAATTCAACTAAAAATAAAATTGATATATTAACAAAGACTGTATTTAAACCATACAATGCTCTACAATAAAGTTATTGCCTTCCTTATTAATAAAATTAACTTTTAAGAATTTTTTTCTAATTTTTCCTTTTCACGAAGGTAAAAACGTCAAATTACTGCCTTCCACAAAATACTATAATAATTTTTTCAAAAAATAAAAGAGTTCTTATTTCCAATAATGCCAACTTTTGTAAAGTCGTTGTGTTAAAGTAAATTAAATTAAAATTTACAAAATGTATATTTCTGAAAAACTGTAGATTTATTCCGTTACAGCATAATTTGTTTTTGTAAGGCGTTTAAGTTTGAAAAACTATTTAACTTTAACTAAAGAGTGGCTACTGTATATACAGAGTGGTTGTTAAATTCTTGTACAAACTTTAAAGGCGAATCTTGGACTAATTTTAAGATAAAAAGTTTATATGAACATGGGTCCGCAACTGCTTGGTTCTTGAGATACAGATACTTATTTGGTTTTTTGATTATATTTTTGTTTAGTGATATGGCAATTTGACGAAATTCTGGTTACTGGGTGTACTGATAATGAGAAACCCGAATATTTACTTAGTTTTTGTTTAATATTAGAGGGCGCCACATACAGTGTTTTACCTAGATTTAAATAACCATAACCATAACTTTTTTATATCGCACTGTATGTCATTTTTGACTAGGACAGGCCTATTCTCTATTCAGTTTTACATACAAACGGTACTCTTAGTATTTGTCGCTGAAAGCAGCTGTTTTGGAAAAACGCGGGTTTAAAGTTGAACCTGCGATGGAATTTTCTAAGTTAAATCATTAAGAGTTTTTTTAAAATGAGTAAAGAATGTTTCTTTTGTTGTTTTTTTATTTGCGCGTCATTTTCTGGACGAGAATTACCCTAACCGTTTGATAGGGAAAGCGGGATCGCATGTCTGGCGTCCCAGATTACCAGACCTTAATCTTTTGATTATTTTCAGTTGGGTCACTTGAAGTCACTAGCTTACAAAACTCCAATCCAAGTTGAAAAGTATCTAAGAAAAAACTTTTTTGGACGCCCTGCCCTGTATCAAGAACCAAGCCGTTGCTGACCCATGTTCGTATGAATTTTTTATTCTTTTTTTTTTTAGTCAAAGATTAACCCTTTAAAGTTTGTTTAAGTATGAACAAACACGCTGTATTTATCGATATATTCCGATATGACTAAAACGATTTTATTAATTCTTCGTTATAGTAATGATGGTTTATGAAAAATGCAAAATAAAGTTTTTGGCAAACATTTGAAGTTATAGATTTTTTGTTTTTAGATTATGGAAAAGAATCAATATTTGCCAAGGTTTACTGCTGTAAAGAAACTTAATTTTTATTAATATATTTATAAAAAGTTTAAGAGATGAAATTATATTTTTGTGAAAATATTTAATTTGAATTTCATACCTTAATTTGAAACTTTCAAAAAAATAAAAATAAAAAAAAAATCTTTATTACTACAGATGCACCTGCACCGAGTGACAAGTGTTTGTCTGTGTTGGTATGAAAATTGTTAAAAATAATATACTAGTACTTTGTTTCGAAGCCTGATAAAGCAGATAATCTCTGCGAAACGTCGGCACTAAAGAACAAAAAAAACAGTGGTTTTTAGAACCTCCCTCCGTTAATAAATTAGTAGGGGACAAGAACATACATTTAAAAAATACCTTTATTATGTTAAGTGCTGTTAAGGCTACATCAATAGAAGTGAAAACAAACTCCATCATAATTATGTTCTTGCAACATTGATTCACATATGTTGTAAATCTAAAAACGTTAGATATATTAAGAGATAATTATTGTGTTCGCGAAAACAATTTAAAGGAACAAAGTAGTTGCATACTGGACAAGTGTGTCTTTTGTATTGGAATACACAGGTATTCATTGGATCCAAGCATAATTGATATTCATTATGCTTGGATCTATTATGTATTCCAATTCAAAAGGCAGTTGCACTTTTGTCCGATTTGCCATTACTTTGTTGCTCTTAGTTAAATATATTGTTAATAAATATAGTTTCAAAAAAAAACTAACAAACACGATTTCTAAAATGCGGAAAATAAATATAGTTTAAAATAATTCTTGAAATTCTTAATATAGGCTGAAGATAATAATGAACGATAAACATTAGTGTTATTGTGAAAAAACCGTAGGGCGCTTTGTGCTATATTTTTCGTATACAGGGTGTAACAAATTCGTTTATCACTACAGGGATCTCGTAAACCGTAAGAGATACGAAGATTGTTAAATGGGGGCAAAGTTGCACAATTTGATGCCTAATCATAATTCAAAAAGAAATTATTGAGATTCCGAGTACTTCCGGAGATATTCGAAAGAAACCGAAAAACTGTCAATAAGATTTTTTTGTTTTGCGCCTTTAATGTAAGAGAGAAAAGAAAACCAATCACACCTTTTCAGGGCCACTTTTAATCCTTTCTTAGAATATGTAATTAGTTTTGCCATACAACGTTTCATTTTCCTGAAACCATCATTAATTTCACTATTTTAAATACGGACCTGGATGTTTTCCATTTTTCAATAAAAGACCTAGGACATCTTTATTCAAAGCCTAGGCTAAATATTAATTTTAAAAAATAATTAACGCTCTAATGTAGATTTTATTAAGATTTTTCTAATCCGACCCTGTGTTACACAATAGCCATTCGTTTTATTACCCACGTCATCTTTTGTGTAACAATTTAAACTAGCTCCTTAAAAGAATACTATAAAATTCGTAAAATTGACAATAATCGTAATACAAATTCTTGCTAATGATATTAGATTTTATTTAATTAACAATAATAATATTTTATAATATTAATAAAATGAATTAAAACTTTACGAAAAACATTATAAGCAATATTAGCAAAATAAAAAAAATACTCCTGAATAAAAGAAGTTGCCATATAAAAATTAATTACATGTTCAAAAATGTTTCCCTGGACAGCGACACCGATTATATATCAGTTATTATACCAATGTTGGTAAATAAATAGAAGGTAAGATCCGTTCGATTTTTAAAAATGTTTGTATTTTGATGCTTATAAATACCTAGTAGTAACTGAGATGTAAAACATTTTTAAGGTATTCTTTTAAATATTATGTTAATGTAGATTTTTAATTTTGTTATTCTTTTTAAGAAGCTAGTTTAAATTATTACATAAAGAAGATGTCGTTATTAAAACGAAATGGTATTGTGTAACACAGGGTCGGATTAGAAAAATCTTATTAAAATCTACATTAGAGCGTTAATTCTTTTTTAAAATTAATATTTAGCCTAGGCTTTGAATAAAGATGTCCTAGGTCTTTTATTGAAAAATGGAAAAAATCCAGGTCCGTATTTAAAATAGTGAAATTAATGATGGTTTCAGGAAAATGAAACGTTGTATGGCAAAACTAATTACATATTCCAAGAAAGGATAAAAAGTGGCCCTAAAAAGGTGTGATTGGTTTTCTTTTATCTCCTACATTAAAGGCGCAAAACAAAAAAAATTTATTGACAGTTTTTCGGTTTCTTTCGAATATCTCCGGAAGTACTCGGAATCTAAATAATTTCTTTTTGTATTATGATTAGGAATCAAATTGTGCAACTTTGCCCCCATTTAACCATCTTCGTATCTCTTACGGTTTACGAGATCCCTGTAGTGATAAACGAATTTGTTACACCCTGTATACCCCTCACTTTTTCACAATAATACTAATGTTTATCGTTCATTATTATTTTCTGCCTATATTAAGAATTTCAAGAATTATTTTAAACTATATTTATTTTCTGCATTTTAGAAAGCGTGTTTGTTAGTTTTTTTAAACTATATTCATTTTTCATTTTTTAGTTTGAGTTATTGCTAAGAAAAATTTTTTTTTTGAGTAGATGGAGCTAGATTATTGTATCGTCAGCGGTTCTTGATAAGTTTACAAGATTTAAATTAAATCTGACAGTTTAAAGTGGGTCAAAATCGGGTTAAAAGAAGTCGGTTACAAGTAAACATACATACAAACCCGAACAAACACTATCGTTTATGCCGAATTATAAGAAAAGAACGATATTTGCAAATTTTTGAAAATTCTGACATATTGACAGGTCAAATTTTGACAAGAGAATTTTTTGCTTATTTTTTTCAATTTTCCACCGTCAATATACATACGACCTTATAGTTTTTTCATTAATATCATTTTTTTAAACGATTTGACATATTGACAGCTGTCTAATTTTGACAGGAGAATTTTTTGCTTATTTTTCTCGAAGTCTCCGCATCGAATACTATACGGCCCCATAAATTGTTTCCTTAAAATCGCATCTTCGTTTTATACCTGACAGCTGTCAAAATTTGACAGGAGAATTTTTTGCATATTAGATTATTGTATTGTCAGCCGTTCTTGATAAGTGTACAAAATTTAAATTAAATCTGACCGTTTAAAGTGGGTCAAAATCGGGTTCAAAGAAGTCGGTAACAAACAAACATACAGGTGAAGGTAATAAAAGCGTGTTAATTAGTTAAAAATGAGTTTCTACCAATGGCGATATCTTCGATAAATCACTTTTCTTAATTTTGTATCTTATCCCTGAATACGCATATATTTTTTTACTTGTTTGGATACTCTTGGGTATAAGTTAATATTTAAAACAACTATTTAATGTTTGGTCGAAGTTTTGTGCCTTAATACATTTTTGCCAACCTTCCAATAAACAACTGCAAGCAACTAATGCTTTGATAAAGCGCAATAAAATAAGACGATAAAAATCCACCAAACCTTAAAGGGTCGTTTTAATTTATTTATTAACCTATATCCCAAAAATATTCGAACAAGTAAACTATGCGGAAAATATTGCTACCACAATTCCTGAGGCTTAAATATGACGATCTAACCCAACTTACCCAAGTCCAAAAGTGGATGATTTCGAAGTGTCAAAAGCTCAATTTGGTTTTAGTTTTTCATAAATATTTTTTCTATTATTGGTACATTGTCACAATATCGGCTGCGGGTTTGTGGGGTGAAAAATTTAAATCTGCCCCAATTTTTTATTGTAAAATTTAGAGGGCGCCACCTGCAGTACATTGCACACAGCTTTACAACAAAATAACTTTTTTGAGCCCCTCCGTATTCAACTTTTAGATAAACCTGCTTATTCTCCAACGTCTTTTATCTAAAAAAGGTATGCGAGGTAAGCGTTGATTTAAGCAGCCGTTTGCGAAACATCTGGATTTAAAAAATTCACTTCGTGTATGGCCAAGTCTAAATTATTGTAATAATTGCACACAATTTGAAGTGAATGCGTTAAATTAAAGTAACTATCACTGTATCTCCGAAAGCATCCACATTTGGACTGAGATAAGATGAACTAGATCGTCGTCTCAAGCACCAGAAGTTTGTGGTAGCATTTTTTCCGCGCCCAGGGTGTCCGGAAAATACGTGTACAACGTTTAACGACAGACTCCTGACGTCAAAATCTCCTGACGTCAAAATAGATCGATCTAAGCCGACTTAGTTATATCCAAAATTGTCTCGTTTAGCCGGTAGAGGGCGTCAAAAATTTGTAAAAATATTGGTTTTTCCCAAATTACGTGAAAACCTGCTAATCGATTTTAATGATTTTTAGTATGTAGACTAATACTATAAAATGACGTTTTCTAGTAGTATAGTCACCGGCTGTAAATAAGTGGAAGTGTTATAAAAGTGATATAATTCGTCAACATTTCTCCTCATTTTTTATATGAACGGCGTTATGACAACCCAGATATTTTTGTAGAGTGACTGGATGTATTTGGAAGCTATTTTACCTCTTTAATATTTTTCGTTGAATGAGCTGTTTTGCCAGAAGAAAATATTTACAATATTTAGTATTATTAGTAATAATATTAAAATCAAATTACCTGTAACAATAATTTTTAAGTGACCTTGTTGCTATGCCATTTAATAATTTGGCAATTATTGACAAATTGTCACCAGTCTATGAAATTTACTCAAGTAGACGATCAACATTCTTGAATTACAAGTTCATTTTACCATTGAAAATGGAAAATTATACGACCTCTGAGAAGGTTGACATGCTCCTGGTATACGGGTTTTGTCAAGGAAATGGGCGTCAGAGTGTTTACATGGAGAGGTTTCCTAACCGTCGAATACCAAACCACCAAACATTTGCCAATATCGAGCGTCATCAATACTTACTTCATCAATATCCCAACCGATGGATTGGAAGGGGCAATGATGTACCAGTAAAATGGCCACCACATATGTGTGACTTCTTTTTGTGGGGCGCTATTAAAACAGAAGTTTACAAGACTCCGGTAAACACAAGCAATGATTTATTGCAGCGGATTTTAAATGCAGGCAATCATTTTAATAACTCCGAGACATTAGATAAGGTCCAATATCATTTTTTAAGGAGTGTTAATAAGTGTATTTAGCAAGATGGCGGTCATTTTACACATTTGCTTAAGTAATGTTTTTGTTTTACTTAGTTTCTCACAATACATACTTTCAACTTTGTTGTACTTTGTTTTATTTTTATTGTTAATAATTGATGTATGCAGGTAATTGTAAACATTTTCTTCTAGCAAAACAGCTCATTCAACGAAAAATATTAAAGAGCTAAAATAGTTTCCAAATACATCCAGTCACTCTACAAAAATATCTGGGTTGTCATAACGCCGTTCATATAAAAAATGAAGAGAAATGTTGACGTATTATATCACTTTTGTAACACTTTCACTTATTTACAGCCGGTGACTATACTTCTAGAAAACGTCATTTTATACATACTAAAAATCATTAAAATCGATTAGCAGGTTTTCACGTAATTTAGGAAAAACCAATATTTTTACAAATTTTTGACGCCCTCTACCGGCTAAACGAGACAATTTTGGATATAACTAAGTCGGCTTAGATCGACCTATTTTGAAGTCAGGAGTCTGTCGTCAAACGTTGTACACGTACTTTCCGGACACCCTGTATATTTGGATTAGTAACAAGAACGCTTTTTCTTACTCAATGAGATATCGGTGCTGAAACATCAAACCGGTCAATTTTCCAATCGCTTCATCCATCTTATCCTCGGTAAAGTCATCGGGAATATAGTTTCTTAAACGATGTTGTAAAATTACTAAGTGAGAAGCAGCGTGTATACAAAGCATAACTACTATCATATTCGTTGTAACATTATAAATGCAAGCTCCATATGAAAGCACGCTACTGATTGTAGCCATCAATGTCTTATGGTCCAGTTTGTTTGCCGGGAAATAGAATTTATATAAATAATGTGATTCGATTGTCACATTATAAGCTTCGTTGTACTTTACTAATCGGTTGTTACCAATGACACCTAAAAATAAATTCGGCCGTTTGAAAGTCATGAGTGTTTCTCATATTCGATAATTTTGTGAGGTTTTCAGTAATAAGTAAAAAACATACAATGCTTACATCAAGTCCGCCCTTCTTCCCTGCTAACTCGGGAATGGACTGAGATATATTATTTATATTCGGTATTTGTAGATGATCAGTAGATATAATCAAAAAAATGTTTTATTATTTTAAGAAAAAACATATTGAAAACATATTTAAATGGCAAGGTTCGAGAGAAAACTTAATTTTAAGGTAATTTTACTCAATTCACTTACTTATATAGAGTGTAAATGTAACTATGATTGTCGAAGCAAGAAAACCGACTTCGAGATTAGGTAGGAAGATCCAATTTTCCACATGTCTATAATATATATTGCTACCAATGTAAGGGGAAAAAGGAAAAACTAAACGACTAATAAAGAATAAAATAATAAACACATTTTTTTCAAAATGCTAAAACAGCTGGTATTTAAATATGCCAAGTTCAAGGTAAATCATTATTTAAAAGGTAAGTTTGATAATGTAATAGCCAATTATCATAAGATTTTTATTAACTGAAATAACCTATTAAACAATGTATCATAACTTTAGTTGCTACTAATTTGCTAAAAATATTGATGTTGATGTCAAAGCTTTGACGGATGTCATAATTTAGAATGTTTAATATAATAAAATTCTGTAAAACGTTAAATTAAAGTAAACGCGTTTTCGCTTATTTGAAGCAAGTAGGCTAGTGCAACCCTTTTTGCCATCTCCATTTTACATCTGGGTGATGTCAGCCACGGAACCTACAGTTTTACGTGGGTTTCGAATCCACAATTTACCGGCAGATGTTATTCTCGACGCAGTTCTTACGGTCTTGTTGTAATACCTCTAGTCCACCACAGACGTCATCGTGGAACGACTAAAAGAATGTTGCCGCAGAGCACCATAATCCTTCGAGATCAGTATCAGAAGTGTCACTCCTGTCCATATTACCGAATCCTCTGGTTCAGGATGTCCACCAAATCCATCCGGATCGGTACCAGACATGCGTCCCATCTGTGGGTTTGTTCGGGTTTGTCGGTCCTTCACTTGGTGTAGGTGTAGCTCACTTCTCGGCAGCATGCCAATGGAATACCCGAATGATACCAGCGGAGCCCGAACTGTATGGTATCGAGGTCGCCTTGCGAAAGGAAAAACAATAGGCAATAAATTTACAGAACAGTTAAAATAATTTAAGAATTTTTTTTTTAACGGTATCTTATAGTGAAAACTCTCAAAAACGTAACAATTTTGTTTTTTTTAATTAAATATTTCTTCACCTTGTAATAAACGGTTTTAATAAATTTAATAAATAATCGAAACAATGATCATTCATCCTAATAAAGTTTTTTAAATCCCTTGCACTCGATTGCCTCAGTTCTCGTACAACCTCCATGTGTGAGAAACTGTGAGTCTTTTTAGCCAGTCTTTCATCCAAATTGTTTTTCTTTTCCTTTTTCTTTGTTCGTGTGAAATAACAACAATTGCCGCTGCGCACTGTTCTTGCGACATGTTTGACCTGTAGAAATAACTGCGCGTGTATAGTGAAATAACAAAAACTGACGGCCGCTATCGAATCCGGCAGAAATCCTCCGGCCGTAATCGGCAAATAAAACTGTAGGTGTAGTTTGACTTTCGATAACGGCCGGCCGGCCAGGACAGACAGTCCACGGATTGACGGCCGACTGAACGTGAATAGGTACCTTTAAAGAGCCTTGTACGCAGGCTCTATTTAAATCCCTATCATACTTGCACATACCTTAATACATATCAGCTAAACTAACAATAAATAATAATATACATAATAGAATGCAGTGGTAATCCTAAAAATTACAAATTTTGCAAATTTGCATAATCAGAATAATATTATATATGTACAAATCAATAATGCGGTATCAATTCTCAAGTGACTTAGGAAACATAACACATGAGTGGCAGACAATGTTTTATTCAACAAGTGGAAGAAATCGTTTTTTTATGAGATAATAATTAATAATCAAAATAATCAAAATAAAAATAATAGGCAGTTGAAGTGCAGTCACGAAGGTTATCGTACAAATTGACAGCTACGCATGTGCAGTAATCACATTTTGACGTACGTATTTCAAGCAGTTCAACGAGCGTACGTTACATTGCGTTGTTTTACGGGACGTGAAAACTGAACGTTCCGTTACCCGAAGGTCCTCCGAATATAACCGATTATTTCCGAAATGCCGTTTTTTGACAAACAGTTCCTAACTTTTTTATGTGGTTGTAAATGAATAACTTTTTCTAACCACAAAAGGGAATATGGTCTTTTTCAAACATAAAAGACATCTTCAATAGGTGCTATTTCATTCAGGTTAAATCGTCAGTAAAGCTCAGCTCTGTTACCCTGGTTATCATTTAAAATTTGTAGCACCATTCCATTATCTATATCACCATCTTCATTAAACGCTCCAAGAATAGCAATATTCAAAATATCTTCCATACTATCCTTTTTTGCTTTCCTTCCTTCTTCATGCAATTTTCTTAACTTTTAAAAAAATCACAGAAAAAGGTAATAAATAAAGATAAATGTGAAATTGCATTTTTTGCAGGTTACGTTAACGGACACAGAAGATAAGCACTTCAACTATAATTCTTGCCACCGGTTTGTCACGTTCACTCCTCAACTAACGTGCCTAAATTAAAGCTACTTGCGTCTCAGTAGCCTATAAATGTCAGAATGACTTGACAGTGACTTTTTTACATTTTGGTCAAAGTTGGTTGATTGTTTGGTTGCCACGGGCATGATACATTGTTAGCGAATGTTTAAATAAATTTTGACACTTGTCAGTTTTCCCTTCAGAAAAGGGAAGCTTTTTTGAAGAAAAAAACCTATAGAAAATGGAGGAAACCGATGAAAATTGCGTTCCTGAGGATATCCTTATGGAAGCGGAAGAAGCAGCGATGCAGATTTTGCCAGAAAAGTCCCGAGAGGCTACAAATAGTTGGAATTTCGGTTGCTGTAAAGGAAGAAGATGCTTTATTACTCGTATGCAGGGTTAGTTGAAATAACCGAAACGGCTAATTTTCTTCAAGACTACCAAGGCTAAATCAATGAATTTTGGTGCTGATGGATAACTTAAAAAATTGAATTGACAACTGCGACGTTGCCAGATTTTTAGTTTTTTTCTGTAACTCGAGGAATGTTTTTTTTTCAAATGTAACACTACGCTTATTTTATTGAATTCGATTCCTCCAATCAACATTACCATTAACTACTAAATTATAAACATTTGTCGGAACAATTACAAATATTTTTAATACTTCACGTGTGCCACGTCTGTGTTAACGCAAAATCAAAAGGCCTTATTTTGTTTGCAAAATATCAAGAGTGCCATGGCTCCAGATTTGTTTGACAGAATTTTAATTTTTACTAGCTATGTTATTGTTAGTAGTTGTTTGTTAGGCGGGTGACACACTAAAGAAATAGGTTTCATGAAACTTGTAGCTGAAGCAAGTTACGTTAAATTTTTTTTATGTCAATGCACACTCTAGAAACTTGCTTCTATAACAGCATTCTTTAACATGTCCTCGGATGAAGACTTTATTTTGTTGTAGTGGGTAAACCGCCGAAAGAAGTTATGAGCAAAGGGAAAAAGACGATTTTGGGTACATCCTGCTAATATCGTTAACCTCAAATATAGTGCTACTGTTGTTGGTAAAAAAATCTCGCAACATTCTGATCAGTTTAAGGTGTCAGTGTGTCACCCGCCTAAGTTGTTATTATCATTATCGATATTAGGAACATTATGTCTACCAACCTTTCTTTTCACATTATTTGAACCGATTGAACGAAATAGATTGGATTTTTTTAGAGTTAGAGTTGCAACTAATTAACTTGTTTCCCGTAGAAGAGACATACAAATTTGATACTATTAGGAAAAGTTAATGTTGATGGGAGGAATCGAATTCAATAAAAAAAGAGTAGTGTTACATTTGAAAAAAAAACATTCCTTGAGTTACAGAAAAAAGTAAAAATCTGGCAACGTCGCAATTGTCAATTTTTAATTAAATTTTTTAATTTATCCTCCTGTACCAAAATTCATTGATTTAGCCTTGGTAGTTTTGAAGAAAATTAGCCGTTTTGGTTATTTCAAGTAATATTTTAAAGAAGTTAAATTTTCTCAAAATCAGAATAATAGTTTACTACTTGCTCGCCTAATTCTTAAAAAGTTTTAATAATATTTTCACAAATCCTTTAACCCCCCCCCCCCTAAAAATCCTTGAATATCATATTGCCATCGACCCCACACTTAGCCCGAGGAAAGTGTCAGATTATCGGGTGTTTCGCGTAGAACGATGCAGCGTACTTTAAAAACGCGTAGGTTACATCCCTATAAAATAAAAATGGTTTATGAGCTTAATGAAGACGATGACAATCGCCGTTTGCAATTTTCTGAGTTTATTAGTGAAATGATCATTCGCAATCCACAATTTATTTTTAACATATTTTGTTTCTCTGATGAAAAAATGCAAATTTCTTCACGGTACTGTCAATCGACAGAATTGTTGTGTGGACCGTATTATTGGGCCGTATTTTATACCTGGAAATTTAACAGGTGAAATTTACCTGAACCTGTTGGAAACCACTACTAAACCTGCTTTAACGAATGCTATAGAAGAAAATTACCGTTATCCAGAAATATTAACTTTCAGCAAGACGGAGCACCACCGCATTAAGCGTTCCCTGTTAGACAGTTGATGGATGAAAATTTTCCAGGAAAATGAATTGGAAGAAGACATCCTATTGAATGGCCTACAAGATCTCCTGATTTGACGCCACTGGACTTTTTTTTGTGTGGACATTTAAAGTCTAAAATTTATGCAACCCAACCCAATTCTTTGGAAGACTTTTCCCGAACATTTTGAACAGTGCCTTTACAATTGCATAGAGGTTGGAGGTGGACATTTTGAACATTTACTTGATTGATACAAGCGGTAATAAATTTTATTACTTTTAAATTTTCCTTTCTTTTCAGCCCTATTTCTCAGGAACTATTCACTCGAATTAAACCTTTGACACTAAAATACTGAAATTGCTAAAGTATCTTCTCGTTACCATGGTCTCGCTGTAAAGGATAAAAACACCGTTCAACGATAGCAAAATGAAAAGTACTTTCTGCCACTGCACTTAGTTTCGGAGGAGTTAAACCGTCCATTGTTTAATAGGTAAATTAAGCAAGTACCGCAAATTTTTAAATTGGTTTTGTTAATTTTTATGTTAAGAAAATGTAGAATAAAGATCGGTTTTCAAATATTTCTACACTTAAATTTGTTACAATTTTTCGTGGGATTATTTTTTAGAAATAAATATAAATTTTTCTTGATCATAAAAGGTGAAATAGAAAAAAAAGTATAAAGCACAAATTTCGTAAAACCTTTTAGCGCACGCGTCCGTTAAAAAACTTCCCACTTAGTGGCTCGTTTTTTAAATTGGACGCATGTACTAAAAATGCTTCTTATGAAACTTGTACTTTAATATACTAGTATCGAACTTTATGATGAACACTTTATTAGCGAGAAAAATGCCGAGCAAAGTAATTTACCGATATTTAAAGATTGCAAACTTCATGATGCTATTGAAGACACGAAGATATGTTAATATAATACAAGCTTGCAACCTACCAGTTACGTTTACTGAAGATACCGTCAACCCAGTAACAATCCATAAAGATCTGGAAAACAATTTGCCCATTTTTAGTTTTTTATTAAACATTTCGTGTATTCTGCTATCTGTGTCGTTCCACACATCCTCTTCTTTTTTAGTAACCTCGTCCAATAGGCCAAAAACGTTATTTTTCATGTAAATAGCGATAATAATTGATATTTTTGAAGCTGTGACTACAACACTAAAGCTAGGTAGAACTACTGTGGACGGATATTTCTGTACTGATAATCTTATCAGTTCCACTACCAGACCAAAATAGAAACACCAATAATTAATTTTTGACAATGTAGCATAGACGTAATTAACTTTTCTTACAAATGGATTTATAATGGGTCTTGTCCATAGGCCACATGATATCATACCCCATTTTACCAAATTTACCATTTTATCTTTATTTTTTGTACTCATTTTTCTTCCTGTAGTAATATTATGAAAAAAAAAGTGTTAATCATATTAATGATTATTATGAAAATACTCTACAGAACCACAAACCAAATTGTATTAAGTATTATTTTGTCGCTGATCTTTTGTATTTTGTTTACGCTGTATTTGCAGAACAAAGATCTTGTAAAACAAAATATATAAGGTGCCCGAATTTTTTGCTGACAGTATTGCGATTTCGGGAACTATCAGATATAGAAAGTTAAATGAGAAGAGTTTTAAGCAATTATGTTAGCAGTTATGTTAGCAGTTTATTGGTGCTTATGAATCGATTCTAAATCTTTTGGATTTTGAGATATTCTCAATAAACTAAATCGTTGCATTTCCTTAAACCGGTTGTAACTACATAATAATGGTATTTTTCAATGTTTTTTTAAATCGGTAAACAAATTTTCGCGGCAACTTTCTACGTAGACTATACCTACTTGGTAATATTTTCTTTTTTCTGACGATATTGGATTTTTTATTTTTTATCGGAATGTATAATTAAAGTTAACTTAATAACAATATCTGTTTATACTATTTATAATTAAGGTAAAACTGTTAAAACTATTTGACAAATAATCATCAATAATGGTTTCATCAAGATGATTGCCCAGCGCCTAATTCCAGAAACGTATAAACATTTTTAGCGGATACTTTCGATGAAAGGGTAATATCTACTGGTGGCACCATGCTTTGGCCTGCTAGGTTCCCGGATTTTACCCCAGTAGACTTGTATTTATGGGGAATTGTTAAAAAGGAGGTATACGAATTTAATTCCCCGGAAACCCACCAAGTTCTTGAGCAACAAACTCGGGATAATTTTAGTCAGTCATAAGAAAAAATAAAATTGATGATGGTTATAGGGAACCAAAACATTGTAACCACAATATTACCAAGTAGGCATATTTATGTAAAAAGTTGCCATGATAATGTGTTTTACCGATTTAAAAAATATTGGACAATAACATAGTTACAACTTACTAACAAATCTAAGAAAATGCAACATTTTAATTTATTCAAAATATCTCAAAAATTAAAAGACCCAGAATCGATAGTTTACACTTAAAAACGGTTAGAGATACTAACTAACCGAAACGTTGTGTTAAGTAACAAAATAAAAACAATGGAAGTCCGACAAGGTAATCTTTTTGAGATTCATTCTTGTTGTGCTCTTGTTATGAATTTTTAACTCTTATTTGCCGGTTTTTCTTTAAATTTTCCAAAGTATTTACTGGGTTTGTTCGGATTTCGGGGAACATACTTTATGTACTGGGATATTTTTTTAAGTGCCTCACCCGATTAGCGATTTTTCTACTGACTACAATGAAAACAGTAATTACGTACCCCCTAAATATTTTTTTGCGAAGAAGTCAAATTTAGTGTTAAAAATTATATTGGTTTACAAATTTGACAGATAAGTCGCCATATTGGATTTTCTTAAATGTCAACTATACCCTATTATAAACCCAGTACATTCAATTTTTTATTTAAACTTCAAAAATATATACTTGCAAATATTTATTTTTAGTCGTAAAATCGAACGATGCATTTTAAGAAGCTCCATATCTCCGGAACGGTTAAAAATATATATCTACAACTATATATTTTTGATATCGGACCGCTAAATGCCATTTATTGGTTTTGTTACAAATGATATTTGCCTTTAAAAAAAAAGCAAAATGGCGTCTTATCTGTCATTTTTTGACTTATTCATCGCATAATATTGGAGGCGTAATAATTTACATTATTGTATGCACTAAATATATTGAAAAAGGTTTGTTTTATATTATATTACATGATTATTTTTAGTTATTTAAGTCAACAAAATAACTAACCCTTTCCAACTAATCTTACAGACCAAAAAAATTACATTCCACTCCGGTGCATACAAATTTAGATTCCTATATTTCTTTTAAATAAATATTTATAATTTTGCCATCATCGATTTCTGTTCCTACTAAAATTTTTTTTCCAAAATTATGGGAAGTTTTTATTTTTCTATTGACCTATGGTGCCGAAATTTTAAATTTATTGTGAAGTTCATGCTCAAAAGGGAGTTGATAGTATAGGAACGAGAAGAAAAGAACAAAGTCTTTCTTTGCAAGTTTATTAGAATAATAAATTTTATCTCAACATGTTTCGGGCGTAGAATCGCTCATCATCAGTAGATGTTGAATACAAATAAAATATAAATTAATATATTGCTGTTGTAATAAGCAAAAAAAAATGGTTGGTGGTAAGCAACTTTAATGGAGCTTTAAAAAAAGTGTGATTCTCTTAATAACAGTAAAAATAATGATAAAAAATTTTAAACATATAAGAAGAACAAATTCCAAACATACTGAAGTGTTATTTAGCAAGAACATTTGAAATCATTAATAATGGTAAAAGCCGTGGTTCGCTGAAGGACGATAAGAAGAGATAGAGAAGGTAATAACATCGCATCTTCATTCAGTCGACCATAGTAGTTTTTGTCATTATTATTGATTTCAAATTTTCTTGCTAAATAAAAGTTCTGTATGTTTGGAATTATTGTTCCCTTAATGTTCATAATTTTTACCATTATATAGAGCACTAAACCTTTTTCTAAAGCTCTAATAAAGTTGCTTACCACCAACCATTTTCTTATTTGCTTATAACAACAGCAATCTATTAATATTTTATTCATTTTTACCATCTCCTGATGATAGTGACTCTACGCTTTAAACATGTTAAGATAATCTGGAATAATCTTTTTTATTCAATTTTAATTTTTTTTTATTAATTTTTATTTTAATAGACTTTGCGCCTTTCTTCTCGTTATTTTATTAAATTTATGTTTTCGAACCGAAATATCGTCAATAAGCTGTATTTTTATGCACTAAGAGGATATAAGTGATTAGAAAAGACCCTTAATGAATACTAATTTAGTTTATGGATATGTTAAACTTTTTCACAATAAAAAAAAATAGATATACAGGGTAGACGGAACGTTAGATATATATGAAGAACCAGCTAACGAATTGATCTAAAAATTTGATCATTCACATAAACCGACATGTTCTATTTATCTAAAACATTTTTGGTCATCGGTACTTTTACAAAAATAATAGCCACTTTGATATTTTAAATATTATTTTATTTTCTATCCCCCTATTAATTTTCTAACAACTTTCTTTACCATCAACCTATACCTATTTCTTACCATTTCTACAATAATAATTAAATTCCAATTTTTTGACGGAAAACGTTAACATAAAAAAATGTTGATTTTTTTTAACTCTAAAATATCGGGACCCTAAAATTTGGTAAATATTTAAATAATACCAAGGGGCTTTTAACCCGATGCCCAAAAATGAGTTGCGATATAACTGGTGGTTAAAAAATATAAAAATATTTTGGTACTTCCTGACTAGATGACCATAAGTACAAATTTTTAAACGTAATACCCTGTATATTATCACTAATTTAAAAAACAAATTAAATTATTTTTTAATTTTTCTTTATTTTATCTACAGCGTGTGTGTGAATATTGGCAACATATATTATGGAAAACTTATTTATCTTTGATTTTAGGAGAAAAACTTATTCTTCATAAAAAGTTTTGCTTACCTTAAAAAGTAATATTACGTTGAAAAATCGTAGATATAACGTACAGGGTGGTTAAAAAATACAAAAATATGTTAATGTGCTACGAGTAAAGTAACAGTAATCTACATGCTACAAACAAATTTATTGAAAATAAGTTATTGAGAGTTAAATCTTATGTCACTACGTCGCCTTAGAAACAAGCAAGTGACAAAATAGATGTCAATGAGTCAATGTAATAGTTATATTTATTTCTTAAAAATGCGACTTAGTAACCAGGAAAAAGTAGAAATTGTGCTCATTGTGGGTAATAACTACCGTTCATTAAGAGATGCTGCAGACGAATTTAATGTAAATCATCCCGAACGAGACAATATCACTCATTTCACAGTAGCCCGTATCATTACAAAATTTAAAGCTTGTTCCACCATTTTTTTGAAATTGAATGATGTAGCAAGAAATGAAGATGATAGCGAAACTGAAGATGAATAATATGTCCTGCTTCATGTACAGGAACATCCTAAAGTAAGTTTAAATCAATGATATTGGGACTTGGAGTTAAATGTTAATTTTATTAGAAAAGTTTTAAAAAAGCACCACTACAAACCATTTAAACCAAAATTTATACATACGTTGTTACCAGGAGATATGGATAAAAGGCTAGATTTTTGTTTTTGGATGATGGGACATTTTGAGGAGGATAGAAATTTGGCTTCTAAAATATTGTTTTCCGATGAGGCGATATTTACTACTAATAGAGTTTTTTCGTCGCAAAACTCTCGCTATTGAAGTACAGAAAATCCTCACTGGGTGGTTGAATGCAGAAGCCAAACTTCAGAAAAAGTTAACGTATGGTGTGGTATTGTCAGAAATATGATTTTGATTGGGACCGGTCTTTTTTGATAATAATTTAAATGGGAACATTTTTCTAAATTTTTTACAGAATTTATGGATTTGCATGGAGCACCTTGCCATTTTTCCGCACACGTAAGGGAATGGCTTAATGTAAACTTTACAAATATATGGATTGGGCGCGCTACGTACATTGACAACCAATTTACAAATTGGCCTGCAAGGTCACCTGACCTCACACCTTTAGATTACTACCTATGGGGAAGAATAAAAGAAATCGTTTATAAGGACAGACCTGCAAATGCCAATGAATTAAAAAATGGAATTACAGAAGCGTGCAATGACTTACAAGAAGTTGAACTTATAAACGCAGTTCGAAGATTTAGAAAAATCTAGTAAAATGCATTGAAAATTATGGTGGCTCAGCCGAAGCTTTATAAGATAAACAGTTTTTTTATTCTTCTAAAATTTGCAACAATAAAATTTGCCAATATCTAGACAAAAAAAATTAAAAATAAAATCTTAGTAGGTGGCTGTGACTTTATATTCTGATATAACATTTAACTCTCAATAACGTATTTTCAATAAATTTGTTTGTAGCATGTAGATTACTGTTACTTTACTCTTAGCATATTAACATATTTTTGTATTTTTTAACCATCCTGTACGTTATATCTACGATTTTTTGACGTAATATTATTTTTTAAGGTAAGCAAAACTTTTTATGAAGAATAAGTTTTACTCCTAAAATCAAAGATAAAAATGTTTTCCATAATAATATGTTGCCAATATTCATACACACGCTGTATATCTAACTAGACCAGTTTTCGATTTAAACGCGATTGTTTGTAAAATTTTCTCGACAATTTAATTTCCATGCGGTGTTTTTAGTAAATATGCCATGATACACTCTTGTTTGGCATAAAAATTATTTCACTGTCGTTAATATGTAATAATACAAAATACCACAATAATAACGAAAATTACATAATTTTTACGCCAAACAAGGATTAATCATCGCATGCTTACTAACAATCGAATGGAAATTAAATTGACGAGGAAATTTTACAATAAAATTGCTTATAACTTAAAAACTAAACTAGTTAGGTCTGATATAAAAAAATAAAGAGCCAATATAAGTACCTTTCTGAATCACTGATAAAAAAAGGGTGTTAAAAAAATATACATGAGGAGCGTTCATACAAAACAAGACATGTCCTCATAAACTAATTTCGAGAAAAACGAGAAAAACTTTAGGGCATTTAAAGGAAAATTTTCTAAATTATTAAATATTATAGAGCATCGGATGATAAGTGTTTTGCACATACTCATATTTAAAAAAAAATACATGTAAGTGTAGAAAACTAAAAAAATTTAATGGAGATGTTTGATTTTGTCTGAACGCAAGGTGGATATGTCTCGTTTTGCGTGATCACGGTATGATTTCGTATGTTATTCGGCGTTTACTTTAAAAAACATACTTTTATTGTAAAGAAGTAATAATATTAATTTGTCAATAATACATCCGACAAAATATTTTTAAACATTTTTATTATACAAAAAAGATTTTTTAAATATCGAAATTTTTTTATGTTAACATTTTTCGTCAGAAAAATTGATTACTTTGGAAACGGTAAGAGATAGGTATAGGATAATATAAAAGAAAGTTGTTAGAAAATTATTAGGGGGTTCAAAAATAAAATTAAATATAGTGTTTTATATTTAAAATATCAAATTTTCTACTATTTTTTGGTAAATAAAGCAGGCAACAATTCGTTACCTGATTCGTCGTATACGTCTAATGTACCATGCCTGTAAATCACCCTGTATATATATATATAAAGCCAAAAAATTACCTATATTACTCAAACTTGACGGACGAGGGCTATCAAAACTCTATATTATTTAAAAGCGATGTTTGTTCATTTATACTGATTTCGTTTGCACCTTTCTTAGGTAATACATATTTAATTTTCAGTTTTTCTGCTTTAATTTGTATCCACTTTGTCGTTCGGACTTAATTGTGCAATAAATAGATAATTCCAAATATTTTATACCGAGCGTATAGAAAATACCATTTTTTGATACAATTCGTATGTTTTAATTGCGAACGCATATCCTTGTTAATTCTATTATTTCGACAGAGTTAATTTTCTACTTTATGTTTCTGAGGAACTACCTACTATTGTAAGTAAAAGTGATCTACAGTTGAAATAAATGAATGATAGTTATACTCTAATAAAAAAATCAGCCAACCAATAAATAGTGTTATAATAATAATAATAATAATAATAATAATAATAATAATAATAATAATAATATAATAATAATAATAATAATAATAATAATAATAATTTTCCTTTATTGCCAGCAAAATCCAACGGACATAGCAACATCTAAACAACAAGATTAGGCTATTGCCCTTACAAAAAAATTTTTTTTAATACTTAAGTATACAGGGTGGCCCTTTAGTGTGGCAAAGTACAATAGCTCCGTTACTATTTCAAATACATTAAAAATATTAATACAAAAGTTGAAGGGCAGTAAGTGACTAATAACGTAAAATTATTTTTAACTCTATAGGGTGGCTCAAAAAAGCGGAACAAGAAAAAATGTACTTTTTTTAAATGGAACACCCTGTATATTTTTTCATTTTTAAATTCTAGATAAAATTATAATTATTTTTTATTAAATACATTATTAGTCTATACTTTATAGTTTCCGAGATATTGACTCTTGAAAAGTGACATTTTTGAACTTTGACAGCTTCTAACTTTCTAACAGTACGTCTTAGAGCAAAACGGCTTACATGTCCCTATCTTCAATTTTTATTATCTTCCCAAAAAAATCAACTTCCAGTTAAACCGGAACAACTATATTTCCTGCTTTCGAGTAACATCCGGTTTAACCGGAAGTTGATTTTTTTGGGAAGATAATAAAAATTGAAGATAGGGACATGTAAGCAGTTTTGTTCTAAGACGTACTGTTAGAAAGTTAGAAGCTGTCAAAGTTCAAAAATGTCACTTTTCAAGAGTCAATATCTCGGAAACTATAAAGTATAGACTAATAATGTATTTAATAAAAAATAATTATAATTTTATCTAGAATTTAAAAATGAAAAAATATACAGGGTGTTCCATTTAAAAAAAGTACATTTTTTATTGTTCCGCTTTTTTGAGCCACCCTATAGAGTTAAAAATAATTTTACGTTATAAGTCACTAACTGCCCTTCAACTTTTGTATCAACATTTTTAATGTATTTGAAATAGTAACGGAGCTATTGTACTTTGCCACACTAAAAGGCCACCCTGTACACTATATATTTATGTTACAGAGAGATTGCAAGACGATTACAACATATTAAAATCATAAAAGAAGTATATAACATCACCGGTAACTTATAGAAAATTAAGTAAAACAGACAATTACAACACATTAAAATCATAAAAGAAGTATCATAACACCCCAGGTAAATTCAATTTAGGCAAAAAAAGAGACAAACGAGAAAAGAAAAGAAAAAAATGTGCAATGAAAACTCTGTTTTATGGATCAAAATCGAGATTGAATGTATATAAACATTTATCATGTAGGAATTTGGTGGTACTCCGCTTGAATATATTTAAATTAGGTTCCGATCGTATGTCGGGAGGAAGCAGGTTAAATGCCTTAACCGCCATGTAGAGTGGTGTTTTTTCAAAGAAGGTCGAGTTGTGGGCAAACTTAGGTCAGCCCTGCTACGGGTAACTACATTCATGTTGTCTGCATTGGTGTTAAATAGTTGGGGGTGTTTCTCAACAATCAGGACCAGTGTAAGACAGTACAAGGAGGGTAGTGTCAGGACACCAAGTTCATTAAAATAGGGCCTGCATGATGTGCGAGGTGGAAGTTTAAGTAAGCACCTTATGATGCGCTTTTGTGCAATAAAAACTGAACTTGCACCACGAGAGGAGCCCCAAAACATGACGCTGTACATTAAAATTGACTCCACGGAGGCAAAGTAGACCGGTCTAAGGGTGCTCAGCGAGATTACCTCACGTAGTCCACGAATCAATGCACACATGCTGTGTAATTTGGATACCAGGGTGTTTGTTTGGTAATCCCAGCTCAGTGAGGCATCCAGCACAGTGATTTGTTTTTATTTGAGGTTTTGCTAAAAGTAAGTAAACCAGTTTTCGAGTTAAGTTTTAAAGCATACATGGCGCACCACTCCTGCATCCGCCCTACTGTACGTAAACATACTTCGGAGAGGCCAGGGAAGCCCAAGTGAACAATGGATGTATCGTCGGCGTACTGGCAAATCAAACCCCAAAGAAACCCCTCGCAAAGGCCATTCACGTACAGCAAAAACAGCACCGGTCCCAGTATAGAGCTCTGTGGGACACTTTGTGTTATGAGTGTAGTTGCAGACTGGTAACTTTTACCGTCAATGGAGATATACACCAGTTGTTTCCTTCCTTGTAGATAAGGGCAGATTAGATTTAAACAGTTCCCTCTTATGCCATATTTATTTAATATTTTCTGTAGTATCTCATGATCATTCACGCGGTGAAGGCAGGTGAACTACAAATCACCAGGCCATGTATTAGCCTCAAGGAACTACAAGAAATACAATATATAATCAAAGACCCAGCAGTACTTAACGGCAAATGCGGAAAATAAGACCAGTTCTCAGAATCAATAAACTACATATCAAGCGTGTTGGTTGGTTAAAGACTAGGGTTGGATTTGTAACCCTAGCTTCTTGCGCTGTAGTCTTCTGGCTCATGGTGCTCCCTAGTGTTAAAAAAGATTTTATCCTTCTACAATCTACAGTGTGACCAGTAAAGTCCGCATCATATGGGATTTTTTTTATTGATAGCTTTATTCAATATTTGACTTTGGCATGAAGTTCTGCTTCGATCGAGATGAAAATTAAGCCAAAAAATAATAGTCACGTGATTCGCATTATCTGTCAAATTTAAATTTTTTTCAAAAAATAATTCGAAAGTATGGTTATTTCTGAAAGTATCGAAAAAAGTTGTTAGAACAAATATTTTTAAATGCAGTTTCTATCCCACATGCAAAATTTTAGTTGCATAAGATAATTTTGATTTTTTTACCCATATTTTGTAAATTGCACCACTTTTGCAAAATAAGACTCAACCCAACCTACATAAAACTTCTTAGTTTTGACAATGCTTTATTTCAGATACATTTTCTTTAAAGTAGCGCCATATTAAATGTGTGTTTTTCTACAAAATCAAAATTGGGCTATTAAAATTGGGTCGCATGTGATGCAAAGTTTACTTGTTTTTGACCCTGTGTAAGGTAACCTCATAAAATAAGTATTTTTGAAAACGTAGTTTATGTCTGAAAGTAAACACCTTAATATTAAGACAAAAAGAACACAGGTCATCAGTAAAGTGTTCATTAAGTGGAAATAGTAATTTACGTTACAAGACCGGAAAGTAGTGTTTGTCAGGTCGAGACAAGCATTTCCAGGGCGAGCCATAGGCGAGTCCTGGAAGCTTGGAGAGACCTGGAAAACACTAATTTTCGGTTGCGTGACGTACAATATTTGTTTTAAGACCACCACTTCGATATATTTTATAATCTACGCAAAACAAGTTTGACATAAAGAAAAAAATTAAAAATCAACGAACTGTCACTCGACAATACATCGAAATGTTGTTGTCATAATAACGAAATCAAGGTATTTTGTATTATCAAAGAGCGATTGGAAAAACAAAAAACAGGGTGACAGTGACATTAGAGACCGGAAAAGTGACATTAGAGTCCGGAAAAGATTTTTCCGGTCTCTAATGTCACTTTTCCGGTCTTCCGATCGGAAAAACGTTATTTTCTAGACGAAAAATTGTCCAGAAAGTGTAAATTTTCTGGTCGGTTTTAAAAAAATAAATTTTAGTGGTGGGTTAAAAATCAAAATTATCTTATGCAGGTGAAATTTTGCATGTCGTGAGCTAGAAACTGCATTTAAAAAAACTTTTTTTAATAACTTTTTTTGATGATTTTAGAAATAACCCCACTTTTGAATTCTTTTTTGGATAAAATTAAAATTTGAAAGATAATGCGAATCACGTGACTACTATTTTTTTGCTTCTTTTTCATCTCGATTGAAGTAGAACTTGATGCCAAAGGCAAATTTCGAATAAAGCTATTATTAAAAAAAAATCCCATATGATGCAGATTTTACTGGTCACATTGTATACGGTCCAATAGTGACCTACCAAGTTTGTCATGCGAGAGGCTATAGCCAGCCGCGTCGAATAGTCCCGAAGATTTTGAATCTTTTGCGGGTTAGTGTTTTGCAGCTGATGATATGATATGATATGAGAAGCCGTTTTAATGGGTTCATTCTAAAATCCAGCAAATTATTATTAAAAAAAAAAAAAATCATCAAAAATGGAAATATATTTGTTTTACGAATGCAGCCGCCTCGGAAAAAAACCGTGCCATAACCGCTATATATGTCTTGTCACTGCTGTAACAGCGTCGGTTGCTGCCTTGGCAGAAACCGTTGTGTGTGTCATCACCCTTAAATATCGCTAACCGAAGTCACACCCCACTTATTTTAAAAAGATCTACAGAAACTCATACATCCACTAACATATTTAAAAAACGACCATACTTAAGACATTATGCAACATAATACGAAAATGTGTTGACAACTAATTTACTTCCACACTTGACCGACTACCTTAGGTCGATACACTTTATAAAAAACCTTTTTCTACAAATGTCGGTAAAATTATAATTATTAAGGCATTCTGTCAGCGTCTAAAATGTAATTTTAAGACACTGGTGTTAAAGGTAATTTACTTTTCGCACTAATGCTAAAAGTAAGTGACGTGATTTACTTTTAACACTGGTTTGAAAATAGAATAAAATTAGAAAATTTTATATCAATGAAATATTTATTTACTTAATTAAATGTACAGAGAAATGTAAGATCGTCGGTAGCAATGTTCAGTATAATGGTGAGAATCAGGTAAATTTGGAAATTCAGCACTATTGGCAGGCAGGTTACCAAATGTGTGGATTAACTAGGCAATAATCAGACAACAAGGAGATAGCTGTAGCTATTTTTCCTGACATAGAAGAAGAATTTAACAAAGCATTACCAAATTCCCTATATAATACCACAATCTTTATAATTATTGAACCTTTAATTTGCGACTTGATACGCAACATGCTAATATGCAGAACAATCACGACTGAGCTACGGGGGGAAAAAGGTCAAAGGCCGCCCGCAAGAAGGCGTTCTATCGCTCTTTTTGTGGTTCTGGTGGATGACCTGGTTTTACTAATTAAAGGAACTTGTGAGAACCTAATATCTCCTATTCTCCAAGGAATCCTTAATACAGTATATTATGGGTGATGCTTGAGAAAAGAAATGTCAATTAATCCTCATAACACGATGACATTTACCAAGACAAGGACGCTGAGTAATCTAATAACGCCTTCCTTACAAGGATAGAGTATACTGTTTGCCAATGAGGCAAAGTACCTAGAGGTGACACTGGACAAAATGCTCAGTTGAAACTCCCATACATAGAACATTATCCGCAAGGTCAATCTATCTCTATGGACATGTCGCAGGATTTGTGGAAAATACAGGGGCATGGCCCCAAAACAATTATGTACGTAACGGTGGTCTAGTAGAAAAAGGACCAACAACGACTGGGAAGGGAAGGCATTTTTAAGTTTATTATTTTTTTAGCTTTAGTTCAGGGTTTTGATTGTAGAAATGTAAAATTTTGTAATTATTAATAAAAAGATGATTATTATTTACTAAATGAGAAGCATAGTTAGGAGTTTTATTATTATTATTTAAAAAACACCTTCTATGTTCATACATGCGTTTTTTGAAAGGTCTACCTGTTTATCCTATGTAAACTTTGAAGCAAGAACCACATTGTAAACCCCTGATTTATGATGTTTAGATACTTTGCTTTTATTATTTTTAACATGTTTACTTAACGAATTACTAGATCTATAAGATATATTCAAATAAAAATAAAATTATATAATTTGCATATAATGTCAAATATTATGTACAAGTTTGTTTTTTATTTAAATGTAATTTCAAAGTTTTTTTAAAAAGTTTTAATTATACTTATTTGAGATTTAATAAAATGTTCCAAATTATTATATTTTATCAACCCTTTATGATATTTATATAGATTTATAGGATAATGTTTTAAACACTATCTACATAAAAATTTTGTTTTATAATTATTATGATGTTCCTATTTAAAAGAACAAAAAAATCAGGCAATAAATTATTTTTAATTTTATGTATAAAGATACATACTAAATGAAAATTAAGTTACTGACATTCAATCAGTCTAAATTTTTTAACGTAAAAGTTATTTTTGTGTGTTTGTCAGAATTTAAAATAATTCGAATTTCCTTATTTTGTAAAATTTGTAATTCTTCAAATATTTCCTAGCCCAATATAAAATTGAAAAACAATAAAGAAAATATATTATATTATAATAACAGTTTTTTTTTAAAACAAACTTAAATTGGAACTGATTCTTTTAAAGTAACCTACTTTTCCTGCAATCTTCGATATTATGCTTTAAAAATAATTAAAGAACTTAAATTTTCAACCAATAATTATCCCTAAATATTTAAAACTGTTTACCAATTTCAATTTTTACCATTAAATTTGATAGCTTTAGAACTATACAATTTAACAGAAATTTTTTCCAGAAGTGTTTCCCAGACTACTAATATGAAAATATTCCTATTTAATTATTTAAAATTAAAATGTCGCTACTAAAACAAATTATTTCACACAAATATCGCTGTCGAAATAATTGAAGTAAAAAAGAAGGACTTAAATTTTAATGCCAGCAATTATTGTAAAAACCTTTTTTGGAAATATATTGTGAAATAATGTAAAATAAGTCTATATATTATTTAAGATGGATCTTATAATTTTTGCTTGTAGTTTGTAATAGTGAGTAAAAAGAGCTGTTGTTATTAGGGAAGAGACTTCTCTGCACTTTCTGGGCACCTGCGAGGCACTGGGAAGACGCAGGCGCTAGGGTCGGCGGTTCTCCGAAAGGAAGAAATCACGGTTCTGGCCTGGAGCGACATACTTGCCTTCATAAGGAGGTCAGGACGTTTTAGCGAGGCCCAAGGTAGTTAGAGTGATTGGGGAAAGACTCTGGGGTTTACTTGCCAGGTTTCAGAACCTCCCCTCAATTACTACTATGTTACTATATTAAGATCATTTTTCAGTTTTCTACTTTAAGTCAGACGAAGCTAAATATTGAATTAAAGAGGGTGAATCAACTCAAAAAAAATACTCCCGCAAAGAGTGGGTAGTACTTTTGTGCTTTACGAATTCGCGCATTCTCGCGAAGGGCACGCGCAAGCTTATATCAAGTCAAATCCTTCCTTTTTGAATGTAACTTTTTACCCATTTACCTACCGTCCTTTATTTTAGCTTAATATCTAACATAAGATAGAGGTGAAACCTCAAGAATATGATTATATATGTTTTGTTTCCTGTAATTATATATATACCGTGCGAGCAAAAATTATTTGCATCAAAGAGGGCTTGGATTAAAAAAGGTAGGGCTTGGTTTAGATCACAATGATATGGGGACGATATATCTAACCAAATCTAGGTTAAAATTTTGTCAAATTCATATTATGACATGATATGCCAAACTAATGAGTAATAAAATAAGTAGACAAATACAAATTTATTTTTGTGGTTTACAAAATTAACAAAGTAAGAATATACAGAAAGAAAAAGAAAAATAATTACATGAAAATTACTGAAATTGGCCACCGCCATGCTCCAAGCATAAATTCACATGTCTCCTTATATTTTCAAAAGTGTTGACCAGAATCTCTGGAGAAATTTTACCACATTCTTGGATAATCCTTTCTTGTAATTATTGTTCTAAATATGCAACTGGTGTTTTAAATAAAATAGTGTTCTTTAAATGAGGAAAAACGAAGTAATCTATAAGCGATAAACAATGTGATCTAGGTGGGAATTCAATGTCTGATCGAAAACTGATTAAGCTGTCGTCGTGTTGCGTAAGTAGTTAATAGTTTCGGCGGTTGTATGGGCGGTTGCACCGTCCTGTTGAAAGTATCCAAAACGTAGTTCGTCGTCAAGAAATTGCTCCATAAATGTATTCAAAGTATTGTCTATATACCGCTGTGCTGTAACTGTGTCATGGAAAAAAATAGGACCAATAATTCTTCTTCGCGAAACAGCTAACCAAACACAAAAAAAAATGGGGATTTTCACTACTCCACATGCGTGTATTTTGAGAATTCACATAACCGGAGAGGTGGAATCAGGTTTCATCCGAAAAAAATGTCAGGTCTAATAAATCATTTCTTTCCAATAAATTTTGGGTAAACCATTGTGAGTAATTCCTGCGTCTTTCAAAATCTGCGGCTTGTATTTCTTGGAATACTTGCACTTGCACTACACACTACACAAAAAATAAATTTAGCTGCTTCTTAAGAATAGTCCTGCATGTTCCATAAGATCTTCCCACTCCATGGGACAGGCGTCTTATACAATTTGTTGACGTTGCTACGCTGAAAATTGCCTTTAATTGAGTTTAAATTTTAATTAAGTCTTTTGAAAATTAAAAAAAATTAAAGAAAAATCATTATGAGATATCAAATACTATGAAATGTCAAAATTTTAAATAACTGAAATGAAATAAATAAACCAATCGTATTTATCCGAGTTAGAGGGGCCTATAGCCAGCGAGCAATATGCCGGAGATTAGGGAGGGGTAAAACAATTTAAATTAAGGCGCCACTGTTTTTAGGCCAGGCGAAAAACATAAACCTACCTAGTTGGTGTTGGGTCCTCTAGCTCGGTTAAATAGATAAAAAGAAAAGTAAGTTAAGTGAGCTGAAAATAAAACATAGGGGTGGATTGCCTAATAGGGTGACTCAAATAAAACACTGAATTTAAAATACATAGACACTTTATTTGTTAAGTGCGCTACTCGGATACTGACTTCCAACACAAATCATATTGGAATTTAACAGTATATAAAAAGGAAAGAATAAAACCTTTACACTTTAACAGAATCTGTTCCTATCGGAATCATCTTATATATATATATATATATATATATATACGCAAACGTTAGCATAATCTAAACCTTGATGTCACGTACGGAGTACATTGTCTATTTAACAAAATAAGACCTTTACAAAAATAAGCGCATGGACATCGTAGATTTAACGAAATGAAACCTTAATAAAAAAAAAAAATTAAAGGCAAGTGTACTTAAATCATGCATTTGAGGCGGTAAAAGCTCGCGCCCTTACTTCGAACTGGTACTCTGAGCTGGTATTGTGGATTGGTGCTCAGCGTCGGTACGTAGCTGATTTTAAGAACGGCTTTTAGAGCTGGTACTTAGAGGATTCATTACATGGAACCAGTTACTGGGAATTGGTGATTGCAAATCCAATCCCGTACAAGGACCCCAAAGTTGTTCAGGGGTCAAACGGCACGTGGTATGACGAAAACGCTTTAAAAATGGCCTAGGCCTTAAAAGAAAGTCTTGAAAATACAACGGCTGCATAGCCAAAAAAATTAATCAAAAACTGTGACTTTCTTAGCTACATTTGGAATCCCAAAACCCCCCTAGGAAAAAAAAATTAGAGATCACAAAATTGGTGCGTTTTTTACAACCGCGCCGTGTCAAAAAGTGTCGACCCCGCAACCTTCCTCCCAGCAGGAAAAGAAACGATACCAAAATGGCCGAACACGGAAGGGGTGCCAACCACACTAAAATAGCGCGCGGGATTTGAATTTCCCTAAGGGAAAAATAATATCGACGAAACCCAAAAAGAAAAGTGATACTTCAGCAGCAAAGAGACACCATCGAGTAATTCCTGCACGTAATCACTTTAAAACTCTTTAAAATAAAAGAAATTAATTAAATTAGATTTTGGATATCGGTAAAACAGGACATCCCTATAACCTACCAAAACATCTGACAGTCGAACGAGACCTGGGAAAAATTCGATACGTAACGTCAAATCAACTGACAGCTCGGTAATGGAATGACATAACCAAGCTTCTGGTAGGATGTAAATAACCATAGAAAATCTAGATTTCCAAGCCCAGGGCAGAAAATTTCCAATGGGAAAGCAGGCTTTCAAGTAAGTAGTGAACTAGAAAAGATATAACCTAGATTTCGTTGATAAACAAACAGATGTCAAGGTGATATTACAAAGGGTAAACCCCTTGCTCTCGTAGATAGAAAACTGTCCTTTCCAGAGGGAAAGCCGAAGTTAAATAGTGTAAACCAGAATCTAGGCCTCATGAGAAAGCTAGGCTACCTTGTGTGATCAACAAAATATGTCGAATTAACGCTAGAAAGAAACCTCTATTATTAAGGAAATAAATCAAGTTTTGGACTCCTAAAAGACAAGAGAGTGAACGCAGGCAAGGAATAAGGTAAGCTAAAAATTTATTTAAGAGATATACCATAGATAAAATTTATACAAAGCTTCAAAGAGGTTTAAACTGAACGTTCGGGTACTTGACAGCAAGCAACAAGAAAACCCAGTTTAAGCGGGTAGAAAACAAACTTAAAGTTTTTATCGATGGGATTATAAAATCCAGTGCGACATCTTGCGTCCCAGTACGGTACCTTAGAAAAGGTCAGTCGTAAAGGGGTTATTCTGTAAAAACAGAAAATTTTGCAAGAGTGCTCTCAAAACCGGTACAAGTGCCGGACCGCAGATATCAGTTCAAAACAGGTTTTGTCTGTTTCCTTCCGCCAAACTCATCCCCAGACGCGTTTCGCCGTTATTACGGCTCATCAGTGAGGCTCAGTTTGGCAGAAGGAAACAGGGCTCAAAGACTTGTCAGGATCGATTGTCGATGGGATTATAAAATCCAGTGCGACATCTTGCGTCCCAGTACGGTACCTTAGAAAAGGTCAGTCGTAAAGGGGTTATTCTGTAAAAACAGAAAATTTTGCAAGAGTGCTCTCAAAACCGGTACAAGTGCCGGACCACAGATATCAGTTCAAAAAAGGTTTTGTCTGTTTCCTTCGGTACGTACTGGGACGCAAGATGTCGCACTGGATTTTATAATCCCATCGACAATCGATCCTGACAAGTGATTTGTCTTTGAGCCCTGTTTCCTTCTGCCAAACTGAGCCTCACTGATGAGCCGTAATAACGGCGAAACGCGTCTGGGGATGAGTTTGGCGGAAGGAAACAGACAAAACCTTTTTTGAACTGATATCTGTGGTCCGGCACTTGTACCGGTTTTGAGAGCACTCTTGCAAAATTTTCTGTTTTTATAGAATAACCCCTTTACGACTGACCTTTTCTAAGGTACCGTACTGGGACGCAAGATGTCGCACTGGATTTTATAATCCCATCGACAGTCGATCCTGACAAGTGATTTGTCTTTGAGCCCTGTTTCCTTCTGCCAAACTGAGCCTCACTGATGAGCCGTAATAACGGCGAAACGCGTCTGGGGATGAGTTTGGCGGAAGGAAATAGACAAAACCTATTTTGAACTTAAAGTTTTTAGTTTAGCTGATACATTAGTATCTAACTGCATTTATCAACAAAATCGACCCTACAGGGTTCCAGGAAAGTTGCAACATACAGAGTGTATGATAAAAAGTAAACAAAGAAGATATCGTGCTACAAACTGACAGTAAAAAGGAAATTATAAGGTAAGAAAGCTAAAACCAGTTAGTAAAGCTGTATTACATATTTTGTTACAAGAAAACGATTGTTATATAGCGAAAAAAAGGTAATGTTTTAGAAACAAATTAATTTAAGTGGACTGAATTATTAACAGAATGGTAAATTTCAAATTTATGCTCAATTATAAGATAACAATATTCATAAATATTAATTTGAAAACTGAAACAATATTATAGTAGGGGTAAAAAGTGGAGAGGAACGTTACGACAATTTTTAGTCGTTACAACGTATTTTGCATTATTTGACGAACGTTTGCAACAAGTTCTTTTGTTCTTACAGATGGTCTTTCTGCTCCTTTTTTTTGTTGTATAGAACTTGTTTCCCTAAACACAGCCACGTTTCTTAAATGATAAAAATCCCCAGCATGAAAAGCAACGTTAGGAAAATGTTCGTGAAAATCGTCCATTTACTCTAACCCCGTTTCGAAAATACGCTTCAACCATGAATGTTTTGTGCTGTTCCGTAAAGCCCATTGTGTGAATTGTTCAAGAAATTAAAAAAAATTGCGATGAATCAAATTAGTAACGACTGTCAAAGATGACGGAATAACTAATTGATTATATAATTCAGGTAGTTACTGACATCCAACAGGTATTAAGCTCTACGGCGCGGCTAAGCATTACGTCCTTAGATGCAAGGCCCTCTTTGATGCAAATAATTTTTGCTCGCATGGTAATATGTTTATTTTTTTCCCTCAACTATACCTACCAGGATGACTAGTTTTAACCCTATCTTTAATACGGGAAGGTCTCCACTTAATTGCTGTCCTAGACACTGTCGATTGGCTAATATATGGGCGGTTTGGATATTTTTCTTTGAACATATAACGGACTTCTCTTTGACTTCTACTTTTATCTCCACAACCAAACTTAATCAACATTTCTATGGATTCATCTTAAGCGCATTTTGAATTTAATGTCAGCCAAGAAAAATTCAAATTTGAATAACATTCACTGACATATTTTGACGTCTCAAACTAAAATGGTAAATTATCATTGTCAATTCTTTAGATTGTGACTTAACTTCAAAACGTTGCTAAGTCAAGAAACATATGAATAGTGCATACCAGCATTAAAGTGTTAATATTTCGTAAACGGTTGAAGATAGGTATAAGGCATTATTTCTGAAAAATGTAGTGATGTTAAAGAACAGGTAAATTGCTGAACAGGTTCGAACAGTTCGGTTCTCACTCGGGAACCTGTTCCGTAAACCTGTTCACCTGTTCTTTTGATCATAAATTATTGTCACTCACTCGCTTGGTAAAAAAAGGTGAAAGGTCGCCAAAGTAGTAAAAAACCGGTTTTTGTTAATCACTTTCTAAAAAAAAAAAAAGGTCGCCAGTTCCGTAAACTACCAACACAGAGCACCGCTGCGTCCGCGTGTGTACTCTCACTGCTCCCTGTCTGTCTGCTCCAAAGAAAAAAGAAACAAAGAACAGCCTGTTCTTTTTATGAGTGATTGGTGATTTATGAATGATGGCATGTGGGTCGTCATTTGAGAATAAAAAGAACAGGCTGTTCTTTGTTTCTTCTTTCTTTGGAGCAGACAGGGAACAGGGAGCAGTGAGAACACACACGCGAAAGCAGCGGTGCTCTGACGGAACTGGCGACGTTTTTTTTTTTTTTTTTTTTTTATAGAAAGTGATTAACAAAAACCGGTTTTTTACCTTTTTTTACCAACTGAGTGACAATAATTTATGATCGAACAGGTTTACGGAACAGGTTCCCGGGTGAGAACTGCTGAACAACTGTTCAGCAATTTACCTACTCTTTAACATCACTCGAGCGCAATCCTCTGTCATAAGTCTATGTAAAGAACCGGTTCAGTTCTTTTACAAAGAACAGTTCACTGAACAGGCTATCTGTAATAATGATATTTCCATCGAAATATGAAAATTACAGTACTGATGGCACCGATGAGGATTCTTTGGACAAAAATTTAATGGATATGAATTACCTGCCTACTACGTTTCTATAGATGTCATGGACAGTCGTTGGCAATTAAAAGTTTGCACAATAGACTTGGATGTGTTCCTACAAATATTTCTGCTTGGAAAGACGCGGTACGGTATTCCAAGATGTTTAATTAATAGTGTAATTTTATTATAATATATTAAATACATTTTTTTATAAAAGTTGACAAATAAATGAGGTTATGTTACCTATTGCAATGCGTAAGAAGTTAAGATCATCATCTCTAAGTTGTTCCTACAAACGCAAACGGTACGGATTCGATCAGAAGTAGATATATGCGCAATAACAGTGATTTATAAACTGTCGCCAACTTATCCGTGATTTTCTGTGTGAACAAAACTTTAGTTGGGTTACAAATTAAAGCCCAAGTGCAGGCGGCAAGACTACTAGAACAAGACCTATAAGGTGACCAATACTACGATAAAGATAAACGTTTTGAAATGTTTCATTTGTATTACTAATAATAATTACACATTAACTGTTTAGTCTACGAACTAAAACTAAGGGGGCTTACAGGCAATGGGAACTAAGTATACCCTCTTTAATACTATGGAAACAAAAACTAGTACAGAAAAAAGAAAACCACAAAGTCTTTCTCCACAATTTTTATTCAAATAACTAGGCGAACCTAGAATGATTCATAATAAATTAAATCGACATATGTGTCGAGTGTAGAAACACTCATCATCAGGAAAACGAAGTAAATGGTGCAATGCTGATGTTGTTAGCAGTAGAGAAAATAACAAGTGCGACTAAGCCGTAATGGAGCTTTCAATGGTACATGTACGGACTGAAAAATTTGAATAGTCAAAAGATAGACAAAATTTCCGCATACTGAAGAGTCTAGGACTAGTGCAAAGCCACTGTCTTGGGTGGGAAATGAAGAGAAAAAAGAAAAATTAGAGAGTTTTAAAAAGACTTTGTAAAAATAATTTTTAAGTGTAAGTGATGAAAAATTATTAGTTTAATTCAACAATGTCGGAGACATGTGAAAATGGTAAAATAAGAGGGAAAGAAAAAAGAAAAAAATGTTTTTCGTAAAAGTCATGCAGATGCTTTCTGTAAAAGATAAAAAAAGGAATGTAATAAATGAAATGTAATAAAATGAGGTAGAATGGCTTACCATTTAGCTTGAAATAAAATACTGTTGGGGTACCAGGGTTGTTACGGCCCAGTTACCCCGGCAGGAGTCAAAACTTACACATTGTGTGAAAAATAAGTTTTTAAACATTTTTAATTGTTTTACTAGAACTGCATCTTTTAAAGAAGTTCCACTGCAACCAGCACGTGTCGGACGGGAAATGAACTTGAACTTGACATTGTAAAAGGGGGAACAAATGACAAGTGTTTTGGCGGTCAAATTGAAGAACCTTCAAGTATGCTAAAAAAAAATTTGATTTTATAAAAATGTTATAGAGGAGAAAAGCTCAATTAAGATTCAAAATTGCTTAAATAACTAAAAATCACTAGAAATACATGATAAAATTAATACAATCCCTACAAAATAGAAAGAAATTACATCTAGAAAAATGTTGCTCAAAGGGTTAAAAAATAGGTGTCTCTAAATATTTGTGTGGCGACCTCTGTTGGTAGGTTACCAATTGTAAACCTATGATGAGTGTTTACACTCAAAACATGTCGATTTAATTTATTATGAATCATTCTAGGTTCGCCTAGTTATTCGAATAAAAATTGTTGAGAAAAACTTTGTGCTTTAATTTTTTCTATATTATTTGCTTTGAGTATGAACTAAGTACTTCTTCAAAAAAAAACTAGTAGGGGAGAGTGGTCCACAGTGAGACATGTTCCACAGTAAGACAGTACAATTTCTGAGGCTCTGGAAACCCCGTTTTTCATGTCACGCCATGCGCAAGCTTGTTTTCACACGCCAGATCCACCAACGAGTTCTTGTTTCAGTTCAGTTTGTTTTTATCTGTAGAGCAGCGTTTATGCAAATTTTGACCGCAAAAGTAATTTTTCGAAAAGCTGTTTTGATTGGTGTTTATTTGACATGCTTTTAATTAGAACTTTAAGATTGGTGGTAAGTAAAGTTTACGTATTTGTGTGTTCATTTACGTTGCGATATTATTTTTATTTCGGGTTCATTACAAAATATTACATGATTTTTAAATATGGTGCTTGTGGGGAACACTGAGACGACTCTAGGTAGGGCACACTGAGACGTATCTCACCGTGTCCCACCATGGGCAAGAAGGTTGGAGTACCTATCTTTTAACCTATTTTTTTTTAGAGAATGGCAAGAAATAGAAAAGGAAAAACTACCATAGGGTCCTTTTCAGAAAACCAGATGAAAAGTGCCGTAAACTGGTTATGGATGAAGGATTTTCATTGAGAAAGGCAGCCCAACTAAAAGGAGTGTTACATTAGACCTTAGCAAGGTAAATTGTGATTGGAAAGAGTCTGGAATTACATTGAAGATATTTACAGGATGGCCAATAAGACTGTCAACCGGATTTATCTAAAATGAGCTTTAGAGCCTCTATAACTAAGCTTTGGGAAAGCACAAAAGACTTTTAATGAAAAGGCAGGCCCCAATTGAATGAATGAGGAACTAGATAGAATTGTTGTCATTAGCGACTATGACCTAGTAAAATTTTCGGGGAAAAAATAATCAACCAAATATTTCATTGGAAAAATTTTAAACAATATCTCCCATGAATCTGAATATGATATAAGTTATTTGCAAAGAAAAATAGATCAAACAAAATCGTCTACCCAAATGTTCCAGAAGTTGCTACTTTTTTGTTTAAAGACATCGTAATGATTTTGCCATTTCCAGCAATATTTGGTAAAACAAAAAGACAAAATCAATGTGTTCAATTTGAAGTTAATTTTTGTCACCTATAGATGTCGGATAAAGGGTTGTCTTCCTGTGGACCACGTTAAGTCTCACTGTAGACCACCATGGGGCACAGTGAGACTATTTGCAATGTCAATAATAAATATTTCTAGAATTTAAGTTTTTAAGTTTTTGTTTATTTTTTTTATGCTTTTTAGGAAAATAAAGGTTACTTTACATTATAAACCTGCTTTATTTAATAAATGTTTAACCAGTTTTTTAAAAATCTAGAGTAACCAAAAAACGTCTCACTGTGGACTACACTCTCCTACATTTTTTTTAAATATTGGATCCCAGAGGGTGGTAATAAATAATAATAATAAGTTTATTTAAAAATTTATTAATATAATAAATATGTTTATGTTGTCTTCGATAAACTTATTCTTCAATCCCCTGAAGCTGAGCTTGTTAGGGGCAAATCTTATTTTTTGTTTTAGTATGTAAAATCATAAATCATAAATATGCATTAAAAATCAATTTTTTTAAAGTAAAAATGTTAATTGATAGTATAAACGCAGCTTTTTTGAAGAAATATATTACCTATAATAAAATTATTAATTTATAATTTTTAAGTAAAAAATATTACTCATATAAATTATTCAGAACAATATTAATTAATTAATTAAAGCATTTCTAAAAATATTTTTAAATTGTCTGTTTTTAATATCCATGTTTTTATTTCGACTTTAAATTTTTTTAATGAAATCAATTTTTTAATTTTTGTTGGTAAATAATCGTTTAAATAAAAACATAAATATTTGAAATTTTTTTGTCCTATGGACTTATTTATTTTAGGTTTTATGGTTATTTCATTTTTACGACGTATATTATGATTATGGTTTTTAAATTGTATAAGGTTTTTATTTTTAAATATATATATTAAGATGTTATAAATGTAAAGTTGTCTAATGTTCAACTTTTTTGTTTCTGAATATAATTCTTTTGAAGGATAAAGATAATCTTTATTGTATATAATTTTTAGAAACCTTTTTTGTAATATTTCTAATTTTTTAACTAAAGTTCTATTTATGTCTCCCCAACCTAAAATTCCGTAATTTAAATGAGTTTTAACTAACGCGTAATATAATATTTCCATATGTCTTACATTTAAAAATTTTTTAATGTTTCTAAAAATCGGTAGCAAACTTCTTAATTTTTTAATTAAGTATTCTATGTGAAAATTCCAATTTAATTTACTGTCAAAAATAATTCCCAAATATTTTATTTTATTAACTTTAAAAATTTGAATGTCTTCATTTATTTGAATACTATTCATATTTTGTGGTAGGTTATTTAGGTTTAAAGTAAAAAGAATATAATTTGTTTTATTAAAATTAATTGTTAACAAATTGTTATCAAACCAATTTTTTATAATTTTAAAATCTTTTTTAATTTTATTATTTAAGTTTTCCCAATTTGTATCGGTATAAAAAATTGTAGTATCATCTGCAAAACTATGAATTTGTCTATCGCAATTTATACTAAATAAGTCGTTAATATAAATATTAAAAAATAATGGTCCTAAAATTGTTCCTTGGGGAACACCATACTTAAATACCTTTGGATAGCTTTTTTCTTTATCTATTTGAACATAAGTTGGTCTATTTTTCACATAATTTTTGATTAATTCTAATTGCTTTCCTCTGAATCCAATATTTTCAAACTTTTTTAACAGTAAATTATGGCTAACTAAAAAAATAAAATAAAAAAAATTCTACATCTACACCTTACACTAACGTACCATCTAACAACAATATACAGTATATTTATACACTTTAAAGAAAATTACAAAATACACAAAAGCTCACCTTAAATAACTCATACTCCCGTAAACGTTCTAAATGATTAATAGCTGATCGCCAGAAATTTGATAATAAACTGAAAGATATGCAGAAAGCATAAACTGCGCGCACAGCCAGAAAATCGCTACGTTGTCAGATTAAAAAAAAACAAAGTAGAAGAATATAAAGAAATAAATTTTAATGGAGTTAATTTAAACAATAATATTGAAATTGCAGAAAATTTTAACAAGTTTTTTATAGAAAGCATAAACCATATAGTTAATTCAATACCAAATTACAATGAAAACTTTATTTTTAAAGAAAATTATACTAGGTTTGATAAATTTAAATTGTTAAACTTAAATGAACTAAAAGAAATCATTTTTAGTTTTTCCAATAAATCTAGTACAGATGATATATCAATAAATTTTTTAAAAACATATTTTCATGAAATATCTATTTAACTATTGGATATTATAAATTCTAGTTTGAAATTTGGTATTGTCCCTGAAATTTTAAAAATAACTACAATAACGCCAATAAGAAAGGTTAAAAATACATCAAAACCAGAAGAATTTAGACCAATAAATACACTTGTAGCTGTCGAAAAATTTTTAGAACGAATAGTCTATTATCAGTTATTAGATTTTGTAGAAGAAAATAAAATATTATCAAAATTTCAATCAGGATTTATGAAGAAATATAGTTGTGAAACTGCTGTACAATATGTTTTAAATGATTGGAAACTTAAAATTGATAAGGGTGATATGGTGGCCGTTATTTTTTTAGATTTGAAACGTGCATTTGAAACAATTGATAGAAAAAAATTATTAGAAAAATTACGACATTACGGAATTGGTGGACAGGCACATAAATGGTTACATGACTATTTAATGAATAGATGGCAGGTAGTTAAATGTAACGAGTATGTGTCAAATAAAAAAGGTATAAATGTTGGTGTACATCAAGGCAGTATACTTGGTCTTTTATTATTCATAATTTATATTAATGATTTGGCCTACAATCTAGACATTTGTAAATATAATTTTTTGCTGAGGATACAGTAATTTATATTTCAGATTGTAATTTAATATCTATAATATCGCACCCCCAGTTCAATAGGGACATATGTGCAAAAAATGAGAAATTGCAATAAAGCCGTATTTTTAACCCTAAACAAGTCAACTTCCTAATGCAATACAGCCACAATTGCCACAATATATGTTTTATAAGAAATTTAAGATAAAGCCATATTGAATTTTATTTTTTAATTGTGCAGTAGGGCCATAATATGGAGTTGTGGCCATATGGCTCCAAATGCATAATATTTTTCGTGCAATATAGACATAAAATGTAGTTATGGCTATATTGCATTTAATGTTCGCCCTCTTGCGTCAATAAACGTCAATACTGCCATAGTTGTGGCGCTATCGCGCTATGGTCCGCTGTCTGTATTTGTCTTTTAGTCAAAGTACCTACTTCATTCTTTTCGGCTCCAAGAAACTTAAAGTTTTCTAGTAACTGTGTTAATCAGTGTTTGTGATTAAGAAGTGATTAAGTGTGTAGCTGTTCATATAGAAATCCTTAAAACAAATTTTCCTAGAAAGAAAGAAGGAAGTCAAAGAAGTGATAATCTTTCGTATTTCCTTACTCTCAACGGAACCAGGATTAAAGTTTGTAAAAAAAATTTTATGAGTACTCTGGACATTGGAGATAAATTTATAAGAACAACTTGGTCCAAGGCTAAGAAGCATAATTCTTTAGTTAAACGAGATTTGAGAGGTAATTATGAAAGGAAAGAAAGTGTGGGTCCTGAAATTAAAGATCAGATTAGAAATCACATTAACAAATTTCCCAGGATTGAATCTCATTATTTACGGGCACAAACAACTAGAGAGTTCTTAGACGGATCCTTAACATTATTGCAAATGTTTCAAATGTATAAGGAAGAACAAGAGTCAAACGGTCTACCTGTGGGAAAATTCTGTATCTATAGTCATATTTTTAATACTGAGTTTAATATATCGTTTTTCTCTCCAAAAAAAGATCAGTGTGCTATTTGCGAGACTTTTAAAAATTCAAACGACACAGAAAAAGATCAGCTAAGAAATAGCTACGAAAAGCATCTATTAAGCAAAATTAAGAGTAGAGAAGAAAAAGGAAAAGATGTTGCGAAAGCAAAGGAAGATCAAGAAATTATTTTGGCAGTTTTTGACTTACAGCAGTGTTGCCAACACCATCTGGTGAAATCTCAACGTTCTATTATAAATGTCGCTTGAATTGTTTTAACTTCACAATTTATGAAATTGTTACAAAAAATGGTTTCTGCTATTTTTGGAATGAGTCTATAGCACAGAGAGGAGCAAATGAGTTAGGTTCGTGCTTACTAAGTTACCTAGAATTATACTGCTAACAAAAGAATGTAATTTTTTTTTCTGATAATTACGTAGGTCAGAACAAAAACAAATTTATTGTTTCGATGTACCTTTATGCCGTCAATGTGCTAAATATTAAGAGCATTTCTCATAAATTCCTCACTGTTGGGCACACTCAAAATGAGGGTGACTCTATGCATTCTTGCATAGAGCGTCAAAAAAATAGAGCTCTTAAAAGTGGGCCAGTTTATGTGCCTGCGCAGTGGCCTCCAATTATCCGCATGGCTAAAAAGAAAGGAAATGCCTACAAAGTTGCTGAGATGGCTACTAACGAATTTAAAGATCTCAAGCAATTAACTCAACAAATAGGAAAAAACTTTAATATCAATAAAAATGGCGATAAAGTAATATGGAATGATATAAAGGAAATTAAAGTTATCAAGGATCATCCATCAACGGTGTTATACAAGTATAATTTTGAAGAAAATTACCTGAGCATTGATATTAACTGAAAAATTAGCGCGATAACTTTAAACAAGGCTTATCAAACACCACCCTTAATATCGCAGAAAAAAAAAGTCATCTTAAAAAAACTCTGTAGAAAGAAGTTAATTCCTGAAGCACATCATCCATTTTACGAAAGTCTACTTGCTGCCAATGAGTCATTAGACTAACTTTTTCTTTATCTTACTTACAGAAAAATATGTTTACTTTTTTATTAATATAATTTATTAGGATTTGTTTATGGCTAAAAAGTTTGTATGAATTTCAACATTAAATCGTTTATTTTGTCGCTGAAAGGGTGTTTATTTAATGCAATAGAGTCTTATAAGCAATATTGTTGGCAGATAAACTAACATTTTGAAAATTCAATACCGCCATATATAGCAATATTCATTTTTTTTATATCTTCTAAAACATTTTTTTATCCCCTCAACCTTAAAATATGAGGTCAAGCATTGTTTAATTTGTTTTCTTAAATAATATTGAATTTAATAGTTGCGAGTCATTTTATACAAGTCCTAAAATATTAATTCTTCTTTTTCTTGGTTTTATGATTTTTGCACTTATGTCCCTATTGAACTAGGGGTGCGATATGTAATGAGTTTCAAAATCAAAATCTTTCTTTTAAAATAAATAACGAAGCTATTGAAATTGTTACTAAAGTTAAATATTTAGGAGTTATTATCGACAAAAATTTAAAATTTCATGATTATATGGATTATATTTGTAAAAAAATTTCAAAAAAAATAGAAGTACTAAATAGATTAAGCGGATACTTAAGCATTTATAGTAAAAAAATGATTTTCAATTGTATTATTTTACCTCATTTTGATTTTTATGCATAAAATAAATTTAAATATAACAGCACCATATTATGAAAATTTCTTGACAAAATTTAATGAAGTTCATATTCATGAAACAAGAGAAAAAAATAACTTTATTTTGGATCATACAAATTTGAAATCGACCCAAAAATCAATATTTTTTAGTGGTGCTAAAGAATATAACAAGTTAGGAAAAGAAATTAAAAGGTGTAATTTAAAACTATTTGTAAAAAAATTAAAGAATCAAATTTTATGTAAAAAAAGTCTAATAAATTTAAAATTTGAAATGTAATTAAATAGTTCAATAAACTAATAAAAATTTGTTATTATTATTGTTATTATTAAAAAGTGTAAAAAATAATAGTTTTTCTTTTGCCATAAGGCTGACAGTAATACTTTTAGAATAATTAATTTTGTTAACCATCTGGTTAAAAGAAGGTGTTGCATAATATTTATTATTATTTTACAGATAAATATGTTTCTATTTATTTTTGCGACTATCTGTTCTCGTTTACCTACTAATTTTTGTACAATTTAGTGTAGGTCGGCAACATTGCGTTGCGGTCACAACCTTTTTACTATAACAGTGCGTAAATTCTTATACTGTGAACATTAAACTGTTTTTATATTCAAATGTAAAAAGCTTTATCTATAATAATTATTGGTCTGAGATTTATATACTGGAGTGACAAGAGTGATGATGTGCATCAGGATTTAAATTAGATATCCTATATTATACCGTGCGAGCAAAAATAATTTGCATCAAAGAGGGCTTATTGGATTAAAAAACGCAAGGCTTGGTTTAGATCACAATGATATGGGGACGATACATCTAACCAAATCTAGGTTAACATTTTTTCAAATTCATATTATGACATGATAGGCCAAACTAATAAGTAATAAAATAAGTAGACAAATACAAATTTATTTTTGTTGTTTACAAAATTAACAAAGTAAGCATATACAGAAAGAAAAAGGAAAATAATTACATAAATTGCTGAAATTGGCGACCACCATGCTCCAAGCATAAATTCACACGTCTCTCCATATTTTCGAAACTGTTGACCAGCATCTCTGGAAAAATGTTACCACATTCTTGGATAATCCTTTCTTGTAATTGTTCTAAATTTGCAACTGATGTTTTAAAAATAGTGTTCTTTAAAGAGGAAAAAGAAAGTAATCCATAACCCTTAAACAAGGTGATCTAGGTGGCAATGTCTGATCGAAAACTGATCAATCTCTCGTCGAAAAAATTGCGTAAGTAGTTAATAGTTTCGGCGGCTGTCTAGGCGGTTGCACCGTCCTGTTGAAAAGATCCAAAACGTAGTTCGTCGTTAAGTAATTGCTCCACAAATGGATTCAAAATATTGTCTCTATACCGCTGTGCTGTAACTATGTCATGGAAAAAATAGGACTAACAATTTTTCTTCGGGAAACAGCTAACCAGACACCAATTTTTTGAGGGTGCAATGTGGACTCTACAAAAAACTGGGGATTTTCACTACTCCACATGCGTGTATTCTGAGAATTCACATCCGAAAAAAAGGCAGTTCTAATAAATCATTTCTTTCCAATAAATTTTGGGTAAACCATTGAGAGTTATTCCTGCGGCTTGTATTTCTTGGAATACTTGCATTTTATAAGGAAATCAATTTAGCTGCTTCTTAAGAATAGTCATGCATGTTCCATAAGATCTTCCCAGTTCTTGGGATAGACAAGTTCTTCTGTTCTTACGGATGGCCTTCCTGCTCCTTTTTTGTATTGTTTATAACCTGTTTCCCTAAACATAGCCACGGTTCTTTTCAGGTAATGTTAAAAATCGCCAGCAATAAAACAACGTTAGGAAAATGTTCGTAAAAATCGTCCATGCACAAACTCGGATTGTATTGCCACTCACCATTTACTCTAACCCCGTTTCGAAAATACGCTTTAACCATGAATGTTTTGTGCTGTTCCGTAAAGCCCATTGTGTGAATTGTTCAAGAAATTGGAAAAATTAGCGATGAATCAAATTAGTTGTAACGACTGTCAAAGATGACGAAATAACTGATTGATTGTTAATTCAGGTAGTTACTGATACCCAACAGGTAGTAAGCTCTTCGGCTAAGCATTACGTCCTTAGATGCAAGGCCCTCTTTGATGCAAATAATGTTTTGCTCGCACGGTATACTGGAGTGACAAGAGTGATGATGTGCATCGGGATTTAAATTAGATATCCTATATATTAAATATGGTAATGAAGAAAACCCCCATTGAAGAACTGATTGAAAGTACATAAATAGATACAGGTCATTATCAATCATTACAGAACGGGAGAATTTTCAGTGATTTGTGTCTTATGTAATTTAGCGAAAAGTATATAGCCATACCAGAAAAACTCTTAAGGAATGCACACACTGGCGCGAATAATTCGGTACGACGGCGAAATTTTCGCCTCGCGAAATATTTGTCGACTCAAAGTCTTCGGCGTATAACGAGGAGTAGCAAACCGGCGCGAAAATTTCGCTTGGCGACAAAGAAACCCCAGCAAATTTATTTCTTTCGCGACAAGCCGCGTTTTCTGTCGTTTTCGTTGCGAATCAAAGATGGCTTCAACTGAAATATTAATAGAATTTGTGAAGAAATATCCGATTTAAGCCATGAAGATAACAAAAATATAAGAAAGAAAGATAAGTTTTGGGATAAAATTGGGCAAGAGGTACATATTACAGGAATTTAATTCTTAAACACTAAAAAAAAACATGTGCAATTTTCGCACAAATGGAGACACGAATTTTACACTGCCTATGTCGCGAAATATTCGCTTCGTTATCGCGGCGCATTATTTCGCGTTAATGTGTGCAAACCTTTAACCTTAAAATGTTAGAACTTTATTAGTTAAAGTTTATAGCGATAGCATATTTAAATATGTAAAATACACAATTAAGTAATAATAATTTAATTAGTGATGAGTTCTAATTAAAACTTTCTTAACGCTATAGTGTCGACAATGTCTTTAATTGCTGCACAAAATTTTTTTCAAAACATTTAATTTAAGTGTTGTTGCATTGCCATGGTGTTCTTGGTTATTAAAGTTTGTTTAATTTTTTCGCATAATGCTGACATAAGAATAGGCCGCTTTCATTATCTAAAAATAAAAGTCATAAATATACAGGATATTTTATCAAGGGTGGTAAGATACCATACAGGGTGGAATCTTTAACTGGGATAAATTTAGTATTAGAAAATCTCATTATTTGCTGAAAAAATACAGAACTAAGGCTGCGTTCATTTTTAGTTGGGAATAATTTTCTCATGTCTTTTTTCAAATGTAAAGGTAAGTATGTATTATGATAGCTCGTTGGAAAGGGCATAAAGAAGGAAATACTTTTCTTGACAAAACCCTAAACCAAAGTAAAATTCAAAATTTATTTTTGACAATGTGTACTACAATTTCCGGAATTACTTGGCGATTTTCATGTATAAGTCGTTGCCTAAGTTCCTCTAACTTTTCTCGGTTTGTTACGTAAACTTTGGCTGTGGGTTTTAATAATTTTTAAAGGTAGAGATGCATATTTAGTCCTAAATAAGTATGCTATAAAGAATTAGGAAAGCACCTGAAGGTATTTTGGTTTAATTATTAACATTACATTTGTTTTTTATATCTTTATTGATAGCTATTGTTTGTAGTAGATTTAGTTTTCTGCTTTTATTGTGTATGTATATGGGTTTTATGTTGTTAGAGATTGAGTGATTGTCTTTTATGCAGTGATCAGCTGAGCCTGTTTTATTTTGTTTAAAAAATGGATGTATTGTGTTCTTTAAGCCTGGTGTCAAAATTTCTACCTGTTTGTCCAATGTAGATAGCGTCGCAGTTGTCGCATTCTATTTGGTGCACCCCACTTTGTAAAAGTTTGTTTTTAGTTTCTATTTTAGCATTGGGTATATGTGTTTGTGTAAGTTGTTTTTATTGACTTGCATAGGAATGATATTAAGGTTTTTAAGTTTTTTGGAGATTTTTTGGCTTGTGTTACCTGTATATCTTATTGAGCAGTATTTGTCCTTAATTGGAATAGGATGTTCTTTGTAAAGAAGTTTTTGTGTGTTTTTTCTTTATTATTTGGTGTATGATTTTTGTTGGGTAACCGTTGTTTATGGCTATTGTTTTATGATATATAATTTTTGTTTGTATTGGATGTCTGAGAGAGGAATGTTAACTAGTCGATGTACCATGCTACTGAATGCAGCTAGTTTTGGACCGCAAGGGTCGAAACACGTGTCAGGAAACTGATTAAATTTGTGAAACATAACAAGTAAATAAATCTTACTAATCAATGATCGTGAGTGAGTTCCTTTCCCTCAACAAGTCCCTCCCCCAGTTTGAAATCGCAGGAGATTCCAAATTTTACTACTAATATGAAATTGAATAGGTTTGGCAATTGATTGAGCGCTTGACTGGTGATCGAGAAGTTCTGGGTTCTAAAAAAATTGTCTACACGACGCTAAACTTTTATCAATTATACAGGGTGTTCCTAAATTACGTGCTAATATTTTAGGGTGTGATTTCTCAAATCATTTTATGAAGAAAAGTTCATATAAATATATTATGTCCTAAACGGCTTAAATTTTTTCCTACAGGATGTTGAATTTTTCTTTTTTTAATACGTTTTTTATAATATCTCCGAAAGTACTTTAGATACTATTTTTAATTTTGGCATGTGCAAATAGGACATAAAAACATATGTTTTAGATATAAAAGTTATTTTTTTGTCCCACCAGTGGCGTCCCTGCAAACATGTCATCTGATATTTTTTAGAAAAAAAGTGGTACGCCATTGACATTTTTCCATGTGTATATTATTTCTGCTTAGCCTGATCAATTCTACATAAAAATGGTCTGTTGCGTTTTTCTCTTTAGGCACACTGTTCTTAATTAAAATAATTAAATTATCTTCATTTTGCAGTATCGACGAATAATTTTTGATCACATAAATCTAGTTATCCTGGAACGGTGACGTTCTTAAAAACATAATTAACGCCTTAACGACAGTCTTATCTGCATTTCCTTCAAAAAGAACTACCTGTGTTACTTAAAGATGTGCCATATGCGCTAAGGAATTAAATGTGGTACATGCATGATGGAGCTCCTGCTCATTTCACTGTACTCGTTCGCGACCATTTAGATGCAGTTTATCCGAATGGTTGGATAGGTCGCGGAGGAGTTCAACAATGGTCAGCAAGATCCCCTGATCTTAATAGTTTGGATTTTTTCTTGTGGAACATCTTACAACTCTAGTGTATAAAACTCCCATTAACACTTTAGAAAATTTAAGGGAGCGAATAATTGCCTTCTGTTGAACAATACGGAATTCGCCTGGAATATTTAAACGAGTGCGCTATTCGATGCAAAAACAGCTGAAAGCATGTCTATTAAGTGAAGGGGTTATTTCCAACAATTTTTGTAAAACAAAATTTTGCATTATAAAAATGATAATAATAATAAATAGTAGTGCTAATTAAATTTAATTATTTTAATTAAGAACGGTGTGCCTGAGGAGAAGAACTCAAGAGACCATTTTTATGTAGAATTGACCAGGCTAATCAGAAATAATTTCCACATGGAAAAATGTCATTGGTGTACTACTTTTTTTTCTAAAAAATATCAGAGGACATGTTTGCAGGAACGCCACCGCACCCGGTGGGACAAAAAAAATTACTTTTGTAACTAAAACATGTGGTTTTATTTCATATTGGCACGTCCCAAAATTAAAAGTATTATCTAAAGTACTTTCGGAGATATTACAAAAAACGCATTAAAAAAGAAAAAATTCATTAGCCTGTAGCAAAAAATTTAAGCCGTCCTTTTAGGACATAATATGTTTATATGAAATTTTCTTCATAAAATTACTTGAGAAATCACACCCTAAAATATTAGCACTTCATTAAGGAACACCCTGTATATTCAATACAGACACTAAAAAAATTAACCAGTTATCTTTGTTTTGATAACTCAAATAGAAAAGAATAGATTAAATGTAGGAAACAAGTCTCCAGATATTATTCAGGCAAATGCGGCGGTCGGCCTTCAGTCCGAATAAATAATGAAAGAAGAAGAGGGCAATTTAGCAGTATTTTTATCTGTTTTTTTTTTACGATATCGCCATTTCCGTACAAAAATTTGAGACACATATTTATAATAAAATATTTACCATTAAAAAAGACTCCATTGTCATTGGTCCAAACGGACCAATGGTCATAATTAAAGGCCTCTGCTGAGCTCGTTGAATCACCATTAAAGTCAATCGTTTTCCTTCTTTGTTTAATAGGTACCAGTTGCTCTCATAGGCGGCATCAGCCACACCTTGGCTCTGAAAAAAGGTAGTAGCTAAGATAGCGGGATACTAAGTCAAAGAAAAAACTTAATTTTAGATAAATCAAATTATTTTATATTTAAAAAGAATTTAAACTGTTAAATAGCAACTGTATTTTTGCATTGATTCAGAACACAAGAATCATTTTAATTCTTTTATTAAAAATGGTACTACTTTTAATTTAACCAGGATGAATAAAATATTGGACTATGCAGCATTTTAAAAAGTTCTCAAAAGCAAGTCTAACTCATGTAAAAGAGCTATGCGTAAAATAATAAGTGCGAGATCTGCTAACAAAGTTCAAACGATGAAGAGTTCACAAAAATTAAATTTTCTGGAACCCTCGAATTCCAAGAAACAGTTTCCATTCGAAAACAAGACAACCCTGGATTTATCTCTCTTAAATTAGGAACTATGAAAGGAGAACATTATTCGCACGGACTTATACATTTCCATGACTTAAACCCGATATTGATAAAGATGACTAAGAAAACGAAGGAAAGGGAAAAATCACAGAAAAGCAAAAAGTCTTCCGCCGCAACTTTATTAAAATAAAAAAAATGCATTCTTTCAAACATAGAAACGTCCATCATCAGGAAACATAATCATGTTTTGCTGATGGTGTTAGCAGAAGAGAAAATGGTAGATTGTATCCAACCCTTATGGAGATTATATAGAAGATAAAATGGTGTGTTAGTATAACGTATGAATAGTGAAGAACATTTTTCAGCGAGTTTGTTTAGTAAGAAAAGTCCAAAATAACTGAATGGAAGGGAAGAATATAATGATGAATGCGATATTAATTTCTGATCCTTAATTCTATAATTTGCCAATCACTACTTTCCATTTAGTCCTTTCAGAACGTCACCATTTCGAATATGCTGCATTGACGGTAGTTTTTACTTCGTCAGATGGACGGGTGTCTCTGGTATCGGTCACATCAAGTAATAATAAATTAAACTTATCACTAATTATTAAAGGTTTACTTTATTTTAGCTTGGAAACCGTCACAATCGTCAGCTGACATTGGAGAAGCTACTAAATTATGAAAAGACAAATCTAAACTATTATTGACCTCTCAAGCCGTCATCATGCCTAGTCAGTATATTATATTAAGCGACATTATCATTTGACGATTAGGAAAATAGACAGGTCAGGGCGTTAAAATTTAAGTTCTTGCTTAAGAACGAAGCTTTATTTTCATATTTTGTTGTAGATGTGTTTAAATTGATCATAATAAATTAAGTTATGTATCAAGATACATCACTACTCCATAATTACTGAAAATACGAAATACCCGGTATTTTTTACCCCTATTTGGGCATAATAAAATCATACAACGGCTTTTACTAGTTATTGTTTATATTCCAATCCGAGTACCCGAGTCACCAAAAGCTCAAACACAATAAAATTCACTAAACTACACAAAAACTGGAAATTCGTAAATATTAAATACCCACAATCCACAATAGCAAAGAAAACCACAAGGAATCCACAGAGAAAACTTAAAACACAACAACAAAAATGGCGCCGAGCCGGTTTTGGAGTGTATTTTAAGCATGTCGCAAAAGAAGGGCAGGCCGCTAACAAGAGGTTTGTGCGCATGCCCAATCCTGCTGAGAGGGAACGCATGTGACCATTAAAACTTAACTTTTGTTGCTGGACGTATTTAAAGGTAAATGTCTATGGATATACCAGGCAACTGTACTAAAACGGTTTTTTAAACTATTAAAACTTGTTTTTAATTGTGTGATTTTTTTTTACCTGAATATTAACTTCGTTGGCACTCCAGGCAATGCTGTATATTTGTATAATTAACATGGGGAAGTAGAAGACCAACCATCCCATTTCGGATAAATTCATCTAAATGCATAATATAGAACTTTCATTATTTTTACAATCGTAAATTATATATAAACATACATTATTCAAGGTAATAAAAGTGCTTAAGTCTACTGCTTCCTTTGCTTATATAAAATTTACATAGGTTAGAGTGGCCTTAGAATGAGTATGCATGCAGTAATGCTAATTTATTTTTTATTGGCCTAAAATGGTAAAACAGATAAACGAATATTGCGAACAATTATGTACTTTCTTTAGAACATCCTCTATATTATAATAGTTTTCAATTCTTAGCAACAAATAATGTCTAACAGTCAATTTTACCAAAACTCACTAGGTCTCAAACAAACAAACAATTTTTACCGCAGTGTTCGGCCCTAAATGTTGGGGGCACAGATATGCGGGTGGAGATTACAAGTTGTTTAGGTGTGAAATATCTGGGAGTTTTTATAGACAGTTGCATAAAATGGGATGAACACATGAATTACACAGTTAAAAAATTACAATCTCTGCTATATAAATTTAAATACCTGAAACAGATATTCACACGCGAACAGCTACTTATGTTGTACTATGTGCTTGTGGAACCCCATCTTCGATATGGAATAGCGGTCTGGGGGGTGTTACTAATAACTACTTGTCTAATTTACAAAAAATACAAAAATGGATTATAAAATTAATATTTAACAAGGAGTATAGATGCCCTACAGAAAGTTTGTTCGGTGAGAGTGGAATTTTTGACTTACGACAGTTGTTTTGTTTATAAATCTTAATCAGGCAGTTTAAAAACAAAAAAGAATTAGTTAAAATAGATTACACATATGTTACAAGGGTTAAAGATCACTTATCAAGAGTACCTAAAGTAAACAGAACGATTGTACAAAGAAGTTATTTTTTTCTAGCACCAAAAATTATTTAACATCATACCTGCAGAACTTAAAATAATTAATTCATTTACCTTATTTAGGATTAAATTTAAAAAATGGATACAATCAAAAACCAGCCTGGAGATTCATAGCTTAATTGATTTAAAAAATGTTTATAGTTGGTAGGTTATTTTTTCTGTATTGTTATCAGTTAAGCTAGTCGTATAAAAAGTATGCGCACAAGTTCGAAAGAACTTAACGCGTTAAACCAATTTATTTGCAGATTAGCAAATTAAGTATATTTGTTAATTTTTATGTATATTATGTATGTATATTACAAATGAAATTTGAATTTTAATTTCAATTTGAATTATTCTGCTTAAAAGTTTAGGCAAGTCTTTTTTTATCTATGTGTCTAAAATCCATCATTTCAGAGATATTTAGATTAAAGAAATAACATTTATCTTACTTGTATAGATTATAAAGTTTAAACCTTACCACTTAAAAAAACCTTTTTGCATATTGTTGTATTATTTTTAGTTTTTCATCTTATATTTGATTTATCTGGTAAACCAGCAAAATTGGTTGAATCCGGTTTAGCCTTGTTTTAGTGGTTTGCCAAATAAAATAAAATATATCATATTAAGAGGGATAATTAAAAACTAATAAAGTAGGTACAGGTAATAAGGCCTAGCATATGGAAATATTATATTACGCGTTAGTTAAAACTCATTTAAATTACGGAACTTTAGGTTGAGGAGGAATAAATAAAACCTTAGTTAAAGAATTAGAAATATTACAAAAAAGGTTTCTAAAAATTATATTCAATAAAGATTATCTTTATTTTTTTAAATAATTATATTTAGAAACAAAAAAGTTGAATATAAGACAACTTTACATTTATAACATCTTAATTATTAATTAATAATTTTATTATAGGTTATATATTTCTTTAAAAAAAATGCGTTTACTATAAATTAATATTTTTTCTTTAAAACTATATTTTTAATGCATAGTTATGATTTTACATACTAAAACAAAAAATAAGATTTGCCCTTAACAAGCTCAGTTTCAGGGGATTAAAGAATAAGTTTATAGAAGACAACATAAACATATTTACTATATTATTAAATTTTAAATAAACTTATTATTGTTATTATTATTATTATTATTATTATTAATATTATTATTATTATTATTTGTTCTTTTTCACAGGTTTCTACCCTGGGTTTAAAGCTAGAGCACATCGGTCAGTGACAAGATGGCCTGCTCGTTGGTGGTGTTCTAAACCACTTAAAGTTAAGTTTCGCCCAAAACCCTACGGACTATGCTGCACGTGTCTAACAACACAGAATTTTGCATGGGTAAGTATAAATCTACATCTAAACCAAGTTGACCTAAACTCTTCTTAATTGTTTTAGGTATTTCACCAGTCGAGTCGATGACTATCGGTACTATCGTCACTGTCTCCATGTTCCACATTTGGCGTATCTCATCGCTTAAGGGTAAGTATTTATTTATCTTTTCAGAGTAAGTTTTCTCGATGTTGGTTGGAAGGGGAACGGCAAAATCAACAATGAGTGTTTTCTTTTCAGCCTTGAAGGTAAGTACTAGATCGAGAATGTTGTTTGTTATTGTTCGGTCTGTGAATATTTTTCTGTTTCAGTAGAGTCGCACGTCATCGTTCTCACATACTGGGGGCGGCTCGTATTGATAATATGGTGTGTGTTCTGTGAGACCTAGGTATTTTTTTCGTAGACTTTGGTGGATAATTTTTCCGACTCTATTATGCCTGTCTAGGTATGCTTTTGGTGCAAGCACTGAACATCCAGCAACTTTGTGGTTTAGCATTTTATCCTTCTGGTTGCATATTCGGCATTTGACACTGTCCTGTTGTTCTTTTAGGATATTTCTTCTATAAACCTTTGTCGCAATGACTTGGTCCTGGATAGCAGCGATGAAGCCTTCCGTTTCCAAAAACAAATTACCAGTTCTGAGATATGTTGTAGATGCATTCCCGTCGATATGTTCGTTCTCTATTCCAGCTAAGTATCTACCGTGGAGTGGTTTGCTTCTCCATTGTTCTAGTTGTTGATCCGGAGTAGAAGTCTCTTCAGTAGGGTGGTAATCTGTTTCTGACAACTTTAGGGGTGTAGCCTTCTTGTCCGCTCTCACCACAGCACGGTGCATCTCACTGGATATTGCTTTATTATGAAAGTATTCCCTTAAATTGGTAAGTTGGTTAGCATGTCTCGCCACTAGGTCGGGAATACCTCGGCCTCCCATTTTTCGAGGTAAGTGAAATCTCTCTATAGACGAACGAGGGTGGTGTGCTAGGAACTTACGGAATTCTTTTCTTGTTTTTATATTAAGGTCATTAAGTTCCGTATTAGTCCAGTGAATGACACCAAAACTGTAAGCGATTGCAGACGTGGCATAAGTATTGACTGCTTTAGAGGTGTTCCTTGCTGGCAGTTTAGAGCGTAGAATGGAACGTAGTCTTTTCAGGTAAGTATCAGTAACCGTTTGTTTTGCTGCCTTATGGTCATACCACTAGCTTGCAGATAACCCAAGTATTTGTAGCGTTCTCTCTCCTCCATTCCTTCGATCGTGCCTTGGTCCACACTGACTTCATAGTTCTCATGTTGTTTCCACTTACCTTTCACCATTCCACTCATTTTGCATTTGTCGAGGCCAAATTTCATATTGATATCTGAGCTGAAGAGTGCAACGCAGAGAAGATCGTGTAGGTGTTGTTCAGATTTTGTGTACAGTTTAAGATCGTCCATGTACCACAAGTGACTTATAGATCTATCTGAATGTGGGAGAGTATAACCTTTACGCTGTTTATTCAACATGTTTGTCAAAGGGCGCAAGGCCAAACAGAACCAAAGGGGACTTAGCGCGTCTCCTTGAAATATCCCACGCTTGATATTAATTGTGCCTATATCAAGTGTGCCGTTGCTTGTATTGATCATGAGTTTTGTCTTCCATTGAGACATTGCGTGACCAAGAAGCGTACAGATGTGGCTTTCTATTTTGTAAATTTTTAGGACTTCTGATAGCCAAGAATGAGGAACACTGTCAAACGCTTTTTAATAGTCAATGTATGCAGTGTGCAGGGAGCTGTTTGTACGTTTGGCATTGGACATTATCACTGAGTCGATGACTAATTGCTCCTTGCATCCTCTCGAGCCCTTCCGACATCCTTTTTGTTCTTCGTCTAGCAGTTTATTGACCTCGAGGTGGGTATAGATCTTCTCGGTAAGTATTGAAGTCATTATTTTGTAGATCGTTGGAAGACATATTATGGGTCTATATTTTGCAGGGTTTTCAGAAGGTTGTTGCGTCTTTGGAAGCAGGTAGGTTACACCATTTGTCATGAAGTGAGGCATCCGTTCAGGCTCAGAGAGCAGGTAAGTATAGCATTTTGCTAGGTGATTATGCGTGGCCTTGAATTGTTTGTACCAGAAATTTTGGATTTTATCTGGTCCTGGCGCCTTCCAATTTAATGTTTTGCTTGTGGCCTTTATTACCTCATCTAGTGTCACTTCCCATTCTGTCATAGTGCGGAGATTATTAGCAGCTGTTTTCTCATCATAGAGCCATTTTGTTCTTTTGTGGTTTACAGGGACACTCCAAATTGATTCCCAGAAGCCTTTAGTGATCTCTTTAGTTGGGAGGTTAGTTTCAGTTGGTGCTTTATTATCATTCTGACTTGAGGAACCTAGGTGTTTGTAGAATACCCCTTCACTTTTGGCGAATAGGTTGTTTTGTTGCCTTCTGGTGTTGCTTACCTTGTATCGCTTTAACCTTTTTGCTAGAGCTGCTAGTTTCTGCTTTAAGAGGTCTAATATATCTACAGAGGAGGGGTTATCATTGGTTCTTTCGCGATTCAGTATTCTGTTTGCGGCTTCAACAACTTTTCTGCTGAGATTTAACCTCTGACTGTGAGTTACCACCCCAATGTCTCGTCTGACCGAATTGATTTTCATACTTAACCGACGTTCCCAAGGGGGTATTATAGCTGGAGTACCTTTCCTCTTACCTGGCTTGAACAATTCCTGACCGTTTAGGGTGAGCGTGGCGAGCGCTCCTGTATAAATAAGGCTATGAAGGTCTTCGATTGATGTTTCAGCGTCAATTCTGTTTCCAATGATTTTATTTACCTCGCAGATATAATTTTTCGTGGTTGGTTTAAAAATTACTTTTGGCAATGCTGGTTTAGCTGATGGGTCCAGTCCGAGATAGGACGTATGGATGTTTTCAAATTCCACCTCTGCGGCGCTTGGTGTATTGTTGGGTTCTACAGGTATGACTTCATTTGGTAGATTTTCCTCTTCTACAAGTGGCGCTTCCATGTTTAATTCGACTGCCACTTCTCTCTTTATTCGACGTATGATTTCGGGAGGTAATCTATTATTTGTGCAGCCTGATCTTCGTTGGTCTATTATGTTTTGCACCGTTTTTTTACGTCGGTTAGGGTATTTGTCTATAACTAGTCTGCGAAGCTCTTTACCGTAAGGGATTTTGGTTGTTTCCAATCTGGTTAGTGTGTAATAGCATCGGACAATAAAAGCGTTTTCTTTCTCTGTCCAAGTGCTTTTTTGTCGATGCGTACGGGCTGGCGAGGTGGGCAGAGGCGGCGCCGCCTCAGCAACATCCACAATATTATTATTATTATTATTATTATTATTATTATTATTATTATTATTATTATTATTATTATCAGCGTCGAGCGAAAATTTGAGAAGAGTGAAAATGTATCATTCCATAGATCTACCTCATTCACGCCGGTAACCAGGCCGGATGAGATCGAATATGTCGTAAGGTGTGGGGGAAGAAACACACTCCCCAATCGGTAGGCCATAAAAATCGCGAAAAGCGAAACCAAAGGTTAAAAGCCCTTGGGGGTGCTTCTAATAACTGAGGATCGTGGTTCGGAGCGCATGGTAAACCGTAGGTCCACTCGGGAATTGCCCTGGCAGCGAACGAAGAGGAAATAATCCGAAAATAACAACAACAACGTGCTCCTCCGAAAAATTTTGTTGCTTGAAGTATCAAAATTGACTGGTTCTCTTGGTTTTATGTTGGGAGTATTCTTCATTAAATTAAAAATAAAACTATGTATACATATGAGGGGTCTAGAATCAAAACTCACATTCTCCGCCTTTTTGCGAAATGGAGTTACGGGTGCCATATTTTAGACAAAGTATGTATCTATGTATTGAGAATATAAAACAGCAACAATAATTACATTTTCCCATATAAATTGCGTTGGAAAGATTGGGTTTTGTAGCAAAACTCACATTATCCACACGCACAAAAATTAATAAGGCGCGATCAAACACATAAATTGCATTCTCCAATGTAAGCAGAATTGGAAAGATGCAGGTTGGTTATAAACTTAACATTTTCTACAAACATATTCTTGATGGTGAGGAAGATGAACAAGAACAGTCTGATAATGAAACTGATTTATGCGAGCCACGAGAAGAAAAGTACTGTTAGACACTAGAACTATAAATATTTTGAAATTTTGTTTAAAACTTTGTTCTATATTAAAACTAAAATAATGAAACTGAAATTTTTTTTTTTTTTATAAAATTAGTGCAGCTTTTGTTGTCTTTATATTTCCTTCTGGCAATCAAGAACAACAATAAAACAGAAAAAAATACATGAATTTTTGGTAATTGTTAAACGATTGTCAGTTTCAAAACTCACATTTTTTTTCAGTTACTTTCTCAGTTAAAATCTCACATTCTCTATTATAAAATATCAATTTGAGAGAAAAAAATAATTCTGTTGACAATAATTTAACTCGATAAATATCATCTACAAGCATATCGAAAAATGTAAAACAAAAAAACACTTTAACTTACATAGATACGATCATAAACGTTTATTGCGATTTACCATAAACTATAAAACTAGGAGGATGTGAGTTTTGATTCTAGAGCCCTAATATTAGAAAATGGCAAAATAAAAAATGGGGCCTATAAAATAGAATGGGCATTATTCCTAACCGGAAGAAAAAAAATTAAATCTTTGAAACAAACTCCAAAGAAAATATGCACAATAACACTAAATAAAGTTCGTTTTGTAAGTTATGCGAAACCGAAATATTGAATAGAATTGAATAGATAGGCCTAATAACCTGCTCTACATAAAACAAGGCCGCTTACAAAGCTTTTATAGTATATTAAAGTATAAGTGGATATTAAGGTCTTTAAAACACGGGCGATTTTGCAAGCACGACGGCACAGCCGGAGTGCTTGAAATAGAGCAAGTGTTTTAAAGACCAGTTATCCACGAATACTTTACATTATTTTTTTTTATTGGTATTTATATTCCAAAAAATGGAAATAATAACTTAGTAAGTAAGTGAAATGGTCGAATTCGCGATGTGATATACCTGTCGTTGTCATGAAAATGAGGAGAACAAAAAATACCTTCCAATCTGTAACATAAGATTCATTGTTGTCACCGTTGACATTGGTTGTCTATTGCTTAAAAAAATATTTTATTTGCCGTTAAAAGGTTATTCTGTCAAATCAGTAATTCAAAAGTTGACATATTTAGACTTCACGTTTCACGGGTTGTTGATGTTGCCATGGTAACTTTAAAACACGAGCGTTTTTGAAAGTGGGATTTAAACACGCTGAGGCGTACTTTAAATAAGCAAAATAGGGTATCAATAAAAAAAAAATTAAAAAGTCATTAGCCCCCCCATACACCAGCGGATATCTTAACGAATTTGATATGGTACGAGCCAAATACGCCGATAAAACATTACGTGTATGTGGCGAGCCGAGCTTCATCGGGCCGTGTAATATCTGCCATGGATAAAATCAGCCGGTTTTAACCCGTCAGTAGATTCGCTAGGTTAATTTGTCATCTTCATGAAAAGTCATCCCAGTTGGTTTTAGGTTAAATTAAAATAATAATTATAACAAATAATGTCTGCCGATTCACGTTATTTATCAAAAGAGTTTATAACGGAATTTATTAACATTTACCAAAGTTATCCATGTTTGTGGCAAGTAAATTGTAAGGATTACATGAACCAAAATTTAAAAAATAAGGCATATAACCATACTTAACAAATGTATAAACGTTATTTTTTAAAGTCGACGAGCCAAATTCGGCTGCCCAAAAATGACGAGAGTTTTGGTACGTGCTAAGCCAAGTTCGCAGACCAAATCGGCGGATCAAATCTGTCCAACTTATATGTTGGTGTATGGGGGGCTAATGACGTTGTTTTTATTTGTTATTGCAAATGTCACGGTTTATAATAGTTCCATGAGCATATTATATTTCCAGAAAATAAAATGTTCCCAAAAATATGTATAATACGGGCCTTATTACCCGCACTTACCTTATATGAATATAAATACTGCAAAACTTTACTGTTTGTTTTATAAATTTGCGGAATGACGTATAAGGGCGAGAATATTAATTAATTTTTTTTTTTTTTTATTGTCATCTCTTGGAACAGGGAACCATTTATTACACATCTGTAAAGGGCGAAATATATGCAAAATCTACCTATATACAGTGTCACCAGTAAAGTCCGCATCATATGGGATTTTTTTAAATTAATTTAAAGTTTGACTTTGGCATCAAGTTCTGCTTCAATTAAGATGAAAATTAAGCAAAAAAATAGTAGTTTCGTGATTCGCATTATCTGTCAAATTTTATTTTTTTCCAAAAAATAATTAATTTCTAAAAATATCGCAAAAAGTAATTAGAAAAAGTTTTTTAATTTCAGTTTCTAGCCCAAATGCGAAAAATTTCGGCTGCATAAGATAATTTTGATTTTTTACCCATATTTTGTAAATTGCACCAGTTTTGCAAAATAAGACTCGACGCAACCTACATAAAACTTCTTAGTTTTGACAATGCTTTATTTCCGATACATTTTCTTTAACGTAGCGCCATATGAAATGTGTGTTTTTCTACAAAATCAAAATTGGGCTATTAAAATTTGGTCGCATGTGATGCAAAGTTTATTTGTTGTCATCAGTAAAGTGTTCATTAAGTGAAAAATAAATTTTAGTGGTAGGTAAAAAATCAAAATTAACTTATGTAGCTAAAACTTTGCACGTGGGCTAGAAACTGCATTTAAAAAAACTTTTTCTAATAACTTTTTCGATATTTTTAGAAATAACCCTACTTTTGAATTATTTTTAAAAAAATTAAAATTTGACAGATAATGCGAATCACGTGACTACTATTTTTTTGCTTAATTTTCATATTTATCGAAGCAGAACTTGATGCCAAAGTCAAATTTTGAATAAAGGTATTAATAAAAAAAAATCCCATTATGATGCAGACTTTACTGGTCACACTGTATAATATGCATTTTTTGCATATTTTCTCAATTTTATAATAAAATGCATATTTTTCATAAATTATTATTTTAAGAGCATATTTGCCTGGATCGGGTTTGTTCGGGTTTGTTCGGGTTTGTTCGGGTTTGTTCGGGTTTGTTTGGGTACTACAAGGACCCCATGAGGTAGTCGGGGCGGCACGTGACAACGATGCAGAAGCACAAAAAAAAATATCGGCCTAGGCCATTACTAGGAAGTCGACAAAATACAACGGCTGCATAGCCAAATAAACAAATTAAATAAACTTAAGACTTCCTCAGTTACATGTAGGACCCCCAAAATCCACCTAGGTGAGTTAAAGGTTGGAAAGTCCTACTTCGTGCCGAACACAAACGTGTCACGATCGAAAGTGAATCTCGAATTTTCTAGCAGAGGGAAACGAAGCAAAATGGCCGAACCCGGAAGGGGCGGGCCGACTGACAATACTGCCAAAAATAACGCGCGAAATTCAAACTTTCCAGAAGGGAAAAATAACATCGAAAAAGCACAAAAGAAAAGTGATACTTCAGCAGCAGTGAGACACCATCGAGTAAACCATTACACGTAATTACATTTAAACTATTTAAAATAAAAGAAATAAATTAAATTAGATTTTGGATGTCGGTAAAACAGAACATCCCTATAACCTACCAAAATATCTGACAGTCGAACGAGACCTGGGAAAAATTCGATACGTAACGTCAAGTTGTCCGACAGGTGTGCGTATAAAAATGACAGAATGATATCAACAGCTGATACAAAGGTAAATAATTCAATACTGGAATAATCCTCTTTAAATATTAAAAATAGGGGTTTCCACTGAGAAAATCGACTAGAACTGCCTTTCAAGTAAGTAAAGAATCCTGTCGAAAAGATATAACCTTGCTTCGTGTGCAAACAAAGCATATTTCACGGTTTAGGTTATAAGATAGACTCTCAACACTTTTAGCTGGAAAACCACCCTCCTGGAGGCATCACCAGGGTTTAATAGCGGAAACTGGAAAATAATTAGAGTCTAGGCTTTATGCAGTAAGTAGTCTACCCGGCATCCATGTAAATAAGCCCCCAAATATGTCAATATCATGCTAGTGAGACAAAGCTGTTATTAAGAAAATAAATCAGGTTTTTGGCCCCTTTTTGGCCGTAGGTAAGGAATAAGGTAGGCTAAAAATTTATTTAAGAAATATACCATAGATAAAATGTATACAAAGCTCTAAAGAGGTCAGGATTGAATGTTCGGGTACTCTTCGGAAAGTTAACCCCAAAACCTAGTTTAAACGGGTAGCAAACAGCTTAAGACTTTTATTTTAGGTGGTACAGCAGTATACTACTACTCAAAATCGACTGAAATTCTGCAACAAAAAAGCTCAAACTGGTAGGTAAGAATGTAGTACACATTTCATTACAAGAAAACGATGGTTATATAACGATAAAAAGGTAATGTTTTATAAACAAATTATTTAAAGTGAAATAAATTATTGACAGAATGGTAAATTTCAAATTTATGCTCAATTATAAGATAACAATATTTATAAATATCAATTTGAAAACTGAAACAATATTACAGTAGGGGTAAAAGGTGGACAGGTACCTAACGACAATTTTTAGTCATTACAATGTTTTCGGCTTTATCAAAACATTTAAAACGTTAAAGGTTTAATGTCCAGTTCGGTACTTATTTCAGGAATTTTCCAATCTGAAGATAATAATAATTATATTTACAGTTTGGTTATACGCAAGGTATTTATTGGGGGTTTCCGGGGTTTGCAGGTAATTGTTAGGGGTTCTTTATGCGTTATTATTACCTGCTTAACAAACTGTATTTATATTGATTTGTAATACATCTGTTTTAGTTTGTCGAAAGATTTCAGTATTTTCAGTATGAAACTAGTAATTTCAAATTTGTGTTCAGAATGTCTAATGTGGCGAAAACGTCTTCGTGGATTACAAATTGTGAAAAGAATTTCCAAATCGTTTAACATTTAAAAACACCGCTGCATAAGGCAAAGTTACAAAAAATTTAATCTGAGCCACTTTAGCTGAGTTTAACAAACGCATTTCAAAATGTTGGACAAAAATCGAAATCTGAAAAGGAATTTTTTTAGGAAGACTTATGCAAGGCTTTTGTCTCAGCAAACGCTTTAAAAAAATTATGTAAATTATGTAATTAGCCGAAACGTCAAAATAAATATGTGATATTGAGATGTGGTTGTTAATTGTTTCCAAATTGTGCAACTTGGCTCTAATTCAACCTTAGCTGTATCTCTTACCGTTTACGAGATTCAAATGGTGAGCATTGAATTTGTAACACTCAGTATTATTACCTTTATTATATTCAGTGCCCCCAAGGCAACATCTGTAGAAGTAAAAACAAATTCCATCATAATAATATTCTTGCAAGATTCATTGACAAATGTTGTAAATCTAAAAATAGTACCAAAAAATTATACCGATGTATGCATCCTTTTAATTTAAGAAAATGTCGATATATGAATAATAGTTATTGATTTAAAAGTATTAAAAAAATGCCATAAATTAACATTATATAATATCTTAAAAAATGGGCTTTAACCATAGATTTCTTATAGAATAGTTTAGGTTTTAAAAAAATTAAAGATTCCAGCGTTCACAATCTATCTGGTTAGCTGTATGGTCCACGTGTGGTCCACTGAATCCCGGAAAAGGCGCACAGGAAATAAACGCACAGGAAATAACCGCACAGAAAAAAGTGCACAGTCACATAAGCTCACAAGAAATATCCGCACCTGAAAAAATGCGCACAAGGAAAAAACGCACACGGAATAAAGCTTACGTGTATAATTGCGCACATGGAAAAAAACGCAAAATTTACGTATAGGGGAGCGGAGCTCAATACCGTACAGTACAGAGTCCAATACCGTACATGCCGTTTTTGACAGCAAAAACAGGTATTTGTAAGTCTGTTTTTGTTTAATACGTTGCTAGGTGGTCGAGCAGTTGCTTCAACGCGCCAAAACACAAGTGGATCGACGTCCGGTCCAGTGAGTGCACGTATAAACTTTCCGCTGTCGTTCTTCTAAGAAACATCACTGACGCAATAAGCAATAAGTGTTTTAATCATTTTACTTTTAACTTGGATCTTGGTTTATTTAAAAGATTGATGTATAACCTTAAGAATACGCCTTTCAAAATATGTTTCAAATATTTTTTTCTGTGTTAGTTATTGTTAGTCCGGTTCGGGCAATGCCGTACAGTGTACGGTATAGATTTATATGTAAATAAAAAATAATAATAAAAAAACTCATTATTTCAGATGAGTACTAAAAAGAAATGTACGTGGTCTCCAAGAAAAAACTAATCTTGTTTCATTTTATAGCATAGCGTTAAAATATGTTCTTTTATTTGTTAAAGTTTTTAAAAAGCTGTACGGACTTGCACGACCATTATACGGTAAAACCCGACGCTTTCGTGTATAGTCAGATCTAGTCTTAACGTGCGGGTCCAAAGGTCACTGATCATATGCGTCAAATCAGACAACACAGAGGCTATCAAAATGTTGTGAGATTATTTACAAATATACCGAAGGAAAGAAAAATAGTTTCATTGTTTTAGCTATCGCGAAGATAGCCACGTATACCTAATTTTATTAGTTTTGTAAAAATTATGTACAGGGGAGTTGAAAAAGTTACAAAAAAATTATATAATCGTTAATTATATACCTACTGTACCCTTTAATTAAAAACGACAATAATAAACAGTGCAATTTATTTTAACAATTTTACTACTAAAACCTAAAAATACAATGGCATTTAGTCTGATAAACTATTTCGATAAAAAAAGAAAAAGTGGAAATTCGCAAACCAATATGCAGGAAACCGTAATGAAAACACTGGGAATTAGTTTAAGGACTATGCAGAATAATGTGCATGAAAAAAAAGCATAATATAATACCCAAGAATACTAAAAAATGTAAACGAAAAACACCGTTTATAATTATAGCCTAAAAACTTTCATCGTCACTTATAAAATCTGAAAAGTCCTCGTCGTCTGAGTCGTCTTCGAATGGAGCAATTATCATTGGCGCTACTTCGACATCTAGTACTTGTTCTCGACCCCACCAATCCCTTATTAATATTTCTGTATGTTCCACCGATTTCTTCCAGTACTCTTGTGTAATATGATCTAACGAATCTTGCCAAACTATTTGTACTTGGTCGGATTTAAGACCATCACCTACATGTTTTTCATAATAAGACTTTGCACCAGCCCATATTAATTCTATTGCGTTAAACTGGCAATGATATGGCGGCAGTCGTAGAACCTCATGACCATATTCACGCAGTATTTCATCTACCGCGTATATTTTGGGTTTTTTAAGAGACTTTGCTATTAATAGGAGTTCCGATTTAAGCATATTTGGTAAAGGATTTTGGTTGTGTTTTTCCAGTCACTCATAAATATCACTTTTCCTCCAAGATGAAGTAGGCTGTTTATTTAAAATTCTTGAATGATATGATGCATTATCTAATACAATTAAAGACAGAGCATCCAAATTTGGTATTAATTGAACTTTTAAGCATTTTTCAAACATTTCGCAATTCATATTATCATGATAGTCAGCACTTTTTGATGTTGAAGAAACAATTAAAGTCGCACCTGCAACATATCCTGTTGCAGAACCGGCATGCAAAATAATAAAACGCTTTCTCGTACCGCACCCCTTTTTCCTTTTACCACTTTTTACAGACTCCTCTTGCCAAGATTTTGAACCACTTTTATTCGAAAGTATCCACGTTTCGTCTAAAAATACCACTTTTCTAAATTTCGATTTGTAATTGTCCGTATATTTTTTTAAAAACTGAACACGCTGACTTACTATCTGTGGCTGCTCACATAAAAATCTTCGGTTACAGTCTTTTTTATAGCGAAAACCTAAATTTTTTATTAATTTTGATAACGCTTCAAGTCCAATGTCCAAAACACCCCGAATTTTTAATGTTTTTTGTAAAACTGGAAGAGTTACATTGGTTTTTGATTTGTATAAATCGTAAATCACATTTCGAACTCTTATTTTATTATTTTCGCTTAAATCCTCAGTCTTTGGCTTTCTTCGTTTACACTTTTTAGTATTCTTAGGTATTATGTTATGTTTTGTTTCATGCACAATTTTCTGCACAGTCCTTAAACTAATTCCCAGTGCTTTGGCTACTGTTTCCTGCATATTGGTTGGCGAATTTCCACTTCTTCTTTCATTTTCGAAATAGTTTATCAGATTAAGTACCATTTTTTTTTATTGGGGATGCAAAAACCCAAAAAATTGTTTCATTTTGTCACAAACTGTCAAAGTCACAAAACTGGCATATTTTAAATAAAATGTAGCTGGTGCTATTATAAGCTTTTTTTGAATCGCTGGAAAGTAAATACTATGGAGAACTATAGGGTAGGAGGCCGATCGACAATGGCAGCATTTTCAAATTCTGTCCCGGTTTTTTGGTTAGTTCGCTATTGGCCGATAGATGGCTCTCGCGTCCGAAGTGGGCTGATGTTGTCTTCTTCTTCTTCGTTTTTAATATGGAAAACTAGATCCTCCATAGTTTTTAACTTTTACTTAAACCCTTTATTTTTCTGTGCTTTTACTTTTGACAATTGACATTTTATTTTTCGAAATAACAAATAATGTTTGAAGGCAAGACAAGACAAATAACGTTGTATTGTAATTAATTTCCATATTTATCTTTTTATTAGTAGAGTTTGCTTTGTGTCGGGGTGTAAGACAGGATCTTTTTCAGAGAGAAAATGCAGCCAAATAAGTCTCTTTTTAGTTCCAAAGGTATAGCTAGAATGTTTAATACCCTGTATTTTAAAAACCAAGCATCGTTGGAACTTTATACAGGCCGAGTTTACTAATAAATATAACAAAGTAAGTGTAAATTCATATAAAAGTCCTTATTTATTCATTAAAGAACTAATTTAAATAAAAATAGTTATTGCGTCCATAAGAAACCATTATTTGATAGCCCACTTCGAACACGCGCGCCATCTTACAGCGACTCGTAAAGCTGAATTACCGATGCTAATTTGGGACCGAATCCAATGCATTGCGATCGGCCTCCTACCTCAAGTCCTCCATAGTAAATGCATATCCTTTTTTTTCATGTCAAAATGGAATAAGTCTGTCTCATTTATCTTACGTATTTTATTTAGAGGGCAAAATTAAACGCAATTAAAGAAAACAAAAACTGAGAGTATGTCTTTCTTGAATCGTATGACCCGCACGATAAGACCAGATCCGACTATAATACCGTACTTTACCATATTTTTTGAACACACTAATATATATTTTTGAAAAACGTTTAGAAGTTTCACTTTATTAGGAATTAACAATATACTAAACAAGACTTCCATAAAGCCTTAAATCGAGTTTCTAAGGTAGGTAATTTGCACAAAAATCTAATTCTTGCTTAACTGTACGGCAATTGCCTCCGCTCCCCTAATATATAATGTAAATATATATTTTTAAATCTTAAAGACATCAAATATTACATAGATACATATGTTACAGAACTAAGACTAAGTTTTTAACCTTATATACATACATATACCTTTGTTGTGTATGGTCACTGTCATATTTAATACATATTCAAAATATCGAAAAAGTACAAAGAAAAAATTATTAGATTTATTAGATTTATTGCATACAAATTTAGATTGCCTGTTGACTCCTATGATGGTCTGAGGCGGAGACTGAGTTTGGACTTACTTTCTGAACGCAGAATCAAAATTGATATTTATATTTTTTATTTGAATTAGTGAATGGAATAATTGAATGTCCAGATCTTTTACATCGGATTAACTTTCGAGTTCCACCTAGGGACACAAGAAATCACTTTCTTTTTGCACTTGACCATCAATCATCAATCATCGTAGATGCAACTAGGGTAAATCCTCTCCCATACCTAGAATTGTTAATATGGGAATAAAATTAGTAATGACTTTTTTAACTCTTCCCTGGCTTCCTTTAAGAGAAATATTTCTAAACTTTCACTGTAATTATATTCTTGTTTTATTATGGGAGAGCTAATTTTAGATTCAGTTATCTTGGTTTTCTTTAAACTGTTATAATAATAATTATTAGATTGTTAAGTAAAAATTGTAATTGGGTTTTGCCCGTCGATAAATAAATAAATATAACATACCTAATCGTTATAACAAATGAACAGAAATAATACCTACGGTAGATTAGCTATTTTCCTTAAGTAAGATAACTTGTCCTCTGTTTCATGATATTTTTGTTCCGAAGTGGCTACATGTGCATAAAGTTGCCTGTATTTCTTTTTAGTAGGTTCCAGTTGGTTAGTTTGCGAGTTCACTATTGTTAGCTTGTGACACGCTAAATCTCTTCGCAATTCATCAAAAAGAGTCCACATACTGGGATGACTGCAATGAAATATAGAGTGAAGGGCATTGTGAAACCCTTCGCAATAATTAGTTGTTCTTGGCGATTCATCAAGAGCTGCATCGTAATGGTTCCATGTTCTCGGATGGAATTGTGGATAATAAATAAATAAAAGTAGGATAATTTATGGAAATACCTATTATTATTTACTGTTGTATAGTGTGTTTTATTTTAAAAACCTACACAAAAAACAAAAAGTAAACGACGTGCGTTTTTTTCCATGTGCGCATTTTTCCAGGTGCGGATATTTCTTGTGCGCTTATGTGACTGTGCGTTTTTTTCTGTGCGGTTATTTCCTGTGCGCTTTTTTCCGGACACCGTGGTCCACTATACTTAATATTTGCATCAAATGAAGCGCTCTTATCAAACTTACTGTTACGTCACATATTAGATATATTAAATTAATAAAATTCACGTTTTACAAAGTATAATTCAGATAATTTACCAACATTATTAAGGTGCTATAGGTGGAACAACTTTTTGTTTTGTTGGTTTAAATAAAATAAATAGGATTATTTCAGGTCTTTGTATTTACTACCTACTTATTTTAGTTCCATTAGTACAAAATCTAGAATGATGGCGACAACCTCACTTTCCTTTTTCAGGAGTAGTATTTGTTTTTGCTATGTCGTGGTTAATCGTCGGAATACTCGTATTTGTACGTATTTTGTGAAGTTTTGTATGTTCTTTAGTTTTTTGAAAAGGATTTTTATTTTATAGTTATAAGTACTTAACGAAATGGTGCATCAGTGTTCACTCATATTCAATGGAATTTGAAACATTCAAGTGTAAAATAACATATGCCTAGGGCTCCCTCAAAAAAGCAGGAAGCAAAAAAATTATACTTCCTTTTATATCCTGGTATGTCAAAAAAATATTTCTCTTTCAACAATTGTACAAAAGTACTTTTACCTATTACTGCAATGCAGCATACCAAAGGATGTACAAATATCCTCTAAACTCTAAGTGGTTATACATGAATAAATATAACAAATAAAATATTTCTTAATTTCTTTCGCCTAAAATTCTATTAATTTCATTTATTATTTTAAACGGTAGATATTTACAGCCCATGCTTATTTCAAAGGCTTCTTTTAAAATTTATTTATACTTTATTGAAAACTTTATAATTATTACTTAAAAATTGTATTATTCAAATTCTTGAAACGCCATAATATGCCGCTGGTATTTACTAATCGCTCCAAATCCTTGAGCCGTTAAAATTTCGCACGGAGTAGGACATTTGATGCTATTTATTTTTTCTGTCTTTGTTTCACACGTACGAAAGTTTAATGCAAACACAGGCTATTCTAAATAAAGGGATTAGTCCATTCTATGAGAAGTCTATGGCTTTATCTGTCAAATTTCATATATATTTTGGAAAATTGGAAAACTTTGTTTATTTTTCAATTTTCTTTCTATGTAGGGGGAGGGAGTTGGAGTACATTGATGCAATTTTTTTTTTGGAGAAAAAAAAAGGTCTTATCCAGTGGAAGAAAGTAAAAGTAATATGTTAGATTTAAAAACTTGTGATTTTATTCCTATATTATTGATTAAATATTTGCTCTATTTTAATAATAATACATGCCACGCGACATCATTTATGAAGTGAGATTTGAATCAATGTGCCCCAGGAAGGGGGTAGATTGATACAGGCATGAGGCACATTGAAACACATCCTTCAACACTTAGCATAACACAAATTACGGACGTTAGTTTAAAAAAAATAAACACAATATATTTGAATATTTATTAATACAATGGGAACGAAATAATCATAACTTAAAATACATAGAAGTGTAACTAAATCCTAAACCCTTATATCTACAAATTGTAAGAGAAAAGTTTAATTTTAAAATTAAAAGGAGACGCTGTTGTTTGCCTGTGTTGGTACCATTGGTAATGGTTGGCACTGGCAGCTGTAGTATTATATCAGATATGTTAACTGAGGCTTCATCCTTCGCATCTGGAAAAACCAAGCTACCTGACGGGTAAAATCCCGTTCTTTTAAATATTCTGGCTTTATTTCAATAGGCGTCAGTTGATTGTCAGAACCTTCGTCTTCAGATGGGCAAAAGTTTGAGTCTGATGAAAAATCTTTAACTTCAAAATCACTGGTACAACTTAAGGAACTACTGCTTACTTCAGACAGTTTTATCTTTTTTATTTTGTTTGCTCGAACATCAGATTCTGGACAAAAACCTAGTAACTTTCTTGCTGTTTTAAGTGCTTTTGCGCGTTGCATCTGTTATCTTTTATTCCTTTTTAATTCTTTTATTTTTGCCAATTCCTCAAGCCTCTCTTTTTCTGGCGTATCAGGTAAAAAAACACATTTATTAATAAACTATACACCTCATGGGGTACATTGATACGTATCAATGTGCCCAATATCCAATGTATCAATGTGCCTTAAGAGACCATATTGAAAAAAACACACTATCATCCCCAAAACAAAACAAGCTAAAGTAAAATTCGATATGGTTTAGTGAAATATAAATAATGTCTTACCTTTGATATTAATTCAGGTAGCTTAAGTATTTAAAACATCCCGAAAATTACACTTCAAAGTCAAATCAACAAATTTACTTAAGATAACTCAGAACACGTACGATGCGATCGACAATGAGGCGGTCACTGATTGAGCGCCAAAAATGTATGGTCGTTTAGGGGCTACCAGCCCCATCTACGAGTGAATAGACAAATGTCTCAGATAATTATTCTTATTTAGAGTTGGAGGGGATGTATCAATGTCCCCCGCGTATCAATGTCCCCAAACTCCCCCTACCTACTATGTATAAAAATTTTAAGATAAACCTAAGTTTTGGCCCTTTACTCGTTCAATGTTAACCAAACCCTAATCACATTATTTAAAAATAATTGATCAGTTGCTTACAAGGGTTTCTTCAACTATTATTAATATATAGAAGCCACTATTTTTTCGAAATGCGTCAATTAATTGTATATTATTAACCAAGGTTTAGAAGCTACTATCGAGCGTAGAGTCCAATAATATAGGCAAAAAAAAATTATGTTAATTATCATAGTCATTTCATTAACATTACGCCCCAAAACAGAAAATGTATAATGAATTCTATCGAGTCTTTTTTTATTATTCTGTATGGTTTGTCATCAGGGTTCAAAAACCTATCTAATGGCCTATGTATTTACAGACATCCAAATTATTTTATACCTGCCTACTTTTCTGTAACTTATATGTACATATAAGTATTTACTTGTTTTATCAAAAGTTAAAACAAATTTATTGACCGACATTTATAGTTGGAACTTGCCTCCACAGGAACGCAATAAAAATATGGCATTTTCAATATAAAACTTAAAAAACTAAACCAAAAATTAAAATAGACATGGGAGATGCACTTATTATTTAATATGTATAAAAGAAAATCCGTCTAAATGAAAAACCAACATCGAATGAATCCAGCAGATTTCATAAGGTCACTCGCCACATAATTCATGGAGACGAGACGGAACGGACGGCAGTGCTATGATAAAATGATAATAATATTTCATTCACTTAAAAAAATAAAATATAGGATTTCGTAGAGTACATATCACTGTGTCCTTCCTAAAATATAATAAGCTTTCTTAATAAAAATATTGCTACAAAACACGGTTTTAATTTTCGCAGCGTTGAATATACGAAAACTTTCCTAATTTTGGAAATTATTTTCAACCTACCTTCATAAGATTAAAATGTTAAAGACTACAACTCCCTAGTTTTATAACTTTTTATAACACAATAAGACATTTTTAAATTTAAATTAAACTGTAATATTTTAAAATAATAAGTTCAGCAGTCGTTTACACATTTATTGGAGTAAAAACAATCCGATGTAAATGGGTTGACATGATTTACCAAACAAAACTTACCTAACCTCAAATTATTTGATCGAACTTCGTGCCGCTGACTTTAAGACGCCACCTGAGGTCGATCTCACCCCACGGAGACGACCCCCCACCTGGACCCGTAAAAGTGCCTGTATAAAGAGGCTAAGCTGTCTCATTTACAATAATTATTTCACGTATCCAAAGTGTCGATATTAAACTTTCTCATGAGTGATAAATTAAACACATAAATTGCAAATTTAATGTCAAAAGGTAAATTTTAAAAAAATTACTATCGCGAAACATAAAATACCTTTTAAGATAAAAAAAAGGCGTTGGAAAAAAGAAACAAAAAAGCGGAACTTTTATTTAAATGACATGTCAAATAATTGTTTTCCTTGATGTTATCATTTTGTCGATAATATTAGTAAAGTCATAATTTATATTAAGATAGTCAAGATGCTTTTTACCAATAAAGTGACATTTGATTTGATTGGTTTATTTCGAATGTTTAAGAAATGCTCTCATTGCTGCCTGGCATACCTTTAGCAGTACGACGTGGAATGTATTTGCAATATGACAGATTTTCGGCCCAGTTTGCTATCAACGTTCGACAATATTTAGAACAAACTGTTCCTGGCAGATGGATCGATCGTGGCATTATATTTCCATGACCACCAAGATCTCCAGACTTGAGTTGTTTAATTTTTTATTTATGGGATCGAATTAAAGACTGTTTGCCACCTACTCGGCAAAACCTGATGAAAAGCATCTCAGAAGCAGAAGTCGAGACTGCTTGTTTCTTTATTCGAGAGAGACAAAAATGACGAAGGACAATTCGAACCTCTAGGTCACCATTAAATGTTTTTTACAAATTAGATGTCTTCTGTTTTATTGTTAACTTAATCACTCAGATGCTAAAGTTTAATATTCACACTTTGGATACGTAAAATAATTATTGTTATCAGTATTTTAATAATCAAAGTCTCCTAGATACGCTTATTTATACTTTTAACTTTTGTCGCCATTATATTTGTTAAGAAACACTGAAGAGAGCTTGGAGGTTTTCACTGACGTTTACGGTTTTTAATCCTCTATTATTTTTTCTATTTGATTTTTTTTTAAGAAGCACTTTATTTGTTCATATTTCAGTAAATTACCTCTAGCATAAAAAGTAAGCTTTAGGTAAGATTCAACTGAAGCTCAGTGAATAGAAGAAGAAAAACGAAGCTCAATGGATAGAGAAAGCTTTATCGAATAAGAACAAATTTGTTAAAATCTGTTAAGTTCAAATAAATAATTTTTATACACAGCAAATTTCGATATTCGCCCTCCTTTTGTTTTAATAGATAGTTGTAGAATGTTAATAACAAAAATAATTCAGCATGCCCTAAGGACCAAAATATGCATACATTCAATACCCTAATCCGGTAACATAACGAGAAACCCCTAATTTTCCATTTAACCATGTCTGTTACTCCCCCTAGCGGACATATCTCGAACTTAAATATAATTTTCAGCGATTTCCCTTGGCAGTATTTATTTACTAACAACATTTTTTTCCTAAAGTTCTAAGGTTAACGGTTTCTATCATATGGCAGAGGGCCGTTTTTATTTGGCCACCTGGTATAAGGTAAAAGGATATTATTCTTACGCAATGAGGTATCGATGTTGAAATATTAAATCTGTCAGTGTTGCAATGGCTTCGTCCATTTTGTCCTCGGTAATATCATCAGGAATATAGTGTCTCAAACGATGCTGCAATATTTTTAAATGGGATGCAGCATGCAGACACAACATAACTACTATCATGTTGGAGGTCACATTATAAACCATTGCTCCATAGGAAAACACGCTACTAATAGTAGTTACCAAGACAGTGTGTTCCAGTTTGTTTCCCGGAAACCAAAATTTGTAAAGATAATGCGATTCCACAGAAGCATTATTAGCTTTGTTGTATTTTATTAATTGGTTGTTACCAAATACACCTGAAAGAATATTTGACCATTTGTAAGTGAAAAACATGTTGGCAATAATAACACTGGCACGCACAGAAAAAGTTTTGATCTAGGGTTTCCAATATATGGCACATCCTATTTTAAACCGTCGCACCTCAAAATGTTTCTGGTTATTTTAAAACCAAAATCTTCTTTGGGTACATGTGTACAAAATTATATGTTTTATTCATGAGAACGCAGTTAACGGAAGTAAAAAGTCGTTTCACTTCCGCTGTCAATAGCAAAAACTAGTAGAAAAATGTCAGGTTTATTGACGTTTGCAGAAATAGGCATTTTGTCAAAATAAAAATAATAGGCCTTCAAAATCTTCTTTTGCTTATCCTGCAAAATTTATCTTTTTTGCGACGGTTTTGAATGGGATGTGAGATATAAAGTAGTATCCTGAATTTTGTGTTGTTCCTAATTTTAATATATTTCTTTTTTGTAACATTTTCAGACAAAAACAATGCACCTAGTAGGTTGTACTGATAGTGGGCAATGGCTAAAATCACATGACAATACTATCTGTCAAATATTGTTGATTGCAAGCAGAAGTAGTTATAGATGGACAGTTCATTCAATTTTCACAACGACTTCTGCGCATGCGCCAGCAGTGCGCAAGTCCAAAGCTGTTTATTAGTCCTTTAAAGCTGATCATTAGTCGCTCAAAGTGGTTCATTAGTCGTTCAAAACCATTCATTAGCTGTTTAAAGCCGTTCATTAGTCGTTCAAAGCCGTTCATTAGATGTTCAAAGCTGTTCATTAGTCGCTCTAAGTGGTTCCTTAGTCGTTCAAAGCCGTTCAGTAGCTGTTTAAAGCTGTCCAATAGTCGCTCAAAGTGGTTCATTTGTAGTTCAAAGCCGTTCATCAGCTGTTCAAAGCTCTTCATTAGTCGCTCAATGTGGTTCATTAGTCGTTCAAAGCCGTATATTAGCTGTTCAATGCTGTTCATTAGTCGCTCAAAGTGGTTCCTTAGTCGTTCAAAGCCGTTCATTAGCTGTTCAAAGCTGTTCATTAGTCGCTCAAAGTGGTTCATTAGTCGTTCAAAGCCGTTCATTAGCTGTTCAAAGCTGTTCATTAGTCGCTCAAAGTGGTTTATTAGTCGTTTAAATCCGTTCATTAGCTGTTCAAAGCTGTTCATTAGTCGCTAAAAGTTGTTTATTAGTCGTAGAAAGCCGTTCATTAGCTGTTCAAAGCTGTTCATTAGTGGCTCAATGTGGTTCATTAGTCGTTCAAATCCGTTCATTACCTGTTCAAAGCCGTTCATTAGTCGCTCAAAGTGGTTCATTAGTCGTTCAAAACCATTCATTAGCTGTTTAAAGCCGTTCATTAGTCGTTCAAAGCCGTTCAATAGATGTTTAAAGCTGTTCATTAGTCGCTCTAAGTGGTTCCTTAGTCGTTCAAAGCCGTTCAGTAGCTGTTTAAAGCTGTCCATTAGTCGCTAAAAGTTGTTTATTAGTCGTAGAAAGCTGTTCATTAGCTGTTCAAAGCTCTTCATTAGTGGCTCAATGTGGTTCATTAGTCGTTCAAAGCCGTATATTAGCTGTTCAATGCTGTTCATTAGTCGCTCAAAGTGGTTCCTTAGTCGTTCAAAGCCGTTCATTAGCTGTTCAAAGCTGTTCAATAGTCGCTCAAAGTGGTTCATTAGTCGTTCAAAGCCGTTCATTAGCTGTTCAAAGCTGTTCATTAGTCGCTCAAAGTGATTTATTAGTCGTTTAAATCCGTTCATTAGCTGTTCAAAGCTGTTTATTAGCCGTTCAAAGCTGTTCGTAACAGTCGTTCTAGAACGGCTATCAACGACTAATAAACAGTTTTAAAAGCTTTAAACGACTAATGAACAGCTTGGAACAACTATTGAACCACTTTGAGCGACTAGTGAACAGCTATGAACGACTAATGAACACCTTTAAACAACTAATGAACAGTTTTGAACGACTAAGGAACAGCTTTGAGCAACTAATGAACAGGTTTAAACAGCTTTGAACGACTAATGAACAGCTTTGAACCTGTGCACTGCTGGCGCATGCGCAGCGTGGTGGAAATTGATGGTGAACTGCCCATCTATAACTACTAACAGACTTAAGATTTTTGAAAAATGTCGCAAGTAGAAAAAAGTGAAATTTGTGTATAGAAAGGGTCTACGAAACATTAATAAAAATTAAATGTAATTAACTGAACTTGAAAAACTGACATATGAGACAATAAAGAGGATAAAAATGGTGCAAGTATGAAACAATTTAAACGCCTTAGTATGCCAAAATCGACGCTTAGGGTTTCGAAAATTGGCTAATAGATTTGGAAATCAACGATGAATAAAAGTGTGTCCATAAACTGTCCGCATGTCACTGAAAATTCAAAGCTACATATGAAGGAAACCAGAAAAAATCCCTTCAATGATACCTTTACAAATCTACATGGGTAACGAAAAATAGCTTTTTGTCGATGTTATCGAGAAGATAATTATAAGTTTTTAGCTTGGTTCAAATCGCCTAAAAATCCTATCCAGAGAAAATGCTACCGTTCAAATATCCAACTTTCCCACTAAAATAATTATCCGGGGAGCAATATCTCAGCCTGGTTCTACCCCTCCCTGTATCGTTAATGGCACCGTTAATAGTGCAAAGTAATGTGACAATCCAAAAAATGATTTCCATCTTGAAACAGCTTTAAACAATATGCTTTATAACTCCAGACGGGTGGATTTTAGCAGGACAATGCAAATGGCAACAATTCCATAGCCAGGAGGTTTACCAGATTTTAGTATAATTGAAAACATATGGGACTTATGAAGATTGAAGTGGAACGAGCAGCACCACGAAATAAAGAAGGTTTGTTCGGGTTTGATCGGGTTTGTTGATGTTGATTCGGTCATTTCTACAGGTCTGGACCACCATCACCGAACATTATGGCGGCAACCTAGTTTCGGGTGTACCTGTACGTATAGTTAGGCGAGTTCAATCAATTTTATACAAGGTGTCCCAAAAGTAATGGAACACAGAGCAACAGCAGACTCCTTAAGGCGAAATAATGCGATTTATTTAAACTTGCCTTATCTTAAAATTGATAACAACCAAGATACAAGGTGTCAAAGTTTTAATTTTGTTTTCGTTTTTTTTGCGATTAAGTATTTCTTAACGAAACGACATAGCAGCACAAAATTAAGGATTTTGGGGTTTTTTAAGGTGAGAAATTCAAAATTATTTATAGTTTTTGTGTAACCACTAGAGGGCGCTGCCTACGGCATGGCCCACTCTTTTTACCTGACATAACTTTGTTTGGGCTTCTTATATCGATCCGACTATTAAAAAAATAAGTTACTTTACTACTTTTACATCAACAATGTATAACTTATTGAAGTCGCTAGGAACAACCATTTTTGAGCCTTCGGCGATTGGCCTGCGGGGCGTTTCGTATTTGTTTAGATTGCTAAATGACCCCCAATTTAAAATAACCACGAGCCGCCACTGGTCCTAAGTCATTGAAGAAAGCGTAGTTATTCATAATATTAGACGGTAAAGTATGATTTTATTTATTTTCCTCTTTGTGAAATTTACATAAGAAAACTTTTCAAAAAAGTAAAAGTCTTTGCTGAAGTAGGATCAGAGAAACTTCAAAGAAACTACGACTACTTCCTAAACCTAGTGATTTTAAAGGTTTAAGGTGTACTTAACTTTCATGTTTTTTCCTGATTTATTTCAAATTATTTCTAGTGATTTATGAGCCATATTTTGTGTACAAATAAGGACTTAATATTACCCGTTATCGGAAAAATGGTTTTGTGGTCTATAAATAGAAAAATTATACTAAAAACAGTATTGTTTTAAAAATAGGAGATAATGTGAAATTTTTTAAATAGTTTATTAAGTGGTATAATTTTTGGAAAACAATAAGCTATAATAAAGTTTACCAGAGACATCTACTGAAGTGACGGTTAAAAATGTTGAAATCCATAAGAACCTCGAAAAAAACTGGCCCATTTTCAGTTTTTTATTAAACATTTCATGAATTCTGTTGTCCGGTTCTCTCCACAAGTCATCTTCTTTTCTAGTAATCTCATCTAATAACTCCAAAACATTATTTTTTAAATATATCACAATTATGATTGATATTTTTGAAGCTGTGATAACAACACTGAAGCTTGGTATAACTACTGAAGTGGAATATTTCTGGATTATTAATCTAAATAGTTCCACCAAAAGACCGAAATAAAAAATAATGTAATTTAGCCTTGAAAATACTGAATAACAGTAGTTCATTTTACTCAAAAATGGATTTTTAATTGGCCTTTTCCATAGCCCGCAAGATATCATGCCCCATTTTACTAGATTTACCATTTTATCTTCATTTTTTGTGTTCATCTTTGTGTTTTTACCGCTTATCGGCATTGGTGAACGATTACCTACCGACTACACATTTTACAAACGATATTTCCTATTTTATATGATTTTGTTACACCCCTTTTGATTTAATTAATAATTTTTTATTTATAACCCTATTCTCGTGTTATGGTATCGTGAATAAATTAATTTATATTATTGTACGAGGTAAAGTTTTTCGACGAACGACATGGTTATTTATTGTAATATGTACCGGGTGAGTCAACGATTGTTCAGAATGATTGAATATGTGACGATAATAAGCTTTGGTTCTTTATTCAAGTAGAATTTTCTTGAAAACTATAATTTTTGTATAATGAAAATATATTAAATTGCACGTAGTATTCAAAAATTCACTACTTTTTGAGTCCAACCAGTTTAAAAATGGGGCTTTAAATTTGGAAAATCTAAGTGGACTAATTAATCTTACCATCTAACAGTTTAAAAAAAAAAAAATAACAGAATAACAAGAGCGTCTGGAACCTAATTGGGTAACATTTAATCTGTCAAGCAACACGTTATGCGGATATCCAACACAAGGCAACATCCCTTTCAGAATGAACGACGTAGATTTTAAAAATTTCTGTTCCACTCTCTCCTAACTTAAAATAAGTTATTGCATAGGTTTTCGAAATATATGATTAGGTACAGTTATTTTCTTAAAATGAGTTCTTAATTTTTTCGTTAAATTCTTTTAAATATTAATCCAATAAACTAAACACCTTGTGGAAGCCCATCGGTTACTAATGGACGCACTCGGTGTGGTCCCACAGAATACGTAACAAAACTTGGGACATTTATGAAATAACGAATATTAGTTAGAAGATGGCAGCAGTGGATTTTACTGAACACCAAAAAAAAATTGTTATATTTAATTGTTAGTAAAAAAAGATAAAAACTAACATTTTGCTTCACCGATCTATTTTGGCAAATTATATTATATTTGAATTTAAAGGGTGTCCCATAACTAACGGACCATACAGCAACAGGGGATAGCAGACTTAAAAATAGGTCATTTAGGCGTATTTCTATATACAGGGTGAAACAGGTACAAATTTATTTTAAAAAATTGGCGATGATTTGAAAATGGTTAAGCGGACATAAATCGAATTTGGTGTAGTTATGTTTTTGAGGGCAAGAAAGACGATTTTATATTTATTTTTCAAGTTACCTATTATTGTACCGTGCGAGCAAAAATTATTTGCAACAAAGAAGGCTGGGATTAAAAAACGTAGGGCTTGGTTTAGAACACAATAATATGGGGACAATATATCTAACCAAATCTAGGTTAAAATTTTGTCAAATTCATATTATGACATGGTATGCCAAACTAATTAGTAATAAAATAAGTAGACAAATACAAATTTATTTTTGTTGTTTACAAAATTAACAAAGTAAAAATATACAGAAAGAAAAAAAAATAATTACATAAATTGCTGAAATTGGCTCCAAGCATAAATTCACACGTCTTTTCATATTTTCGAAAGTGTTGACCAGCATCTCTGGAGAAATGTTATTACATTCTTGGATAATTTTTTCTTGTAATTGTTCTAAATTTGCAACTAGTGTTTTAAAAATAGTGTTCTTTAAATGAGGAAAAACAAAGTAATCCATAACCGTTAAACAAGGTGATCTAGGTGGGAATTCAATATCTGATCGAAAACTGATCAATCTGTCGTCGAAAAAATTGAGTAAGTAGTTAATAGTTTCGGCAGCTGTATGGCGGTTGCACCGTCCTGTTGAAAATATCCAAAATGTAGTTCGACGTCAAGTAATTGCTCCACAAATTGATTCAAAATATTGTCTTTATACTGCTGTGCTGTAACTGTGTCATGGAAAAAAATAGGACCACCAATTCTTCTTCGGGAAACAGCTAACTAGACACAAATTTTTTGAGAGTGCAATGTGAACTCTACAAAAAAAAAATGGGGATTTTTACTACTCCACATGCGTGTATTCTGAGAATTCACATAACCGGAGAGGTGGAACCAGGTTTCATCCGAAAAAAATGTTAGGTCTAATAAATCATTTCCTTCCAATAAATTTTGGGTAAACCATTGAGAGTAATTCCTGTGTCTTTCAAAATCTGCGGCTTGTATTTCTTGGAATACTTGCACGTTATAAGAAAATAAATTTAGCTGCTTCTTAAGAATAGTCCTGCATGTGCCATAAGATCTTCCCACTTTTTGGGACAGGCGTCTTATACAATTTGTTGGCGTATTTTGCATTATTTCACGAACGTTTGCAACAAGTTCTTCTGTTCTTACAGATGGTCTTCCTGCTGCTTTTTTGTGTTGTATGAAACCTGTTTCTCTAAACACAGCCACAGTTCTTTTCAGGCAATGATAAAAATCCCCAGCAATAAAAGCAACGTTAGGTTAACGTCACGTGAAAATGGTCCATGCACAAACCCGGATTGTATTGCCACTCATTATTTACTCTAATCCCGTTTCGAAAATACGCTTCAACCATGAATGTTTTGTGCTGTTCAGTAAAGCCCATTGTGTGAATTGTTCAAGAAATTGGAAAAATTAGCGATGAAAGGCCAGGTCAGCCTGTTGATCTTGTTGGATTTCTCTAAAGCTTTCGATACACTTGATCATAGGCTTTTGTCCTCTAAATTACATTACTATGGGTTTGACGTGGATTCTGTTAAACTAATATAATCTTTTTTAACCAACCGTGCTCAAAAAGTCGTTGTTGACAACATAAACTCCAATCCGATTGACATTCTTTCAGGGGTTCCGCAAGGCTCCATTCTATCTCCCCTATTATTCATTATTTATACAGCAGAGATAATAACTTCTACGCTATTCTGTCAGTCGAACGCTTACGCGGACGATACCCAACTTCACCTGAGCTTCTCCCCAACAAACTACTTGGATGCGATCCAGCAAATTAATTTCGACTTGGAAACCATTATTTCCCTATCTAATACTCATAACCTTAAATTAAATTCGAAAAAATCCAAAATTTTGTGCTTTGCAAACAAAGGTAATCGTGACACTGTAAAAAATAATGTGAACATTTCTTTAAACGGCGTTCATCTTCCTTATGTACATTCAGCGAAAAATCTTGGTATTGTTTTGGATGAGGGGCTGCGCTTCAAAGAACACGTAAAAAATATTAATAAAAAAGCATTTTATTCCTTAAAATTAATTTACAATAATAGACATATCCTCGATCAAAAACTTAAAAGAATGCTCTGCGACAGCCTAGTTCTGTCACACTACTCTTACTGCGACTTCATTTATATGCCTTGTTTACATGAAATTGAAAAGAATAGAATACAAAAAATGCAAAATTCCTGTTGTAGACTGATTTACGGAATAAGAAAACGCGAGCATAGAACCAATAAAATAAAGGAGTGCAAATGGCTTAATATGAGAAATAGATGTAATTTTCATCTGGGTAATTTTATTCATAAAGTGGAGAATACATCAAAAAAACTTAAAAATAAGTTCGTTTCCAGAGACAACATTCACAAAAGAAATATCAGATACAAGAACAGTTTTACCATACCTACCCCAATATAAAACATCATTATTTCAAAGAAGTTTCACTTATAATGCTATAAAATTTTATAACTCAATTCCAAACGAATTTAAGTTGTAGTAAAACACTTATAGCTTTTTAATGTTTCATTTAATATAGAATTGCTCTACATATGTTTCGCCTTTCTAGGGCTTTTTCAATAGTACTTATGAAACTAAAGTTAAATTCTAAATTTACAAATTTATATTTTTCTACCACTATTGTAAAATATTGAAAAGAATAATTTAAGTTACCTGGGAGCTATTCTTATTGTTTATTGGGCCTATCATTTGGAATTCCGGGCTTAGTCGACAAAATACACCTATCTAGAATTGGGGTATTTTGGAACATTTGTTGTTCATTAGAGGTCAGGGTTTTATTATTATGTAAGGATTTCTTTATTTCTAATTGTTCTAAAAGGTCCAATCTTTTACCTTTATTTTTAGCGTGGATCAATTGTAAACTTTTTGGGTCTATAAAATGGTTGTTCTCTATGCAATAAGTGGACATCCCTGTGCATTTATCAGTTTTTATAATTGCTGTATTATGTTTAAGTCGTGTTTTAATGCTCCTACCACTTTGACCTATATAAACTGTATCACAATCAGAACAATTAATTTTATAGACCCCGGACCTATCTAATTTGTCTATTTTATCCTTATTATTAACAAGCATTCTACCTAAGTTTTGTTTATTCACACATATTGTCTTACAGCCTAAGTTATTTAATCTATTGGTAATTCTATTACTAAATTTAGATGTGTAATTTAGGAATTTGAAACGGTTATGAAATTCCCGTTTTAACAGTTTCCTACTTTTCTTTTTTAATAGATTGTCAATTAGACTGCCTTTGTAACCGTTGTTTTTTGCTATTTGTTTAATAGTACTGAGTTCTTTGTCGAAATTTTCTTTATTTAATGGAAATGTGACTAACCTATGAATGAGACTGTGGAACGGAGTTAATTTAGTTTGCCATAATTGTTTAGAATTGAAATGAATAACCGTGTCAGTGGTGGTTGGTTTTCTATAAATATCAAATTCCAACTTGTTTTCGATCTTTTTAATTTTGATGTCTAGGAAGTTAATCTCATTTTCAACACCCTTTTCCATGGTAAATTGAAGGTTGATATTTATAGAATTTAGGAATTGAAGAATTTGCTCTAAATTTCTCTCCGTACCAGTTCAAATGCAAAAAACATCGTCTACGTATCTTTTCCAGTAAAATATTTTTTTGATAATGGGGTTATTAGAGTTAAATATTATTTTCTCAAAATTAGCCATAAATATTTCTGACAACAAAGGAGAGATTGGGGAACCCATGGGAAGTCCGTCTTTCTGTTGATATATTGAATTATTTTCAATTTAATAATTTTAACATCAAAATTAAAAAGATGGAAAACAAGTTGGAATTTGATATTTATAGAAAACCAACCACCACTGACACGGTTATTCATTTCAATTCTAAACAATCTTGGCAAACTAAATTAACTCCGTTCCACAGTCTCATTCATAGGTTAGTCACATTTCCATTAAATAAAGAAAATTTCGACAAAGAACTCAGTACTATTAAACAAATAGCAAAAAACAACGGTTACAAAGACAGTCTAATTGACAATCTATTAAAAAAGAAAAGAAGGAAACTGTTAAAACGGGAATTTTATGACCGTTTCAAAATTCTAAATTACACATCTAAATTTAGTAATAGAATTGCCAATAGATTAAATAACTTAGGCTGTAAGACAATATGTGTGAATAAACAAAACTTAGGTAGAATGCTTGTTAATATTAAGGATAAAATAGACAAATTAGATAGGTCCGGGTACTTTAGGGTACATGTAAATTCGCCCCAAGGACGATGAGTTTCAAAATGTTCGTTTAAGCAGCTCAGGTATAACATGTAATTTCGCCCCAAAACCCTTACTTTATGATGGTCACTTAGAAAAAGGATAATTAGGTATAATAAAAAAATAAATAATTACGTCTTTGCTGTAATCTGGGGGTGGAATTTTTGATATAAATTCATTCTTATTTGAACTGTGTCAAAGAACCCCGAAGTATCAGCGGTTACGGAATACGGAAAAATAGTAAAAATTAGTGACTATGGAAATGACGGTAAAAGTAATAACCAGCAACCGAGGAAGGCAAATGCTTGTTGTGAAAGATTTTAAGTACAGTTTTCATAGAGTGTTAAAAAGTAGTGATGAGAAAATGTGGAAGTGCGTAGAAAGGAAGTGTAACTCCATAGTTTATACGTTGGGAAACATAGATGAACTTACTTCAATCACTGTGAATCGAACCAACAACAAGGAACATACCCATGTGCCTAAAATTGCACAAGTTTGTCGACAAATAGTTAGTTCTGCTTGCAAGAGAAAAGCTGTTGAGGACTTAGCAGAAAAACTGGCGAAAATCATTAGACAGGCTTTACAAACCAATCTTCCATCAACTTTATCGGTTGAAGATGTGACATATATCAGCATAATCGGCAAAAATAATAGGTTGTCGATTTCATCTGTCTCAAGCGTGGTACAGGCAAATCCAAAAATGTAACCTGACGCAAGAATATAAAGACAAAAATTCTCGGATAGGCGAATGGTTGCGTATGACATTTGCTTTAACTTATTTAAGCCCCTATGAGGTTGGAGATTGTTTCGCTTTAGATTTGTTCGAGTTAATACCCAATACTGATGACGAAAGAATTGTAAAATACGCAGACTATCTCACAGATACCTATATTTCTGAAGATTCCCTGTTTCCGCCACAACTTTGGGCTGAAAAGTCTGCAACACTTACAAGAACGACAAATGCTTGTGAGTCCTTCCATCGCAATTTTAATAGTTCTATGTATAGTTCACATCCAAATTTATATGTTTTTATTGAAAAGTTAAAGGAGTTTCAAATAGAAACATATGTAAAAATGCAAAGTACACATCAAACATCAAAAATTCATAATGTAAAAGTTAAAAACCGGCAAAAATTTATTGAAAAGACAATTAAACGGTACAGTGATGGTAAAATCAATAGACTTCATTTAATAAAATGCATTTCTTTTTACTGTGCACCTTAAAAGTAAGAACATTAGATTTTTAACTTAGTTTTAGGAACTGGTAAACTGTTATACACCTGTATATATGACTACATTGTAGTATTATTAAAGTAGGAAAATTAGATTTTTAACTTAGTTTTAGGAACTGATAAACTGTTGTTTGTACTTAACGTAGATATTAAATAAACTGCACACCTATATATGACATTGTGGTTTTATTAATTATTATACCTACCCTAATACCCCAGGTAGCGTGGGGCGAATTTACCTATTTTATTTTCGGTTATTTTTGGACTGGGTCGAAATTACCTATTTTATTCGACCTTCAATTATCATGGGGCGAAAATACACCCATAGGTCCGGGGTCTATAAAATTAATTATTCTGATTGTGATGCAGTTTATATAGGTCAAAGTGGTAGGAGCATTAAAACACGACTTAAAGAACATAATACATCAATTATAAAAAATGATAAATGCACAGGTATGTTCACTCATTGCATAGAGAACAACCATTTTATAGACCCAAAAAGTTTACAATTGATCCATGCTGAAAATAAAGGTAAAATATTGGACCTTTTAGAACAATTAGAAATAAAGAAATCCTTACATAATAATAAAACACTGACCACTAATGAACACCAAATGTTCCAAAATACCCCAATTTTAGATAGGTGTATTTTGTCGACTAACCCCGGAATTCCCAACGATAGGCCCAATAAACAATAAGAATAGCTCCCAGGTAACTTAAATTATTCTTTTCAATATTTTACAATAGTGGTAGAAAAATATAAATTTGTAAATTTAGAACTTAACTTTAGTTTCATAAGTACTCTTGAAAAAGCCCTAGAAAGGCGAAACATATGTAGAGCAATTCTATATTAAATGAAACATTAAAAAGCTATAAGTGTTTTACTATAAAATATATTATATTAAAAATGTTTCACAAGGAACCAACTACTGAATCAGTACAGTGTATTAATTTAAGTTGTATAATATTAATAAGTTTAAGTTTAAGCTTCGTGCGTACCTGTTCAATAAGCAGTAATACATTAATTGTTTCACCACTTTTGCTGCCCGGGACCGCGCTTTCGGGGACGGAATAGTTTCCCATTTTGTCGTTTAATTTAGTTTTACCATTAGTTTATAATAAATGTCATATATAAATAATAAAAGTCTTTATTATTATTTTATTATTATAGGACTACGTGTGACTGTTTAGACAATGCCAGAGGTCTGCCACTCTTACCTTACCTAACCTAACCTAACTTTAACTAAATGTAAAATTCAGTAATACATTAATTGTTTCACCACTTTTGCTGCCCGGGACCGCGCTTTCGGGGACGGAATAGTTTCCCATTTTGTCGTTTAATTTAGTTTTACCATTAGTTTATAATAAATGTCATATTTTTCAGACCAATACAACCGCTGCTATGCATTACACTATTAGTTATTTATTTTTTATATTAGTATATTTCGAGACGACTACCTTCTCAGTTTAGTGGTTGAGTTGGAGTAGCCCTGTTAGCTAGACTTCGCCACTCTGAGTTTGGTCAATTTCTTTTCTTTTCTCAGCTATGTACATATTATTTTTTGCTAATAAAAGTCTTTATTATTAATATTATTTTATTATTATAGGACTACGTGTGACTGTTTAGACAATGCCTGAGGTCTGCCACTCTAACCTTACCTAACCTAACCTAACTTTAACTAAATGTAAAATTCTTCATATATTTTTATAACTTAATTTACAGCAATGTATTTTGTTTTAATTAGTTTCTTCATATTTGTATACTATTGCTACCTATAATTGAAATTTGATACTTGCTACTATACCAATGTCACAACGTGACGCCGCAGGAAAAATAAAAAATTATTAAAAACCAAGCTAAAACTTTTATCAATCCTTGTGTTGGCAAAATAAATAGAGCTCGCAACATTAAAGGCTTAACAAAAAAAAATACCTTGTCGGACAATGTCTTTATTTTGTTACTTTACACAACGTTTCGGTTAGTTATTATCTCTAACCGTGTTCAAGTGTAAACTAAATTATAATTCTACGGCTATTGTCTTAAATATTATCCGTATGTAATTAAGCTTAATGACTCCGCCTACGTGCTTATTGGAGTGTAAGGTTTGAGGTGTACGTATTCAAATACCGGCTAACAACTTCTGCAGAAGTTGCAGAGATGAAGAAGAGGAGGAAAGTGTTCAGCATTTCTTGTGTGAATGCCCTGACTTCGCGAAAAGAAGGTTTAATGCCTTGGGCCATTCTTTAATGATCTAATGGAGGTCAGCAGCTTACAACTGGGTCGACTCACTAAATTTATTAACAGCAGCGACTGGTTAGAATGAGCTGTCAAGATTATTTCCTGTCTAAGGGCCTTTTCACACGGACCACTTTATGGCGCTTCTCGAGTGGTGCGTTTTGAAGAAACATTGTTTTATATGAAGCTATTCACACGGACGCGACCACCGATTTAGCAGTGCCACGGTGGCGTGCAGTGGCCGACTCCCGCTGAAACGCGCGGCACGAAAATACGCGCCACCGATGGATGGACATGCTTTTGAATGCAAGTGTTCACACAAGATATAGTAAAAATCTTGAATACTCTCGCAAGATGGGGGCAAAGTCACGTGACACTCTGTCAATTTTGGTCTATTAAATTTTTATAAGTTGGCATGAAATACAGGAGCGGACTTGAAAATTATACATGTGATACCTTCTAAAACAAGTTATGCAATAGCCTCCTCGGTTCTACCGCTTTAATATTGCCAAATAATAAGTAATAGGTACCTACCTAATAATTTCTTTTGAAAGTTTTGTTTTATAAATATTATAATTTAAGGTAGGTAATAATAAGCATGAATTTCTATATGGTTTAAAGATAAAGTGTCAAAATAGATTTTAAAAGTTTATAATATTATAAATATCCAAACCTTAAAAATACTAAACTAACTGAAACACAACTTAAAATAGGATTCTGTCACTCATATTTAGAACAGATTTTTTTTTGTTTTATTTGTTCAGATTATACCTACCTATAGGTAAAATACCTACAGTTCAACATAAACTAATTGAATTCAAGTTATTACATTCACTGTCAAGAAAATCCCCACATATGACTTACATAATGTACGTAGACCCAAAAGTGGTTTTTATGGAATTTGTTTGTTAAAATGCAATTTATTGTTACAGTTACATTTCTAAACTTGTATGTAGGCTAACTTTATGTTAAAAACTTTATTTTATTGTCATACAAACAATAATAATAGTAATATCAAATAATAATTTCACTTATGTAAGGTACGTAGACACAGAAAATATAATTATACAGTATGTCTCCGTAAGTTTGCATCATATGGAAAACTTTTTTATTATTCATTTTACGAAAAAAAGTTATTCTTCATAAAAAGCTCTGCATGGTCTAAAACCTAAAATGCAACCATCAAATATCGAAATTTTCCAGTCATATACGAGGTTTGTCAAAAAATGTGAATTTTTCCCAAGAATGTGAATTTTTCCCAAGAGTAAAGTACCTTTATTTTTGACATTATCAAAAATTGTTATTAAAAAAAGTTGATCAGAACTAAAAACCACGTCTAAATATGCAATTAAACGCATTTATGTTAAAAAATTATTTTAATAATTTATTAATTATTTAATTTTTTAATTATTTAATTAATTTAATGCGTGTTATTGCATATTTAGACGTGGTTTTTAGTTCTGATCAACTTTTTTTAATAACAATTTTTGATAATGTCAAAAATAAAGGTACTTTACTCTGGGGAAAAATTTACATTCTTGGGAAAAATTCACATTTTTCGACAAACCTCGTATATGACTGGAAAATTTCGATATTTGATGGTTGCATTTTAGGTTTTAGACCATGCAGAGCTTTTTATGAAGAAAAACTTTTTTTCGTAAAATGAATAATAAAAAAGTTTTCCATATGATGCAAACTTACGGAGACATACTGTATATTTGTTCGCTATCCTATTACATACTAATATGGTTAGCTATTTTAAGTATTATAGTAACATAATGTTACTTACTATTACCTTACTATTGCCAAACAATAATAATATTTACTAATAACAATAATAAAAATAATTCCTTCAAAATCAAATAGCTGCTTTTTAAAGGTTAATAATATGAAAAGCTGTTTTGGCATTTGGTAGAACTAGGCGATACCCGGTTTTATCAACCTACCCGGTTTTGTCCAACTCTCCCCTACCTGCCTAAGTCAGGGAAATACTTAATTTCTACTTATTTTTCTTGAAACAGAAAAGGATATCTAGATAATGTAAAATGCAAAAATTATACATTAGAAACCTAACCTTAACGAACAAACATTTTAAGAACAAAAATTTTACAAACTAACTTTTCGACAAAAATGGCGTTCAGATGAAATAAAACTTATTACTTATCGATGAAATCAACTAACGAGCAAGGCACACATTAATAATTATGATCCCTAATGAAAAAGAATTAAAATTTTTTAACCTGTATCTAAATTTTTGGTCAAATGAATAATAATTGTAGGTATTTACAATTAAATGTAACAAAAACGCAATTTATAACTCGGTGTTTGGGCTCATTACGGTCCGCTACAAATCTAGGGATATTATTATGTCCCAATATCAGCTGATCGATGACAAATAATCGCTGTCATCTGTTTTAAAACGAGACTATTCGTGATATTTAGTATACTTCAGTGTCGCCACAGCAGCGTACAGCGATGAACGTGGACGTGAATACGGAAGATTTTATAGCTGCAATTGAATTCGTTCCCGCTATTTGGGACACGTTGTCAAATGACTACAGTAATAAAATAATTTAAAAAATTAGCTGGGAGCTGGTAATATTAAAATTTGTAAATATGTACCCAAAATCTTTTTCTCCTTTTTTGTCGCCAGTACACACTGCCAGTCTATAGTACCACTAATCATCGTGAACTTGTGAAGAAGACTGACCGCAAAACACAAAAACCGTGCGAGACTACTCTGTTTGTTGGTGAGTGGCTTGCCTGTGGCGCTGCAAGAGTGGCTGGCATAATAAAACGCGCTTTTCAGTAGCGCCACTCCAGCAGCGCCACAGAGTGGTCCGTGTGAAAAGGCTCTAAGTCGCGTTAACCATCAGGAAGCTGATGAGAATAGGTTCAGCGGAACATGTGTGGTACCACACCGGTCCTTATAGGACTACGTGTGACTCTTTGCTTTGGACAGTGCCAGAGGTCTGCCACTATAACCTAAGTTTTGGACAAGGACAGATATCTAGATATTGGGAATATCTATACTTGGTTTACTGAATATATGGGTATTTTGATTTATAAAATCTGCTTCTTTGAATTTACGTTTCCGCCAGTGCTGTTCCGTGTCTAAAATATTCGCTTCTAACCACTGTATATTATGTTGGTTAGTCTATACATGCAACTCTGGGTATGTTTCAGATGTTCTTCATTGACATAGGGAGCTTTTGATAACGCCTCCTGTACCACACGTAGAATAATACACAAGATGCTACAATACTGTCAAAACGAGCTTACATGGAGACTCTATAAAAGTCGATGTAACACAGGGTTGTCCCTAGGGCGGGGTAATATCACCTCGTCTATAAAACTCGGTGAAAGATAAGTTACTAGCATGTCTCAATGCAAAGGATTTCTACGCCCAATGCTATGCAGACGATGTGGTAATACTCATCGTCGGGACACATGCCCCTATACTAGCAGAGCTTATAATAATAATGATAATGTTTATTGGAAGGTTGTAGACAATGATGTATCTTGAGTCATAGATGTGTTTTGGACTTCCATTGCCTTTAGTTTTTCATTTCACAACGTTTCAACTGGTAAGTATCTCCAGCCGTCTTCAGGTAAATACTAAACAACTTACAAAGCTACGAGCCTATTTATACTACCTAGGGGGGGGGAGCTAGTGACGTATGATCGGGTGCAGTCGTGAGTCATCTGCTTATGTCACCATGTTTATTCATCTGCTTACGTCATCACGCTTGCATCCCTACCCAATCTGAGCCTACACCTATCTAACAAGGGGTTCCAAATGTTTCTTATATCTGCAGAAGGTTTACTGAAACAGTCAGGGTTCTGGATTATGACAGCTGCTTCTTTGAATTTTCTCTTTCGCCAATGTTCTTCTTTAAGTATAATTTTTGCGTTAGCCCATTGTAAATGATGGCCGTGGGTCCAAGCGTGGTCTGCTGCACCGGATCTGTTTGTTTCTCCTTTCAGTGTGTGGTTTCGATGTTCCTTGATCCTTGTTTGGAGAGGTCGTAGGGTTTCACCAACATAGGATTGTCCGCATTCGCGAGGTATTCTGTATACACAATTCTTCATGTCCTTTTGATTTGTTGGTTTTGTCTTCGTCAGGTGGCTTCTTAAGGAATCTTTGGAGCTGAAGACTGTTCGGATGTTGTACTGTTGTCCTATCCTTCGTATTTTTTCGGAGATTCCCTTGACATAAGGTACATTCATGGTGGGTCCAGATTCATTATCTTTGTTCGTTCTTGTTTTGTGATTTTGACGCTTTTTGATGGCCTGATCGACTAGTTTTGTAGGGTAATCATTCATGCCAAGGTCTTGCTTGATGTTGTTAAGTTCTTTCGTCAAAGTTCCCTGCGAGTTGCAAAGTGTGAATGCTCTATGGACGAGTGTTTTGACTATTCCATGTTTGGTGCTGTTTGAATGGTTTGAGGCGTAGTTAAGATATTGACCTGTGTGGGTTTGTTTTCTATATACCAATGTTTGCACGGGAGCACCATCATCATCATTGAATGATTCGATCCGTGGTTAAGGTATTGCCGGTGTAAGTGGGTTTCCTGTACAGTGAAGTTTTTATGCTTTTAGCACTTTGTTTGACGAGAACATCGAAAAAAGGTAGAGTAGAACGTTGTTCTGTTTTTATTGTTAATATAATGGACTGGCTTATACTATTATTATGTTCCAAACCCCGTTTCAGCTTTTCATTATGGTCTGTCCAGATAATAAAGATATCACCAACATTTCCAAGCTAAAACTTAGGTTTAACCTTGGCAGTGTCACTTGCGGGTGACCCAAACCATTCCATGTACAGATTAACCACCACTGGAGAAAGAAATGAGTTCATTGGATAATCGTCATCCTGGGCATAAAACCTATCTTTTACTTGAATGTAGGAATTACGTAGACAATACTCCAATAGTTCCATAACCCCATCCAACGGCAAACTAGTGCGTTCTTAAAATTGCATTGAAGATGTATAGTATTTAAGACAATAGCCTTACAATAATAGTTTAGTTTATACTTGAAAACGGTTGTAACTACAAAAAGTATCTCTTAGATTTATCATAAACTGACTTTATTTTCTTTTTACAAAATTATGAATCTGAAATATCGTATTAAGTATTCTTTGAATTATTATAACTTACTAAATAATTATTACAAAATGAGACATATATACATAAGTAAGAGGTATTAATAATAACTTTAATAAACAAAATAGTGACAATAATTATCCATCTTCGTGGATGTTAAAAAAAGGGAAATTGTATATGAGTCTACGATGGGTCTTATTAGTTCAATTATTATAATGTTGTTAATAAATGGATTTTTAGATACTTCTCTTTACTACAACCCAACAGTAATCAATAGCCATTTTATAATGCTCACATATTCATCTCCATTCTTGATACTCATGTCACCTCATTAAAGTCTGTTTACAAAACTGCACATTTTAAATACATCGCGAGACTTTTATAATGTCCCCCACAGCTCTTAATTAATAAGGGTATTTCTATTTAACTCTAATTACTATGTCATCATGCAACTTTTCCTTTTGAATATTCGAACGTTAATTATCAGTTTATAATAATTATGCGATGAAGAATAATTATAGATGATATTGCCGTTTTTCATAAAAAAAAGTATTTTCTATATAGTTTGTGAAGTCGATTTGGGATAAGAAAAGCAACTTTGTTATCTGCAAGTAAAATGCCAATGAAAAGTAAATAGCGATACATACTGCGGCCACAAAACAAAAATTTATGTGAAGTAGTAGTAACATGTTTGTAATCGCAGACCTCTTCATCTATAAACATTCCCGACAGCTAGCACGTAGTAAATGAAAGGGAATTCCTAAATCTCCATCATTTGCGATCAGTCCCTCTATCAGCTAACTTTTTACTCATAGCTTGAGATGGTGATTTACTTGCTTCAGCAATGGACGTCTATTGTGACTTGCAGGGATTTAAAAATGGCTGGGTTTTGGCAAAAAAAAAACTCAAAAATATTTAATTATTATCTACATGTGCTTATCTGGAACTAACAATCTGCTCCTGTAAAAACAACTTCTACAAACGTTCCTAAAAAATGTCATTAATATGTGATGGTATTTATCCGACTGCGATAGTGCTAGTAACAATAAGAATATTTTCTTTGCTAAATTTTTATGGTTCGCCTTGCATTATTTTCCCAATTTATTCTATTCCATAGTTATTTTCTCATGATGCTGACATATGAGTAGGCTGCTTTCATTATCTAAAAAAAAATATTATTTATTATAAAATGGATATTTGTAAAAAAAAGTTGGCTATTAACTTCATTTCATTTATGATATATACAGCCGTATGTATCCTAAAATAACAAGAAAAACCGTTTATACTATTCCTTATTTTCATTGTACATAAGTGCCTAAAAAATATCACATCTCATCATCGTCTTATAGCATATGAATACAGAATGAATAATAACATATATTTGCGATAGTTTTTCTTGGTAAAAGTAAACCTTAGTTTAAAAATAATGCTGGTGAACTAATTCCTTAGTTACTAATTATCACTCTTTTGTTAAAATTATAATAAATTAATTTAACCGATTTTACAATTTTATGTATATTATATTTAATAATAATAATATCATTTACATAAACGTACATGCTCTACTTATCTGAAAAAAATGTTAAATAAGTAGTCCATTATCTTGACATATAGGGGAAAATTAAACTTAAAGTCGTCGCCACAAATATATTAATGAACCCGAACAAAACTATTCGTGACCTTAAAAAGAAATTATCGGTAATAATTCTGCTGCTAGGGAGATTATAAGTGAAAATTGCATGCCTGTCATTGTTAGGCAATCAGACACTTGCGTTTTGACATGTTGCTATGACTGTAAGATTAATAAGTGGAAAATTTCCTGGCTTGATAGCGAGATAAAATAAAAACAGTGACGATTGTATTATTATAAGGCGAAAATTAATTATTAGTTTTGTACGCGATATTATTTAATTTTTTTTATACTTTTCCCTTGTCTCTAGTAATATAAAATTATGAATCGTATAAAGAATAATATTTATTTTTGATTATTATTTAAACCTGGTTTTACTAGAGCATAGGGATAGTAAAAATAATACAATTTAAATTAAAACTATTGTTTTTTACACACAATTTAATTTAATTTTCAAATTGTTTTGGCATAAGATTTTCTTGCCGAATCTCCCGAGCTTAAATCAAAATTCCGGAAATTTTATCTCAGTTGCGAATTTTTAAAGAAATTCGCAACTTGAACAAATTTCCGGAAATAATTCATGCCCTAGGGAGAATATAAATTAAAATTTTACAAATTATCGCTTATAAGTCAAAAAGTTGACTAGTTGGATATACAAAAATAAAGGGCCAATTTAAGTAGCTTAATAATTCATTGAGATTATATACAGGGTGCTTTATGTAAGGACATATACTTAGTGTTACCTTTTCGAGTAACCAAATTAACTGTATTTTTAAACCACCCTGTTTATCGACCCTGTATATTGCAATTAAGATTTAAGTGTAGGGTTAAAAGTCCTCTGGTTATATTTAACTGTACACCAAATTTCGTTAATATATATAATAATATACATATAAACGAAACGTCTAATCAAAAATATAATTATGTAATTAAACCATCTTGTAGGGAAGAAAAAGTGGCAATGAGAATGTAAAATTTATTTTGACATATCTCTTCAAATAGAATCATAAATCAATTAAAACGAATTCGCAAAAATTCGGTATTATCCAAATATCTTTGGAAGCATTCGGAATTTTTTAAATCTGAAACATGACGTTACAGGATTCAGTTATGAACAACTTTTCTCTAATTTTACCATCTCTGTATCTCCTATGGTTTACGAGATCCCTGTAGAGTGCATTCTTATCTGGGACACCCTGTATACGTACTTACCATTAAAAATGTCTCCATCGTCATAGGACCAAAGGGTCCAATAGTCATTTTTAAGGGCCTTTTATGGGCTCGTTGAATTATTAATTTGGTTAAAATTTGTCCTTTCTTATTTAACAAGTACCATCGGCCTTCATATGCAGCATCACCCACAGCTTGACTCTGTAAATATTTCTTTATGTTTGAATTTTTTCTGCTTTTTAGTGTTATATGTCAGAAACTGATAAAAATAAATTATTCTCTTTGTTTTTACATCCATTAAATGTATACCTGCTGAGATTTTATTATGAATAATTTTAAAAACTGAATAAATGGCAGTAAATTCTGTTCAATGACCGCTGACCGTTACGTCATATTCTTAATATTTTCGGAACGTCGTAAGTTAATTCAGTCTGACTCTGTAAATATGTCTTTATGCTTGAATTTTTTCTGCTTTTTAGTGTTATATGTCAGAAACTGATAAAAAATAAATTATTCTCTTTGTTTTTACATCCATTAAATGTATACCTGCTGAGATTTTATTATGAATAATTTTAAAAACTGAATAAATGGCAGTAAATTCTGTTCAATGACCGCTGACCGTTACGTCATATTCTTAATATTTTCGGAACGTCGTAAGTTAATTCAGTCTGACTCTGTAAATATTTCTTTATGCTTGAATTTTTTCGGCTTTTTAGTGTTATATGTCAGAAACTGATAAAAAATAAATTACTCTCTTTGTTTTTACATCCATTAAATGTATACCTGCTGAGATTTTATTATGAATAATTTTAAAAACTGAATAAATGGCAGTAAATTCTGTTCAATGACCGCTGACCGTTACGTCATATTCTTAATATTTTCGGAACGTCGTAAGTTAATTCAGTCTGACTCTGTAAATATTTCTTTATGCTTGAATTTTTTCTGCTTTTTAGTGTTATATGTCAGAAACTGATAAAAAATAAATTATTCTCTTTGTTTTTACATCCATTAAATGTATACCTGCTGAGATTTTATTATGAATAATTTTAAAAACTGAATAAGTGGCAGTAAATTCTGTTCAATGACCGCTGACCGTTACGTCATATTCTTAATATTTTCGGAACGTTGTAAGTTAATTCAGTCTGACTCTGTAAATATTTCTTTATGCTTGAATTTTTTCTGCTTTTTAGTGTTATATGTCAGAAACTGATAAAAAATAAATTATTCTCTTTGTTTTTACATCCATTAAATGTATACCTGCTGAGATTTTATTATGAATAATTTTAAAAACTGAATAAATGGCAGTAAATTCTGTTCAATGACCGCTGACCGTTACGTCATATTCTTAATATTTTCGGAACGTCGTAAGTTAATTCAGTCTGACTCGGTAAATATTTCTTTATGCTTGAATTTTTTCTGCTTTTTAGTGTTATTTGTCAGAAACTGATAAAAAATAAATTATTCTCTTTGTTTTTACATCCATTAAATGTATACCTGCTGAGATTTTATTATGAATAATTTTAAAAACTGAATAAATGGCAGTAAATTCTGTTCAATGACCGCTGACCGTTACGTCATATTCTTAATATTTTCGGAACGTCGTAAGTTAATTCAGTCTGACTCTGTAAATATTTCTTTATGCTTGAATTTTTTCTGCTTTTTAGTGTTATATGTCAGAAACTGATAAAAAATAAATTATTCTCTTTATTTTTACATCCATTAAATGTATACCTGCTGAGATTTTATTATGAATAATTTTAAAAACTGAATAAATGGCAGTAAATTCTGTTCAATGACCGCTGACCGTTACGTCATATTCTTAATATTTTCGGAACGTCGTAAGTTAATTCAGTCTGACTCTGTAAATATTTCTTTATGCTTGAATTTTTTCTGCTTTTTAGTGTTATATGTCAGAAACTGATAAAAAATAAATTATTCTCTTTGTTTTTACATCCATTAAATGTATACCTGCTGAGATTTTATTATGAATAATTTTAAAAACTGAATAAATGGCAGTAAAGTCTGTTCAATGACCGCTGACCGTTTCGTCATATTCTTGATATTTTCGGAACGTCGTAAGTTAATTTAGTCTGACTTACCGGTGGTAAAGTTTATGATTTTTCTTAGGCTTAATCTGCATAAAGACTGGTGCATGTGAACAAGTAAAATACAAGCGCGTTTTTTCAAATTTTTAATTATTAATTTTATACTGTTAATGAAGTCAGAAATAAGTAGTTTATTTAGGGTAAACAGTATCATGGGATGAAACATTTTGTTTTTGAAAATCACGTTTGAAATTTTTAATTAATTTAAATTTACCAAAATATAAATAAAACTCATCTATAAAATTTAAAATTGAATCATATATTTTTTAGAAAATCATAAAGAAGAAAAATAATAAAAAATGACAACACAACAGAATACAGTTTTTTAATAAAAGTAAAGCATCTCCGCAAGGATCATCATCATCACCAGATTCGTCCAAGTTAATAATAATGGAAAGAGTATCTGAAGCATCAATAAATCTTTCTCGTTTCCACACATCATTTATAATTTTATTAGTGTGGTACATAATTTTTCCATTTTTTTAATATTACATTTTCTATGGGTTCATTCCACATACGCAAAACTACGTCATTTGTTACAGGATGCATAGAACTTATTTTTGCATCATAATAGCGCTTACATTCTGACCAAACCATTTCAATAGGATTCAAGTGGCAATGATATGGAGGACGTCTTAAAACTCGATGTATATGTTGCAATACTAGTTCGTCCTACCTATTAAAATGAAATAAAATTAATAAAACATAAAATAAACAGCGCCCTCCAGATTACTTGTAATGCTTGGATGGGATATGCTGCTTCACTATTATCCAGATCTGATCCTTCATTGCAAATGGTGAAACCGGAATTTGTCTTTGTTCTAACCATGCAATAAGTAGTAATCCTTTTGACCAACTTGTACTTAGAATTTTTTCAATTAGCCCAGAATGATATGTGGCGTTATGCATGATAATAAGCGACTGTTTGTCCAAGTTTGTTAACAATTTTTCTTTAAACCATTTCTCAAAGTTTTCACTATTCATCGCATCATGATATGCACCAGATTTCAGGCCGACTTAAATATTATACTTGCATTATTCACAAATCCATTTTCTGAACCAGATTGTAGAATAATATAACGTACACCCCGTGACGATTTTTTTCAATTGTATGAAGAATATCATCTTTTTAACTTCGCCCAAAATCCCCTTTACTGCATTCAGGCTTCATCCAGAAAACAGATTTTAAGCGAAATTGAGACTTGCTGTTATTCTTAAATTCTCTTTAAAATTCTACTCGTTGTTGGAATATACAGTGTCCGCAAGAAAGTCCGCATCAAATGGGATTTTTTTTTATTATTAGGTATAGGTAAAAATTGAAAAGGCAGTTAGTTTTTGCTTACCTAAAAACAAAAAATTACGTATACTGAAGCAGCTGCACGACTTGCGTTACCTGTCAAATTTGACATTTTTAATAAAATAGGTTCAAAAATGCCCTTATTTAACAAAATATCGAAAAACTTTATTTGAAAAAGTTGTTTATTTAGGCATTTTTAGTATCTTTTCGAAATTTTGACTGTCTAATACAATTTTTATTTTTTGCCAGGTTCTTGAAAATTTTGATCAACCCTCGTAGATTAACTTTTATACATCGATGTAAAACCATTTGCCCTTACTTCATTTATAATCTTAATGCAATTTTGTGTAAAATTTTTGTTTCCTATTATTTGTTTTGCTTCAAAAACTGAAATTGTTATTGATTAGTATGTAATGTTTGATGCAAAGTTTATCTAATTACATCAGTTTTGCCAAAACCGACGTTTCCTATTTTTTTTAAGTTAGTAAACAGATGTACAAAAAGAAAATATTAGGAAGCTTTCGTTGAAATTTTACTTAATTAATATTGGATTAAAAAGAATATATATTAATCGCTCGAACCATTTTATTCAACAAAAATATAGTTTAATATAATTAATTTAATTTAATATTAATTAAGTAAAATTTCAACGAAAGCTTCCAACATTTTCTTTTTGTACATCTGTTTACTAACTTAAGAGAAATAAGAAACGTCGGTTTTGGCAAAACTGATGTAATTAGATAAACTTTGCATCAAACATTACATACTGATCAATAACAATTTCAGTTTTTGAACCAAAATAAATAATAGGAAACAAAAATTTTACACAAAATTGCATTAAGATTACAAATGAAGTAAAGGCAAATGGTTTTACATCGATGTATAAAAGTTAATCTACGAGGGTTGATCAAAATTTTTAAAAACCTGACAAAAAATAAAAAATGTATTATACTGTAAAAATTTCGTATAGAGACTAAAAATGCCTAAATAAACAACTTTCTCAAATAAAGTTTTTCGATATTTTGATAAATAATGGCATTTTTGAACCTATTTTATTAAAAATGTCAAATTTGACAGGCAACGCAAGTCGTGCAGCTGCTTCAGTATACGTCATTTTTGGTTTTTAGGTAAGCAAAAACTAACTGCTTTTTCAATTTTTACCTATACGTAATAATAAAAAAAAATCCCATTTGATGCGAACTTTCTTGCGGACACTGTATAGGGTTTAAATTTTAATTTTTTTAAACAGTCCGCTAATGAACCAGGGGATATTTTAACACTATCGATGATTTTAAGGTTTAGTTTTATTGGGCGAATGGTAACGTATTCACCTGCTCTGTTTATCCCATAAATACGCTCTCTTATGGTATGTTCATGAATTTCGTGAAGTTGTCGACCACGGGATGACAAAATAGCTACATTATTGCCATTCTTGAAATCCACATCCATCTCTATCCCCTTTGCATTAATCATTGGATTGTTGAGCACGGAACTCCCAAAGCATCAGAAACTCTTTAAAACAGAGAGATATTTATAGAAACATTGCCATATATTTTTCTTGTTTATTATTTATTTTTTCACAATTCCTGCTTTATTATATCTACTTACCTGGTAAACTTCGTTAAAGGGTAAAAGTGTCTTTCCGGCATCACTTTCTCTTTAAAGATAATGTAATAATTATAAAATTAATGCGTGTTCTTTTTCACAGTACCATGAAATTTTTGAAATAATGTTGATTAAAAATATCATTGTCAAAAATGAAAATAAAATTTTTTGACTGGTAAAATTTTACGACATTCATTATTGAAACCAAAATTTACTATTTTACCTTGTTCACGAATGTTAGAAACATAAGCACTAGCCGTGATGTAACGGTCAGCGGTCATTGAACATACTTTACATAGTAATTGGATATATTTTGACTGCTCCCTTAACTTTTTAAATATTAAAGATAGAAATTTAAGTTGTTATCAGGTTGGAGGGTAGATACTTAAGTATATTTTATTTTCTTTATTAAGAAATATTATACATGGTGTTTCACTAAGTGGTTATAAACCAAAGTTGTATTTGTTTTTAATAAAATAACTTACTTATTTTTACATCATTTAAAAGAGGATTAACATAGCTTTTTAAAAATACTCCATATGTTATAGTTATCTTTCTTTGTTTTTAATTATTTGCCAAAATGTCATTATTCCTTGATGGCACGCACCTGTATGGCTTTTGACATGGACGCCAGCAATTAAAAAGTTGTCTTATTTCATGTAATATATGTTTATCACGGAAGTAAAGGAAACTTTTTACTTTAATAGGCTTACATAGATTTAGATATGAAGATAATAAATTACATTATAAAAGCAAACACTAAATAATGAAAAAACGCAAATGCTAATATAATATTATTATGCTTTAATTTAGCCACTTTTCCACATAGTCTCCTTTGTCACTCAATTGATGCCAATATTATTCCTCGATTAAGATGACTATTTAAATTTAATATTTCTGCAGATAGTCTGGCTCTTATTCGATCTGCGGTAAGTAATTCCTCTAAAATTATTCAATCTTTCATATGGGTAACCCCTAAAAGTGTATCTAATACATTAAGATCTGGACTGTTTGGAGGATAAGTTATAGTTTGAAGTCTACCAGTCCATCTTAAAAATCCATTATTTAATAAATCAGTTACTTGTATTATGTTATACCATGAAACACCGTCTTGCTGCCATATTAGTTTTTCTTGATCAAAGGTGTTAATTACTAGCTGACGAGGTCAGAAAGTGCCAGGAGCAAGTAATATATCGTGCGAGCAAAAATTATTTGCATCAAAGAGGGCTTGGATTAAAAAACGTAGGGCTTGGTTTAGATAAAATTACTTGTAACGGCTGTCAAAGATGACGGAATAACTAATTGATTGATACCGCTAAGCATTACGTCCTTAGATGCAAGGCCCTCTTTGATACAAATAATTTTTGCTCAACTTATTGGCGCTACTATATAGTTTATAGTGGCACATTGTATTGTAACTTTATCAAATTTATTTTTCTTACCTGGATCATTACCTCATTGACGCTCCAGGCTATACAATATATCTGGACAACTAACATTGGAAAGTAAAAGATTAGCCAGCCTAAATCTGACAAATTCATCTACAAAATAATAGTTAATTATTCACCGGAGGAAAAGGCTGCAAATATTCACGAATGAAATTGGGTGAATTATCCTAATAAATAAGAGTCCTAATCTCAAGTTAAATACAGTCGTTTTCAACGACTATTTCATACAAGCATAAATACTTAAAATTTTGGAAATTTTGACCGGGCCAAACTCTAATTTTTCTGTGTTCCTTAACTATGACCTTGCACAACGCCACCAAAAAGATAATAAAACCGCATTACACTAGCGATAAATATGTGTTTATAGTGTTTTTGAAAATAAAAATGGTTGAAATTAAAATTATTTTTAGCCTTTTAAGAAGTGACATATTACGTGGATCTTGAAAACGGAATGGAATATAGTGTATGTCGTTCGGGAAAACCGCCATTTAAAGGTACAACAAGCCACTTGGCACAGTTGCTAAGAGTAATATTTTAAATTTGTCCCTTTGGACTCGAGTCTTCTCCATTTTTTCAAAATAGCCGCCGATCAATCACCAAAATTTATATCTGCACGAGATAAGTTTGATAATAATTTCAAGACCATTCCACCTTGTTTGATCTTAAAACAACCGATTTAAATGTAAAATATGAAATATTGCATCATTTCCTTTCAAAAATGTTTTTAAATTTGAAGTTATCGACTTAAATCTCTGTCCCCCGTGAATAAGCAAACAAGACACCAAATTTGCAAAAATAAGATATTTACATATGATTGTAGAACAAACCATTACCTTTTTTATGAATAAGCAAATAAGTCGAATATCACTCATCTTATGTATTCTGTGAACATGTGATTTTTCGAATATAACCAAAATTTATGCTTTAAATATGATAAATTGAGTTATTCTACTTCTTGCTAATATTAGTTTTTAGTAATAAGCAGATGAGTAAACTTATCTTGTTGTTCACGGCGGCGGTGTTACAACTAATTAGGTTCAAATAACATATACAGTTATTTCCTGGTGCACGGATAAATACCTCCACCACGCTAAAAATTTGTTAACTTGTCTGTTTGTTCTTTCAGCAGGTGGTTGTGTTTGAGGTTATAATAATTACTCAGTAGATAGAATATTATATCGACGAGTTTGTATTATTATTTAAAATTGGGAGGAAAACAAGCAGCAGCACTCAGCCTGTCAAAGCTACATAATGGACCCGTTGCAATTATTAACAAAGACAAGAAAAATAACCTTATGGAACTTTTGCCCCTTATTGAGTTTCGACCTTTTCACGAAGGTTTATTGGTAGCTGATGTTGTGCTATTGTGTATACGTTTTTACGATTGCAAAATAAAAATAATGATAAATGAATATTACCTTTAATATAATATTGAATAAGTTTTCCTAAGTATGTATTTAAAAATACACAGTTAAGATATCTCAAGTTATCCTAAAATGTAACTCAAAATATAATTGTAAATATCCGGATAAGTCGCTCAAAATACATTTAAGATCGTTTCATTGCATATAACAATATTCTACTTCTTGCTAATATTAGTTGTTAGTAATAAGCAGATGAGTAAACTTATCTTGTTGTTCACTGTGTAACTTATACATTACCTATTTTAGTTGTTAAAATCAGTAAAAGATTCCCATAATACCTTTTAGGCAATTTACCTCAAAATTAATATTGTCTCTCGTGAAAAAATTTTTAAAGTCGACTTATCTGTTTATTCTTTGGGGGCCAGAGAAATATGCATAAAAAAAAATTTGATATATTATGTTAAAAAAAACTTTGTTACATCCTAATCCTTTATAGGTTCTAAAACATTCCGGTCAAAATAGATAAAATTGGAAAAAATGTTCAAAATGATTAACTGAATGCAATAAAGTAATGAGAATTTAATTTCATTCCTTTACTAATGCTATTAAATGATGTAATTTTTCTGAAATGACCTTGATTAAACATGAACGAACTTAATAAATAATCTTTTTTGTTCAAAAATATATTGATAAAGATACCTTTTTTACTTAATATATTAAAGTCGGCGATATCAGTGTTGATGTCTTAAATAAGAATAGTAAATTTTTCACCCGATGGAAGCATGAAAGTCTCTCAGTGCTAGGGATCTTTAATATAAGTTTTGCCCGAACCAAAGAAAAACTACAACTCTTCTAGACCTAAAGCTTTTAGTTCATGGAAAAAGAAAATGTCGATAAGCAGGATATCTGTGTTTCAACATCTTACTTAAAACAGATTTTGCTTCTTCAACAACTATGTCTTTTACCTAAAGTAATATTCGTCCATCAGCCTCTTCTAATGTTGTACAAAAGATTCTAGTTCACTTAAGAAAAATGAAGAACTTAGGTATCGACTAACTAGACTTACCCTGTACCCGAAACAGTTTCGGGTTTGTGTTGTAGAATAGAGACATCCGTAAAAAAATTAATTGAGGGTACAAAGCCCGACAAAAACGTTGTGTTCAAAAATCTACTCTCTGGCAAAATAGGTAAAATAAGTATGAAAAGTCAATATGTTTTAGGTGAAAAGACCGCTCGAAAAGTGTACATTAGGCGATAATAAAAACATTTTCTTATAGCTTTCTAACTCTACTACCTTAATTATATTAAGCGCTCCAGTGGCCACATCTATGGATGTTAAAAAAAATTCCATCATTATTATATTCTTGGAGCACATATTAACATGTTCAGTAAAACTAAAAAAAAACTGATTAATTAATTGGTTATAAACGAAACAACAAAAAACAGAACAGGGGCGCAATTCTGAAAAAGGTAACTTTTTGTCATACTAAATAAAATTAAAAATAAATATTTGTTTAAAATATATCCTTAAGGGAGTGGCTACGTGTTGGTAATGACAAGAAAATCCATTAACGAACCGCCTTATAAAATCATCCACCTAAGAAGGGAGGAATTGGTCAAGAACAGTGCTGACTTGCTAAAGGATGAATTTGGAATATTTACAGACGGCTCCGAAACTAAAGAAGATATTGGAGCCGGAATAGATGGCAAAAACCCAAAAATAGAACTATCAAACCTGGGAACTATGGCAACCATATTTCAAGCAGAGGTTTATGCAATTGTGCAAGACTGCTGATAGATCGACGGTATGCACACAGGTCAATCAAGATATTCTTCGACAGTCAAGCTGCATTAAAAGCTCTTGAATCGAGATGGTGTGCCTCGAAAAGGATGTGGAGCTATCTCGAAACACTATCCGAACTAAGTCTGAACAACAAAATAACCTTAATATGAATACCGGGACACATGGGTCTGGAGGGTAATGAGGCGGCCGACAAGCTCGCCAAGAGAGGTGCAGCACAAAAATTCACAGGACCCAAGCCGGTAATAGGTATATCTCATGCTACGGCCAGGAAACAATACTAGCCGAAGCAAATGGGAAAGACACTAGTTGAATTTATCAGGTCTAACACACTCAAAAGCATTTATATACAGCCATAATATAAACCAACAACTAACTGACAAACTACTAGTGCTCAATAGATCATGCCTTAAAGCACTAGTGGGATTGTACACCGGCCACTGCAGATTGCGACACCATATTATGTATAAAATTGGAATAGCCCCAACTGATGAATGCAGGCTCTGCATGAAAGATGCAGAAACAGCAGAACACGTAATGTGCGCCTGCCCCACAGCAGAAAGAATCAGATTCGCCCTACTCGGCGAGATGACTCTGCTGCCGGATGACATGAAAAATGTCTCTCCCATTACCATCATTAACTTAATTAAAAAGTTAGACCTATTGGTGGAAATATAAACAAGACACAATAGATCGCATGGTCGTAGTGGAGGGTTAGCTGTAACCCACTCACTTTTAACCTAACCTAACCTAACCTAAAGTGTTGGTATTGTATATATTCTTCGAATAAGTGCTAAAACCTAATAGCATCAACAATGTATAGCTTGAGTAGCATGCTACCAAAACCAATTAAAACACCAACTGATGTTAAGCCCTACCACCGATTAATTTTATCAGGAATTTTGACTGGTCATTCATTTTTACTATTTCTTCAAAACACACTGCCCGATTTACTTGATGGTTTGCCTCTAGTGGTAAGACAGCATATTTGGTTTCAACTAGATGGTGTTCCCCCTCATTTAGCTAGAAAAGTTAGGAACTATTTACACCAAAACTTTCCTAATCGCTGGATTGGTCGGCGCCAGGATGCTGATTTAATAGAAAAAATCTTTCATGTTGGAGAGCAGTTTAGGTTGAAACCACATAATATTCAAAGGTTAAGATTTTATTTAATAAAGAGAACTTGCATATTATGTATTCAAAAAAATGAAGGTGATATAGAGCAATTTCTTTAAACTATTTTTTTAATTTTGTTTATTTTTGTTACTAACATATTTATAAGTTTATGAAAATAATTTGTTTTGAATATTTATTATCTTGCCATAATGTATCAATTTTATTTAATAAGTAATAGTAGATTATTGTTTTAAGAACAAGTGATAACAGTGGTAAGTTCTTAGTAGGGCATTAAAATAATTTCATTTAACTGGTTTAGTACAACAGGTATTTATCTGTACGTATCAGTTAAGGACCCATACTTTCAAATTATCTCTAAAACGAATTATTTTATCAAAATTCTATGAAAGTCAAAAATAACCAAAAACAAATGATTACCTGAAAAAATATATTTGGAATGTCACTGGTGCACGTACTAAAAAATACTGAATTCCCTCTAATTTGCAATATTTCATAATTGTACTTTGTTTTGTTTTTCTCGAAAGATATAACTCTTTATGGTGAAGCAATGTACCAAATTTGAAATTTATGTTGTTTGTGTGAGTTTATGTTATTATATTCTAATTAGTTATTAAAAAAAAATCGGTTTTTTATTTTAAACTTTGATAAATATATTATTTTTGATCCTTTGACCTCATTTTTCCGGACACCCTGTATATGTAATCATGGAGTAAAAAAAAAATAACTTTAATAAAAAAATTTTAAGCCAAGTTGCCTTTTAAATGGCAATTTTAGATTCTACTGTAAAACGTAAACAAAATGGCTATATTGGTCATAATGAAAAAACAGGAAAACTCAAAAGATGGGCCACTATTTAGTTCTAATTGGAAGACCCTGTACATACGTAATTGTGACATATACTTATTGTGATCTTAGAGTATCGTGTATCGCCAGCGATAAAAAAATCGAGTTCAAGCATCATCACTTTATCGACATGGGAACGTGACTGCATCTATCATGTATAATATAATATATTTTCGGAACATAACCACTCCTGTATTTCTTTCGTTGTAAGAATATCAGTTCAGGCTCATTTAAAATACTCACATAAGTGATCTGCTCATAAATACACTAAATAATCGTACCATCTTTGCTGATGATACCACTGTCTCTATCTCATTCGATACCCTGGACGAGGCTGTAGAGAGGTTGGGGGTATCGCAGCCGACTGCAAAAGACTGGTTTAGCGCGAACAAGCTACTCCTAAATGAAGCAAAAACAAACAAGGTTATATTTGCACTTTGTGACACGGAAAACCTAAATGAAGACACACAATATGTTAAGTTCCTAGGAGTTCAGCTTGACGCAAAGCTAAAATGGGACAAACAAATAGTCAAGTAGCAAAAAAACTCAGGAGTGGCTTGTTTGCGCTACGCAGTCTGGCCGGGCAGGTCTCTGGGAGGGTCCTGCATGCAGCCTACCATGCACTGTTTCATTCGGTAATGGTTGGTCTGGGATATAGAGATAACTGCAGGCAGTCCTTTAAAGAACTTGGTATTCTGACTCTACCATCCCAGTATATTCTCGAGAATTTACTATATGCCAAGATGAACCTAAACAACTATAGGATGCAGAGTGAGATCCACAGCTATGACCCGAGATTTTCAAACAACTATGTTCCGGAAAATTGCCGATTAAAGAGATGTCAGAGTGGCCCTGGATACCTTGCAATAAAAATTTTAAATTGTCTTCCACATAATCTAACAAACCTACCATTAAAGGAATTTAAAGCGAACATAAAGAAATTGTTGATTAATGGGGCCTTCTATACATTTGAAAAATTTTTTAATTGTGAATTCTAACTTGTTTTGTGTTTTGGTCTTATTTTAAAAATAAAATAGTTTTAAAATGTTTTATCTTAAATAATATATTATTAAACTTGTATGACGTGTGTAAGTGCATTAGCATGTTCACATGAAAAATAAATGATTTGATTTGATTTGATACTCTATATACCTTTGCTTAAAACTAAATTGGTCTTACTCGATCAGATATCGATGATGAAATATATATTTCGTCAAAGTTAAAATAGCTTTATCCATTTGATCAACGGTGAAATCTTGAGGAATGTAGTTCCTTAAACGATACTGCAATATTGATAAGTGTGTAGCCGAATGTGTACTTAATACCACTACTATCATATTTGTAGCAACGTTATAACACATAGCTACATATCCAACTATGCTACTTATAATTGAAACAATGACTTGATGATCCAATTTGTTTCCAGGGAACCAAAACTGATACAAATAATGTGTCTCCAGAGTTTCGTTATTTGCTTTGTTGTATTTCATTAAATTATTGTTAGCAATCATTCCTAAAACATATCTCCTGATTTATTTGTTGTTGAGTTGATTATATTTTACTGGTAGTTTTTAGGAAAAATACAGAACAAAATAGGAAAATATTATATTATCTTCTATTTAAACACACCATCGGCATTGGTTTCTACGCCTTTTCCGAATGTAATTCAGAAACCAATATTAATTTTAATTCAAGTTAATTAAATTCATTTTAAAAACGTCTCTTTGTGGTGCGGACCCATATAGGCTGCAGCTTAGGTACCCTATTATTATACAAGAACGCAAGGAAACATAGGATGGAGTAAGTAAAGCAATCGCAAGGGCGGTTCTGATGAATAAGTGGCAAGAGAAATGGAGAAATGGAAGATACGGAAGGTGGACTTGGCGACTTATTCCAGACATCCAAACCTGGATTAACATACCACATGGAGAGACCGACTACTATCTTACGCAGGCGCTCTCGGGGCACGGATGCTTTCGAAAGTATCTATTTGGAAGATTAAGAGCGAACTGGATGATGTTGAGCATACCCTTTTTAACTGTCCTAGATGGGAGGAAGAAAGAACAACGTTAGCGACGAATGCATCGGGTAGGGTGTTGAACCCCGAAAATATGATGAGGAGTTTAGTTCTATCAGAGAACGATTGGGCACACGCATATACGATAATCCGAAGCATATTAGAAACGAAAGAAAGCGAGGAAAGAAAAGAAAACTAATATAGAAGAATAATGACAGTCTCCGCACTGAAGAAATGTGAAAACGGTACCGGTGTGGTGAGCCAGACGATCAGAGGGGGGTTTTTTTAGTCGGTCGGCGGTTGCCTCGTGGACTGAATTCGACACTACCCAGCCACTAGAACACCGTAGGCTTGAGGGTGTCTTTTGAAGATTTTTTTACCCCTCTGGAGGAAAAAAAAGGTATCCTATTCTTAAATCCGGCAATATTCCTAAAAGTGGATAGCCCATGGATTTAACCATAACATGTACTTTTAGATAAGTAGACAATAATCACGAAAGTGGCAAATGTATGGCCTTGCACATGTAAACAAAGCCATATAGGAATAGGCATGATCACTGCAAAATTATCATTTAACGAATGCGAAAATAGATACGTCCGGGCTTTAGAATCTAAATTATATTACTAAAAGCTTATTGTTGTGGTACACACATTTTAAGCCCGTATTTCACACGGCAAGTACTTGGTCAAGAAATGGGAAAAGTTAACCTCCAATTTAGTTTTACGTTTTTTTTTTCATCCCAAAGAATTTAAAATAGTTTTCGCGATACCAGTCATTGTCTATAGCACAAACACAATTCACTTAACTACACAATAGACAAATACACAAAAACTAGAAAACAGAAATATTAAACACCCACAATCCACAAAAACCAAGCAATGCCAACAGCTAAGCAAATAATTCTTTCTTTGCTATGCTGTTAAAAAGAAGCACAAGAAATGTACCGTGAGAGCAAAAATTATTTGCATTAAAGAGGGCCTTGCATCTAAGGACGTAATGCTTAGCCGTAGAGCTTAATATCTGTTAAGTGTCAGTAACTACCTGAGTTAACAATCAATCAGTTATTCCGTCATCTTTGACAGTCGTTAAAACTAATTTGATTCATCGCTAATTTTTCCAATTTCTTGAACACTTCACACAATGGGCTTTACGGAACAGCACAAAAGAGTAAATGGTGAGTGGCGATACAATCCGGGTTTGTGCATGGACGATTTTCACGAACATTTTCCTAACGTTGCTTTTATTGCTGGGGATATTTTATCATTGCCTGAAAAGATTCGTGGCTGTGTTTAGGGGAACAGGTTCTATACAATACAAAAAGGAGCAGGAAGACCATATGTAAGAACAGAAGAACTTGTTGCAAACGTTCGTGAAATAATGCAAAATACGCCAACAAATTGTATAAGACGCCTATCCCAAGAAGTGCGGGAATATATTATGGAACATGCAAGACTATTCTTAAGAAGCAGCTAAATTTATTTTCTTATAAAGTGCAAGTATCCCAGAAATACAAGCCGCAGATTTTGAAAGATGCAGGAATTACTCTCAATGGTTTACCCAAAATTTATTGCAAATAAATGATTTATTAGACCTGACATTTTTTTCGGATGAAGCCTGGTTCCACCTCTCCGGTTATCTAAATTCTCAGAATACACGAAAATCCCCATTTTTTTGTAGAGTCCACATTGCACCCTCAAAAAATTGGTGTTTGGTTAGCTGTTTCCCGAAGAAGAATTATTGGTCCTATTTTTTCCATGACACAGTTACAACACAGCGGTATAGAGACAATATTTTGAATCCATTTGTGGAACAATTACTTGACGACGAACTACGTTTTTGTTGGTCAGAGGATAAAATAAAACACGTGTGCTCTCTGCTTACAGTTCAATCTCAACTAACTTTATTAACATCAAGCTACATATTGTTAAACAAAAAAAAAAACAATGTTGCCAACACATATAATAACTAGTTACTAACTGCTTCTAGTTATGAAACTAAATAACCTGTTTTGATTTATAGAACAACAGTTTTGGATATTTTCAACAGGACGGTGCAACCGCCCATATAGCCGCCGAAACTATTAACTACTTACGCAATTTTTTCGAAGACAGATTGATCAGTTTTCGATCAGACATTGAATTTCCACCTAGATCAACTTGTTTAACGGTTATGCATTACTTCGTTTTTCCTCATTTAACGAACACAATTTTAAAACACCAGTTGCAAATTTAGAACAATTACAAGAGAGAATTATCAAGGAATGTGGTAACATTTCTCCAGAGATGCTGGTCAACACTTTCGAAAATATGAAGAGACGTGTGAATTTATGCTTGCAGCATGGCGGTGGCCAATTTCAGCAATTTATGTAATTATTTTTCTTTTTCTTTCTGTATATTCTTACTTTGTTAATTTTGTAAACAACAAAAATAAATTTGTATTTGTCTACTTAGCTTATTACTCATTAGTTTGGCATATCATGTCATAATTTGAATTCAACAACATTTTAACCTTGATTTGGTTAGATATATCGTCCCTATATCATTATGATCTAAACCAAGCCCCACGTTTTTTAATCCAAGCCCTCTTTTATTTTGAACGTAACAATGAAAATTTCGCCGAGTCGGTTCTGGAGTGTATTTAGATGCTGTCGAAAAAGAAGGAAAACCTATTAACAAAATGTTGTACGCATGCCCATCCCAGTTGGGCGATAAAGTATCTGCCGGCTAACTGGGCATACAAACGTATTTTTTCACCCAAAAAACTTAACTCTTGTCGCACGAGATAAGCTGTATGAATCTAAAGGTATATGTCTATGGCTTTAACTAATAAAAGGTTGGTGCAGGCGGCAAAAAATCGATTGTGAGTATTTGATCAAAAACTGGGTCGCATATTAAAGTTTTATCATATTATGACCGTTGGTGGAGAATTGAGCAGAGATAAACTAAATATTGCAAGCGAAAAAGTGTCCTAATACTGAAACCAGTTGCGCAGGATCCCAGTATGCTGGCGTGCCTTAAGAAGAAACCACTTTGCAGATAACAAAGTTGGATAACAAAAAATATTTCACGTTATCTCATTCTGAAATAAAAAGATATGATGGATATTACACGTCCAATATCGATCGATAGTCCTCCAAATAATGTAAAATACAAATCAATAAAAAATAAAAAAGTTTTGGTCTGGTGAGCCCTATCAGAGGCAGATCATCATCATCATCAACTAGCCTCTTTGCGTTCACTGCTGAACATAGGCCTCCTCTTATACTGCCCACTCTTTTCTGTCCTGAGCGGTTTGGATCCAGTTGGTAGTGATTCTGTTTATATCATCCGTCCAGCGCGTTGGAGGTATTCCCCTGCTTCGTTTGTCAGCTCGAGGTCTCCACTCTAGCAGCCTCTTTGTCCATCTTCCGTCCGTCGTTCGAGCCAGGTGTCTAGCCCAGTTCCATTTAAGTCTGGCACAACGTACAGCAACGTTGGTGACGCCAGTTCATCGGCGTATGTCTTCATTTCTGACATGGTCTCTTAGCGACACGCCAAGCATTGATCTCTCCATTTTGCGCTGTGCTGTTTTTAGGTTTGTTAGCAGATGCTGTGGTTAGGGTTAGTGTTTCGGCTCCATAGGTCATGACCGGTAACACGCATTGATTAAAAACCTTTCTTTTTAGACATATTGGTAGGTCGCCTTTAATCACGTCTCTGAGTTTTCCAAATGCTGCACATGCCAAGTTTATTCTTCTCTTTAGCTGGCATGTTTGATTATCTCTGGAAATTCATTCATTTTCATGGCCTAGGTATGTATACTTGTCTACCAATTCTACCCCTTTATCCCACACTGTAATGTTTCCACTAAGAACCAGATTTGTCATAAATTTTGTTTTTGAGATATTGATATTTAGACCGACTCCAGCGCAGACGTGTTGGAGTTCCTGTAGCATCGCCCTAATGCGCCCCAGAATATCGGCCGCCAGCACTATGTCATCCGCAAAACGCAGGCTTGTTAGTCTCCTGCCATCTATTTTAATGCCCTTTTCGTCCCAGTTGAGCTTCTTGAATGCGTGTTGCAGCACTGCCGTGAATAGTTTTGGCGACATCGTGTCTCCCTGCCTTACCCCTCTACCAATTGGGATACGTTTGGTATTGTCGTTTAGCTTTGCTACAATGGTCGCGTTTTTGTAGATATTGTAGATTAACTTTGTGTAACGATAGTCTATGCGACATTCTTATAATGTTTCCAAAACAGCGTGTAGCTCAACTATATCGAAGGCTTTATGGAATCTACAAAAGCCAGAGCTAGCGGTCTATTATACTCTATAAACTTCTCAATCAGTACCCTCACGGCTTGCAGATAATCATTGGTCCCAAAACCAGTACGGAAGCCAGAGGCAGATAGAGGTCCTTATATCGGACATGCATTTCAGTGTTAAAACGTTGAATACAAATCATTATATAGAGAGGTGTATCTTGTAATTGGTTGATTTCAATAATGCGCATCACCACAACGACGAAATAACTTTTCCGCCTGATCTAGCCTCCTGTTACTACACTTAGAACAACCAGATATTCTTTATCTGCTTATAATATTCCATTCGTACAAAAAAAATGACAATTCCCTCATGTTCCACATGCAAGACCTATTGACGATTTTTGAGCAATATTAAGCAGAAAGGTTTACTACAGTGGATGGAACGCCAAAAATGAACCAGTGATACGACGCAGAATATTAAAAAAAAAATCGCGAAACAGACAACATGACCTTTCAGAACATGATGCGATTGGCCAAAACAAAATTACTTTCTATTGAAGATTACGGACCTTTGGGTATAATTTGATTTATATTTTTTGCTAAACAAATATATCTAATTTTTAAAAGATGATATAGTGTCCGCGAAAATAATTAAAAGAAAAAGAAAATATAGTGGCAAATCGGACAAGTGTGTAACTATTTTTTATATTGGAATACACAGGGATCCAAGTTTAATGGATACCCTGGGGCGGGTAGACAACGACGGCCGTTTCGTCCTTGTTAGGAATCGACGGGCAGCCATAACCCAAGCAATTCCAAGAAAACGACGGAAAAATTTATTAATAGCCTACTTGTAGAATCAAGGCGGCCCTCAATACACCTTAGCGCCATCCCACGGAACCAACTCCAATATAAAAGATAGTTACACTGGTATAATCGAAAGGTAAACAACTAAATAAACCACGAAGTGCAACCACAATCCAGTATAGGGAACGCTATTTGCATTTTCACCGAAAACATATGCCATTTTGCAGACAAGAAAACAGATCAACGCTGGCACCCAACAGAATGCGCGCAATCCGTTTGAGTTTTAAGCCATAAAAATGTTTAAAAGATGATATAGTGTCCGCGAAAATAATTAAAAGAAAAAAATTAATTGCTCTCAATTACCTGACATTTTTTTCGGATGACGCCTGGTTGCACCGACTCCAGCGCAGGTTATGTGAATTCTCAGAATACACGCACGTGGAGTAGTGAAAATCCCCCATTTTTTTGTAGAGTTCACATTGCACCCTCAAAAAATTGGTGTTTGGTTAGCTGTTTCCCGAAGAAGAATTGTTGGTCCTATTTTTTTCCATGACACACTTACAGCACAGTGGTATAGAGACAATATTTTGAATATATTTATATATTTGTGGTGCAATTACTTGACGACGAACTACGTTTTGGATATTGTCAACAGGACGGTGCAACCTCCCATACAGCCGCCGAAAGTATTAACTACTTACGCAATTTTTTTGACGACAGATTGATCAGTTTTCGATCAGACATTGAATTCCTACCTAGATCACCTTGTTTAACGGTTATGGATTACTTCGTTTTTCCTCATTTAAACAACATTATTTTTAAAACACCAGTTGCAAATTTAGAACAATTACAAGAAAGGATTATCCAAGAATGTGGTAACATTTCTCCAGAGATGCTGGTCAACACTTTCGAAAATATGAAGAGACGTGCGAATTTATGCTTGGAGCATGGCGGTGGCCAATTTCAGCAATTTATGTAATTATTTTTCTTTTTCTATCTGTATATTCTTACTTTGGTAATTTTGTAAACAAAAAAATAAATTTGTATTTGTCTACTTATTTTATTACTCATTAGTTTGGCATATCATGTCATAATAGGAATTTGACAAAATTTTAACCTATATTTGGTTAGATATATCGTTCCAATATCATTGTGATCTAAACCAAGTCCTACGTTTTTTAATCCAAGCCCTCTTTGATGCAAATAATTTTTGCTTGCACGGTATAATATATTCTCTCTAAAAAAATGCTTTATAAAACAATTAATTAGACGGGTCCGAGCGATTCTTGATTAAGTTGACAGTATTCTATATCAAAGGCTGATCCGTTTCTTTATTATAACCCTGTATACTGCAAACGAAGAAAAAATCCAAAACTTTTTGTTACAGACATTATGCGACCTACCTGATATATTCGTTGACACGACAGTTCCTAAAGAACATACCCACAACAACAAAGCAAAGAGTTTGGTCATTTTAACTCTGTGAAGCAGTATTTCTATAGCTTTACTATCCCCTTCTTTCCATATCTCCGCCTCTGTCTTGGTTACCTGGTCCCACAAATGCAAAATGTTATTTTTATAGTAAATAGTGACAATAATTGAAATTTTCGTGGCTGTTATAAAAACAGTAAAGCTTGATAAGATGGTCGCCAGAGTATATTTTTGTAGGATGAGTCTGATTAGTTCAATTATAATAAACACATAAAACCACAAATACGCAAATCGTGCGAATATTGAATAGACGAAATTTATTTTGTTAAGTAGTTTATTTTTTGATACTTCTCTTATCCATAAGCCTGCAGAAATCATTGGCCATTTTATTGTGTTCACATATTCATCTCTATTTGCACCACTCATAGTATAAAGTATCTTTACACAACTGATTAATTTAAGGGAAATTATTGCAATAAAATACTTTAGTCTAATTTCCACATAATATTTATTTTACACTGTAGCTTTATCAAGGGGTTTTTTAAAACAAGTGAGGTACTATAATTTTAACCTAAATATTGATATCTTAATTATCTTTTTCTTGAACAAGTAATTATTATATCAAGGGAATACCCACAGAACTGTTTTTAGAATATAGTCAATTATTGAAAAGGTTTAATAAGGGCGATTTATTCAAATCTGTTTGGTCATTCAAAAGTAGACCGGTGTTTTTATGACGGTTAATTTCCAAACTTTCCAACAAATTAAGTTTATGGCTTTTATTTTCTTTAAGAAGAATTTTGAAATAATCTTCTACTTTCTTCGGTAATTTGATTGGAAAAAGAAAAAAATTATAGTAAAGCATGTTTCACGAAATATGGATACGACTTAATGACTGCAGTAAAAGTACCTGGGGCGATCCTATTATTTATGACCGTTTGGTATAATTATTTGAAAGGACCGGATTGTAAGGATTATAATTATTGTAAATATAGGCACATCAGGTAGGTTGGGTTGCTTAATTTATATTTAAATACCTTTTTGTGGTAAAATTTGTTAGTTTTTATTTCTTGCTGGAAGAGTTTAGTTGTATTACCGATATTATTTTACCAAACGTATAAAAAAACAGTATGTGGCGTCCGTGGAAAAACATTGATGGTGCTTCTTCTAGTGTTGCAGCGCAGTCCGTCCCTTTATACTTCACTTGTTTATTGCCAAGCTCTTGTCGACACAATGGGACCAACCCAGGTTGTTTTACTGCAGTCATTAAGTCGTATCCATTTTTAGTGAAACATGCTATACCTTGATAAAATTATGTGGATATTAGACAAAAGTCTTTTATGCAATAATTGTAATGAATTTCCATCAAGTTAAAGCCAGCACTATTCATAATTGTTAGTTAATTTATAATGTTCCTTCAGACTTTAATTAATGTATCTCCGCTACATTTACCCTAATTATTTTATGAATATATTTTTCTGCTTCAATTTAATTCGACTTTAATAATGGGCTTTTTGGCAGTAATCGAATTTAACATATTCAGCAATGACATCTTAAATTAGAACCTATTTAGAAAGTATCCAAATAATATAAATGTTCCTAGAGTATCACAAACCTTTCCTAGAAACAAATAAGGTAGAAAGTTGAAACATGAGATCAGATACTTACTTCATCCCATTATCCACGCAATTTTTTTATTTGCCACACATGTGGTGTATTATATCATTATCTTTGTTTCGATAGCTTAAATAGACAAGAACAAGAGACTAGACGGAAGATATTATTCAGGTAGATGCATTCCGGCGGATCGAACTTCAATTCAAGTTGTTAGGATGTAGAGGGCTGATTTCGCGAGTTTTTAATTTTTCAAATATTAAGGTATGTATTTTGATACCTCGTTGGAAAGGGCATAAAAAATATAGTTTACAAACACTAAAAAACACACTTTATTAATTAATCATACTAAAAAGCGGAAAATAAATATAGTTTAAAATAATTCTTGAAATTCTTAATATAGGCAGAAAATAATAATGAACGATAAATATTAGTATTTTAGTAAAAAAAAAGCGTTGGGTGCTCGAGATACGAAAAATATAGCACAAACCGCCCCACGCTTTTTTTTTCACTAAAATACTAATGTTTATCGTTCATTATTATTTTCTGTTTATATTAAGAATTTCAAGAATTTTATTATTTTAAACTATATTGATTTTCCGCTTTTTAGTTTCATTAATTATTAAAGCGTGTTTCCTTGTTTTTTTAAACTATATTTATTTTTCACTTTTTAGTTAAGTTATTGTTAGGATTTTTTTTTTTTGAGTAGAGGTCTCAAATTTTGACAGGAGAATTTTTTTCTTTTTTTTTTCCCGAAGTCTCCGCATTGAATACTATTAAGGAGTACACGCATTGAATCGACTCGGACCGGTTGACTCGGAAAAGAGCAGTCGGCAGTTTTTAATATTCATGTAATTAGATTAGACCCCCGCGCACTGCGTCGGACCGGTCGACTCGGCTCGGTCAACTCGACCCCATGATGTTTGCTGTTCCAACTGCTCTTTTCCGAGTCGACCGGTCCGAGTCGATTCAATGCGTGTACTTCTTTATACGACCTCATAATTTATTTCGTCAAAATCGCTTCTTCGTTTTATACCTGACAGCTGCCAAAATTTGACAGGAGAATTTTTTGCGTGTAGATTATTGTATTGTCAGCGGTTCTTGATAAGTCTACAAAATTTAAAATAAATCTGACCGTTTAAAGTTGGTCAAAATCGAGTTCAAAGAAGTCGGTTACAAACATACATACAAACATACAGGTAAAGCTAATAAAAGCGTGTTAAAAAAAGAAAAATTATAAAAGTCGTTGCCCCAGTTCCTCTAAATTTTCTGGTTTTATTACGTAAATTGTTTTGAGGTGACGCCAAAGGAAATAATTTAGAGGATTAATGTCCGGCGATCGTGTCCCCATTCAATGATTCCCCTTTTTCCTATCCAGCGGTTTGTTAGAAGTTCACTTAAATATTGTCGAACATTTCTAGTATAATGAGGCGAAGCCCGATGTAACCACATTCGATGATCATAAAGATCTGCTTCTGCATGGTGAGGAAATAAAGCAGTTAAAGCTGGGATCAGTTCTCCTTGCAAAAATCCAGATATATATGGCCATTTAAGTTACTACAAGAATTATTGGCCGAATTACATTGTGGCCAATTATGCCTACCCAAACATTAAGTTTTTGCGGAAGCTGGGTATATGTTTTTCTCATCCAATGAGGATTTTTTGCGGACCAATATCGACAGTTCTGTTTATTGACTTTACCATTTGGTACAAAAGTACAATCATCTGTTAAAACGATCTAGTCTAAATATACCAAATGATGATCAAGTGAATTCTTCATCACTTCACAAAACCGAAGACAGCGGTAAGTAACTCATGTAAGTACCATTAACATTTTATAAGGACGCATTTCACCTAATTTCACTAACTTGATTGCAGACGTATTGGTTATGTTATTTTCTTTTGCAAGTTGCCGAACAGCAATTTCTCGAAGAGCAAGTAAGACGTTTAATTGCTTGTCTTCATCCATTACTCCAGACTCTCTCATTTTTGGTATATCCCTGACGTGGCCACTTCACGATAACTTATTTCAATTTTGCTGATGGTGCCTGGGAAATTAGTGACAGATCAAGGTGTGTTTTGTGGACTAAAGCGGCTACTTCTGATTTAGTACGCGATTTGTCGCCAAAGTCAATCATCATTAAAATTTTAATTTTGTGTAATTCAGTTAAATAACCCATTTTATTATAGCAAAAATACTTCTTGCTATAAAGTAACGGTTAAAACGCACAAAATTTTGTAAACTTTTATAACTTAATAAAAAGTACCCAATTCAACGAGGTAAAAAACAATAATAGAACACTAGATGTAGTAATCTCTAACCTAAATTGTACTGTTAAGAAATGTTCGGATCCCATTGTAAGCGAGGATTCACACCATCCTTCCCTAGACATAAATATCACATTGTTTGTATTTATTCCTGTTTGCAATCCAACTAATGTTTCTTACTATGACTTTTGTAACGCTAATTACCTTGAACTTTATAAATCATTAAGAAATACAAATTGGGATACTGTCGAAGAGACTACAGATGTAAATATAGCACTTGATAATTTTTATAATATTATCTATAATATCTTCAATCAATTCATTCCCAAAAAAACATCCAAAAAACGTAAATACCCACCCTGGTTTACTAACGAAATTGTCAGTGATATTAAAGCAAAGGAGCGTAACCTAAGACTATTTAAAAAAACTCAATTACCGCAATGTCTGACTGACTACAGGTTTCTTAGATCTAAAATTAAAAAGGACATAAAGTCCGCCTATAAAGAATATCTTACTAGATGTGAAAACTCGATACGAGGGGATTCCAAACAGTTTTGGAATTTCCTTCAAAGTAAAAATCAAACAAACTACGGTATTCCTAAAGAAATGACCTTTAATGACAAAAAATATTCGGGCGAACAAAATGTAGTAAACGCCTTTGCCTCATATTTTCAATCTGTTTACGAGCAGGCTAATATACGGGGTGACATATCTTATAATGAGGATCAACACACAGGGTTTGACTTATTGCCGATTTCAGAGGATGAGCTTATAAAAGCAATCTCTAGTTTAAAAAATAAAAAAACCATAGGTCCTGACAATTTACCCAGATTTATTCTAAAGGCGTGCAAAGACTTATTAATTAGACCACTATTATATATCTTTAACTTATCAATAAAAACTAAAGTGTTCCCTGATAAACTTAAAGTTGCTCGTATCACCCCCATCTTTAAATGTGGCAGCAAGACAGATTTAAAAAACTATCGACCAATTGCAATTCTCTCAAACATAGCTATAATATTTGAAAATATAATAACTAATAGACTAAACTTTTATGTAAAAGAAAAACTATCTAAATATCAGTATGGATTTCGTGAGGGTCGCTAAACAGTTGGCAATCTTATAGATTTTGTAGAATATACTACAGATGCTTTGGCGGAGGGTGCACAAGTCGACACGGTATATATAGACTTCGCCAAGGCATTTGATAAAGTGGACCATAATCTGTTAATAGCTAAACTGAGGAGATTTTCATTGTCATTAAACTGGTGTTCATTTATAAAATCCTACCTAACGGATAGAACAAACTATGTATCAATTAGAGGTTGCGGTTCACCCAACTTTCTCGCGACATCTGGTATACCTCAAGGTTCTAACTTGGGTCCTCTTTTGTTTTTGATTTTCATTGACGATTCGGTGGATGTCATCAGGAATTCGAAGGTTCTTCTTTTTGCCGATGATATAAAATTATTTAAAAAAATTGAGGATATTACTGGTTGTAGTGCTCTACAGAGAGATTTAGATTCACTGTATGATTGGTCCATGGCAAATCAACTGCCTTTTAATATTGATAAATGTAAACATATGAGGTTCTCCTACTCTAAAAACACGACTGACTTTGTTTATACAATCAATGATAATAAAGTAGATTCAGTATCCGAAAAATATGATCTAGGAGTTTTATTTGACGATAATCTATCATTTAATTCACACATTGAATCAATAGTAAAGCTATCTTATAAAAACCTCGGATTTGTATTGCGAAACGCCAAACTCTTTACTTCTACAAAAACTCTGAAGGTTCTATTTAATAGCTTAGTTAGAACAAAACTTGAATACGCCAGTATTATTTGGTCTCCACTTTATGCCAAATACATTCAAATGATTGAAAAAATCCAAAAGAAATTTATTCGCATCTCGGACATCTTACTAAAAAAAACCCATGACATTAGCTATCCTACTAATCTAAAGCGCTACAACCTAATGACATTACACAATAGGAGAACCTTCAGTAGTACTGTTTATATTTATAAAATATTTAATAACTTAGCATTAGATAATACAACATTAAATAAGGTGGGTATTTGTATACCTAATAGAACTAGACAACTAGGTTATAGAACTTTTCATTATAAATCAATTAGAACTAATTATCAAAAAAAATCTCCCGTTAGATGTATGATTGTTAATTACAATGAAAACCAAAGATACTGTGACATATTTGGCGATTCTAAAACTTTATTTATAAATAAACTTAAAAAACGAATCTCTAACATAACAGATTCTGTAGATATCTAGAGACTCTCTCTACAAATTCTGTCATATTCATTATAAGTATATTATGAATGTAAGTTAAGTGTGCTCTATTGTATGATATTGATTGTTACCTACTATTAGCTTTACTATTGGATACTATGTGTAAATGGGTTAATATTAAATTATAAGTATACTACGTGTGTAAGTTAAGTGTGCTCTATTGTAGGAAATTGATTGTAACTATTAGGTTTACTAATTAAATACTACATGTATAATTGGGTCAATGATATGTCCTGTATCAACCTGTATTGTGTAGTTTTCAATAAATAAATAAATAAATAAATAAAATACGACAACTGATTTACTCACTGATTATTCACTTCTTCTAAACCGAAAATACAGTGACCATTGGAGTGCGGCATTTAGTAGACAAACAACCGTATCAATAACATGTTTCCTTTTTTTTTTAAACAGTTAAACAACAAACCCAAATTGTAGTATCAGTTGTTGCTAAAATGACAAGTTTTTTTCTGGCTTTCTAATTTACGTAAATGCAAAAGTCAATAGTGGGTCGTATTCCCTTTTGTATGCCTTTTCAATGGGCTTGTTTACAATATATCATAATACATACCTATACAATTGAAAACAAAAAATTGGGGGCAGTTTCTATCCCAAAGAGATGTGTGCATTTCATGATAACACGAAAAATGTATGCCAAATTAAAAATAAACGTAACCGTAATTCTGTATTTTTTCAGCAAATAATGAGGTTTTCCATTTAAACATTCCACCCTGTATAAGGGTTACAAAGAACTACGCTAGGTTTCCTTATAAAATTGAAATCAACTGAAGTTTGTCCAGACTATTATTTTAATAATTAAAATCCAAACCCGGACAGCGGTCAAAATAGCTAATTATTCTTTAGCAAAAATATTTCAAAGAAGAGCTATGATTTAAATAAATTAAGACTATGATATGAAAGTGCTTCTAATTACTTATTGGAGTAAAGGCTGGTTTATACGTAATGTTTTATCGTCAGTCTTGCATGATCATGCCAGATTTGTCAAACAAAACATTACGTATAGACAGCAAGTTGGACGTTTTGCATGAACTAAATGAGGTTTGACAAACTCACAAAAGACTGATAGGCTGGAGCTTTGTGTACAAGCAAGACGGCAAACAAGTCGGCGCATGTAGACGTACGTTTGTCTAATCGGTCAAACTTTATTGCTCGCCAGTCTATTCTTTTAGCGGCGTTGGTGGTTGAGCGGATATTTTAAGTGTGTTTAGGGGCAAAAGAAAATATCATCAGACCTACGACACTGGTCTCACGAGTTTTTTTACAGAGTTTATTGAGTTGTACCAAAGTTTTCCTTGCCTTTGGCACGTGAAGTCAAAGGATTACAGCAACCGAGATAAGAAAAACCAGGCATACGCAGCTTTGCTTAATAAGTATAAAGAAGTAGATCGTGAAGCAACTAAAGACTCGGTCACTAAAAAATCAATTCATTTCGAACTGTTTATCGTAGAGTGTGCAAAAATAAAAGCGTCAAAACGTTCCGGAGCTGGCACAGACGAAATCTACAAACCTTCTCTATGGTACTTTAATTTACTTTCCTTTTTGAACGACGAAGACAACAACCTAGAATATCACGGAGTTGGAGTTCACGGAGAAGATTTACATGGGAGAATGTCCCTCTCTTCAGTAACCACTTTCTGGACCACCGTGATCGAGGTGCAGACTTTTTCTTTAATTTTTGGGCATATAATACAATTATCGTCACTAACAGTTCCTCCTCCATACTGCTTCCAATAAGACTGAGCTAAGAAAGTTTGAATAGTGTAGCCGCACGATTTGTGTCAGTTTTGTTTGTCAAACTTTCCACGTCATGCAAGTTTGACGACAAAACATTACGTATAAACCAGCCTTAAGACGAACGAATCAGTTTAAATTGATAATAAACAACAAAATAATAATAATTATTATTTTGTTAATTTTCTTTTCCATAGATTTTGGTTGGTATAGCTAGATAACTTGTATTCCTTACTAAAAGATAGGTTGCCGAAATATTTCGAATCTGAACTGATCTATAAGATTCTCCTGGTATACAGGGTGTCCCGAAATTAGCTGACAATATTTTAAGGGGATAAAGTACATTTAAAAATAAGACTAAAATCCTCTATTAATATACCTTCAAAAACGCTTCGCTATGGGGCTAGAGCCCCCCGAATTGGAGCTATGACAAGAAGTTTTTTTACAATATCTCAGAAACCGATTAGGGTATCAAAACAAAATTTGATACACGTTTTACACATAGCTAGACGCAATAAATGGTTTAATTAGCTTAACTGTATTTCTTCCAGTGGCGTCCCACTGGGTAGGTAGTTGGGAGAATATTGCCCTAAGTTTTTTATTTTTAGGATTTTTTAACTTCAGGTGCAATTTTTAGAAGCCTTGAGGTCTTTTATTAAAAAAAGGTTTATTTCATTGCGGTAGGATTCACCATTTTCCAGTAAAATCGATTTTAAAATTTACGGTTTTTTTGAAATCCGGTGAAAAGGCTCAGGTTTTTTTTTGCATATCTCAGCAAACAATTAATATTAAAATATGAAATTTATTAGAAGTTCTACTAGCGACAAATTTTGGCTTGGCAGCGAATATGTTAAGAATTAGTTTCCCGTGTGGTTCACAATCAAATTTAATTTGCAATTTGTTATTCTTTTTTGTTTTATTTTAAAACTCTCTTAAAATCTCCATGAAAATAAATATTTAAAAAACAATGAAATCTAAAAATATGTTTAATTTAAAAACGTTACATTCTGTCAAATTACAATAATGGAAGGTTCTATTATCAAAAAATTTAAAATTAAAAAAAAATACATTAAAACTATAAAATTTAAAAAAAAATAGTAATATTTACTTAAGGCTCCACCCCGTGCGACGTCACTGGAAAAATATTTTAAAGTAACATCGTTTAATACATGTGCCTTGTCGCTAGTAGAACTTCTAATAATTTTCATGTTTTAATATTAAGTGTTTGCTGAGATATGCAAAAAAAAACCTTACACTTTTCACCGGATTTCAAAAAACCGAAAATGTTTAAATCGATTTTACTGGAAAATGGTGAATCCTACCTCAATGAAACAAGAGTACCTTTTTTCAACAAAAGACTTCAGGGCTTCTAAAAATTGCACCTGAAGTTAAAAAATCCTAAAAATAAAAAACTTAGGGCAATATTCTCCCAACTACCTACCCAGTGAGACGCCACTGGAAGAAATAAAGTTAAGCTAATTAAATCGTTTATTGCGTCTTGTTATGAGTAAAACATGTATCAAATTTTGTTTCGATACCCTAATCGGTTTTTGAGATATTGTGAAAAAACTGCTTATCATGGCTCCAATTCGGGGGGCTCTAGCCCCATAACGAAGCGTTTTTAAAGGTATATTAATAGAGGTATTAGTCTTATTTTTGGATGTACTTTATATCCTTAAAATATTGTCAGCTAATTTCGGGACACCCTGTATATTGAAACTGACGGACCCCGGTGTGTTCATCACCGACAGAAATCCGTCACTCTAGCTGCAATCGTCAAATCTTGTGGTACGACCCTGTCTACGTTCTGTTTTTATTCAGGTTCTTTTAAAGTTTGGTACAACGGTAAAAGTTTGTCAGGTTTTAAGATTTTTTGGCTTTAATCTTATTCTGACGGTTTCCCTATGATGCGGTATATTCCACTGCCATAAAAAGTGGTCTTAAAAAAAATTCAAAAAATTATAGGCGTATTCCTTCTAGGGCGGAGATTTCGGGAAAAATAAGCAAAAAATTCCACTGTCAAAATTTGACACCTGTCAATGTCAAATTTTTTTTTTAATTAAAAAAAAAATCGGACGACGTAGGCTTCGTTTTGGAAAGATAAATGAGAAAAAAATCGTAACAATCGTTTGTACCGTGCGAACTGCAGCTCCTGTATAAACTATTTGTCAAAATTTTCTTTCGGTCTAGCTTCCTTATAGTTTATCCGATTTTGACGAAATTCGGTATGGTGGCTACGGTAGTGGTATACTACAAAACGTATATCTCAGATCTGTCAAAATCTTATTGACAAGCGGTATATAGAATACCTGTCAAAATGTCAAATTTGGGAATTTTCTATATTTGTCAAAAAAATAGCGGGTCGTATAGACAGGCCCAAGGAATACGGAAAAAATACGCAAAAAATTCTCCTGTCAAATTTTGACAGCTGTCAAGGATAAAAAAGTGCGATATTGACGAAACAAATTTTTTATTTTTACCCTCCATTGTTGAATTAAAGTGGCAAAAACAGTGTCAACACAAGTAAATTAATCACAGTTTGTTGAAATTTTACAGGTTTTACAGTACACTGTTGACTGACAGAAGCTACAAGTCCAGTGTTGGCAGCTTTCACAAAAGACGTATGTGCGACTTTGGTCTAACGGGTGCTGGGCGATAAAGACGGTTGTCCAAATTTTGTCACATAGGCCGTTAGTACTCCAAAGCAATGGTGGACAACTGGCTTTATATAATTACTATCTTAAAAACTATTAATTTTAGGACATAGAGCTTTAGTCCATTGCATAGAGCGACTTCGGTTTAGTGGAAAATTATATTAATGTTATTTTCTCAAAATTGTGACATCCGCCTTTAGTGAACCAAAGGGGAGATATATTGTCATAAAACATATGGCAGCAAAAAAAACAACATATTTCGTCCCGAAAGACCGCTAGAAAGATTTAAAAATGCCCCAAAATTCAAATTATTCCAAGCGGGTAAAAACACGCTGCTAGTAGTAGTGGCGTCAAGGGGTATCATTTGTCAGATTTGTGTGTGACATCCACAAAATAGGTTATAGGTTTTCAATAAATTTGATGATTTGTCAGATTTGACATCCACGCGTCAAGCGACACGATCTTAAAACAACAATACAATAGCAATAACACACGGCAATCCAAATGCAAATTGGGTCGCTCGGCACCTGTCAGGAGTGTCAGGATGACGGATAACCAAAAGTCATACCCCCTGACGTCATCGGGCTTCGCGCGCTTTAGAGATCGTTTGAAATGCTTTCGACACGCGCGAAACTTTAAAGAATTATTACCAAGTTATTTTTGATTTTTAAGGAGTAATAATTGGGGAATACTTTTTTCAGGCCTAACTAAATCATTTTATTGAAAAAAAAAAATGGAAAGTTCCCTATTGGTTCCCCATTAATCTGCAATTTATTTTGTTACATATCGCCCCATTTTCGTGTACGTATGATTATTAAAATATCATCTGAGTATTATAGTGTGACGTACACGTTTGTTATAAAGGTATCACGTAGTTTAGTGAAAAGCCGAGCGACTGAGGGTCTTCAGCAGGGGACATACAAGTCATTCCTACTGCCGGACATTTCAAACATATAATTTATAAAAGTGTAATACAAGTTTGGAGCTCGCCTACTTTCCGCATGTGTCACTTTTCTTCTCAAAAGGGTGTTATTTTTTCATATTGTCGCCTTTAAGGATACCAATCCATGTCCGACAATATTACCAGAAAGCCAAACGACTGATGGTCTACAGCAGTGGTCACACAAGACATTTAGGAAAAACCTATCACACCGTTTTATGTACACAAATTATAAATTAACGTTCTACAGGCAACCTCATACCAAATTATTATATCCCTTTTTTGGTAACTTTACTTGTATATTGTCAATTAAAATATTTCCCTTAACCTTCTCCCATTTCTTTACCTAGCATTGCAGATTATTTTTTACTTTTATACGATGGCATTATTATTGCATAATAATGTCCAATCTTTGTTCTCAAGTACCACAAAATAAAACACCCCGGGAGACAAACAACATGTGTTACAAGTTACCTAAACAAGAAAAGGTCTATGTCTGCGACTTTGACCCATATTTCATGATCCTTAGAAAGCAAAAGTGTATTGATTTTTGTTACCGTTACAAATCGTACCCTTTACCGTACCTTTTTATTTTAAAACAATTAAGAGCCAATGTTGTCTTGCAGACGAGTTGGCGAAACTTTATTTGCTATTTAGACCCCCCATTAATTTATGGCTTGATAATTTTTTGATTAGCATTTTTGATAGAAATATTTGTAAGAATGAAATTAAAGTAAAGAATATTTAGATATTTATATGGAGCGAATAAACCCTCACAAAGCCGAACAACTCGAACCCAAACTATGCGAACAAAACCTGGCAGCAAAACGACCTTAACTTGTGATTAGGAAAATACCGAGTCTTCTCTGCTCGTCACTTTTTTCTCCCTTTTATAAACTTGTCCCCGCTTTCAGCACTGGGGACACGTAGCGTGTCCATCTGATTTTCTAAACTCAAAGAATGTTCTGAACCGTTTTGTCGATAAGCGGGTAAAATTTTACATATTTTGTTGCTTTTAAGCTTTTTTAAAACGAGGGTTCCTCTGCACATATTTTTGGTCTCCAAAATATTAGTTATTTTATTTTACCCTTAAGAAATTTTATGAAAATTTTTCGCGAGAAATAGCTCCGGATCTGGGGCGTTCGAGGGGGCGTTTCAATATATAGGACAGACGAAGCAATTATCGCATTATTGAACATAAAAACTTGCTTTATCGCTATAACTTGCTTTTCATCATTTCTCCAATGACCATTATTTTGATTGGTACTATTGAAATTATCGCGAAAGAAATTAATGACACAAAGATACTCATCGGTGGGCCGGGCGTTGAAAAACTCGTCCCGAAAAGGGAATATTACAGGTAAAATGATTTTTAATAGGCTTTGAAAAATATTTAACTCGGTCCGAAAAGCAATAAAACTTCCCCTCTGTACCTTACGGTACTTATGGGAATTATAATAATATTTGTTAAACAATTCTTCACAACACACGGATTTTATAAGGCACACTATATTTCTTTAGTTTCTGCCTACTAAAAGATAAATCTAAACAAACCTATAGATTATGCTTGTCTAAAATAACGGAATTATGCACCAGAGATAATTAAGTATTTTCACCAAAAGAAATAGTAGTGGATTATAAAATTACAATTCACAACGCAGTGGTTCAAGTGTGGAATATTAAAATTACTGGTTGCAGATTTCATTTGACCCAGGCGTGGTATCGTCAAATACAAAAGTTAGGTCTAACTCAATATTACAAAGATAAGAAGTCGGAAGAGGGTTGTACTATTGTGTTGGGGTGTCTTTCATTTTAATTTTTGACCTGGGATATGTGTCCTGCTTCTTACATAACTGCACTTATTAGCAAGGTAAGGGTTCCCCAATTTTCATATATAGCGTGTTTTAATTTTAGGTTTTTAAAAAGAAGGCAATAAATTTTGCCAAAACGTTGATAAAGGAAAGAAGCAGTCTTTTTATTTATCCCAAAAAATCGCAAAACCTGTAACACATAAGTTAGTCTATTTAGTTAAACCATGGCTTATGTATGATTAGGCTTTTTAATTTAAAATGCATTGCTGTGAAACAACTAGGTGACGAAGTTGCTTTATATTGACTTTTACAGCAATATGTTTGAAAAGGTTTAGCTTTTAATGGTCCATTTTTAGGAATTTCATTAAGTGTAACGCCATTTTGTTCATGATAATTCCTTGTACCTTTTTCAGTTGTTCCTCATTCTAGGTTAGGTCTATTGTATCTTTTTCTATTATTTTTGATTGTTTCATCGAGTATTCGATATAAAAAAAAAATATTAAATTCTATGGTTTTGGACAACACCATGTTATGTATCTTTGCACATAAAGATGTTTAGTCATCTAGGTGCATGTTGTAACAAGTTTTTAGAACACTAGCTGTATATTATTTAAATTTGCTAATAAATGATTGATTGATTTATTGATTTTACACCAAAAATCTAATTTATTATTTTAAAACGACTATTTTCTTTATTAAAGAGAGTTCCAGGGCTGTAAAGTATCTGATTTAGTGCTAGGATTTTCATTTTACAAGTAAGAGTTCATAGACATGTCATATGATGGAATATCCTCTATAAAAAGTAAAATGTTGACAACGGCGAACAAACCCACCTTTGGATTCTTTATAGATTTGGAGTAAAATATTGAACGAAATGTGAAATATCTCAAAAAGCAGCCAATTTGAGTATAAGGTATGCTTAAAAAACTTAAAACAGCAAAATATCTTTATAAAAGTGATATAAAATATAGGGTGTTCCATTTGAAAAAATTAAGAAAATGAGGGTTTTGTCTTTTGTCCTACCCTGTACATCTAAGACGACAAATTTAAATGTGCACTAAAAATTATAAAGTTAGACCATATTATAAATCTTATAATGATAAAATAAATTTCTTATAAGAGATAAGTATTGTGCAAGCAACAAAGTAGTGGCATATCAGATAAGTGTTTTGTATTGGAATACACAAGAACTTAAACATAATGGATACCCTGGGGTAGGTAGACCACGACTGCCGCTTCATCTTTATTAGGACTCTACGGGCAGCCATAATCCAAAAACCTCTGTGTATTCCAATACAAAAACAGTTGCACACTTGTCCGATATGATACTTGTTTGGTTGCATTTAATTGTTTTCTCGGACACAATAATCATTTCTTATATTTAAATGACTTTTGACTATAATAAGGAAAAGTGGGGGAATGGTGCGCAGCGGGTAATCGTGCGCATCACGTATTTCAAACTTCGCGGTATATTCTGCCCGTCAAACTAGTGTCGCCCTCTTACTTAAGGTACTCTAAACAAGTTACGCCATCCGCGATCTTAGTCGTTTGCACGTGGAGGTGATATTCGGTGCTAATGCTAATTGGCTTCCATTTTTGTTATTTTTGATGTCCAGCAAATAAGACGGTAAGTCAACAATTCTTTTCTAACTGATTTTTATTAATTATTTTATGGAAATATATAGTTTTGGGCACATCTTGGTACATATACTGTTCTAGATAATTGAGTATTTTTTTTTCCTTAGCGAATTTTAATGTGTCAATACCAAAGGGGGAATTGTGCGCATTTGTGCGCACGATTATCCCACATATAGTTAAATGGCAAAGTAGGTAAATTATTATTTTTTTTAGATGCCGAGAAATTACATAGGAAAAACTACAATTCTTAATTACAAACGTGAAACTTTGGAAAATGCGATTAACGCAGTCAGAAATGAAGGCAGAAAACAAAGAAAAGCTGCGCGGTGTCTCAATATACCCGAGTCAACACTCAGGAAAAAGTTGTTAGAAAATTCGCTTATCGTACCACGTCTAGGGCGTAAGCCTGTGCTCCTTAAAGAAATTGAAATAGAACTAAAACAATATGTCCTTATGCTTGCAAAATTATTTTATGGTTTAACGCCTAGATCACTAAGATACATAGCATTCAGATATGCTGAAACTACAAATACTCCCCATAATTTCAATATAACGAGCGGTCTAGCCGGGAAGGATTGGATGTATGGATTCTTAAAAAGGAATCCTAAAATTTCACTAAGACAGCCTGAAGGAACAAGCCTAAATAGGATCGCCTCCTTCAATAAAGGGGCCGTTGATTTATTTTATTCCAATCTAAAGGTTCTTATGGAAAAGTACAAATTTGAACCGAGTAGAATATTTAATACAGATGAGACGGGCATCACTACTGTACAGAATAAATGTCCAAAGGTCTACGGGCCTAAAGGTGTCAAAAAAGTAGGGGCTGCTATATCCGGCGAAAGAGGAAGGACCATAACAGGGGTGTTTTGCATGAGTGCCGCAGGCAATTATATTCCACCTATGCTGATTTACGCAAGAAAACGAATGCCAGCTTCCCTCCAAAAAAATGGGCCTATTGGGGCTATGTATAAATGTTCAAAGAATGGATGGATTAATTCTGAACTATTTTTGGAGTGGTTGACTCATTTTGAAAAAAATGTTAAGCCTACTGAAACGGATCCTGTTCTTTTGGTTCTCGACAATCATTGCAGCCACATCTCAATCGCATCATATGATTTTTGTAAACAGAACAACATCCATATGGTATCACTTCCGCCACACACTTCTGACAATCTTCAGCCTCTGGATTTAACTTTCTTCAGTCCCTTCAAGAATGCTTTATATAGGGAATATGAACTTTACCTCGCCTGTACAGGCCATCAAAAAATTACGGAATATGATGTGGCTGAACTCATAAATAAATCGTTTATGAAAGTGGCGACTATGGAGAAGGCAATTTCTGGTTTTCGCACCTCGGGAATTTGTCCATTTGATCCCGATAAATTTTTCGAAGATGATTTCGCTCCTGCCAATGAAGTAAGAGAGTTTACAGTAGAAGCTCCGCATCCAGAAATCCCTACACCTATAACATCGAATCTGAACAGCGCTTCACATATTCAACCACATCCAACACCTGATCAAAGTTCTAAGCCATCAACATCTAAAGATAACTCATTTTATGCTATGGCTCCCATTCCAAAAAAAGCAGTTCCCAAGGTTACAAGAAAAGCCCGTGCTAAGCAAAGCTCAGAAATACTTACAAGCACACCGAT